>CM072165.1:9415941-10761774 GCA_036850595.1 Rhyacichthys aspro | reverse complement strand
ATGTTTTTGGAATGGAAGTCAACTGGAGCCAAGCTTCAAGGCCCAAGCATTGTACTTAACAAATAATAAGAACAAAAGTACTAGTAATGAGACTATGTAGTATGGGGTTGTACCACAAGTATAGTTCTGTACATTAAAGTATACTAAAGTAGTGTAGTGTTGTATGTGGGGCTGAATATCATACTATAATGTAGTATAGTGTTGTACAGTACAGTATAGCACAATACATTGTAGAGCTGTACAGTACAGTATAGTGTTGTCCATTATACTGCAGTATAGTATAACATATATAGGGATCATTAAGTTATTAATATTCAACTCTTTAACACTTAATTAAATACTGCCGTCATAGTTAAGGTAAATTTGATATTTATGTGAAATGAAGGCAAATGGCTTAAAGACTTACTAGAAGCTTTGACCAATCACATCATTGAATCGATTTAGGCTGATGGTCAACACCACACATGGCTGCCAAAAAAACATCTATTCCAGCACTGGCTACAGCTGCTTACACAGAAATACAGCGCAAACAGAGAAATACATAAAGAGAAAAGAGAAGCAACTGAAATTGCATGATTTATTGCTGAACTTAGAGGTATGAGTTTAATTGAATTGGTTTAGATTTATTGAAAACAAAAAGGCAGAAAAGGTTGCCATGATATTGTGTAGGAGTGAGGGCTGGCAGCTTGTCTACTTAAATTATCTGTCCACAAAAAAAAAAAAAAAATCTAATTTAAATTTCTCCACACAAACTAGCTTCATGAGACTAATTCCCTTTGGCATGTTAATGTATAGCTGTTTTATTCCAGTGGGGGGTGTTCCGACACGTCTCGTCTCCCGGTGTGGATTATGAGCATGTTAAATGTTATGCTCTGGGAGTCTGTGCACGTCTGAGGCTAATGTGCAGGCATCAAACGCAGCTCCCCTTGATGTTATCACAGGGACAGTATAACCTCCACAGCCTTGAACCCTGTTCCATCGCTCCCCGCGGAACGAGCGCTCAGTCAGATTAGCCCCGCCTTTACTCCCATCACTCACAGTCTGTTATCTCTACAGAGCATAATGGCACATAGTTCCTGGGGTGTATTCCCAGCCCATTCCTTTACACTTAAATGTCAGCACCTGTCGCTCACCTATGACTAAATAGTGTAAATACTCCAGGAATACTACTTTCCGTCTCATACATTAACAGTAGAAATAGTGGACATTTCAAATATTTTGAAATTGCAATGAATAACAAAGAACAAAAGAAATCAATCAGTCCATCAAACTTCCACCGAACAAAGACTGTGCACATTTGGAGGAAATGTGCTCAAATTCTTCTTCTGTAACTGTTTCATAAATATCACCCAGCCCATTCTGCTCTAATGCTGCCTTTGTTTTTTTTTAATTTGCTTTTTGCCACAACATTACCACACCGAAAAGAAAGATTAATCCTGCCACTAACGGAGAAAGTCACAACTGCACCACTTTACAATTTTCTAATGAACTATGAAAACGTGAACACAATGAGCACCTTACAGTCCTGACTACTAATTCCCACTGTCCACGACCTTCTCTTGCTCAACATTAGTTTCTGCCGTTAGCAATTCACAAAACTCCATGTGCTGACCCGGTGACCTCTCCAAACATATTTCCTGTTTAAATGAGACACCTCCGACATTGTACTTTGGGATTAGCATTACCCTTCAGCGAGTGTTCCGGGACACCTTCCGCGGAATAACCCCAAAGTCTAGACAGGAGTGAGACGGAAATGAATTAATATCCCCTTATTATCCCATCACTCGACATGTTCCGTCTCCCAATTAATTCTTCTCTCTGAGGTGACACATGGAGGGGGTTATTGAGTGTGACAGCGGTAAAGGCGGCGGCGGGTAGAGAACACTCACTGATTGCGTTCCACTTGTAGTACCATTCGGAGGTCGTCAGATGAGAGCAGAATCTCCCCCCCGGCTGGGTGCTCCTCCTGTGGAGTGGACACAGACACAGAGAGTCAGGGCTTTGGGGAAGAAAAGTCACTTCGAACGAGGACAGTAACAGTCTATAGTAGTGTCTTATGAGAGTTCAACCAGTGTCACTGACGAACACTGTCATTACAGAATACAAGATAAGACATGGATTTAATTTGCCCAGTTGTGAGCCTTATCCTGGTTGTGATTATATTCAGGATAGAGATATTCTTATTCGAGTACCCTTTATATCAGGGGGCCCAAACCTTTTCCCCATTTCTTGAGTCAAAAGCAATCGAACAAGACGAAACATAACCAGATTAAAGCTAAAACAGGACTAAAATTGGACAAAAAACAAAATATAACCAGGCTAAAATCAAATGGTAAATTGGATTAAAAAAACGCACCAAAACTGAATTAAACTCGAACAATAACCAGGCTAAAACTGACTTTAAAAATGGGCTACTGAACTGCAACAAATCCAAACAATAAAAAGGCTCAAACTGGACTAACAAATGACCTTAAACCGGACTAATCCTAAAACTAGACTGAACATATGAAGAGCAACTCAGTTTAAAGAATCACAACCAGACAATACAATAGTGGAAGGTTGGCTGTTCGATTACCCCACCTGCCATTCACACTGCCCCTGGGCAACATACTGATATTACACCTTTGAGTGCCCAATAAGGTAGAAAAGAACAACATAAATGCCATTTACAACATATTTGACGACCTCAAACTTTCCATTGGGCCAACATTGGTCCATGAGCCTGACATGGGACAACTCTCCATTAAATGGCATATAAACAATGCCACTTGATACCGGCTAACACAAAGTAGCATTCAATTTGAGATCTGTTATGACTTGTTGGCTAAATATGACATTTTACTGGAACATCATGTGGTAGTCAATTATATTGGTTGCTCAGAATGCCAAAGGGTCAACAAAGAGTTCATGGATACACAGCTGAAAGTCCCGGAGTCTGCATCTATCAGAAAAGTAATAAATAAGTGTCAAAAAAGTGACTTCATTAAAAAAAAAGGTAGGCGATCTAATTATCACTTAGTTTGTTTTGACAATTCCACACTACATTCAAAGGCCATTGTATTTGTTAAAGTGAAGTGTAGCTTTCGAAAACATTAATTAAAAAAACACATCTTACAGCCATTAAAAGTTTCCCTACGGGTGAACCAATTTTCTTCCAACAATGTTTGAAATACATGACCCAAGCTAATTTAATACCTTAGGATTTAATTAAAACTTATGAGATCGTACAACTTTTGACTAAAATTTATTATGTAGACCCTTAGAGATGAGAGCAAACACTTAGGATAGATTCAGAGCCCTACAAACAGTGAGTGAATGCTAAGTAAAGATTTGAATGCAGGTGAGTCTATATGTTTGCAGTAACTGGCTGCTCATCTATTAGCTGCTGCAGAAAGCTCTCCCCGAGGCACTGAAACATTCAGGTACAATCAATGTCTGCATCGATTTGAGCGTGGCAGAACTCTGATGAGAAATGATGAGAAAGTTGATCCAAAATGAAGCTGATCTAACATAAACTTCGCGCAAATGTTTACCATATATCTCCAGGCAAAATGAGTCCAGTGCAACGGTTTATTTCAACGTAAGGATGTGCTTTGAGGAAGCTGCAGCAGAGAGACAGGCTCTGACACTGTAAACTCTTTACAAGTTCAGTGAAATCATTACATCTGTCACTGGAGAACATCTTGTAGAAAGGGCGAAAAGTGCAGCGGTGTTTGTTGGAATGATGCAAAATGACACTGAACATCTGAAACAGTCACTTCTCTTTAAGCAGCACCATGTTTCGAGGATGTGAAGAAGAGCCTTTGCCGGTTAGAGCGTTCTGTTTGCAGGCAGTTGACGTTTATGTATCACATTATGCATATTCAAATTTTATCATGATCTCTGCCGGCTGTGGTTATACAGCTTACATGACAGGGAATTATCATCTCCATAGTCTGTGGTGCCATGATTCATGTTGGCCCACTTCGGGAACAGGTGCACTGCAGTAAAACCTAAATTGAAGTGAATATTTAAAATTTAAATGCATATCTTTGTGTGTAGGGATGAAATAAGTTGGAGGAACAGCCATAAAACACAGCTGAAATAGACAGTAGGAGATCTTTTTTTTCTCTGCTTTGTAAACTCCAAAAGTTTCACTTGGTTTTAATGGACTGTGGACAGCAAATGCAAAAGCCTAAAATAAGTTAACAAATTAAGAGCCATAAGACACCAACTTACTATGAAAAACTGTAAACAGCTGCTTAACAGTTTATTGCAAGAACAAGACAAGCCTCATTTGGAAAAGTTATCGCTGCAATTCTTCCTAATTCCCCCAGATTGGCCCCAAACCACAGACTCCCGGGCCTATTTCTGACCACATGACCTCTCCAATTTCAATTCAAATCAGAAACTAGACACTGTACTTTCAGGTATTTCAGGAGTGAGTAAAGTGGCTATTGCAACAAAAAACAATGACAAAAAAAAACTTCACACAAAAAAAAAAATTTCCCCAAATTGCAATAATTCTGTTACAGTTTGTTTACATGACGATGGAATTCTCACTCCATGAAAACGCAAACTTTTGAATCCATCCCAGGAGTGTTTTTGTTTCGTTGATGTGTAAACTGTGAACACATGAAAACAATGGCGTAACAGCAGCTAAACTCTTCATGGTTTTGTAGCTTTTCTATGAGTCACAAGACAGACAATTCTTTCCTGAGCAGCACTGAAACATCTTTAGAACAATGCGATTTTTAGGAGCACTCTGGTTGTCCGTTGTTAACAGTGTAGACTGGGCTTGATGAGAAAGCTCTGGTGAGACACATGTTTTGTCGATGCATCTTCGTTCTGTTCATTAAAATTGCTGCTATGTCTTTCAGGCATTCTTTCAGACAAATAAATCTTTTTTTTTTTTTGTAGAAGGCCAAACATTGAAAGAATTTTAATAGCAAACCCAATGTCTACAAATAAAGACTTGTCCCTGGATACCCCACTAATGATGAATAATGAAGTACGTTTAAAACTTTCAAACATTCCATATTAAGACGACAAAACTCCTCCATAAATAGAGGAACACCAAGAGGCACCTGAGACTAAAGCAGGGAACGTGGCCACAGTGCGGAATACATCAGAAAAACTTGTGTTATTTGAAGAGGCCGTGTTCTGAACTGAAGTTTCAAGGACTAAAACATTGCTTCATTTAAAGACAGAAATTATTTTATATTCACAGAGGGACTGTTCAAGGTGTTTTTACACTCAGCATTTTGTTCTAGGCGGAATTAAAGCTTTTATGCTGCAGCTGGAGACTTCATCTGTATTTGATGTTTTAAGTGAAAACCTTCAACCATCACTTATACTCTGCATTCTATCGCTGATAACTGTTATACCATTCAGCCCTTCATTTTTTCTTTTTAATTGAGACTTGGTGACATGATGAACTACAGGCAAAATGCAAACAACTATTGCTGAATGTCAAAACACAAAACAACATCCATATGCCAAGAATATTTCATTAATTGCTCTTGTACTCTTTTGTATTTTCTAGAAATAATACACAACTAAACAGTTTACCGTTCTCAGTGGTCTTTGACCCTGTGCAACAAACAACTGTATATGTGATTTTGCCACCATTGTCTATTGGCGACGAGCACATTTGTACAGTGTGACACAGGCTTAAGATGATGAAACTACAAATACTGTTGTTATTATATGTCACATTTCCCTAGAGATTTTTGAAAAGGACATTTGGACGCTTCTTCTAATTCCACCTGTGACAAACTATTGCTTTTGCAAAAATAATGTCCGTTGCTTGTGCAAGAGGGTTTAATCTGTCCATCTTTCACACCAGGGCCTGTTGATCACAAGCTAAAAAAGCCTAACCTCTCTTTCAGCAAAGCTTTGGCCAAAACAGGTAGAAGCACAGTTTGCCAATTTTTAACACTGACAAAAGGACGGTTTCTTGCATGTTTCTACAACCGCCCTGAGAAATGAATTCCAATATCCACATGACTGCATGTCTTCGGAGCTGACGGCGAGCAGCAAAAGGTCAGCTCCGGCAAATGACTGCTTCAGAGGCTGTGCTTACAAACTCCTGAGCTGATCAAACAAGCTGCAAATTCTCACAGTCCCTCGGCGCTGGATCTGTGGAGCTCACTACGGTCAGTCCAGTCCGGCACAATGCTGATGTTTCCATAAAGTATAAAGTAAATTTAAGCATTAGTTTCAATAAAAAGTGTGTAAAGCATGTTTCAACTCAAAGACTTCGAGATAAAAGTTTGCGTTATCTCCCATTTTAGTTCTGTACTTCAAGATAGATGACGGCTAGATGATTGACTAGAAAATACAACTTATAACGCAGTACAGAAATGTCAGGAAATTTTTAATCCATGAACAGAAGCTCTTAAAAGTCTAAGTTATCAAGTTGAGCTATTGAGCTATGAAAAAAAAATAAAACAGCACAGTTGACAAAGGAGAACTTACCTTGAGAGACCAAACTCTTTTCTTTAGGTACGGTTGTAAGAATGTATGTATGATAAGGTTACCATTGGGATGCTACATTTAGTTGTTTTTTTTACTTCTGGACATTACACAAAAATTAGACATTAAAACTGTTGGGCTGCAATATTAAGTAAGATTAAGATTAGATACATAAAAACAAAAAATATTAAAAGTAAGGAGTATATCAAAACAAAAACAAACAAAAAAAATGGTGTGCTAAAACTATTGGAAAGAATACCACACAAACAGAGGCCAATTAATAAACTGTATAGTATAATAAACAGATGGAGGCAAATGGGGCTAATTGTACTTAATGGGTCGCTTAATATTGCAGATCTATTACACTGTCTCCAAACAATATTCTGTTGAACCCGAGAGGAAAGGGCTTAAACCTGGAGAGGGCTGAGGAGACCCGGGCCTCAGCCTCACATTAGACGGAGCTCCACACTGAGCTGTAGTGAAGCGCAGCTAATACTGAGCTTTTATTAAAGGATCAAAGCCTTTCTAATCTACATACTAAGAATATGATGAGAGGGTCCTGACAATCCCCTCATTTTCATACAGCGTTATGAGAGTAAACATACAAAGACGTGTGAGGAATACACTCCCCAGGTCTTTGATGTGACTCACTCAATGACCGTTATGTCTTTATCACGGCACAAAGAAACGATTGAAAACTGCAATTTAGCAGCGCAGTTCTCCCACAATGGCACTGGGAGACGTGGCATCATTTTGCCTTATTACAAACAGAAGAAGCAGTATTTCTTTCCTACTGAGCGCGGAGAGGATCAAACATGTGAGAACGCATGGAAATTAAGCGCCTCTCAAACAATTTTCGGAGGAAGAATCTAATGAGACCTAATTACACACAGCAACATACGCACATTAGTTCAGTGGGTCAAAGTTTAAAAAAAAAAAAATTTTTTTTTTTTGTTTTTTTTTTTTTTTTTTTTCTTGTGGGGCGGGGCTTTTTTTTTTTTATAAAAAAAAAAAAGAATGGGGGGGGGGGGCCCCCCCCCCCCCCCCCCCCTCCCCCCCCCCTCCCCCCCCCCCCGAGGGGGGGGGGGGGGGGGTTTTCCCCCCCCCCTTAGGGGGGGAAAAAAAAAGGGGGGGGTTTGGATTCAAAAAACAAAAAAAAAAAACAAAACCTTGAAAAAACCCCGGGGTTCCCCATTTTTTTCAAAAAAAAAAAAGAAGAGTTATTAAGCGTCCGAAACATCTTCTTTCTCAGCTACCTGGTGTACCTGTGGTTTGTTGAAATAGAATAAGTTTCGCTTCCCCTCGTGGTTCGATGGTTCATTAGCGTTGCTCCATGGTCTGCTTGAAATTCCAGTTTAAATGTGTCCCAGACTTACTTCTGTATGTATAAAGACTGCTGGCCAGGCTATCTTTCTGTAGCCTTTAAGTATGTTTGTAGCGTTCATAATCTGAGTTGAGAAAAATAAACATAAATCTAATCTTGTCGAAATTTCAGAATGTTTCTCTGCTATATCTTGTCTATTTTCTAATCTGAACCTGTGAAGGTGACAGCCTTTACAGTCGCTCCACTTAGATTTGTATTTGTTTGTTTTTCAAGATTTTAAAATGACTGTGTACTCTGAAAAGTAGCTGTCCTATTTATTGTTAATGAATTAAAAGGTTTTGTATTGTAACATTATTAATCCTAATAATCATGGCTGCAAAATACATTACAGATTTATCGTTATCGCAATATCCGTATCGCAAAGTGCTTGTAACGCAATAATGTTATGGGTCTTCCATGTGATTTTTTTTTTGTCTGTCAAACAAAGCATTAAATTAAACTGGTGTGTTTAAATAAAAAAGTCCTGGTTTAAACCTGGATCATTCCTACATTTAGTGTTAGCTTAGACCTGTTGATTTAATTCCTGTTTGATGACTGGAAATTACTCCATGGCCTTGCATGTCTGTATATATTCTAAATCTATGAAACCTTTTAGTATGTCAAAGAGCATTAAAATATCGTTATGCCAATGCAAGTATGTTATGGCTGCTATATGTTTAAGACCACTAAAAAATAAATATACTGGTTGGTGTTGGATCCACACTTCCTTTTTTATCAGATCGATTTATATAACATCCAAAAATGGTGGTGGGAAAACTGATGGTTGTTGGTCAGCTGTTGGGAATACGTCTTTGATTTACTTTACCTTAACTCGGGTGAACTTTCTGCTAAAGAAAGACAGCTCTGAACATAACACCTTCAGATGTCAGAAGAAAGTTTTTTTTGCGGCTAAAGTAAATACAAATACCTCTGCTGCTCCAAAGGTGACTGTGGACCATTCACTCTCTCCATCTCTGTCCGACCATTTTTCTTATCTGAGCGAAAGTAGGCCATGAAATTGTTAAAGGAGCTACAGTCGTCTCCGGTGCAATTTCCTCGCGATCAGTCAAGCAGCGTGGATAAGGGCCGGGAAAGGTGTGAGTGGATGGAGCTTCACAGAAAGAGGCAATCATGTCTGAGAGCCGAGAGGGCTTTGGAGAGTCAGGCGGAAGAGGAGGAGGACGCCGAGGAGGAGGAGGAGGAGGAGGAGGAGGGATGGTACTGGAGCAAGGCCAGTGCTCAGGATCAGGTCCATTTAAATGCCTGAATAAATGCTTCCTCTTTTGTGTAACACCAGGTACAGCATGTGTCATAAATTGTAGCATGACCTGGGGTCTTGTTCCAGGTTTTATTGCTCTTTCTTATAACGCTCCTTCCTTTCTATTTTTCTACTGCCAGTGTCCAAAAACAAATTTCTTCCACATGAAAAACAAGGAGACCACTTAAACAGAAGTTACAAGTACATCAGTGAGACAAGAGTGTAATGCGATGGATCTGATTATCTGATTATGACTGAAGCATTTTACATCAGAGACAGTAACGACAACAAATGGATAGAGATGTTCTTCTGCTGACTTTTGTAACAGTTGACTAATAAAGGTAAAAAACACAAGTCAAAAACAAGATTTATTATGTTATTTTTGTATGGCCCAGTATCACAACAACAACTGTGTTTAAAGGTATTTCCAGACTGTACCAGACAACATCCCTTGTCCTTACAGCCTTGATCAGGGTAAGGAAAAAAAAAAGTCATGGTGAAAAAAGATAAACCTCAGGTAAAGCCACAGAAGGAGGGATCCACTCCTGGGACACAGCAGGAAGCAGTTCCCCAGGCTACAGGTTACAGTGCTCACTGAGGTTAATATGATAAAAAATATAGAAGAGAAAGTGAACGTCAACCATGTCAACACGGAATGGCATATTTTTACCTGTGTTTTCTATCATGTCAATACGTAATGACATTTTCACTGTATTTTCGATCTGTATGGCCCAACTCAAATGTTTTGGGAAAAAAAAACAAAAAACCCCACAGACTCATAGTTGCCTGGAATTACATCCAAAGTAATATCCGCCTGATGAGAAGTAACAAGAAGAAATGCTGCTTCTTTGGCAATGAATATTGCAATGTTATGCGATTTGAATATGCTTTAATCAAATGTATCAATAGTATTAGTTAGGGGTGTTCATGGTTAACTGATAATCGATTAATTGTCATTAAGAACTTGACCGATTAAATTTTCATTAAACGATTAATCAGCATGCTGTAAAGTTCATACTGTTTATCTACACAGTACAGCTTCTGCGCCCACTGTTATGACAACACAAGTAATGTATCTGCACAGGTTTGTTTAAATGCACAGTAGAAAATCAGCTACTGCCCTTAATTGGTGTGTGTTCTTAATTAATTAGTCCATGTTTATTCGGGTCGCTTTAACTGCTGTGTGTGCGGGCTAACGTTAGCCGCTATCACAAACGCCAAGGGAAAAGTGAAAGAGACTAAGGATCACGTCCTGTTCAGGATTTTTAGAGAGTTTGGAGGGTAATACACTGCGAGGGCGCTCAGGTCTCAACACTGGACACGCGTGAGTTTATTTCCATTGCAGTTTTTTTTTCTTACCTGTGTCTGTGGTTTAACTGTAAGTGTGGCCCTCATCTTCGCTGCGTCTCCAGCGTCTGTTTTACTCATCAGAAACAGCAAACGTTTTTTTAAGTTTATAATATAAGCTACAATGTAGCTGATAGAGTGAATTAAACTAAAAGAAATACCTAAAGGCAAGCAAGAAAATGCTGATGAAGTGTAGAAGAACTGCCTTTGTGGCACCAGGTGATGCATGAAAAGAAGGCTGTTGTATCTACAAGGGCAGAGTTAAGGGCTTTACATTAAAAATAAATTGAGCAACAGCTTTATAATAAATGAAAAAAACTTCTGATTTGTTGTTTATGACTCATATTTGACAGCCGATAAACAGTTTTTGTTCATTAATTCTAATAAAACGTAAACATTAGGTGACGTCATGCATGTGGTTAATGGTTAGATTAAAGCGTTCAATTATCAGTTAAAGAAAATGCACAAAATGTGCATCCCTAGTATTAGTAAATGCCTATATGTATGTACGATATATGCTCTATTTCGTGTAATGAATTGTAATTATGTTTTTAAAATGCACAAGAAGACTAGCTGATAGCTTGGACTTGATGGGGATGCATGTACATATATAAAATAAAAAATGTAAATGTCCAGTATGATAACAGTTTGGACTAGACTATTTCATTATAAAACAAGCAATATGTGTTGAACTGCTATATTTTCAAGACAATTTGGCATAGTAAAATATATACAGGCTACAGAGTAACCTCCACTAGTTACGCTGACAAGTGAAAAAGTCTGTCATACAGAATATTATAAGATTATTGAGCCTGAAACATCCTGCAATAAATATGTTTCGAATATACTGTGCAGTCCTAATTAGAATGAGTTCAGCGGCTTGTGATTAAATCATGAGATACTGACTCTTATGTTTCTCTGCTCCAACCAAGTCAAGACAGATGTAGGCATGGAGCAACACCCTCACATCTTTGGACAAGACACCCACCCACTTATGCTACTTTACCTCATGACATAAATAGAAAAAATACACATCAGGCCATAAATAAATAAATGCAGATGTTGAAACAATGACCTATTAGATTTTACACACTGACAGAAGCCATGGTAACAAGATAATTGCACATAGTTTAAGCTAAACCGATACTGCTTCCCAGTGTCATTTGCCTGTGAAAGCTGAGAAGCGATACGACTTGTTGCCTTCATTACACAGAGCTCCAGTCGCTGTGATTCCGGCGCATTTGGAGAGAGCGTCGATGTGGGGCTGTGATGGTGCCTCACGCTGCGCCGGGCATGGTATCAAGGCTAATCACATGCATCAGTGCCGCCACCACCGCACGGCATCCACTCCAGAGGTTCCCACAAGACGGCTAATGGCCTGCTTAATTGCTGCCAAGGCCTTTCGATAAAAGGAATGGAGAAATGCAAGTTATTGTTGTTGCACAGCTGGCAATCCATGTCAAACAAAAAGTGCCATTCACAGAGTTTACTTCTTCAAACATGGACAGTCTACAAAGCTGTTTTGGTTCGAAAGCCAGCGAGCTCGGTTTTCGTTTGCATGTATTACCAATGAAAAGTTATTGCGTTTGGGGACTGAATATTCATGTGTCCTGTTCTAGTAAAAAACAAGGCCAGGCTTTTCCCCTGTGCTACTTTCTGTCACGCAGCAGCTCTACACCGGAGCAAAGAAAACGAATAAACTATTTGAAGAGAATGACAGAAGAAAGAAAAGGTCAGGGACATGTCGCTGCAAGCCGCTCTGGCATTATCCAAAACTGATGAAGTTTCAAAGAAGTCATGAAAGGAATGAAGATTACGAGACATCCCAACACAAAACATCTAAGTCTTCATTAAGTCGGCTCTGACCCCAGCAGCTTTATTGACAGATTTGTGACTTTTCAATTGCATTGTGCTGTAAAAAGACTATTCTTCTCCCACTGTAATTCTAAAAAATACATCTCTCCAAAGGCTGCTATTCGAGCGAACAACAAATCAAGAATAAAAGAGAAAAGAACTATGAAAAGAGAATACAAAAAAAATAAACAAACACCACAAAAACTTATTATAGACGATGATTCAAAGCAGGGCAGGACCAATGATGAAAATGATAAGTGAACTTTACTGAACAATAGAAGAAAGCTTCAGCCTGATTTAGACTGGACAATCAGACAATCAGAAGGTGCAGTTCTGGAGATGCAATGACCCCATTGCCTAGCCTCAAATTTTTACACATTTTTCTAGCTTCCAAAAAATAATTGTCATTTTGTGTACCTTGAATCTCTCTCGAACTTACCTTTGTGAGAGAGTTCAGGACATGATAACAGGGTTCTTACATAGGAACAGAATCTGGCCAAGAGAGGATCCAATAAAAGCCACCAGAAACCAATTCTAACCTTAAAACCAAACTGAAATATATTTTCTGCTATATTATTATATTACTAAATGTTATTTTGGCTCCTAAAAATGAAGATACCTTGCTAATGGTACATCCATTACATCCCTCTTTTTCTACAGCCAGGGAGCACCTACTGCAGCCCTGCAGGGACATGCCAATTTGTCTATAAAAATTTGTCTATAAACAAAATGTGGAAATAGGTCAGACCATAAATTTATGTAAAACATTTAGAAATAAAATGTTTATTAATGCCTTAAGCCTGCTTGTGAGATTATGTGCAAAAAAACAAACAAATGTGCTTCCTTTCCAGCAGTGCCCAGTTTGTCAGCTCCGGGAAGTAATGGAACTACTGGCTCCTTTAAAAGGGTTTTTCTTTTTCTGTCAAGCTTGTTTTTTCCTCAAGATAAGAAAATGCTGAGATCATTATTTGTAGGCAGTTATACACATCGGTCAAAACCGTTACATGCAACAACTTATTATAAAAGTCAGATTACGTGCAACAACACAAAGCTAAAAAGTAAGTTGTACTAATTGTATGAACTACCATCTGACTTTAAAGCTGGGGTGAGTAGTTTTTGGTTAACTTGGTGACATCTGGTGGTAAAATTGCAGACTGTAATTCCACACCATCCTCTTTTATGTGACTAGCTATGGTAGCCCTAGAAGGACATGCTGTTATTCATGAACAAATCCAAAGTAAATACATCTGAGGTGAATGATATTTTGTGCTTCTCCTCCAGTGGTGTTCAGTTGTCCATTTTTGGCCGTCATAGGAATAAGAACAGGAGGTAAAGGAAGTCCATGGAGTTCTATGGAGCTTTAAATGTCAATTATTTTAAGGACAAATGCAAAAAGTGTTTAATTTGGTCGCAATATGCCAGGGTCCTAATATATAACCGCAAAGTCGCTTTGTAGTTTACATGCATGCAAATACAAAAGCATACAAAAAAATCAAACCTGGTATACTTTTTAATGTGATGCCGTCTTACCAATTCTAAACATCACCAAATTTCACACAAGCTGTTATCTCCGCCTTGTTATTCAAATCCATTCAAGCTCGAGCCCTGGTTTACAATACAGCCGAGAACAACAACAGACAATGGCAGCAGCAATAAAAAAGAAACGCCAGGAAACAATAAAAACTAGACACTGGAGGAGGATGAAACGGCAGCGATAAAAAGATACAGTGGCCTATTCACTGAAACAATAACACTATTAAGAATAATGGGGAGCAGACAGTCAAAAAGTCCAGTTTTAGATTGGTCCACAAAGCCTGTTATCACATAGTCTATTTACACAGTCTCCAATGTTGAAATATAACTTGTGAAGTGCCTTACCGTCTATTATGATGACAAATACCAACTTCTGAGAGGGCACAGGGCTCGATATTTTTCATTTTACCTATTTTGACATTCAAACACTAGTCCATATCAATCAACTCGACTGAATCTATCCCAGAGGAAGTTCCAGTCTGTCTGTGTCTCAGAATGTTGTAGTTCACTGGGCAACATCGCAGCATGCAACCTCTTTAGGAAAATGAAAATCTTCTTGACAAGAGCTTTGAAGAAAAAAAAATCTAATTTGTTCTCAACCAAAATGATACAAGTTGCTCTCTATTTCCAATAAACTTAAGTAATGCACACCTGCCTCTGCAAAAACTTGCACAGCTCCTCTTAAGGCTCATTTATCAGCTCCCCCCTCATACGTACCACTTAGCATTGCATCTCACTGTTTTTTTGGAAATGGACGTGGGTGGCTGGATGAATGCTGATGTGACAAATGGAGTTCTCGTTTGTAACTTTGCCGTTTTATCTCGGATCGAGCGCACCCTCTGTTTACCTCTTTAATATTCACCTGAAGCCGAGTGCCGTAAACACTGCCACTCTGCAGCCGTTTTCAGATAAAGAGGCTGTTAGGAGAAATAAGTGTCAGCAATTGGTAGAGCATTGTGCATTGGGCCTAATATGAATATGTCTCGGCTGGATTAGCTTTGTGTAATACATCTCACCTCCAAGGTCAATACTTACGTACACTGAGTAGTTCGAAAAGTGCACTACTCACACTCAGCTGGGTATGCTTTAGAAATACTTAAAAGCAGTAGTCTCAGTAGATGGAAGCACACCATCTCTTCAGTGAGTCGAAAGATATTGGAAAAGAATTTGAGGCACTGAATGCCATTTTTTATTAGTCTTAATGGTCCTGACAGTGTGCCAAGGATGTCAATATGTTTTTCATTACTCTGACAAACAACGTACTCAAAATACTGACATTATTATTTGAATTTCCCATATCCCTTTTAAAGCCACTTAACAGTATTGTTTTTGTCTTACCATGTGACTATACATGCGACTCTGATGACGACGACAATAGTATTTGTTTTCAATATACTTAAGTCGTATGTTGTACAAGACCAACGTTGAATGAATATGAATTATAATATAATGCCATGTATAACAAAACAGTAATCTAATGAGGCAAGGAAACAACATGACTCCAAATTATGTTTGCCTTCTACGGAGAACTAACTTTTTTGATTGTGCAGTTTTCTATAACTTGTTTTGGTATAAACTCAACTCACAATGTTACAATTACAGAGAAGATGTGTTGTCAGGATGGGGAGCTGCTGGCAGTGGGACTAAGACTATATCCCAAGAGATTTTTCACATCGTCATGGTCAGACACTAGCTTGTGACCATATCAGTGGAACTGTTTCCAGGTTACAGACCCAGTATCCTGATGTTTTCTTCATAATATCAATGTATACTGAACAATATGGACAATCATGTGTGCATTGGGCTTTGGAACAACAGAGAACTGCCAGTGGACATCTGAGATCAGTGTGCTGCAGGATGGAACGCCACAAGAGCTTCTTTCCGACTGCAATAAGACAATCAATAACATCAATCAAGCAGTCTATGGAAGATGAAGTCTGAATCTATTCATTTGAAGAGACCTAACAACTGAATTTCCCCTTGTGGATTAAAAAAGTAGAATTGAATTGGATTCTGAAACCAAAACCAATCTCTGCTGACATTAAAAGAATGGACATATTCATTATAATTACTTGAAAAAGTACATCTAACACATCACCTCGGAGTATGTATCAAAATTGGGATTTCATCACAACACATATTACTTCAAAGCTATACACACTTCTTCCCCAAGGACAGGACAAACCATGAATCAAGCACTTCTTTGGACCAAGATGACCTTCCACCAAGATGACGTGTCCTATTTTAATGAAATGCGGAACAGTCTGTGTGCCTGACTCTCAATTATTAAAAAATGTAAAATGTTGTCTCATTATTCCCTCAGAGCAACATATTTTGAGCCCATGTGTTGTTTGCTTCTCAGGATAAAAGCACCTAATTGGCAGAAGAGTGAAACAAATGTGGTTCTGGGACATCTATTTTCAGCGCCTCATTCAAGACCCAATTTCTGCCGAAGCACAAACTGTCACAGTCACATACAGAACAATGTCAAATCATTACGTCTCAGATGGTCCTCAGCCTTTTTAACTCTTTATAAGCCTACCGATGCAAGTACTGGTGTTTTCAAACGGTAAGAAATGAGGCTGGTGCAATGGAGTGTCATGTCTCCCACCTGCAGTCCTCCATCAGTTCACAGGTGAGCCTTCCTCTCTCCTGTCCAAATGAGTGGCCTGGAGGCTGTTAGGCGACCAGAAGGAGCCTGTGGGCGCTGCGGGATCTGATCTAGCATGAGGTAATGAGCACAGGCGTGGTAAAGAGGCCCTTATCGCTGACTGGCAGGATCCATTCTCGTGTGCCGACTCCGAGTGCTTCTGGCGGACCGTGGTCAGTCTGTACCGTGTCCAAAATGAAGGCCTTTAGCCGGTAATTGTGCTTGACGTCCAACAGGCAGCGAGCGTCAGTTACGGAGTCCAACCTGACAGAGCTGACACACTCACTCAACTCAAATGGGGCTATAAAAACGCAGCAGCCGCAGGTTAATACAGCTTGCGCCATTAAAAGTGAATTAGCGTCAGGCATGTCATTATTGGCATATAACCATTGACAGTAAAGAGGAATGGACCTAGTTAACTTTTGAATGGAGTCCTATGTTGAAATAGGGGTTAGTTCTATGAGGCCTGATTTTCATTGACTGGCATTTTGGAATAACACTCAATACAAACAAGAAGAATATGTTTATACAATAGTTAAAAGTCCAAAAGGGAATTTATCTTTGGGATGTAAATATAGAGGTAAACTATATTGAGCTAAACTGGCTCGTGGATGTTCTCCCTAATGTCTGTCCATTGCTAAACTAATTTAGTGACCAGACTGTTTTAGTGGAGTTGCAGAATGTGTTTCCATCTTGTTGGCCTCAGGCAGCTCTTATGATATAATCTGGTTTGCCATGGCACCTGGCCCAGACAGTGGTTATTAAGGTCTATGCTCTTGAATGGACTCTAAGTGGTTTAAAAGCAACAGTTGGATTATAAAGAGGGCTAAAAGGGCCTATATTCCCATGGCTATTATGTTCATACATTAATTTAGACAGTAAGTGCCATGTGCCTGAAAGTACAAATCATTTATCAGCCTATCAATTCATAAAGCTTTAACCTAAAATGTTTTTAACTGAAATACTCTGTCTGAAAGAACTACAGTAAAACCTCACTGCTGGCCATGAGCTTTAGAAGACAGTTGTCGTCAAGTACAAAGAAATGATACAGACGATACTAGCTTACAAAATGGCAGTAGTTCTCATGAGAGTCGCCAAACATTTGCTTTTACTATGTCCAACCGCAGCAATTTAGGTTGGAAGGTCTCTGCATACTTCAAATTCCCTTTATATTACAAGTTGTGTTGCACAAGTAGATAAGTAATAATCTAACGAGTGGTTATGGGCTCGTTCTGACAGAGAACTAAGAGGTATTTTGCTCAGGGTTAGGGTGGAAGTTGGGGGAGAGAGAGAGTGCCACGGCATAAATGTACACCTCAGATACCATCTCACATGCAAAAGCTATGGAACATTAAGGGATTTATCTCAGCCTTAGAAGAAAACATTACAGTAAGAGAAGCACAACCCTTCCTACTTCTGCCTTGCTTTGAATGCAGTGTGCAGTTTGATTTTTTTTTTTAGACTATTTTTTGCGATATAGAAATTGTTTTTGTTAATGTTGCGATAACAATAAATTTGCAATATATCGTGCAGTCATAGCATGCTAATGCCAATTAAGATTTTTGCCAGAACTTTTTACAAAAAATGATGTCAAGTACATAGTCTCTGATAACAGTGTTGCTCAGAAAAAAATGACACTACACTGGACCAAAACAACACTTAGGCTACACATGTTTCTCTGCATTTGAGCCTCTTGTCTAGACTGGAGTTTTTTAAGCCCACTAAACAAGGATTTTGTGAGTGAACATTTGGAAGGATAAAGAAAATCCATTTCACAAAAAAGACAAAAACTTCAGATCTGCACAGATGTTACAGTAACTGCAGCCACGGTATCAATTCACTGACTAATGAGGAGTTGTTGAAAAAAAGCTTACAAGTTATCACTTTTTATCAGAAATATAAGGCTTCACAACAGTTCAAGTGAATCATTTGTCTACACAAACTATAAGTTACTGTATTGATTATTTCCAGGATGCATGTGAACCCTACAATGCACTGTTCTGTCTTCTTCTACAAGACTGTTGAGGCCTCATTTTAAGTCTGTCCTGGACCTCGCTTGTCAGGTTTATATTAGGGTCTCGACGCAGGGGACCACATTGTCACAGCTTTCATTACTTTACTGCTGTTGTATAGATTTTTCTGCTATGGAGGCGGAAAAAAAAACTAGGTCGGGGCTTTAATATTCATGTTAATAGTAAATCCTATTCCATTCCGGCGGCAGGTAGACCAGTAAAAAAGTTACAACCTCAATTTTGCAGCCCCCACAAAAAAAAAAAAGAACATGATGTATAGGAATCTAGAACGGCTTCAAAGGGGAATTCTTATATTATTTTGTCATAATGTTGTTTTCTTCCCCGGCCAGCGGTAACTCGGAGACAGAAACACTGTGCCAGGAAAAAGAAAGGAGAGAAAAACAGGGTGAGGGAGTACAAAAGCTAATCCAGGACGGACAGGACACAAAGGAGCTTAGGACAGAAGGGAAACTGGGCCTCGACAAGTGAACTATGTTACTGTGATTATTCCAGATTTCTGCAACATCGAGACCGACTCTTTTAATGACTTGACAAATTGCAATTACAAAAGCTAATTTTGTAATGATTCCCACATTTATAATTATTAATTATTTTATAATTTGGTGGCAATGTGTCCACATCCCTCTTTGCTGATGTATAATGAAGTTAGGCGTATAATCAAATGCAAGATCTATGTGTATTTTAGTGGTTTGTGGCTGTTTTATACAAGCATGAAAACGGTAACACTACAAAACACAACAAACATCCGCATATGGAGAGAGGAAAGGGTCAAATCCGAGACGGGTGGACACAAAAGAGTGGAGAACATGAGGGAATGTGCGGGCCATCTTAATGAGAGCCACATTTAGGTCACCGCTCGGCTTTACCCCTCTTTCTCCTCTGCCTGCTCTTCATCCCCTTCCTCTGTTCTACCCCTCCCCCATCTCCCCCGAGAACCATCAAAAACTGTGCTGCGAGCTTCGGCTGGAAAATTACAGTCGTTCAACACGAGTTAAAGGCAAAAAGTAGCATTTTGAGGGCCCGCCGAATGTGGCATGGACTGTGGTTAGGTGGCTTTTGTGAAAGGCTCTGCGGTGTGTGAGCGATGGGGGTCGAAATCACTATTATCACTCGTCATAAAGGACACTTGTAAACACTTTTAAATGCTACTCTGTGTCTTGTGGTGCAATAGTCAAAAGGGCAAACGCCACACCAGGTTTGAAATTTCAACTTTTAACAGCAAGTGATAAAATCGATGTCCAAAACGGTGGATAAAAGGCATCGAAACTATGCTCTCGACAAGAATGAAGCCATATGGAATACTAGAATAAGCCAATTGTATTATTCTGGAGTTGAAGTCTGGAGTTGAAATCAAACTCCAGACTTTTCCATACAGCATAGGAACTTGGCAAGCACTTGGGTCATTTTGGTGGAATGATGTGAAAGAAGACCCCGGCTGTCCATGCTGTGCTGTCCTTCCACTTCCCGCTGCCGCAAGATGGAAAGCAGGACAGGAGCAAGAAAACAACATATTGCACAGTGAAGCTATTTTTCAAACTCAAAAGGCCTGAGCTGAGATAATAGGTATATTTGGCCATGGATGTACCCTAGGAGGTTAGTCCGGGCAGGACGGCTACATCCATCCTGCCGTTCGGCTCGTGTGCTACCAATAATAGATGAGCCTGGACGGAAGGGAACATGCCGAGAGCTTCCTGATTGGGAGTGTGCTGTGCTTTCAATTGCACGACAGAGATGTGGATAAAGTGAATACGGAAGAAACAATACGTGCAGTGGATCGGCAGGAGACTTAGTGACACGATATGAGCCAGTAACAAATGCGTAAGGGTGATGGAATTCAAAAGCACTGCTCCTGGAAAATGTCAGTTGTGCTGTCCACTGTGAATCCAAGGTCTCCGGAGCGGCCTTGTTTATCGATGGTGGTGGTGGTAATGACGTACGAAGTCCACAATGTCAGAAACACAAAGAATATATGGCCTTTCAAGTTCTTGACTGACACCAGCGCTTCAGAATAACACTGCATCACTTAAGATGCAATTAGTACATGCAGAGTAAATCTCCACACAAGAAAACCAATTAGTGGATAATGTTGACAAGGAATGTGAGTTTCGGACTAATTAAATCACTGACTATTTACTGAGGTCTAGCTTTACATATTCATCTTAGCAGACCCTGAGTGGAATTATAGTTCGTAAAATACTCACCACTAGTTAAAAAAAAAAAACTTTTTACATGCGATTACTGCCTTTTTGGAGGAGTATATTGTAAGACAAGCTGCAAATGCTAACTACAATCCTTATTTCTTCATCTTTGGATGATCTGTTCAGGGTCCAGTGTAGCCTTCATTAACAGGAGAGAAACAGGAGGTTTTTTTGGTAATGATAAATAACAATTTGTCCCTTTTTTTTCTTTGGAGCACCACAGGGACCCATTCTTGTCCCCACTTTTTTCCTTTTTCACAGATGATGTTTAAATATGGACATATTATCAAGATGAGGAAACCTCCAGACCAGCAATTAAAGTACCATTTCTTACGGTGCTATTAATACCACCACTGCATTGGAATAAGCCGGTGTCATTGTCAGTTTCATGTATTGTAATAGAATGTTAACTTCTTGAGAGAATTTGAGTTTTTAGAAAAGATTTGAAAGAACATGTCAAAACAAAATGCAACAAAGTAAGTTGAAATAATGATTTAACAGTGATTTCATGCCTCAGTCAGCTACTTTCATTACAGTTCTGTGATTCGTGGCATAGTTTCAGACCACATGCTGAGTCCTTCTCGACAAACTCCATTCATCCTGCTTTTCACTGTGCCACGGCCCCTGCAGGTTCTCGTTCTGAAATCAGCCAGAAACGTAAAAAACTCTTGGAGATCTGAAAGTAGCTGGGAGAAGGAAAATTAAGGCATTAACAAAGCAGGGAAAGAAAATGTGCAGAGTTGGCATCAGAGCAGAACTCCCCTCTCGAGAGCTTCAAGGGAATAATACAACTGGCAGAGGCTGAGTTTGAATTGTTAAAAAGCACCTTCTAAGTCCTTTCTTAAGCTCTCTACACTGACCTTTATCAGAAATCACAGTTTGGAGAATCTCACTACACTAACCTAAGAAGCAAAAGCAGCAGTGGATGTTCTACAATGTCTCTGAAATAGACTACAACTTGCACCTGAAAATCTGCAATACTGTCTGACATACTATGAAATATCCCATGTGACTCTATATAGTGCACTAATGGAAAATGTGCTCTAGAATAATAATACAAGTCTATACAAGTTAATGTTTGTTTAGAGCACTTTAAACCAAACATTGGTCCACTGACCAAATAATTCCAATTCCAAATAATTTATAACAAACATCAAAACAGAGTTAGGTTTTACTAATTCAGCAACAGTTTCATAGAATAGAAGGTCATATTGTAATCTGATAAAGTGCACTGTAAGTGATAACATCAGGGCAAGATGGAGGTGATTATTTTCCAAATGATACGTTTTGAAGAAATCTCAGGTGGATGTGGAACTGATTGTGGGATGTGGGCAACAGCCTTTCCTTTCAATAGAGGATGTCTTATTATGAGGACCATGAAGTATCTCAAGGTGATCGCTTAGGACTTTTCAGGAATGAGTTTTACTTAACATGCAAAATCCTGCAAACCCCATCATTTAACTTGGTTAGGTTCTTATTTATCAGGCTTATTGAAAAATGGGTTTGTTGGTAATGAATAAGGGAGTTGTTTGGAAACAGGACAGGTTCCTTTAAAATGTATCGTAGCTTTACTTTACTGTATAAAAGTTACAGTAGGTCATTTGTAAGTGCTGCTATTCCAAAAACATTGCTTTTGTCAGGAGAAGTGTATGACCGTGGAACAAGGACTTCTACGCATTTGTTTTTTTTTCACTTCTACATGGTGAATATTTTTTCAATGGCAATGACTGAGAAGAACTGACACAGATTTGACCCCAGAATGTCTTACAGTGTTTTCCATTACTTTTTAGTGTGTGCTATTTTAATGAGCTCATATTGCCAACCTAACCAGGAACAACTTTAAGCCAAATTTGGTTGCAGGAAAGTAAAATCATGAGCCAAAACATGACTTCTATGTCGGAAATAATTTAATCCACGTCTTGCACTCAACCCAATCCTGACTGACCTAATCCAGGACTAATTACAAGGAACACGTTTGCCCTGTCATTGCTTCTTCATGGGGACGTTTGTAGGAGTCCTGAGCCAGATCAGATGTCTACGTGAGCTGACAGTGGATTAGAACATAAAATCCTGTGAAATGGAACACGGACCTAAGAGTTTTTGAAAGTGACTTGGGCTGCTTCGTGCACTGATGGCTGGCAGAGAGCTGCTGAGGTGACAAATTAAAACATGTCCTCTGTGTGTTTCCCTGGGATTGCATGGTGATTTGTTGCCTCGCCCCGAGCTTGTGCTGAGCTCCCAAAAAGCTACTAATCCCCCGAAACGCACCGCGGCGTGCAGCAGAGCGGAGAGGAACATGGAGAAGGCCTGTGCCGTGGATAATGTAATAATAACCAGCGTATCGCCTTACAACAGCTCAACATGTCACGCTATGTCCCATGTGGAGCAAAAGGGCGCTTACGTAATGGACTTTTACATGTCTTTATCTGTCTGATGCATGGAAAGTAAAAAGAAGTGGACCTAAGGCTAAAGTTCTGCCCTCTTCTTGTCAATGTGTAGAGCAATGAGTAGCCAGAAAAAGTTCAGAGTCCAGGAAGCACAAATTTGGCAATTGCAAAGTTATTTAGCTAGCTATTAAATAATGCTAACTCTAAAGTGCAGCAAAAAGTTTGGAAAGCATCACTGGAAAACATGTGTTACAACAAAGACTAACAAAATCAGAATGCAGCGTTCAAGTCTAATATAATCACTGTTATACTTAAAAAAAAACAGTGTTCAAGTATGTCTTTGAAGCTAGCATAAGCATTCTGCATGTGGGACAATGTGACAGTTCCTTAAGCATGAAATCATATAAAACAGTAATAACTTACAGATGCACCTTCAGGAAAGTGAAAGAGTATTTTGTTACGCTCCTTCATTGGGAGTTAATAGGAGCCAGTCTTCTTGGAGCCATGCCTAACTGGCACGTGAGCCTCAAAGCTAGCCACAGCTAACTCAGTTCACTCTTATTTACTGTCATTGGTCTGTAGCCAAACATTAATGTCATCCTTAAATCACTTTGAATAATTAAATTAGGACTTGGTCCATTAAATGCCACCACGGTAATGTAAAGGCCAACCACGCGGCCCAAAGACATGCAGTTTATCAGTGCGTGAGGACATGCTGCTAATCACGTCTGACAAGGTTGAACGTATAAAGCCACATAAAGCTATATAAAACCCCCACTACGTTCTGTTATTAATAGTTTGTCAGTTAATTTTATTATTAGATGTAGAGTAAAATGGAAAGCTATAAAGACTTTGAATGGCCGCTTGCGTATATCCGAAACGTGTCTGGCCCCTTCCGGGACCTTACATAAATATGAACTGTGATTAATAATATATAGTGGCTTGGATTCAGAAGGAAATGATTAAAGAAAAAGTAAAGTTTTTCCTTGCTTGGCTTTGTTAGTTTTGACATCTTGAGGTGTGACTTAGCCTATGCCTTGTTTCTCAATTCCCTGAGCCGAGTCACAAGCCGCTGATAAACCCCGATGTAATGCAAAGACGAGTGCCTGCTTCAGTCCTTTTAACTGACTGCTTCCTGTGTTCCTCTTTGTGCGACTGAGTCCTCGTCTGACAGGCCGTCACAGACCCACAGGACCACCCTCTGTTTGGTGAAGACAGCGGCGCCAGGATAGAGCCTCCTTGTCGACCGAAGTTTAAAAATATCATAGAGAGAAAGTATGAGACAGTCATTTTAAGGTAAAAATGCAAATCATACAGAGTTCAGTTTTTTCACATCACTGCACTGTACTGTACCAAACTGTTCTCTAACAAGCAGGAGTGACATTTTTGTGTTTTAGAAGTTTTTATAAGTGTAAATCTTGAAAAAAAACAAGGAACAACAGCTGAGTGGGCACAGTCTTGTTTGTTCATTGTTTGGTTGATGCTGTGGGTCTCAAAGCAATCTCTCGTCTGATGAAAAAGTGTGAAAAAGGCTTTACAAAACATGGCTGTAAACTTTGTGGACTTGTGTTACAATAACTATGCCTACTATACATACATGTTAGGTAACAAAGCAGTAAGGTGACCAGTCGCAGAAAAGCCTGAGCCCATGGCATCTGGAGAAAATGAGTCATACTGAAGACATGAAATAAACAATGGCTCAACAATAAAACCACATATTGCTTTACTCTCCACTGCACTCATAAAAAAGTGACTTTACAGGTGGTAAAGTCAGGACCCATTAAACAATAATAGATGATGGTAAATGATAATAAAAAATAATGGTGGGAATGAGAGCAAATAGACCCTTGCACTTAACTGGGCTGCTTCCAACTCCATTTATTTACATACACGGCAGCAAAAAATATTCATCGTTCATTGAAACTGTTGTTATTTAACTGCTGTCTGGGAGATGATTGGTTACTTGGTCTGGTTTGCTTTTCACACTGCACTCTGTCAAATAAACAGAACCACAGATTGTTATACATGTCCAAACCACTTTTGCAGCTTTGTTTTTTCTTTGCATTAGCATACACCTAATCAGAATAAAGACCTGATTTTCCAAAGTCTGCAGCAGAATTTGGATTTATCCTATTTTCTTAGTGAATACATAGCTTTATTTATTTTATAATTAGCAGTAGTAAAAAGTTAACAGAATAATGTGAATTTGCTAACATGGATGGTTTTACTGGATAGGCGCTAACTTCTGCTAACATTTGACTGCACAGCCAGGAGTCCGCATGATGCTAACATTTTCCTGTGCATTTTTCCACTTGATGCTAACATTTTACATAATCATTACCACCTAAAGCTAACATTTTCCACAGTTTACACCTGGTGCTAATATTTTACTACAAATATAATTACTTAATTAAAATAAAGTAATTTACTGATGGCTTTTTTTGTCTTCTTGTTATTGTCATATGAATATAGTACTGTTCTGTTTCAAGTAAACTGCTTCACTTGTCTTTTAAGGTGTGCTAACATTGGTCATTTTCCAATGGTGGTAATTTATATTACATTACTTAACTTGAAGAGATCAATTTTACAAAGCTTTACAAAACAGACATGGCTCATGAAATTGCCATTGCGGTCAGTCATTGTCCAAAAACACTTTGACATAAAAATCTCTATGGCTAAAGATTTAAATAATTTTTAAAAGGAGAAAAACATAACATTGACAGTAACTCTATTAGGTTGATTAACTACTTCCTTCAGAAGCCAGGGATAACTTTGTTTGCTGGCTCTGTTTGACCAAATGGAAACTTCCTCATAATTCCTATTAGGCTTCATTAAAATAAGCAGTCACAAGCCTGGTACACCGGGCTGCACATTTTAAAAATACAGCCGCTCTATGATTTATGGGCATATTTTACAATCATTTGGCAAATTGCTTGGGATTTTGTGATCCATTGTGCCTCCACACATGGCTAATCATGGCGGTTGTTAAATATGTAACACCTCATTAACCTTCAGCTGGGACAGGGCCGGCGAAAGCAGCTCGGCAGTGATTAGCAAGAACACACTCATCATCACTACAGTCCATTTAGGAGCTGCAGCCACTGTGTTTACATCTTTACACACGGTACACTAAAAGCAAAGCAATAGAGTGGTTAATGGTTTCAAACGTTGCTTTCCAACATAAATTAGCAACCTGAAGTTTGCTTTTTACGCTTTGGGTTGGACATTATGGTTTATTTTCAAATGCGACAATAAACTGAGCTCTAAACTCTGACAGAGAAAGCAAGAACCTCTAAAAGTAGTTAAAAAAGTTTGGAGCAGTTGTTCAAGGCGCAATGATAAAAGAATATAAAAGTGTTTTCGATACCACTCATCCGTCATCATTATGGGCTGTGCATCCTGTTCAAAGTTGTAAGCAATTATTCCCCAGCTCAAACCACAGCTGGACACTTTTGGCAAGGCCTCTCAGAAGTGACTCATAGTGTTTGAGTCTGTTTGGTTATCATTTAACTTTTGAGAGCAGCCCTTATCCCCTTCAGGGATGTTAAGAACGTGGGAAGAATGGTCTCTCATGGTGCAAAATGCAGTTGTTGAGTTTTATTACAGACCTAGGCAGCTTATTTACAAGTCTAGCTTAGTGTGCGGCAGGGCATTAGTCAGCCAGGCTGCTGGGGGCTGCACAGGTCCATTAGTCTACACATAACGCAAAATGACATTAGCAGAAAACAGCCCACAAGTTTCATTTCCTCAAATTTGCTCATGCATAAACCTTGCAGCTATATTTTTTTAGAAATGTGCATGTTTCAGGTAATGACATAATGATAGCAGAGTTTGCCACTTTTACTATAAAGAACTACGGATGGAATTTCTGGATGAGCGCTAATATGAAAATGACCTAAAGCTGTCAGATGAAACTGCTACATTTTCATATTATCCATTCTTTGGTACATGTTAATGGCTTTTTCATTGGGGCCTATTGCATAGCAGCCTTCACAACAGATTAAAGGTCCCATATTATGCTAAATCGACTTTTCTGAGCTTTTAACCATGTTCTGACGTTGTTTCTACCTCAAACACATACCCAAAGTTGTGTTTTGTTTCATTTGCACATGTTTGAGTAATTTATTTAGTTTGAGCGACACTCCTTTCAACAAGCTGTTTCACGCAATGACGTCAATATGTGAAATAAACCACTCCTCTCCAGGAAGTGCTCCTCCACACTCCTCCTGCCCCTCTCTCCTGCACTGTCAACAAGTGCTGTGCTCTGCAGCTCAGACACAGAGAAGCATCGCTGCTACTGTGTTAGCTTACTTACTGTCAGCAACATGCACACATGTATTACTGCATAGCTCTACATATTGCCAGGCTACTTTATTATAGTTCTTTCAATATACTGCACACCAGCTACCTTAGGAGTCTCCAGGCAGCATACATTCTCAACTTCAGTAGGCATTGTACGGTCATTTCCACATGTGCACCGATAAACAGAAGCAGTTAACACGCGCTATGCTACGGGCTACACCATAGAAACATACACAATAAATAGTTTCTCATTTACCAAGCAGAAACGTCTTGTAGAAGCCTTCGAGGTCTTTGTGTTTGCTCATGTTCTTCGAACTCAGAGTCAGACTCTGGGTCGAAGATATACGGCTCAGTTACTCTCAAAGCCATTGCTGAAAAAGTTATTACTACGATGTACCGTGTTTACTTCAGTCTGTTTCCAGCGGCAGCGCGTAGCACTAGCGTGACGTCAGGCAGGAAGTGGGCGGAGCCAACACGGAAGAGCTGAGCCTTAAAGTGACAGCGCCAAATCAGACCGTTCACTTTGGACTCATGATGAGAGCTCATCCAAACCGCTTGTATAAGATCATTATTGTGCGTTTCATGTTGCAAAACGTGATATGGTAACCTAAATGTATCCAAAATACACTGTATAATGTTCAAAATAGTATAATATAGGACCTTTAAAGTAAATTTAGGTTTATGTTAATACTTTTCTACTATTTGATTGCATTGTGGAGCTGTATATCACAACCAACAGTCTTTCATTGTATATACTTGGAGCAGCTATTGGGGTTGTTTCTTTTTGAACTTTGTTTCTACATTTTAAACTTTATTGTGCAGTTTCAACAACTTCCTGATAGCTTCTATCTCATTCTATTTCCATGACTATTTCCACTGGATGCAAACTGTTTTCTGGACAATATCCATGCTAACATTTTACTGGATAGATTCTATCTGATGCTACCTTTTTTATGGGCGGTTTTCACTAAAAGCTAACAATTTACTGGATAGGTGCCACCTTCTGCTAACATTTGACTGGGTGGCCTCCACTTGATAATATTTTATTTGACAGTATCCACCTTATGCTAGCAAGACCGTTCTATCTTATGCTAACATTTTGCAGAATCATTTCCACCTGATGCTAGCGTTTTCCTAGACAGTTTCCAACTGATGCTAACATTTAACTTGACAGTTTTCATCAGATACTAATATTTTAAAGGCTAGTTTCCACCAGATGATTACAATTTACTGGATAGATACCACCTCCTGCTTACATTTCATGGACAGCCTGGTTTCCACTTGATGCTGATATTTTGTTTAACAGTTTCCACCTAATCCTAACATTTTTTATGGGCGGGATCCCCCAGAGGCAAAAAAGCATTTTTTTTCATGTTCTTGTTATTTCCATATGAATGTGGTATTGACCCATTTCAAGCTGGTCATTTGTCTTTTGCAGTTGCTAACATTGCTTCTTTTTTAACTGTGGTATTACAATCAAACATGTAAGCTTAGATACATGGGACTATGCAGAGAAGGCGCCATATACCTAGACCCTGACCCAATATGACCACTGCAGCCAACCCCTACCCAACTTTCTGTCAGTCCAGCTTTGACAGAGCACCATCCACAGATTAAGCAAAGTGCTGTTGGTTTCTCAGAGACCTCCAGCCAAATGCTCTGGCGCTGTTTCTCCTCACCTCATTTCATCGTCATGATGGATTTCTGATGCTCTCCTTTTACTGTGAGACCATTTACTGATTCACACAATCCATATGCTGACAATTCATACACAAAATCACTTTCAAACAAACGAGAGCGGGACAGCCAAGTGCACCAAGACTGAAAATGAAATTGAAATGAAAGCGCTATTACAATATCAATCTTTATCTAATCCATTCTGGGCAAAGAGAGGCCAGCTGTAATTACATCCAGCTCACTTTGTGCTAACGAGTAGCATAGCGGCATCACATCACTCCAACATTTCTGCCTTTTCCAACAATCCCACATTCAACAGCTGAACACCAGCCGCACAAAAGCAATGCTAATCAATTTCCTATCATATAAAAGACCGCAGAGGCATCCTCATTTCATTTTCGAGCATCGTGCTCCAAGAATCTGGCTTGAATTAAGATGTAGCCTTGGAAAGTCATGTGTCCTCTGGAGAATAGACCACAAATCTGGACTGCTTCTCCCATTTCTGTTCAGTGTTTCTGGCCAGTAAATGCTAACAAGACATTTAAAAAGGGTCAAAATCCTTTAACATCTGCTCACTGCTCACAATGTGCGATAGTTTCTTCCGGCGCACTGGGCCTGGTCGATAACTGCTCCCATATGTGACATGACAGGATTATCAGCCTCATTCTGTTGGATTCATGTGCTCTCCAAATGTTTTCTCTGTGCACAGAGCTTAGCTGTGGTTGAATGAGTGTAGACACTGGTGGGACACTCTAGGACAACTCCTTAAAAAAAGGTTAGAAGAGATGCCCCTTTTGTGTAAATCAGTAAACAAATGTGGAGTCAAGAGTAGATGCAACAATTGTAGTCTTTTTTTTGAGGCATAACCTTAAGTGTAGTTACGACTGGTTGCACTACTGTGTCTGCACTTACAGTCTGATAAACCAGACCAAATGCAATGTCTTCCTCTAATGCTCTATGAACAATTGCAGTACTTTTATGGCCGCTAGCAACATTCTATTTATACCCGTTTGTGTGCTTTCTTACTCTATATCAAACTGTGGCTTCAGGCTCCATAAACAACATACCATAAAACATTCTCTGAGCTTCCAAGGCTGCTTGTAGAACAAAGGTAAGGTCCCACTAGGAGTGTGTGATATGGAAAAAATATACCGCAAATGAGCAACTGAGTTAAGTCTTTACAAACACTGTACTGTGACACTCAGAAACTTGGGAGTCAGTTTATGGGGTGGCTTTTACTTAGGTCCACTGCACAAACCACCTCGCACATTTCACTGTGTATACCTTTCATGACACGCACTAATAAATGGGGTGAGTTGGTTGGAAAAAGGCAGCTTCACTTGTTTGTGTGTGAGTACAGAACTCAACAACAACAAACAGATGTACACTGTAGCATGATTCTACAAACTAATCTTGTTTTCCTATTATTGCTTTGTGCATTTTTTTTCATCAACTGGGCCTTGTGCACATCTTCTGAGCAGCCAGCGGTGGTTGTCATGGAATCCAGGGTCTGTGATCTAATAATGCAAAACTTTACTGAACTGTTACTGTATTGAACCTGCAAAAGCTTAAACACATAATGATTTGGGTTGAGAGTAACCCTTTTTCTTATCACCTTGTACGAACAAAGCTTTTTGTTGAATTGTCACTGGTTTCTATCCTAAACAAAGGCCTCTATAGATTGTGCTCCCACTCTTGTTGTTGCTGACAGTGACAATGTGCTGTGTGTTGCTGTCAGACAGCGAGCGCTTATCTCACAGGAAAAGGTACAGATAGGTGATGTCCAATGAAAAGCTCTCTTTCTTTGCTCTCAAGGCCTAAAGCATTGTTCGAACTACGCTTTTGCGAGTGGGGTGCAGGCTAATGTAAATTTACAGGCATTCATGTTTTCATGAGTCACACTTGTGAAACTGCACTATTCGCACTATGAAGTTTCCTTTAAAAACCGTGTCCCATTGTGCCCCCTGCTCATTGTGAAGGTGTCTGTTTAAAGACAGCGTGATCAAAGCGGCTCCTGTTGGAAGAGCACAGCTGTAGACTCGGCTTCATGGCGTTCAGAGGGCCCACCCTGCTGCGATCAAAACCTCACTGCCAATGGATCCGCCCAGAGCCTCTTGTGCACCGCTACATCTGTTCTGTCTCTACCTCTTCAGCCCAAAACACTTGATTACACATCAACTGGAAATCTTTTTATCCCTGAGCCGCCTTCAATTTGCTTTGACTGGGGACAACATAAGCAGCAGCAAATGAATAGCTCTGATTGCATTTAAACAGCTTAGTTTAAGGCCTTGAAGGCAGCCTTTATACTTTTGACACACTATATTTAGACGATACCCAACAGGGCTCTTTTGATCAGTGAGATCAGTGTTGCTGGATAAATTTAGATTCAAGCCCAACAATCACTGACAAACACAGAATCACTATTAAAACAAGTTCAAGTCAAGTCTAAATGGTACATTTTCATTCACATTATATAAACAGAATAATCAAACTTTATGGGGCACACATACAATTTTCTTTACCTTTCAACATTTGTAAAGAACAGCAAAGATAGTGGAATAGTCGCAAGTGTCATTTTTATCTAAGCTGGTACTAAGTAGGCTCTAGTGCTTGTGAACCCACCATAGCCCCAGCAAAGAATGAGCTCCTATTTATTAAATCAGATGATTTACCCAATTTCTGGTCACACAATAATTTCTGAGTCACGCCGAATATCATATTATGAGAGGAGGTTAACCCCTACCTACATCTCCTGACCAAGTTCGGATGGTGGGAAGCAAAGTATTCATGGTCTGAACTCTTTACGCTTTACGGGCTCATTGTGTCCAGTGATGACAGGTCTGGGCCTGTTTTAGGTTTCAAGAAGTAGCGGCCGTTTTACCGTTACAAACGTAAACTGCTCTGATTGGATAACTGCGGTCCATAACTCCAACAGATTTCTGTCATGTCAGAAATTTTGGTCGCAGCAAATCACTGGGTCGTACAGTTTGAGCACATCAATCATGAACTTTGGCCTTCCTCTTATGCGATTTGCAGTGTGAGTTGGGTTTCTATTTGAAACACTCTCACCATATACCAACTGTTTTGATTATGTATATCCTTGAAAGATTGAACATGCCGATGATTAATTTTAATAATGTGGAACCTTTTTTTATACTGAGGTGCTTGCTGAAGAATGTGCTCCTTAAAAATGGCCCAATATAGTCCCAATGTTCGCATTTAAAACAGAAACACAAGGAACAATTAAAATATCACTGGGGGCACAGCTATTCAACAGCAAAAGACAAAAGAGAACCCTGAGGTTTGCCTCAGAAAACGTTCAGAAAACAATCTAGCTGCAATATGTTGGTCCCTGAAGCCAAGACGCAGCAACATTTTCATCTTTGGCATCTTTGTGGAGCTTTGATTTCCCATGATGCAGCCTTTTGTCTTTGACTAATGAGCAGCTTTCATTAGGACTTCACCTTCTGTCCAGCTGTCACCTTCATTCACCATTAATTACTCTGGCTTTTTCAAACGCTCAATAATCCAGAGAAAAGTGGTTGTCTGCAAATATGAATCTTCCAAATCTACAGTGGATGTGTCTTCAAGGTAGAGACAAAACAAACTGAATCGCACAGTCATTTGTACATCTGGCCCCTGATATCATGTTTGTGTGCAGATGGGTTTTAGATATGGTTATTGCTCAACTACAGTCGTACGGGGAAGGAAGCAGATGTAGAATGGAGCATTGCTAAACATGTCATTGTCAATCAGCCAACGTTGGAACAATCCCAGCTGTGCCCCTGCATTGGGATAAGACATTGGTAGAAGATTTTGTAGACAGACAATACCTGGTAAATTGACTGTTATTCATTATGGTTGGCAACAATAATGTTCACTCTGCAAAATTGTAATACGAAAACATGTTTGCGATCTAGGGTTGATTGTCTAGAGTGTCTTATGCAGCTGGGATAGGTTTCAACCCCCAATGACCCATAAAAGATCAGCCGTGAAAAAGAATTAGGAAATCGAATTTTGACTGCATTTGGCTACGGAAATCATGAGCCTTGACAAATAGCAAACAGAAAAAAAGTAATTCCATGAACTACATTCTGCTATCTCTAACTTTAATACTTACTTTTAGATGTTTTCAACAAACAGTCAGGAAGCTCTACATTTGTACCGTTGAAAATTATCTGTACAAAAGGATCAAGCCTATTTCCACTGTGGTAGATTTGTGGTAACATCTCACCAATAGCTTTCTTTGCCTGTTTCTCAACTTAGCAGAAGGAAAGAACAAGAGGTTTTAGCCAGCGACCATTGTGAAATAATTAATGTGCTTAATAAAGGCTTACTTATGTATACTACATACATGTAGTTCATTATATCACAATGTAAGAGTAAAAAAATAGGGGTTTGTGGAATTGAACACCCAAAGCACATGGCTCATTAGCATAAATCAATGCTAAGTAAAAAGAGGCTAATGTCTTGTCACATGTCCTGCCACATAAACATTGTAGATACTACCTATTATAGCTCCCTAGTGACCATGTCTTGCCATCTTTCTACGCACTTTTGCAAAGTGTATATTTCAAAGACGAATCTTCAAGTTTCATCTTCTGCCGCATCATTGACATGGCTGTGCTTAATATGTGATTAGTAGACCACAAGCAGCACATCTTAACAACTCCGGGAACAAAGAAGACATAACTAATTCTCTTGATATAAGGAGACAATTACACCAATACCAGGTGTAAGAGAAGTTGAGCTAGCCACTTGTAATTGTGTAGTTGTATGAACTGGCCAAAGATGGCTGTTTATGATGAGTACAGTACAGCTTCTTGATTAATGAGGGAATATAGTCAAGGGAACACAAAGGCATTCTTTTTCTTAACATTCTGTAACACTTAATATGCCAGCTAAGAGCTACAATCCTCCTCAGCTTCGGAAAAAAAGCTTCTTCTGCTCTCAACTGCAATCACTCCTGTAGTGGAGCTCAATAAGAACATGAAACACTCCCCCCGCATGCATTTTTAACTCCGATATTGGAATAGAATGAATATTTGATAAAGCTTTAATTCAACTCTCTTAGCCCGGCTGTATTTATCTGACTGTAATAAAACCTTGGCATTTCTTCTGAATAATTTGGACACCAGATCGAGCGTGCATGTGTGTTTTAATCAATTATCCGCCGTGGTATTCATCTAAATGCTTGGATTCCTCTTCTTTGTCAGATTGGGCAGTGTGCCTTTTGAATTCCTCCTCTGCTATTGTTGTCAGCGCCCGTGTTGTAGCATGTTAATCTCTTGGAAAAGCACCAGTCCACTATCACTGACATAAACGGCAAATGAATTTAGATTTGTATAACACAATCTTGCTGCTTTCAAGTGCACTACTTTCTCCGCTAATCTAATTCCCGCTCCTGAATATTTTCCAGCCCCGACCCGCCTCCACACGACTGCCATTATTCTGCCGCTACAATTCAAATGAAGACTGACAGCTCGGATTCGGCAGAAAGAAATGGATGTTTGGCTGTTGTTTGCTTTTCAGAATACAAAGGCGCCGACGATATGCAGATTAAGAAACTAAAAATAACAAAAGTTTTAAAAGAAACTGACAGGTTGCTTTCAAAGACGCCCCTGCCGCCTGACCTGAGATGGATGGGAGAAGGCGATGAAAGCTCAGCATCGACGCTACAGTTCACCAGCGTTTGTCCTCAGATACCTTCACACTCTCACACAGCAGCCACAGTAAACACCTGAGACAATGGACACTGCAAAAACCATACAGACTTAATAACAAGTAACAACTCGCACCGTTTTTTAAGATGCAAGACCACATCCCATGTCAGTCAGACTTCTGTCTTCTTTATGGTAAATGAGCGAGACAGTAAAAAACACCTTTTACTACACTGCTGAATGAAATTCTGTAAAAAGGGCAGACTATAGTGTAGTTTGAGGTCTTTACATGTCAAGGCAAAAACAATACATGACAAAAGACAAAATCTGAACCAAAAAAGCACATGGATAATTTATATAAATCAACAAAAATGTCATCTCAATGTCACTACCATCACACCTATGGATAATAACAGTAGTGTCATTAATGTAAATTGTATCTAAATATGCTGTAGAGGTCTGACCCGGTCATAAGATTGTATTTGGGTGATTTATAGCTAATGTGTCAAAAACATTTGCACATGTAGACCCTAACATATTACGACTACATATTTCAGACATGTCACTTGCAGCTGAAACACAAATGTGGCTCACAGCAGTAGGCCAGTGGGCTTGGCAATGATATAGATAGTGTCTTATTGCTGACTTGGCTCAATCTGCACAAAGCAGGAAAGAGAAAGAGTGTGCATGAGCCACATGTGCACAAGGGGAGAGCGGGAAACGGCAAACATAGCTGCAGTGAAGAGTGCACTGTAGTTCCTTCCCGTCAGTGACAAGCAGACCTGTCACTAGCAGCAGGTTCTGGCTCCACTTTTCTAATTCATCTGCATTTTTACTCAGACGTACCGTGTCTTTTGACTGTCCAGAATCACTCGTAGCAGAATGAACATTTTCGAACATTGCTTGGCTCATTTCACCGGTGCTGTCAATTACATCATTGCGGTGTGGCACAAAATAAACATGCCACTTCGGCAACTGCTTAATGTGACAAACAGCAGAGCATACTTTTCCAAATGCTTCATGTTTGTGCTAGCAACGATTATGTAGTAAAATATGCTGAAGGTTTTACATGCTGTTTTTTGTTTGAAAGCCTGTCTCTTCCGTTTACATTATAATTTGAACTTCTTTGCGAAAATGTCTGGTCCATAGAATATATAACACTGATTTAATATAATACTGTTGCCTGGTTTCTTATTCTCTGTTCAGTTTTTTGTTTTTGCACTGATGTCTTTTTCATCCACCCATTTTTTATTTGGCACAATATATGAATATATTTACAGGTTTACTACTTTTCACATTTTACAGCAGGATGCTTTAAACTGCCTTTCTCATTCTCCATTGACATTTAATTTCAAAATATACCACTACATCTTTGGAAAAACTCTGTTTACTTTGCTGAAGAATAAAACCTCCTAAGATGTATCTTCCTCTTCCCTCTCTGAGCTCACAGTGTCTTGGATCAGCGCCGGCGGCAGTGACAGGTCGGGTGCAGAGGCTACACACTGTGGAGCGGCGGTCCAGAATTAAAGCGACTCCGAGGAGACGTTGTTTTCTCTGTGATCACAGCTGCTGTCTGTGTGACACACCTCGCTGCAGCCTGAGTAAAGAGTGATGCAAGTAAACCTAGAGCTGTGACATTGTATTGTTTATGTTGCATATCATGTGTTATATTTTTACAATCCGGCTTTTTGGCTCAGGTTATTGTAGTAGGCCTGAGATGTATTTGAGATAAAAAGTTGAGCTATTACAGTTTGAAATGTCTATGAGTACTAAGAGTAGGGGTAATGGGTTTAACAAAAATACAGCTATCAATGTATCTCTTTCTCTGTAATCTCCTACTAGACGCAGGTCCGAGGGTTAAAAGAGTACTACACATAAAAACCAACTTACCTAACAACTCATGGCATCAGTGCTTAAATAGAAAATGCCTGGTATGGAGACTGTGGTGTCACAATAAAGAGTCTGATTGCATTGCATTATGTTCCAGGGAAAGGAAAGAAAGATGTCCCAGAGAAGTGATCCAGTGCATCTCTGAGGAGAGTGAAAAATTGTACACAGGTGGAATAGCTTACAATGGCTAGTGTTAAGAGTGGCTTTTTGCTTTAAAGGCAGGAGTCAAGAGGAAGTGTAGCTTGGACTGGCTGTTTTGTAAAGTGATATCTGACATTATGCTCCATCTGAATAAAATCTAAATCAAGTAATGTTGAGATTGGATGAGATTTTCGACTCCAGGGACAGATTACAGTGAGAGAAGAAGGCTAGATGAGAATGTTCAGCACATACTAGAAGCTTTGGCCAATCACATGCTCACATAGAGAGGTCTGAGTTTGGGGATGCTCCCATTGGTCATTACAGCTTGTCAACAAGGAAGTAATGCCTACCGATAAAACCGAGGAAAAAAAAAAATTGTTGAATTGCAACAGTCTGGCACTGAAGTCAGAGCTAGAAGTTTAGGTTGGCAAATAGGTCCATTTTGTTTGCTATGCTGTTACTGGAGGGTGAAGAGAGGGTTTAAGACCAAAATCATGATGCACTTTGCTGTGTTATACAGTTTCACAAACATGCTCCCAGCTCGGCAGAAAAAAAATCTGACTTGGCTAAGACACAAAGTTCTTATGTTCTGACAAGAGTAACAGAACAAATATGATGTATGAAACAGTGTCACTCTTGTCTTTGAAGTAACTCCTCTCCTGATTCTTTCTCTAGCCGTCTAGTGCCATTGTGGGAAATGCGTCTGCATAAAAGCCACTGTAGTCAAGCAGCAGACATAGATCCATGTGCGCCCTCTCTAATCTGGCCCGGGCGAATGTCACTGCCATCTCTAGTGCACTGAAAGATAATCTCATCACCAACAGATATGCCTGGGCGGCTGAGAAGGGCGCACCGACAAGGCTTTGAACTCCTCTGACAAATATCTGAAGGACGCGCTGCAGGATGGGCCGTGGAAGTGGGCAACGCAAATGGTGACAGATGAAGCCTCCGACACTGAGGCGCCCCGCTGTGTGCGACCAAGGTGAGCTCCGCAATAACAGATGTGCACTTCTGACTCTGCCCTAGCTGTCACGCAATATTTTACACAATATTTAATTAGCGAGACGTAACCCCGACTGGCAGGTCAGGGGGACTGTATTGTCACTGCAAAAACACACATCGCACACGTCTATGGGTGTATGGAAGCTCTATTTGTCAAGGCGCCAATAGACATGCAAAGCTTTTTAATAAATGTGCTTTATCAAAAAGAACAAAGCATATGAAGAGCACTCCAGACATACAGTATTAATGAAGAGAGAGAGAGAGAAAGCTGTAAGGGAAAAGTGAAGGTTAGACTCAATTTATTGCATATTTTCTGTGTGTGTAATCAAGGGTATTCGACTAAATTAAGTGTAATTCTGCGTTTAATGCATGACACCAACTTTGCACCAGATTGTTTGACACATAAACAGTATTTTGATTATTAATAGGATAGGCTCAGTGTGGACACAAGGGTAACTCATTATCTGTTTCTAGATGCCTTTAGTACCATTGCTGATATATAAAGTGTATTCAATTACGTTCTCTCCAATGTCAGTTCAAACCACTTCCATGTTGAAAACCCCACTCCTCACAGGGGGCAGAGTCGGACCTCTTCTGCAGTGCTCGCCCACTCATTTATCATGAAGTACGTACAAGTGCGACACACTGAAGCCCTTCCAGAGAGGACTAAGTCAAGGTTAGCCTTGTTTGGGCCACAAAACACCAGTCTTTAGAGGGCAGTTAGTGGGGACAGGGCAAAGCTGTAGCAGCAGCTTTTTCCCAGGCCTTTAACCTTCAACTTCTCCAGAGATGGATGCGCCAGGGTCAAACTCTGAAAAATAATCTTTAGTCTATCTGTAGTGCATCAAGCTTTGACATCTTCACAAGCCGCAGTGGGACAAGAGGTCACAATGTCGCTGTGTGAAAAAAAAATCCACCAGTGTCTACAGCACCTTAATCCTCACCTTGCTTTCTCATTGCTTTCTAATCCTGTTGATCTCTGCTGCTCTGAGGCTGACCCTGTTCATTTCCTGTGCTGCTGACAGCACCCAGCCGAGCATCAATATCCACTCGTTAGCAGGCCCGTTAGCGCAGATAAATGCATGGCCATGAATTCTTCTGCATGCTTTCGTTTCGTGGCATGGCTCTTCTTTCCATTAGTATCAGCATTAAGATGCAAAGGAGGCAGTGGGATGCCTCGAGTGATCACCGTCAATTACACAGCGCCGGCAGGGGAGCGCCCCCAACCTGTCAGCACATCATCAGCCGGAGGATGACCGCAGCCTGACAGCTCCAACAGGACAGTTTAAGCTTTCAGGGTGCTTCTTTACCGCACAAACCTCATTCTCTACAACTAGTATCTTTTGTTCTTAGGATCACTGTTCTATTAAAGTCATGTTCTCTGAAAGTTAAAAGCCTAACTCCAAGTTTGAACTTGTCAGTTTCCAGGACACCCTATGACAGTTAAAGGCACCATTTTGTTATTTTGGTCAGTTTACATCTCATTTTAATGCCTTAGTTCACCCCTTAGCACTCAGCACACAGGTGTGGCCTAAGAAGGAGGAAAAGTGTTGATGAAAAACTGATGATGAGTCAAATATTTGTCATTGTGATGAGTAGCACCCAGGCCACTTTGTCAAAGTCCTTTGATTCCCATTAAGAGACAGTGTTTCCATGCGATCCGTTTTGTGTTCCTGTTGTTCTTGTTGACTGGAGCTGCGAGATAAGAACGATGGCCGCTCTGTCAGGCCTGAAGCTTTGGCCGCGCTCCTGTTTTCCTGTCACTGCCTCTAAACCCACCCCGGCTCCTAGCCTCCTGCCAAACGACCATCAGAGCTAGCCAAGCGGGGACATCTGTACAGCAAGGCACCGTGCCACGTGGACACGCTCCCCCGGCCTCGTCCAGCCAACTGCACGTCAAAACGGCAGATAGCACCCACACAACAAGTCGTCAAACACTTTCTCAACATTTGTTATACAAATACTGTACATCGAAAGTTAAGTACCAGAAGTTAAGCAGACATGCATTTTCCATAGACATTAGCATTAGCCACCAAAAAAAAAAATTCTGCATCCACAAGATAGTTTTGGGGAAATGACAATCAACCAACTACAGTTGTCCCTCATTATAATGCGGTTCACCTTTGGCGGCCTCGCTGTTTCGCTGATTTTTTTAGTGCAATTTTGCATGCTTTTTTTTTTTACAGCGTATGAACGCGCATTGTGTTCTGCATCCTGATTGGCTAAGGGAGAACTCGAGCATTGTGTTCTGCGTCCTGATTAACTATAAACAATCATCTGCAGTAAATAAAGTAAAAAATTAGTGCCACAAATGTCACTGATTAGGATTTTGTTTAAAAGAAAACATTGTTTAGCAATATTAACAGTAGCCTCACTCTTTTTCCCTTCATTTTTTACGCCCCTACAGCTATTGGCCTGAACTCAGCACACATTATCTGATCTAATATCATTAGAACTTTTTCAGCTGCTCTATCCAAGCAAAGGCTATTGCTCACAGTCACCTACCACCACCCAAGCCTCTTCTTCTGTTGCTTGATATGACTTTAATCATATAAATTTTTGTCATATTAATATTTGTTCTGTTCTTAATGGTGATTGAATGTGGGTCATATGTATTTTTTATTCTTTTATACTTATTGACCTTATTTGGTGAGGTTGGCTTTGATGACTAATATCTCAGTTCTAATATCAGGCGAGGTTTATTTTACAAATGATTCTTTTTAGATGCACTGTTAATCTTTGAGCCATGTGCTGTGCTCGGCTGAAATTGGATCTTTTTGAATTAGCTGAGGCCATGAAGAGCTAATGTCCTTCTCATCTTTTCTAAAGGGCACGCGTTCTTAAATGTGCTCTTCCTTCACCCGGTGTCCCTGTGAGGAGGCGCAAAACAATGCCAGTAAAAGTCTTTAGATCAATAACAACAGCAGAGAGTCAACAGTTCCCTCAGGACACAAACACTGAGAACACAAGGCAAGACAGACTTCATTCAGCACAAAACCAGAGTGAGACCTGGAAAAGCTTGGAGCAGAGGTCAACAGTACATGATATGGTGTGTTTCATTGTCTATGCACAAGATACCACCAATGCACGATAAAAACAGAGTTGACATTTGAACTTTTCTATTCCTTATTAGAAAATGCAATTTTACCAGTAGTGTTTATACCTGAGATACAGATAAACAGCGTGAAGGCCAGTGACATTTAAACAAACTGTGGAAATCTCACAATAAAAGCACTGTTGAAAAGTATGTCAGACTATGTTATGCTATGTTTTGTGAAATAAGCACCAGTGTATTTATGTTATGGTCCATACACTGTTTCCTTTGTCATTTCAGTCACCTTCAGATCCATAAACATGCATTCTAGTGAGTTAAAGCTGTGGAAAATGACATATGTACAAGTAAGAACCAGTGAGTCAGAAAAGCACTGCTAGAGAGAGTGCCCTTGAGTCTGGCACAATGGTTAGACAAAGGCTGATGGGATAACTGACCTGTGTGGAGACGCTTGCCTCTCGCCTGGTCCGGCTCTGGGAAAGCCACTGCGCCGTCACCGTCCTCCCTCTGGGCAGCTCTGCAGCACAAACAGAACAGTTAACAGATTTGAATAGCACACTCATTGGACAGGTGAAAACAAAAGCATTGACATCATCAAGTGCATGCTATCAGACACCAAAGAGCATTCCACAGTGACGTTGCTCCACTCTCTATACATTCAAGCAGATGATATTTGATTTGAAATAAACAGCACTGAACCCGAGCTGACAGAAGGACTTTCATTTCAGCTCCGGGGAATGTTTAGCTCTCATTACCCGCCATAATGAACCAGATGCATATCAAGATTGTAGCTGAATAGATTTGAAAAGACCTCGGTGTCTGGTTTAGACAAGACATTCTTTTGTAATGATTTCCCTCAACATGTTTACCACGTAAATAACCGACGGGCCTTTTTAAACCACCAGACAAGACACACTGGGGAATGAGGACAACGTTTTTACTGGCTTCAATTTGTCAAAGGCAATGAACAGAATCGATAATAAGCTCAACATGGGGATCTACAAAGCACAAGTTGAAGACACTGAGTTAGACTGCTTCGTGTCTTAATTATTTCTTCCTCAAAACATGAGTCCACCCAGTTCTGACACAGGGCACACAAGGGCGACCATAGCAGCTAATGAGCCGCCACAGTAAAACACACAAGAAAATGATTACAGCAACTCGGCAGCCAAAGGACAGTCTACTACCCGACAGAGACAGACCAGAAAATTTTAACAAAATTATCTTAAAAAAATGTAGCACAAGCCTGACATACAGTTGACTGAGTGCAGGGTACATCGGAAGCCATTTTTTGGAAATGTGAGCCCTCTATACAACTGAATTAACCAGTGGCAGGTGCAGAGAGAAGATTAATTACCCAGTTGATTGCAGAAATCCAGGTCTTGCCTGTTATAGAGAGGATCCTAAGGTCTAATATGATGTTACATAGTTTTGAGATAAGGCCTTTCATGAATGGACTTAGGGACTGGTCTACTGTGGCTGACTCTATTGTAGATGAGAGGTGAGGCAGTTGCAAAGACATAAAGTGCTCTTTCTGATGATGACAGGAAAAAATAAACTAGAGGAATTATTTTACTCAATATTGGAGGCATTAGCCAAAAAGGCATTTTGAAAATAAAGAAAAAACGTATTGGATAGGGTTTAGCTCTAACAATCCTGTCACATATGAGACAAAGAAAAGAACAATTGCTTGCTGGATGCCCACAACTAAAAAATTGGTGGGCACCGTCCGTTTTATAACACTAATGACTAAATATATGATATTGAATTTTCATGGCCTTAAGCTCTGTGGCTGTGAATAATATCACAACTGGAAAATGGTGATGGGAAATATCCTGTCTGCTATATGAGCTACCTACTGATAAAATACTAAAAACCTCTCTTTAACTGACACAAAGTGAACATTGCACAGTGCGTAATCATCTTGCACAATGCCACTCTGCGCTCATAAGAATCCACACATGTGACATTTAGATCCAATGAAGTCCTACTGGGCCTTGTCCATTCACTTCCCTTTAGGCGTCCCATTGGGAGGAGAGCCCACTGAGTCCACCACACTGATTTAACAAAAGGGCCCAGCACGGATGCTCCACACTCCTCTGTCCTGTTCGTGTCCCATGTGGCCCTAAAAGCCACTCACATTTCATTTTGTTCCAGCGCTGAACAGATCGGATTGTAGTAACCCATTATGTTCTGCTTGGTAAGTGTGAAATGTGTAACCACGTCTTTTTATGTATCTGAGAAGCATTGCTAGAAATGTATTACATTACTTTTGTACGTACATCCAGCAACCTACATCTTAATGAAAATTCTCGCAGACTTGGTGAGAAAGTAGATGAAGAGAAGTGAGGAGCAGATGAAAGGCAGTGTTTAAATGATCATTTACCAAAGCGAGCTCTATGTCAGTCTCACACTGTGCATGCATGCCCTGGGGTTTGTGTTTGAGCGAGCGGATAAGACGGTGTATCCAATGAGCTCTCTGCTAAAGTGGGGAACGAGGTTTAGGACACTCGCCTCATCCAACCATCCAACCAACCATCCACCCCCCACTGCCTCCATTCTTCCTTCACAGAATGGGGGACAGCGGATTACACTGCACACGTGTACCACCGCTGTCACACAAAGTGATTTTGTAATTGAAAAGCATCGCCAGAGACTGCCCAAGAAGCAGCCCGAGTGAAAAAGGGAGCGATTGTCTGACTGAGGTTGGCTAGTGTTTATTAAGTGCCCCAAAAGCCTTGGCAAACCATAGTCAATCATTTACGGCGTGATAGAGAGCCTCATCCTCTCCAAAGCTAATGCCTGCAGAAGCCATTAGCCCGCCTTAATGTTCTCTGCTGAGAGGATGCCGGAATGACACACACTCCAGACCTCTGTCATTTGTTGATTTTGGCAGTGACTGGATATTGAATGCACATGTTTCTAGGCCATTTTTTCGGCCGCCAACACAAACATTGTCCTGACCTCATTTGAAGGCTCAGAAAGAAATAGTGTCCACCTTTAAAACACTTTATCTGTTTTGTGATTGCTATTAATAACTGCTATATACGTGGAGTCAGTTACAATATCGTTTTCATTCATGCTCTAAGAATTTCCCTTTAAATCCTGCCCAAAATTATTGATTGTCCCAAAATGCCACATTCAAACCCTGTTCTATATGAAGACCTATAAACATATCCGGGTTGGCGTATGGCAGACCTTGCATTTTACCATTTCGAATCATTGAGACGTGTCGGAAAACTCAATGAACATGTGCAGTATGTTTGTTTAATGTGACTGGTGGAAGAAAAAGCACGTTCATTGAGGGGGATTTAGCCTGAGCTGCTAATCTCTGTGACTAAGTCAACACCTTCTGGAGCGGCACCTGTTGAATTGAAAATGAACTCAAAACGAACCACAGCTACATCACAAAAACATGTCTGTCAAATGGAAATGCTCAGACATCAAAGCTACACGCTGTGGTTGGGTTTCTAATATGACTTTATAGAAGAGCTGACAGCCCATGAGAGCTCTGCATAAATGCCGCAGAGCAATAATTATAATTTGTCATTTCCCTTTTCAATGTATTACCGTGATACAGATTCTGATATCATGATATTTGATACAGGTCTATTTTGACAGACATTGTGTTTTCATATAATTTCACATAATTCAGAGTAAACTGCACAGAATGAATGCACAAATTCAATTTTGTGGTATATTTTTCACCTCAGTTTCACAGATTAATGCTATATCATAAATTAGTGTCTTTGTATCAATTATTGCAGAATCGCAATATTATGATATGATCGTATTGTTGGTAGTGTATCATGAATTGTATCGAGGTGCTCTGTAATTCCTACCTCTAATTAATATCATGATTAATTACACATTTGACTTTCATTTAAAACTAATATTTAATGAGTTCATTGTTTTTAGTCGCTGGGTTGTACTTTGATGATGAATATTCAGCCATTTTGTCTGGTGCTACATACATTTTCAATGCATTTCATAGTGTAAGATTTGAGTATGAACTTGAACTAAAAAATATGGAAGATAATGTACAGATTACCAAGAAGTGCTTTGTAAATGAACAGAAGCAATACCTTTCTCTTCAGTTGTATGCTCAAAAGCCATCCATCATTTGATACCACAGAGTAATGTACGAGTAAAACGGTACTCCATTTCCAGCAAACACACACAATAGTATTCTAGGTTGGCTCTGCTCATTACTTCCCAGCCCTTTTCGGAAATCTCAAATGTCACTGAAAGGAATGTTCCTACCTCTGTTTGAAGCAATGCCAGGCCAAGTGCTGCTGACATTTTATGGATTTCTTTGAGAGTTATCAGTGATTAATAGTGACCTTTGCCAAATGGGGGAGTATTTGATCCCACACCTGAGGAAACAATGCTATGAGCGTTTAATTTTCTAACGTCACATTCACCTGGGGCTGCTCCTCTTGATATTCTCCGGCTTACTCCACTCTGCAGAGATGCTTCCAGACAGTTGCTATGGTATGTTTGCTTTGTGCTTGACTTAAATGCCGTCCGTGTGCTTATATACTGGCTCGGTTCCATTTGTATGTCATTACCCTCTCTCTCACCCCGTTTCCTGTCTATCTACATAGTCTTTATCAAATAAAAGGCTTAGGTTTGGATAAGTTTGAGGTTTGGAACGAGGACAGCAGGGGTCCACTGTGTTGTTTACATAGCCATATAGCTAACTGCTATGAAAGGTTACAGCAGGATTTTTGATGATTCTCTTACATTTCTGACAATGCAATATTTGTAGTGACAGCAAGTTTGGCTATATATACCCTCGGGGGCCTCGGGTTTGAATCTTGGTCGGGTCGTTTACCCAATGTCATTCCCACTCTTTCACGCCGTTTTCTGTCTAGCCCCTGTCCACTACTTTTATGATATCAAAGAGGTCCAATAGCGTCCCTGTAAGAGTCAGCATTGTGTTGGTCCATGAGAAATTGCACAATGAAAGTTTGTCCTATTATGACAAATTTCTAAAGTCTAAAATGAGACATTACTTTTAGCCACAAACCACATTTTTGTCTTGAGTAACTTTTTGCACAGATTTCAAACAAACTTTTTAGTTTGCTGGACATGTATCTGAAAAAATGTTAATATATATTTTATGCATTTTCCTGGTCATTTCTCATTTTCAGGTGAGGTTTCAATGTCATCCACACATTTATGTTGGACCCTTAGTATTGCTCAAGGCCATAGAAGAACCTCTAAAAGAACACTGTACCAACTTGACATGAACTGCAAGTTGGGGCAGGGGATGGGACATGAACAAACGCAGTCAAGTCCTAGTAAACAGTCCATAGACACACACTTGTTGCTTGTTTCCTGTTGCATCTGTTAGCGTTGCTGTAGTTTAGTGTCCGTGCCAAGCTTTAAACTTTCACAGCGTCTTGACCTCCATAACCGCTCGGAGTCAGCAGCAGAATGATGAGTTCAAGTCTGAGAAAAGGCAGCTTGGCATGTCTCCTAAACCGCCTGCCCCTGGGTCCACGGAAAATCAATTCATGTTTAAGAAGGTCTTATAGTCCATACACTCCGACTGTCAGCTGCTCCGCAAACTGCTCCGCAAAACTGACAGTCTGGTGATGGAAAAGTGGTGAGAGGTGAAGCTGCACGGGCGTCTCGTGGGACCGCGGCTCAATATGCCAGATTTAAAAGCACTTCTCGAATAGGGCTAGTCTCAAAGCCATTTTAAAGTCTGAGAGAAGCATGAGCTCATGGACATTAGGGGCTCGTTCCTCGAGTGCTTCGCTGATGAGACAATGGCATTCCACTTCTCCCCAATTGACCCTAACACAGCCTGAGGCCACAGTTTGAAAACTTAACAAAACTTTTGCGATGTCCACAGTAGTCTAAGAATTTTAAGAACTAAATTTGAAACAAAGACTTGGGAATAGCTAAGGATTATATTTTATAGTCTTGCAGTGCGCCCAGACATAAATAGAATCTTAAAACGTGACTTTTGTGTTTGATGCCCAGTCGACTTGATTCTAGAGTTATGACACCAGGCCATGATTTATATATTACATAAACCTTTAGTGCAAATGTTAAAAGTACGGCATTAAAGCAGTTTTGTGTCAAGTGAAACACAGTTCTGAACTTGGAAGAACGCTGGAGAGGGTCAGGGTGACTACTCCCTACTTCTTGCCTTTTAATGATCGTATATATGGTTGCATAAGGTTATAATTTATATTAGACGTAAATCTGCAGCCCTTGCTTCATTTCATCTCTCGATCACGGGATAGGTCTCGGTGTCCCTGCCAAGTCACAGCATCTAGTCACATCTAGCCTGATAACAGAAATGAAGACATTAACTTCAGGGATTTGCCTTTATAGCCCTGATGATGTTCCGACTGAGCAAAGAAATACGTTGTGTGCCACATGTTTACTGATAATACGTTTTGTAGATATTTATGTGGTGAATACATTATTCTTGTATGCCCCGAGGAACACTGAAAATGTAAATGTGAATATGTCCCTGAGACTGGATAATGTCTGTAGCACATATGTCTGACCACAAATGGTGCATTGATTAGAATGGAAAGCAGTAATTTCAAACATGCAATTTTCCTTCATTTTCTGTAGGCAACTTTAATTATGAACATTTCAAATGGATTTAAAGCCCAGGGGAGCATTCAACTCCAAACTCCATTTTCTAACCAGTGGAGAGGTGGAAGGTGGCGGTTATTTAATCCGCTTACAGAATTAATTACACATTTAGCACAAATGTGTTTAGTCTCTGGTTTTCTAATGTAATACAAATGTAAGGTGCAGACGGTGTAAGCGTGTTCACTTTTGTACTGCTACATAATACATGCAGCCTTGTTTCTTAACTCAAAGGAGGAAATGTGAATATGCTGTAAATTGGAAGACATTAAAATTTAATGATGCCCAGGAGGAAATGGGGTCATCGTAGCAGTGAGCAGCATATACAGTTCATACATGTAAAGAGATTTATACAAGTAAGACAAAAGGGAATTTACACAATGAACACACTGCACATGTAATGGGCTGAGAAACAGTAGAGGTCACTAATAAGGCCCACATTCTCTTCATAATTGTGGGATCCTTTGTAAACAATGCTCCCAATCCAGTATATGAATCTCCTTTGGGAGAATTGGGAAACATCTAAAATGGAAAGCAAGGCTAAAAGGAACCAAAACAACCCTGAAGGCACCAAAGCAAGTCTAAAAAGAACCAAAACAACTGTGAAGTACTCCAGAATAAGTCTAAAAGGAACAAAAACACAGAACTAAAACTCTTATAGTTCTCCATAACTATATTTGAAAGATCTTCCCCTTGAGGATTTTGTTATATTCAAAGAAATGTAGACTTACTTCCACTTTCTCATTTAGTCACACCCCAAATTGATTTGGACGCACTAAATGTAAAAATCTATAAAGTAAGAGGGCACAGAAATTGCACTGTTAAAAGTTTTGAGTGATTTTACATTGATTCTGCTTTTTTCCACTTGTTTCTTTCTTTTGTGTATAATGCTCCTTCAGTTTATGTTGCTACCTTTTGAAATATGGATATACTACATCGTGACACCATGTTGACCATAAATTTGGGAAGTCCCATCTACCCCATATAGGAAAGTAACAAAAGCAATAGAAATAGGTGTGGAACTGCAAAGAAAAACAAGAACAAAGAAGAGTGATCTGAGGGGCAGGAAGGGTAAAATGGACATCATCTCTTAACAGCTCATCTGTTAAAAGTAAAGTGAATGGTTATGGCTGGCACACGTTATTATAGGAAGTATGTTAACTGAAGTTGAGATGGTTTAACTGATAATCATATAATACACTACTTAACACAACTCCAGATAATAGAAGTAAAGTTAAGTAAGTAAGTAAGCAGCTCAACAAAGTAACAAAATGACAATACACTCCTCAGATGCCCTATATTAGTCTGTGCATATTTAGCGTCTGTCATCACAATCCATTCTCCTGGTTCACACTCATATTATATCAGTGTGTAGGTTTAGGCACTCTGGGGCTAAAAAGTCAGAATTCACGTTGGAGAGGCAAAGTGAGCACCGTCCAGCTACGACTGCAGGGTCCTGGAGAGAAACAATAAGAGGTGTGATCTGGATCTGACAGGTACTCCAGCGGCAGAACGATAGAGAGAGAGAGCAGGGAGGAGAGGAGGGGGGGGGGCACAAAATGGAGGAATGATACGCGGCGAATACTTCATCTTGTTGAGAAATGACTGCGAGGACTCAGTTTGTAAAGAGACCGGAGCAGCTCTCGGGGGAAACAAACATGGGGCAGATAAAGTGGATCGTTTCAGTGGAGGGGGGCAATCAGCTCTTTGTTATCACACTGAAGCCACCTCGGTGTGGCCTATTATCACACCGCCTTCAACAGCACAAGGTTGTCTGCTCTCCAACAAAGGGTATGGCATCGTTCTGTTTAATATGACACTTATTTCATAGTAAGGAAAAAGTCAAGGGAACCAAATAAAAACATCGAGTTGTCCTCTTGTAATGTGCTATCAACACAGCAGTACAAATTCATTAAAGAAGGCACAGCTGCCAGTTGATTGGTCAACAGCATGGATTCAGTATTTTTGTGAAACAGGAAGATAATTAGAAAACATAACGCAAGAAAGTTTGGAAAGTTTTTGTTATAGTCAAGAAATACACTAAGAAACTGTATTCAAAATATGCAACTATTTGTAAAATTCTGCACACTTTCATGATAAAAACTAATGCAACACGTCACTGATAAAAGTAAAAATGCAAAATATTAGAAAAAACATGCATTGGTACACCCTGGACAGTGGCCAGTATGAATATTCTGCACAATGTTTATACTGTGATCATGATAACAGCCCTATAAAAGAGCTTTGTGCTTCCAGTTCCGTTGATTTGTGAATTGCAGAAAACTTGTGCAACTCTCTTGATCGTTCTATTTGGAGTTTAGAAAGCTGAGATGGTAGTTAATGTAATATGCTAATGTACTTACACACTTTTCCATATCTCATCAGTTAGTGCCAACACCAGCTGAAATACATAGTAGCACTTGGTGGAAACCAGGCTATAGTGGTATTTCAAATCACTCCCAGTCCAACGGTTGAGGCTCACTCTTCTTCCCCCAGGGGTTAATATCCAATGTGAAGCTTCAGAAAGCCAAGATGGCACAGCGTTCAGAGTATGGACGGATAATGAGTTCCTTTTTTCTTAACCTACTTTGAGGACTTTTTATGGAACTGGGAGTGACTGTAGAGTGGCAGCCACCAGAGCAATAGGGACATAGAGGAGTGGCACTGTTTCCCAAACTGAGATGGATACTTTTGAGAAACTTGTGCAAATGCATTCTACAGTGAAAACTTCAAGTAGTTGGAGCTGGCTGTGATGGGCTGTGTACATTCCTCGCTGGGCATCAAGGACAAGCTTTTCAAGCAGCCGCCAGCCTCATTAAAACCAGTCCTACAGAAGAAAAAAAAATATATAGCTCATTTTACTGATCTCAAGCTTTGAAGCGGGAACCAAGGGGGCTGCGACTATGACAACAGAAAAACCAAGAACCAATCACCCACCCCTCCTGTTCCCTCTCTTGTATGCCATACTGGACTGTGTGCGCACAAGTTCAATGAGTGTGTTCAGTAAAAGTCCGTTTACTTTTAATGGACTCAATTACTGACAAAACTTCAGGAGTTGAATTAACATCATCAATAATGCATCAGGGTTGTGCCTGAGTGCTGCTTGCGAGTCTGGTAACCTGAAAAGTCACAGCACAATGAGTCTGCACAACACCAAATAAGGCAGAAAATGACTCTTCATTCTTCTGGATCTATAAGCTCTATTTATTATGACAAACACAACAGTATGTCTTTGTTACAGCACATCTGGTCAGACTTAGCCTCGGGGAGACTAAAGCCCAAGGACATTTTATCTATAATTCGCTGTATATAGGACTCATAAAGAATATTATGTAAACTGTTCGATCGTATGATTCACTGAAAAATGTGTCTTTGCCTACTTTTCCAATCAGAACAGTTGAACAGCTTCAAGACGTTTCACAAGGCTCAACCCCTGGAACATAGTATGTCCTGATTTTATAGCTGTTTAGATATTTAAGAATATTATTGGGGCATAAAAGGTCTAGCAGTAAAACAGAAAAAACAAGAACAAAGTGATGGCAGAATGAACAAAATTACTACCATGAACATTTCTCACAATCAAAAGCGGTGGCCATCTGTGAGAATCATTTAAACAGTCATGAGGGGATCCTCAAGGGTCAACCCCTGGACCACTGCACTTGTAATGCATTTGTAAATCTGTAATATTCATATGCTTGCTCCAGAGGAACTCCAGAGTGTTGTTATGGCAAAAATGATGCTGACAACAACAAACAATCAAAAGCCATGGTCACCTGTGAGAAAAAAAATGAACAATCTCAGCTTTGATGGGTTCCTCAAGGCTCAGCCACTGAACCACAGCAGCTGCTACTTTGATTTAACTGATCATATAGATGAAAGTGTCTTGATTTATTGACCACAGCTGTGCATGGATATAGCCTACAAAGATTGTATTTGTTAAGATAATGCTAAAAGGAGAACAATATGGCACACAAAACACAAAAATAAAAAAGACTTTGAAATTGCTTATTTGTTAGTCTGTTGGATTATTTCACAGAGTCCTATAACATTTTGCGTGAGTTTATCCTTTGTTTTTGTAAAATATTTTCAGATTTTTCTTTAAACAATCGGACAAAGCTGCAGCAGTGACAGATGAAGGCAGTGGCACTCAATCCCCGGTAAACAGCTCACTCCCCGACTTCCTGTGTGCAAATCCCCATAGACTGCGGGCTCTTCACCTCACACTTTATCACTCTCTCCCACAGTTCAAGGATTCCCGAGCCTGTCCCGGTCCTAATGAGCAGCACACTGGAAGAGCTTCCTTTTCTTTACAGTTTTTCTCAAGTGAGAAGAGATAAACCAGAGAGCTTTCACTGGGGAGGAGTGCTCCTATCTCTGCAGATGATAGTTATAAAGCAGACACCGTGCCTTACACACCTTTCAGACAGAGTCACATTAAGAAAGAAAGAATAATAACCACCAAACCAATGAAATAACAATTATTGCTACGATTCATGAGCATGTCTATTATTCACACAGAAATGACAAGGTAAACTCAGCTTTACCACCAAGAACTATCAAACACCAGTTATTCAAATGTACTGAATGAGAGGGGTGGCAGTAGGACTGACTTCTTAAAAACAGCTAATTGTCTAAACAGGATCAGTTGTATGCAGAAGTGAAAGTACATGAGCCCCTAAAGCACATGAGTCTAAATCAGATGTCAAGAGTCAACAGATAGACAACCAGATTTAGAGAGCATATGTAAACTCCTCTCATGAAGCCCACACTGTACAGGGCTGGTCCATTCAGAGTAGCCTTCTGCCAACAGGCCTTCTCTTCCCAAAGCTGAGTGTGCCAGTGCTCATGGATTAGTCGCTCACAGCAGTGACGACACAGCGCTGGATGCTTACAGCCCTGCTTCTTGCTGAGGAGGTGCTAAAGCAAAGCCCAGCTTAGTGGTGGTGTCATTCTATGTGAGTGTTGTTCCATTACTTCTATAAGGGTTTGGATCGAATAACAAAATCAAGTACTTTGGGAAGATACATTTTACCCACAGTCAGCAGCGACAGAGCTTTAGATTTGAGTGACAAATGTTAGGCACCAGGTAAGTTTCAAAACTAAGTTGATGGGAGTTCTTCTGAAAAGTGGTGGAAAAACACAAACAAGAGTGTATTATAAAGTATGATAGTGAAAGTTTGATCTCATGCCCTGCTAAAAGTTCTATTAAGGCACACTTCTGTCATGTCTAAAAGAAAATCCTCCCTAAAGACAGGCTTTGGAAAACAAATAGTCTCAGCATGTCAGCTGCTTACACACTGGTGGAAAAGCACAAATTGAACAACAAATGTATGCTGCCCAGATGTTAAGCAGCTTTACCAGTAAATATATAAAGCCATCTAAAGACAAAAAATGTCTCTTTCTTATCTATGTTAGCATTGTAAGATTGAAACTTTTAGACTTTAATGTTAATATGGAATAAATTATCCTTTATAATGTATATATAATATAATACATTTTTCAACCATGCAGATGTATTCAGAAGGCCTTGAAAAGGTATAAAATCCAGACCTGTACTTGGTGTAATATTGTAGATAGTGTCTATTGCTTGCTGTCTGTAAAGAGGCAGCTGAGCTGCATGTGCTGAGATTATATTCCTCGATTCACTCTAACAGGGGTTACAAACTTTCCATGTTGTGGTAAAACTAAAGCCCTTTGGAGCCTGCCACATAGACTGATACAGGCTCACCTCCACAGGGCACTCACAACACTTGCAAAATGAATGACTAAAGAACCCACACAGCAGCCCAGAGAGGACCTTGCACAGTATTTGTGGAGGCGTTCCATCCACACAGTCTTTTTAGATTTTCAAACAAAATATTCTTCAAGGGTGCGACCTCCCGTCACAGCAGCCGCTGTTGGCGAGTGTGATATGAGGCTCTGTGAGAAGGTGAGCTGGCGATGGCTGGCCGCCGAGCCGCTAATGAAAGTTTCCCTGTTTAGAGGTCGAGCCACAACACTTCTGCCGACTGTGCAGTCCATCCTCACTTTCCCTGTGGAAATACAGCCCACGCTTTTGAGATCGCTCCCATCATCCCAACACAGTCCTCTGGGCCTGCACAACGCGCTGTGCATTGCAAAAGCGCGCCGCTCTCAGCAGGCCACGCTCAGTGCCCGGGAAATGGGCCGTGTTGGAGGCAGGCTGTGGACTAAACTGCTGAGCCAGGACTTCATTTGAATCTCAGCAAAACAAAAGTGCAATAAGAGTTTAGGGGCTGTTTTAACCTTCAGATGATGTGTCCAACAAGAAACAGGCAATAGAACAGTCAGGGGCTAAGTACAATCTGCAGGACGCCTTACACTGTTATTGCAACTTACCTTTAGAAAATACCCTCAGTCATTTTAATTGTAATTCCATCAAAAACATAATAGTATACACAGAAGTATGCACAATTTGATACTCACACTACCTTCAGGTTTTAAGCAAACAACACTATGTCAAAAGGAAAGAGAAAATACTCACTATGTCATCACAGAGTAATTATTTACAGTTATACAGAAGCCAGCAAAGCCACTCCAGGTTGAAAATCTTGCTAGATATGACAACATTAAGGGTTTTATGCAAAAATACTATGCCATATCTTCTTGTTTGTTTGAGTGCCATTAGCAGAAATCGACAGCTCCTTCAGAATGCATCCAGAGACACGTCTACAATGCACAGTACACCCACACATTTGACTAAGTGGGCCAAAACAAACAGTGAGTGAATTAAAAGTGCTGTCAGAGCTGAGGTAAAGGCTGCAGCCCACTGGGAGCCGCTATATTTACATAAAGACCAGAAACAGTGTGGGAAAGCCTGGAGCATCGGAGCTGACTGAAATGGAAAGACACTGACAGATGTGTCCATGTCACGCCTCAGGTTTTAAAATGCATTATGTGGAGCATTTGGGTGAGAGGAACAGAAATTATTTTTGAGGAGGCCTTGACTAAATCCTGTCTGTGAGCCATGTGAGCGTTTAGGACACACTGCTGATCAGTCTGCCCGGCAGCACAGAGGCATGCATTTGTATTCCATTACTCCACTTTCACACATTTTAAACTTCTATTTGGATAAAAAACTTTTATTCTGTCTTTATAAACTTCTATGAGGCCACACAAACCCTCTCAGCCCACACTGAAGATTTTTAGTCTTAAACCCTTCTAAGCTAGCTTGTACCTGAACAAATAGATGGGTCAAACTTTAACTATACAATGAGTTCATATATGGACTTAAGTATCGCATTTTAGTCTTTGTACACATTGTAAACATCTATTCCTGATTTCAGAAACTGGCATATGCTGACCTGACAGCTGCCAATGAACTGTACATGCATTCACTTATTTGACATCCATTCAGAGCGGAAGCTGTGGTGCATTCACTGACAGTAGACCTACCCATTACAACGCTGCTGCTGTGGCCTTATCAACTAACTTGTCAACTAATCAACCAGAAAATATGTTTATCTGTTATTTTCTCAGTCCCTACATTTTCTACATTGAATAAGCCATTTGTGAACACAGCTTTGCCATTTAACTAATAGTGCTAAGCTTGTTGTGGTTTGTGTAAAATTCAGTGATAAGAAATCCTGAATACTAGAATTTGTCAGCTCGAAGTACCTACATTCATGTTCCTGTATTCTTTCGGATTTGTAGCCTTTGTGGAAAACACAGTCACACTTAGGAACTTTCTTGCTTTGAATGAATGAGTGAGCACAGATATACAAAAACCACATAGCTGTCAAAGAATCATGACTCATGCAAAGGATGGAAAAAAAAAAAACATGAAACTTTTAACATTTTCACACAAAGGTAGTTCCTGTGATACAGAGCCTCACGTTGAGAAGAATGTAGGACACTTTCTTTTTCTTTTCAAATTTACTCTATTATGGCAGCCCCAACAGCTATAAAGTTGGGCTAAAATCACTGCATTTATTGTCTACATTGCATTTAATGTCTGACACTAGGGAACTGAAGTACTCAATAAAAAGAAAGCGAAAAGTGGCATAATTTTGTTCACGGGTACACTTTGCTTCCAGTTAATCAGCATTTAAAACTTGGGCCATTAAAAACGGTTGGATTTTAAGATGCAACTGTGCTTGTGCTGACTGCAGCGCATTAGCCGGCAGTAATCGCGGACCCTCGGCCCTTCCCTGGCGCGCGTTTCTTTTGCAGAGGGGATATTTAAGCAGGCACTTGGAGCCCGGAACAGCCAATTATTGCCGTTTTTGGGGCCGGTTATGATTTATAGCCAATTAACTGGTACATTTACTGGTTGTCAACCTGCTGCAGAAGGAAAGCGGCGATAAACAGTAAACAGAGTGACCAAATTAAAACAATATTGTCTTTTGCAATTACATAAAGGGAAGTTAGAGCGGGCTTTGCCAGAGAGCACAAGGAAATGGCACTGTGCTCTTTTGTCACAACGGCTGCCAAATATTCTGGTCCCTCCGACATGCAGTGTATGAGAAATGAGCACAAATAGCAATATTAGTAGTCATTATTATTAAGTCTTTAACATTATCTGGAAACATATGCACTGCCTTTGACACAGGCAACAAAAACTACGTATACTACAGTGGCAAGACTAAAACAGCATTTTGTATTGGATCTCATTGATAGATGGTTTTGGATCTTTGTCTGGATTATAAAGAGTTTGTGGATGTCCAGAGAAGTCTTGCCACTGTCACCTGGGGCCTATCAGGCTGAAGGCACTGTCCTCACATATTCTGGGTTTGGTCTGGGGCATGACAAACAGACTGTAAAGATCAGAGTATATCAGGATGATTTAACCATTAAGTAACTAAAACTTCTACCTAATACAGCCTATACCTCTATGCACTGAGTAGATATATCATAGTAGACATTATCATTTAACTTAAAGCTAGAGAAAGCATGTTACACTGTCTTAAACCTACTTGCAGTTCAAGTAAGGGGCAACAATGTCACGATTAATGTCAATATATTGATTTCTGCCAATATTACATTGTCAACGTTATCACAATTCATGCTGATTTTGAATTACTATACTATTTCTATATGTAATTGTTGTGAGCGACTAAAATCTTTAATGTCACCATGATATGTGAATTAACACCGCTCCCATTAACCTGTTGTCTGCATAAACCTAACACAAGAGGGTAGTTTAAACTGTCGGAAAACTCACCTGTGACTGAGCTCACCCCATACTCCACTGTGATTGGTTAAAAACGGAAAAACGCAAACACCAGTAGCAAAATCAAAACCATCTGCGTTCACACCGACACGCTCAGCTGTTGAGAGCGCTGTAGTACGTCTGCTAGGCCAATATAGACAATATATCATATTAGAATAAACATACTGTACAACACAGTAAAACATAAGGTGAACAGGTGAAAAGTTACCATTGGCTGAGGTAGCATCATGTGTAAATAATTTCATTAACAATCTCTGACAAACATTTCTCATTAGCCATATGCTAGTTATAGTTCTCATTTGAATACACTTGCATATATCTGCCTTCTGCACAACTGTGAGCATATTCTACAAAGATGGACAAAGTATAAAAGACACCACACCTAGTAGCTTTTTAAAATACATTTCATGACCTTATATACACATAGGTGATGGGGCTATCACTGTCAGATCAGAGGGCAACCTGCTCTCATCAGGCCACATGACATTGTTCTTGCAGCAGAAAAATAATTCACGCAAAATCTAACTAATGCAATTCCATTTCAGATTGTAATGACATTAAATAAAAAAGACCACGGTTTAAAAGTGTTTCAGAAAAAAATGCCACCATGCAGTAATAAGGTGATACCTCATGATCTGGAATTAACAATACTGGATTGTTTTTCTTCATTAGTGAATCAGCAGGGCAACAAAATGTGATGCTGCCTCATTGTTTGGAAACTAAAACACAATTTGCAGCATTTGCCAAAGTCCCAGACACACCAGGGCCCAATTAGAAACAGCACAAAACGTTATGCATTTTAAAATGAAAAGATACAGTATGCACAGTCCAGTATTCCTCTTCTACTGAACTTGAACACAACATCCAAGTCCCTGGGCAGCGTACTTAACCCACAGAAATCCAGTCGTAATGCAGACTCCTTGACATCTCAACGCCTCACACACTTTAACTGCATTAAGCCACTACATATTCATCAATGGCCCTGTTGTGTTACTTGTGCTGTGTGAGCTGGTTCAGTTCACATGACCGGACCGGAGTGATGCATCCTCAGCCATCACACAAGCTGACCTTTATTTGGCCTGCTGGGATTTAAAAAAAAAAACAAAAAAAGACGAAGAAAAGACTAGAGAATAACATGTTATAAGAGACAGCTGTGAGATGCATGGAGCAAACTTCAAAACACAGCAGTTTTTGGTAGTATTATTGAAGTTAGCGTGTCCAAAGCTCGTCTCTTGCATAATAATCTAGCTCTTCTACTGTTTCTCTCCAGACTCCTGCCTTTTATGGAGAACACACAAAGGACCCGGCTGGTTGTAAAGAGTTGAAACAATGCCGCTGACACAAGTAACAGTAAAGGAGGGAAAAAAAGGGCAGACTGGAAACGACAGCAACGAAGAAACTTATTAAAATGCGTGTAGCGTGACTGTGTGTGCTGTTAACACTTCTAATTAGCTTAAAGACGTCCCAAATCGTATCGCGGAGAGAAATGGTTAGATTTTAAAGGGGAGTCACGTTAAAACGCAAAGAAACGCTTGCAAAAACAAAGCACCCGTACAGTTAGCGTCCCATTTTTCTTTAGCTAAATTCGGCAGAAAATACACAACCGAACAAGTTTTTAAATGGTGTCAAAGTCTTTGCTAACACCACAGCTGCTACTGTAAGAGAGGACAGGCGTGGCGATAAAGCAATCACGGTACTATATACAGCTAGTCTTGCTCTTTTTGTGGGCAATAATGTCAAAAAAGCATGAAATAGATGCTATTATATTTATTTTAGGCGTTTTCCTCTGTGTTTAAATAAACAACACACGAGCGTAAAATTGCTAGTGCCATTTCTTTAAGGAATTTGACCGTTTTATGAAATGACAAATACTGTCGTAATAAAGTTTCTATATTTACAAATAATGTGCTAACAAAATTTAGCTTAAGGCGTTTTTGACAGTTTCCACACTGTAGCCCTCTCATACAGTAAGCCTTAGCCCTTCTTGAAGCGTCCACACGCAACTGGTGAAGCTCCAAGAACTTTTCCCGGCATGGTTCTTCTTTCTTTTTACCTTGTTGTCCGCTGTTGTGTCCGCCGGCTCCTCCCGCGGTGTCCCCGAGCAGCAGAAAACACACAAAAACGAGGAAACGTCCGCATGTCGCCGGTGAAAATTGGGCATTTTTCTGCCTGTGTTTACTGTACATCCCTGTGACCCTCGGAGCCTCCGACCGTCCTCCCTTTCCTCGCCGCTGTTCAACTCTGCCTCCGCCACTGCCTCTCCGACAAGCCACGCGCGCTCCGGAGGCGGCGACGGCACTTCCGGTGTGGAGCTACAAAGTAAAACACAATCGTTCAACACAAAAGTACAGTGTAGAATAATGATCATCAACTGCTTTCCATCCGGGCCCCCAGCACGTTACCAAAATCAGAAAACATGAGGGGACAAATAGGTAGAGTTAAAACAAATATAGCCTACAGCTATTTAAATAACTCAAAAACGAGTAAAATATAGATAAATCAGCCTTTTTTTTCACATTACAAATCATCTTTAAACGTTTTTTCAGTTTTGTTTTTTGTTTTTTTTGCATTAAGCTGTTTTATTTTTTATGTTTGTTTTTTTTTTTAACTTAGCCAAGAATGAAAAACAAGAAAAGATATTTGACTGAAAATAAATCTAATGGAAAAATAAGAAAATTATTATTTCTGTATGTATTCATTTATTTAACTACATATTTTAGTTTGAAAGTCTCAATGTTATTAACAGAATATAAATCAACACGTGTAGGTATGTGTTACATTTATTGTTGTGTGTAGTTACTGCAGTGGCTATGTATAGCTCTGAGGCCATGGATTTCAGCAGTTGGTAAGTTTGCGGAGTCAGAAATGATATTGCATTCTGTTTGGAAAGAAGGAAGGAAAAAGGAACTGAAACATGAAGGAGACAACGTTATCACTAGGTACAGTGTGTAGGCAGTGATGCACAGAAGAAACAGTGAACTTAACAAATCATTGATGGAGCAACAGTCTGTCTCAGGAGGGACCCTAACTATAGCTGAAGGACTATAATTATGAATAACTGTAAATACATAAATGAGTAAAATGAAAACAGGATAAAATAGAAGTGAAAGACTTACTTAAAAGGAAACAAAACTATTATTCATAATGGAAGAACAAGTACTACTGTAAATGTAAATCACTGTATAAAATTTTTTCTGTTTTTTGTCAAGCAGCTTGTTTTGTACATTATATTGAATAAAGGTTTGCATTGTTTGCTAGTTTGTATTGGCACGTTTATAATCTCATCATGTTTTCACTGGGAAATCAATACCAAAAATTGCTATAAATTTGATGGAACTAGAAAACTTTAGAGAGCTCCAATGGGGTTACAAATGTCTCCCAGAATGCTCCCGTACCTTAAACTCTTTATATTCTCCATCCAAAGGACTTTTTTCCTCATTTAAGTTCCTGTTTGGTAAGTTGCCATGTATTTGTGCAGCTTCAAGTTGTTATGTACCGCAGACAATTTAATGACCCCTTGTCCGGTGTACTCTTCCGTTTATTAGCTCCATAACCTCTGCGCAGATGCAGCCAAAGCCGTGGTTCAGATGAGCACCTGTTTCCTGGCCTATAAATGAGAGAGCTAATCATCCTGATAGCCTGCAGCTGTCCGCCTGCTGCCGATGCCTGCTGTAGCACAATTGTAGACCCAGAGCAGGACAGCATCACAGGCCACCAAAACAAGTCCTATTACAAACTTTCACTGACTTTTTATTCACCTGAGAAGGACTCAAATGAATTATGAGAGCGTTTATGACAGAAACTTTTATTTTGAAATTGGAGTATACCATTTTCCTGTTTGTGGATCCTGCTTGAACGGGGATATCGCATAGCATCCAGCAAAAGGAGTCTGCTTTGATTAAAGTTCAGATTGTTCCTGTTACTTCAATGAAAATGTACGAATCTGAAGGGGACTCTTTATCTTGGACTTTGTTTGTTTCATTTGTGGAAACATTAATGGTATAAAAGTGTTTTCACATTTTTGGAGCTGTGGAGTACATTCCCTGTCCTGATCATATGGTTCCAAAATTAGGCATTTTATCATTCAGTCCTGGAGCATTGTATATATATTACTGAATTATAATATAAATAAATGTGACATGAATAATGCAACACAAGACCCCAATTCAGTTTTAATGCAATTTTATGACAACCAAATGACCCACTTTCTGTTATGTGTTAATTAATTTCCTGTCTCTTCTATTCAATGAGACAATAGATTCATATGCACATGTTTAATTTTGATCATATGGGCAAATGCTGTAAGATATCATTGACATGACATGGCTATAATGTGCAAACAAGATAGATTGTGCATGAAGGATAATCTAATGTGCAAATGCCACATCAGATTACATGATTAACAACATTATAACCTGATTTCACAAGATAAAAGGCTACCCTTTTTGGCCAGTTACTCAGTTAATCAGTCTTTTCAATTTTTACACATGATGCTTTACGCTTGGAGCTATGATTGACATGAATGTTTAGGCATGTGGGACATTTATTGTTGTGTGTAGTAACTGCAGTGGCTATGTGTAGCTCTGAGGCCATGGATTACAGCATATTGTTTGAGAAAAGGTCAGAGTTGAAAAAGTGAAACATTTAATGGAACAACATTCTGGCTCAGGAAGGACCCTAACTATAGCTAAAGGACTACAATCGAGAATAACTGTGTATATCAATTGTAAAGAAGTCTGGTAGGTATAGGAAGCTGGCACCACATACCAAGTTGTCAGTCACTCAAAAAATATACTATTAGACCAGGAAATAGTGTTAGGGATACAATAAGGTCAAATTATGATCTCTATCAATTTCATGACAGTTTGAATGTGAGACAATGAGTTTACATGAATATAATAATACGATAACTGGCCGATAACGCCTATGGTCTTAGTGTTAGATGTCCTAATGGGGGAGTTTGTAGGTCTGCAAAATAGGCTACATGCTGCTGCTGCCCTTTGTTAATACACCATTTTTGTTGTGTTTTGCCCTCCACTAACCTTGTGACAAAAAAAAGTAAATTCTGTTTTCAGCTGTTGTTTTGTTGTTGTTTTTTTGACACATGCACTAGATGTAAAAAAACAAAATAAATCAGATTAACGGGTATACATGCATAAAGATATCGGAGTAGTGGAGAGATATGAGTGTGTTAATGCGATTTCTCATAGACTGCTGTTATCAGATAAAAGACATCAGATTATGCTGTTTACATGATCACCTGAAAAATCTGATAACTCCAGAAATCTGATAATGATCAAATTTGCAGTGTGAATGTAAACGGGCTGAACAAAAACCTGTTTTCTTGGAGCCAGCCCTAACTTCCACCTGAACTCCTCATCAGCAACTAAACCTATGATCCACTATAACATTAACGTCTATTCATTAAACTCCAAAATAATGAACATCAGCTAGCTAAATAACTGCTCTGCCTTTTTCTGTATCCGTCCCAGGCTATACACAGCTTCCAAAATGCTATCAGTTTGCTCCAGCAGACTTGGATCATGGGCTTTGGAGTTAGCTGTTTACTCTACACTGTTAGTCGCAGTCAGAGCATGAAAGCTGTCGTCATTGTCTCTCCATTCCCCTGCCCCAGCTGCCTACTGCTCTCACGCTCACTCCTCGATGACTTTGAAATTATGGTAAGGATTTAGACTCGGCCGGCAGGGAGGCGTCGGGGATGAGACGGATTTATTTCACCTCGTGTGGGAAACAGTCTCTGCCACACGACCATTCGAGTGACTCTTTATCCCGCCGGTGGGAGGGTGGACATCGCGCCCTTTCGCTGAGCCGTTGCACAAAGGGCCGCACTCTCTTGTGTCGAGGGGATATTGTCAATGCCACTTCTTAGACTCAAAGGTCGAAAGCTCTGGCCCAGATGGATTCAAATCCTTCGTCCTGTTCTCAAAGCGCCAGGAGAGGAATGCACTGTATCTCCGAAGACATCAGAGGAAGGGATTCTGTGATTTACTGTGCTCCAAAGCAACTCTATGTCCTGTATGAATGTACGCAGCAAAAGTTGCGTGCTTCAAAATGGTATTAGTGTGGACGTAACTTCTGCTGCCGTTTATCGCCCCTAAAGGCCCTCGGTGCAGTTTTGATGGTGGCATTACGATTCCGCGGTCAACCAGCTTTTGATAGAAGCCATTAAAGGGAACACACAGTACCAAGTGTTCCAATTTATAAAAGTGTCTGCGCGACCGAAAAAGCAAGCGGCGCTAACTTGCCAAACTGTGAGACCAATATAGGAAGCCACTTACTGTAAGGTCAGAGTGTTGCTGTGCACTGTGTTATAGGACCCATATAACAGCATAGCAATTTTATTCTACTGTGTATTTTATCACAGCATGCCATCGTACAAGTGTTTACATCAGCGCTTAGTATGTCCAGTGCTATGGTATGTAACGTTGGTGCATAGAGAGTCCATAAATGATAAATGGTCGATGCAACTGTAAAGCAAAGGCACAGAGCCATTGTTATCAATCATGAGAGCAGCATATTGTATCGGCAAAAGAGTTTCCGTGGTGCAAATAGTCCTTGTGTCCTTGTGCAAAACAGTGTAAAAGTGCGTAATGAGATGCATGTATGAAACAAAAAGTCCATGCAATATAAAGTGAAAATGTGGCAAAGTTTAAGAGTAGAAAGCTTAAAGGTTTTAGATGGATTTTAACAGTTTTATATTTTAAAGGCATCCAGCAGTGTAGCCAAAGAAATGAGCTGGTTTAATGTCACAGAAAATTGAAACTACTCAAACTCCTGAAGCAGCCATTTTGACGGTTATCATTCATTTGTAGCATACTGTATGATTATGCACCAATGGGGGTTAGCGCTTCTGTCACACAGCAAAAAAGTCATGGGTTCAATCCCTGAATGACACGCAACCTTTCTGTTTGGAGTCTGCATGTCCTCCCTGATATATATTGTAGAGGCCATTTTATGTTCATTATTTCAAAGTATATTTATGTTGCATAATTGTGGACATTGATGAATGTTTTGATTTAGCATTTAAGTAAACAACCATTCACTTACTCACCTGTGGAAACACGTGTCAAGCCAAAGCTAAACCCTCTGGCAGCTTTATGTCTTATTTTGGATTTAGAATTGCCACTTTAAGTATAAATTGTGAATGGGTCAGTGTTTTTCTCAAAGTGTTAGCCATGCTACTAAATGGCCATTGTCCAGTGCCTATCCCAGGCCAAACTTGCCTCCTGTGACCCCTAATAGCAATAAGTGATAGTAGATATTCTTTAAAAAAAATACAAATGAAAAAAGTAAGCAAGTAAGGAAAGAAAAACTTTTGTGTGAACCTTTACTGTTTCTATAAATCATCCACTATAAACCAAACAAAATCCCTCCAGTTCAATAAACCCAACATAAATGCATAGCTGGAATCTCTTCTTTGAACTTTGACCTCTACAGTAGGTCAAACTTACAAACTTCAAAGTGAAACATTTTACTATGAACTTCTGTTCACCTTCTTTGTCAGGGATCAGATATAACTCAAATATAAACAGCATTAAGTGTCCCATGAGCCAGTTTTAAGTGGCTAAGTGCTTGAGGGTTTTAGCCTGCACAATGTTTTATTTTATTAATGCACCAGACTTGTTTGGGGCCTGTATTAGATTAGCTTTAGCCTTTGAGAATATATAAAATCATGCTTCCTGGCAGCACTTACCTCTTAGCTGTGACTTGACCGCAGTGTTTTGCTCAAGAGCACTCGAGGAGCAGTCCCTGAAATAGTTTGCTTACCTGCAGCCGCTCGGTTTTATGGGGCTTGCGATTCTCATTTGCTCAGAGTACTTTTCATTATCAGAGTCCATTCAGGTTCCCTCCGTCCTGTCTTGCTACTTAGAGAGGATAATTATGCAGGTGATATTATAAAGCTCATTCCATCGATGACTCGCAGGGGATCGGGGTATGAGAAGTTTCCCTTCAGTGCTTCTGAAATGATGGAGTCAAGGACGATCATAGAAGACGGGCCTAGTGTCATTAGTGGTTCACATAACACCTGGTTCTGAAGATGAAGACTAAAAATAAACCCTGCTTCTGAACTTCACAATGCATTTATCCGACTTTAAAGCTCAGAGAAGGCTTTCCGATGGTGGTTACATTTTTTTCAGCTGCAGAGATATTTTATGACATTTATCACTTTATCCTTTAAACCGTATCCAGTAAATTAAATTGAGAGACACTGTCAGGTCTGCAAGGTGTGAGTCAGTTACTGGGGTAATTTACTGTGCTCTCAGACTGGTTTGATTGCTCCACATCAGGAGTTAAAATATTTCTTCTCCTCTGTTGGGTTTGAAGAAGCCTTCTCTTGGATGATTTATTTCCTCAAGAAGCTTCATTTAGTCTTCCACTAAAGTTTTCTTTCCTTAAAGGGGAAATGCATAACTTTTATCCAGTAGAGGGTGCAGACTCTGTTGTCACGACAGTGGGGCAGACTCACAGACGTCATGTGTTTAGAAGAAAAATCATGTCTTCTTGTATTTTGTACAAATCTGACTCTGCTATGGTCCAGTGATTTGGCTTATTTCTGATCTCTGTATTTGAGAACTGTAAAGCATGTCACATGTAATATCAGCTGAGGGCACTGTGTCATGATTGTTTGTTGTGTTGTTTGAGTATTGTCTCTTGACCTGTTTTGACTGTTTACTTCCAGCAGAGGTATTTGGAAACAGAGAACAACAAAGACCCCTGTTTGATGGAGATGTGGAAACCCAAGCCCATGCAGCACAGATCCAGTCTTATGCTGAGAATTGCTTCCCCTCACAAGCAAAAACTTAGACAGATACCAAATGTAAATAAGTGAAGTCACACTCCATAGCCTTACCAAATGTTTATCTCACAAGGTCCAACTATGGCAAGTCTTTTATTTATCTACAACAGGGCTTTTATAATTTCGTAACCATAACTCAAAGCCTGTTTTGTTGAATCATTTAGTCTTCCTACCAAACTGTGGAGGAAGGCCCGGAGCTGTGCATCAAACAGAATCCAACACGTGTAGTTCAAGAGAAAACAAGTATCAAAGGCAACAATATAAAAAGCACCCAATAGAAAAAAATGGAGGCGGCTGTTTATTTGCTTATGAGGGAAATGTGCATATATTAAAAGCAGTCTTGGCAAATACGTGTCTTCAAAAGGCACAGGGTGAATGAAACGCAGCCAGTTTAATTCTGAAAGATGCACACAGAAGTAGAGCAGGCCTAGAAGTTGAAGCTAGGTTTCTTTCTAGGTGATCATTTTTAAGGTTAACAGCAGCAACAGCGAACTGATTGTGAGTGACTATTCTGACTTTTTAGTTTTAGCAGTTGACACCTTAATACATGTTTTCTAATTTGAGCTTTTGCTGGTTTATATTGTTCATTGCTCTTCATGGCTTAGAAATGACAGCTGCATGTTTTTAATTACTTTTCCATATACTTCAAACCTGCTCTATCAGTAAAAGGTTTGAGTTGAACATTACATCGATGAACATTACATACTTAATGGCAGCTAGTGATACTTTTTTTATGCACACAATAGAGGCTTTTGACTTGAGCTAAACCCTTAAGCTAAACCCACGTGCACAACGGTAACTTTTGTGTCCAACTTTATCCCGACTTACTCTGAACTGCAAAGGTAACAGAAATCTCCGAGCTGGCTGCCACATTTCAAAAGCAACTGCAGCGGCTACACAGCTCACTGCATGATGGGAAAACACCAACCTGACTGGGAACAGACTCATGATTGGCTTTCAGTTGAGTGATCATCAGAAATGTAATGCTACTCCTCCACCTCCACCTCTTTTTCTGTTAAATGACTAACACAACTTTTTGGGCTGCGGTCAAATACAGAAAATATAATAATGTAAAACAATAGTACTATACATGCTGACATTATGTGGTATTAAACACATGCAGTCAATAGATTTATTTGGAATATACATCCAACATGCACAAGACTTGTCTTTTCTTTCTGCTCTACAAATTTCTCAGTTATGTTTTGATTTTAGGTTACTCTTCCTGGCTGTTCAGTTCAGTATGCTTTACGGTGCTGCTCAGTGCCTTCTAAATGACTACACTCCAAATAAACACTGACAGTGACTGTAACTACATCTGCTGGATGTGGCGTGTCTTCTCTTCTTGTTTAAATATTTAAATCATGTGATAAACCAAATAAAACACTTATATTTTGAATTGCACAACAAGAGGTTACCGGCCAGGCACATAATTAATTTTTGATGTACTTATTATCATATTTTTTAATCTTAGTTGTACTTGTGTTCATATTTGCAACACCTTTCTATGTTTGCCCAGTGCCTAAATAAAACAATTGCAATGTAAATGTAAATAATTTTCCTCGACTGCCCCAAGACTAGAACCCTGGTCAACTGTATTTCAGCTTTTCCGGGAAACATTAGGACAAACTTCCTACTACGGCAAACACAGACTGAGCTCTGTCTAACACAGTTAAGACCCGTGTGTTTGAACAGAAAGCCCAGAGCTGTTTACCACAGAGCTCCACTGATCTCCACGCCTGCAGTAATGATCATTTTACACACTGAACGCTCCAACCGGTCGCCAAGCACCGGCTCCAACCGCTTTGTTTGAAGAGAAAATCGACCAACTAAAATAAATGTTTACATGCAGAGTGGCTTCAAATGAGCTGATGGGATGCTTCAAAAGAAAAACCTTCTCCAAATCCCATTTGTGCTTTTGCTAATCATTAAAATCAGCCCTGGAAGACTCATTTTCCCAACAATTTTTTCCAACTTATTTATCGGAAGCTGCCAGTCATTACCAGATAAGAAGATGGATGATGGATCAACAATACCATAGTGTAATAATGTATTTCTGCAAACCCAGTTGATAATAGGCACTATATGCACATTTGTTGACACATTTTTTTGCATAAAGAAAGATCAATGCATCAAGAATACACTTCAAGAATCACCGGTAGATTATAACACATAAGAAATAGAGGCCTAGATACCAAGAAAAACAGAGACCCAAGAAAAATAGTGGAATGAAAGGGACCCTCTGGGATTCATACATGGGCCCTTCTGTTACATGTGGTTATTGGTCTGCTAATGATCTGTGAGCCGTAGAAGTGGTCGCTACATCTTCAAACCTACAACACGCCTATATCTGTCGGTGCTGCCACATCATTGGTCACAACAAGCCCGTAAAAGGTAAGGGCCCTGGTTTGGCTGTGAATACTTTGATTAGAGCAGTTCAAGATGGATTTTTGTTAACTCCAAACTCCTTGCCAGCTGCAAGTCAAGATAACTATTTGAGGAAATTAAGATTTTACTTTTCTTTTTTTTAGCCTTTTTCACTTTAACAGAGCATCATTTGCGTTTTTTACTTTTTACTAAATAAAATGCTGTATTAAGAAAAGGGGGAAAGAAAAAAAGTGAATATACCATCATTTACAACCCCACTTTCAAATAAATGTAAGTTTTTGCCACCATTATCTCACATAATGGACAGAAAACATAGCAGTAAGTTTTCAATAGATCTATTTGTATATTATTGCTCCACACTTCTTTTTACCATATGCAATTTCACCATTCCCGTGTTATTATAATCAAATGTGCGAGTGTGTGACTTCCTGCGAGTAATAGACAGAGTCAAGCGTTTCCTTTCTCCTCACTAATGCTATTAGCAGCAGACCTGTCTAGGGAGCGTGACACACTTTTCACTAACACAAGCCCGGTTTTATCAATCAGGGCTTAGCCGGATTCCCAAATGACATGAAGTCTGCCTCGAGTTACCCCTCCTCTGCAAAAACACAAGAACAAAGCCTTCTGACTTCTGCCGCAGAGCACAGAAATGTAGTTATTCTAAGGTATCCTGGCGAGAGGAGATGTTTATTTGGATTAGCACGTCTCCAGAGAAAGCACACTTCACTCAGCCAATTTAAGAATGTGCCCTATAGGCCAGACATCTTTCGCAGAGTGGATAAGTTAATTAAGAACAGTAAAAGGGATGATAACGGTCTTGTCTTCCACAGCCGCTGTACAATAATTGCATTTCACACTTTGTAGTTGTGGCAGGGTGTCATTATGTATTCGACACTGCAAGAAGATAAAGAACATCTCGCTATTGTTCCAGGCCAGAATGGATCTGAGCCAACAACTGAAAAAGGTCTGCAATAAGTGCATTAATGCTATGGATGTGCTGACCAAAATAAGTGGACAAATCATGTCAATGAGTCTTAGATAAAGCATAATCAAGTCAACAAATAAAGGCATTCATATTGCATACACAAATAAAACCTTCCACGCTATGTTGTATGATAGCTTTGTGGATGTAGAATAAATGCTTATTCAGTATTTATATTATGAAAAAGACTTGTTGTCTTGGGGATAGATGGTTGGGCAGAAGTGAGAAATACTTGAAGGAATTCTGGCTCCAACTGACTCACACTGAAAAACATCACACTTTTCTCTCAATCAGCCTCATTCTCTCGGTCGCACTTCTTTCATTTTCTGGAGGTCCACTTGTAAAACATTGCTCTGTTTCAAACTTTTGTGACAAAGAAAAATACATGTATTGTGAGTTGGATTCACAGGTACCTGCTGTAACCATGGAGTGAGTGGGTGAGTAGGTGGGGGTATTTGGAAAAATATATTTTCTTTTCTATTTTTTTGTTCAACTTTATTATGTTAGACTTTTATTTTAACAGGCATGGAGTTTGCTGTTGTGATTTTAATGCATTTGATCAAAGGTCACAGGTTAATTTGTTTGAAGCATTAAGAATAGATATAATTGCATAGAATATTCAGATCACTAACAAAGAATATACCATAAAGGTCCTAATGAAACTGTTCAAGTTTAATTATTGCTTGGTTCATTGTAAAGTGAATGAACAAGAATAAATTTGGGTCCCAAGATGTGACCAGTTGAGATTTACTAGCCTAGACAGGAACATCATATTCAAATATGGCTTGAGGCTTCATATGTGTGCATCAATTTATGGTTTGCTAATTGTTCGTTTAGCCCAACTAGAAAAGATTACTTGTATACACCCCTTAATCTACATTCACTGAGGCCCATATAGAGTTGGAGCTTTGTTCATTGTTTGTTGTTCAGTGTGTTTAACACACCATTGATTATCTGAGCATAGAATCCCTCTGTAATAGTGAACAAATGTGGTTATAGAAAATCAACATGTTCTGAAGCGAAGTGTTCATTGATTCAGGCAGGAATGATTAGTATGGAAAGCAGGACTACAGCAACTATTATCTTACTGTTGACTTCTGAGCAAAAAGCTTTTTCTTCAATTACCTTTTGATTCAGTCCTATTGGCCGGAAATTTGCGAACTAGCTTGTGCCCTAGCCTGTGCTCATGGTAATATCGAGTAATAAAGCAAAGCACTTGGGCCTACTGAGGTGGGACTGATCTGACCAAAGCAATCAGCATCAGAAGAACACAAACGTGCACCATGCTTTTTTTAGTTAATTTCCAATTACACACATGGAGTGTTTAAAGAAAGATTTACTAGCATGCAATGGAAAATGAAACTATTAAGACATAAACAAATCCAATATCATTTCACTTTAATAATTTAGCTTTATTTTTAATCTAATCAAATTACAATGGTAGTGCTTTACATTTGCACCATACAAAGGAACACACAACATTTCTCTTAAGCCACTTCATATGTGATTTTTAGGCTGGTCCCACAAAGTTTACCACAATTTTTATAAGTAAGCTTTTGGCTCCCCCTTGAGTTCACATGATAAATGCATTTTTACAGTTACTTATGCTTTATTATACAGCATGCTTTTCTAAAAAATATAAATAAATATTATAATAGAAATGAAAATAGTGTTACTGTTTGAGTCATGATAATATTTTACTTACAACATGCAACTGCTAACTGCAGTTAATTAAATATGAAGGTTTTTGGGGTTTTTTGTTTTGTTTAGTTTTTTTGTTTTTGCAGTGTATTGAGAAATAAATATTCATAAAAAATTACCAATAAAAATATTCAAATAAATAATTTGAATACCGTGTGTATGTTTTTGTCTTTAATATATAAAATAATGTCACACAAATGTAGCAAAAGTTGTGCCAGTTGCTAAAATTGTATTTGAGCTAGCAAGATAAAACAATAAAAAAAAAAACCGTAAAATAAAATCAAAATAAAAAAAATATATGATGTTATAGATATGATGTTAGGAATTAAAAAACTATTTTGCACAAATCGTTGCGTAGTTCAAAGCGTAGTTCAAAGTTCACGTAGAGGACCTCATTGCGCATGCGTAGAGTATCATGGTGGATGGTACAGCCTGTGGAGCTTGTGCGTTATCACTTAGTGAAGTTTTATTGACCAAAATGGGTTACTAAACCACAAATCGTTCTCTTTTAAGGCGTGATAGAGAGAGTGTCACGTAAAGGAGAAGAAGAGAAATCATGACAGCGAACGAGGACCAAGAGGTAATGCTAAATACATGGTGCTAGCATGACGGCTCTGTCAGTAAAATCTGCAGACAACTTGTCAGCTGGTTGGCAGAGCGCTGCTGGGGCTGGGTAGTAGTTAGGACTATCGATTCTGATTTATGTAGTTTTATTGATACGGGTTCGTCTGTGTACGAAACGCATCTTGGGAACTGTAATGTCTTCGTACAGAAAAGCCCGTCGTGTGTTTACTGTGATAAACTCTGATTTAACTTTGTTTTCCAGATGGAGCTGGAGGCTCTGCGCTCCATCTATGAGGGGGATGATTGTTTTAAGGAATTAAGTCCAGTTTCATTTCAGTTCAGGGTTAGTGCTTTGACCTTAACTTGATATTAATGGAGTTTAAACATTATTCTTAAACCAATTTGTACCTCTAATGTTCTCTTTAACAGATAGGAGAGCTAGAGGACTCCAAAGCATTCATCCTGGACTTCTCATGGCCAGAGACTTACCCTGAGACAGCCCCGCAAATATCCCTAGATGCATTTTTCAACAACAAAATGTAAGCAAAATAAATAATCCTAGTACTATGGATCTCCAGCCACAATGACAAATTGACAGAAATGTCTTAATGGTTTCGAAACTAGTGCAAATTATGAATAAAAGTCTATATTAACCATCAACTGACCCCCACACTACAGAAGATGCATTGTCACAGCATCATCATCATGACAAATGCAACATTTACCGTACTATTTCTACACTTCACACATATATAACTTTTCTTTTTTTTTTACCAAACTAATGTCTGTGCATATTGTTATTATTTTTTTGTCTCCTGTAGTTCTTCAGAGACTAAACAGCTGATCTTGTCCAAAATGGAAGAGCAAGTAGAGGCCAATCTAGGCACAGCAATGATGTATACTCTGTTTGAGTGGGCCAAGGAGAACCAGGAGGCCCTCATGGAGAACCATAAACCTGTAGTGCAAGCAGTGGTCAGTGGAATTTAAAACCTCTGTCTCACTGAATGCATACTGGAGTTATGAATATGTATTTTGTGTTTTTGGTTTAGACCCTTACATCAAGCAGTGACTTGACAGCTACGACCCCACCAGCCAAGAAGAAGGAAAAAAAGGAGCAGCTGACTAAAGCTCAGAAAAGGAGGATGGTCAACAGGACAGGTAGAAACTCTTTTGCAGTTAATAATCTGAAATATTTTAATGAACGGTTTAGTATTTTGTGATAAACTCACAACTAGTTTGGGTAATATGTTCAGCACCTCTAGTTTAGAGAGGCAAAATTTGAGAAACATTGCAAAAGCTTTCATTAGGGCCACAGGAGCACCTCATCTAGTAGTGTGAGCTTGATTCCAGAATCAGGGCTGTTCAGATCTAATGAGATAAGATAATATTTCATGTCCCAGCTGTTTGCCCATAGATTGATTATTTCCTCAGTGTGTTTTTATTCAGTGTTTTATTCACTCTTCAGAGATGGTCCCTATGCAGTCGTCTCCCTCTTGCCAGTGCATAAAAACCAATTAACATTGTCCAGCTCAGTGCATTTGCTTGTTTAGATGGAAATAAAGTTGTAGCTTATATACAGTAGAGGGAAGGGGACATTCCTGTGTCTTTGTGGTGGTGGTGCTGCTTCTAACTTTACTGCAGTTAACTGCAGCAAGCAAAATGTTTATGACTAGGTTAACAGCAGGGATATGTAATATTTTGTAATTTCATAATTACAAAATATTGGTATTTGATTGGTGAATGCAGTGCACTTCTGTAATATATAAACCTTTTAAAAATAATTGTGATAAATTAGACCTACATCCAAAATACTTTAAAATACCTAACCAGTAAAATATTTGAGCAAATATTGACTTTCTTCCTGAGTTGACATAGTGTAGCAACTGCATAGTTACTATTGTCTGCTTTTCCAAAGCTGCTTATAAGCTCGAAGACTGTGGAATTAGTTGTCTCATATGATCATCAATAAAAGACGTACTATGTTTTACTGTTAAGTTTCCAACAAAACATGACTGAATTATTGTTATTTGCAGATAACAAAGGAGAACTTCCTCGAGGTTGGAACTGGGTTGACGTCATCAAAGTAAGTAAAGTTTAGACCACAAGATGGTGCCACCTTTTACATTGAGACTTAACATTAATTAATCTTTAATCTGTTTTTGTTTCACTTCTTTTTAACTCATCTGTTCTACAGCATGTAAGTAAAATATTAATTAATCATTATGTTTTACATGGAAAACATATGTTAATTGTTTTATGTCTTTTTGCTTTTGCAGCTGAGCAAAACAGGAGGAAAAGAGGAGGATTAGATGTGTGCTTTTGTCAAGTGTTGGTCCAAAGCTGCTTTTCTGATGAAGTGCAGTAAAATGTGAACTTCCTGTGGCCTGCAGCAGCTGCCGTCTAAACACCTTGAGATCACTGATGCTAGGCTTCCACCCTGTGAACCAAAGCAGGCTGGGTTACACCTGACTCAGCCATTCCCTCAGATTCACACATTTACTGCAAAACAGAGTTTCGGATTCAGTCCGAGTGCTGCTCGTGTTTTATTTGTCTATTGTTTAGATCCTGCCCTATCCTCATCAGGGTGGAAAGGGTCAGCGACTTTTAAATCACTGCCATGTTTTGAGTCTTTGATATTAAATCCACCAGCCAAGCACCAGACTCATACATGTCGGGTTGTGAGTCTAAAGCGACATCAATCATGTTACTTTGTGAAAGCAGGAGGTAGTTTTTAATAAAATATTCACTGAAATATCCTTCTCCTATATGTTACTTTGATGTAAGTCGTTTCTTGTGAAATATAGGATTTTTACATCAATAAAATAATGTTTGGAGTATATCTGTGTGTTTATTTTAACCCCTGACAATGTTCATTTGATTTTTTTTTCTCATGTTTTAGGAGAGCTTTATTGCTGAATTTTGTTTACAATTAGAAGCCAACAAAGAGAAATCCAGTTATTACAAATTATTACATTTCATAAACTTACTGACCTGTAAAATAATGTGAACCAAGCTTTTCTTTATTGTTGCCATAAAGTTACCCAATACTACAAAATGTAACATGTTCCTAATTCAGAATTCATTTCTTTATTCAAATTCATTTTTTGCAGTCAACTCGTAATGAAAACACAATCTTTTTTCCCTTCAACAAAGTAAAAGATTCCGAGATTTCCTCATATTAACCTAAAATTACGCCTTGCTGGTATGATATTGAATATTTATTAAATAATATCTATTGGATAAAAATTGAATGATAGCTTTTTAATTTAATGGTCATATTTTATGGGCTAAATGTAAGGAAAACTAAAAATCATCCGAGCTTGATTAATGGACGCTTTATTGTGAAGTGACCTTGAGCTTGTTTCCGCTCCAGGAGCCTCTAAAGGTCTGTCCCTCTGTCACCTCCTCACACCGCTTCTGTCTGTTTCAGAGCGATGTGGACTCGACAGAAAAAGAAGACCTCTGTGGAGAAAAAGAAAGACGTAAGTCCACGTTTTCTAGTATTACTCTATCTCTTCTTTGTCCATTATCAAAAAAGCTTTTGCGAGCTTCATGATATATATACATTTAGAAACTTGTACTAGCTTATTAAGTTGTCCAAATATGCAGCATTTTCTTTTAAAGTAAAAAACATAATTCAAACAAAACCGTATTTTTCTGTCTGTCTGTCTATTTGTGTGTCTCTTGAGATAAAAAAAAATAAAAATGAGGGTGTGTGCCCTGCAGGGACATGCTGTTGTCAATGAACATACACAGTGTTAATAGGTGATATGGTGATTTTACTGTAAAAATCTGAAACCAAATCAATTGAATTCATACATGTCTTAAACTTTTATACTGGAAGGTGTGTTTAAAACATGAGTGTGCTTCTCTTCCAGCAGTGCTCTGTTTGTCCACTCTCACAGTTGAACAGGAACAGAAACAGGACAAAATGGCTTCTATGGAGTTTTACTAAACTATTAAAGATATTGTTCCATTTTGTTTAACTATCTTCTACAATATTTGACACAACACATCATTAAATCCTAGAGTTTTGTCTTTTAATATCTTCCAGAAGAACAAAGAGGCTGTTTCATTTCCAGCTATAAGCAATAATGGAACAGTTTCAACATACCAGGTAACATTCACTACAATGTCTCACAAACTATTATATCAACTAGAAATAACCCACCAAGTATACATTTTTGGTTTATTTTTTATTTTATAGAAGAAGCATTATATTAATACTCCGGCCAATGTAAGTACTATTCTGTAATTATAGTTTCACATATAATTCTTTGTATTAAATTGAACACTAAAGAAAGTGATTTGTTTGCTCAAATCCACAACAGCAAACAGACAGAGTCCCGCATTTGCCTTTGATACATGACAGACTGAGCGACATGCTTAAGGTTTTTCCTTTTGACTAATACCTATGTAATATACATGTTGGGTTGTTTTGTCCAAATTGGTAAAATCTGCTTTAATAAACAGGCAGATGGTCTGGAAGATCTCTATAAGTATGAAAGGTCAACTGATAAGACAAGAAATTCGATTGTGGATGTGGAAGAAAAAGTGGATGAAAACGACCAAAAGGCAGCGGGTCAGACTTGTCTTTCAGGCCAAAATAATGATGTGAAAACAAATGAGGACAAAAAAACCTCTGAGACGATCTTGAGAAATGGAATGGAGTCCCCAATCCAGGTGAAGGAAGAGGCTCTTGAAGACGACAGGAGATTCATGGTCTACATATGTGGAGGATATAAAGGTAGAGGTAGTATATGTTATAACGGTAATAGTGGTCCATGCATTCATTGGTCCATAAGTGGTGGTTCTACAGTCTTTAAGTGTGAAATTTGTTCTGTAATTCAATTAATCAATTCTATTCAACTGTATTAATCCCAGAGGAGAAATTCAGTTGTAAGGTCTCTTTTAAATGAATTAAAAAGCACTCTTCACCGTTTTTCTAGAGTACCATGTGACTACCTCTGAACATGTCTCCGAAAGGTTGTCAAATACAAACTTGTCACTATGGGAAAGATATTGAAACACATTTTCCATCCATCCATCTTGGCTTGAAGCTTATTATCATTCACCAAACCGTTTTCTTTTTTAAATCAGCTTTGTTTTGTTGTGTTTCAGACTCAGTGGTTGAGAGGAGTGCACTCATGGAGAATGTGTATCCCAGGCTGTATCTGTACTGTAAACAGAGAGGCTATGACTTCAGAATGATTGACCTTCGCTGCGGAGTTGGAAACCCTATTGCCGAGCACCATGACACCGTCCAGCTGCACCTAGACACACTCAGGCAATGCCAGAAAACCCAGGGCTCCACCTTTTTTGTAAGATAACACTGGAACCTATAACAGATGAAACATATTTAACCAGATTATTATGTATATAGATGTATATACTGTATTCTTCTCTTTTTGGGGCAGTTGTTTGTTGGGCAGAAATCTGAAATCCGAAGCCTACCCTCTACTATTCCTAAAGAAGCCTTTGAAGCCATTGTTAAAGTTCTGGAGAAAGACAAAGAGCTGATATCAAAGAAAAAAACAGTGGATAACTACACTCGTTCATCCTCCAGGCCAAGCACCTTCACAGACGGCAGCACGGACACTTTTCAACAATCCATTTATGGCCACTACCTGAGTTTTGGAGATGAGGCTGAAAACGAGGCAGAGTTAGACCAGAGTGTGCTTCATTCATTTTCAGACGAAGAGGAGGGCAGAATTAGCCCTGTTGGAGCGAGGAGTGTGGGGGACGTGGAGAAAGAGTTAGCTTTACTTCGAATGTGGTACAAACTTGATGTGAACAGAATTCCTCCAGTTTACAGCTTGCTTCCCATCAGGTAACATAGGAATTTGTAAGCTTATTCCTGTTCTACTAGCTTTTATTCTTAGGTTTTGGACCATTTATTACATTTGAACCGATAGACAGACGGATAACATGACCTTACTTTCAATAAAGCAGTTTTCACTTTTACATTTTTAGGGTGTTATCATCTTACAATAACTTCATATGAGTTCGACAACCCACCTGATTGGTTTTTATCCCCACTTTGGGCAGAGCGGACTGGCCTTGATAAAATATTGGGATATTTTGCACTGATAATTGGGAGATTTAACTTGTTTTCTTTCTTTTGTAAAAAGGGATATGGTGTTTTTATTTGGCTGTAATTAGGGATGGTTTCAAGGTATACTGCGCTTTTAGAACAACAACCACAATATTAAAACCACCATTGCATTTTCAGTATAGCTTTTTCTATTTAACGTAAGCACAATCAAAATATTGAAAGAAATTGGGTGTTTTAACGACTTTGGCTGAAGTTTGGAAGAAGACTTTAGACAGAGGCTGTATGTTCTAAACAGAGGAAGTAAATACTGATGTTGTACTAGATTTAAAGGGTCTTGGCAACATGAAAGAGCTAAAAATCCTGCTTTCCGGGACACCATTTGCATTCAAACCTCATAACAACTGAAATTATTGCTTACAAAAATGACTTAGAAATGTAAAAGTTCAATCTGCAATAAAACTGTGATATTTTTCATTAATATTATCACACTGTCCCATGCCTAGTTGTAAACTTCCCAAGTGTATAGAGGAATGCAAATTTTGTGTTGTGACACGTAAACAAATCCTTGATGTTATTACCTGATCTATGGGTAACAACAATCACTGATCCATTACTACTCTTTAATTTTAATTAGCGGTATACATGACTGAGATCATTCTTGCATGTGAAAGACTGCACCAGTGTTGAATTAAACATTGCCCTGCTCATTTGAAATAACACATGTCTAACAAGCTGTCTTTTGTTTTGGACAGCACTTACCACCCTGACTTATTGAGCGTGGATAAAAAACGACGGAAGCTGGCCAAAAAAGCCTGGACGCTGTCGTTCCAGAGAATGTGGAAGGTTTTACATTACAGAGCGGCTGAGGCTGTGGGAAAGGAGCAGGCTTCTGTGTTACTCCGAACAGGTTTTTCACGTTTTATTTTAGATAGAGGTTGTATTATTTGGATATAGATGTGTTAAATGTTTGTGTTTTGGTGTAGTTCTTGACTGGGAGGTAGAGGCAGGTGTGAGGTCTGTAGCCGAGGAGCCGCCAGAGGAGCACTGCCACTGCTACAAGAGAATCATCCCAGATCTGCTGTACAACCTGAGGAACATACATGCAGCTCACTATGTGGACCTGCTGAAGGGACAAACTGAGCTAGACCCGGTTCTCAGCTCCCAACACCAGGGCTTCATGGACAAGATTCATGACAGGGTATTTTCACAGCTGCTGATGAAGCCAGGGTTTATTTACAGACTGTGATCTACTGTGATTTGAAGAAAAATGCATTAAAATCCCTCTGGGAAATTTCTCACTTCTTTGTAGATCATTGAAAGTAAAAATTCAAGAAATGAACATCACATTTTAACCCAAGATTTACCTCAAAGTTGCATCCAATTTCTTTTCTATTTGGGCGGTTTATAAAAATGAAAAAAAAAACAGTCCTTATATCATTGTACACATGCATGTGTAAAAAATATACAATGTAAAAAATAATGAAGCCAGACCAATCCTCCTCCATCCATTTCCCTCTTCCAGCTGCGTCTCACCAATATCTACGACCGTAAAGTGGGCTGGGGTCGAACAGGTCTGGACCCCAAACACAACCGTTCGCACCAGTTCTACACTGAGCGCATCTGTTCCCACGTTCAACGGACTATCATCAACTCCATCAACAAGTACAGCTAACTAAAACCAGTATATGATAAAGTCCTGTTAAATCGCCTCCTGTTGTTTTCATGTTGTTCTTCTATCCCTCAGAGTGATAAAGACCACTGGATTCCATGGCACTTTGGAAGCAGTGAGGAGAGAAGTGCAGAGAGCGCAGATACAAGAGGAGATCCAGCGACACAAACAGCACGGTATACATCTGTGAGTAGAACCTGAAATATTCTGTCATTTACAGGTTGTTTGGTCATGCAGAGGTCATGATAATGTGACCTTTTGTGTTTCTCAGAGCAAAGAACTGCACTTTGAGACAAGCCTTCCTGGATGAGGTAAAAAAAGCCTTGGAGCAGTCCACATCCAGGTCGATCCTCCTGCAGGGACCTCCAGGATGGGGAAAGACCAGTGTCATGGCGGCAGTAGCTCAAAAGGCTCCTAGTTGGCTGTCTGGGTGAGACAACCCCATAAACATACAGTCAATATTACTAAATAATAACAGAACTAGATAGAAAATATAACCCTTTTGTTCTTTTGAAATATGTCTGCATTTGTCAGTTTGCTACTTTTTCTTTCCTAACCAAAAAAATATGATACAGCTCATTTGTTAAGCACATTATTCTTGATATAAACACTACTTTATATCATATTTCTAGATATACTGTATGCTATAGTTCTGTAGATTTTGTGTTAACCTCCCACAGAACTATTGTCTGTCCTTATCTGTTCTAAAATGTTAAAAGGTCTGACTCATATATTTATTGATGCTATGAGGACATTTCAACATAATTTTTTGTCACATCACATTTTTGTGCCGTCTGTTTGTGTCCTTGCATTTTTCTTTGCTGCAGAGCTGTGAAAGTGTTGGTGGTCTTCATTGGTTTCTCTGGAGAAAGCAGAAATATCCGCCTGGTCCTGCAGAGTCTTTGCGTCCAGCTGGCTGAAACATACCGTCCTCACTCTCAGCTGTCAGAGGTAATAACTCCCTTTCTTTACCTATGGAAATTGACATTAAGTTGTTTCCAAGTCTGAATATGAAAAAGAATCAAACAGGGCTTAACTAATTGGACTAAAATACCATTATTTACTCCTGTTCCTCAGGGCCTCCCTCAGCTCGTCAATGAGTTCCATTCTCTGCTGGGCCTGGTGGACGCTGACAGGCCTGTACTGATCCTGCTGGATGGGTTGGATGAACTGTCAGAGGAACATGGTCCAGACCTGTCCTGGATTTCGACACCTCTTCCTGAAAATGTCTACCTCATTCTTTCAGCCACGACCAACTCACAATGCACTCAAACTCTAATAGTCAGTAATGCTGAAATTATGGTTTGAGCATGTGCTTAAAATCATCTCCCTACATCTAGGTTTAATCATAGTTGTGGACATATTGCTAAATGTTGAAATTGTTTGGCATTGTATGAACATATGAATTAACAATCCATACTTACCAGGGTACTCTGTCAAGAAATAGCTGAATAATTTATTGTTTATATGGAGAATGAAAAAGATTAAAGAGCTTAAAGTTAAGACTGAAGACTAATTATTTTGAATAGGTATGAATATGGGTGTTGCAAAAGCTAAAAAAAAGGAACATAAAAGTCAGAGCGAAGTGCTTGGAAGTTGAATGAACCAATTAGGCATGTTTTTATGTTTATAGCCCTTTGAAACCCCACTGTTGTAACCCTTTGAAATACTAATAGCTATTTTGAATAATCAGCATAACTGAAGCAACAAAAACAAGAGCGTAAATTTGATTTTTCTCTCTCCACAGTCAGGACACTTCACCATCTTGTCCCTTCCTCCGCTCAGCCTCAGCGACATCACAACAGCCTTAGAGTCCAAACTTCACGCTGACCAACGGAGTCTACAGCAGGACCAGTGGAAGCTCCTGGTCCGGGCATGTGAGTCCTGTCCTTGTCCGCTTTATTTGGAAGCCGCTTATGCTGAAGGCTCGCGTTGGACGTCATATCTTGCCCGGTCCAGCCTTAACCTTCCTGGAAGTCTGCAGGGACTGTATGTAAACGTATTGCTGCGACTGGAAAGAGACCTGGGACAGCAACTGGTGAGACGGGCTGCGATGCTTATATCTCTTTCACATCATGGAGTCACTGAGGAGGTAAGCTTTTAAAACTGCTGGTAATTGTGTTTAAACAGGGTTAGTGTATATTAACAGTAACATTTTCATCTGCTCATTTTCATCTTCATCCCCAGGAGTTACTGCAGTTACTCGGCAAAGATGGAAAAGTGCTCCAGGAAGTGTCCTCGCCTCGCTCCCTTCACTCGTCCGACCACTGCAAACTGCCTTACATCCTGTGGGTTCGGCTGAAACGCGAGCTGGGCCGTCACCTAAGCGAGGTCAGGACAGACGGCACGTGGGTGTACCGCTGGACACACTCGGAGCTGGGCCGCGTTTGCCTTCAGCGCTACTTCAGAAGTGAGGAGTCTCGTATGGCGGTGCACGCAGACTACGCTGATTACTACAGAGACAAGTCGGCACATGCACACATATTCCAACCCCTGGCGTGGACCTTAGATGGAGAGCAGGAGGGACACGGGACTGATCAATTTTACCGGTTTAATCTGCGGAAGCTGCGCGGGTTGCCCTTCCACTTGGTCCAGTCTGGCCAGATTGTACCCTTGCAATCTGAGTGTGTGTTCAATTATGAGTTCCTGCTCCATAAAGCTTGGGGTTTGTCAGTTGTGGAAGTAGAGGAGGATTTGAAGAAGGCTGTGCTACCAGACAAGTACGTCTCACAGGTGTTGTTGGCATTAAACCTCAAATATGTCACAGTGACACATTTCATCAAAACAACCAAAGAGAAACTGATAAAGAGATTTCCTGCAATCATTCCCCCTTTTTTTCTTTTCTTCCCATTAGAGAGGTGCTGGATGTGGAGGTGCTGTCAGGTGCTTTGGAACTGTCCCGTTCAGTGCTTCTACAGGACCCCTGTCAGCTCGCCTCACAGCTTAAGGGCCGCCTGGGACAAATGGTCACAGAGGACCGTCCTGTTGCTAAAGGTATCACATGTGTTTTATCTGACTTTATCACTGCTGCATAAGCCTAGTCCTACTCTGTATGTCTCTCAAGGTGATCTGCTGAAGTTCCAGTACCTCCACACTTTACTGGATCAGTGCGTCCATTCGTCCCTGCCAGTGCTACTGCCCTCTTCCACCTGCCTGCTGCCCCCAGGAGGCCTCCAGCACACACTGCTAGCAGGTCACACCCTAATTCAAATAGAAAAGAATAGAAGAGTAAAACAAAATCCGATGCAATCCACAGGTGCAAAAGACAGTAAAGTAAATCGTTAAAAATTCGACTGCTCAATACAGGGGCAAAGACTAAAAAAAAAAAAAAAACAAGCCATGGACTTTTTGAAGTTTTTTTTTTTATTTGGTCACTACCCAGTTTGATTTAAGGCTGTGATTGGACAATTATTTTGACACTGGCACGGTTTGAATCTCTGTCAGATGGAAGACACTGAAATTATGTGTTATAGATAAACCTTAATAACATTAACAAATTATGACTTGAGAATTTATACATACAGTACATCACATAAATACATTGTTTTGTTAATCCACAGCCCCTAATGTACCAACATAGTGAATGAAATTCAGTGTACGTCCCTATTTTAAGGGGGTAGCGTAAATTAAGGAAAAGCATGTAATTTTGATGTTACATATTGTTGCACAGAAATGATTTTGTTGTGCTCACCAACCAGGGCCACTGGGCTCTGTGACGGCCCTTGGAGGCTCCCAGACAGCACCTTTATGTGTCACCTGTGAAGAAGATGGGAGCCTTAAATTTTGGGACCTTGAGCAGCGGCAGATCATCAGGGGCTTGGATCCTGTGGAAGGATTTGTAGGAGATTCTCTCACTCTTGGTTTAGAGGATAAGGTGCTTATCATCCGGATGGGACAGAATATGCAGGTTAGGCTTTGGATGAACAAAAAAGGACTAGTATCTTCAAGTGCTCTGTTTCAGACTTTGATATGTGTGTGTTTTCAGGTTCGGGAGGTAGACTCTGGACGTGTTGTGTATTCAGATGATGGTTCAGTGGACCTTCCAATTGTAACTACAGCTTCGGATGGGCATTTTCTGGTGGTCTTTTATGATGGGACTCATCGGGTAAAGGTATTAGCACTTTAAGGCCTGAATGAAAATTTTATTTTACTGATCCTTATTGTGTATTATACTTCATTTACCTACCGTATGTAGGAATATAGATCTTTTTGTCTTTTTTAAAGTTCTGAAAAATGATTGATCTTTAAATATGTTGATTGTGTTTGTAGGTGTTCGACTTGGCCTCATCCTGCTCCCTGCTGCATACGGCCATCATTTCTCTTAACAGTGAGCCTGTCCACAAAAACAGCTCTATTGTTGTGTCCAGCAACTCCATCAAAGACTATGTCCTCTTTGCCTACAGGTTCATTCACGTGTGTGCTCTCCCTGATGATGGTTGAAATTAGTTTTTTTGCTTATTATGTGGGTAATATGTGTGTCTAACTTGCAGACAGGAAACATGTGAGTCACTAGTCCCCTTCCTGAATAATGTCCCAAATCTATTTGTTAACAAGGTGTGAAATCTGGCCTCTTTGTTTTTTCAGACATTTCTCCAGTGACTTGGTTAATTATTAAGAAAGGACACAGCTTAATCCCTCAGGTTTAGCTCCTACCAAAAAGAAACAGTAAATAATACAATGGAAGCCTATTATGTGAGGATAATAGCAGGCAAATATCCACACAATCTCTTTATCCCAGTATCAAAGGCAGTGAGGCTTATGCTTTCTGAGTAATTAGCAGAGGCGACGGAGCTTCACACCTGACAGGGAGGTATCAGATAAACAATAATCTAGGTCATTGGTGCTTGTTGGTAATACAAGACACCGAGCATGGAAACAGCATGTTGCGGCTCAGGGGTAGGCTCATTTACAGTTTGCGTACTCAAAAATAAAGCTCAACTTTCTCCACATGAATTCACTTGTATTCACATTCTTCAGATATACACTGTTTTGTATTGAACATATTTGTCTGGCATCATTATCACCTTTAATACCAAGTAGATATGCACTTTTTACGGAGCATTATTAAATTAAGACATCAAATTTGGAAACTATACAAAAACATCCTGTCAGTACGTCCTGTTCATGTTCCAGTGTGACTGATTGTGAGACTGGAGAATACACTAGAAGCTTATACATTCTGCCTTGAGACAATATCTTGTACTTATGAGTTCAAATGAGGTTATAAGTTGTTTATGACCCTGCTCGAATACCTTATCCTCAAAGCCGTAGCTATAGAGAGGATGGAGGCTGCATAACACTTGCCCTTTTGTTCACATTTTGAATTTTTCATGAGTGATGGACATGTTATCAAACCATGTCGTGATGCCATCCTTAATAGACTCTGTGTGTCTGTGTTGCAGGTCTGGCTGTGAGGCAGGAGTGTTTAGTGCCAAAGAAGGTGCTGTGCTGAGTGTCCTTTCTACTCAAAATGAGGTTGCCTCCATCCAGGCTGTGGACATGACCGAGGACTACCTGCTGCTCTTCTGCAGGTGTTGTAACATATAACTGATGTACAGACAGTGACTTGTGTCAATAAATAAACTAATACTAAACATCAGTTTTTACAATAAGTCATTAGCATTTGGAGCACTGTAATAATAAGAGAATTAATAGAAGCGTAAAAGATTACATTGAAGTTGTGAATGACTATTTCAATAAATGTAGCACAATTAGATGGTTTAATTTAAAACAAGACACAAAACCCTTTGTATACAAATAGATGTTCTATGAATTATCGAAAATTGGAAGTTTCAATAAATAAACTGAGTATTTTAGAGGTTCCTTTCTTAACTTAACTAAAACATACCTTTTACTTTTTTTTATTTTTGATATTTTTTACTCGATAACAAATATAACAAGTAATAGACCTACTCACTAATGTTTTACTTTCAGCTTAACTCCCTTCTTGCTCATTTTCTGTACCTACAATGGCTTTAATACATCTACAGATTTTTGAAATGATATAATACATATCATTATATATAGTTTTCTCTATGTTATATTTTGTCCCTTTCAGATACCCATACAGGCACGACAATCAGATCATCCACATTGAGTTGTTCAGTCCTGAATCCTTCCAGTACGAGAGATCCATACTGGGCTGCACCCAGGACTTTATTTCCCAGGTCACCGTCAACCACGCAGGGACTCACGTGGTGGCCTTCTGCTCCACACCGCGAACAGGCATCACCGGAATAATCACCTGGAACCTGGAGACAGAGGACCACAAACACATCACGCTGTTTCCTGGAATACTCACTAAAGGTTATTTATTAGATTCCTTAAGTTGTTTATTCTAGTCTTTCACCAAATGACTAAAATCCTTTGTATACATTTAGGGCTGTGTTTTGACCTCCGCTTCTGCCTGGGGTTCTGCAGCGGAGAGAGGTACCTCCGACTGTGGGACCTGACCTCTAGGATTAATGATCAGACTCTCACGTACAACATCCATAAGACCAGGAGGGATGGCACTAAGGAGCTCATCCCAATGGGTAACAACCCTCGGTAAGCACTGGTTTGAAAATCTTAATATAAAGAGAGGTAAATATGAGTCACTTTTATTTTGCCTTCTTTTTATTCTCATTTTCAGACTCATCATTGAAGTAGATTATTCATAATGTCCTAGAAATGCCCTGTTTTTACTTCTTCAAATCTTGACCCATTGAACACCCAACATTCTCAGCTAGACCCATCTTAGTTTTCCGTTTTGCTGGCGTGTGTCTCCCTCTGCTGGCAGGTACGCTGTGTGCTTCTCTACCAGACCTGGGACGGTGTTTGTGTGGAACCTGGCCCGGAGGCGTTACAGCTGCAGACCAGTCAGAGCGCAGCACGGCCTCTACAGCGGCACAGACGTGGTCCTCGCTCATGACCTGAAGCTCTACATCCTGACAGACAGAAGCTCGTTCAGCCGCACACGAGCGCCTCCACATTTTCAGGTCTAACATTCAATGGCGACACAGATTATAAAAAATATAATTAGTCAACGTTTTGTCTCGTCTCTTCCCTTTCAGACTCTTCTAGTGTTTGATTTGATAAAGAGAAGCTACGTGAGAAGACAGACTGGGTTGTCGGTGATTACCTGTCCTCAGCATGAGTACCGTCTTGTGGAGGATGGACGGACACTTCTTGGCCTTTCAGAGACCAGGTGATGATACACATATGTCAAATACTAAATGACAAACAAGGTATTCACACCTGCCTCTGCGCTTGCCGTCTTGTGAGTGCAGTATCTGGCTCAAATTCTGCTTGCTCCTGGAATTTAGTCATTAAAAGTCATTGCCAGGGTCACAGTAATCTTAATTCTTATTTTTTTTCTTATTCATTACATCTCACATTTACAGCATTTCCAATCTTTCTTATTTATGTATGAATTTTTTTTAACCCTATTGCTTTTAACACACTCCATACATCCATAAATACACAGATAGATCACACAGGTCTCAATCCATTTAGTCACACTTCGGTACGACTTATCTTTTTGCCCTACGATTCCATTTCAAGGTTCAACAGGTTAAGCTTTCAGCCATTTTCCTGTATTGTGTTATAGTTGCTGCCAGTAATGTCTTTTTTTTAATCAAAATTAGTCCAATTTTCAACCAGTATGTCACTAACAACATAATTTCACAAGTGAGAGAGTTTCTAGCGTTTTTCAAAATGCAGCTCTGTGCTTGAATAAAACAATTAAACACCCGCAAATAAAACCATAAAGATCAAATCAAAATCCTATCAAAACCTAGGTCTGTCTTGCTTTTATTTGGCCTAAACTCTTGTGTGCCATTTCAGAGACCATCTAATCATGTGGGATCTGGACTCCGGCTCCATCAAACACCAAATACAGTTATCCCATGGAGAGTCTCCTCTATCCAGTGCTATGGTTCAAGACCTGCCGCCCCCCCAAACACCAAAAACAGAAACATGTAAGATGCCTTATTCTGCCTGTTGTCCATAGCTAGATCTCTAACTATAGTCTTTTCAAAGTAATGCCATGGGATATTCGAACGGAAAGCCAGTCAACAAAGAAAAGAAGACTAGAGCGAGAGGCGCAGAGAGAGAAAGAAGAGGAAATGAAGTTTGAAAGAGAGAAATACAATGCAATTGACCAGTATTTGCTCAGTGGAGATGAACAGGTAAAGGACTCAGGTGTAAGTATGCAAAAAATAATGTAGCTTTTCATCAACTGTATTTTTCTATTCCCTGTTTTAGGTGTTGGTTTGCTCCTATTTTGCACACCATCTTAATGTGTTCAGAGTCACATCACAGGAGCATCTTCATACTCTGGAGGACAGACACGCCTTGCTGAACCTCCACACAGCAGCTTTGACTCACAGCGGCAGTCACTTGGTGTTGACCAGCTACAACCAAGAGGAGCGCTACTCTGGCGTCTCTCTGTGGGACCTGCACAAAGGCACTGTGAGTGGTTATCCACGTATTACAGGGCTCTCTCTTTCTGGAACAGCTGAACAGTATTAATATTCTGTGTTTTAAATGTCCATAGGTGGATGAAAAACTGCAGAATGAACCCGGAGTGTGCTGTGTAGCTCTCACTGATGATGCCAGCAGAGTTGCCTTTGGTATCACAGGAAGCAACAAGTAAATGTTCTCTGTGTGCTATTTTAAATCTGAATTGTGATACTTGTACGTCATCACCTCACATAAAGGGCTTCTTACAGAAATGTGCTTCAAGGGTCTAATGAAAGACACTCTGAAACTATTACTCTTGGCAGAATAGTGGCAAACCCTAGTTAATGTATTTTTTACATTTTGAAAACTGCAGTTATATGCTTTTTTATTTTATGTCAGATCGTTCAGAACCTTGAAATGAAACTCAAGGGTTTTGTGAAAATGCTTTTCTATTTGAGCTTGTACCATATAAGTGGTCCAGTCTTTCACTTCAATAAAGACAGGGTTCCAAGTTCACTAAATCAGTTTCAAAACTTCAACTTATCTATAAGACATTTAAAACATCAACTATTCACATTTTATTTCTAAGTGCAGTACTTTTTTTTGTTTGTTTTATCAACAGAAAATAATTCTAGGGGTTTTTTTTTTGCTGTTGAGTGGGCTGCTCTCATTGAAAGAAAGCTCGCAGAAGAAAGTATGGTGCAGTATAACTATATGAAGGATGGCTAGCTTATTACTTTTGAAAGAAAAGGTGTCTTTGTCCAGTAAAACTTAGGTAAAGTGCTTGACCTTCATGTTATTTCTTTTTTTTTAATCAGACTAAAGGTGTGGGAGCCCTTTAACAGAAACATTAAAAGCATCTGTGGTTATGAGAACTTGAAGATTGAAGCTTCCAGCACACTCTACATGACTGAGAGGGGGACCAAAGCCGTCTTACTGTCAGGTATGAGCTCTAGCAGAAAACATGTAGTCTGCTTAATACAGTAGAGTGAGGAGTGTGTCGTCTTTACACTCTGGTGCTAAAAGCAGCTCCTCTCACATAGTTTTCACATACAAGTGTTATATGTCAACCGCACTTTTACTGATCAATTATTTCACTCAGGGGAAATTGGGCATTTCTTAAGGAATGCAAAATCAAAGTCCAGAAAAGCCCATACAATAAGGAAATGTGTGAAGTGAAGCTACAATGGTACGAATAAACCATACTCAGGGGCTAGATGTGGTATAAAAATCCATAGAGAAGCTTACAAATTAAATTCTGGAAGTGTGGGAACTACTTCTCTTGACAATTTTTACAACACTGCTCAAAACTTTAAAACCAAACAAAGCTGCTTTAGGAAAGTAGTATGTGCTATGTGATAAAGCTCTTGTCATGTTGTTCAAACCTGCAGGACACTTCAGTCTGTGGGATGTGGAGAAAGCCATCTTCCTCTCGACACTCTCCCTGGACGCTCATGTCAGCTGTGTGAAGCCGCTCGGTGGGAGCCATGTGAATGTCCTACTCGGCCTCAGCCACAGCCCTGCTCTGGTTACTGTCTGGTTCAGCTCCGGGACCACCAGCTCCACAGGACAGGGGTCTAGAGCCTGTGATCTGTTTGAAGAGTCCAGCAGCAGCGAAGAGGAAGAGGGAAACTCTTAGCGTGTATTTGCACAGTACGGCTACAGCAGACTGTGAGTCAAACAGTACACAACGTAATGATCCTTTCTTTTAATGAATATAAAAAGAAACATACACAATAGTGACAAATGAAATCAAAGTCCACAAACATGGCGTCCTATTCCAGTGTCAATCATCTGAATTAAATATCCATCTTCTGTAAACATATTACATTTATTTTCAATGAGCCATTATAATATAGAGGCAGACATTGATTTTAAATATCTGAGAACAATTCTGAGAAAAGTTAAAGAAGAGCTCAATTTGCTTATTTAGAACTGAGGGAAATAAGGACAATTAACAGGTATACATTATAAATCAGGAATAGAAAAAAAGGTTATTCTTTATCCTAAGTTAAAATGGTAAATAAAGTCCCACAAAAAGCAACCAAATTCACTAAGATGGCTGCCTCACACTGATGATTCTTGGAGCAGCTTCTTGTGCAGATGTGACTTCAGTTTAGCAGGTGGAGAGATCCAGCAGTTCTCAACACATCCTTGATTAATAAGCGCTGCTAGTAACGGATTGTGCTCTTGCAAGTGTACTGTTGTCAGCCATCCTAATGCTCATGAGAGGCGCCAGAGGACAGGTCACTACCTCGACCGACGGTCTTTTCTGTTTTTGTCCAAGCTTTTGTCCATGGTCTTTTCGTTGTCCCCTCTGCATTTGGGGCAGTACCACTTGCCTTTGGGCTTGTAAGTGAGCCCCACACAAGAGAAGTGGAACCATTCAATGGGACACTGGTCATTGTCACAGCCAATCATCTCGCCATAAGATACCTGCTCACACAAACAGTAGGTCGGCTCATTGGGGTCGATAGCAAAGTCGACCGGGGATGCGTCGCGTTCCTGTTTGGCCTTGCGCTTCTTCTTTTTGGCAGACTTGGACTTCTTCTCTCGTGGCGGAGGAATAGGCAGCTCCTCCACAGAGTCATCCACAAGAGAGCCGTTCGCCGAAGGATGACTGGAGTCACGGCTCTCGCTGTTCCGCTGTCTGCGTGGGCGACGAGCTGAGGTGCGCTCAGGGGCCGGCGGCTCTTGGACACTTGAGCGTCTCTCTGCTGGAAGCCTCTCAGCCTCACAAGAGTCCTGCAGACATAGGGAGTGGGAGTCCATCTGGCGTGAGCGGTTCTCCACCAGCTCTGTCATCTGGGTCACCACATGGATCTTCTCATCACCCAGCTCCTGGCTGATGATGAGGGCCCGCTGCAGTTGGATCTGTAGACGCTTCCGCTGCGCCACATCCTGCTCCACTTTGTACTTCTCAAATACTTCATCCACCTCTTTCAGTACTTCTGCAAATCAAGAAAGTGCTATTAATATTCCAAACATTGAACTACTTTGTTTATGCATTATCCTGTGAGGAGATTTTTTTAATTGTCTTATTGGTTAGGATTGCTTCCAAAATGAATATTTTAAGTTTAATTTGTAACAGAATGACTAAATTATTCATGTGGATTAATAAAGTGTTTGCCTTTGATATTAGGACATTAAGCTTATTTTAAAAGAAATCTGAATGTGGCTTTTGTGTTTTTGGTGTGAGGGACTGGCGCCTGCAGGAAGTGACGTCAGAGAGCTGTTGTAGGGGGCTGCCTGCCTGTGGAAGTCCCTCTGGGCAGAGGAGCTGTCCGGCTCTGCGGTTCACTGTCGACGGGCGATGGGGGCAAACACATTGGGAGGATGTGTATTTGTTCCTTCACTCAGTTTAATCGCGCGTTTTGACTGTCGACACTGACGTCGTGTATAAAACGCCGTGTGATGAGCAGAGACCGGTTGTTAGCTTCTCAGATGCTTCATCCGTATTGTAACAATGAGAAGTGTTTTTCTGTACGCAGCTGTAGGCTTTTGTAGTAACATTTAAAACTCTAAGATCATGTTCTTGCTGTGGTTGCTCTTGTTGTTGTTATAAGAACCTACGGCCTACACATTCACATGCTGTGCTACGAAGAACAGTAGATTAGCTTTATAAAAGCTCCAATTTGCTTTAACCGCTTTCACCGAGCCAAGGTCCACAATGGACACGTCTCATGATCTGCTGCTTGGCCAAATTCTCTGTTTTGTATTTGGCTTGCTTTTGTTACACCCCGTTAGGTGGGATTTTACCAGTTAATGCTGTTTTCAAATAACAAAACACGCATTAGTAAACGGTAATCTTGCCAAAAAAGTTAAAGGTACTAATGTCACAGCGTTGCATTGTATCCTTTGCTGTGCCGTGAGGGCTACTGGGCACAAGATTTTTAATAAAAAGCTCTGGGACAGAGTGTAACGAAGTCGTATGTTTTGTGGAGTGAAGCCCACCGTGAGCTTATCGAGTTTGGTGACACAATACACAATACAGAAAGCATCGTGTAGTGACGGGCGGCTAACTGCATGATTATTAACACACGGAACGTAAAAGATTTGAACACGTTTTGGCCGATAACATTTGTGTCCTTTTAAGAACATATGAACAAGAGACGCTCGCTTTTTGCAAAATGGGAAGACAACTGGCGGCTGCTCCTCCATTTCACACACCCTGCCATAAGGCTGTCCGGGTTTGGTACACTTAAACAGCTAGAATGAAACGACTCGTTACGGGTGCACATTACCTTGATACTTTGCATCAATTTCCCGAAGCAAAGAAACATTTCTTTGTATGTCCAAAGGCAGGGACTCCACACATTCCAGATAATCCTCCACATAGTTGACCAGTTGTTGCGACTTATCGGGATTTGGATATTGATGGCCTAACATCGTTCCTACGATGCATAGAGCTACTAAAACAATATGCAAAAATGTGAAAAATATACTGCTGAAATGAAATGCTTGGCGACTTTGCAGCTTGTAGGGCAGTTCCAGGCAGCAGTTCACTTCAAACAAAACTCCAGCTACTGCGCATGCGGGAGTATTTTCCTTTTATGGAATTTTACAGTTTCCTCTCGTTTGTCGTCACGGGGGGCGGGGCTTGCTGCGTTTGGAGCGTCGGGATTGGAGAAGTTTGTCCTCATTATCATAAGATTTTCCCGGGAAATGAAGCCAATGGAGAACGGTAACCCAATAGTTCACACAGCATACCCGACATATAGTCAGACTTAAGACTCATTCCTCATCGTCGAAAATAAATTCAACGAGTTAATTGTGATTTAGTGGAAGCATATCAAGGGTGAGCAAACAGACTTCCCATTCGTAGTAGGAGAATATGTAAAAGGCCTGCCCGCAGCCAAAGTCTGGTTTGTCCTGTTCTTAAGTTTGTCTAAAAAAAAAAAGTCATCAGTCCCTCGCATGTTTCCGATTGGAAATGGCTCCAAAACACACGACTAATTAATAAGGAATATGACTTGTTCCTTATTATTTATTTTGTGTTAAGTACTATGATTTTCAAAGACATGTAACAATTACAGATATCTGTTCAAAAGTAAATGAATTTTCACATACATCTATAGCTACATTATATACTTTATACTGTGAGGACGTCCTTCGATTCTTTATTGAGAATAAGAAACTGTAACGGAGAAGTGAAACAAACTCATCATATGCTACTCATTCACCTTCACTGACTAATCTGTTAACTTGTGGTCACAAAGTCACATGTTGATTATTTAGCATTATTCATAGCTTATTCAAACAAACAGTAAGCCTGCAACGTGAAATGTATATGTTGGAAGATACACTTTGAAATGATAGTGATTAAAGAAAACGACATCAATTTAACTGTGTACTAATCCCAAACCCTATTTTGGCCTGTAGGTGGAAGTGTTAGCCACAGAAAAACAATGACATTGCTGGTAGTGAAGACTGGCTCCACTGTTGTTTTAAATTAGCAAGTTGCTTAATTAACAAAAGGGATTAATGTGGATAACAACAAGAGGGATAGACTAATATAAGAACTTGTTTTGCTGTCTGTCACAAGACTGGGGTGAGGCTTACACTGACAATATTCCGCTTCCTCCTTTAGACCCATGATAAGCTGGTGTTCACCAATACCACCTGCTCCTTTTCAGGACAACGTATTTCCTGTTTCTTTGTCACCAATATGTCACGAGAATAAAACTACAGAAGCTGCCTTTGCATATTATTATCATTCCCTAATCATGAATAACAAAATATGGGGGGAAAATTCCCGTCTTCTTTACTACCTCAGCAACAGTCAGTGAAGTTTTCAGGAAAAATGTTAGTGCCGTCGCCTTTCTAGGTTACTTTTGAACTCAATACATGAAAAGTCTGACCAAGAAAGAAAAACAATGAATTAAATGCAAACTGTGACACATTTTACCACAGTGTAGCCCTGAGTAATCGGGCAATTTAAACTCTTAACCTTTATCTTACTTTCTGTGCACTTTTCTTTCCTGCCTTTTGATGTCAGTTTCGTTTCTGTCGTTTTGGAGCGTAATCAATTCTCGCTTCTTCTAATCTGCACTTCCGGTTCGTTCTTAATGCTAACGGTGGTGTTGGCAATGCTAAAACGATTTTTTTTTCATTTAATGTCGCATGTTTGTAACGTCTAGAGTAGAAATATTCGTCCAACACCACTTAAACTATGGCAAGAAAGATGAAATTGCTTTATATTTATTTCATGCGCTCTTTGGCGATTGTTGGGGCTTTTATGTTTGAGAGCAGAGCTGCGTGGTTTCCGGTGCGCGTGTCTAACTTGTCGCAGTGGTACGTTTTAATGCCGCGGAGCCGAGTTGCAGCCAGATGCACATTGAAGCTGACCTCAGTGCACTCCTGAGCTCTGGTCCATTGTGCGCGTCGATACCTACCGGAAAAATGAAGACCACCGCTGTGCTCCTCATCCTTGCCTCCTGCGTCCTCGGTAAGACCCTTTGGATTTGTAGTGTCACTATATTGTTTTGTTTTTTGACTTGTGAGGTCAATCCGGCTCCACTCTCAGATTTCACCTATAAAAAAATTGCTTTATCTATATTTTAATTTTGCACCAACTTCACTAAGAACTCAATTGCGTGCTTGAAATTTGCTGACATGAAATAATATATTAGTTTTGACACTCCGGTGTGTTTGACTTCCTGGATTGTTAAAGGAACAGAAATTTCCGCAATCTCTCAATCTCGTTGGGTCACATGTCTCGCTGTGTTTTGTATATGAGGGTCAAACATTATCCTGTACTGATCTTGTTGCTTGTTTAAAACAGCTGTCAATCCTCGCCATCATTTAAAGTTGGGTTAGGTTTTTCCAGTTAGTTCTAAAAATGCATTAGAATATATTCAACTATTGTTATCATGTATAAAAGTATTGAGTTTATAGGCTAAGGGTAGTTTAGGTGTGTCTCCAGCACAGAATACTTGTTTTTTTGTCACCTGCTTGTGGTCAGACTTTGCTTTCACTTTTGATGGCAGTTCCAAACAGAGTGTTATAAAACTGCTCTGGGACTGTGTGCTTAGATTGATAAGGACGTGAGTCAACAAAAAGCAGCCAGGTTAGTGCAAGGAAGGTATTATTAGACTCGGACACAAAAATTGAAGCTGAACTCAAAATTTATATAGCTATTTTATCATAACTTATGGTTAAGTCTCCAGTTTTTCTGCAACCGAGGTTTATCTTATATGATAGTAGGAGATTATATCTTCACGGAATGCATTGTGACACAGACGGATCAGACTTAAAGTAGTCCAGACAACAGTCATGTGCTTTAATGGCAGGTTAACCTGGTTATGCTACCTTACTGCTACAAGGGGCGGGAAAAGATTGATTGCAAAATGTATCCCTACCAGTAGATGGCAGTAATTTCCATACAGTGTGCCTTCAAATGATATATACAGATTAGCCATAGAACAAATCTGAAGCCACCGCTTACATAAGTAGTGTCTTATCCATTTTTCATAAGAGGTCAATAACTCCTCACAGTTGGCACCTATAATATTTTTTAAGATGATCCATGTCTTTCATTTTAAAGGTGGTGTGTAGGTTTTTTTGTGCTTCTCTTGTTGAAACCCCCCTCTCCCCTTTTGGGGGGGGGAAAAGGCAAGGCGGGGCAATACTTTTTTTTCCAAACCAAAGGGAAATGATGGTGGTTTCACATTTAAAACTTTGAAACAAAATGACAAAAAGAAATGTATTTTAGATCATCATTTTAAATGCAAAGACTTATTTTGATGCATTTATATACAATTGAAGAAATTTTTTATTGAAGTGTTGCATTTTGTACAGCAGTGTTTTCACACATTATGTTACTACTGTGCTATTGTTGGTGATTACTGCTGATCAGAAAATCATCCTCTTTTTGGATTAAAGCACTGACATGGGCAGCAGACAATACAGAGGTCAAACCTCCTGCCACCAGGATTCCCGCACTAGTGACTTCCACTAAAGTCAGTCTGACCAACACAACAGCCCCAAAGACGACTACCACGACCACAACCACAACCCCGACCACCACAACCCCGACCACCACCACCACAACCCCGACCACCACAACCACGACCACCACGACCACCACGACCACCAAGGCCACCACCACAACCCCGACCACCACAACCACGACCACCAAGGCCACGACCACAACCCCGAACACCACAACCACGACCACCAAGGCCACGACCACAACCCCGAACACCACAACCACGACCACCAAGGCCACGACCACAACCCCAACCACCACCACCACCACAATTCCCACCACGACCAAGCCTCCAAACCCCTCCAACAGCACTGTGGGCACCTACACCTTGACAAAAGACAAACAGCTCTGCCTAATGGCTCAGATGGAGCTGAGGATCCGAGTTGTTTCACAAAAGGTGAGTTCGCCACTCAACAGACAGTGATAAAATATAACTGGTTTGTGAATGTCCCTTGGTAGTTTTTTGAAGATCCAGAAAATAAAGGAATAGAACCTTTTGCACTAGCTTGCTTAGCGTCCGAGAATGTAACTGTCAGCTTTTTTTGTGTGCAAGAGAAGAAAAAAACACTTAATGCAAATTTTGATTTCCACATTGTGGCACAAATGGTTAAATGTGTGTCACAAGACAATGACTAATACAGTGTGGCAACATAATCAGCAGCTTTAATTTGACTTTATGGGAAATTCTAAACTAGAGGAGGCATGTCAGAATGTTTTAATTATGGCTATATATTAACAACAAGCAAAATCTTCTGAACATGGATGTCTTTTTTTTTTCTGAACAGCCCAACGGGACCTTTCTCATTTTACCAAATAAGACAAGTACAGCAGGAGAATGTAAAGACACCACCGCCAACCTCACACTTGTCTTTCCAGAGGGCTTCATCACGTTCCTGTTCAACAAGGTAATATTCCTTTGGCAGTAATGCTCGGTCATGACGAGGAAGTGAACTGCAACTTTTCGCCAAACCTGTTTCTTGACCTCAGTGCATTTGATAATATTTTGACACGCATAGTCTATAATCAGTTGAATAAAAAAATAAGGACTGATGAAAGAAAACAACTGCTGTGTGGTTGGTAAGCCAGTTTGCACAGTCCACAGTTTTTTCCACAGTCACTTTGTGGTTTTCTTGGTGACTCGCCAAGATAACTGAATGTGAATGTAAGCTCATACCATAGCCAAAAGCATAAAATCAATTTAACCAGCTGCAATGTCTTTGTTTTCTTTCCTTAGAACGCCACTCAGAAAAGCACCTATGTGAATGAGGTGTCTTTCAAACTTACCATCAACTTTTCCAAAGGAAGTAAGTCACTTTTTTAACCTGCATGTATTAACTGAGTTTGTGTTTTAATTGGGTCACGGCATAGCTAAAGCTGCACTTGTTACAAAAACACAGACAAATGTTACCCAAGTCACAAAAACATCTAGAACATCAGTACTTCCCTGTTGGTGTGAGCTATGTAGATCAAGTTTTACTGTAAAGCATGACATGTGATGCCGGTAAAAGCCCATTTTAAGAGCTATGCTGTAGAACAAGTTTGACTTCATTAGTCATGATTTTGTTTTTGAGTTCTGCCTGTTCAAGTGTTTGTTTTTTTAATTATTGCTATTTCCACGAACAAAGGCAATAATGTTTACACGGCCAAGAACCAGTCCATTCATCTCTTCAACGCCCAAATCGGACACTCCTACTCGTGCAAAAAGGAATCCCTCTTCATGGGCAAAGGGCTTTACTTGGATGTCGATCAGGACCGGATGCAGGCCTTCAATTTCACCAAGAGCAACGAGTTCGGCTCTTGTAAGATCACTCCTTCACACTCCCAACTTTACTACACACGTGTTCTCAAAGTGCACAACAAATAAAAAAGATGGTATGGACGCTCTAATTGTGGGATTACATCAGAAAATGATTAGTATAGAGAATGTTGCCCAATCAGATTCCTCAGTGCCTTCACAATAAAACACGTGTCCTGTATTATCTGCTATGATTGCAACAATTTTCCCACCCATCTGCTCATTGATACCAATATATTACAGTAACTTAAATTAGGAAATAATAATTATTACACAAATATTTTGGTCATTATTGAAATCACGATTATAGTGTATTATACATATATTTATTTTATATTAATTCTTATGCATAAATAACTTAAAAAATAAACAGAAATAATAATTAAGATAAATAAATAAGATCAACAATGTAGTGCACTTCCACAATCTCGTGGAAAACAAGTAACAAGTCATAAATAAAAAAAACAAGTAAACAATAGTTTTCTCTCCATTATCGGTTTTGTTTTCGTTTGGAGCCAAAATTGAAACTGAAATAGAAAATTTGATTAATTGCACAGCCCACTTAAATCAGATTCTGGTGTGAGCCTATCTCAGTTTTTTTGCTGATTCATTAGTTGTATGTAAAGGATTCCTTTTTTTTATTTGGTATTGGATCATCATCGATGTAATTGGTTACCAAATACAATATCAAATATAATAGAAAGTGTTGGCCGGAAGTGACACATGGATTTTGAGACTGTTCACACACTACTCTTTCATTCTGGTTTATCTGACTGTTGCCATATTTACATAAAGAGATTAGTGATATAGCACTTTGTCTTGTGTGTTCCAGCGGATCCCTGCCCGGCCGACCGCAACAGCTACCGCGTGGCCATCGCTGTGGGGATAACGCTGCTCGTGCTGATTGCTGTGGTGGTGATCGCGTACCTCCTGGCACGCAAGAAGAGGACCGGTGGCTACCAGTCCCTGTAAAGAGCTCATTCCCTGAGGGTCATTCCCCATCGTACGCCCTGATAAACCAGACTGTTACCTTTCTCAGGGGTTCAAGTGCACTTCTATTGCCACTTTTCTTTAACCCCAGTTCAACCAAAGTTACAGCGCATAAATAACAGGTTACTTTAACACCATTATACTCAAAAGTTCACCAAAGATTGAGTTGGTTTTGTAATGTTTCTCTATTATTTCCTTAATTGGGGTTATTAAGTAGTTTTTGGTACTGTATACTTTTATGTGAACAATGCAGAATTCATGTAGTGGGATTTTGAAGGAACTATAATCACATCTGGGACAAAAACAAAACCAGTAACTTTGATTTTGACTTTGAGGAATTGGTTTTGGTACATGCACATCACCCTCTTTACATTTATACATATGTAATGTCATTTAATCTTTTTCATTTTTTACAGGATTTTATGTATATTACCATTTGCATAAAAAGGGAATCAGTCATTACAGGTAAAAAGGGACTTTGATATCATTGAAGGGATCTTAAGGACAATGTATTTGCACTGAATTTGTTACTGTCCAAACTGACCAGCTTTTTACTTTTGTTACTCTGATATCACTGACAGCTAGTGCACTAGATAATTAACTGACTAGGTTTTTCGTGTCAAACTAGCTTAACTGACCCATCTGAAAACTGGTGGTACCCAGGGGCAGTTTGGAAAGAGTCTATGAATCTATGAAGGAAGGTGTGGCTCATCATCTCCACTTGTTTCCAGTGGGGGACGCTGTCACATGGTAAAAACAAATAAAACAAACGGGCTGTATGTGCATTACCCAGTGTCAATAAACAACCATTTCTAAATGTGTCTTTTATTTATCATTTGGTTTCAAAACGATTTCACAATCTTAATGGCATTTATTTAAAAACCTTTTTCCATTTTTAAGTTAACCCATACTTTATTGAACTTTTTTTTTTTTTTTTTGTCATACACTCTGCAATCCACCAAGAATATACCCACAACACACTTTTGGGTCCTGACCCACCAGTTGAGGATGCCTGCACTATATTTCAACATAATAGCATGGATCTACTTTTTTTTTTTTTGAAGAAGAAGAAGAAGAAGAATGTTTATTTCTATATTTTTATGATACCTTCTGGACAATATCGTGACATAAAACAGTGTTTTAGTGGTTAGTGCTCCTTCCTCACAGCAAAAAGGTCTTGGGTTCGATCCCCGGCCTGGCTGAACGTAGGTTCTCTCCAGGCACATGCATATGCAGGTGAATTAGGGAAACAAAAGTGGCCACTAGTGGATGAATGTGAGAGTGAATGAGAGTGTTAGCCCTAGGCCCAAAGCTGCTGGGATAGTGATGAAGATGAAAAGGACATTCTGATGGTGTAAAAAAACAACAACAAAACATGTGCAACCAGCGTCAACAAGAGCCTGTCTCCAAAATGAGGTGAATTTAGGACATCTATATTTAACATCCTGTTCAAATTTGTAGAAATGTTTGTTAGACTAAACTACAAGCCAATATGATAGCTTTCTGTACTTTTTTGCCTGTTGCTGAACATTGCTCTCTCTCTCGCCCTGTTTTCAGTCAAGCTAACGTCAAATAAAGGCTAATAAAATAAAATAACAAAACAAAACCACACAAAACAAAACTTAACTCAACTCTTATCAACAGTGGGCTAGGCGCTCCTGATATTTTACTGTGTAATTCTGCAGTAACACAGCATGCTAAATAAACACGACATACACACTTTTTTAACACGTATTGACTGGGACAGATACTCATGAGCATGTAGTTGAAGGGTTAAGACAAACTGAACGCGCACGTTAATGTTTTTTTCATTGCTGAAGTCGGTGACAAAGTGATGTCCAGGGCAGCCAATTGCGCGTCTCCGTCAGAGCAGCTGACCTCGGGGGCGAGAGGAAGTGCGGACGGGCACGCGCAGGGTGGGATTCACGCGCACGTATCAAAAAAAAAAAAAAGTTGAGAAACTGTTGCACAACTCGACAGCGACAGTGAAATCACGGGACAACTCTGTATCTGCTGAAGGGACGTCTGTCATGGCAGGTAAAGCGCTGCACTCGAACACAATGAGCTGTTTTTGTGGAGCACAAAGAAACCCCTGGATGTGATCAGTTCCAGATGCGCAGTGCGTGACAGTGTGTTCAGTTTCTGCTGCATGCATCCTTTCCAAAACAGGGATTGTTGCTCTAGTATTTCTTATAGTACTCATGCAGTATGCAGTAGTTCTGATATTGGTTCTAATTCTGGGTTTGTTTGTTAGTCCTAGGGTTAGTTACATTCCTCTGAAGATTCAGGACTAAAACATTTCATCATAGATCATTACAAGAAGCCTTTTTTGTCCACAGGATTGAAAAGGCATCTTGCCAAATGTCTTAAAGCTTTAAAATTTTGTCATCATTGCTATTTAGAACCTCTGAAGTGTTATTTTTTAGTTTAAGTTCAGATTTATTCTAGGTATGGTCAGGTTTTAGTGCCAGTTTACACATACTTCATTCTTGGTTTAACTTCCTTCTTTTAATGCAGTAAGATGTGAATTGATTTTGGTATGTGTTAGAACAACAGTGTCTCTGTCTGTGGTGGAGAAAAAAAATGCTGAATATTGGTCCCCTCTTGTTTGGCTGAGGTCAAATATTACAATTTTTAATCTTTAAAGAAAGTAGTTGAGTCATTAACACTGTTGGAGCACTACACTCATCATAATTTACCGTTAAACATCATGAGACAAACAGAAGAGTGACTGTGATGTCTCTGTGTCTTGTCTTTCAGAGGTTACAGTCGTGGACGCTGACCCTGGCTCATCCCACAGTCCCCTGGTCTCCGTCTCTTTCCAGAGGAACGACCAGAGGAAGCAGAAGTACCTGGAGGCTGAGCCCAAAGCCTTGGGGGTAGGTCTTTCTCCATGTACTGTCATCCATCTCTTCCTCTACCTAAACACTTATTGTTATTTCTGTTGCTGCCCAGATCACCCAGATCAGCATGAGCCTCTTCCAGTCCAGCTGTTTAGGCATCTTCCTCTACAAAGGCCTGGGCAGAAGTGGCCTGGAGATACCTTTCTTAGTTTCATCCCTTTTGGTAAGCACCTCCAAAAGTCTGATACAGGAAACAAGATGAGATGGATGTTGTTGCAAGAAGGGTGCAATTCTGTGCCATAATGTGATTCCCGTAACAGGTTGATACAAGGTTCTTAGGACAGTGTCTTGTTGTTTTTTACTTTGCAGATTCTGATCGCAGGAAGTGTGGCCATAGCAGCAAAAAACCTTCATCTGCCCACGGTAGGTCTGTGAAATAATAATATAATAACCAATAAATGCTGAGAACTTCCCTTTGTTTCCCTTAAGTACAAATAGATTATTATTCAGCGCTCTCTTCAGTCGCAAACAAAAAAGCAGCTTCGAGTTGTTGTTGTTGTTTCCTCAGACCTCCTAACAGTGCCGGAGTGTAATTAAGAAAATTAGAGGCCACATATACAAACTATAAACCAGGGTCGTGTGCTGTATGGAAAAAATACAATAAAAATGTTAATACAGGGTTTGACACAAAACAATCATATAACTAGAAATGTTTGCAATGGCTAAAGTCATTGTGTGTGGATGCTTAGGCTAGTAACTAAATCAGCTGAATTTTGCTAAAGTCGTAAAAAGTTTGCTGGACTAGTGTAGTAATTAAACCCTTGGCTTTAGAGGGAAAGACCACAGCTTTGACCACTAGACTGTCATGGGAAGGGCATAACACAAGTTAAGACTAATTTTTGCCACATGGAAATATTGTAGGTGATAGTGATTTGCTAATTAGAATTTGTTTAAATGTGTAAAACCTCCTCCTATATTTAGGACTCGAGTTCACAGAAGTAGTCAGCATTTTTTTTGGAAAATGAAAACTATGTAAAATCAATGGTTGGAATTATGATTGTTTTTGGAGGTTCCATAGAATCATTGAATTTTTGTTGAACTTTTGAAATGTTTTAATAGATTGAAATTTGCTTTAATTATTAAGTATTACATTGGATTTATATCAATGCTAAAAGTAATAGCACGCTAGTTTTAAATTATGTTACATTTTTGGATTGTTGATGTTTTTGAATTGTTTGACTCAGCATCCACACAATTAACATGGCGTCATATGGTTTGTCTTTCAGCTCAAGGCCTGTCTCGGGATGGAGATTGTGGCCACTGCAGCCTCTATCTTCAACCTGATCCTCAGCCTGGGTCAGATGAACAACTTTCCCTTTTACTGCTATCACTATTACTACGAAAACGCCACATACGACTACGGAGATCACTGCCGGGATATTGAGGTGAGTTCATTCTGCTGAGTTCAAATTTAGAAATCTTCTATATTCTGCTGTAAAGTGACCTTTGTTGAACTTCTATTGTCCACAGGCTGCCCATATGCACTTGTTCGCCGAGTTGGTTGTCGTCCAGGCTGCTCTCTTAGCCATCTCTGTCACACTGGTGGCTTATGCCTGTAAGGTGGTAAACTGCTGCTCCCGGGCTCCAAAAGTGGTATGTGACCATTGTCATAACACTGCTCTGCACTGGCTCCATTAAACACCATAGATTGTATACTTAGATGAGCACATGATCAGCCAGGGTCAATAAACAAAACTTTTATTCTGTAATGTGTTTTGTTCTTTTTTCAGCCGGTGATAACTATACAAGCTTCTCCAGCGCCACAGTGAGGACAGAGATACAATCGGAGCAGTATTTTTTTGGATCAATAACCATTTTTAATACCTATTTTTATTGTGACTGAAATGTCTGAGCCTGTTTTGGGACACATATTGTTCTTAGCACATCACAGTGTAGCATCATTGGACAAAAAACTATTAGCTTGCTTGCTGAATCTGTAGTTTAAATGTGTTTTTACAAATTTATTATAATATTCTCTACCATAGCATTTCATAAAAGTTTTTTTTTACATTATACTGTATGTTAGTTTTTATATGTGAATTTTCAATAAAGGTCTATGTGGCAGACTGAGAGAACAGCCACTGTTACCAATGGTTTTTCATTTTTTATGTGAAAACTGCACTTACGGGTGACTGGCCTAGAGTTGTCTATAAATATATATTTTGGCTATTATCAGCTACTGTATAGATCTATTCCACATTTTACTGGCAAGAACATTCTCAACATGAGTATTAAAGACATGACGCTGTGCTAAGACTGTAGAAGGGGATACAGCTCTGGTAAAAATTTGCAGACATAAATCTGTGTACTCAGTTCAACCTAATAATCACTTTCAATACACTACATTACTAAAATACATCAGAAAAAGATAGATTCTTATTAAAACACAATGGTTTATTTAAAATATATACATAAGCAAAATTAATATTTACATAAACAGGTTAAATAGTATGCTGAAATATTAAAAATGACCGCTCTGACTGAACATAATAAAGACCATATCGAAGGATGCTTCTCTTCATTATATCTGCAGCTCATCAGCCCAGTGGCTCTGTGGCAAAACATAGGACACAGTCAGTTAACATTTATATTACTTTACTATCAGTGTTGACAAAAACAGGTTTTAACAACAGTCTTTCCTGATTACTGCTTAAAGAGAAGAGTTAAAGGATGTTAACATTTGAGAAAATTTTATAAGAAGTAATAAGATGATCAAGCAGTGATAGGTTCAAGTAAATATGGTTGTTTCCCAGACTTTTTTAACGACTGAAGAACTGTACTATTGCTCTGTTACCTGAGATGCTGGGGCTGTGATCTCCTCCAGATCTCTGAAGCAGCCGTGTTTGTGGCGGATGAGGCTCCCCCACAGCACTGTGTTGTGGCAGACAGGACACTCCCCTTCCACAGGCAGAAGGTGGGTGGGCTCGGACTTCAGGAAGTGTTTGGCCAGGCAGGTCATATGACCTCTCATTCTGCACAACGGGTGAAAACAGCTTAGCTTCTCTGACGTCTGAAGAAAACAAGACCATAACAGTCATCCACACATCATTACAAGTCATGATTAACCCTAATACTATCATTAATTCACAAGACAATATGGCCCAGCCCTAGGTATACCCAACAACAAAGATTACCCTGACAATTCCCCTGCACAGACAGCACCAGGACACCTCCTTCTGCTCCTCCCCAGAGGCCAGGGCAGGCATCTTCTTGGCTCTCACACAGCCAAAAGCGATAGGGATGTGCAGAGGAGGCTGCAGACTGGGCTCAAAGTCCATCCTGTACTCCTGTTTGAGCCAACGGGCAGTCAGGGGCAGGCGGTTCCACGGGGCCACCCGCAGCATGTTGGATACGACGCGCCAGTGGAACTCTAGGCTGGACTCTTTCCTTGAGCGCCGGGAAATGTAGGACAGCCGCCTGGATGAGTGAGGATGCTGCCAGGCCCACTCAAACTGATAAAACACATGGGTTAGGATTATACATAGGGCTTTTATTCGGAAACCAACTAACCAACTTTAGTTATGTTATGAATAGATATGGGAGTGTCTTTTACGACTTATGACATCAAGAAGGACAATGGCTATTGCCCTGGTAACAAAAAATATGATTCAACAAACCAAGAATACTATCAGTATTTTTTTTACATAAACAGACACGAACAAAACATAAAACAGACTCTATTACCTAGAAACACACCAAATAACATTCATATTTATTTTAAAAATAAGTTAAGACTGGTCAGATTTGACTTTAATCTACTTTGAAACTGGCTCCTGCTAAATTTATATGTAGGCCAATAGTTCATGAAATTATTGATATTAAAGAAATGTGATATGTATGTGATGATACTTACCCTTAGTGCGGCAATATCAGAGGGAAAGCCATGTATGATGAGGACCATTTCCCTTATCAAACAACAAAAAGAATTTGTCACTATACAGGAACGGTTTGTGTAAGACCGGACAGTCCTTCTTTATCCTCACCATGGTCCTCTTCCACTCGTCCTCTTGGCTCCCCCTCGGTGCCTCCCAGCGTTGTGCTGTCCAATCCTCCGCTCCGGGTTCACAGTGAAGCCGATATAGATCCGCCCTTTGAATTTAGGATTGGTGCAATACAGCATGTACACGCCAAAGAAGCTCTCTACTTCTACTACCATTGTTAATAACAATAATACAACTATCAGTGTATTTAGCGCCGTTTGCTACTTCTACTGAGATAGAATAGACCATACTCATTTAGAAGAGCGTGTTAGCTTTTTACTTTTAGTAACACTAGTTGAATGTAGCACAGTTTAGCTAAAAACATCATATAAACAACATCATTAAAATTCTTAGCTGATATCCTTTCACTGTAAGGTAAATTATATGTCAAAATTAGATTCGTGTGCAAAATACACACATTAATGTCTGTCCTGGCTTTCAAATAATGATTTCAGACCTACAAGCGCCGTGGTTGGGATGTAAACAATGGTTGTTTTAGTAGTCCAAAAATATGCCTGATCATAAATACTTTTCAATATTTTTCTTTTTTTCAGATTTAGTCTAGTTATCGTGTGCTTATTTTAAGCATTTAATAATTGGTGTCTCATACATTAAATACATTTATCAATATTACTGTCTACTATACGGGTTGGAAACTTGATTTTATTTCAATTGCCTTTCTGTCAGGGCGTCTAATGTTGTGATTCGACGCTTCAAAAATACGTATTCTGTCATTGGTTCATATTAGTGCACGTGATTGGCTTCGTTGTCATTGCAGTCATGTGATTGGACAGTTTAGTGGTAGTTCACTAGTCCTTTAACTTACACACTTAAGATATTTTATTGACAAAACGGGTTTTAAACCTTTATTAAGAGTGGCTTTACGTAAATATCCATTCAGACTGGGAGCATAATTTCTGCAACTATTCAAAAGTTTCGTTTGGGCTAAACCCCAAATAAGAAGCACTTCCGGTGTCCGCCTTCCATACAACAGCAGCTTGGAAAATTAAATTTTTCTATTTTTGTAGTAATAGTGTATTAAATAGTCTGAATAGGCTCGTGTTGTTGGTGAAGATATGGCTATAACAGCGGAACACATCCGGGAGAAACTCATTAAGGAGCTCGCGGCGGTACACGTGGTAGGTTTGTTACCCCTGAGCCCGAGCTAACACTTGTTTTCAATTAGCATCATTTACCGGTTTCTAATCTAAACATTGTAAAGATACAAGAGGTTAAAGAGGTTGTATTTTGTACTATACACTACTCATTGTCTGCGTGTGTTACATAGTTTTTTACTGTCAGGTGTGGCATTTTAGTATTAAATTGTATACCTTATATTTATGTGAATCTCACCCATGGGACTGTCATCTTAACTATATAAGAATATCTAAAGCATCAAGAATAACATTATTAGTTCTCTGTACATTGTCATTTAAGAGAGGCATGTACTGGGCTAGATAATGAGCTGAGTAACTCTGTGGTAATAACATTTGAACCCTCTTGTCTCCAGGATGTGGAGGATACATCCCCAAACAGATGTGCTGCCAGCTTCAAAGTCCTCGTGGTGTCGCCCCAGTTTGAAGGCAAGCAGCTGTTACAGAGACACAGGTAATGACACCAGAAGACTGCAAATGCCTGAGGACTACAGCACTTGTTTCTTTCGACAGGTATTAACTGTAGGGCTCTGTTGTGTGTTCACAGGATGGTCAACACGTGCCTAGCGGAGGAGCTGAAAGAGATCCATGCATTTGAACAGAAGACCCTTACGCCTGAACAGTGGGAAAAGCAGAAATCTCAATGATACAGACTGTTTATTTATGTAATACACTTCCTCATTATTAGCTATCACTTTTGTGGTAAACGGATGAGTACAAAATGTTTTTGAAATCATGATGATATGGTGGTAGTAGAACCAGATATGGCAATAAAACACGATAAGCCTTGGTTTCTTCTTCCTTGTTTATTGAGCGTTTTGTCTGTTACATACTGTTGTTTAGTGGTTGAAGCTGCAGTGTGGACATTAAAACAAAGAGTCCATTAGGGACCGCCCGTCCACTGGATAATTCTCAGAGTGACACATTTCAGCCGTGCACATTGCTCACTGAACTTGGGGCTTTTTTAAGGCGCCACTTCTTTCAACCTGCAGTGTGTTTTGCCCTGCCCTGATTTACATGAGCAATTTCTATTTATGGACTAATTGGTTTAGCTAGACATTAGTGAATCTTTTTTTTTTTTTAATCTGATGTTTGCCACCTTTAATTGCCTTATTATGCGTTATTAATCAGCACAAACAATCAGGCTATACGACATCAATATATCAATAGAGTGTGTTGTTTTCCACACACAGCATTAGTGCAGTAGAGCATAACTGTGTTTAATGTGTTATCAGACAGTATCCATTTTTTATCTACAAGACCTTTTCATGATCAACTTCTCAATCAATTTCAGCTACAAAATGTGTATTAGTCACACCAGAGGCCAACTACTGTAAAGGAAAAGAGAGAAGCTGAAGCATTTGGGACAAAATGGACAAAGAAAGAGGAAGCATGTAAGACCTGATGGAAATGTACATTGCCAAATAACCAGTCAAAATGCTGAGCTCTGGAAATTTTTTTACTGACACTGGTCTATCATTTAGCTTCCAATATATTACTGTATGTTTAAAATAGCACATATAGACAATGGTATGCTATGTTGTTGCCGAGATGTTACACTATAAACATTTACATATATGTATTTACACTCTGTAAATCAACTTAGAATATGAGATAGATGACAACAATCAGATTTCACTGGTCACTGGATGTGTTACGGCTGCCGAGTGTGAGGATTACTTCCAGCACTTACCTCCTCGGACCACTAATGGAGCAGCCAACACGGGGCAGAGTGACAATAGAGCCGTGTGAAATGGGGGCAATCCCTTTGTTTTGTCTGGTGTGAATCATACTGATCCCAGAATTTCGGCTTTTACATCTGTCTCACATTAGCAATGACCCCCATTGCTTAATCAATAAATCCCCAAGGTAACTAAACACATGTGATACAAAGAGTTCTTTTATTGAAAACCATAAATGAGTCGATGCACTACACACAATGTGGCGTCAGACTGAAATAAATCCTTTTAAATCCAACCAGCAGACCCCAGGCCCCCTCTGTGTTCTAGCACTATATCAGTGAACACGGTCTGTGTGTGTATGAGATGTTTAAATTAGGTGTCTCTGCAGGGGCCCACTATACCAGACCCCTGCATCATCATGCCTCCTTCGCTCCTTAAGTCTAGCAGAAGGAGCTGGAAGAGTGGCAGCAAACACATCAATTAGGTTCCATTAGTCACAACAGCAGCTGAGGTGGGATAAAACACAAACTCCTGGGAGGGGAATAAATGAGCTTCTGGTGAAAGCGAGATACATGAAGTGCAGTGTGTCTGGAAATAGGGTCCAAAGAGAAATTACTTTTAAAAAACAAATGCTCACAAATAAATTTCTAACTGAAACTACTATTGGTTAAAAGCTTTTACTTTCAAGTTGTGAATGAGTTTCAAAATTTTTTGGTGTTAGGTTGCAATTAGCTTGGACTGCATTTCAAATGGGACATAGTGTGATTCAGTGGCTTACCTTAAAGAGCGCATATCACATTCTCGCACAACCTGGGTGCAATTCCAGGTTGGGCCATATGCTCAATGTCTTATCGTTTTCCTGTTTATCTCTGAGTCTGTGGGCTAATAATTGTGAAGATAAAATAAAGTTGTCCAATATGCCCCTACTGCACTTACGGACAATAACTAGATCATTTAGCAGGATATGGTATTGTACACATTTCCCTAAATCTGAGAAATCCTGTTGAAAGTAATCTCTATTACAACCGTAAGAAATACATACTTACATTGTTAGCAGGTTGTAAAGACCTTTTTGGTGTTCCTGACTACTTCTCCGAACCCCATTATCTAGCATAACTGCACTAGCGCTCTACACATTTGTGATTGTGTAGAGTACACATTTACTACTACGATTTCTGATATACTTTTTTTCCCATTGCCATCACAGACATTAAGAAAAGTCTGTATACCATATTTTTCAGGAAAAAAAGATATATTGTATATTGTTCATTAAAATATGACAAATCTACATTTTACTGAGTGGCAGTGAATGAGGTAATTATGTGACTATTCACTCAGGCAGTCCAGATAAACCTAGATCTGTCCCAGTCTGTACTCTGAGTCAGGTTAGTGACTCTTGGAGCTGATGTCCAACATGGCGTGCAGCTCCCCGGGCTCATATCCCAGCAGGCCCTGCAGGTTGCACACGAACCTGTAGACGTAGCGCTTGCCGGCCGTCTTGCGGATGATGTTCTTGTCGTAGTAGTAGCGCAGGCCGCGGCTCAGCTTCTCGTAGTTCATCTTGGGCTTGTTCTTCCTTCGGCCCCAGAGCAGAGCCACCTTCAGAAGAGAAAGAGAGAAGTAAGAAGATAAGAATATAATCATTCATCAAAATCTGCCAGCTGCACTTAAGGGTTAATGAAATGCACTCTACAAGCTTTGAGCACTGTTTGGTTTTGTGTGGCAATATTTAAAAAAAGTATACCTCATCTGGGTCTGTGAGCTTGAACTCCCATCCGTCCCCGGTCCAACTGATACAAGACTGACAACTGCGATCGGTCAGAAGCTCCAGGAGAAACTGCCACAGCTGAATGGGGCCGCTCCCTATTCAAATACAACACAAGCCTTTTCCAAACCACTCACTGGCTCTAGTATGGATTATGTCGGATCTTCCTTCTCACCAGTGTATCCTGCGAGGATGGCTGCAGGGATGACGGCTCTGCCCAGGTCTGTCTTGTTGCCCACGTACTCTTTGAAGCTCCTGTGAGGCTGGAGAACAGTGAACACCTCCTCGAACACGTTCTCTTCTACCGTTCCGTCCGGGTCACGCAGGGGAACGCTCCAGGACACGGGCCCGACGACGTCCACCACGTCGCAGGGAGGAACCTCGTCTGATTCTGTCACACGAGAAAGGAGATAGAGAAGGTTTTACCACAGGAAGTAGCATTCAGACACGACACATTCACGACCTCTTACCTGTTACGGATGCATCTCGAAGCCGAGCGGCAGCCATTTCGGTTTTGACCAGGTGTGAGTCCTGACGCTGGACGTTGATGGAGTCCAGTGTGTGGAGGTCCGGCTGCTCAGGGGGGCAATACTGGCTGTGGGTTGGTTTGTGTGAATGTGAGTGCTCCTGAACGTAGTCACAGTAGTTCTCTAAAAACAAAAGGGAATATTTAGAATCACATTCAAAGTGACAAAATGAAGGTAAAGAGGGCGTCACCTTTGTTGCTGATTGAAGACTGGCAGTATGTAAGAGCACTGGTGGGATATGATGAGCTCTCGAATTCATTTTCTAGATAAAAAAAACATTTAAAATCACTGTAATGCTGACTGAAAGGATGACTTTTACAAGATTTAAATATTTTTAAGGTGCAAATTAATGCAGATTAAAAAAATAAAAGCAAGTCACACGCAAAAAAAGTCAATATTTTTGCACATGTAGGGCCGAACTAGTAAAAAATGATACTAACAATGTTTTATAAATGGATAATGCAACATTGCTCAGTGTGAAATTTGACCTAGATGTACCAAAGTGAAGGATATATTCAATTACTGTTTACATTTTATTACATTGAAAATAATTGGTAAGATGGCTGTCTATTCTTAAGTTGTTAGCTCTTTATAAATAGTGATATTAACAATATTATAATACTATGGTCACATATATGTCATTATGTGTCATGATGCTCTCTGTGGTTACGTTCTACCTCTTTTCATGGAGTCCAAGTGCTCCCACAGAATCTCTCCGGCCGTGCAGTCCGACGTGAGGCTCAGGAAAGTGTCTCGGTCCAGGCTGCACAGCTCGGAGCCCTGGAACCCCCTCAGGTCCAGACCCACGCACTGCAAGCCGAACTCGGTCTGGCACCAGTCCAGCCAGTGGTTGACCTCCCACTGGGACCACAACATGGGATCTGGACACGAGAAAGTCCATGTTAATATCATCTTTAACAGTTTTATGGTTCGTCTCTGATTAGAATGAAGTGGCGTACCTTGTGGCAGGTGGAGCTTGAGCCTCTCCTGGGCGAATCCGGCAAAACTGGCCCGGACCGCTTGGCTGAGGACCTCTTTACTGGTGGGAGTGAGGGGTGGGACCTCAAGGGGGTCCAGCTCTAGCATAGACGCATATATAAATCCCAATGCTGTTATATGTGCATTTTGTCCTACAAGATTCAACGTCAGAGCTAAAACAAAAAAGTACGTTCAATGTGTTTATGGAATTTAAAATGTTATATTATAGAAGACAGAGTAGAGGTAATAGTCTGGAAACAGAAATATTTACATTTCATATTTTCTCCTCAAATGTTCAGGTCTGTCATATTATTTTTATTGTTAATCAAAGTGGTAGCGGAGTGAGGGTCTTACCGTACAGAGGGCAGTCCATCCTGCAGATACAGGGGCATCAGGTGACCACAGTGACAGGGTCCAGGGGAGACCAGGGCTTTCATAGGAGAGCTGATGAAGGGAGGGGACATGCTGTGATGGACACCTGTCAATCATCCGGAGGTGGGCGGGGACAGAGTCAGGGGCCAAGACAAGGAGGATCATCAGGAGGAAAGGGAAAGTGAGGAATAATATACACCAAAGACTACAGCCTTGAGATAAACCATCTGTGGTTTTTAGCTTCCATTTTATTTTAGCTGTGAGTTTATAGAGTGGTGAAATAATAATTATTTTTTCATTCTTATGGCTGAACATATAATTAATAAATGATTATATAGTTTTTTTGTTGTTGAATTAGTCAACCTCCTAGGCAAAATTTCCTTTGTAAAAACATAAAAAGGTAGCATTTTCTTTGGTAAATATGTATTGACCGTTTCTTTAAATTATTTATGTTTTTTGCTTTACTCTTCACGTTTCCAGTAGTTGCACAGCTAGTTTTATGTTATAGATAACTTTGTGTTTTGCTAGCATTTGATTTAGGCTCAGAGTTAGTTAAGGCTTTAGTTTCTTAAAGCTTTTTAGGCTCAGAGTTAGTTAAGTTTCGTTTTAGGTTACAAACTCCGATTGCAACGCCAGTCTTCAAAAGCAACAGCGCCCTCTGCTGGCTGAAACTACTCCCATCAAGCGTTTAAATATTTTGGTACAAAAATGATTAGATGAGATGGTTCTTCACTTTCAGCATCATTCATTTTATCAAAAGCCTGGAACAAATGTCCAAATAATTTCCTGTCATATAACTTTTTGTATATTAATAGTAATAAAATGACACAAAACCAGTTAATTTAAATCTGACCTGCCACCTGTTCTGTGCAGTTATTGTCAACTACTAGAGACTCAAACTGACCTCCATGACCTCCACTCAATCTGTTGACAGAACAAACACAGATCCTGTTTAGTTCTTCATGGAGTGTGGTTTATTAAATATATAAGAAAAGCACTGACTGATAGTGCTGACGTTAGGCCGAGTGTAGCCGGCAGTCTCCGTGGGCAGCTCGCAGCAGTCAGACAGGCAGGCATCACAGTACAGTACTCGTCTACACAGGGACAACAACAACACAATCCCGTTCAGTCACTTTTAGAGAAGGCTTTGTCGTCTCTAATGCAGGTCACTTTAGGAAACAGTACAGCAGAATGACAGGAGCATGCAGAGGAGAATACGCACACTATGGATACATTCGGAGATGGAGAACATTTCCCTCTGGAACATTGAGTGCTGGACATAATAAACATGGAGACATTTATGCTCACAGTGCTGCTCTGATGCCGCTGATGGAAGACATGGGTTTAGCTTGGCGTTCGACAGTGCAGAGGTTTAGAGTATCGCAGTTGGGATACTTCAGGAGCTTTGTTAAGAGGAGTGAATAAAAATGGCGCTCTTAGATGAAATCCAGGCTAAACTCCAAGGCCAGTGTGGGTGCGAGGTGTTCAGGTTAACAGTGTGACAATATGCAATGAAGAAAAGCGACTACACATTCTTAGGCTATGTCCAGACTAATGCGTCACCATTTTTGAAACAGCAACTTTTTCTGTTTGAAATCTCCTTGTTCCATTCTGTAGAAGTTTAAAAACAGTTTTCTGATTCACTGGAGGTAAACAATACTGCATCTCAACCTCCATTAGTTTTAAATCCCACAGCATGAGCCATCATTTCTAAAATAATTTTCATCCCTCAGTGCTGTTTTATGGTGAAAAGGCCTTATTGTGGACATAGCCTCAATGAGCCCACATAAGATGAAAACTATTTAAAAAAACAACTAATGCTACAGTACACAGTGAAAACAGCTATAGGGATCTTTCTCGTGGTTTGACCACAGCTGACTACAAAGACGAGGTTTAACGCGGGTCGTCAGGGGCCGCGATCTTCTCCAGGCTGGGCTCCATGTCCCAGATCTCCCTGGCGTACTGGGTGATGGTGCGGTCACTGGAGAATTTACCGCAGCCGGCGATATTCTGGATCACCTTCTTGGTCCACTCTTTAGGATTCTGTTTAAAACCAGAGGAGAGATCAGTGTAGTCCCTGAATAATGATTAATTAATATTAAGATATTAATGTAGAATTACTTCCAATGACTGGAAAAAGAAGAGCTTTGTTTCCAGAAGAAGAACTTACTAGATTATATAGTATAGGTCATATAAAGGCATAAACAGGCATTTTCTTTTAATTACTATATTCCATGACTGGTGAAAATTGTCTAATTCAAACATCAATTGACAAGATTATCTCTGCTTTGAAAAACTCCAATGAATAAAACATCTTTCTACAGATTTGTTTTTGTATTTGATTAATTGGGTGTATGGATAAGAGCTACTGCTATACTGACCTTGTAGAGTGCACTGACTTTATCCTGACACTTGATGTAGTCCTCATAGTCTGCAAAGACCTTAAACCTGCAAAACAGGGGAATACATCTTTAATAGAACTCTATTTATCTTGATAAGACTGAAATAATGAATTAAGTATATGAGCCTTACCTGTCGTGGTGCATCAGCATGTTAACCAGGTCTTTGAAGAGGTCTGGTTGATTGGGGCTGAACTTGCCTCCAGAGATCTGGTCCATGGCCTGCTTTAGCTCAGGGATACGGTTGTAGTAGGACTCAGCATCATATCTGCAACAAAGCATATAAAAGATTCATATAGTATCAGGACTGCAGCTGCTCTGTTCTTTTATATTTAGAATGATTCCATTCAAATAGTTCAAACACTATTTCAACCTAAACAACCATCATCTCTTTGATTAACTGCATCAAGAGTCTACCATAATTCCACCATTTTGAGGCTCACCCCTTCTTGTCCAGTGCCTCCACATCGGGCACTCTCATGCCAAAGATGAAGAGATTCTCCTCTCCGGCCTCCTCCGCCATCTCCACATTGGCCCCGTCCATAGTGCCGATAGTGAGGGCTCCGTTCAGCATAAACTTCATGTTCCCTGTGCCAGAGGCTTCGGTGCCAGCTGTGGAGATCTGCTCTGACAGATCCGCTGCAGGAATGACTGCGCATAAACAAGAATAATATATACATTCAGTAATCCATCTTATAACTTAGATCAAGATGCACCGAAAAAAAGGAGCCTTACCCTTTTCAGCCAGAGTGACCCGATAGTTCTCCAGAAAGATGACCTTCAGCCGATCTCCAACAATAGGGTCATTATTGACGATGTCTCCAATGGATGTGATCAGTTTGATGATCATCTTGGCGGTGTGGTAGCCTGGGGCCGCCTGGAAAGAGATGGAGCAGGTGTCAAATACAAAGGGAGTGTGTGAAAAATGGCATCATTTAGTGACAGGCTCCTCTAGAATTGGTTTTTAAATGACTAGTCGTTGCTGTAAACCATTAAAATAGCAAATTAACTTAGGATGTTACAGTTAAAAAGATGATCTGTTGCCAGGATGAGACTCTATACAAAGAGAACGTTCACACATCGTCATGGTTACAGTTTATTTACCAACAACTCTACAAGATACTTCCTACATCATCAGCATTCTGGTGTCCTCTTTGTCATTTCAGGTATTAGTTTGGAGACTCTGAAATGTGAACATGATGTGCCTTTATTATCAAGTTGCTGATCTCGATCTAGAAACTGGAGGCTTATTATAAAGCGTTGAAAGAAAAGGACAGAGGATAAAGCCAGCTATGTGTTTTTTAACCTCATTATTTTCAGCAGATATTGATTACATTGTAGAAAGAATAGATGTCACCTACTGTATTTACCTTTTTTTGCTTAAGCAAGTTAGATGCAGTTTGGTCATAGATGGTTTTCAATCTGATGGTGGCATTTTTGTCATAAATGCAATGTTGTGTTTTACAAAAATAAACATATAAACCTTTTTAAAAAAATATTAACCCTATATTTTAAGATTAACCCTTCTTACAGTGCACCTTACAGATCCTTATGTAACTCTTAACCAGTCAATAATGTCATGCATAAATCCTTTAAAAACAGGCTCTATGTGAAGTGGCACCCTTTTTTTGTAAGTTCTTTACCTTTCCTCCGATCATGATAGTCCTGGGGGTCCACGCCTTGTTTGGCTCCTTCTTGATGCCTAGACAAAGATGAAACACCCTTTACCTCACAAAAGACACTTGAATTTGAATCACATTTATAAGCTGGTGGTTCTTACGGTTATAAAAGGTGATGATGTGCAGGCAGTTGAGCAGCTGTCGCTTGTATTCGTGGATCCTCTTCACCTGAACGTCGAACATGGAGTTGGGGTTGATCTGGACCTTGTAGTGTTCTTCGAGGTGGGTGGCAAACTTCAGCTTGTTCTCCTGATCAGTCACATTGGGATTAGGAAACAGAATTGTAAAAGTGGAGAGCTTCAGAGAGCTGCTTTAGGACCTACTTGTTTGACTTTAGCGACATCTCGGATGAAGGCGTCGTCGTTTACAAAGCTCAGAAGCTCCTTTAGCTGATCCAATTCGCGGATGTAGTCCTCACCAATCCTCTGGAAAGAACACATTTAGTTAGATTCCTATTGTCCAGGCAGTATACTGATTTCAACTACACTAATGTCTGCATTAAACCGTTTAATTTGGACAAACTGACCTCAGCAATGACTTCTGCCAGACCAGGGTTGCACATGACCAGCCAGCGCCTTGGGGTGATGCCATTGGTCTTGTTCTGAAACTTGTCAGGGTCCACTTCGTAGAAATCCTTGAACCTGAAAGAGTGGACACAATCAGAGACTCATAATTCTCAAAATATATACGCATTTGATAAACCTCAGGGTGATATAGACTCTGTAAGGCTCAGTAAGCACCTAATGGTTTCCTTACACTGTGTCTTTGATGATCTCCGAGTGAATGCGGGCCACTCCGTTCACGGCGTGGGACCCGACGATGCATAGGTGAGCCATGTTGATTTTCTTGACGCTGCCCTCCTCGATCAGGGACATTCGGCGGAGGCGGTCCATGTCTCCGGGGAATAGCTTAGAGATGCGCTGGAGAAGGAAAAAGACAAGAAATAGAAGTTAGACTTTTAAATAACACAACTACTGAAATCAGTCGGTCGCAAATAAGAAGCTGTTTTCTGGTTTTCTTGGAGCCTGTTGTAGTCCTATCCTGGGCTGGCATATTTTGACTTTCTGTTTAATGCCAGATACAAACTCTTAATGGTTATAAAGCTTCACTGATTGGTAAGGTTATACGTAATATTCTTTTTTATCATTTTCAAACTGAATCACACACATTCATCCTATTTTTCCTCCAATTATTTAATACAACATGACCAAAACCCACTTTTATTTGTTGCTGTCACATATTTCCTCTCTGTAGTTAGTCTCTGCAGTTATTATGTGCCATGTTCAAAATAGTTTAATGAAAAAGCTCCGCTCCATACTTCCAGGTGCCTCCTGTTGATCTCATAGATGATCTCCAGGTGACGAGGGAGCAGGTTTTGGAAGAGGTCCACGGGCCAGCGCTCCAGAGCCTCGGGCAGCACAGTGTGGTTGGTGTAGGCACAGGTCCGAACCACAATTTCCCAGCTCTGAATGGACAATCATCACACAGACACACACACATTTTCATTATTTCACATTCTCTTTAAATGTGATTACAAAAGTTTATATTTATTTATATGGAGTTGTACCTTTTCCCAGGTAAGTTTCTCCATGTCCACCAGGATCCTCATCAGCTCAGGGATGGCCATAGCAGGGTGGGTGTCATTCAGCTGGATGGCAACCTGAATACCAGAGGATAAGGCCAAGAAAAAGAATTACACAAGCAGATGGGCTAATTCTCTGCATGACAAAAACAACACGTGTTTACTGAACATTGAGCAAGAACAGTAAAAGCAGTGTATTGTTTCACATCTGACCACATTGTGAACTCTATTTATTTTCATTTATCTATATTTTTATTTTTTTTAGTTTTGTTTTGTTTTCATGGATCCATTTTGTGGTTCAACCTTTTCAGTGCCTCTTTACGTGAAAAAGGACAGCTACAAAAACATGCTTTATAGTGGCTTTGTGTTTAAAAATGACTCACTTCTGATTTTCATGCATTTTTACTTCAATCCAAGCATGTTTTAAACTCCAAACCCACCGTTTAAAAACATAAATTACCTGTGAAGACCCTGACATTGTTAAATCTCAAAATAAAATGTAGTACCTTGTCGGGCAGAGATGAAAGATCCATGCGCACATATTCGGTGGAGCCAAACTTGGACGCCTTGAACCTGCGGATGATGTCCTGAAGCGTGGCCGCCACGACAAAGTACTCCTGCTTCAGACGCAGCTCCTTCCCCTCGAAGAACTGCAGTCCAGAGACAACACGGAGACATTACAGCTGAAAAACCTCCACAAAATGTTATACAATAGGTGAAATACTGTAAGTGCTCACGTTGTCATTAGGGTAGAGGACTCTGGAGATGTTCTCAGCCAGGTTTCTGTCCAGTACAGCTTGGATGTAGCCACCAACGTTAACTGTGGAAGAGATGCACAAAGACAGAAATTGTAATTCAGATTTTGCCATTAAATTATGAAGAAAAGAAAAGTTTGCAACAACACTCACAGTCTTTGAGGTTGAAGTCACAAGGAGCCTTGGCGGACCACAGTCTCATGGTGTTCACTATGTTGTTTCTGTATCCGGGGACTGGGGTGTCATATGGTAAAGCCAAAACCACCTAAAAAGAAACAAATGGATACAAGTGATAAAATATCATGTGTCCAGGATCAATCAATCACACATTAGCACAGTATTATGGTATGATATTAAAGTGATTGTCTACCTGTGTATCAACCCATTTGACTCCTTCATTTGTGTGCTCCACTCTGCCGTAGAAGTGGACCGGCCGCATGTACTCGGGGCGAGCCTTCTCCCAGGGGTTTCCATAACGCAGCCAGTCGTCAGCCTCTTCCACCTGCGTAATAAAAAGTAAATAATGATTGTATGTTTTGTTTTGTTCTGAGCAGATGTCATGTCATATTCCACAATAAATAATGTTTAAAGTGAATCTGAGGTAAAGCTTCATGGCAGTTTTAGGTATTTCCTACAGCTTGTTCTTTTGTTTTCTCCAGATTTTAAGGTAAAAGCTAAGATGTTACATTGCCATTTAGAACAAAAAGAAATTATATATTAATTTTTATTTTTTTTTTTATGTCTACTTTTTCATTTATGTCTACTTGTGGTTGAGAATAAAATCAGAAAGGACTGTCAGCCCTTGTAAATTTTCCTATTATCATATTTGACCCTCTTTGAAAAAGGTTTGGATGGTTCTGGTCTACAGCATTGGATTACAGTGCTGGTGAATCAATCACTGATTAAAAAAATAGTTTAATAGTTTCTGATTTGAAATTGTATACATCACTTGTGTAGAACCACAGTCTCTAGGAGGCGCAATTTCATGGTCTATTGATTGAAAAAACTCTTTTAATAAGTAGCGTTTGTCTTTGATAGGGCCACAATCACATTTCTTAAAACAGAAATTTAATGACACATGCACAAAAGGAGATATATATTTGCCTAATGCCCATTATGACCTATTGCTATATTGATAAAGCAAAAAATAAATATAGAAAATTTGAATTTTTGGTGTATTCTTTTCTCTTTCAGGCAAAATCTGTTTAATATGAAGGTTTAGCCATGAAGACAAAATAAATTAGAGCAGAAGTAAAGGGTTTACGTTGAGATAGAGCTGTTCTATAATGTTTGGGGTTAATCCCGTAGGCATATGGGTGGATTGTAGGCAGCGACAAACAATAAAAACATGATAAAAACTATGTACAAATGCTTGCCTATGTAATTATTTTGAATGTCCCATGCCACTAATCCACAGGCAGTGTATGACACAGCAGCTCCAAAATAGTGGAGGAAGGTAGACAGTGATTTGGCACGTTGTTAGTGAATACAGTACAGTTGTTGTTGGGCAGAGTAAACCCAATGTTTCATGGAACAATAAACTTTAACTACAACAGTTCTAATCTACCTGCCAGCCGTTGACAATTTTCTGGTTGAAGATCCCGAACTCATAGCGGATGCCGTAGCCGTACGCAGCCAGACCCAGCGTGGCCATGGAGTCCAGGAAACAAGCTGAGAACAAGGGACATACAGTAAAACACTGAAGCGTTACATTATCACCACATCATATGATTACTGTCGACAGAAATCTACCTGCTAAACGACCCAGTCCACCGTTGCCCAGACCAGCATCTTCTTCAATGTCCTGCAGCTCCTCCATGTCAAGCCCCAGCTGCCAAAACATTCATATTACACTGCATCAATGGAAGAATTTATGTATGCCTGTATGGTTTGAGTAATATGCCACTTGTGTGACAATAGAAAACTCACATCACTAGAGGTCCACATTAGTAAATAAGAATTAAATCAACAGATGAAGATTAAAAAGAATACGTAACACTCTTTGCATTTGTTTATCTTATAAAAATACCCCAATAAATCAGAATAAAACCCCCTGGAAGTTTTGCTGTGTCCTGCTCATACAAAACAACAAAAACTGTTCACATGCTTTAAAAAAAAACAATGGGTTGGGCTCTGGCACTAGAGCTGAACTTATTTTTGGGTGGACCTTTTGTTGCAGTTGTTTCTCATGCCTATGTTTTTGCTGTACCTGGTAGGTGGCTTCATCACATGCATTCTCCAAGGCCAGGTTCACCATTGTGTTCTGCAGAGTGCGGCCCATGTAAAACTCCAGGGAGAGGTAGTAGACGCGCTGCAATAAAGGGAGATATATCTTGTGAGTCAAGACATAAAACCTACATCGAGTTGCCAACACTTGATAGGCTCTTTAAATTATTAATTTCCTCATGCTTCATTCCACAAAGTTTGCTCCATATGGATAATGAAAAGTAAAATACATGACTCAAACATTCCATAGGCTCTCGAGAGGGTGCTAATAATGAAAAACAACGCGCTCCACTTGGGAGTCCTGCAACATTATCTTTGGAAAAGAACAACAGCTGTCGAGAGGGAGCAACAGCGGAGCTATTACTGGACGCCCTTCGACTGTAATTCACAGCACATGCCGCACTGTGTCTCATGTCAGATGTAACAGTGGGAAAATGAACAAGAACGTGACAAATATGCATCAGGGGCTTCAGGCTTATATTACAACAAAGCAGTACTAGTCAAACTGTGCACATTTTATTTGAATTATTTGCTGCCTTACATGTTTTGGACTGTCATGAAATACAATAGAAAGTCAGTCAAGTGCCCTGATGGAAATCGATAAATGTATGGCAAAATGTTCCTATGCACTGACACCCCAAGCCAGTACATAATTCAATCAATATTATGTAAGTGCGTCAGGGCAAACTCATGGAAATGGGCAATTTGTACAATTACCAAACATTGTCGGAGGTATTTTCTCTTTCTCTGAGTGGTTTAAATTAAAATTAGTTTAAAGTTCCTTTGTCCTAGTTGTACTGGTAGTGCACTGATGTTGGGGTTAAATCTTGTGCATTTCCCTCTCCAACTCCAACCCAGAAAAAACGCCAAGATAAACCATATCTTAAAATGTACATGTTCAAATGTTATGTTTAAATGTTCAATGACAATGTGAAGTGATTAGACATAGCATAAAAGTATGTAAAAGTTTTTTGCTTGTATAGAACTATAGCAAAGAGCCATTTTTAATTAATTTCTATTACTACATCTAGGTCTCCATGGCAACAGCAATTTGCAATACAGCAGTTACAGCAGTTACAGCAGTTACTTTATGCGAGTAATGATTTCTGCCTAGCAACTATTCTTCTGTCACACTTTTCTTCCACTAGGAGATGTAAACAGACATGTGTATTTTATAGGGGTCTACAGTGGAAATATTCAGCAAAGGAAAGTAGCTTAATGTGGCTTAACCGTGTAGCCATTTTGAGATGTCCACTCACTCAGTGGGATGCAGGGCACGTACTGTTACGTAATGAACGTTTTAACAACCAGTTGAGCCTTTATTGTGTAAAAATGGCGTGGAGGCTATAGTTTGTTGTCGGAACAGACATTTTTACTGTGTGTCATAGTGCAGCGTCGTTCACAGAGCAGTAGACCAAGGTTAGAGATGCGGATGTAAGGGTTATGTAACAGACATGTCGGAGCAGACAGAACAAACGTCAGAGTGGACCGGAATCCTTCAAGTTCACGCTCACTGCGGCGCGAGGAGCCCCACGGCCGGAACATTACTATAAAAGGTTATTAAAAGTGGTACATACAGACTCACGCACTCACACGCACGCACAGGGAGGAAGTACTGCGCGTCCATGAGCTGTGATACTGCAGTGTGGAGCCCGCATCCCTCCTCTCCCCCCCGTCCCCCCCGTGTGTGTGCCCGTGCGTGTGCGTGCGTACATGTCCCGGACTGCGGCATCGGCAGCTCTTACTTTGGGGTCCTTCTCGTAATAATGCTGCTGGGTCCGGATCCAGCGGCCCACCAGGTGGTCCCGAACCGTGTTGGCCAGGGCAAAGTAGTAGTCTCTTTTGGTGGCGACATTTCGGTCCTTGACCAGAGTGAAATGGAGGTGTCGGTTGAAATTAGTTTTGAGGTCAGCTACATTTTCTACTCCCGCCAGACCGCGGACAGATATCTGCTTCCTCTTCTCGTGGTCGGTGAGCGGCTTGGCCATGCTTACTGCAGAGGGTCACGCCAAAGAAACTGCTGGAAGTTCACCTGGAGCCTGAGCAGCCTCTTCCAACTCCTCGCTGAGTGCACACGGCCGGTGGGATGGGCTGCCCTGCCTCCCTTTTATGTCACGTACACACGGTCAAGCCGGAAAAGACACAGCACCGTCTGTTCCGGTTTGAGTACCAACTTAAAAGCTGGATTTATTTCTACCAAAAAGTCTTTGATGTCTAACAACTGCGTCGCACCACTTTTTATAATCGGAATATTACTGTATCAATTTATTACTGCCGTTGGAAATAGCCTCGTTAGTCAATATTACTTTTTGTTTTGTAATTTGTACACAAAATACTTTATTTCTATGTTGCCTGCGCCTTGCTTCCGACAAAAGGGGGCGTGAGCGGAGCGTGGCTTTGTAAGCTAGTACGGAATACACTGATTTTTTTCCTCAAAATTGTATTCTGTTTTTCTTCTTTTGGGAAGCTCAGTAGATATAGTTGTTGGTGCAACCATTCTGAAGACCCTTTACAACAATGTTGTGTTTTTTTGTTTGTCAAGAGGCAGTTGTGGCTTAACCCAAAGTCATTTACACAAAGGAGGAACCCAAAGAACAGGTTGTCCAAATGTAATTCTGACAACAGTTCATGTCTACATCCAGGACTTTGACCACTTAACGCCCAGTATTACAATACACAAATTAGCAGGTGCTTAAGGAAAGGTATAAACAAGCAGCATTCTGCCAAATTTGAAATGGATGAGTTTAATACTAACCAAGCAAGATCAACAGCTATTCATTCACAGCAGCGTCATAATACAGACCAGCTTCAGAAACATTAAAACTAACATTTCTCTTCTCTAATAAACTGTAGGACAATGTTATTTTAGTCCTTGTTGAAGCAACACAGACACTGCACACAGCTTCTCATAAGAGGGAGATGCAGAAAGACAAGGATAAATCAGATTTAACATTCAAGTAGCACAGGAGTCTTGGTTTAGACAGTTTCACCAAGTCCCTTTTTCCAACTCACAGATGAGAGGCTGCAATATCCAAAGGAAAACATTAAAAACAATACCAAGACAGAACTACAAAAAGGGTTTCCGACAGAACTAAGATTCAGTTCACATCTCATTTTACAAAAATATTAATCTTATTCAAATCAAAGCCAACAAAAGTAACATTGACGGGAGTATAAAGTTGTGACAAACTGTTGAATGTTAATCATGCATGTTCATCTTGAATATAAGTCAATCCAATTAAATTTAAGAACATGAGATAAATTTGTAATGGAAATATATAACGCTAGCCATTAGCAGATTATCTGGGAGATAATTAACATGACAAAATGTAGCACAGCAGAACATACGAATGCCCGAGAGCTGTTTCAGTTTGTATCCACAGAAGGATCCTAGGTAATACAAACTCCTCAGGTAATGTGTATGACATATTGACAATAAGAAGGTTTAATAAAAAATAAAGCACTGTTAATTATTGTGTGAGCAGACATAAAGCTCTGATAATCAGTCTCGAGTATCTGCTGAACAACATGGTGCAGGTGGACGACTCTTCGGTGACAGACCTAACTCTGGGGTGGGGGAGGTGGGGGTGCAGGGGGCATGCCAAATGGAGGCATGCCTGGTACCCCCATCCCCATCATGGTGACAAAGTTAGATGGGTCCATGGGCGGAGGGGGTGGTGGAGGGGCGTACATCATGCCGGAGGAGCCTGGAGGTGGTGGAGGTGGAGGAGGGGGGGCACCTGGGGGCAAGGGGGGCTGGACTCCAGGTGGAGGGGGAACCATGGATGGGCTACCCATGGGGGGCGGCGGCTGGGCTCCAGAGGCTGCGGGTTGCTGAGGTTGTTGCCACGGTGGCAGACTGCCTGTGCCGGGGCTGGACGTGGTGGTGGTATCTGCACAAAGGCCCAGACACAGATTAGGTTAACTTCAAAATACAAGCTTTAATTGCTTAAAAGATATATAATCATTATCAATGAAGTGGTTATGCAACCTATTAAAAGGGCATTAAATACAAGTGAAGGCATTACAGCTGCTATAGGGGACATCTATGTGCAGTGGGCAGAAAATTAATGGGTACAGCTTTTGAGCTCTTACTCTGTTGCCAGGGCATTGGGGTACTGGTAGCCATGCTGCTGGTAGGAGGTGGAGGCGGAGCCTGCTGTTGCCATGGTGGAAGAGGTCCAGAAGGGGGAGGAGGTGGCTGGTTGCCGGGGGGAGGAGGTGGAGGTGGCATCATGCCCATTGGTGGAGGAAGAAGACCTATAGAAATTAAGCCACATTTGAATCGTGCCCATTAAAACAAATGGTTCAAAGAAGACTAAATAGAACAGCCCAGTGTGTGTGCTCACCCATGGGGTGTCCATGAGGTCCTGGTCCATGGCCCATAGGGGGAGGAGGCGGCTGCATCCATGGAGGAGGCATGCCATTAGGGTTGGGCGGCATGGGAGGTCCCCCCATGTTGGGCATAGGGGGAGGAAAGCTGTGTGGCCCTCCTGGCGCTCCAGGCCCACCAGGCCCTCCAGGCATGCCGTGGAAGTTCCTGTTCTCTCCGGGCCCAGAGCTCATCCATGGAGGCCGATTCTGCAGCAGCATAGCAAACAGTCTAATTTTGCCCGGTACAAAATTGTTTAATAGAAATACAGAAGTGAAAAATTAAGAAGAAAGTTTACCGGAGGTGGCTGGTTGTTGTTGGGTCCTGCAGGCCGAGGAGCTCCTCCCTGGGGACTAGTGTGTCCTCCTCCAGATGATGGCACTGGTGCTTCTCCCAGCTCGGCCATGAGGGATAGGTACTCTTTGTCCATACGAGCTTTGTCCTGGGCTGACTGGGGCGGCTCTCCACCAGTGGCTCTATGAGCAGTAAAGGTGCTAGACAAAATAGAAGCACAAAATTACATCAAATCCACATAAGCCTGCTCACACTGTTCACAAATGTAATGCTCAGTACCTGGAGTATTTGCAGTCAGAGGAAATGTGGCCTGCTCCACCACATTTGGTACACAGGGTAGTGTTTGTGATGCTGCGGGGCTCAGAGTTCTGCCACGGACGAAGAATCCTACAAGAACAAATCTTCTGAGTAACTTTTTAAAAACTAAAAGTTTTAACTCACCAGTAAATCTACACCACTGACCTGTTGTCATCTTCCCTCAGTGTGCCGTTGAGCCTGGCCAGTTCCCTCAGCTGCATCTTGCGCAGGTCATTCTGATCTTCAGGAGTCTCAATGCCTTGTTTGAGGATGTTGCGAATCTGTCAATTCAAATTCACATTAGTTATTTACAATTACAGCCAACACCACAATGGAAAGAACTTGGAATGAGTGTTATGGAGTTGGCAGTATGTGCATGAGACATGTGCTTACCTGCTCTACTGCCTTCTTGACATTCTCCATTGTGTTGGCTGTGACTAGAGCATGAAGAGGCTCATCTTCACCTGGCAGCATCTGCCCATCTTTTCTGCCAACCTTCCCCTCCTTTACAGAGCCTTTCCCACGAATCATAATCTTGGCACAACACTCCTTCTCTATGTTTTTTAGAGTGTTACCACTTTTCAAACAAAAGAATTGGCCATTAGTTTCCTGAGACTAAAACTTTCTTCATTACGATCAGACCCAACATCAGGTTAACTCACCGTGGCCCAATAAGGAGGCCTACAAAGTTGATTTCAGGGTATTCATCTTGAGGTATCATAACTTTGTCGCTGACTCTGGTGGCAGGAGGCCTGCAACACAGACAACAAATCAAATAATACTGTAAATACTTGTAATACAGACAGTTTGGTATGGTAACTTTTCAGTCAAATGTATTGAGGGTAAATATGGGGATTAATTAAGTCATACTTATAATCTGCAGGTGGTTTAAAGTCTGGGTTTAGTCCAAGCATCTCAGTGATGAGGGAGTGACGCTCCTCCTCGATCTTCTTTCGAGTGCGATACTCTCGAGTGTTTAACCTCTTGCCCTCGCTGTTGTAGATGGGCTCAGGAGAGGGCGACCTGCGAGTGGCGGCAGACAAAAGACAAAACAGACTTCATCAACACCAGTGAGAAGTGGAATAGTGCTAAAAACTCCACTATAATCAAATAGACTCCTACATCTAACTAATCTTTAACAACTGCAAATTCTCTATAGATTTTTTGAGATATTTCATCTGTACTGTCATTTCTCTTTATGAATATCTGCCTTTAGGCAGAAAGTGTTACTCAGGGTCAGTGCAAGAGCAACTGTTGCGTAAAAAGCTGCACTGAAATTTTAAACAGATAGAGCCCATTACCCTGACTGTTAAATGTAAAAAGGGGGCATCCAGAGTAGTTGAACAGGCTAAGTCAGCAGTAAACTGAGGGGGTGTCAATCACAAAAATACTTGGCCATGACTAAACCTGCATACAGGATTACTGGCCTGCAGGAGAGGAAAAGTTGGAGGTAAGAAAAAGAAATGAAGCAAAATTTGCACCCCTAAGCAGAAATGCTGGCTTTGGGCGTTTCTTGATGTTGACGTGGTGGAAGAGGTCCGGACCTCCCCTTGGATGCTGAAAACCTGTGTTGCTGCGTTACAGAGGCTCTGTGCGTGAAAAAGGGTTAGGTTGACGAGGGCTAATTTGGGTTAGAGAAAAGGAATTATGATTAGATCCACCTTTTCCTAAGCTCTCCAATCAGAGAGCCCACATGTTTCCCAGAGTTAAGAAAAAAGGTCTTTCCTGTTATGCTTCCAACGGAGACAACCTGAAACACCCCCAGTTGTTTTGATCACATTAGACTGGGGAGCGCCTATGAATGCTGCAGCGGCAGTCAACTTATTGGTTGCTGTGGAAATGTCTGATTATGATGAGAAACTTTACAATGTACAAATGACTGGGACTCTAACTAGCAAAGGTCACCTTAACACACTCTTCAGAGAAAGCCACTTCCTGCGGGAACAGATCCTTATAGAGACTAGGTTATGAACTGACTATTGCTTTGCTGGCACTTTTCGTCAAAAGATCAACAGACCCAGAGAAGACTGGAAGACCCTCTTTACCCTGGGTGAGAATGCGGGGAACCCAGCCAAAAACATCTGTTATGTCTAGGACATAACATATTCATGCCTGGCATGTTTTGTTAATCATCAGTGGCAATAATTAAATTATGAGGGGGAAATATTGTTCACGAAGGGACCTTATCAGTTTATCAAAGTCAAGCTAAGGAGTTAAGTATTTTTAACACAGAAAACACATTGTCCATATTCATAAGACACATAAAAACAAGCAATGAGTTAATCAGTATAAATGCTATGAAGCTAATTTTGAATCAAGAGAAATGCAGTAAACAAGAGAAGACAGTTTTGATTATAATTATGGTAGAATAATATGGCATAAATATGGAATATAGATATATGGACTTCACAAATACACAGCTTTCAACTGTTGGTTAGGAAATGTATAATTCCCCTGCTTTAAGGAAAACATCTAAGGCCTGAATTCTCATTTAACCTGCCAACTAAGCCATAAATGAACCTTGGTCAGTGGAGGAGACAAAGATGAACCTATTTGAGGTAAGCTGCCACTTAAGACAATGTCATTAATTGACATTGTCAACAGGTTTCTCTAACACATGAAAACTCTAAGCTCTGTAAATGTGACACTAACTGTTCAAATGGGGGTCTCTAACCACTGACCAACATTACGTTAGTAAGTGCTGAGATAAACCACGTCTCCTGCTTACACCTGGAGCTCAAAGACTATTGTTTTTACATATTTAAATTAAAATAGTGGTTCCAGTTGAGTTATCCCCCACTGTTCAGTAATTAACACTGAAAGATAACCACCCAAACCACTTGGCACATTTAAACTTTTTCAGTGTCTAACACTGGATTCTCTGAGCAAACAGTATGAACAGGAGAACAATCGCATGGTTTATTTGATTATTTACTTAGATGCCTACTTGATCATTTTCAACTATATATTGATGTGCACAAACTAAGCCTTTCTCTGAGCATATCAAGTGGATTCATTTTTTAAATAAGTACATTTGTATGTATTGAGTCTGTTAGTGTTATTAATAAAATGTTTTGTGCTCTCTGGCTAAAACAAAGCTAGTACTATACACTATTTTCTATAACTAAGAACTAATATAGAAATTAGAAATGGAGTCTAACACCCACATATAAACTGAAATCAGCTGTCTTCCAAAAAGTCAAGAAGGTAGAGAAAATGTTACTGTTTGTGGTTTTAATCTTTTTCCCGACCTGTCCTCAGGGTTAACAGGGATTCCCAGGTCTCCTGTACGCAGTTTACGAGTCAGGTCTTCAATCTGCAGTTGGACTGGAAGAATTCAGGTTAGGAAAGAAAAAAAACAAGGATGGAGAGAAATGTGGTTACCACAACAACAACAGAGAGACAACGCTCTGTACATTAGAGCACAGTCTCAGTCATAACTTAGATAAAGACAAATGGTGAGTCTGTTAAGTACAATGTAAGAGCATTTAATTCAAACATATATAAAAACACTTACTCTTAACACTGGTTCAGAGTAATTCTAAGGAGATATACTCCACTACCATTTACATTAGCATAAACAGACTAACCTTCAGTCATCAGTGTTCCAATATGAAAATATTATCATTCAGTGACCAGACCGTGAATCCTAAAATGACTTGCCAAATAGGTCAGGTCACAAAACTGACTTGAGTTTACTCAAATTCATAAAAGTGTATCAGTGAAACACAATTTAGGACATTTAAGGACACATTTGGTCAAATTACTGACTGATGGATTTTAATTGTGTTTTTTAAGAATAAAGCAGATGATCACAGTCACTCTCTGCACTCCACAGATATAACACTGAGGGGTGCAGTGTCACAGAAACCATTCAGATTTAGAAAGCAATGACAAAAATTAAGATCTCAGTCATTCCATGCACATTATGAATTCTGAAAATCACCTCCTCTTAACCCTGGTCATTAAAATCATTAGAGATGAATACAAGCTCTGTGAATAGTGTTTCACAGAGATTTCATCTTTAAGTGCTTTCCTCGGATTGTTTTAGGGGATCTATAAAATGAGTCAAGGAAACGACAAGTGACAGCAGAAGGTAGGCACAAATGAATGTTTACATACCAAGGAAGAACAACCATTACCAATGAAGAACAACATCAATAACAATGTAAGTTATTGACAAAAGGACTTCCTAGGCTAACACATCTTCGCTGAGGGCCTGTGAAGGCAGCATGTCTGTGTTACACTGCTGCTGGAAGGCATTTATTATTACAAGCAAATTCATTTGTACTAAGTATTTGAATTAAAAGCCAAAGCTAGTAACAACAGTCAAAGAGAATTGTTTTCTGAATGCAACGTCCAAACGCTAGGGTTTGAACAAATGCAGGGTCATTTAGGAACGTATGGATATGCCATTGAAGCAGCATTGCTCACACTTAGCCCAATAATAAAACAAACATAGTTGAGCATGTTAGGACATAATGGGTAAGCCCTCCATGCAAAGGAACGATACTGATGATGTGTGGGAGGTTCAGGCAAGACAGTGAGCAGTGACCTGCAGCTCAGGACAATTAACATCAAGCATCTGTATTAACTCTTGTTGCTAATGGTGCCCAATGGTATGCAAACTTAGGGCCACAGTAACACCACATTACCTGGATTCAAATTTCCTCTTACACATAACATTACCGTGTGATTATCATTGCTTGTTGAAGGGGGTTGCTTAAAATCAACAGTTGGATCATGTTAAGACTTTTCATACAGTGTTAAATTAAATGAGAATGTTTATCATGAATTAAGGAGGTTGAATGAGAATGCCATCTTTTATGTGCCTTTAAAGAGCTCCAACTGTTGGTTTTTAGCAAACAGGACATAACCTTTATCCTCATGTGCACCATGTGGGTAAACTCAAACAGTTGTTAACTTAAGGGAATAGAGTACACAAGTGCGTTCATATTCATATTAATTTATATCACTTGGCTTGGTTACAGGAGGATTAAACTGAGCTATTTACCTATGTAAGCTCTCTCTTGTTCTCGTGTCAGTCCAGGGGGGATAACAGTGGGCATGCCAGGTATGACCGTCTTCTGGTCAGGTGTCTCACTGCTCCAGCGGCTCCTCTTCCTTTTCTTTTGACCAAAATCTACTGAGAGAATGGGACATTACTGTGCAGGCTGCAGCTTATATATAGCACAAACACTATTGTATGGACGTAATTAGAAAACCCTTTTCAATGTATCACATGCCTAAGCATCAACTAAACATCAACAAAGGCAAAATGTGTGAAGAAAGTGACATTTTCATTTAAACAGACTATATTCTGTCTGTCAGACACACCACTATAAAGATGGCGTTGTTCTCTGGTTAAACAAATGTAGTAGTTTCAGCTTAAGGGAAGTGTAGGTGTATTTTGATACATACGTAGAAACATATACATTGATTTAATTCATATAGGCTATGTAAACAGATGTACCATTATGAATTCAACGTGTACTGCTGGATTTACGTACAGAGGAAAGTAAGTAAATCTATGAACAATGCACTACAGTTTCCATTTCGTTGCTAAAGTCTACGCGTGGACGAGGCCTTTAATCCTCGCTACTTAGCCACATTAGCCGGCTAGCACTAAACCCGCGCTGATGCACCCTGCATGATAACTTTAGATGCCATTTTCTTACCTTGCTTAGCCATAGCGCCTCCAGGGCCTGCTTGTTGCGGTGGCGAAGCAAAACCACCTCCTGCGTTAAACTGGTGCCCCTGTGGAAAAGATGTGTTTGGCATCGAGGGCTGAAAACCCTGTAGCGAAGGAAAAGATGCGGGCGGCCCTGGTGTTGGCATTAGCCCGTTCCCCGCACCAGGCCCGGCATCAAATCCTCGTTTTGCGCCAATACTAGGATGCAACTTCCCCAAAGGAGTTGCATTTGCTCCAGTGGCCATTTTCGGTATTCCTTAATGGGTTCGGCTTTTTCAGATACCAGACAGTTCCGGCTTATACTTATGAAGAACGGTGAAAATGACCTCTTTGTGCCTTTTAGTTTGGTATCGTAATCAAAATGGCGCACAGCAGTAACCAACAAAGGTTTGTCCACTGAACAAGCCCCGCCCCTTAGGCCACGTTCTATTGGCTCCGCTGTCCGCTCCAAAAAAAGAGATTGGCTGATTACTGTCTTTGCCATTTACCGTAAAGCAGAAATAACTGCTGTTAAAATGACCCCTACATTCACACTGTACAATCTACCTCACATTAGAATTCACTATTAAGGTCATGAATAGTGTTGTTTTTTTTATTACTGTATTTCTATGCTCTCAGTGGAATGTATTAAATTTAAATTAAATCTGCAGTGGGTGCAATTTATAGCTAACTCAATACTGAAAGCTACATACTGAGTGATTTTATGTTTTGGCTCATATGACACAGCTAGAAAACACCACAAAGTTTTATACATGTATCACTCACTTTATTTTTAACCAAACAAGTTTAGAGGAAAAAAGACAATAAAGGCAAAATGTTCAATAAGGATTTTAATGAAAAAGCACTGTAAAAGATTAAAGCATCTACTGTCAAAAACACAACTACGAAGAGGAAAACAGAGTCCACAGGCTAAACAAATGGAATTCTTATAAGTATAAGTAAATGTAATTTACAAAGTATGTGGGAACATCTAAAATGATATCGGCCAATACAAACCTACATATACTACATCAGTTTCATAACTGAAAGGACTCATGGTGAAAAGCATGCACCATGCATAAAATATGATTTGTCAGTTACTGAATAGAAACAAACTCTACAGTTACTTTACACTGTGTTTAATCACTTTAGGGATATCCAACAAATGTCCAAAAATACCCTTTACTGCACTTCTATATTTCAACTAAACCATCTTAAGACTGCAACACATCAATGGCAATTAAAGAGCAGGTAACCAATACAGCAATTTTAAACTGGAATGAAGTCAAAGCACAGAGTGAATGAATTCCATTTTCAGATTTTTAGAGTAACCCTAAGTGTAGTGTTTGGAAGGTTTGCTGTAGAAATGTTAAAGTCAATATGTCTTAAAGGACGGAGTGCTGACTTGACCTTTTTTGATGATGGAACCAAGTTACCCCCTAAATACCAGTCACTTTATAAGTAGTAAGGACAAGGCTTAGTATGCAAAGCGTGCCCGTTCAGCACCGGCATCCCGCGAATGGTCATACGTTGAACTTCTTGGGAGGTTGGACACCGGGGAAAGATGCGAACGCTCATACGGGTACCCGTCCGCCTCGGGAGGAACTCTTCGAATCGGGCTCCGCTCACGCGTTAAGTATGTGGAGGAGACTGGGGTAGGCGGAGGAGGGAGGGGAGGACAACTGTACGGGTCGAGGGGGGTATGGCTAGGGGGGGGCAGACGTTCCCTTATTATAGCCGAAGATGAAGAAGGTGGAGGAGCAGGCATGGTAACGGCGCGGCGCTCCTCATAATAACTGCCATCGTACGAACTGGCCCTGTATCTCTCGTAGTAGTCCACGACCCCGTACGGATCCCGTTCGTAAGTCGGCCGTCGAACCGGGTAGGGTGGTACCGCGCCATAGTATGAACCGTTGCTCCTGTATGACGCCTCACTGCTGTACATCCGAGCCATGCCCTGGTCAGGCATGCCACCGTAACCTGGAGGCGGACCATATCTCATCGAGCTCTCGTAGCCCGTACCACGCCTGTAAGTGGGACCCCGGGAACTATGTACAGGAGGAGGATAACCACCGCCATACTCCGGTTCGCCACTGAAGCCCGGATTAAAACCCCTGTTGCGACCGCGCCCAGCAAATCTCGGGGCATCAAATCCGTCAGATCTCGGCCCCGAGCCATTTCTGTGGTAGCCATTTTGGTCTAGAGGACATTCTTTGGACCAGTGGCCTTCCTGCCCGCAACGATAACAGCTCGCCCGGTCTCCCATTCCCGGCGCAGTACGAAGGCGACTAGTTGAAAGCTTCACGCTCATCAGTTTGCCTTGAAAAGAAGAAATTCAGAAATAACTTTTACCGAGATTGAGCCTGAGTTATTCTTACATTTAAGTGTCACTCACAAGTAACAACATTAAAGATGGCATCACGAACACATTTTATTGAATAAACCTTGAGTGCCAGCAATAACTCAAATCATGTGTATATAACATCTGTTTGTTGAGGGGGCAGCTCAGATCCTGCATTTCAATGCGTTTTCATTATCTGTGTCCAGCTCTGGGGAATCTGCACATATACAGCAATGATATTAATCCTCTTTTGGGACCAATATCCCTTTTCCACTTCTGATGGGCTCTAAGAACACTTCTCAATAGTTCTTCTTGAACAACTTATAACTTATAACATAGGAAGTTGGGTTTGAGTTCTCTCAGTCTGCAAAATTAACTGTAAAACATTAAGAGTCTGGAAAATTCTAATTTTAACTTTCTAAATAAATTTAAAGCTAATGTAGTCATAAAGCTCAAAAGGTAAACTTCAACTTAATTAGGTTTTCAATACCCGCTGAGACGAAAATAAACTTCTGACGTGACAGGTCAGAAACAATTTTGGAACAGATTACTGAAGAGCACTTTCAGGCTTTTTTAAGTGAGTCCATCCGTGTGTCCATCATTTTAATATCACCCGAAAGTATAGACAATACACTGGTTTATATGTAGGCAGTGAGGGCCATACCACATCCATTTTATTTGTAAGATCCTTACTTTACATAAAATTGTGTTTTTACTTACCTGCTGAATATCCAACTTACCTGTCAGTTTGCAAAAAATACATATTTCTGACATTTAAGGTTAAAGCCCAGCCCCAAAGTTCACCTTTAAAGGCAGTGTTGTCTAAGTTATTAATGGCTTCCATGGCGTCTTCCATCCGCTCCATGTGAACAAAAGCATAGTTTTTAACTATGTCACACTCCAACACAGCTCCATACTCTTCAAACTTGGCCCTTAGCTCCTGGTTGGTGCACGCAATGTTGCCAACATGGAGCTTGGTAGAACCTCTTGACTTGCCGCGACTCATTTCAACATTCATAGGCTGGCCGTTCAGCTCGTAGTGATGAAGGTTACGGATGGCTTCTTCAGCCTGAGCTTTGTCATCCATGTGAACAAAGCCATAATTCTTCACAATGTCACATTCGGAAATCTTGCCATATTGTGAGAAAAGGGAGCGGAGTTCGTCTGTTGTGGTCTCTGCTGCCAAGTTCCCAATGAATATTTTCACCATTGTGCTGCAAGAAGAGAACAACCTCAAGATCATTGCAAGTCCGCACAGTGATGTCTCTACACACTAATGATCTTACTGCCATAAAACTGAGACTTAATAAATGTATTAAAAATGTATTTAACATCATTTGCACAAAACAGATGTAGTGAGATAGAGAAAAATACAGCACATTCAAACTAGTGGATTCTCCAAAAGTTATGATTTTCCATTACACATACTGTACAAATATAACCAAGAAGTAAAAGGTCTTTCACAGCGTCTGAATAAAATAAAATGCATTACAATCACTTATGAAAGGGTCGTTTTCGATTGCTCATTTTTACTTTCAGTTCTGTGCCTTTTCTATTTCGCTCGCTGTGTAGGCTAACGGTGCTCAGACTGGTTTCTTTCGGTCGACGTCAACGGGCCCAGATTTTTTAGACAGATAGCATACTTAACTTTTGCAAACAAGGTAACAACATATGCTAACTAAATGCAACTCCACGTATTAACTGGTGCAAAGCTAGTGTAATTAAGATACACATATGAACAGAGATAACACTAGCGTCCCTTTGGAAAAAAGAAATGCCGACGGCTAACCACGCTGCTGCTAGCCACTCGTCTTAAACATCTTGTAGCACCGCATTAATTACGCAACAAAACCCAGCACTATGCTTTTTTGTAAATGAAACACATTCTACTACCTTACTATACTCTAATATAAGGTGTATATTATTGGAGTTTTTACCTCAGCGCATAGAAGACACCCTGCCGAATGAAATGGCGAATGGAGGGAGCTACGTCGAAATTGCCCTGCGTACGTTACGTGTACGTCAAAAACGTAGCGCTTTGGAGACGTCGGTGGGGCGTCCATCATGGCCTCCACAGGTCATCAATGGAGGATAGAGATCAATAGTGCAAACACTCAGTTTATTTCATTTTTATTTAAACAGTTTGTAACATATGACCCAAAATATTAGCGCTAAAAGGTAAAAGGACTTCTTGTTTCATTCCTCCAGTGTCTTTGTCCTTTTGGCTTTAAACACTTGGCACAACTTAGTTCAGCCAAAAGGAAAGCATTGGTTCATATTAAAATGGATACTTTTATTGATGTCCTTCTCCTTTCATAAATACCATAAATACTACATACATTAACACTATAGCCCAGAATGTATTCAATTAGTTTACAGTTTCTAGGAGACTGTTAAAGAGTATTGCAAATGTGTGGGTTGAACAATTAAAATAGAGAAAGGCAAATGAATAAAACGCATTATGTTAAAGGGGCTATATGCAGTATGCATATTTACTGTAAAAATTCTCAACTACACCAAAAAATATTATTAGAGGTATAAACAAATGCCTGTGGATAAACAAATTAGGGCACTGTAATACTGACATGTATACTCTCTCTACAGGATGAAGCAGTAAGCTGCTAAAGTGACCCTCGAATCACCCAGAACTGAAACTTCTTGCTGAGCTCTGCAGCCTACTGGACCATTGACTGTCTAGATTGTTAATGATACAATTAATGTTGGTAAATGAAACTATAAATTAACTAATTTTGTTGTTTTCTTTCAGTTTTCAGTAGTTCAGGGCTCCATCTAGTGATATAAAGTGATATAACACTCTTCATCTGTTAATATCCCTGGTACGAGTCACTGACATATTTGACCTATGACAATTGTTTCTTAACATTCACAGGATTCACAGGAAACTCAATTTTTCATATAGTTCCTTTCAACAAACAATGGATAGTCACACTTGCCCACATGTTTCTTAAAGAAGGTATATTATGGCATTGCTTTACATTAACAGTAAACTAACTGAGCTATTTTCAAATCCAGGGGAGGCTACAGTCTTATAGTTTATATGAGTTATTTAAATGGGTATCACTAGATTACAGGCTTAACATTCCTAGTTATATGAAATTTCATGCACCCTGTATCGGATATTACTATACATGATTTATTCACAAATAAAACAAACCCAGCAGCATCTACATTACATTAAAAGCATCTGTTGTGGGTTGGTGGGTGTTGTTGCGTTTCAGAAATGCATTAGTGCTCACAGAGAAAGTTCATACAAAGTGCTCTACACAAGGCTTTTTCTCTTGCATATATGGGTAAATGTTCAGAAGGCACAGAGACTAACACATTTTTTGTTCTGTGTCTTTTCTCCAGACCTTCTGCTGTTCCTGCTTTCACCCATTATAAACTTCAATGCATTTCCTAGTGATATATTACGGATGCATTCTTGTTTTTCCCATGCGATAATAAGCGGCTTCTGACAGTCTGATGTTCATCTACTATCGTCTCTTCTTTAAGAGTCTATCTCATCAGTTTGTGCCATTTGCCGATCAAATATTTTGCGGAACACTGGTGCTGGTGTCTGCTGCAGCCGTGGAAGGAATCCCTTTCACCTCAGAGTTCTGCAGTAAATGTTCACCCGGACCACGTTTTAGTAGCTGCTTTCATGTCCGGTCAGTATGTAGAGGTTGCTGAGAGCTGATGGGTCATCTGTTGGTGTGCTCTGAAGAATGATGTCTCTGTGTAGCACCAATAAGACAGTAATTCATAGTGCTGCTTAGTTCTCTTTTTTTTTTTTTTGACTGTCGACTTTTCACAAAGCTTTTTAAAACAGGATCCAAATAAGATTTTTGTGTAAACAGTGACTAGTCTTAAAGTAGTCATGTCTTAAGCAGTGCAGCATTATTCCTGACCAACCATACAAACAAACCTTTATTTATATGAACACAACAACACACAGTGTCACCATACCTGTTAGTTCCCAGGACTCTGAAAACTCGACTCTCATCTGTAATCTCTTGTGTCACCTTTAACAAAAACATGGAACCCAGCTTACCACAGATGCTGATACACAATCATAACTTAACTGCTGCTTCACAGAAACGTCTGATTCTCACCTCACCAGAATGAAAACTCTTCCCTTTAAGACCGTGCTTCCAGAACGCCAGCACACTGTCCTGTAAGCAAACTGTACAAACACATAATTTCACTTAACTGTGTTCTAATCCACCGTGTTGCTTCTTAAAAATGTCCAACGTGTCCTACCTAGAGTTTCAACAGGGAAGTCAAAGAGCATTTCAGCAGCTAGCTCTTTGGTAGGTTGCCCCTTCAGGTTCACAATCTTAACCGTTTCTGGTCAAAAATCACTATATTAGTCTAAATGGAGATTCATACGTAACAGACATAAGCTGAATTTGGCGTAACTTACTTTCTAATGCGATAAGAACTGTGTCTCGGTCGAGTTGCGTCACCTGCCGTGCCTTGAGTGCACCGCTGTCTACATGAGGAAGAAAACGAGTGATTATTTTTCTGCAGGGCTAAAAGCCAAACCAAACTGAAGTGGCTGAGGATACCTGGTACACAGATGGGAGCGCCATTCAGCTCTATTATATTGAACTGAAGATGCTGGCCACTTTGGAGATTCCCTTTACTGCAGTCTTTCACCCCGACACAGAGCTCCGGGAACTCATCGGTCACCACCACCAGCAGCTCGAATATAGGCAGACTGTCGGGCAGCTTCACGGCTATGTGCTGCAGCAACACACAGATCCAGCAGAAATATGTTTATTAGATTTAATGGAATTCAAGTTCAACACATAGCACATAAACAAACCTTCAGATGCATGAACTTCTGCAGAGGCTCATACCACAAGAGTAGGACCAGACCAGTCGGAACGGCCGCACACAGAAAAGTGCTGTCCGTGTAAGGGTTTCTTGCTGCGAGAGACAAACCCAGAATGAAACGATTTGATTGAATGAATACATAAAGACAGTGCATGTGTCGTGCATCTCTCACCTACACTGCATCTCCTGCAGCCTTTAGTGTCAGGGATTTTCACAGATATGGCAAACTTTCTGTGGATGGAGACAGAATATACACTTAACATTTCATCTTAAAACCTTAACTTAACATAACTCAAATAATCACTAAGATGCACCATGGGTTGTGGTTTTACGCAGTACAAATAATCCATTGTCCATGCCAAAGAATGTGTTTTGCGAGTTTATTCCAGTTTTGCAGGCAAGCAAACAAACTTTTGCATCTCGTGGCTGACTTACAGGTAAAAAACTATAGGCTTACCCAGGTGCATTCTGGTCCTGTGGCTATGCACCATACCTATATACCTTAGGTGCCCAAATGACAAAGAGAAATACTACTAAAGTGCTAAACCATAAACAGAAATACTTAAACTACAGAAAGGGTTATAAAAGTAAAACATATGCAAATACATTCTAAATAACACAAGAAAATGAAAATACTACTTGGAGGTAATGCAAGTAAACAATATCCAAATACTAATAAACAAAAATAACAGAAATAGACAAATAGTTCAAATAGCTCCGACACGTAACAAAAAAAAGACTGCATGTCCTCCATCTTTTTGTCTTAGCCCTGTTACCTGTGGCTGATCCTCTCCGTGAAGCGGTTAGTGCTCAGTGACAGAGTGCTGGGCCTCTTGTGCACGTGCTCCGTTCCTTTCTGTTCGAACAGAGCGGTCAGACTGTGGGAGCAGAGCTGCGACGACTTCCCTGCAGGACACATATGATAAGATTAGAATGAACTTCACACGATTGTTCCCCATACGGTATCTATACAGTTACCCGATACGGTCATGAGCACGTTGTTCATCACGTACAACCATGTGCATCGCTGAGGGAGCAGCTGATGGAGAAGATACAACCTTTAAAACTTCACACTGGATAAACCTCTCTACTTTTATCAGTGTTATAAAGCCAAGTTCATCCTTACCTTCTCTAGTGTATCTTCGTGAAGTTCATTAAGGTTGAGTGTGTAGATGCCTTCCTCCGCTCCGAGAATAAGGTACTGGTCTAAATTAAATAAATGGTTTCAACAAAGTGATCAGTTACTATTAGATTGCTTTCTTTTAATGTAAATTGTTTGTAGATTGGTCTTGCCTCTTGTCTTGGGGAAGATCCAGGTGACAGCACAATTGATTTTAAGAGGACAGCCATTGAAGACTTTGGAGAAGCAGGCTCCCATCTAAAAACCAGCAAAATACGTCAATCACTAGTAGACCCTGATATATCATTATAGTCAGACTAACAACAATGGTTCATCATAAACTGAAATCTAGCTTGCCTACATGCCCCTATGTGGCCCCAGTATGCTATGAGAGAAAATTGTAGCTTTTAGATTCTTTTTTTCCGGATGTTGTCTTGACTTAGATTTAGCTGTTACACTGCAGGGTGCTGCCACTCTGGCTCAACCCAGACATCTACTAGAGATAATACCTATTTAGAGTTGCCATGTACAACCTAATGAAAAAAACACTTAAAATAGTCGAGCCTCATTTCCACTGGAGTGGTAAGGTATGTGTCGGCTCAGTATGGCTCAGTTTGTTACAGGTAACCTCTAATAGGATTGCATTAATGTTGTGCTGGGTCCTTTAGCTGCCACAAATAAATAGTATTTGAAGCAGATTTTTAGAAACTTTAATACTTTGCCAGTAACTGAGCTAAAAAAAGAGTGAATCCTGGTTTGTAAAATCGTGAGAGGCAAGAGGTACAGTCACTGCAGTAAATATTCTGTTCTGCTTGTGTTTACTGACAATTAGTGCATCCCCAAAGTGGTACAGTTTGGTGTCCTTTATGGGGACGCTTTAGAACCCTTTGGTAATGGAAATGTACCCACACTAACCCGGCACGCACAATACCGATTCAGTGGAACCGAGGCTTTAGTGACTGGAGCATAGTGATTGGTTAGCATGCTGTTAGATGTCACACTTACATGGACTTGAGGGGTAGGAGGAAGTCCATGACAATCAGCTCTCTAGAAACGTGAAAGGTTAAACAAACCAATGAAGAAAAAGTTACTCCGGTTAGTCAACAGCACACTCTTGTTGCCTGTCAGAAGTGAACTTACAGAGTCCTCAGTCTTTTTCCTCAGTGTGCTCCACTCAGGAGACAGAGGGGTGTCTCTCTTTGGAGGAGACACAGAGGCAGGTCTCTTCTCCACAGGTAAAGCATCACCTGCAGGCAGGCACGGGTCACTACAGCGCTGTCGGATGTCCTGTGTGGCAGAGCAACGAGCCAGGCCTGACACAACAAAAGAAGAGAGGCGCTTTCAGTTTCATTTTTATAGAGCAATAGGGAAAGTGGCATATGAAGTGAATGAAAACATGCATTCAAGGGGCAACTGAGGGTGTCAATCAAATAGTCTACGGTGGTACCTGCTGTAGTTGCAGAGTCATTGTTGATAGCGGCATCAGGACCCAGGGTACAACTTGGTCTGAGAGCCAAGTCTGGGTCTTCTGTGTGGGTCGATAAGGAGGTGAAGGCTGGCAGGGACGCTGTAGCGGGACTGAACAGGCCACTCTTCCTACTGCCCTATGAGACAGGAATAACACAACAAAAGAATAAGTCAAAGGTGACATATTCATTCATTCATTTAACCTATATTAACACCTCAAAGCAGGGGGACCCCTTTTTCAATGTTGTTAATCAATCAACCTCTAGAAGAAGTTAGTTTGTAAAAGTCCGTAACCTTTTCAAGAAATCAAAAGTTAGGATTTCTTGTAAAATGTAAATGTAAAAGCTTTACATGATTCTGAAACAGTATATTATTTCATGGGGAAAGGTTACATGATAACATAATAAGTGTGATTATAGAAATTGTGAAAGACATACTTAAAAAGTCTCAGCTCTAAGCTACCAGCTCTCTCACTGTTCTTTGTTCATCTATCATCTATGCACAACTTTTAAATGTGAGAGACGTGGCTTAACTTTTCAGATACAATGCAGTCCAAATGATGGGAAACACTAAATTTCACTGCCTGGTTTCATTTCACCACTTACGTCAGTAGAGGGCACCCTCCTAATGGTTAAACTCCTGAAAGAAAAGACAGAACAGTCCCAATCACTCTATGATACATAATATTATTACATAAACATACATTTTGGGATAATGATGGACAATAAAGAATAAAAATAAAGTAAACATATTAGGGGCACAGTAGAAGCAACAAAATCCAACCAAACACAACACAATAAAAGCAGACAAAAGCACTAAAAGCTTGACACTACTGAGTACTAACTCAGCTCCACATCCAGCTGATACAGACAGGAGATTAGCAGACCCACTGATTGGCTCATCAGCTAATGACAATCACCATGAGAAGCACATGTGGCATGGGGGGAGAAGGAGGGGGTAGGAGGGGGGCACACTGGGGTGAGAGGCTGGGGGGTGACGGCCGTGTCCTACCTCAGCTGCAGAGCTTGCTCCACACATTCCAGCAGGCTCCTGCAACAGGAAGACCTCTGTTTATCTGACTACGGGCCGGGCTCACTGCTAACAATGGGACGGGAAGGAACCAGCTCCACTAGTAAATACTTAATACTCCTCTTAGCTGTATTGGCTGTAATCCACTCAAATTAGAAATGTAGTTTTGAAGTGGTGGCAATTTGTATAACGCATCAGAACTGTAATCGTTTAGTTAATGAGGTTTATCAAAGGATGACATTTATCTATAGGAACAAAACGTTTCACTTTGCATGGCCAATTCAATAAAACAAACTACAGGTAGGTCGTGTGAATATGCAAGTATAGCTATAGTAAATGTATGACATCATCTAAAGCAGTGGTGGGCAAACTAAGGCCCGGGGGCCACATGCGGCCCGTTGAGCTGTGTAATGCGGCCCGCCAAGCATATATTTGCCTTGTACGTTTGCTAAAGCTACCATCATATCTACAAACAGAAAATGTCCATTCACACTTCAAGTTTTTAATGTGGAATGGACAGAGATATTTTTTAACTGAAGTTCAGTCAGTAGCCTTATGCATTATTTGCCAGTTTGCCGTTTTCAAAGAACATAATATCAGCCACCACTTTTCCCCTAAACATTATACTAACTAACTTTACAGGTTTTCTCGTGTAATTTGTATTAGTTTATAGTTTACTGGTCTGGCCCGTCTTCAGTTTTTAAAACCCAGTGTGGCCCTTGAGCCAAAAAGTTTGCCCAGCCCTGATCTAAAGCCTCTTCTCTGCTTTTCCAGACAGCCATTTGGAGAGGTTAATACAAACTACATCACATTATAGTGCTATGATAAGTATATCATTATTGAATGATGGTTATTTTTACATAACAACAAGTCTGAATGTCTTACGGTGAGTTGTCTTCATCTCCAGACAGACTCCAGTCATCGTCGTAGGAGCCCTGCTGGTAGGACCACAGTCAGACATCTCACATGTAAAATGCATCTTATATCAACTGGGACATCCTTTTTGCATTAAAAAAAAATCACTTCTGGGATTGTATAACAGTCTGGTAGAATTATTCAGGTGTCCTACATGTGCTTGATAAACTGGACTTTTCCCCCTAAAACAACACTGTATGGGATTAAAGAATGCCTTACCATATCAGGGTATGGCTCAGTCACTTTCCGTAGAGGAGGTCTAAACTTCACCTGGTCAACTGCGAGGAAAACGAAAGGATGAAAAGACAGCAATGTGACATACAGCAAACAAACCAGCAACAAATAGAGAGTTTAGAGACATTATGTCCCTGCATCCGCTCAATTAATTAGTTTTAACTGCAGCGAGCACTTAACACAGCAGCGTCAATAATGGGGTTAGCGCTGTGGCAGGCTCAACTTGTCCAGCTTGAACACACTAAATAACAATTGTATATATTCTATTATAACACATAGTTCAGCATTGCATACAAATGCAAAATAAAATTTTGATGCAGTATAAAGATGAAAAAACTAAAGTTTCTGCAGAGGGCCAAGACCAGATTAAAAAAGGCAACTTTTCCTCTAGTGTTGAAAACTATGACTAAATCTCTTTGTAATGAGGATGAATCACTGAAATCAATGTTCAGCTTCTGCAGAACATGTGTGTCGTTTTGAGTTTTGCAGACTGACATTTTGAGTAGGAAGCCTGTTCTGACTCAAACCACATGGCTGACAGGCATTGAAGCTGAATATGGTGGACTAGTCGGCTTCAAAGAGGAAGCGACAATCTCACATCAGTTTCACAGCAGCCAAATGTAGAGGAATAAATTTATACTTGGTCCTGGTTTTAAATCAGGATTTCATAATATCTCGCAGCGACCTCAGAGTGTGAAAACTTGCAGAGACTTGTGGCAGATTCCATTACAGTGTGTTGTTCTCTGTAAAGTTGATAAAGTCAGATTTCAAAGCTCCAGAACCACATTAGTGCATTGTTTTAGCATTGTTTCAGTGTTATATTTATGATGATTTGTCTGTTTTGATAACAGCTGACAAATAATACCGTTTATTTCAGACATATGAACTAAAAGCCTGACTACATCTGAACATAAGAGGGGCCTTATTGTCTTATGATTTACAGCCAACCCCTGTATTCAGTGCTACATCTCCATAATATTGAATGAGGACAATGGGCCCTCAGTGAGCACGCTTTTGTCCTGGGGGGCCGTCCATACATGTGGGCTGGGGGCTGCGTCACAGGATGGCACCGAACATGCCACTGGTATGTGAAGGACAGTGCCACTTCTATGCACTGGCCTGGGTGACTTCATTTTTACTGTACTGGTCCAGGCGATGCTCTCGTGCTGTCGGTCAGGAACCAATCTATCATAAGCTTTCCAATAAATTTGATTAAATAGTATGGACTTGAAGGGTTCATGACTTCTACTGTAGTGTTCATGGTGCAATGGCGCTTGCTATGAATCACAGATGACTCTCACACTGACCACAACTTCCTCCACTGACAGTAGACGGCTCATAAACAAACACCTCAAAGACCTGTACCTCAATGTGACCAACAGAAAATTACAACTATGACTGTTTTTACTACTGAATAAAGCAACACACCACAGACAGCTAACCCTGGAGGTGACTGTGCTTTACTCTTTTTTTATATGTCCAATAAATATGTGCTTTTTCTGCACATTCTGCCAATTAACTAATGGAAATGAAAATAAAATATACCATGCTTCCATTTGCCATTAAGTGAATTAAAAGATGCACAATTTCATGAATTCAAGGCCCTTATCACATGGCTCAGTGATGCTTGGACTGACCTTTACATGAGGACACTCTATACGTAGACCAGTGGTACAGGGAGCATTGGAGGTACTCAGGCTTTCTTGAGTGGTACTTAGAGAGTCTCAAAAGTTTATTTTTTAGATTGAAATTAATCCTTTAGTTCTTGGACCGTTGTCTAACCATCTTTTTTCATCTCCAGCTTTACTTCTGGTTTAACTTAGGGTTAGTGCAACTTTCTTTATTTAAACCATTTAAACGCAGCACATTTGGTATTAATAGCTTAGTCTATTGATGAGTGTTCCAATTTAAAATTGCTTCCTTGTGTATAAAAGTGAACATATTCTTTTAGGAATAAAACTGTATCAGTTTAAACTACTGCAGAATATATTTAGTACACTAGAACAACATTTCTCTTACACTTTATATTTTCCATTTATTATCATATCTACTAGCCTATGAATAGTAATTTAATACAGAAAAATAGTAGTAGCACTTTGGAAGCCAATATTTTATGATGGTACTCATTGTAAAAAAAAATAAAATTATCACTGACACACCATTTCTTATCCCAAAACCTATTTGAAGATCTGACATAATATTCAGTATTGACAGATACAACAACAAGTTCAAATTCTTGCCAATGTTTGACAATTTTGCAGTGATGCAGGAATAGACCAATATTACAATATTTGGATGCGCAAAGGACACACAGAAACATAATATCTAATAAGGGTTAAAACATGGATCAGTCTAACGAACTGTTTGTATTGTGGTCTTGCCTTAAAACCTAGGATTTTTACAATGGATTGGTTTCAGTTAAGACATTCATAACATTTACCATGAATAAACCTCAAGGGCTAAATAAAAATATGACCTCACTAGATTTTTACTAGACCTTTATGTTCACATCAAGAGACGCATTTCCTGAATTTTCATGCTTTGTGTGTGTGTGTGTGCACTCACATTGTTCCTCAGACAAAGTCCTTTCCACAGCCAGGTGCTTCCCTGCTGACTGAATCTTGTCAGGAGCCACTTCCCCGGCCTGGCGACGACAAAAAACACATTTACACGACACAAGAAAAACAATGTAAAAGGATGAAAGTTTTCTCGGGTCATGCCTCCAGCTCGTTCTCATCCAGACTGTGTGTGTGGCTGTTGTGGAGCTCAGGGTTACTGGCCAGGTCCAGCAGCTCGATGACCAGGTTCCGGGTCAACAGCTGGGTCACAAAAGGATGCTGGGCAGAATAATAGGTTCACATAAATTTTTTTAAGAAGTACTGCTTGATAAAACCAGAAATAACAAGATAAACTATAAAATATAGTCCACACCTGAAGCAGGGTCTCCGCGGATGGTCTTTTACGAGGGTTTTTTATTAATGCCATCTTCACAAAGCTATGGAAGCCTGCTGACCTGCACAGAAAAGACAATAAAGACATATAAGAACTATAAAAAATGCACTGTCATGGCTAAAACTAAGGATTTAGAAAAGGATAAAAGAGCTACTGAAAGGCAAAGCACTCACCACTTAGTTTTGTCTTTTAGTTTTGGAGGCTGGAAGTTGCTCTTGGACATTAACATCAACGCTCTGAAACACAGTTTTAAATGTTACTGTTGTGGAGACTGTCTCAGTAGTTTACATTCATATTCTATGATAAAATGCATTCCAGCTGCGGGTTATGTAACACAAGTGTCCACTGTTCATGAGCGCGGAGTGCAGCAGAGCCAGTTTACATGCGGTTGTGGGGACTCACCTCATTGGGTGGAGGTCAAACATGGGGGGCTGCAGCTCTGCCAGCTCGATGGCTGTGATGCCCACTGCCCAGATATCGCACAGGTGGTTGTATCCGCCCTTCTTCTCCACCGCAGCCACCTCTGGAGCCATCCTGACGAGACAAACAAAACATATCTTTTTTACAATATGTTGGAGTTAAGTTAAAATAAATGCGTTACAAAATAGTCTTACATGACTCTATCAAAGTTTGTTTGTAATTTTGTATCAAGGCCAAAACACATCCCAGCTTCAATTTGGCATGGTTAGGTTTCCCCTCATACTCATACTTGCAGTGACATAACACACCCCCTGAAGCCTTTTTAAACATAGACAGTAATGTAAAAAGTACTAGTACACTAGTACACATAGACTAAAGACAGAACACATATAACATTAAAATGATGGGATCTTGTTCTGATAATTGTTGCAACATGTGCAAAAACTTTTGGGGGAAAATAAAAGTAAAAATGTTCCCCAAATCTGTGACATCACCACAGTTTAATATCTCTGAGCACATTAGTGGAAGGGATGGTGTAAGGAAGTAAGGAAAGTGGCCCAAAGGCAGCAGTAAAAAGACTTTATGAGCATGTAATAACTTGCCAGTAAAGCAGAAAAAACACTGACAAGAGTATTTGATTAGGCATCCTTTTGTATAAGGCCTTTGTATCAAGCCACTTTTTATTGATGTAACTGGTTTTAAACTATAAATGGACTCAGTCAAACCCTTTCATCATTCAAATCCTCTTGTCAAGTGTTTTTTTGTATTGTCACAAATAAGAAATGAACCATCTAATCAGAGAGTGCCTTGAGACCGCAGCAAAGAAGGAACTAAGTTAGATTCACAGAGCAAGTTGCCACTGTAACTGACCCACAGTCAACTCTTTTTGTGAAAGCGAAAACCGGTTGAGCATCCAGTAATTTACTATATTCATCTTACCAGTACGGCGTTCCTATAAAAGACTTCCTCTTGGCCACAGAAGCACTGATCTCTGCTGCCACTCCAAAGTCAGCTAGTGACAGAAAAACAAACTTAGTAACAATGGGCAGATAAGAGCAGGGTATAAGGGTGGTAAATAACTTTTGGGGAGTTCAGATGTGTGTATGTGTGCAGTACTGACCCAGTTTCACGTCTCCTCGTTCTGTTAAAAGGATGTTGGCGCCCTGGACAGAGGACACACAGTTATGGTTACACAAAAATATGTTATTGTTTTATCATATCGGTAGAATGTGTGTCTTTTACCTTAATGTCTCGATGCATTTTGCCAGTTTCATGAAGATGATACAAACCCTGGACAAACCCCACAAGAGAAAAAAATGAATATTAACCATACAGCCATATGATTTTAATGCACATTTTGTACTCTCTACTGCTGTAAGAACTATTTGTAAGACCTAAACACATCTACGTCTAAGAATATATATTTAGTAACAGACAAATACATATAGTTCAGCATGTTTTGCAGAGGACAGCAGCATTTACCTCAGCTGCAGTCTATATTTAGGTGTCTGGCTAGGTTAAATACTATTTAGCTCTTCTATGGCTGGGAAAAAACATGAGTCATTTTGGCAGCAAATTGCAGCAAACTGTTTAGTGACAATGCAGAAGACAAAAGTTACTCCTGAGCCGCCTGCCCTACAAAAACCTGCCTTACCTGAAGGGTTTCTCGGCACACGAACGCGATCTGTTTCTCCTTTAATGGGCCCGTCACTGAAAAAGAGCGCAGTGATTAATAGCTCACAGTCAGCAGCGCAAAGAGCCTGAAGGTATATACTTCTAAAAGAGATAAACGCTCGCTCATCCAAGTTCTTTTACTGAACTAATTACATGTTTTTTACTGACAAACACCAGCTTTGTATGCCCAGAAAGTTTCTTGAAACGTGTCCACGCTCCATACAGTCTGTAGCCTTGTCTGCTCGCTAGTTTGTGAAGCTAGCTCTTTCAAAACAACTACAAAGTTAACTAAATTCTGTAAAAAGTAAAATTAGTTAATGGAATTACAATGAAGTCATCTATAAAAACTGACAATGGGCATGTAAACACAAAGAAATAGATAAAATTAATATAATTAGAAGAAGTTTATTAATGTTATCTGTAAAGTTTTGCATTCAAAACATATGTAGCTAAAGCTAATCGAGTAATGTAGCTAACTTGATAAAGCATTATTTTTAAAAGCACAATTTTTAAAGGTGTCTTGTTATCCACAGATGTAAACTACTGTTGCAATAGATGAAAATGTTGTTAAAAAAATAAATAAATTAAATAAATTTAAAAACATATTTTTGAAGCTAGCAGCAGGTCAGTTGTTGACCTTCCCGTGTACAGTAATGTGACCTGTTAGCAAAAGTCTAGTTTCACAATATAATATTCAGATAAAGGTTAGTCTTCCATGTAATTCAAAGAGGGTCTTGCATTAAAGAAAACAAATGTTCTTATATTAAGTTCTTCTGTCTTTTGGGAATATTATAAAAATGCAGTAGTTCTGTTTGTGTAGCCTACCATGATAAATATCTTGAAGGGATCCTCCTCCACAATACTCCATGCAAATCCACAATTTTGTATTCCTAAAGAAAGAACAACAGGCAATCTTTATGTCTTGTACAGTTTAGAAAACAAAAAACTAAGTAATATGGAATCAAGATAATCGCTAATCAAAAATACAGCGCCAATTATGTGCTATTCCAATCATCTAAGAATGAGAGAGTGGGAAAGAAGGAACGGAGCAGTGTAGGAAAGAATTCCACATATTTTGGCCCAACAATAATGTCATGAATTCCACATTTGTAATCCAATGATTCAAATATATTTCTAGCTTTTGTAGAAAACACAAGGCACCTGTGGTAGCTGCCAAAATAGGCCACGATGTTTTTGTGCTTGCACTCCTTCATCATGGTGATCTCCTGCTGGATGGACGTGATGTCATCTCCTAAACAGACAAGTTAAGACTATGTGAGTGAGACAAGTGTGCATTCATAGCCATAAGCTGTGAGGACATCATACATAGGTCAGATATTATAATCTTAACCTTAAATAATCCTTTTCATGTTTTGCAAGAAAGGAATGGCACCTATGAATTAAAGGGCCCAGACTAGTAAAAGGTGACAGACGTTTCACAAAATAGCAGTTGTTAGCATTTTGTTTGTACTAATCTGACTGTTCACATACCAGGATCCAGCTTGACAATCTTGATAGCTGCCAGTTCGGACGTCCTGATGTTACGAGCCTGAAAGGGGTGAGAAAAATCAGTGTAAATTTGTAGAATTATTGCCACCAACATCTGAGATATCAATACACCCATAAGTAAGTCCTTTGACATTGAGCCTTCTGTTACGTGGTGTCTGGTATTGGAGCTTTGCCAATGCTTCTCCATCTAGATAACAAAACCTGGGCATCTATCCAACAACTATCTTGACAATGAAGGTTCTATAATTAGTTTTGGCCACTCTCTTTCTTTGGCTTTAACCATGTATTGATTCACAGCAGGGACAAATAGTAGACCTACCGCCATCACTATTGCCAGTCCGAAAAAAGCCAATAAAAGCTTATAATTGAAGATGGCAGGGCACTAAAAATCTAACTCTACTAGGCATGAGGCACTGGATATTAGGTGTGAGAAAGACTTTGGGAGAACACCGAATGAGACTTTTAAACTTCAAATCAGTTCAAAATTAGTTCAGTTAATAAGTAAAAAACTTCATAGTGTGTTCTTCTAATCCGTTCAGTGTTGTTACAGAATCAGTCATGTAACCTCCACTTGGAGTTCTATTTTGTTCAACGCACCTTAAAAAAAACTTGTCAGTCCCTTTTCTCTGCCTACAGAACGTGATGTGGATATATCTAAAAAAAACTCTACAGTTGGTTACTTCCTCCATTTTTTCCTGAGCACATCAGTCATTCCCATTCACCGCGGCGACTGACGTCACACGTCCACAACAAACAAAAAACAGCAACCAATGAAACGTACAGCTCACCTCAAAACAATCTGCTTCTCCGCATTTACTTCCTGTTTTCTTTCCTGCCCTAGCGCAGAGCTTCCTGTGTGCAGTGATAGTAATGTCTCTTATGGTTTCTGCATCTAGTGAGGCCTGAAATAACACAGGGTTACATATGTGACGGAGGAAGGAAGTTTTACTGTACTTTGATCATTCCCCGAAACGGACTCGAAAACTCCAGCCTTGTTTGCAATTTATCAGATAACTCTATTCTGAGTGAGATGAGGAAAAGCACAGTGAATGAGTAGCTTCCACAGATTGAACAGCACTCCCTAATAACTTATTTTTCCCCACGCCATTTTCCAGATTTGGTATGATTCGGTGCCAAAAAAGGAAGAGTATGTTTATGATTAATCTTGTATATGGTTAGTTCCTGTTTCTGTCAAACCAGATTATATTCAGTATTTATCACTTTCATCTTTAGCTTGCCTAGGGTTTGACATGTGCAGCTGTACAGTTGTTACTGGCTCAAAAACAAATTTCTGTTTGCAAATTAGGGCTGTACAGTATGTCACAAATTTTATGTTCCACATCCACATTGCACAGTTCATCATTCACGGTAATGTTGTGGTATTTCATGTGACAGACGTTCAACTGTTAAATTTCCAAAGTAATTCTAAAGTTGGTCTAGAGCCATGCACCTCTTTAAATGTTGGAATCAAATTCAACTTTTATATTGTTAAAAGGGACATTAATATTGACATCACTACATTATTACAATATTCAACACAATTAAGGCATATTGCATGGTCTGATAATGCAGCCCTAATTGAAATTCAAAAGCTGAAACCTTCTCTTGTTCTCAATATTTCAGTAAAAAAAAACTTCACACAAAATGCAAGAGTTGGACGTCCAATATGTTAAATCTAAAGCAATTTTCTGCATACGTATCTTCTCTTATTCATCTTCAATACAAGCAGTATTTTTAAACATGGCTGCCGTCATTTTGCCGTGTATCAAGTGAACAGTAATGGAGCCAGAACAGACCCTTGTGGAACTCCTCTGCTGCAGTAACTATGTTTACAGACACATCATGTCACAGCAGCGTTGACTGGACGTGAAAGGATTAAATATGTTAGAGTTTACTTGCAAAAAACTGCCTCAACCAACTTTACTTTCAAATGTTTGCAGTCTTGAGAGTCCCCTAAGGATGTGACATTGACATACATTTTTAGTGGGCAGGTATAAAGAACTTGAAATATAGAACTTGGGCAGAAAGTGACGTGTTAGACCAAGTGAGGACAGACCCAGACACACATGTCATGTACAAGAAGCCCCTCACTCAAGTAGGCTTCTCTCAGCCTCCTTTGTACAAGGGGTCTCCACTGAAACCCACACAGTCACATGTCTGACTGACAACGGCAGCAGTGGGAGTTGAATGTGCAATTGTTTGATATGTTGTACTGTTTCCCCATCCCAGAGGTTTCACATCCACACACTGTAATTAAATCCTGTATCTTAAGGCAGGACAGAGTAGTTTAAGGCCGCTGTAATGCTGCAGCCTGGTGTATTTGTTGACAGGCATAGGTTGGTAATGTGGCTGAAGAACTGTTATGGAATACTGACACAATAAAGCTAGAAATCCCGCTATAATATGGTTTTAGTAGCCTTAGCGTTACAGCCCTATGTTTAGATAGTAGGAGTAGTGTGATGATGCTGTTGCTCACCTTAAAAGCTAATTGTAGTGACAGAATAATATCCATATTTACAAAAGACCTGATATATTTGATATATTTGCATGTTGATGTTTACAACAAACTAGACTTTGCAGCTATTCAGGGCCATGTTGTCACTGTAGCACCAATGTAAATAGATGCTGATGAATGCTACAGATATAAGACTCTACTGTCTTTTAACCAGTCAGTAGATTGATTATGACAACTGTGATTATTACTGAGTTTTAACATTCTCAAATGAGTCTGTGCTAACCCATGAAGACAGAAAAGGGGGGCTCTTAGAAACCCAAAGACAGTAAACCTAAACAGCAGCAGCTCTGTTAACCAAGAAGTTAAAAAGGCAAAAGAATGCAAATGTTCTGCAGGATGCATGAGACACAGGATGTTAGCATCCTGACATGAAATCCTCAACAGCTACATACCACCAGGTCTCTACGTGTAGTAGTGATGCAACAGGCTGCCACTGAGACTTTTCACTGGTTAATTAAATTAAGCAATAGGCTTATTTAATTTTCTTCAATCTGTTCAGCTCTCTCAGTCTGTTGGCAAAACCACAAAGAATGAATGTTTACCTCCAACAGGAAGTGAGTGCAGTAAGAATATTTCTTCATGAACTAACACGTCCTCTCGGAGCGCTGTCTTTTTGTCTCAGATCGCTGCTGTTTTGAGGTGAAACCCCACTCACCTTGAAAACATCTCCGTAGGTGCCGCACCCGATGCGGTGGATCAACTCGTAGTCATCTAAAGGGTCCAGGAAGGACACCCCTATCCTGTCCATGTCTAGGGGTCCACCTCTGGGTGCCGTTGGAGCAGCCTGGCGGGGGTCTCACTCGTACATCCCAGCTGCTGTGACCGGAGGCGAACGCGGCTGGAGCAGGAGAAGCTGCTGGAGCTGTGCTGAGAGGGGACAGCAACGAATTAGGGCTCGTTAATCAGCTCTGTATCGATCAGACTGGGCACACGTTGTACACGCACACGGGAACACACGTCCACGCCAACAGCAGCACCACACACTACAACCCTCTGAGTGCAAACAGTCCGGACTGGCGCTGGAGTCCAACACGCATGAGCAAACACCTCCCACACTGTAAAAAATGTCCCCATCAGTGCACTAGTTTGTCTGCAGGTGAAGGGAACAATACAACAATGGCCACTAGATGTAAGACACTTTCTCCCCCATCTTCTTTTATTCATTTATCTCACAATTTGTACAATTAAATAAAAGTGTTGGTTCTAGGAATGGCATGTGCACAATTAAAGGTGCTGCAGGTGAGGTCAAGCCCGTTTAGGCTATGGTGCTTCCAAGATGCATTTTAGGAACAGTGAAAGCTCGAATAAGGCTTGTCTTAAACAGCCTAGTGCTATTTTACTAAAACCTAATTGTAGTACATGAATTTATATTTTTATACACAAAATTTGCCTACCCCACTTTGAATAATAGCCTAAACTACTATGCCACTCCCAGTGCACAAACAGCCTGTCAATGGCCTATTTTGTCAAGCTTTCAGTGGCATTGCATAAATTCCAAAGTGACACTTCAGTTTCGGGAGTATTTCCCTGTTCACAGTCTCTTCCTTGTAATGGCTCGTACTATATTGCACTATTCTATCACACCTTGCTTCTTGAATGGCAGATCCTTTGTGGTAGTGGTGCACAGAGGGAACATGATAAAGGTGATCTATATCTGAGACACACACAAAAAACCTATAAAACTCCCATATTCTCTCATAACAATTATATAGTGTGCCACTCATTCACCTGAGAATGTGTAAACATACAGACACTATAGAGTATATTTAATCAGATCTTTATTACTTGCAGATACAAAAACAAGAACAAAAACCACAGGTCATGGTGCAGATCTTGAGTTGCAGGACCACCTAATGTGGCCTCCTTTCAACAGTGCACGGTCTTTCTAGTTTTCTCTAGTCGTTAGAAACGGGCCTCGCTAGAAATAGTCAAAACTAGTGGCCACCTACTTTAGAAAAGAACGAAGGCGAAGTAAGGCAACATAGAGCTAGTTGAAAGAAGCTGTCGATAGAAAAGAAGTGGACAATGTTACACAGTAACTATTCTAAATCAATCACTTCCAAGGCTTCAGTTGTCAACACACGTCCTTCCAGTACAAACAGATATTTACACGTCTGACAGGGGTACTCTGCCTGTCCTGTTCACTTTGACTCCTTAACATCAGACACATGGAATTCAATGAAAAATAGCTGATAAAGTGTGCAATTGCTGCCAATTAAATAAACTACTACTAAACAAATGAGGCAGTTTACCAGGAAAACTCTTCCCTGGCCATGGCTAAACATAAATGTAAGCTGATATGCAACACTGATCTATTGCTAGAAAATAGAAGAATATTGACTGAAATTATGTCTGAATGAAAACACTGATAAGTCTAAGAAACAATTTTGGTGCCAAGTGTTTCTTGCAGTTCACAGTACTGTGTTTACAGAGATTTGCGCTGGCGCTTCAAGAATGACATGGAGTAGTCCCCTGGTGACGTGCTCTTCTGTCTCTTCATCTGGACCTGGGACTGAGCTGTGAGTTGCAGCTTGATGGCGCTGGAGTTCACCTTGGCCGCACACAGGAGCTCCTTCATGCCTTTCATCTTCTCGCTCTGAAATGTGACCACCGGCCCAGCTGAGGAGGGGGACAGCTGCTGCTGTGGCGAAAGCACAGAGGTTGGGTCTGGGCTGGGGGACTTGGGCTTTCCTTCAGCGTCCCCAGCGCGTAGGCCCTGCTGGGAAGAGCGCCGCCGACCCTCTCCTACCTTCTTGGGCTGGGCTGGTGCAGCTGGTTGGGCTGGGGGTGAGGTTGGAGCAGTGGAGGGAGGAGAAGAACTCGGCTCCTCCAGCTTGGACTCCCTCCGGGGGCCCCGTCTGCGGCCCTCCCTGGGATCATCACTAGACTGGTCATCATCGTCCTGAGACTCTGGCTCTTTGGTGATAATAGAAACCTTCTGACGCACCTGTCAACAGGACCATCAAGACATTTAGAGATAAAGTCACACAGCAAGATCTAGTGTTTAACACAGACTGAGGGCATAACCTTTTCAGTTCTATAGCAATCGTCATTTTGGGCCTAGTGGAAAGTATGTATAACGACAGTTTTCATGGCTTCTATCAACCTTGCTACTTCTTCTCTGACATCTATATTTTTACAGTCTATGTGAGGCTATTCTGGTTTGTTCACCTGAGCATCAAAGCGGCTGAGAGACTGCACCAGGTAGGTGGCCCAGCCCACATGAAGGACCGGCGTGGGGCTACCCTCCTCCCATTTACAGATTCCATCATAGAACTGCAGCAGGTGAGCAAAGCATTCTGGGTCCTGCAGAGCTGACTCCTGCTTCTCCTGAAAGAGACGAAGAAGATAGAGATATTCAGTGAATTTGGCGAAAAAAAAAGTTTGATGATAAGAGGTTTATTTCAGTGTTTTGGTGATTATAGTAATTCTCACCTTGTCTGCTCCTTCTCCCTCATCGCCCCCCTCCCCAGTGCTCTCCGCAGCAGCAGCCGTCTCCTTCAGCAGGTTGGGGATGACGTCATTTGCGATGTCAAAGAACTCCTTATAGATCTCCTCATCCTCACGGAAATAGTTATAGCTGCAGGAGATAGAGCGGGACTTTGAATAATGATAGAATAATGGACGGCGGTGAGGCTATCTTTACCGTAAAAGTAATGGGTGATTCATTGAATCACTGTGGTGACACCTAATAGACCGTAGCTTACAATATTAATAAGGCTAAAACAGCGGTATAAAAAGAAACCCTAAAGAAACCAGGGGAAGTGGATAGGGGTAGGTTACATGAGACCACCATGAAAGGGAAGTTTTGTAGAAGCAGTACAAGGGGGATTAGGAAAAGGAAGCTCCTAGCTGTGGAGGGAATGTGTCTTTTGGGCAGACAGTGATATTTTTAGTCCTGCTCATGGACATTGTGTTAAAAAGGGAGGGGGTTAGACTGGTGTAAGAGGATGCCAAGCTAGACACTTCCTGAAACACCACACCCTTTGATAAGAACTGATACAGGCTTTATTCTCAAACATTAAGAGACTACCACAGCTCAATTTCTTCACCTTTTTCATTCACTATATACTTTAGATAAAAACACTGTTTCCTGGGTACATCCTTCACCTATTGGTGTTAAACTGTTGCTGTACAATTACTGCCACCTGTTGTCAGTCTGTTGAAATGACAATGCTATGTAATGATGTGAAGTGATCCAGTACAGGCAGTTTTACTTTATCTTGAGGTTTGGTTTAATGTAGTGTCAAGTAATATTTTAGGAGATGATCAAGCTCTATATCTACTACGGCACTTACATAAAATTAGAAAATACAATAATATGACTGTGTACAGTTAACAGTATGTAAATCTTTATTCAGAATTGCCCTGTTATAATGTATAAAAACAAACACAAGACACATTTTTAGTGTTTAAAAAGGCTGTGACTCACTCCTGCATGACCTGGGCTGCTTCAGCCCAAGCCTTCAAAGCTTCGCGTACATTCCTGTGTCTGTAGTGGAACCCGCCCAAGTACATGTAGGGGTAAATGTGCTCGTTGTTATAGTGCTTCTGGGAAGAACCCACAGCCTGAAAATGACACAGACAGGAGAAATCATTATTTCACAAATCCTTTCATTAATGCTTGCTCTTTAAAGTACATACCTTAAGGTGGATATTCAGGGGGTTCTCCTTTCCCGGAATTGGGTCCTGGTCTTCAAGGTCTGCTAATGTACCCATAGCCATGGGATATCTGGCACAGATGACAGTACAATAAGAGCACATCAAAACCTATGGTCTCTGGTTAACAGATTGTATGGGTTTTTATGTTGACTCACTTGTCTAGGTCGCCTCTATCATACAGCAGCCAGAGGAGTTTCTATAAAAAATAAAAAGATTAACTGCTAGATAGAGAAAAGTCTGCAGTCTGAAGACCCTTTTACACAGCCTTTGTCACCTTTTTTACACACCACTTAGAAGGTGGTGGTAACCGTGTGATAGAATATAAGCTGGTTTAAATAATGGCATGTAAAGTTAGGTTTTTCATATTGCAAAGCAATTTTACATTGTTTACTTTTAAGAGGCCTTTGTAAAGTCTGTGACTGGTATTTATATCATCAATCATGACAGATGCCAGTTCATGATTTTCTTAAATATCACATTTGATAAAAGATCACAGCATCTGACCTTTTGCTGTCTCATTTTTTCTGTATAAATAGGACACAGAATAGTGGTACCTATTTGTTGGTACAAACAGGTAAATGTGCCAGTATCTACGTTAAAAAGGTCACCTGTTGTAGCCGCAGCAGCTCAGAGCTATCAGTGTGCAGGTCCAGTGATGGGTTAATGGCACAAACCATGAAGGCCACCTCCATGTTTCTGTCACATTTCATATAGGAGCCCTTCAAGTAAAGCCAGCTCTGAGCCACAGACAAATACAAAACAAACAACAATTTAATTACTTTGTACTAAACAATTTGAATAATTAGTTTTTGTCTGCAGGTGAAGGGAATATTTTTTATTGTTTTAGGACAGTGGCCTTACCTTCTCACTCACTCCTGCTGTTACTGTTTGCCCCCTGCGGTCCTCATTTCCCTTCCCGTGCCACGTCACCTCAGCGGTCTCCTCACCATCCTTTCCAAAGATCACCCATGCATGATCTTCAGACAAGGCCAGATGAACATCCTTCAGACCTAGGACCTGGCAGGCTGCTACCACCGCAAATGCCACCCCTGAGCTGTCCAGTTTGGTACCTGTTTAAATTATAATTATTATAGTTAGGCATTACATTTCATGTGGTTGATCAGGGAACACACAAATTCCCATAAAACAGAGCGTAGGAACCAGTATAAAGTCCTACCAGTGATGAGACTGAAAAGTGATTGGATGTGGGCCCGATCTTTAAAATATGAGCGGCTTAGACTGTTCCAGATGACATCTGACACTTTCTTGACCAATTCTCTACTGGAGCCAGCAGCTGTCCGTCTATACTGTGATAGATCCACAGCACCACGAATCTGGGCAGTGAAGCGCTCATACAGGGCAGAAATCATTCCCAGTTCAACTGTAGGAAAGCATGAGCTGGGGCAGTCTGGCTCCAGGGGCTCAAAACGAACTCCAGGTACATTTATGGGAATGACCCTGTTCACAGCCAAGAAGTGCTCTACAAAACCTAGGACCAGGGAGAGGAGGGCGAGGTCCGGCTCAGACTTAGAGAGCTCATATTCAAACAGCTGGACAACTCCGTCGATCCCACGCAGGGGAAAGTGCTTCTTTTGGGATGAGTGCAGACCCATGGTGTCAGTCACAGCTCAGAGGTGTGTGGATTATTCTCACCTTAACAAAGCAATCAAATAAACCATTTAGTTCATCACCAACTGGATATTAGGACTCGCTGTGATACATAAAAATGGACAGTCTCGTAATAAATGTCTAGACACACCCACAATTATAAAAAAATCAATAACACTCTAATAACTGCACTTTTTTTTTTTAAATAAGAAAATGTAATCAATATTAGAACTGAAGAAATATTTAACTTTAGTGGAAGAGACTGACTAAAATGCTTACCTTTGTAATACAATTTAGTAAAATAAAAAAATATATTATAAATAGTACAGTGTTAGCCAAAGGTAAATAGATATTTCTCAACAAATTAAATAAAAAACATGATAATAGTTATTAAAATTATATTTTCGTGGTCTAAAATAGTAATGAACAAGTAATAGTGACTTAAACATAACCAACTTAACACGTCGTGCAGTAAAACAGTGTGTGAAGTAGGAGTCTTTCATAAGAATGTACTCTCATGTTAAATATATTTAAAATGAACCAGTATTATCTGTTATTTAGAAGCTTATTTGTACTTCGTGCTCTTTACAGATGGACATTGACCTAGACAGTGTGCAGCCTGGTTGCGTAATGCGGGTAGCCTGGTTACATCAATGGCTTGAACATAGGCTGATGTTAGTTCTATGGCGCTGAGGTGGGCGGGGCACTCCTATAGCTTACTGCGTACATACAATGAAGAACCAAACCAAACAACTATTCACGTATATGGAGCATTTTATCAACTCAAATGGCAACAATGCTTCGCCCATTTTAGCGCCGACTGATATAGTTAATATTTTTAATTGTCGTCTGACTATATTTTTAGGTTGGCCAGTGTTTCCTTTCTGTGCTTATAAGCGGTGTGAATAACCCAAATGAATGTAAAGTTGTTTAAATAAGCTAGGTGAATCATCTGGTGAGAGGCCGAAAGGTAAAAAATTAGCTGGACAAACCTATGTAAAACATTGAATGGAGGCTAGTGTCAGCGGCAGCTAATAAGCTAACTAAAGGCTAGTTAGCTAAACTCATCTCTTTTGGTTAACGCTTTTCATCTAGCCTAGCACTTTCGCTAAAAAACATACATTGATATAGTGGGTTGGGAGTCACGCTAGGATATTACCTACGCTAAATCTGACTTTTGTATGGAAAATTACATACCGGTTTCTCACATCCCCAACCACATGTTTTTGTTTGTTTCCCCTTCTTTTGCCGCGCAGTTCAGTCTGCACAAGACTCTTTTGACGTACGCTACCAGCCCCCGGCTGCGTAACACAGCCGATCTCACAAATATATGCTGCGTTTGGCGTAAGTCATATGTCAGCATCCATGGAGTTGGAGATCAACTATGTGAGCACACCCTTTCCACAAGTGTATGCTGGGAAATGTAGTACACTAGATCTTTGTTGGTAAAAGCTACCGACAGAGGGCACCGTGGCGCTGTGATGAATAAACTGAAAATAGAACAAAGGTAAATCTTACATAATGGAAAAACAAGCTGTAATTTGAAAGCATATGCTGTGATTACTGCAACTACTGCACATAATTTAGAGGTTAAATGAATAAAGTCCCTCTTAAAGGCATAGTAAAAACATTTAATCCTTTGACAAAATAATAAATTACTTTTGTAACGTCTGAATGTTATGACTGTTTCTAAAACCTAATATTTATCATACACAGTTGCCATTATACAAGCTTTTGTTTACTATAGCTAATAATATAATCTAGTGGGTGTTATCTTTAGTCCGAATTCAGGAATATTCTTGTTGTTGCATTTACTGTCAGTTGAATATATCTACGTCATGCTTGGTCAACAAAACAAGAAAATGCGCACGTAGTTCATAATATATATATAAGATCTGCTTAAACGTATATTAACGAGTTATAAACAAGATTAGCAAACCAAACGGTACATGAATGTGTTGAGGTTGGACACAAAAAGGTCGTTTGTGAGTAGGGAGTAGAAACATCGGAGCACCAGCTGAGTCATCGAACGCCTCACAGCCGACATGTTTTCCCCTCCTCCAGAGTCCGCCTTGTTTCCCTCCATCTCCGCTCCTCTCTCAGTGCTCAGACGGTGCGTTTAGGTACGGAGCCACGTCCCGCTCTTGGGGAAATTGAGGAAAGTCAGACGAGTTGTAGAACATTCTGCGGACGGTATACGCATTCATAAAGTGAATTGTGACCACAGCATTTCACAGTTTTTTGTGTGCAGCTGTTTCTAAGCTACAGTAAAATGGATCCAATGACCCAATCCGCCCAGATATCATCGTCGCAAGGGTTTGCCGATGGACACAACTCTACGGCTGCCAAAGAGTCGAAGCTATCCGGTAAGAAACAACAAGCTAAATGTCAACTTGAACTACTTTTTTTTAATAATTAAACCTTATTCCTGTTTCACACTAACAGCTTCAGTCACTCGTTTTAGTACATTCCCCCATTTTATTTAATTTGCTGCTGGCCTGTAGGCTACATGTTGGTTAAGCTTGTTTTAGCCAATATAGGAAACACCTGTGGTGGTCGACATGCGGACACACGGTTACTGCCTTGTTTAGCTTAGCCTGCCTCAAAACGCGACGTTGGCTTTTGTGACAACGAAAAAACAGCGCTGAAAAACGATAATTCTTCTTTTTAAATGCTGTGTATGACGCACAGTGAGCCTAAGGTTAGACATCTAGTTCTGTTGTAGCTACATAGCGGAAAATTAGCTTATATGATGACATTATTTAACTCTATTGTACACTACTTTCATTCACATTTACGTAAATATAGAAAAAAACGTGCTACTTGGTACACTGGCTATCGACTCCAATGTTTATGAAATGATCGCCATATGATTTGGAATAAATGCATATGATGTTGATAAATAAAGACAACACGGTAAATATTTCTATTAAGACATCTGAGTCTGAAAATCATTATTAGAACTAAATGTTACGGCGCAGCACTGCAGATACATCGTTATTGGGTTGGTGCCAATAAAGGGAGGACCTCTTAAAGGCACATTGCCCATTTCTGTTGTGATAATGGTACCACATCTTTGAACAAAAGCTTATTCATAAACATTTTTTTCCGTTGCTTAATTTATTTCTACCGTACATCACCAATCGTGCGTTTTGGCAGGTTACATCAATGTAAGACAGGTGTAACAACAACAAAGGGAGGTGTCAGACTGATGCTCCCAGGGCCTCATGATGACTGCTTATTGTGTTCCAAGCAGGGAGTGGCATTTCCAGCGTCAGACCATGTTGTACCCCGTCTGAACCCGATTGATTGTAGCCCCCCCCTATTCAGCCAGGCATTTGAAAAATCCTTTAAAGTCATCTACTTTTAATCGAAAGGATTGTAGGCTTTAAAGAATATGGCACGTGATTATGGGGCGTGAGCTGCATCTGGCAGGGAATGGTATCCTCTGATGCTTAGTTTCAGTCTGAGCATTATCACCGAGGAGACTAATGCCCACATGCGATGGAGGTTTGATTTGGACATTGTTAGGGACGTAATCCTTGCTATAGCCTATAGTTCTAACTCAGCAACATGAATCCAGTGTTGTGTCCATGTTAAATGTTTGTGTGACTAAATGTTTAATTTCTTTTAAGGGTCTGATGTACTTCCTTGGGGAATAAGCATCTCTTAGCATTTAAAGGACTAAAAACATAAAAACAATTGTCTTTTGCAAACAAGATGCACTATGTTTGTTGCTGCTAGTTTATAATAAAATCCCAAACTCTTCTGTATTAGGAACAAGGCTGTACTAAATGCCTCAATTTAGTATATATAGACATTATGCTGTATGTAAAAAAAATACAAGAGAGCAGTGAGTCAAGAGTCATAAAAGTAAAAACAACCAATGAAAAATGAAAGTAAAATGTGAAAATAAGGCCTATTTATTTGGTTGGATACATTGCACTTGAAATGAACTCTCCGTGTAGATTTACACTGAGGAAGTGTATAGTCACCTTTATCGGAGTCCATTGTCTTCTAGCTCGACTGTCATTTGACAATGTCCCGTTTCAAATATCCCATGACAGATAACAGACATTGCTCTGGTCAGTGTAGTCATTGTAGCACTGCTGAGTCACCATAGACATAGGCCACAGGCTCTAAGATGCCAAGCAAAGCTTCACTTATTACAATGATACTTTTTTAACATTTCCAGCAAAGTTTCTGAGCTGAAAATATTTAATAAGTAATAAGGTTATGTAACAACTTGAATTTATTGTGTTGTAAATGAAGTTTTATGACAAAATGTAGAGGTCCAATTTAATGTTCACTGCAGTGCTGAACGGAACAAAGCTGCTGCCGAGCCCCGAGACCTGACCCCTAGTGTAATCGGATACACTTGCACAGACAGGGCAGCTGTACGGCACAGCTCTCATTAAGGCACTGGAAATGAAGCATGCCTGAAAACACTTGTGAAGAAACGAATAGTCTGTGTAAGTAAAACATGTGTGTTGTACAGTTTTGTACACATGCTAGTCTTCTATCTTCTATCTTAGCCCTAATTTGCAGCAGCTCTCTAAAGAGGGGCCTAATGTACGTTGTATATGGGGCCTATGACTTGATATTTAGGTACAGTGTATGAGAGGGCACCACTCAAACAGTGGTCTTGTCCAGTCCAATGGGAGGTTGACTAGGCCTCCTTCAATGTTTGCTCCTTAGATTAGGTATCTGCTAATGTATGAGCCATACAGACCTTGGACTTACTGAACCTTGTGATGTGTGTTAATGTGCCACCAGATCAATACTTGATTATATTCTACGTGTGGCTGCCATGGCTCGCCTCCATCTCATCATGTCACTGAGCTTATTTTATGACATACAAACTGACACGAGTCACAGAGGAAGTGGCACACTTCAAAATGAGGACCTCATTACACAAACCACATTGCTTCAGATCTGTACACGAAGTCGGCCATCTTTAAAAGCTCCCAGGCTATTCGCACAGAATCCTTTTCTGTGAAAGGAAGATAAAAACATCGGTCCGGGGCTAACTGTTTGATAGCCCTGTTCCTGCTTGTACTTTCTGGAATGTTCTTGTGAGCAGATTAACCTTTATATGTCTGTAGGCGCCAAACCCCACTTTTCACTAGGATCTGTCAGCTTCCTGTCTTTGAGCGTTTTAACACTTGTTTCTGTCCACTGTGTACTTGTCACAAAGCTAATGTCTTAAAACCTCCTCCAAGTAACACACGGTGCATGAACCAGCTGTGTTACAGGCTGTGCTCAAAACTAATGTATGTGTAATGATAGTACTTGACAGTGAATTCCACCTGCTTCATGCTGTGAGCCTCTTTGGTTTTCTCTCTTGCACAACACATTTCCTCCTCCTTGTTCATCTGAGAAGCAGTCCTCTCACTCTCAAAGTGGACATAAAACCTGTCATGAGATTGTTACTACCTTAAACATTGATTCCACTGAATGCCTGAGGCCACAGACTGAGCTGCTAATGATAGCCTGAACACAAATCAACAGCTAATTGGAATGTACACTGTGACCTCATGTTTCTACAGAGCTACTCAAAATGCACTCTATTTTTATAACACTATTTTTGGTGCATTGTTTTTCAGATGTCTGTGCATACCTTTCTCTACCTATAATAAGCTGCTTTTTCTTCAGTAGGGCTATGGGTTGCTACATGTTTTTAGCATTCCACTAAGTTTATGAGTAGTGCACAGTTTTGCATTCTTAGGCGAATGTAAAATAAACACTGCTTTTTGACCAAACTAAAAAAAAAAAATCCAGTCCCACATCACCTAGTAATGTTGTATTGGGGTTTCTTTGTTATGGAACTGTACTGAGACATATTTCCACACAAACGTGCCAGCAGTAATGGAGTGCACACTCAATACAATTTAGCAATATCTTTAGCCCACCCTTACAGTGTATTTGCACACTTGTCCATCAGACTGAGGTGTACACAGAATAAATTGAACGAGACGTAATCTACCATTGTGGTCAAAGAGCGAAAGGTGTGGCGTGTGAAGAGTCAACCGTATGAATGTGACTAAAAGAATGCTGCAGCACAAGGGTACACCAACCCCAACCTGCCCGGCCTGTACCACTCCAGTCAGGACTAACTGAAAGGAGACACCGCACCCCCTGTGTAAACTTCCACCTGTCATATCTCACTCCCCAAACCTGAATCACGCCGCTACCAACCCATTGAAAGTCAATGATGCTCAACTTGAAATACAAGGGTACTGGGCCAAAAGAATAGTGAACAAATAATTCTACATGTACTCAAGTATGTAGTCAGACACACAAATGACACTGAAAGTTTATGGTATGTGTAATTTATAGGGAAAACTAAAATAGTACTTCACATAGGCCTTCATGACCTCCCAGGTTATAGGCAATACACCAAAAGCCACAGTGTGTTTGTTTCTTCTCTTCTTTGGTGGCATATTGTGAATGCAAACCTACCTCTCACACCCGTCCTTTCTACAGTGTGTGAGCACTTACAGTAGCCCTGTATGGACGTGCTGTTTTAGTTTTACTTTGGAATGATTATTTTAAGAAATAAAAACAAATCAACTTGGTAAAGTCTCTATGCAAGATGTGTGTTCAAAAAGAAACAAGAATGCACTTGTCCAATAATTTGTCCGCTCTGGGTGGCTGTAGAAACAGGAGATCCAAAACTATTGGCTTCTTCCTGTAAATGTCTATTGAGTGATATTTTGAGGTAGGCCTATTATCAGCTTTAAAAACAGTTTTGATTTATGGCTTCTCTTTCTTCAGGACAATGAAGCTTCAGTGTTTATGGTTTAAGGTCTTATATTAAGCTAAGAGTACTGCGCAGCCTTGCTTGCATGTTACTGGTGGGATCATACTACAGTAATATGTTTACTCTATTAAATATGTCAGTTAGAGTTGTTGGTTGACCTATGCAGAGCACTTCCTGTGTACAAAGTGTATTTGTTTGCTTCATTTGCACATTTGTCTAGTAGATAAGCCTATGTTATAGTGCATGACGCAGCTGGTTAACTCTCTGGTCTGTAGTAGTAATAGCTGGGTACATAGAGGCTGGATAAGTTTTCTCTCTTAATCAAACTGCTAGGATAAGAGTTGATCATTCTTGTGTCCTTTTTTTATGTTTTCAGATTCCTTTCTTTCCTCTTCGCCTGTATCTCTCATTCAGTCTCCTCAAGGCAAGTGTCTGGTTCTCTTCTGCTGCTCGCTTGCTCTTGCTCTTCCTCTCACTCTCGCTGGCCTGCCGCTTTTCATCCTGATTTCTAGTGCCCCTCACCTGCTCGCAGAACAGTAACAGCGAACCAAACCCACCAAGATAAGTCCTGTAGGGAAGTCCAGTCTTCTCCTGCTTCCTCCTTAACCCTCCTCCTCCTGCAAATCTCTCAGATGCTCCCCCATCTGTTCCCAACAGATACTGCCCTAATTGTAGCTTTGATTGCTGTTCAATTCAACATGGCAATAGTAGCTTCTATTTTTACCTGCTTTACCTCAAACCTTTCCTGCTCTTCACCAATATAACTGGGTTCCCGATTGCTTCCTCTAACAGTATAAAATGTATGGTAAAAAAGAATTATCATGGCAGAGCACTAGTTCAGATGCTGTATGATACAAAAAACCCCAAGTAATATCATTGTTGAATACTGTGACAATATAACTTGAGACATTTCATTAAGCCCTTCCATCTGAATGACGTAAAGAACTCCATCTGATTGGCCAAATATTCCAATATGTTAGGCTTTGGAACTCTCATAAGCTTACCTCCGCAGCTGCTGGCAGTCAGATCCATGTCAGTCTTTACTGCCTGCCGCTGTTGAGCATTATGTAGGTCACTGGCGCTACGCTAGGTTCAAGATAATCCCAAGATTGCCACTTTATTTTAAGAAAGCAGTGAAGTTCAAGTTCACATCATGCGCACAAGAGCTGGAGTCTAAAAATGGATGAGATTGATGTCCCAGAGGGGTGGTCCTATCTTCCTCCTGCCCCAGTACATGAGCCCCCCCAAGGCCCTGGAGGATGAGTGGCACTGGAGATATCATCCACCGCCCAGTGGTCTGGACGGCCGCTGCCTGTGCCTGCTCTCTGCCCCCACCCCACGACTTGCTGCAGCTTTTTAGGCTTGGTGCATGTTTCACTTCTCTGCATAGTCTTCTCAGGTTTCCTTTGATCAGTTTTGCTTTTTTCATCTTAAGATTCTTTTTGAAATGTGATTTGTGTCAGTGTTAGGTTGTTAGGTGGTACTTGCAGTAGTAGCTGTTAGTTAGCTAATTACTTACGGGAGTTGATCAAAGGCCCCGTGTATTGGGGTACAGAACATTAGCTGGTGTTTTGGTTTGATAAAAAGACGATATCTGTGTAGCATCGTGGCTCAGTTTACAGCTGCGCCAAAAAGCATCTTGACTTGCTGTTGATCAGTGTTTTCTGAGGGATGTGGTGTTCAGTTTACAAACATTTTTGCCACTCTGATGTCAAAGACCTTGGAAAGCCAAAAGGCTAACCTGAACTTGATTTAAATAATGTTTTTTGCATTGCCAATGATGAATAAATGTTCTCATTTGCTCAGTACAAAAAAGTTCAATCTTCAGTTGAGTTCTTTGTATAGGTGTAACGATCTACCTACTTCATGGATGTGTTTTATTTCATTCCTATGATCCAACTACATTGATAGGCTCTTGAAATTTTGAACTGTGCTTGAGTCCGAAGTCTGGAATGTGTTTGTATAGTTTGTAAAAGTTACACCAGCACCACAGTAAACGTCTTCACACAACCACGGAAAGAAACTGCATCCAGTGTTTCCTCACTACAGCAGCAAAAGGTAACTTCAGCTGCAAAGCTCAGCTCAGAAATTACGTTCTTCTCATGGTTTAACAGAGCAGTCAGTGCAAAACACAAAGTCACAAGAATTATAAATAAATTAATGAGTGTGCTGCTGTTTTTTGTTCACTGTATCATTACAAACCTAGTCCTGTGTTAAATCTAGTACAGGGGTCTGCAAACAGAACACTAGCTTTTGAGACACACAATTGCATAACTTGGGTGGCTACATACTGACAACAGATTACATAAATCTGCACACAGGAGCTCAACTGGCACACAGTTCATGACCAGAGGCACACTACAAAGCCTGGCTGTTAATTGTTTATTTGAACCATGGCAGTGATTATGTAGTCTCCTCCATAGGTCTCCTGCTTTTCAACAGTTATATTTCAAAGCAGTAGCTGTTTAGGAATTTTACTACAACGCTGTTTGGAATGGAAAGTCTATTCATGTGGCTCAACTGAAACAAAGCCTTGTATTGTGGCCCTGGTGACTGCTCTATCCAGGACATTGTGGAGCAGTCAGTTTGGCACCACTCTAAAAGTCTGTTGCTGTACATTAGAGAGTGGGTACAGATCACGTAAACATAAAAACACACATAGTATAATCATGGTGCATTTTGATTTGAGTGAATTGTAAAAGTGACATAAATGTAAAATAATTCAGATTTGAATGAATGAATTTTCTTGATGAACTACATACTAAAAGCAGGAATGGTTGTTAGGAGGTGAAGGTTCAACAGGTTATGCTGGGCAGCTGGTCTGTGTATCCTAATATAGCAGCCAAGTTTCTGCAATCAGGGCTTAGCATGATCACTGGCGCAGAGAGACACAGATCATCTGACTGTTGAGACAGTTGCTGAGAACATCCTTAGCCTCCAAGTTAACTGGGGGCCACAAACAGGGGATAGATGCTGGGAGACTTTTGATGTAGAATAGAGACCATGGCAGGTGTTTAGCTAATAAAACTAATAAAAATTGACAAATTTCAATAATTAACTGTTCTGTTGTTGGTCAAATGGATCCCAGGCAGATGTGTCTTAACATCTCTGTGTTAATGTTTGTTGTGTTAGAATTAATTTATCTTATGATAAACTAAGTGTTTTTTCCAGTGTAATTACAATAGCACTCATTTGTTTAAAAAAACAACTGACAGAATTGGGCACACAGAGATTTTGTGGAGCATTTAAAATCAATTTAACTCTAAATTATGATTCTGATTCTGGCTCAACTCAAGTATATTATGCATGATGGTTCCTTTTTGTCTTTTGTCGTTAAACAAATTAATGAAAGGCACTAACCTTTCCCTTTGTTTTAAAGTTGACAGATTTTTTTTGACTTTGGTATATATTTGTTGTGTTGGCTTGAGAACATGAGAATTTGTCCATAGATGTGGATGAGAATTTTTGACACTCTGCACATGTAGTTTTTACACTGACAGTACATATTACTGTTTAGTTAATTTTAAAGGGCACTCTCAAAAAGAAACTGCACATGTATAGCAAGTTATTTTAACTTGCTATAGCACGCCATAGGAACATCATGTCAAGCAGAATATTTTTTCCTTTGCTGCTTCCTGTAACCATTTAGATTTGTTGTCATGCCAGATAACTAAATTTTAAGGACAATAGCTGCATGGCAACACTAAGCCTATCCATTCATATTATTGTTTCATAGCGCAGTGCATGAGTGCTTGGCCTGCAAAGATGAGAATAATACATTGCATGGATGTAGAGTCTTATGTGTATGACCTCCCTCCTTTTCCTCTTCAATGTTCTGCTGCGTGATGACACAGACAAAAGGGTAACCCTAGGCTCAGACAAGAACAGTGAGAGTGTAACAACATCACTACGCTTCCCTTCTCAATCCACCTCGTCACCAGCTGGAAATTATGGCCAGTCCGATGACCAGCCCGACTCACCAATAAAGACATCACCTGTTTCTGAGCGAATCAAGGCACTGGAAGCTCTTGCTGCTAAGAAGAAAGAGCCCGATTTTCGAAGTGATGGTTCCTCACACCACAGAGATCGACATTCTGACAAGCGTTCTTCCATTGAGATTCAAAAAGCTGCCTTTGAAAAAAATGAGAAAACGACTCCAACTGTTCAGAAAAAGGGAAGCTCCGTCGATAAAGAGTCACCAGAGTCGCCATTTGAGGTACTTGGAGATTTTAAACAGTTGAATGAATTTGAAGAAACTGAAGAGTGGATGAAGGCTCACTTACCTCCAGTACCAGACTTGCATTCTGTTGATATTATAAAAGGACCATTGGCTCCAGTAAATGTTGCCTTCAAACAAGATAAAGAAACTGACATTGTCCTACCCGATGCTCCAGCCACTTTTACTGGTGTCCCTGATGCTTTTATGGATTCTCCCGTTAAAGCTCCAAATCTTCAAGATGATACAAGTGTCCCTCAGAATCCATATGCTGTTGAAGAGTCTGATTTTGATCTTAGCTTTTTGCCGACAGCCTACATTTGGAATCAACAGGAAAAGAACGATGATGCTGTGGTTCCAGTGTCACCAGCTCCTCCTGTGGGCTTTGGGTCTACAGCGTCCTCAGCCAAGCACACTGAAGAGGCAAAAACCCAGTTAACAGGAGTTCCGGACCTCCCAGAAACAATTGAAGTGGACAGTTCAGGTGAATCAGATGATACTGTTATTGAAGATGGTGTCCCTATTCCTCCCTCGGTCACAGTTGTATCTTCCATCCCAGATAAAAATGTTACTACTGCTTCTGCATCATCCTCTTTTAATCTTTCCAAGGACAACAAGGAGACACCATCTGCCAAATCAGAAAGGAAGCTAATGCAAGTCCCAACCATCAATGTTATTGAGACTGATGAGCCCAATTACAGTGACGAAGAAATGGAACTGGAGGCAGAGGAGGTTGAAGACTATGAAGTTGTTAAGGACCAAGAAGTAAAAACTTCAGAGAAGACTAATCCAGAGAGCGGAATCACCGAAATGGCTAAAGAACAGTCAATAAAAAATGAATTTATGGAGGGGTACTCGCCACCATCCTCACCTGTGGACTCTGATGTGGAATACTCTCCTAAACACAAGACACAAGGACCACCTTCTGAAGCTGATCATCAGGAATCCGCTTTAAAACAAGAACCTCTACTTAATCCTACTTCTGATGACTCCAAGATGCAATCTGAAGACTTCCACAACACTACAAAAGATGAGGCTGTAAAAGACTTTTCAGACCATGAGGATGAGTGGGGTGACCACACAATGGACACGGTTCAACCAATCAGTATGACCCCTGATCCAGCACCTTCAGACATGCCCAAAGTGGATGAACAGATCAGTGCAGGTGATACAGAGGCTCCTCCTGAAGCATGCATTCCCAAATCTAGCTTTATGCAGGATGACATATATGACAGGGTATCATTTGATTATGATTATGATGCCCCACCTTCTCCTGTGGACGATGGTGACGACAGTGAGCCAGATCTTGCGGTAGACCAACCTTACACCAGTCCCTTTTTAATCCAGAATGACCAAAGCAATGCGCAAATCAATGCTCCAAGTGACGTTAAAAATGAGGATAGGTTTACCCCACTGAATGACGATGATGCTTTTGTCAATCAGGATACCTTTTCGAAGGTATATCCGCAAGATCCGTATTCTTCTTTCCACAGTGCCCCAGCGAACATCAGAGAGCCAGATGCAGATGCAGATAATGAAACCAAGAACATCAATGTAGACGACAACAGCAACTCTATCAAAGGCCAGAAAATTGAAACACAACAGCACCCTAAAACCGTTGAGTTTATATCAGAGATAAAATGTGATCTGGAAGCCATGGGCCCAGACTCAAATTCTGAAACAGCAGACAGTTTTGTGGAGTTCATGAGAGAGTGTTTAAAATCACGGCAAGATGAGGAAAACATTCAAGCTGAGGATAGCGTTGCCTCAAAGAAGACAGATGATTTCTACTCATCACCAACTGTGGTTATGGATCTGGAACAAGAGAAGCTCACTATCAATGCCCTGAAAGAGCTGGGAAGCAGTCAAGAGGAGGACATAGATGCACCTCCTCAGTCTGCAGATCAGAATGAAGTAGAACCCAATCCTGTGTCTACTCAGCAGTCTATTTGTACCTCAAATGCCCAAACCCCATGCCCGCAAACCTACCCTATACTCGACAGCACGTATGCCAAAGAGGTAGAAGCCATCGATGAATGGGTGGCAGAAGCATATCATCTTGCTGAGCATGTCTTGACTGCAGTACTAACCCACTTATCAGGTAACCTCTTCTTTTCATGCAGTAGACCCGCTAATCTCATGTAGATATCCCCTCTCCTCTCGCCAGAAATACTAACACCTCCATACAATGTCTTTCAACTCCAATTACATTGTTGTGTTTTGGAAAGATCTTGTCTACAAGAGTCTATATCAACCCTTTTCTGAAAAAAACATATGCTGTCACATGCAAGACATGTGTAAATTATTGTTCATCTCCTGCAATCAGCCAACTTTCACTCTTTATTTTTCTTGGTTTATCATGTGGGACAGATCACAGGTTTAAATTAGATGGACAAGGCTCACAAGAACTTTTAAAGGCTTAAAGAAGGAGTCGCGTCAGGTTTCTATCTTGTTGCAGCAAAGGCACAGTTAAAAATCAATGACACTGTAAGAAGAGAGCCCAAAATATGTGTTTGGGGCTAAAAGAAATTACTATTTTATTATGTCTTTATCTACACCCAGGTATCTCTTCAATTCAGAAAATGTTAGCACCTGTTCCAGTGATATTTCAGTATGCACTCATAATTAAGAGTTGGTTAGTGCAGAGTGCTAAGTGGTGGTAGAGTTACAGCGGCCAGGTCAAACCCCTGTTCTGTACAAACCTGATCTCCATTCCACACACATAGAGGCTGGTATGCAAACACCAAGCCTAACACATTCAGTGGTTCGTCGACATGTGTTGCATACTTTATCTTCGCTCCCTCACATGACAACTAGTTGTGTTGGGGCTTCTAGCAACACTTTGCTGCACAGAAGGGGCTCAAAGAAAATCAGTCATTTGCAGTGTGCACTCAACATTGTACAGCTTGTGATGATGAGTGTAACTGTGCCATTTCTTTTGCTACAGTAAGATACAGTTATAAAAATAGAAGTTGAATGGCCTGAAAAATGGCACTGTTGCATACCTGTCCCAGAGTCAGGAGCTATTTTTATGCTCCTCTGCAGTGCTGTTCCACAGCTCTGTGGGGGTATTAGGCAGGGTTTTGTTTGAGGTGCGTCTGTTTCAGCGGGTGTGCCAGTTGCCATGCTGGGTATGACACACTGTTCTGCTGTGTAACACTTTAAGGAAAGAAAGACCCTTTTTACAAACCGGTCGAGTGATGCGGTCTTTTTCTGTATTATCACACATCTGACAGATTTAAATGTGGCTTTGAACTAAAAGTCTTATAGTTTAGGATTAATACTTTGATGGATTGGAGGAAATAAGGAGAAATAAGAAAGGTCATGTGGATCCCACTGAGTCAGTTGTGTGTATTTGGTATTTGCAGTAAAAGTGAGTCACAAAGAATGACTGTTCAGTTGGTAGCCACACAGCTCTTATTCAGCCAAGGCACCCTCCTTATCTAAGCCCTAAGTAATAATTAGCAGATTTTAGATTTAGAAGTACTTTAACATTCTTCAAATGGAATTCATTATTTTTAGTTTGATTTCATATGCTGAAGTAGGAAGTGATAGGAAGGGGGTGATATCTCTATCAGGTCGTATTGACAGGGCACAATTCAAGCAGTCCATAAAATAAAGCTTTGAGGTTGAGATTTGCCCAAAATAGAAGTCTGGTAGTGACTGCTCACAAGTTCAGAGATGCCTTGTACGTCTTTTTCTCACATTTGTAGCATAGAGTTTCAGGAGCTTCAAGAGTAAAAGCAGGCCAGTGTTGCTGCTGTTTGTTACTTTCACCTTTTTGATCCATTTGGAACAAAACACACACACAGGACACACAACTTGACCTAAACTAACAGCAGCAGTGGTTGTGAGTGTTTGGATCTCCTTTCGAAGGGAATATTTTTGTAGATCATTTAAGAGCCTACTGCACTTAAATGATGGTTGCCAGGGTTATGTCAGGCAGTTTTGGTGACATCCAAAATAGGTTTATAGAGGTCATGTATATAGAAGGAAAGTACCATGTGGTGTGCTCTGAGGTCCTATACAGCGTGTGTTTGTGTTAAACGTGCTGGAGCAGCTGAAGGTCCCTGAGGCACCACCCCACGTGCCTCCTCCACCACTCACACAAGGCTTTTCAAATACCCCCTGTTCCACCACACACAGGGAAGGAGTGGCATTCAGAGCCAGCCAGCCCACTCCAGTATTACATAACTGCCTGCCTTCCATACAGGCTATCACTTCTGCATGCACGACTTCTCACAGGACATGCATTCAAAAAACTCACGGGCCATCTACAGCAGCCAGGCTATTCTCGGTGGCAGAAATTTATGATTTAGACGAGTTGATTTCACTGGGCAGAGATGGAGCCATGGCAACTACTTAAAGCTTAGCTGTAACTCATCCAAAAACACACTTATTTAGACTTTTGAAGATTTATGAAATAAAATCTATGTGCATTCTGTGTGCTTGCATCACTCATTTTAGTTTTTGTTCATTTTATCATTACTACCACCATCTCATAATATGCAGTTTGTTATTCACCATGATTGAATCATAGAGGCATTACCTTTTGGTCTAACTATAGGCCATCTCCTAATATATAAAAAATACATGATTCCAAAGCTGAAGCATTTCTTACACTCGCTTTCACTTTTTCACACCTGAAAAGACGATGACTACGCCAAAAAAAAAGCATTATAAAGAGAGAAAATCTGAAATCGGATGTTGAGAATTTGCTGACTATCGTACAATTTGTGATTGACCTGTCTCGTCTGGCTCCCTGCAGTAAAGGATCTGATCCACTGGCGAGACCCCAAGAAGTCGGGCGTGGTGTTCGGCGTGTCCATGCTGCTGCTTCTGTCGCTGGCAGCCTTCAGCGTCATCAGTGTGGCCTCCTACCTCCTGCTGGCTCTGCTCTGCGTCACCATCACCTTCCGCATCTACAAGTCCGTGGTCCAGGCCGTGCAGAAGTCCAACGACGGGCACCCTTTCAAGTAAGCATCTGCACACCCCCACAGTTTATTAGTGCGATTAAAAGCAAATAGAAAACTTACTCATTCTTACAATACATGGCATTGCTTGTTCATACCTGCTCCAGGACCAGTTCCAGTGAGTGGGAGGTCACGCATGGCATCAACTGGTGTGACCTTTCCCTTCTTAGCGGTTATTTATAGACTGCCTTTAATGGTGCAGCCAGAGCCTAAAGCAAGGCTTCAACAAAAGCACGCCATTAAGTCCTTCTCATAGCTTCTCTGATCTTCAAGCCAAAGTCGTCCCTAAATGGACAAAATGCACAAAAGAGGGAGTTTCAGGGAAGAATGTTAGATTGTTGCACATGAAAGAACTAATAAAAACATGTGAATGGTGCCTTGGAGAGTGTTAATGTAGTAGATATAGATGGCCACAGTATGCGTATTTAAGGCCATAAACATCTTATTTTTTACACTAAAATAACCTGCATATGAGACACTTAAAACATAAACTTAAGTCAATTTGATTTTTATCATCCATTCTTGACAGGTTTGATGATTCACAAGTATAAAAGTCACAGTATTTAAGTCAGTGTTTGGGTCTAAAGCTCTGTCACACTGATTTCTGGCCATTGTCGACCCACTGGTAAGTTGGGTTGAAGGTCGCACAGTGTGACAGGAGCAAAATTGAGCGATCTCACAGTGTCAGAAATTTAGGACAACCACAGCAAATACTGTAATAACAGTAGTATAGTATGGCATAGTGGTTTGCTAGTTGGCTGTGTAAACAAGCCTATCCTAACTCTTTACCCCAAGCTGTTTTTGCAACACTGAAACTGGATCTACTGTATACAAACTTGATTGCTCTTTTAAATGGCGCTTAAGCTCACTGACGCTATGTGTGTGGATTTAGAATTGTAGCCTACCATGCATTCAGCATCTCTAATTGTACAGCCTTACAGGTTTCTAATCCGCTAGCTGTAGTCATGTCAAACAGTGTGACATCTAATGCAAAACTGGCAGTGGTTGTGATACTGGTTGTGATACAAGGGCTTTAGTTTTCAGGAAACAAAGACCGAAACAACCGATCAACAATCCAGCCAACTTTAGACAAAGCTTTCCTGCAGTGCTAAGCCTTGCTCACGTCCTGTTCCCTCTGCAGATCGCTCATAGAAAAGGATGTCAGCATTCCCCCCGAGACTTTCCGCAAGCACGTGGACGCCAGTCTGACCTACATCAACCGAGCACTGAAGCAGTTGAGCCGCCTCTTCCTGGTTGAGGACCTCGTTGACTCCCTTAAGGTGAGTCTGATCTGGATCTTTCCTTACAACATCCTGCTGTCTGATCTGTTTTACTTCTAAATTAGCCTCTCCAACAGCCCTTTGCCCTGAAAAGTAGCCTTAGAATGCATCAGAAGCAAGCAAGTTATTAAAATTAAGTACCTGTACTCGGTGTAGTTGATATGTTGGTTGATTATTAACTGTGGGTGTGATTGAAGTTTAAATTGAGTTGGCTTTCTGATTACTGGAAAACTGCTGTGCTGTTAAATACATAGAGGATAACATGTACCCCACCCTGAACAGGTGCAACAAATCCAACAGGTGAATCCAGCAGATTTGTCTGTGTGACAGCTCAGAAGGGTTGGGTCATGGGTGTGTGTGGTGAAGCTTACTCACTGGAGTAAATCATCCCAATAGTTTACATATTTTCTCACACTTTCTATTTCTACTCACAGGCCACATTTACTTTTAAATACTTTTTAATTTGTGTTTTCTGTGTTTAGTTCAACAAACAAAGTGGTTATAAGTCATGAAACTGTGGTCTTAATGTGCCTTTATTTAAAAACGGAAAACTGCTACTGTGTGGTGCAACATTTTAGACTAACTGTGTGTTTCCTGACATTGTGCTTGTGTAAGTTCAGGATCCAGTTATGAAAGTTTCTCATCTTAGTCTCTTGTGTCCTCTGTGCAGCTGGCTGTGGTCATGTGGTTGCTAACCTATGTAGGAGCAGTCTTCAATGGCATTACCATCCTCATCCTGGGTAAGAACCACTCCATGTCACCAATGTCATGTACAGGGGTTCTTGTGCAGTGTGAAAAAGACTATATTTTCAACTCTCTCAAATTTAAAATCCTAAACTTAGAACTTCTGTGGCGATCCAGCAATAAATGGTAAACGAGCATTGCCATAAAATCGTAGTTTCAGGAATGAGGCCATGAACTTGAGCGATGTGCAAGGGGCTGACAGCACAGATCACTTGCTCCGAGCTTGTATCGAGGGGGTTGTTGGTCAGTCAATTTAGATTCTTCTTCATTAGACCTCTGCTCTGCTGGCTCCATGGAGACCAGCCCAGAACTATACCAGACCATTAGTAAGAGGATTGCATATCTTTATAGCAGGATAACTCTCCTTTCGTCAAATAGTCATTTTAATAAATGCAGCTATTCAGAATATATACTGAACCCAACGGAAAGAAAGAGCAGATTGAAACTCTAGCACAGAAAATAATGGTTTTTGTTTTCATGTATATTATATTACATTAAATGAGTATATTTTGATGTATTTGATGTGTGCTTGTCCTCCAGCTGACATCCTGCTCTTCGCTGTGCCTCCTGTCTATGAAAAGAACAAGGTGAGTGTGACGCTCTTGTGATCATTGTATCCACACTAATGCCACTATGACCTCACCCGTGGACCAAAGGCGGTGAGCTCACTGATGAGCACTGTCTTTATCAGACACTGAAGGCTTTCTGAGGCCCAGCTGCTGAACATGAAGTCATCCAAATATGACAGGCAACAATCCACTGAGAATGTTTGAAGCTTTAAGGCGCACTCAACACTAAAGTTAGACTAGAATTTAAACTAAGTCATATAAGGCTGAGCCTGATTTATGATTTGGCAATTCATTTTGAGAACACATGTTGGCCTGGCTGACAGAATTTCCACAACTGTTAATAGTCATAATGAAATTTATTATGGTGAAAGTAAATGTGCTCTCACACACATACACATACCAACCACTTAATTAAGTAAACCTGTTCAACTTCTTGTAAACCAGAATAACAACCAGAATTCAAGGCAGACAATCACTGCCTTTAGGAATGTGGACATGGTCAAGATAAGACGCTAAAGTTCAAACATCAGCATGAGACGAGACTGATCTATTTGGACTTTCACTATCAACCACTAAAGTGTTTACAGGGAAATTGAAAAGTGTTGTATGGTTAAACATGTTTAGTTAATAGAGTGGTTCAAATAACTTATCACCTGAACCATTTTTCTTTTCTCCAGACCCAGATTGACCAGTACATTGACCTGGCTCGCACTCAGATCAACTCCACCATCGCCAAGTTAGTACATGTTGTTTGTCATTAGTCCCATTTATGCCCCTTGTTCCACCAGTGTCCCATCTCAGTGTGCCCTGAAATGGGACAGTGGCAGGCTAAAATGGGATACAAGGAATTGTATATATCCCTTACAGAAGGGACTATAAAACGTGTTGTGTTCTTTTATGTACAATTAGGCAGTATATTTTTTTTAGAGTTGTGATATTGTATTCATGTCTTTTTTTCTCGCAGGTTGCAAGAGAAACTTCCTGGAGCTATAAAGCGCACTAAAACTGAATGATTACCCAGCTCCAACCAGAAACCTTTACATCACCACCATCCTCATTTACATCACCATCTTAAGCCCCATACCTGCCCCGCCCCCTCTCTATTATGCCCTATCCCAGCCTAAGTCACCCCACACCCCTCCACCGATCACAGACCACCACCCTGTCCCACTGACCTCGCTAGGTAGAAAATCTGAGCTATTCTACTCCAAAACTACTACTACTGCGCAGCTTAACTCGAGCATTAGTAAAGAACTGTGCCTGTGCACAGGAAGTGCATCGCTAGTGAGGAAGTGATGTCACGCCGCGGCTGACCCCGGCCTGTCTGCGGGTGTGCCACAGGGAACGGAGGCAGGGTCCAGTGAACTAGACTGAATCTATGACCTGGTTTGGTTGTGTACAGTGAGCAGGGGATGGAGGATGGCTGTTTGTCACACAAAAGCGAATGTCTGTATTTAAAACCACACATTTCCCTGAAGGTAGATGGATTGGGTAAGCTAGACCAGAAAAAAACAAATAAAAATGTTTTAAAAAAATTGTATAAAGCAAACGTGTTGGATGCTATTGTGACTAGTCTTTTCCTGCTCTTGCTCTGCAGTTATTGGTTAATGTTAGAAGCCGGTTTTGGGCTCGCTGTTACTGATTGGCCTGTTGTTGAGTTGTTTTCCTTCACCATTACAGGCATTTGTGTATAAGTTTCTGCAATGCACTGATGTTTTCTTTTCTAAACCCCTGAGCAGGTTGAAATAAAAGGACTGGAACACTGAGCCAGCTGTGATAATTTGGTCTAGTTCACCCTCTTTTTTTGTATATACACCTTAAGACTACAACAAGCTCTGCTGTATGGATCACATTAGCCTTGCTTTTTATATCCCAGCTCGTACAGCAGTCCTTTAGCCACACAGTGTTGAGGTCTCACATTCACTTGTAAATTTTGATTCTTCTCACTACTTCTTACTCTTATTGATAATACCTATAGGATGGCTGCTTTCACCTCTTATTAGCTTGGCGTAGTGTCACTTAGCATACATTTAAACAGGAGCTCTTATTGTTTTTTTTTGAGATAAAGTCCTGTTTGTTTGAGATAAGACACACTCCCTGATCTGTGGTCATAGCCTGGAATCCCAAATTGTCCCCCAAACCTCTGTCTGTCCATGTCTGCTTAAACCAATGGGCATTTTACACAAGTGTATTTCATTCATTCGTTGCTTAATTTATTCTAATAAAAGCTTTTTAGGGGCCACTTTGGGATTCAAACGTGTGAACTTCGGTCTGCGCTTTTAATGGCTGTATCAGCATTAGGGAGGGCACCTGTGAATAAAGTGTAGCTGGGAACGTAGCAGATTTTGGGGTGCATATTATTCTCTAGAGGTCTGTCGATTTTTCTTTTGACTGCCATTAAACGCATGTCATAGTTGAAGCTGGACGCCCCTCGATTTAGGCTTTGTATCATATTCAGGATTTTTGTTCTTTATGATTATTGTGATTGTTTCGGTGGTGTTTTTGAGTAAGTCATATTAGCACTACTACCGCATCTCCACATATGTTTTAAGAGATGAGTATAGAGAATGAAGTAAAACGACAGATGTTAGTATCGCTGTCCATTTCATATTCCTCTCCTCTAAAGTGAGTTTGCCACGATGTCCCCTCAGTCGCAGTAGCGCGTCATCCCATTGTTTAATGCAGGATCCATTCATCAATACAATATTCCTGACTATGCATGCTCTTCTGTGTGTCGTCTCACTGCTGGTTTGCTTCTTGTACACCTCAATTCACATGGATAAAGTAAAAAAAAAAAACATAATTGGATGTGCTGTTAATTAACCTCCTATCACACACTTAGCCACAGTTTAAAGCTCTGAATGTAAACAAGCTGCATAAGTTAGCTTTCAAACAGGCTAGCTGTACACTACACCTAGCTAGCTACACACTTTTTAATGACCTCAAACTCGAATAGGCAAAATAAAATTGTTACAGTTGAAAATTTACAAAAAAATACTTCTTATATATAATGTTATATGCATAAATAAAATGCAAAGTTACAGGTATAGGTTAGCTCTGAATGTGAACTCCATATGCTAGTTTTCAAACCTAAGCTAGCTATACACTACACCTACCTAGCTACAAGTTAAATAACTTTTTACTGCCGTAAATTTAACTATGACCCCGAACTCTAATAGGCAAAATAAAGTTGTTACAATCTAGAAATTACAAAAATACTCCTCATATTTACGTTAGAATGTGAACTGCATATGCTAGCTATATGTCAAACAGCTTTTTACTGCCATATTGAATCCAACCATGGCCTCAAACTCGAATAGGTAAAATAAAGTTGTTACAAACGAAAAATTTCAAAACTATTCCTCATATTTACTTTATAGATGCTGAAAAATTATTTTGGAATTTAAGTTATAAAGACAGCAGGACCTATTGAAAAGTTAGCAAAGTACAAGAAATAGCTAGCTAGCTTACACGCAACGTATTATCACATATTTTGAAATGTCCACATATTATAAATTTTCAAAATGGCAAATATTCTTGAAGGATTGACAAAGGCAGACTTCCACATAATAACTATCGTCTCGTGGTTGCTATTTTCCAATTAAATGACCTGGAGGCCGTGTGTCTGACCTCTTTATTTACTGCTGTGTTGTAATTAGCATGCATGAACAGCAGCTTAACCCAGATGCATTAAAACAGCTAACTGCGGACTAACTGGGGCACTATAGTGTAATATCTGAGTAAACTCACCCATTTAAAGCATGTCTTTTACCCCCGTGTTCTCATCAGCCCATCAGTGGGATTGTGTGCGAGGATCGCGTGTGACATTTTTTTGTCTTGACGAGTCTTATTTTGACTTTTACTGTTATCTAGATGGTGTTCACTAACATCAGCTGTTTTTGTATTAGCTATGACTTTTTGTTTAAACTTTAAAAGCTTTGGGAAAGATGTTGCAGGAAAACATTTGAAACAAGTTTGTGGTCTCTGTACTGATGTCGAAGTGAAATTAATAAAAATGCGTCAAAGGACTGATTGACTGTTTTGACTGTTGTTGGATTTGTTTGTGAAGGGAATATTTACCCAGGATGCCAGTGTCAGTGGGGGGGAAACAGCAGATTATAACATTGTCCACATAAATATGTAAAATAAGATTTGTTTGGGTGGGAGGGAGGGGGATTACAGCAGTCTAAATATAGACTGACACTGTTTAAGGGCATTAAGAGTTGGTCACATGCAGACTCCATTTAGAGCCAATGGGGTCTTACATAATAGAATCTATATTTTATACTTCTGAATATTGAATAAGTGTAAAGTACATTAACATCATTCTTTGTTCATGCTTGCTGTAACTGTGTTTGACTTTGCACTGGGCTGGAATTGGGCATCTTGACTGAAGAAGACAACCAACCTGTTTCCTTGTAACATGGTCAATGATACACCCTACATCTGTCCAAATACCCCAGTGGATAACATTGAGTAAAAAATGAATGTTCATGCTCCCAAATAGGTTGCTCTAAGTGGGTCGTGTGCAGTCAATATCAAGTGGTTGTTATGGCAGCAATGGAAAAAAATGAGAAAAGTTGACCAATCATGGCTTTATAGATCCATCCGTAAATCTCTATAAATCTCCAGGCTCTACAGTGATGACGCTCTACATCACTACTCCTTTGACGCTTCAGTGGCTCAGATGGAAGAGACTCTAGGAGCTTGTTTTCATCAACACTACATCACATGAATAAAGGTTTATCAATTGAAATGGAAAATATATGACAAGGTGCTATATGGCCCATAGCCATTGGAGTTTCTGCATTGTTTTGCAATATGCGTCCTGCAATATTAGCATTTTCATTTGATAACACTATGTTTATAGAAACTTGGTCCAATAAGCCTTGAACTGTATGACATGTCAATTAACCAGCTGTCAACAATGCTTTGTCCAGTGCAATGTCAGGTAAGCAGTTACTTGTATATTAAAACCACTACATAACTTTTTATCTTTACCACACTAAAAGAATCTTGTGTGCAATTGTACTGCTGTGAATTCACACAAGAAAATAATATATAGTTAAGGTGGGATACAAAAAAGGATGCATCATTGAGTATATTGATACATTGATACAGTAGATCTATTCTTTCTCTTTCTTGATGTGAACCACAGAAAATGACATGGAGACTATACATTTGCATAATGTCGAGGCTATGTATTTTTTATATACCAAGATGATAGATGTAGTTTTGACTGGTGAAAACCATATAGGTAAGTAAAACAACAGTTTTGTAATAGAATTAAAATAGAAAGGCCTAAACAACACACACAAAAGATGTCGAATGAAAATGTCCAGAAGCAGCCAAACTGTGAAAAATTTATTGAAAGGATCATCATTCAGGGGGCAGAAACATTCGCACACCTCCTTATATTTCACATCCACTAAAGCCATCATTCATTTGACAGGAAATGACTTTTTAAGTGCTCTGATAGATCATTTTAGATTGATCCTAAATTTTTCGTGAAACCAGGACAGGACCATTTTTCATCAAACCTATAATTTAGAATTCATGCAGCAGTTTGTGTATGCTGCATGAACTGTGATAGAGTTGAAATGTAGTAATATTTTCCACAATACAGAGTACTTGTATTATAGATTAAGGTGCTATAGCTTCAACGCTGCAGTTTTTGGTTGCATTATTTTGCAAAATCTCCTCATTATAATTGTCCAAAATATCATTGTCATCAGTGAAATCCTGGCATTATTTTTTGTAAAAGCACAATCCCTGAGTTACATTTGCAGTTAAAGAAGACCCTTTTCGTCATATAGCATTGAAGTAACATTGATTTTTTTTTTTTTGCATAAACTTTGTACAGTGAATGGAAAACTGAAACAATGCTGAAGAAAACGGAGAACAAGCTGCTTAGAGAAGAATTCGGACTGTTCAAAGTAGAAAATATGGACACGCTGTAATTACAAACACAATTCGTAGAAAGCAGGTGCAGAAAAAGTGCTGGTACAAAGGAACATTATGTACAATTGGTCTGTGCAGCTCTGGCGTGCCGTGTTTGAGAACGAATCGGAAATAACGTATCTCACCAGAAAGGATGTAAACAAGCGTTAAACAGATGCAACATCGCTGGCCGCTCTGTGCCATTCATTGTCTTCAGCAAAAAACATCTGTTTCGTTCAGTTGTGGGGTAAAAGCTGGGGTTTAGGGGCAAAAAAGTGCTGCTGTGTTGTCTTCAGCTAACTCACCAAACACTCCTCAAACTTCCTGAGAGGACAGGACTTGGGACCTATCAGAAACCAGCCCTGGATTTAGGTAAAAAACAAAAACAAAATGGGAGAACTGTGTGGGATGAAGTGATAAAAATGCATCTTTCAATAAATAGAAAATAGAGTTATGTTTGTCTGCTCGTTCCAAAATGCTTCTGGGAAATGTGGCGGGGTATTTTCCGATGCGCTTCTTAGATTCTGACACTATATAAGGACATTTCACAAAAGCATTTCATCAAAGAGACAAATGGGCTTTTCTATTTATCGGCAGCCTGTGATTCTGGAGCTGAGAGAACTGCTGTTTAAGACGCTAAAATAACAGTTAGCACCAGCCCTAATATTTTCATTTTAGATCAATATTATATACACAAAATATATTCCGTTCATTATTTATATCACATGTACCTTTCGTGAGAATAATCTGAACTCATAAGAAACTACTGCTAGCTGCCATTTTAGCCTCAACAGTGCTTTCACATCCAGGCTTCCTTTAAGACCCACTTTAATAAATAATGAAATCCTCCTTATAATGATGGTTGGTGATTGTATTAGGGGTAGTAGATGACTGTCAGTGCTGTGGCCTCTGTCTGGGGAGTGGCCAGAGTCAGAGCAGCAGTGTACAAAGTAGATCTAATTAGCCATTAGAATGTACAGTGCATTATACGGCCGTGTTTCTGCATCGAATCAGGAATGTGCCCCTTTGCTGATCACCTCTACAACACACTCGGTGTATACCCGTAGAATACCTTATAGCAGCTCAAGCCGTTTAAATGGAGTGCAACTGGTAATATCGTCACTTTTAAGGATGTTCCATTTAAGTCAAGCTCTCCCCCTGTAAACAGAGGAAAAAATGGCCTTGTGTATATTTAGTGCACTAGAACTACAATCCTCACACTTCTCAATATCCTCTCTATTGTAACACTTAGTACTTGAAGAGACAATTATTTTAAACAGTCTTTTATGCATTTTATCTATGTGTTTCTTATGAAATTAATATATATCTATCTAATTAACACTGTTATGCTGTTAACTTTAAGAAGATGCACACTTTTTATTTTTAGTTTAAATCTCACTTTTCCTGACTCTGATTCAGTTTGTACACTGCTTAATGCTGCCTCTGTGACAGACCCAAACTGAAGCTAAACTGACAGTTTCTATTTTTGAACCATCTTAACAACCATACTGTGAAAAAACACTACAGTGGAACTAAGTGGAGGGCCATGGTCCTGAACAAGGTCCCCTTCACTGGGAGCCCTTTAAGTGCCAAAGTGATCTGGGGCGAGTGCTGGATCGGTGTGCCCGTGGTCCTGGGAGAAGCAGTCTTCGGAGTGGCTAAACTGCAGGGCGCTCTGGCCATAGCTGAGCAGGGCCTGCTGCCTCTCGTCGACGCTGTAGAAGAGTGAGTGAGGGTGCACCTGCTGGATGTGCCTCTTGATGGTGCTGACCTTCAGCGTGGCCAGAGTGGCCCCGCACACGATGCAGATGAGGCCGTGTCTGTGGCAGTCGTAGTCCATTAGGAACTCGGTCCGCCAGCGTGTCTGATAGTTCCTGCGCTGGTCCTTCCCGGGGTAATGGCTGTGTCGGGGGGCCACAGCTTTGCCCGTTCCCCCTCTTGCGTCCTCCTCCTTTTTCAAGCGCTTACCGGCTGTTTGGACGTCAGGGGAGCTGTCCTCATTCGTCCCATCTGGATCCAGGACATCGGCTTTGCCCTGAATAATTTCTGTTCAAACAAGGAGAGCAGGAGTAAGAAAGAGGTTGCGCTTCGTCCAAATACTCAGAGCTTTGCTTTTGTAGTCATTACTACAGTTGGACTGCATTTCATAAACTCTGCAAGAGCTAAGACGTAGTGATCATTTGTGCTTTTTCAGAGTCACTATTCCCTTCCAGGACATTATCAGAGGTGATCTACTTACTATATAATGACTCTAGAGAGTGACTGTAAAAAGGAACAAATCAAAGCTGAAAATAATTTTGATACAAACCCTCCCAAAGAACAATGTTTTTAGTTTGGTTATTATTTTTACTGGACATTTTACTTTTTCTTCCTACCATTCCACAAAATACTGAACCCTAGGGTTTAAATACTGAATAAAGCACATTTAATTTGAAGGTACTCAAATGGATAACCTCACCCTCCTGACTTTGTGCACTGTCGTTGGAGTAATCTTTGGTCCAGGCAGCGGCCATGGCTTCTCTCTCTTGTCTGCTCAGGGTCGTGGTCTCGGGGTGACACTCCTGGATGTGGCGCCGGAAACTGCTGACCTTGGTTTCATGCATGACCTGAGAACACACCATGCAGTATGTGCCCCTACCCTGAGGCCCGTAGGCCACCAGATAGTCCAGACGCAGCCGCCACGGGTCGCCCCCGCGCAGACGCTTCCTCCTGGGCTGGCGGAGGGGCTGGGGTCCCTGCTGTGGCGCTCCGATTTCCCCGTCCTCTCCGATTAGACAAGTGTCCTGAGTTAAGGTGCCATCTTCTTCCGGACGTGGGTTGGACTTCACCCGGATGGCCTTCTCCTCCTGAGCAAAGGAGTCCTCGCCAGATTCTTTGGTGGTGGGCTCTGATATGATTGGGTTTTGGGACTCTTCTGTCACAGGAAACAGAAAATAATAAACATGGGTTACGTTTTGAAATAACATTTAGCTAATCAATTATAAACCATAGTAATAGTCATTTAGTTACATTAGCAAAGTTTCAATATGACTGTCAATTTTCCTGGTAGGCATTAGCAAGTAATTACACACCCTCAAAACGGACAGATAATTGTCAAAAAGTGCCATATTCTCACCGTGCGTTTGAGCCCAGGCCTGAAGGATGCAGTGCTTCTCTTCTGAGCTGAAGACCAGAGAGTTGGGGTGGATGTCCAGCACGTGCCTCTTTATGTGGTCCAGGTGGAGCGAGGGGAGTTCGGCCCCGCAGACCATGCACTGCAGCCTGCCGGCCTCTGCCTCGTACTTCATAAGGAACTCCTGGCGGAACCAGGCGTGCAGAGAGTCGTTCAGGTAGCGCTCTAAAGTCTGGGATAATGGTCCAGCTAACTCTTCTTCTTTGGGCAGAGGGGCTTCCTCTTCCCCGGGGCAGGGCAGTGGACTGGGGGGCTGTTCCTGGGGGAGCTCCAGAGGCATTGCATCATCCGTCACTGCAACTGAAAATAAATGTAGGTCATCTATTACACAACTTGTCCATCCAACTACACTGAGCAAGTCAAACATGAATAAAAATAAATATACTTGAATATAAATATATAAATTAGTATATAAATTAGTATACTTGAGGGTAGTTTTTGTCACAAAATAGAATCTAAAGGCTGCTCTACTGTTACTGAGGACTCCACATTTCCACTTGGGTTTATTACAGTAAATGTGTGAAATTCTAAATAATTGGAAATGTAAATATTTGCAGAAATGTCCAGGCACAGTTTGCTCTGTACAGCCTATGCCTCCTTACTACAGCATTACATCACCAGCCTAGTGTCAGCACAAAGTCACACTGCCACCAAGTGTGAGGTGTAGAGAAAAGCACTGCTACCCACCAGCAGCAGGCGTGCTGGATATCAACAGCTCCTCCTCTTGAGCAGACGACTCAGCTGCAGAGCCGTACGACCCCTGACCTCCACCCACACTCAGGTGGCTCTCCCAGCCGGAGCGGATCACCTCCTTGTCCGCAACGCTCCACAGCAGGGAGTCTGGGTGCTTCTGCCTGATGTGCCTCTTGATGGTGCTGAGCTTCAGTGTGGCCAGGGAGCTGCCACAAACCATGCAGATCATCCCCTGTCTCTGGGGGTCAAAGTCCATCAGGTACTCACTGCGCCAGTATTCATGGTAGTACCGCCGGTGGTCCCGCCCAGGGATACGGCTGTGGCCCTGACGTGAGACCCTCGGGACCCTGGTTTTACCTCCAGAGGGACCAGGGGCGATAGGAATGAGGAGTGGGTGATCAGGGCCCTCTGCGATGCTCCAGTAACTAGTGCCTGGAGATTTGGCCAACATATCCTCAACATGGCCATTGGCAAGACGGTCTCCATCTGAGAGGAACACAAGTAAAGATACTGGTCATTATTATTATTATTTTTTCCCATGGCAAATATCTGAAAAATAATGTTTTTTTCCCTATTCTTTTACCCCTAGTATTGCTGCACATAAAGCTTCAGCCGACTACACTACAGCTTCATTTATTCAGTTCTGTAAATGTCATTTGCTCTCGGTATGTGGGTCATTTTTACCAATAATCGATATGGTTTTGGCATTGACCGTGAGGAACTGCCGCTAGGTGGCAGCCGTGTGCTGCGGTCCGCCTGCCTGCGTGCTGTTGAGCCTTTGTTTATAGGAGCCACACAGACATAGGGGCCATGCTGCTCTATGGCATTGTCCCTGACGCGGATTAACTGGCTGTCTGACAATGGCCGTGGCTTGACAGCCACACACACTCACTGTGTAGTGGCAAACACCGAGAATAACAACAGTTTACCTCCCAAGTCACTGTCCTCTCGCGTCGCTTCCTCCTCTCCGCTTATTATTAATGAGAGCAGCTCAGGCTGCTCGGCACGGCGGAGGTCCACGGGCTCTCTTCCGCCCGTGTCTGGCTCTTCCATTACTGCCTGACTGCGGCTCTCACCGCGCTCGGGTCCCTCCGTGCTCTACTGTAGCGTACTGCTGGAGCGGGACGTGTCATTACCACAGAAACATGTCGCTCGACACGCATCTGCTGTGAACGGGCGCTCCAGCACGATGTCCCCCACACACTTAACTTTTCACACAATCACTCAATCTGGAATAGGAACCGCGCCGCTCCTGTCCCGCACTCTGTGGCAGCGTTTAGCAGGCCTCTTCTAATGTATTTTAAGGCTCTTGCTTGTCTTCAGGGTGGGGAGCCGGACTAGGGGCCCCTGGGGCTCCTTAAGGGGCTCCTGGGTAAATTTAAAGAGACAGTAACAGCGTCGACAGCGCACACCCACCCCGGGGGGGCAGCGCCGTCAGCGGGAGCTAATACCACTGATAAGCGGCTCAAGTCCTGCTGTTCTTTCCACACGACAGCCCCCGGTTTGTTCGGAACAGAATCGGTTAAACACGAGGCGGGACCAGTGTAAGTGAGGGCCCCACGAGCTGCACATGACACAGGCCGTGTGTGAGAGGTCCCTGCTGAGTGTGAGGGGCTGACGAACATGCGCTAGCATGAGCATTAGCACATATGCTAATTACAGCTTGACTAATATTCGCTTTAGTAAATAATATCTAACAACTGACGGTTCCGTAATGACAGAGATGTAGCACGTGTTAGCTCAACAGGATGTCATGACAAAGAACACAAACACATAAACTACCTGCAGGGTCTACAGGTATTATGTGAAATGTTTATTGGTCCTACAGTAAATTACTATAGTTATTATATATTCAGTAGATTACTGTAAGGGTTTGTGTAGGTGATAATAGACCCATCCTGGCAGGTTTCAGTATAAAGGCTTAAAGATATTTAGCTTTTTACTGAAATAAAATCAGTGTCTTAGTGACACTGAATTCATGTGGGATTACAAGCTATGAAGTCTGACCTTTAGTTTATTACATTTTGTCATTATTTTTCCCTTGATTAAAAAAAGTGTATTATGAACACTGTCATTATGACAACTATTGTCACAAACCTAGCCTCAGTCTCATTTATCTGTCAGAGACATGTGGCCTTATGACAGCAGGACAGAGGGAGCTCCTGTCCCAACTCTTCCCATAGATGGCCACTGCCTGCTCTTTGTTGCACTGTTAAAAGATGACCCATGTTGTTTATTATGGCATCCATGCATCCATCCTGCTGCACATGCTTTGCTCTACCACCTCACAAGTTTGACTTGCCCTTTCTGACATTTTTACAAAGTGTCTTCTATCTCTATTTTCAGTTGACCTCTACAACAGGTCACTACATAAAAAGAATCACCTTATAAATATGAATAATCAAATCTAAACTCCAACTTTCCTTGGGGCGAGGGACCATTGTCTTACTGTTGATATTAGCAGTGCTTTCATCTGACCCACCAAGACATCTGTAGCTTAATGATGTGCTAGCAATTGTACAAAAATACAAGGGCAGTTAAGTAATTTTTTAGTTTTTACAATTTTACACATAAACAACAGTTTTATTGTATAATTGTATTTAGCCTTTTAAAATAAATATATCAGAAACACATTGGTTTGCCTAATGCTGAACAAACTTTGTTAAAGAGTGGAGAGCTTTGTATGGAGCCAGTGGTACTTGTGGTTATTTTTAAAACGAATGCATTAGCAGTTTTACTGTCCCTAATGAGATTTTCACATCAGGGTAAATGAGTTTGGCCCTGCAGGTGTAGTTTAAACCCAAAGAACATGTAACACGTGATTTGATGAGACAGAGGTGGAGCTGCTGTCTTTAATGTAGTCCTCATTAAACAGGTTAGGTTACAGTCACGTGACACCAGGCCTGTCTGGCTCGTGGTCTGGCATCAGTCAGACTGTTAGAAACCAAAGACATATTAGCTCCTAGCGTTTGGTGAAATGATGGCTGAAATGCGTTGTGATGGTAGATAACAAGCAGAGAGGCTGGGGGCGTGTTCCTCCGCTGTCCTGTGTCCTACTCGCAGTGAACGCGCACGCAGGTCCCACATCCTGGTACTTTGCGCGTTGTCAAGGCAGCCTCGGAGCACGGCTGGCTGGCGGAAAGTAGCTGCAGTGTCCTGGCGAAATACATGTCCACAACCCTTTAGAAAAACTGTCCCGGAAAGTTAGGGCTAACTAAAAGGTAACGAATATGCATGTTTTCTTCCACATCTTCCTGGAGTCCCGCTTTAGGACGGCTCTACCGGGGTTTAGTGTGCTCTTTTAGGCAGGCAGCTCACAGACGGGCTCCCGTCCGTGTGGACAACGGGAGGAGCTTCTGTCCATTGTGCTGCTGCGAGAGACAACGCGTTGGGTACAATTTACGCACTAAACGGGCTATTTTTTACTTTATGTGCGCCACATCTACATTTGTGATGATTTTATACAGCGTTTGTCCCTAAAAGAACCCGGAATAAAGAATAAGACGGTTCTCGATAGATAGAAACTGTGATAGAAAGGGACAGGTTTAAAGGGACAGTGTCACTCTGCTTCTTCCTGGACTGCAGCTGAATGAATCTTGAACCACATAGACAGGTCGTGTGGTGAAAACGCATACTTTTAATAAATTTCACACGTTTAAGAATATGAAGTGTTGCAGTCTCAAGTGAAAAAGCAGATCAGCGTTAAGTGGCATTGTCCTGGGATTTGCATTTGAACAAACGTCACTTGGAAGTGGAGCACTCATTTAAGATCTCTCCTTTAATAAACATGTCAGATAAAGGTAACTGTTCATAATAATATGAAAAGGCTATATTGTATGGTATTTTATTTTAGATTGTGAACTGTAACGTCATACAGATCATTTTAGCTTTTTACATTTTCTGCATCACAACCTATGTTTTTGTAAACTTAAAGATACAGCAGTGGAAGTCGTCTTTTGATTATGTACTCTTTTTTACAGTGTGACCAAAAGAACCTTAATTTAAATGTGCTAATAATTTAATTGTGTATTTTGTAGTAAACTATTATGGTTTATTCACCTTAAACTAATACACTTTGCAATTATCCATCTATCAAAAGTAGTCATTTAAAGACAGCTCTGTACAAAATTGATTTGTAATTAAAGTTTGAAACTTATCATTTGACCTTTTTCCATTGGCTTTGTCTACAAACAACAGAATGTCCCTGCAGGGCTTACCATAGGTGTTAATATGATCTGGAAAGGACACACTGCACCCTAAAATCAGCCTTAGAGTACTGTTGTAATCATGCATTTGAAATGTTTTGTTTTTAGGGCACAGCCGACTGATGCTATGACTGGAAGATCTGGCTGCTGCTCAGGAGAGCTGCATTACCACATTGCAGGAGAGGAGGAGAACTTTCTGGTTTGGGATTAATGGGTTCAACGGGACCGGCCTCTAGAGGGACGAGCCTGCCCATACAGTTAGATCCGAACTTATGGGCTGCTCACACCGGCTGAAGTATGCCCACGTTAAAAGATAAAGGCAGTTCCACAGGACATCGCTACAGGCCTGCGTCCGAATACGACGATGCCACCCTGGCTCAGAAGAGAGAGTACTGGAGAAATAAGAAGAGGGAGCAGAGGGCCCGGCTGTCGGAGCGGAGAGGAATGGCCCCAAAACAAAGCCCAGGCGGGCAGCTCCTCAACGTGTTGGCCCCTGCGTCTTCCTGCTCATTGCAGGTTAAAAATGAATTAAACAAATCAGCCAATATCTCTGCCTCTTTACAGACCGGAAACATCACATCAGCCAGTTTGGTGGCCCCTAGGAGCCAAAAAGAGCAATGGCTTCAGACAATGGAACTCAACAAAGTCCCATGCTCCAACTCCTCCAGAAGTGAGGTGAAGTGTATGACAGCTATAGTTAACACAGGGATCAACTCAGTCCTAGTCGGTCAACTAAACAGCAGCTCCTCAGTGCCTCCGCTGACAAACAGCAGCTCTGCTAAAGCAACCCCTCAGCCACGTGCGCCTATGCAGAGCCAGACTGTTCCCCAAACCAGCCAGAACGCACCAGTCCCAGTGTTCATTCAGCCCAAACCCCTCTCCACTGATGGAACCACTAATCTACCCTTTGTGTCTTCTCCACGTGGCCCAAAAAGCACACCTCAGACAGGAACAAAGAGTGCCTTGGTCACCCCCCAGCAGAGGCCTACAGGTGCTGGAGCCTCGCTGGTTACGCCAGAGACCGAAGAGGAGAAAGCAGCCAAGCGCAGAGAGCACTGGCGGATCAAAAAGCGAGAGCAGCGGGCAAGGCTGGCAGCTCTACTCGGTAAAAGCAGAAACAGAGCACAAAGCGTAGAGGTGTGGGCGCCAAAAACACTCTCAGGTAATTCTGCTTCTCTTTATTTTCCACCCAAATCAAGTTTGATAGAACCCGGATCTCTAGCGCAGGCGCCCTTTAGTGTTGCCAAAACAGAGAAACTACAAACTACAATGATTCACAGACAAACAAACATAGGGACAACACAGACTGCACCCACCTCTGCTGTTATAAATACAAAGAAGTCAGTTGAACCAATGAGAAGGAGTCCCAGTTATTATCACCTCTCTGGGGTGTCCCGTGGGCGATGTAAAACACCAAGACAGAATTTCATTAATCAGAGGATCTTAAGGGTCAGATCTCCTTCCCTGTCCTACCTCTTTGGGAGCAGAAGTCTCCCCAAGATTGACCCCACTGACACCCCTGAGCAAGTCATAGCCAAGCGGCGGGAGTACTGGAGGATTAAAAAGCGCGAGCAGCGAGCCAAGCTGTCACTGGAGGTCAGAAGTAGGTTGAAGGAGAAGGACTGTTTGCAGCGCAGAGTAAAGAGGTACCATAAAATCTTGGAGGACATGAGGAAGGCGAGGTCCCAGTCCCTTATGCATGCATCTGACACCATCGGGGGGTTCATCAAAGAGGACGGCACGCTCACTATTAACATTCCACAAGTTACTGTGAACCTCAGCGCTCCGGTGCATAGAAGAGAGCAGGTGGCTCACTCTGATGCCTGCAGTACACAGCCACAGCCAGGTAACACCACTTTTAGAGTAAATCCCCAGCCCCCTCTATCCCGGCCAGTACAGGTCAAAGTCTCCATCCCACAGTCACTCAACAAGTCTCCGAAAATACTGCCAATCAGACCGAAGACACAACTGGAAACTAGCAATTCACAAATACTACCCATTCAAACATCAGGGTCCCACCTCACACTCTCTCATCCCCCAGCTTCACTAAATCCAGGTTCTGGGTCAGCGGCAGGGGGCTGCGTCATGAAAATGGCTGTCTCGTGTAGGGCACCATCGCTGTCAGCTGCCTGTCTAGATCCGTCGCTAACGGAGGAGGAGAGGATGGCCAAGAGGAGGGAGTACTGGAGGGTGAAGAAGCGTGAGCAGAGAGCCGCTCGGGCCATAAGCCTGAGGCAGGGTGTGTTACAGGCCAGGGCTAGTGCGGTGCTACTGAAACGGAAAGCACAAAAACACATCACCGCTGTGCCGCTGAGCAAAAGGCTTCCTAACCAAACAGGAAGTCTCTCGAACAACAATGTGGCTGCTTTGTCTCATGAGATCAAAGATGAGAGTGAATTTATGCCAGCAGTTGACCTATATTCAGATCAAGCCATCTGTCCAGATATCAAACCCCCAGTCTCCCAAACTCCACCTCCAGCTCAGGCAGATCCCGACCCAGCTCTGAGTGCAGACAGCCAGGCCGCTACTCTGCTGGCTGTGGCCTCTATGAAGAAACTCTTGGAAGAATCCCTCAGCACTGTGGCCGAGCATCAAACTGAGACTGGAATTAAAATAGAGACAAAGGAAGATAAAGTGGAACAGGACATTAAGCAAGACATTTCTCAGCTCGTTGCACAAACAGATGTTTCCGCATCAACTGCTGCTGATCTAACACTGCAGTTAAAAAGCTGCGAAGAAGATGACACTCCAATACATGAGGATTCATCTTCCGAGCACAAGGACACGTCCCAAATTACGCCGTTACCTTCTACCAGCAATAAAGTATCCCCACATTCCAACTCCGACAGCCAAACCCCTTCTTGTTTCGAAGCAATCCCCAAAATAGAAGCCTCCCCGTCTTCCCAGCGCCGAACGCAGAGGCCTCACGTTAAAAGAGCAGGCCATCAACACTGCTGCTCTCCTGAGCCTCCCAAACTACACCACCTCCCCATAGAGCCGCCGAGTCCGACACCAGGCCTGAATGACGGCGGGGCGATGGCGACCAAGTCTCCGCAGGTGATGGAGTCGAGCACGAGCAGCCTGCAGAAGAAGAGGGAGTACTGGAAGCTGATGAAGAGGCAGCAGAGGGCGAGGCTGAAGGCCAGACAGAGGAACAGCAGCAACGGGGCTTCGCTCAGAAACGTCCAGGTAATGCTTCACAACAATAGCTAATCTCACAATACATGTCAGGACTGCAAGGATTGGGTTTTTTGAGTGAAGACTTGACTCATTTGTTTATTGTGAGGCCTTCTGAAGTAGTTTGCTGTGTCATTACCCTGCAGACTGCCTCTGGTATTTGACACTGAACAGCAAAAATAGAGGCTCAGAGAGGTCCACTCACAGGGAGCACATACAAGAGCTGTCTCATTTCTCCTATTTGCCTTTGCCCGTTTCTCCTCGGCTTTTTGTCCCGCCCAGAGAGGACACACAGAGAGGACAGAAAGAGAGGACAGAGGAGATAAAGAGACGAGACATGAAAGGACAGAGGAGAGACAGGAGAGGAGTCAGGAGAGGACTTAGGGAATGACAGATGAGTTTAGTGAGGACGTCCTATCCTCCGCAGCATCATTTGTTATGAAGTCTAGGTTTATTATGACATTAACACAACTGGATCTCCAACTAAACCTCAAATTAACATCAGAAATAAAATGTATTGTCCAATTTGTTACACTCTTGTCACACCATCTAATTATTACTATCCAGGCTATTTTCTTTTTAAATTTAGAAATACAGCATTCACAAACAAGTTATGAGCCATTATCTCGACCACTTTATATATTACTTATAATAAAGCAGCAGCTGCCAGAGCTTTTTAACCTCCGTAAACTGTAATTAGTGCAAATAAAACAAGTCTGTGGAGGCTGTTTATGAGACAAACACAAGAGATGTTTGTTACTTCAGTGTAAGATGCTCTGGTGTATCCTCGCTTGTGTATCTTCACCCAAGCCTCCTCCATCTTCGGCCTTTACTCCTCAGAGCAGTGTTTTGGGACAGCAATAAAAAATGAGCACTGTTGGCTCACAGCGTACCTTGGTTTCCCTCACCAAAGTCGAAAAACATGCTGTTGTCTTCAGTTAGTAACATGACCAATTACTGGCACAAGATCATAAGACCTCTGGATGGGTTCAATTTAAGTTAAGTTAACTTAAAGGATATAAGTGTTGCTTTTTCTTTTGTGAGCAACACAGTACCATGATTTATTGTACTAGTACTATACTATTTATTTCTATTTTTTCTTTTCAGTACTTCAAACTTACTTGTGACATTTCAATATAGTTGTGATAAAAGCTATGCTGATTTCATAAGAAAGTATTTTCATGAAACTGTACTGTGAGCCATTATTCATTCATTCAGTTTCATGTTGGAATATCTTCTAGTATTGTTGCTTATTCCGACTTTGTTATCGTAAGGAAACGTTAAAAAAATATCTGCTGTTGTGCTTCAGTCTTCAGGTTGTATCCCAAACAAGAGTCCTGTGGTAAAACCAGCCATCCTGCCCAAGCCATCCATGTCTTCTGGGACTCCAGTGAACAGCATCCCTACTGTCCTGGTGGTCAGCCCGACCAAGGCCAACACCGGACCCCGGGACACGCTCCGGGTCAAACCGCCGGTCCCCAGCAGAGACTCAAACAGCGACTGTCGGACGAAGACCGAACGTGAAAACAGCAGCTCACATGTGGACTGTTTGCCCCCCTCTCTTCCCACGCTAAAGCCCCCCGACAACCCCCTCTCCAGCATCAACATACAGCCCATCGAGCCTTCCTGTCAAAACGTCACTCCTACTCTCAGGTCTATTATCAATCCAAGTGCTCCCAGTCAGAACAGTCCACAAATCCAAACGCCTCCCATTAAGTTATCAAGCCACCTGGTCCCGCCCAAGCCTATTCCCGGGGAGTCCGACGAAGACTTCCAGAAGAGGAAGAGGGAGTACTGGAGGATCAAGAAGAAGGAGCAGAGAGCCAGGAAGGCCTTTCAGGAGAAGAGGAGGGCGCCTGACAACTGCTGGTCCACTGTGTCGCCCCAGACTCTGTCACAGGTATGGACCAAAAAAGTCAGTCAGCTAAAATAAATGTTGCTTCAATTTGTAGAACTGTTTGACCTTCTCTGGTAAACTCACTTGATAAAATATCTGAATGGGTCCCATAGCTTTGAAATCTGTGAATGAGGAAAGTAACACTGTGTAACTTTCACAGTACACACACTGCACCCAACTCAAACAAATTCTACAATGTGTAACCGTAACTATCTCTCCTCACATAAGATTTTTTCATTGTTGCTTTACAGTTCCATTTGAGTTTGCAGCAATGTGTTTTCTTTAGAAGCTGAAATTCCTAAAAAGTTACAGAGCTGAGTGCTGCTTTTCTAGATAAAAGCTACTATAATCTTTGTTCAGAATTAAGCCTTATTCCCACTGGAGCAGTGCGGTGTAGGTCAGGTCGGTTCTCGTGTGTTTCCATTACCAAAAGGGGTCCCTAAAACCATACCACTTTAGAGACACCTCGGCTAAACACTGCCATCAGTTAATTGGATGATAGATAATCCTCCCTCGAGAAAACTAGAAGCTTAAGATTAACATTAACATTAAACTGATTTTTTTATCTTCTTATAAACAGAAATATTCAAACTAAACACAATAAATGTTTTTTTTTTCCCCAATGCAAAGCTAGCATTTATTAGCACCATCTCTTTCGTCGTCGTACACCTCACACTTTATGGATTTAAACATTGCATTTATCGTTTACAATGCATTAAACTCAAGCAGAATGGGGGTTACCGGTACCAAACGGTCCTGAACTGACTCGACCTGTACTGTACCCCACAGTGGAAAGGCCTTGATGAAAACTCCATTTACTGGCATATTCATACTTGATGAAAGTGGTCTTGGGACACGATCTTCAATGCTGTTAGAGTTCATTGTCACTGTCAGTTCTAATTGTGGACAGATATTCTTTCAACACAATTGTCGACACAGCCATAGTACAATCAAATGCCTTCTATAATTAAACCGAGCCTTGTATCTCTGCATTTGTAGGAATCAAATGAGTGGGCAAACTCCTCTGAAGAGCCAGAAAACCCAATAGAGTACGTTTATTATTACATCATATAAACAATATGAAGCCAGAATTATTTTAAAATAGGATAATAATGATTACGTTGCTTTTTTTGCAGTAACTCAGTCGACTCTGACGGAGGATCCTTCCCAGATTACACAGTGCCAATCGAAGGTAACAAAAATTTCCATTTGAATACCAGAAAAGAGATTATATATTTGCACTACTAAAGGATTTTTTTTTCTCCTCCAAGACGAGCTCCTTTACACAGACTACGAGGGTCCCAACGGCGAGGAGGAGGGTCCCGTGTCGGACGACGTCTGGAGGAGCCACTACCTCATGGACTACGACCCGCTCAACCAGCTGCTGGTGTGCATGGTCTGTGGGGAGCTGCAGTACGTGCACAGCCTGGAGGGGGTCCGCACGCACATCGAGGAGGCCCACCCGGACACGCTGAATCTGGATCCCGGGGAGAGGCAGCGGATCTTGGAGGCCTGGGACGAGCAGGTGTCCCAGAGGGAGCGCTTCTTCACCAGCCAGCTCCAGCAGCACAGCGCCTCCATGGCTGGTGGGTTGGGACTGCAGTAATTTGATGACAGCTAATGCTAACGGGAACTTGACCAAAACACACAGAAGGTAAATAAGGGCAGTTTACTTATCCCAGAAAACCTAAAAAACTAAAAACAACTATTTGTCACATTTTAAACTATTCTGTTGGTTGCTAACAATGTTTTCTTTTTGTAGTATTGTTTCTTTTATGCCTAATTTTGGTTAAATTTGGTTAGTATAGATTCTATTGAGGTTTTTTTTTTCTTATGTTTTGCAGAAGCACACAGGAACTAAGAAAAAAAAAAAGAGAGAAGCAGAGCTGACAAGACTACAGCCCAGGGTCCATCCAGCTTTATTTGTCTTATTTATTTCTTCATGTTTTCATTTCAAAGTCACCTTGAAAGAGTGCGATGAAGGGAATGTTTACCCCTGAATCATTGTTTACTTCTTTTTCTTCTGGGATTTAAAAAAATAATCTTGTATGACACATTTATTGCACATTAATGTCACCTAAAACATTCCAAATGCTGTAGATTAGTAGGTTTTTGTTGTCGCTGTGGTCCGAATGCTGCCCCCTTCTGTTGACCTGCCCGGAGTTTTGAGTTTACAAGAGCTTTCAGCACCAGTGCCAGCTACGAGGAAAAAAAATAAACACATGTACAGCACAAGAGACTTTCTACACTATGTTGTTTGAAGAGAGAACACTTCCTCTCAGTTTTCTAAGACGTTTTTACTGCACTACCTGCATCCTTCGGACTAAACCGTGAGCAGAAAGTTGCATCAGTCTCAAGTTTTTCTACCTGCTCTTGTTAAAGATCCTCTTGCAGTTTTTAAAATACACTTTTGTATCTTCTCAACTTGTAAAAAATGTCTTGTAATTTCATATCTCCACCGTGTGACATCGTGATTACACATTATTTTGACGTGGTTATGACAGGCCAAATCAGATTTTTTTTTACTATTTATTATTTATTGAATCTCATTGTGTAATTGAAGAGCTATTGTTCATATTATAGCATTTTGTCATTTGTAAGTATCGAGAATTTTCCTGCATGAGTAAGTAGTCGTATGTTAGAGACGAGCGCCGGGAATGCATCCCTTTGATTTTTATTCCACGATACGGATCAGGAATAAAAAGACTGAAATGGTCTTAAGTTTGAGCACAAAGCAGTGGAGACATTCATGCTTCAAAAACCTGAAAAAGCCACAAACAAAAGTGTTGATAGCTGCAGATATACCAGCTGTTTACCTTCTGAGAATGTACTTTTGACTTGTTAAAAGGAAATGTTCAAATCCTTTCAGAAATAAACCCTTTTGTACTTAAAGGAGCATTGTGTAATTTGAAAAAATGATACGTAGACAAGCAGAAAAACTGAGCACATTTGGAGAAGCACACTTAAGTTTCCTAGTTGCATTGAGTAACATTTTCATTTAAACCCAAGACTAACAGACACCAAAATGTGGAATCACACAATTTATTGTTAATATATCTACATTTACAGTGTGCATTTTTGTTTAAATAAGCAAAGTTGCCACAGAGTTCCCACTCCTTTTGTGACCTGATATGACGGACAATTTCTCTCTGATACAGGGTTACCATTTAATTTTGTTGTTTTTTACCTATTTACAAATTTGACTTCACTTGAGGTTTTCCGAGGGAACTCTGTGCCAGTCTAAGCTCAGCCATTATAGATTCAGTACAGTATATATTAGTTTATGATCTGCTGTGTTTGTCCAGTCACTGCTTCATCCTGTGTCGTCTCTGTGGCTCATCCTCTTCTTCAACTGTGGGTTCCTGAGTCTCTGGATGGGACTGCTGATGCTGCTCCTCCTGATCCGGGCCTGGCTGTGAATCTGGGGGCGCCTGCAGCTCCCTGGGGCCCGCGTCCAGGCGGAAAAAAGTAGGGACCTGACCCAAGATGGAGTTGGTCTCCTGGAGGCCCGAAATCCACTGGTTGAGCGTGGCCTGGTCCCCCTGGCCAGTCATACACATAGCGAAGACTGGGCCCTCATCCACTGCACACAAAGACCCAATTCACTCAACATTTTCCATTATAAAATTCAGGGGGTTTTTTTTATTCAAAAGCTTCCCAGTGGATGTTTTAGACAGTGCTGTGAAGAAATGTTTTCCCTGATTTCTTTTTTATATATATATTTGTCACACTTCAATGTTTCAGATCAAACATATTTAAATATTAGACAAAGATTATTCAAGTAAACACAAAATGCTGTTTTTAAGTATTTAATTTCATTATTGAGGGGAGAAAGCTATCCAAATCAATCCAGCCCTATGTGAAAAAGTAGTAGCCCCATTTAGCTAATCACTGGTTGTGCCACCCTCAGCAGCAATAACTGCAATCAAGAATTGTTTTAATTCAGCGACATTTGACTTTTGGCTTTGACTAGGCCACTCCAGAACCTTAATTTTGTTTTGTTTTTTGTATAGCCTTTTTCCCTTAATAAATAAAATAATCACTTCAAAACTGCATTTTGTGTTTACTTGAGTTACCTTTGTCTAATATTTAAATTTGTTTGAAGATCTGAAACAGTTAAGTGTGACAAATGTGCACAAAAATAAGAAATCAGGAAGGGGGTAAATATTTGTTCACAGCATTGTACAAAATTTGTCTGGGCTCTGTATGAACATATGTCTTACGGTCTTCAACATCGAAGCTTTCATCGTCCCCAAAGTCCCGATCTAAGTCCAGGTCCAACTGCAGAGGATAGTCAAAACACCTCTCTGGGTCATAGGGCTCCTCCGTCTGTGGGACAAACACACACATAAAATCACATATATCCATTGAAAACTCTGGTAGTAAATTACGTCACTGTATTTTCATGCTTTGTTGCTGATTAGGCTTGAAAATCCATGCTTATATCAGGAATAGGCTAGATTTTTGGGGTTACTCCTCATAAAAATTTCCATAATAATGAAAAGATATGCAAGTAAAGCACTCAACAGTGTTTTGGTTTTGAGGTTTTAAAAAATGTGCCACATGCTACAGTTTAGGACCTTTAACCAACCATGCCTTTTCTTTTAAGAGGATTATAAAGATAAAAGATTAGTGATAAAAATAACCTACTCGACAAAATGCTTTACAGAAAGAGTATAGATACTGCTCTGAGTCACAATTTCAGTTTGTATTTTGTGCCATACTGTATTTTAGCAGTAGTAGTATCCCCACCTTCTCCTCAGGCGGGGTAGGGTCAGCTCTCAGGACGTAGTAATACACGCACGTCTTTCTCAGCCATAAAGGGAACGGACCTTCTACAAACACAGGCTTGTCGGGGTTATGCTTGGCCAGGAGCTCCATCTGACTCGGGCTCTGAATACCTGCGAGACACAGCAAATGTTTTCTACTGCAATAACTTCTTATAACAATCTTAATCTTGTAAACACTATTATTATATTAGAGGAAACTGGATATACATGGTTTCCATACCTACAATATGTGGGTGCGTAATCTCTTGACCACTTTCAGTCATATCTGTGCATGGCATCTGAAATAAGACGCCATTTTGTCACATCAAAACAAAAAAAACATCAGTGAAAATGATCTATTTTGACTAAAGCGAAAGGTGCGGCGGTTTTACCTGGTAGACGGTGACTTTAGCGTCAAGGTCGTCGGCGATGCGATTGAGGCTGAGGCGAGCCAGGTCCACGGGGTCCTCGGGCAGCTGCAGGGGGACGGGGTAAGGGTTGGCGTGCTTGAATTTGGGGAACCAGTACATGATGCGTTGGTATTTCCTGATGGGGTGGCTCTTCTCGCCGAAGATCTGCACCAGGAGGACCTTGGTCTCGACGTTAGGCATGACCCCTGGAACAAAAAATATAGGAGCTCGAAGTACTTCTTAAAAACCTAAGAATCAACATGAATTATAGTGATACGTTGTTGGTGGGGTAAGGTAGTTATAAGGGGCCCAAGTGCAGTTCTGGTGGGCACTTTCTTCTCACAAGAGCTGCATACAAACTATAACTAAATTTGTAATATACAAAAAGTAAGGAAAATAAACAATGCTTTTAGTTTGCAATACAGTCTAAATATTCCTGGTTTCACTGTGTTATTAATAAGTTGTCAGATTAAAATGTACCTTCATTTATTCATGAGCTATTTGCAGTTATTGATAGCATCATCCCACAAACAAAATGCGAATGGCTGGTTAAATGTTTGTATTCTCCTATATTTTACTGGAAACAGCTATAAGTATTCCCTGTTACACTTATTTAACATTCTGTATTATTAGAATACATAGAGTGGAGTTGTTTGGTTTTTTTATGTTATGTCTTGATTCTCTTTAACTGCATTTTGTGGCTCTGTACGGATTGTTATTGAGGTTTGGGATGTGGATATATAGCGTCAAGTTAGCTTCACTTAACGTTAACGTATAAATAAATACGTATATACAGTGATTTCTCCCAGACTGTCTTCTTATCTCACTGTAAAAGCATTACATAAACACATAAATCCCATGTAAGATACCCACCATAGTTCTCCATCTGCTCCAGGACCTGCACCCCACACTCTTGCTGCCGTGGATAGTGGTTAAACATCCTCTGAATAAAGTTCCGGGGAACAAAAACTTCTTTGGGAAAAACATCTAGGATCTTGTTGTAGACGCTAAGGTCCTTCTCCACTCCAAACTCGGGCATCTTCTTTAGAGCGGCGTAGATAAACTCCACGTGACCGCGCCGCCTCACGTCCTGCTTGATGAAAACGTCCACCACTTTGTTGAACGTGGCCTTAGTCTTGTTCTCTCTGGCCACTCGCTCGAACAGGTCATCTTGTTGGACCAGAGATTTGTCTTTGTCCTTGCTGTCGTCTTGAAGAAACTCTGCGGGGACTGTGGGACGACTTTTGAGGCTTGTTCGGCTGCTGTGGAAGTGCCTCCAAACCTGGGACAAAGTAGCTTTAGTTAGAGGGACAAGTGCAAGTCTACAAAGTCTGAAAAATACTCCTTAAGAATGAAATACTACAATGGTATACATGCAAAGACATTTTTTGTTTGAATATGTAATTTATATATATATTATTTTCACTTTAATTAATTTCAGACTAACATACAGAAAATGTCACCTTGATTGGACATGAATTGGAGCATATATAGCAGTATAATTATAGTTTTTACTTTATGGTATGCACTTAGTTAGTTGTATAGCTAAGATATTTTGTCATCTGAAATGTTTGGATGGTACTAGATCCTAGAAACCAGAGTCTTACCTGCTGCTGGGTGGTCTGGAGCGGACTGGGCTGTACCTGGACCACAGCCCCGGACAGTCCGGTAAATCTGACGGGCTGACCCAGCAGTCTGAGGCTCTGCAGCCGGAGCAGGCAGCGGACACACTTCATGGTCCACTCATGACACTAACCTGCACAAACCGATACACAGTTATGACCGTGTAACTAGGCTATTACAGTAACACTTATAATTAAAGACAATATGAGATGTACACAGTATTTAACTGCAGTATAAACATATATCTGAACCCATACCATTAAAAACAAAAGTCCACGAATAGTTTAGTCTCCTTCAGAAATCAGTGGACGGCTCCATGTTGAAACGCCGGTCATTTCCTGGTGCTACACACATTTACCTCCGCTTTAGAGAATCAAATGGTTCCGCTCGCGACTGAAATAAATCCTACAATATTTAGGGTTCTAGTTCAACTTAATTGTCGTACAGACCGGAATTTGACTAAATACTAGATATATATCATGTTTACACAGGTGGTTTATTTACTGTACTTTTCCCCTATTTACTGAGTTCAATTTTTTTAAATTCAAAAAAAGTCAAATGACTTTCACGATAGAAATAGGTCGCATTAATATAAATATATTTAAAAAGTAAATCTTTCTTTATGTTGCATGTTGTGCCCCTGTACCATTAAAAAGAGGGTATATTATTGAATAATTTGGCATATAAGTTATTGGCTCATTTATATAAAAAATGGTTACAATGCAAATGCTTGACAAATTTTAAATATCCAAAAATTCCCAGTAATTTATTTACATGTAAAGGCAACACACGCGCGCCGCAAATAAAAAAGAAAACTACGCAACACGGTCACAAGATGGCGACAAACAACCGAGATTGAAGTAGATGGATATTGAAAGTTGTGATGCCAGTATAATAATGCTCTCTCCTTCCACATATTTTCGGTACGAATGTTTCTCGAAGTTGAATACACCGCTAAATCAACTTTTTCTGTCTATGTAAGGTTTATGGCGCTTTTCTGTCAAACAAACGTACACCAAGCTAGTCTTGGTTGGATTACAGCGCTTCCGGATGCGACCAAACGTCATCCCACCTTTTCGCCAAGGTTTGTTCACTCCTCTTTTATTCGCACAGCTTCATGTCAGCGTCAGTACTTCCAGAAACACACACTGTAACGCAGCCTAAAGGGATTTGTATGGTATTAAACTTAACCTGTGCTTTTAACTACAGCAAAGTGAGACTCTTCCGGAGTAGTTCTTGTTGAAAGTGGAAGCTTGACAGAAGTGTGTGAAGCGTGTGACACTCCTCTCTCTCAGCATGGAAAACACACCTCAGGACAAACTTTTCATCTAAACCCACAGTTTTAATCCCGGATTATGGATTCTTCTACTAACAGTTTAGGTAAGCAAACTGTTTTTCCTCTTTTATACTGTCAGTCGTACAACACACGTGATACGAACTTTTTCCCCAGTGGTTTGACGAGATTTCCTTAGCGATGGAACTAAGCTGCACTGTGCAAAATCACCTAAATTGGGCGGTAATGCAAGGTTTGTCTTTTTTACCAAGCAAAGACATACTGACAGCGTATTATAATCTCAATTGCAGCCTGTGTGGTTTTCATAAATAGTCTTTAATTAAAGACATTTAGCTCACTCTGGGGCTTGTCATTTGCTGCCACATCTATTACATGATTTTGGCAGAAGGGAATAGGAACTCATTTAACATCTTTGAAGTGTTGTAACTATTACTGTTTTTTAGGAGTTTGGGAAGACAGTTGTCAGTGCAAACCGGTTGCAGAGTCACAGCAGGGGGTACTGAAGCACGCTGTGTGTCTGCTGTAAACAGTTGCTGTATCTTTTCTTACCACAGCTTCCTTCTCTTTGTGCCAAGGATTTCTTCCTGTTAGAACAGCTGCCTGCAAGGAGCCATGCACACTTTGTACCAAAACCTATATCTTAATAATAATAATCTTACCTGGTTCTTTTTAGACCTTAAAAGATGTCAACTTTTGCATGTTAAAGGGCAGTATTTTGTAATACCAGGTAACTTATTCCCTACAATTATTTGGAGTTTGGAGAAGCAGATAGAATCAGTGACAGGGCTGTGTCATTTATTGCTTCCGATGGGTACTTTTATAATTATAAAGGGCTTTTAAATCATAAAATAATACTATTAGTTCAAGTGTATATTACATATAGGGCTTTTACATGCATTTAAAAACACAGTCATTCATTACTGATAAAATTGCGTCAGAGCTGTCAGAAGTTGAGTGGAAAGTCTACTGCATGCAAAAACTACAGTACTGTATACTCTGAACAACATTCATAACTGATAGTGGTCCAAACAGTCTGTGCTCATTATTCAGATCAGAAAAACTGTGAAGATGTCTTTTTGCAAGCGTGCAACAATGCAAAACGTCTCCAAGGCTCCACCCGCTCCGCCCCCACAACGCTGGCTGTTTTATAGAAGCCAGAAGTGTGTTGCACAATGTTGCTTTTGTTGCTTTTCTGCAGGCCCCGCCGTCCCACCTTATGCGCTGCTGATGTGTTTACTTGTCTTGTAAAACGCTGGAGCGTCAGGGCACTGGGGAACGGTAAATATCACACGGGGGAGGCACCGGCAGCATCTGTGGGCAAGGCTGCAACACATTACTGGGGCTTAGGAAGCATGCATTCAGCCCACTGGTGGAGACAGGACTTCTGCTCTCACACGTCTTTTTAATGGAGTCATGATAATAAAAGTAATTACACGCCGTTCTGTTGCTGGCTTGTGTTTACTGTTCGCTTGTAATGTGATTATGGGAATTGCTGTTAGTGATACGCTGTGAGCAGACACTTCATTCTTCAATCTCTGTACTGATTTTTTTTTTTTTTTTTTCGACACAGGCAATTATCTGTCGCAATGTTATTGTTTATTTCAGTCAAATCAATTCAGTTCAACTTTATTAATCCCCAAGGGGAATTGTTTGTCTCTTCAAATGAGTTGATTCAGACTTCATCTTCCACAGACTGATTGATCTTATTTCAGAACGAGTCCTTGTGTCGTTCTGTCCTGCAGCTCAGACGTCCACTGGCTGCTGTCTGTTGTTCAAAAGCCCAATGCAGTGGATGATCCATGTAGTTCAGTGTAGCATCTGCCCTTATGTGTCGGTTGCTCCACTGCTTCAACGAGAATCTCCAAACTAATAGTTAAACAGTACTTTGAGGAACCTCTGTGCTACAGTCTCTGAGACACAGGTCCCTTGTCTGACATACTGTGGTGTACATGTCAGGTAATGATTAATCCAAGTATTAAAGGATGAGTGTGTGTTGAGTAAGTGCCATTACCAGTCTTTATTTCCAGTCATACGGGGACAGTTTTTAGTTTTTTTGGTGTCTGTGTGAGACGTGCTGACGGCAGCTCAGTCAAGAAGCTGTTTTTGGAGAGGCTTATGACAATATGTTGACAGAAAAATGTCATGATAAATACACAGTCACCGAGGCTGCTAACATTTTCTCTGCTCCATTTGCATTCAGCCATGTCATCACTGTTTAAAAGTAAAAAAAATAGTGATTCTGTTCTTTTCTTTACAGAGTTATATAGTGACCGGTAACGTGCAATATATAATTTAAAGCTTTTGAAAACACCTTCAATACTCACCTTTAAAAAGTAGTGGAGCATTAACAAAGTAATTAACAATTAAAAACTGTTCATAGTTGCTGTTCATAATACGATAACTATTTTGAATATTGCGCTAATAATAATAATAATATGAAATTGTACATTTGCTCTAGCTCAAAATCCTCCCAGAAACAAAATAGAATAGGCAATAGTCATCAAACAAGAAGTTTCTGGCACTATTCTTTTTTTTTTATTGCTGTTGTTTGTTTTTTTCCCCCTAAAAAAACATCACGTATTGAGCGTATATTAACTATTCCACAAAATATCCCATGCTGCCAGACATCAACTCCCAGAGCAGTGTTTGATATTGCAGTGCACCGCAGCTGTTTCCAATAAAGAGTTATTTGTGCCTTCAGTGGGAGGAAAACAAAATACTTAGCCTTTAAATGAAATAGCTGCAAACTTCTGTGCTAGTCCTCGGTTGAACTCCAGTCTCGTGCAGGAGCTTTATAAACCACTCATTCATGTTATTCAATGAGAATCTGTTCTCTCGTATTGAAAAATCCACTGTGCTGCGATGCACATGGGATGACATCATTAAAGTGCTGGATATTTTTGTGGAGAACATAAGAGAGCAGTCACATTGAATTGAAATAACTAGGTATATGCTATGCTAATATGATATGAGATGCAGCTTTTATTGTTCCTATCTTTTACTTTAGATTCTCTTTCTATGTGTTGAGCTTAATGCAAGCACTTTAATTTGAGTGTTAGGTGGAGGCGGGACCAGAACAACAGTACTCCCTAACATTCTGTAAAAATAAAGCAGTTTTCCCACCACCATTTTCTGGATATGGTCATTATTAGGAGCCAAAAACAGCAATGAACTTATGTGACTTGCATCTGCTTGTCATCTGATTGGTTCGTGTTACAAAAAAAATAAAATTAGAAGGACAATTTTTACTTTTAGCTTGTCTCTTATGTAAAAAAAAACTGAAATGTTTTTGCAGCTGTGCAGATGGAGGCGAGACAGATGAAAAGTACTTCATATTCAAGATTCACTGTCTATAAATAATACGAGGCAGAGTCTGGAAAAGCACTCACCACTCCTGTATTTCACAAACCAACACCTTGACAATTATATTGGTGTCTGTCTCCTGTTGGACTTGGCTGTTGCAAAAGTGATTCCATTGAAAGAAAACCTAGAGAACAAATTGATAATTTATTGAGCTCATCTGTAGATTTATGAAATGATGTGATATCGAAGTAACCGGCCGCTCACTTTTTTAGCCTTTGTGTGAAAAACAAGCATGGTCTCGCATAATGTTCTTGTGGTTCATTCAGATATGAGCTGCTGTCAGTGCAAACTGTCTCCAGGCTTTATGGTGGTTATTTTTAGGCGCTTTTATCCGTTAAGATGTGTGCATTTAGCAGGCATACCACATAGACCGGCTTTCAATCTGTGTTTACTGTCAGCTTATTTAGGGAACTGGGCCTGACCAAATGTTTATCGCATTTAAGATCAGGCTTTGGCAGGGAATCTGTTAAATCAATCAATGCATCTAACGACTTGGCCTCTCATTATGAGTAAGACTGTTTCAAATACACAATATATTGAATATTATAGATTTATGGACTGAAGCCCAATGAACGAATGAGCATAGATTACTAAATCAGTATTTGTTTTATACATGTAATAGTGGCTCAGTTTTATTCACCCACCATTCTTTAATTGAAGATGAAGGTGCTTGGTTTTCATTTTCAAAATCTGCTTGGTTTTATTTAGCAATTATCACTTGAGTTAATTCACCAGTAATTGCTTGGTCTTCATATTTTTATTGCTAACAGTTCCTCTGTTTTAATTGCTGATATTCTCTCAGTTTTAATTACCAATAGTCCTCTTTTATCCGCCAGCAGTCACTGGTTGTTAATAATGAACCTTAAGCAATAGGGATCTATGGGGCTAATGCTGTTCCCTGCAGGGATGGGGCTACTCTTTTAACTCAAATACAATGATACTTTTAGGGTACCTTAAAGTATTTGAAGCAAAAAATGTTACATCCAGCCCTTTTGAAAAGCTTGAGTTGACAACATTTCACACAGACTGTACAGATTTGAAGTAATGTTGACATGTGAGAGGCTCATTTCCCTGCTGCATCCACCCACTGGCGGTGAGCGTGGTTCTCAGTCGGTGATTTGAATGCTGCTGGGGCATGTGGGCCGTGCAGCGGGGGAACAGTGGTTCCCGGGGCTTGTTCTAGTTCTTGTGTGTTTCACTTCTCACGCGGGACAGCAGACTCAGTGCAGGGGCGGACAGGATGTCAAGGAGTAACAATCTAGAGGAGAACAAAACACTGACAGTGAACGCTTTGGGCCCAGGAGCATTTGGAGGTGGCTGAGGTCATTATGCAGCAGTGTCAGTGGGAAATCCAGTAGTTTGCACAAATTACAGCAGATTTCTGTGAATTTATCATCATTGATAATGTCCAGAAAGAGAGGGAACCCAAGTAGAATCTGATCCTGGGGTTGTTTGATACAGAAACTTAGGAACAGGAACTAGATGTTGGCACTAATTTTATTATCTGCTTTAATTATCCATCTGGTTCTTCAGTATGAGTTTGGAAAGGTTGTTCATCAACCAATTAAACAAGAAACACTGTCTAGCTGTGTGCACAGACTGAAGGACATTCCAAGAGTGTGGCTGCAGCTGTCCCACTGCCAGCCTCCTACTCGACCTGGAACCACCTCAAGATTCTACAAAGTGGAATCACACAGTGGACCTCGGAGCAGAATCCACTTCTTCAGAGGCTTCCTTTAGGATCACTTTCAGAGCTGGCACTCACTTGAAATTGCAGAGCAGTTCAATTGCCAGACATTGAAGAATGCTGTTCTGCTTCAGTTTGAACTTCAGCCATCGTTTTGAACAGAATGCCCATTGTTATTTGCTCTCTTGCAGCAGTTATGCCATCCTCAGCTTGCACTTAGGTCCTGACAACATATACCAACATAGTACCAACACAGCTTATAACTTGCAATATATGGGGCCATCTTGAATAATGTGGGTGGCCCATGGCTGATGTGAAACAGGAGCATAGATCTTACAAATCTCATGGACATTGTAATCTAATGCTTATCTGCACTTCACACAATGTTGTTTGACAAATGTAATTCTGACTAGATTTGAAGAGCAGCAGTTGCTGCGAATTTGAAACGGCTCAAATTCCTGTTTCTACTGAGCCGCTGCCAAACTGCTATGACTCACACAACCTTGGCCGGTTATTCTAAAAACTACAAGAAACCCAGCCGTCTAAAGATGAGTGGGAAAACAGCTTGTGTGTAGTGGCTGAATTAATGCACTAAATCGGTTAAGCTATACTGCACTTTTTGTGTTTGTGCATTACTGTCCATAAAAAAAAAGAATACTCATGAATACAAACTCATTTTTGAGCTTCTTTAATTTCTACACATTATGGACGTTGTCAACCATGTGTTCCCTGGTTCTGAAGCTCCTGCTATTCCCGAACCCTTGCTTTATTGGCCGTGTGAGCAGCTTGTGGAGAGTTAATAGTTTTTCCCTCAGGGTAAATTCGGTAATAAACGGGGCCTTTGGTGTTGGTCTGAAAGGAAAACAGCAGCTTCCTGTTTGGTGCACCTTCCTGTAAAGATCGGAGCAGACGGAGACACTGATGGCGCGGCCTCTTATTTCCAGCGGCTTGTAAAATACACTCCACTTACGTAATCTTTGTGCATTTTACGTTGAGGAGAACACTCTAAGTCACAGAAGTCCTCTCAGGTTTCTACATCTCGAGACTATTAAATATAAATATATTAAATAAAAGACAAATACACAGTGCATTTTGATAAGGTAGACACATACGACATCACCAACAACATAATATATTAGATTTGGACTTTGTTGTAACAGTGAGTGCAGCTGTTTACAGTGTGATGCTGTTTTCTCTGTGTGATATCTCATTCAGACAAAACAATAAATGTTCTCATGGGAACTTCTGTAGCTGCTCTAGTAACAGTTTGCATTTGTCCTACATCTTGGAAATGGAAACTTTTAGTGCAAAAAGAGTGGTGGCTCTGGTGTTTAGAGACAAGAGAAACAATATTTTTTAATGCTATCAAGACTTTAAAACAATCATCAGGTAAATCGGAAGCATGGATTTTCAAGTTTGATTATTCTTACTAAAACTGGAGTTCCACAGGGTACCAGCTTATGCCTGTATTTTGTACAGTCACCTTTGCTTCCTTGTTGAAATAGGTGTAGACCAGTGGAAGCGCAACATGTGAGCATGTGATTGGCCAAAGCTTACTGGTACAGAGCCAACATTCCTATCTATAAAAATCCTTGAATGTGAAGAGAAGCTTGAATGTGCTTTTCCTCCAGTAGTGCTTAGTTTGTCCACTCAGGGCCACAATAGTAGAGGCTCTAGAGAACCAACCAGATTGTACCCTTCTAAAAAAATGTTTCTGTATGTGTGAATGTGTGAGAGCAACCATTCTTACATAATTCATACATTCTCACATCTATAAAAATCCTTCAGAATTAAACTTCAATGTCTCATTATTTTTCACAGATGATTCCAATCACAATATCACATATGTATTTGTTGATCAATTAGCTTTCAGAAATCAGGTAATTCTAAAAGGTTTTTTTTTTTTTAAATTGACATTATGCAATTTATTTAACTTGACAGTGCCAGGCTCAAAAGCAGCAAGTTGCTACACTACCTGTTTAGAGCCCAGATTCTAAATTCACTAGAATATATTGCTTGAATATGAGTAGATCCATCACTTGCCAGTCCTGTCAACTTCTGTTTAACTGAGTGGGCGTGCCATTTCGTCGGGAAATGGTCTACATTGTCAGGCTTTGTGGTTCACTGGATGTCCTGTCCAGACTGGTCCCTACTGTAGGGTCCATTGGGACAGCAGTCTCCTCAACACAAAGAACAGGGCTAGGCTGAAATTTGAAACGGAGCACTTGTTATGTGATATGACTCACATGTGAAGGGTGTGTTTGCTTTTATCTGTCTTTGAATGCAACCGCCAATTTGTTTTCCACTCTTCCAAATTTGTACAATTAAATTCAGAATATAATAGAGAAGTTAGCTTGGCTCCCACAGCTTTAGTGCTCAAGAATTGCTCACAATAAAGCCTCCGGTCTAACGTACCCATCCATCACTGCTGGAGCTTTGGACCTAAATCAGCTTCATCTGGCTTTCTGAGAGAAGCGTGTTTATTTGCTAATGATGTTGGCTCTTTGAAGTTGCCCACTGACTGATGAAGCTTGAGGAGGATTGGACTGTTAGCATGTGTTTCTGTTTTCCTCAGCCTTTTTATATTCAGGGCCTCGCACAAGGATGACTGGAATGTTTTAATTGTTTAGCGCCAAGTCGTGATAAGAAAAGACATCTGAAACTTCAAACAAATTAACCCACTGGTTTTAATTCTGCCCTTACCATCAGCTCGAAGCATTTATGAACTTTACCTCCCAAGTTCAATGTATATATAAAATGATGTGAAATCTTAGATGAAAAAAAAATGTTTATGCTACAAATACAGACAATGTAATTCCGTTCTTTTTGTGTTCTCTTTGTATGAAGAAAACAAATGTGGAGTGGGTTGTAACAATGTAAAATTACCATACTGGTTATGTATAGGCAAAAAAAATTAGAAAACCCAAAACACAGCAAAACTTCTTTCTTTTAAGAAACACTGTGCAGTTTTTGGGGCCAACTTGGATAAATTGCAGATTAGAATTCAACACTTCACAACCGGGACTTTTGTTTTTTTTTTTCCAGATTAGTTAAATTAAACAAAGAAAATACATTTTATATGATTTTATGAGAGATTGTGTGTTCAGAGAGAAACTTGCAACGTGCTTCTAGAGCACCAAGTAGTTCATCCCCTTCTAAAAAATTTTCTGCATGTGTGAGTGCAGTGGTGGCCAGAGACCCCTCCCCAATCGTGCATGGGCCGTATGTAAGTGCGCCCTTGGCCACAAATACCAAATTTATCTTGGAACACAAATTTGGGGAACTAGTAATTTAAAAAGTATTAGTTTAAGTTAATTCAAAACATTTCAGAGACCAGGTTTTCATGTGGACAAAACTAGCCCGTAGTGACATTTCCATCTTGTACACACAAGTTTCTTTAGTTACATTTCAGTTACTGCATGCTGCTGGATCTACCATCTACAGTATACTGTTCTCATGTTAGCAAACACTGTCTGACTAAAGCAACAAGCCTATAAACCAGTTCTTATCTTACACATGAAGTTCTGTCTATTATTGTAAGCATTTCGGCATACAGGATTTCCAAGTAGATTTGCAGAACTTAGCAGAACATTGCCAAGCTGGAGAAGTGCCAGATGTTTTGCAACCGCACTGATGATGATGATGAAATTCCTGTTCTAGTGAAATGGTTGGAGCCCAAAGGTGAATCATCGCTTCCACAAAGCTTTACATCACTCTGTTGGCAAAGTGTTGACAGCTACCAGCTCGAGACAAACAGTGGCCAGTGTGGTTCCATGCTCTCTTTTAGGTCATATAAAAGGTCTAGAGAGTCCCAAAGCTGCAGCCCGGTGGAGAGTTTTTCTCCGTAGGAATTTCAAGCCATGTGTAAAACATGCGCTTGATTTTTGAGGTAGGTTCAAGCCGTGTGAAAATGAAGAGATATGGGAAATGGCTCAGCTCCATCAGCGTTCTTTCAGGGTTTGTTGATAGTATAAGGAAGTTATGTTTGCAATGAGTCATAATGAAAACATGGAGATCAGGAGTTAGATAAGAGAACACAATGCACGAGATGAGTGATCACGTGACCAGGGAAATGTTTTTTGTTTTTTTGTGAAAGTGCACTTTTACATTCCAACTGTGTGTGATTGTCTGGTTAACATACAAAATTGTCATTGAAACTTACCCATATTATTGAGCTTTCCTAATGACTGTTGTAGAAAACACTTTTATGTTTATGCAAATGTGCTTTGACAGGTGTTTTTACAAATGGCCCCACTTGTCAAGACTTGATTGCATCCAAAAGGCTTGTAGGACAACGTCAGGAAAACTAGTAAATCTTTTGTTTGTAATTTTCAAAATGTACAGTTTTATGCAAATGACTGTGCAATGTTTTAAATATAAGCTTAAAATAGGGTGTTTTCTGTCACTTTGTTTTAGGTCATGGAAGCAGCTATGATAGCATTGCAGGGACATGCTTTTTCTACAAGCCATAACTCAAAAATGTGAAAATATAGTGTAGTTTATGTATCACATCTACTTTTGAAACTCACTCATTTTCTCATAGCTCTGATTTTGACCTGCTTTAAGGACATTCAGTACACCTTGTATTAAGAATGGGCTCACATAGACTAAACCTGGTGGTAATCCATCCAGTTTCCAAATTGTGGGTCAGTGTGAGGCTTTGAGAACTTGCTGGGACATGAGTAGTGTCCGAGGACCTACTTATTACTGCACGCATAAATAAAACGTCTTGCCCAATGAAGTGTTTTCCATTGAGCTGCTGTCCATAACCAACACTTTAAACGGCTGAGTGAGAACTCAGTGGCTGAGTAATCACCAGAGTGTTGAGGACTTTGAATACGTCCCCTCAATGACTCCAATTTACAACACAGCCCGGGACACAGATTCAGACTTTTGGACCAGAAGCAAAGCTGTATCCACTCACTCACACATTCAGTTCTGGCTCGGCTGCACTCACACAATGAGCTCTTTAAAAAGCTTTGGATGCTTCCTTGTCTCAGCACAATGCTCTAAACATGTGTTAGCCCCTCTCGATGTTGACAGGAGGCCAGACAACACACACATATACACATCCATCATCCACATGTGGCATTATTTGGCTTTCCACGTGTCTTTGACAGTGTCTCTGTTTGATTTCAGATGATGTATCTGCAGACAGTGCAGAGTTCCCAGACCGGACATCCTTAATGGAGGTGCGTCTGCAGGCTCAGGAGGATGAGATCACACTGCTCAAGTCATCTTTGGCCGATGCTCTGCGAAGGATCCGCCTCCACGATCAGATCCTCCCCTTACTCAAACAGCAGCTCATTGCAGGTGGGCACACTGGTTGAAATTAAAATGCATGTGTTGTTTTAGATTCCGTCTTTTGTCTGTAAAATAGGGTTGTATATAACTTTACAATGGTTTACACAGTGAACCCCGGAGCTGCTCGAGTGCTGAACCAAGTGTACTGCTCAGATGGTTGCAGTAACAACAGAAAACACTCAACCATAGACGGAGTTCGCCAGTCCACCCCCAGGTACCAATCTGTCGAGGTTCATGACAGGGTTTGGATTTTACACATACATGTCCATAGTCAATGTACTTTTGAATGCAGCTGGCGGGCTGTTTGTTTGAAGAAGCACACAGCCAACCCATAAGTGGAATATTTTATGGCTTACAGACCTTCTACAGAATGGTTATATTGTGTTCTTAGTACATACAGCTGAAAATATTGTAAAAAAGATTAGGGGTTAAAGGGAAACTCAGGCAAAATTGAAGGCTGGCTCCAAAAAGCTAACTGACCAAATTTCCTTTTAAAAATGTCACATTGCTTGGAGAGCTATTTACAATTGACATCAGATTAGTAATGTATATAGGGTCACTCAGGAACAAACTATGTTTCTAATGGTGCTTTACAGTGCTCACAGTCGTTTGTTTATATGTGATGCATGCTCTGTTTTTTTCTGTTGACTTAACCTGTGAATTATGTCCAGCCACGTGTCCAACAGCGCTGTGAACAATGCCAATGGCCACACAACAGGCCCAGTGTCAGAGGAGCCCAGAGCGAGAACACTCACACTGGACAGGTCCACTCAGACTGAGCTCAGTCTGCAAGAGCTGGAGGCTGCTCAGGAGAGGCTCTCTCTGGATCTGACCAGAGGGGTCCAGAGCCTTCAGCTGGAGGACGGCCTCCCCCAGTGCCCAGAGCAGCTTTCTGAGAGCAGCCGAGCTAAGCTCCACCGTGTCGCAGGAATAGAGGAGGAGGATGAGGAGCCTGAGGAGGATGAAGGAGGAGGTGGACAGGATAAGGTGCTGGGCTGGACATCAACACATGAGGAGCCTATTCAGCCCAGTGCCATCAGGACTCTCCAGAGGGAAGACTTCCAGGACCGAAGCTCCTCTCCAGATGAGCAGACCTCGACTTTGGCCAGAAGCTCAGACCAGAACCCCCGCTCGGCCCCCCTGTCCCCCATCCTGGAAGGAGAGAAGAAACCCCTGTGCGTCTCCCTCAGAGCCGCTCGCCTTCTAATCACCATCTGCATGGCTTTACACCAATCACCTCTTCCTCTGACTTGTGTGACTGCAAACCCCAGTTCAACCCGTTTTATGTTTTATTAAACATGTGCCTCAGGTTGTCACGGTGACAGTATTTCATTATATTTTTATTTCATCATTTGTTATAGGTAAAGCTGGAGGGATGACATATGCTGTCATCATATTCACTTCCGCATCTTTTTTTCCCCACACAAGGGCAGCTGGAGTTAAAACCCAACATCATGGGAACACTCAGCTACACTGAGTGACAGGTTTAGGATTAGCTGCACAGCAAACACATTTTGTCCCATTGGAAAATGTGATGTGTTGGCAATAGAAGGGTGAAGGTATTGGAAGGCTGGGGGTGTGCTGCGCATAGATATAAGGTTTCAAGGCAAAAGCATAATTTTCCATGGAGCCTGATCCATTTTTAAACTACTTGGGTCACAAGATGGTCACAAAATTTAAGACGGTTCATATTATTTTTGTGAATTACACCGATTAACCAAGACAACTCTTTTGAGACTTGTGTTGAACTATTTGTTTAGGCATCACAATGCAGCCTTTGCACTTTTATTTGCGTCCATTACATCAACTGCAAGGATAACTTATTCAAGTTATTGAACTGGCGTTTGCAGCAACACAACACTATTATCTTTTTTAATTTTCTTTTAATAAATTTATGATCTCTTGCATGGCATGATTCATTCTGTTTCATAAACTGGGAAGATTTTGATTTTCTTGTGTTATTTCTTGTGCATGCACTTGGTGTTTTGTTCTACTTCCTTCTTTTTTAATTTGAATTTCTAACGTCTTTCACCTATATGTATTTCATTAGATTACTATTCATACCAACGTGTTGTAAAGGAAGAAGTAGGGCTGATGGCTCACTTTCACTTCTCATTTTGGTGTCCAGTGACGTACATGGATGTCAGAGATATATTTACAGTCTTTGTTGAAACATTGGTGTGTCAACAGGAAAGATGCAGGGCAAATTTTAACTTTTATGCCCCAGAGATAAGAGCTTTTGTCCACTTAACTGAGCAATGACTTGTATTTTATGGTGTGAAGCTTAATATATGAATTCTTCTAGTCTTAAAAAGGGTCATTATCATAAGCCTAAAATACCAGCCAGTTGGACTAACTTTTTTGTGCACTTAATTACCCACTGCAGGGTAAGTGGCCCTTTTCATAAAACAAAAATAGCAAGCAGTGTTGGCAAGATAAACAAAGCTTTTCTTAACCTCCAAGTAAAAGAAGTGGGTATTTCACCTCATGTGTCTTTAACCTGTCTATCTTTATGATTTATTACTGGTACCTACTGTTTAAGACAATATTTTTGGATTTTGCGAGGTTACATTTGGGAAACTAACAACACTAACATCTTCAAATGACTGCAGTGGAAAGTACCCTTTTTTATATGTTTATGAATAGTATTAAGAGCTCATTCTCTCCTGTGATGCCAGGGTCCGAAGGAACAGTGAGAAGCTGGGGGTCACTGACAAGCCAAGGAAACGTCTGGAGAAGAAGGCGGCGTCCTCAGCCAACCTCCTGATGCGCTCCCCCAGCCTGGAGAAGTGAGACCCTCGCCGAGCACTCACAGCTGTCACCATACAGGCACACCGCTGCTCACTTTTTCCTCTCACATATCTCATCAAAAAGACACTGGAGGGAAAAAAAACGGATGGTCCACACGGATAATAACATTCCATTCCCATGAAAAGCCTCACAAGTGCATGTTACAGACTGATGTGTGATGTGTGTGAATTTTCATATCTTTCTCCTCTCTCCACAGTCGGGCAAAGGATCTTATTTCCAATTCAGGTGACGTTTCTTTTATTTGTTTCCTCTCAGATCAAAGTATTTCAACAAGGCAACACTAACATTAGTGCTAAAGGTTACCTAATCTGGATTTGAAAACTTTTCTGTGTAAGGTCCGTCTTTGGTTTAAAGGTCTCAAAGCCCAGAGCTCAAACTTGGTGCATTACTTTTGATTAGAATTTTCTTCATCTTCTCATCATCTTATGCTCACTGAATCTGCACCAGGATTGTCAAAAAATTCAACATTTCCAAGATTTTGTGAGGTCACAAATTACCCCAGCCCAGACCTTCCATAGTTTTGACCACATTTGAATGCAACCTGAAAGCAAAAGAAAACAATGAAAAAAACAACAACAACACACAGTTGAAAGATCCTTGTGTTACATGTTGAGACTGCTCACGTATGTTGGTGAATGCCTTTCTAAAATATTTGCTTAGGGCTTCTATAGGGCACGATACAGTGTATAAGGATTTGTTCTATCTGGAGGATTACACATGTCTGTCATAGATTTGAAGGAAAATAGTTTTTGGCAGGGTTCCCTGATTGTGAACATGGTCCTGACCTACATATTAAATACTATGCATTTTGATTGACAGTTGACCTTTCATCTGAAACGTGTGCATTGTGCCTCATACTAAGGAAGGAGTTTTTCTGGCTGTGCACCCTTGACAAAGAGATAACTACTGCTTGATTGCCAAATGTGGTTTTGGTTGATTTATCATTATCATTTTTACACTGACTTCACCCCTGTTTCCCAGCTCTGTGGCCAAGGCCTTACTGAAGTTGTTCATGTTCCTGGGCAGCCCCTCACCGCTTCACACATGGAGCCATTTGAACATAAATGAGTGGATTTCCCAACAACCCACAACTGTGGTTAACATAGCTTTCATGAGAGTTGGCTTAAGTATGGTTACAGTCAGCCCCCTTTAGGCCTCAGCTCTGTTCAGAACATTAGAGGACTCTCTATATCCCTTCGCTGTGAACAGAACTGATTCTGTTTTATCAACCATTATCATCCTGTTACAGTGGCTTTTGACCTCATTAGTTTTTAGTTAGTGTGTAGTAAAACACAAAGCGATCATATTACAACCTTAGCACAAGTGTAATGACTAACTATTAGGGTCTGAAGGATTGCAGCTGTCATGTAGATAGAGGTTGGGCAGCTGGGGTATGTCTTTTTAAGAAACAACAAAATACGTGTGATAATGTGTGCAGTTCAACAAACATATCACAGAGTTACTGTGAGCATAGTCTCAAAAGAAATGGAGCTAAAGTTAAGCCTGAAGTGTGACAGTGCAGGACTTTCTCTCCAGTCTGCCTTGATAACTGGTGAAGAACAGCTACTCACAGTTTGACAAAAAATTCGGAAGTCATTTTGGGGCCTCGTGGCTTAATGTACAAGAAGTCTAACTCAGCCAGTCATTTTTATTCTTTTTGCGACCATGCCATCACATTTTATATGCGCTGTGGGTTAGCTAAACACACCCTGTTGGAGCGGTAGGATCTCAGGTCCTGTGGTTAGCCGGGCTGCACCACCACTTCAACTCACCCGACTCAATGATGGATGGCCAACTCCACAGAGGCCACACCAAAAAACATTTTAAAAAGTCCCTTCTGCTTTCTTACTTTGAGCATCCTCATAGCTGCCATATTTGAGTTAAACAAGTTTAGCTTGGCATGAGGCGAGGCTGTGGTGGGAAACACATCACAATACAGCACATTAATGATGCCAATAATAATATTCAGTCACATCGTAAGGATTAACTGTGAATGTCCATCCAATCAAAGCAAAGCACTCTACTCATTGACCTAGAGATAAGTGTTTGGTCCAACTTCCTGCTGTAATTGGTTTGGTATTGGTTATTGCTAATTAGATATAAATCTAAAAACAAAGACAAATTAGAGGACATTGCCAGTAAGAGGAGGTCCATGTTGTTTAGTAAAGAGTGAGTTAAGACTGGAATGAGCTATGCTTAAAGGCTAAGAGGCTCACCTCTCTTTGTTTTTCATATAGGGTCTGGATCCAGGAGAGGAACTTATGGCCAAGGTAGTCCTGTCTTTCTATAAATCAATATTTAATCAATATGCATGTGTACATACCAGTGATTTTTCTGCTGTGCTTCCCCTACAGGACAGTCTATTAAAATGTTCATCCGAGGACGGCCCATCACCATGTACATCCCTTCCAACATCCAGAACTATGAAGACATAAAAATGGAGACTCCCTCCGAGAGGCTGGAACTGGACTGGGTGTATCCTTCAGTTCATTCAGCTCCATACTGAGTTAATTCAGAGGGTTATTGTCATCCAGCTTTACAGCGAAGTACTTTTTCAGAGGCTAGCAGTCATTCTGTACAGCATAGCAGTGCCATTTTTCGTTGTTTACTGTCAAAACTGTCTGAGATCATCCAGTTAAATAGAAATGATCAGTTGTCCACTAGTTTTGTCCGTCACCTTGACTGTGGCCTTTCAGCTACGGTTACAGAGGAAGGGACTGCCGAGCCAACCTGTACTTCCTCCCGACGGGCGAAGCGGTCTACTTCATCGCCTGTGTGGTCGTGCTCTACCACATCAACAACCGCACACAGAGGCACTATCGCAAACACACTGACTGCGTCCGCTGGTTAGTCTAGTCAACCCTATTGTCAGTTGCATCATTATATACCGTTTTTTTTCAGTTTACAAAAGCTAAAAGCCTAAATCTTCTGTCTTATTATTATGCAGTTGAATCATAGTGGTTGATAATAATGTTGTTTAAATGAATGTTTTGTTCTTTAGTCTAACTATCCATCCCGACAAAGTGCGAATTGCCTCTGGTCAGGCAGCGGGCGTGGACAAAGACAAGGTAACTAGACCCTTACAGAATCAGAATCAGAATCAGAATCAGAATTCCTTTATTTATCCCCAAAGGGAAAATCTTATTTGTTACAGACAAGATAGAAAAGAATTTAAACATCTAATAAATAAAAGTAAAGTATCAGGTAAAAAATAAAAAATATCAGGCAAACTCTCAAAAAAACTCTCTAAAAATATTTACATATATATTACAGTGTTATACATGGTTTAAACTGTATAATATCCGTGTAGTCAGAGTTCAGTAGTTTGATAGCGAAGGCAGGAATGATTTTGTTCCTCTGTGTACGTGTACGTCTGTTATAAAGCTTTGAGCCGAACAATTGTGGAGAGGGTGAGAGGGAAAGTCCAGATAGTCCTTTTTTTCCAACCCTCCTTATATCATTCTCTCCTCCTTCTGCCTGTTTCTTTATTCCTCTCTTTCCCCACAGCAAAACCAACTCTTTAACCTTGTCCTGAAAAACTTGCCCTTGTATCCACTTCTTCATGTTGTGGTCCTACTTCTCTCCTCGTTGGTAGTCCGTTCTGTTTGTAAAACCTGAACGTCAGATGCAATTTGTGTGAGTGTGCAAACCAACTTTTTATGTTTTGCCCCATTAGCCGCTGCTGCCTTGTGTTCACATCTGGGACTCCAGCACCCTGGTCACCCTCCAGCAGATCGGTTTGGGGATGTTCCAGAGGGGAGTGGGTTCAGTCGCCTTCTCATTTGCTGTAAGATGACTTTGAAGCAACATGTCTTAGAATATGCTCATTAATATCTGAAGTAATCATTCATGAGCGTGTGTGTCTTCGGTTTTAGGACTCGGGTGCTTTCCTGTGTGTGATCGACGACTCGAACGAGCACATGCTGTCAGTGTGGGACTGCAACAAGGGCACAAAACACGCAGAGATCAAGGTAAGAATATACAAGTGGGTCTGTTTTAGATAACTGACCTTTATAGATGCTACTTTGATCGGGGCTTAGTGACTTCAGGAGAGCATGAAAAATAATCAACAGACACTAACATGGAATAAGTTAGTAACGCCACAATGACAACTAAATATATTTGAGGTACTTTTTTCATTTTTTCTTGCTGTTTGCATGTGACAGACACAAAGCCAGCGCGGTGGCAGTTCTTGTGAGTGCACGTACAGTATGTTCAGATGTCCACACAAAAAGCTCCTTCATGCTGCTGCCGTACAGTGGCATATGGACTGTTCCACTGCTGCGGAGGGGGGAGTGGGGGTATAATTATCCTGTTCCTGTTGGATGGACTTGTGTGTTTATACAGTGTGCCTCCGAGTTGGCTTGTCCGGCACTGTACTCCGCTCCACACATGCCACCTAAGCACGAGACCCGAGAAAGTAGTCCCTGCGTTAAAACTGGTTTCCACAGTTCTCCTTAAAATGTTTAATTATAGTTGTCCAGTTTGTCAAGTCCTAAAGAAAAAAAAAATCACAGTTCTGTGGAAAAGAAAAATAAAGGTTGAATCCTGATAGAAGTGAAGTGAATGTGAATGTACTCATGCATCACAGAACACACAGAACATAAACGGCTGGGCCAGTTCACTGTATAAAATATTTACATAGTTTCCATGACAACCAGGCTGAAATTGTTCTCAGGGCACCTGGACATACTGAAATAATAACCTCATGATATGTGACATTATGTTTCTTTTTGGTGTTGTTTTGGGCAAAGGTGAACTGATTGAGTTTGCTCGTGTGTCTTTTATTTTGTCTTGAAGAGCACCAACGAGGCTGTGTTCGCCGTGGATTTCAACCCAAGTGACAGCACCAACATCATCACCTGTGGAAAATCCCACGTGTACTTTTGGACGCTCAGCGCAGGCCAGTTTACCAAGAAACAGGGCATCTTTGGAGTAAGAACGATTTATGGTTTTATTATTGTCTGTTTAGGCTCACATTCGTAAGGTAGCTGATGAAGGGGGATGCCGTTTCCTCAGTTTGAAAGCAAAAAGGGAAGTACTGATCATAAATTGAGAACTGGGAATAGAGAACAGAGACAAGTTTTATGATTTCATTGTATAAAAATGAAACTGAGACAGAAGTAAAGCAAAAGTCAATATAGTCCTTTTACACTAAAAAAAGACACCTAAGACATAAGAAAACATTTTTTACTTGATTCTGTCAGGTATTGTAACATATTTACATGATCCCAGAGTCTCCCAAACTTAAGTTTTCCCATAATTTCAGATGATTTAATTTCAAGATTATTTTAACATACCTATAGACTAAAATAAACGTACAGTGAACTGTTAAGGTGCAAGCAAGCACTTAAACAGAATATGGAGACACGAAAAACATTTAAACTTGGGACAATAAATTTAAAAGCACAGGTGCCATGCTTGTATTCATTAATTGTGTTTTCTTTGTTTGGTTGTTTTAAACAGTTTTGAATTAATTTTGATTTGACAATCTGTTCTTTTCTGGGTCAGAAATATAAGAAGCCCAAGTTCATCCAGTGCTTCGTCTTCAGCCTGACTGGAGATGTCCTGACTGGAGACTCAGAGGGGAACATTCTGACCTGGGGCAAGTCAGCCGCAGATATCAAAACCCTCGGGAAAGGAGCCAAAGGTCAGTTCATGAATATAGCCTAAATAAGGCCACTATAAGTCTCTGGAAAACAGTTTAAACCGTTAATGTGTCTTTCTTCTTTCTCAGAGACCTATCAGATCATGCGTCAGACCAAGGCTCATGAAGGTAGCGTGTTCACCCTGTGCACTTTACCAGGCGGGGGTCTCCTGAGCGGAGGGGGCAAAGACCGCAAAATTATCCGCTGGAGCGCCGACCTGGCACCTGAGAGAGAGTGTGAGGTGAACCACAGCTGAATATGTACTGTATACTTCATACCTGTAAATACTGACATTTTAAAAAAGGTCGTAACTTTTGTGTCTGTTTGTTTTGACAGATTCCCGAAAAGTTTGGAGCAGTCCGGACCCTCGCAGATGTTGATGGAGAAGAACTTCTAGTTGGCACAACAAGAAACGCTATCCTCAGAGGAACCTTCTCAGATGGATTTGTGGACATAGTGCAGGTGACAGTTAATCATCGGTGATGTTTTTCATTTGTTATTTCTCTAGTTCAAGTTCAAATGTGTGTGTGTTAGGGCCATGTGGATGAGATGTGGGGGCTGGCTACACACCCCTCTCAGGATATCTTCCTCTCCTGTGGAAACGACAAGCAGGTGTTTCTGTGGAACACAGAGGAGCACAAGATGGACTGGTGCACTACACTCGAGGTGAGCACCGCCACATGCAGAGTTCACTTTTTCAGGGAAATCTGTTGAAGGTAAAATGATTTTGAGTATATAAAGGGTTGGTTACCATTTGGTGTCTGTTTGTTACCTTTACAGCTTTGTTTTTGTCCTTTCTTAGACTTACTTTGCTCATACACTTGACTTTAATGCTCTTAAACAAACCAGCCTCTTATCCATTGATCTCTTCAACAGGAGTATGGCTTGTGTGCAGATTTCAGCCCTAAAGGGTCAGTGGTATCAGTCGGCCTAAGCACGGGAAGGTAAGAGGGGCTCGCAGTATTTTTTCCTTTTCATTTCTAAAACAGTAATTTAGAGTGACATTGTCTTAAGATCCTGTTTCATTGTAAAACACCCTTTTTCTGTGAAAATGCATTATTCTGGATATAAGCTGAGGTGACGAGACCCTGGTGTGCTGAACAATACTAACAATTGTTCTCTGTCCTGTGACTGTTCACACTCTTGTTACCATTGACAGGTGGCTGGTCCTGGACCTGGTGACCAGGGAGGTGGTCTCTGAGTCCACTGATGGGAACGAGCAGCTGTCTGTCATGAGATACTCCCCAGGTTTGATCACCATCAGCACATTTTGCACAAATTGACTATTATTTTGGTCTTTTTCTGTCTGTTTTGGCAATGCCAGAAAGCAGAAACTTGGCCTTTTACTGCATTTCATAAAATGGATCTTTACAGAAAGAAAAACTGGAAATCCCCCTGACCATGAATGGCCTTTTGTATTTTCAGATGGCAGCTTTTTAGCGGTTGGATCGCACGACAACTTCATCTATATCTACAATGTGACAGAGAATGGCCGGCGCTATACGCGCTTTGGGAAATGTAATGTGAGTATGATGTAAGCTTAGAAAAAACAAATTAGATCCATGTGTTAAATAACTATTATCCTAAATGTTAAATACTACTTTTTAATGTGTTTGTTGCACTTTTCTGTGAAAACTTGGAGCATTCCTTTGCTCCTTTATATGATGTGTCAGTGTGGCCTGGGCTAATAAACTAGTGTCTTCTTGACTTACTTGTTCCTCTTAAATTTTTTTCTTTGTTGTTATGAGTTCCATTTTTACTCAGAAAAGCTCTATAAAATACCAAACCCAAAACTGCAGTGTAATAGTTATTTGGATTTTTACGATTTGGTGAGGTCACAAATAACTACTTCATCATAAAAGTAGTGGTGACTCTTTTTATGTTGTCGTCCATCAGGGCCATTCGAGCTTTATAACTCACCTGGACTGGTCTAAAGATGGGAAATATATCATGTCAAATTCTGGAGACTATGAAATCCTTTACTGTAAGTAATTGATTATAATGACACCATGAAGGTTTTTGCAAATGTATTGCTTTCTAAAAATGAATGTGGCTTGACAGGGGACATCGCAGGAGGATGTAAACTGTTGAGAAATCGCTACGAGAGCAAAGATCGAGAATGGGCCTCGTATACCTGTGTACTGGGCTTCCATGTCATGGGTAAGAAAGTGAACTTATATTTTTCCCAGTAGACTGTAGTGTGACCTGACTGGTGTGTTGATTGTGATCAGGGGTGTGGCTGGAGGGGTCTGACGGCACAGACATCAACGCTCTGTGTCGCTCTCACAGTGAGAGACTAGTGGCTGTTGCTGATGACTTCTGTAAAGTCCACCTCTTCCAGTACCCCTGTCCCAAACCCAAGGTCAGTTTAATACAACAACAAATGTAGTGGTTATATTTCATGAAGCAGGTTATTTCACTGATCTCTCTTCTGCAGGCGCCAAGTCACAAGTACGAGGGCCACGGCAGCCACGTGACCAACGTGTGCTTCACCCACAGTGACTCTCACCTCCTCTCTATGGGCGGCAAGGACACCTGCATCCTCCAGTGGAAGGTACTGAGGGCCGTAGTGGGGGGCAGTAGAGAGAGGCTGGCCTCACTGTCCTCCACGTCCACCAGCTCTCCAGAACCTGCTGTCAGCTAGTACCAGAGACTTTTACGAAGAGTCAATGTTTGCATGAGGACACTGTGGCTATAGACTGTTGAAAACCCAGCCAGGCCTCTACAGTGCTTTTGATGAATTATTTTCATACAGGAAGAGGAAGGGTTCCAAAATCACCAAACACTCTTAATAAATATGTGAAATTAAGAATAACAATTAGGTTTCCTCTTACTGTCTTGTCTCACACTTGTTTACCAAAGTATTAGATAGTTTTTCATGTTTGCATATGCCTCTTTGAAACCAGTGTTGGACATCTCAGCTCATACAGAAGCTGTATTCTTGCCATAGACAGACTGTGACTTACTGTTTATAGAAATTGAACTCTCAAACTGATTAATACATACTGATAATTATACTCATTACGCTCCAAAAATATTTTAATACAGTTTTATGTATTTAAAAAAGTCTCAATAAAATAACTGAAGTCTAAAAGGTGTGTTGTGTGTTAAATTCCACTGGAGGGCAGTATTGCTTCTCAATAGTAGCTATATGTCCCACACTGACAGAAATGGTGCTGTTACTTGAACAAACTGTAAAAACTAAACAAAAATGTTATTTTGTAAGGAATATCCACTATTGAAATATGTCTATTCAGTGAAAAGGGCTTTAAATAAATTGTGAAGAAGAAGGTCAGCATACTTTTAAAAGCCAAATTACAAATTCTGAACTATATTTTGAATGTGCAATCAAACAAAACTTATCCTAAGGTGCATAACAAGAAGAAAACCCTCTCTTGGGTGAAAAAAAATTAAAAAATGCAGACCTAGGCTCAAGGAGAATGTAAAGGAGACAGGATAGAGACATAACAAATGGTAGAAGTAGTCAGTGGAGCTTGTGAGGACCCAGGGGACACCTAATACACTTTACATCAAATATTAAAGTAGCAATATTTAAGCAGCATCTAATATAGCTGAATAAGGTAGCTATGCAATGCTTGGCAACAATAAGTGTTTATGATATTAATTTTATTGTAAAGCAACAAGTAGTTTAAGAATGTAGTCAATATCTGACAACTTTTATATTATTTAATTTCAGTGTCATATAATGGGTGTGCAAATGATTTTGCTTTATGAGTTAAGTGAGTTGGACATAGATTTTGTAAAGGGTCAACGGAAGAAAAATATGTGACATCTGAGCTCTAAAGCTTGACCTTTTGACACCACAGTCAGTAAGCTATATTTTTTATCTATTTTTTTTTTTAATCTGTGTATTTGCCTGACATATATGACTTTTTCTAGTAAAACAGATTTTTCAAAAACAAGTTATGAATAAAGTCATGAGTTGTAAAGTTGTCCTCAGAAGACACGGGTTTATAAAAAGTGAATACTGATGCCGGTAATTGTCGAAAGTCTCCGAAGATGACGATTTGCACACGAACGACCGAAGGGGGCCAGCGGGTGTGTAGTGCAGTTTGTGTGTTGTGTGTGTGCGCTGCTGTGTTGAACTGAGCGGAGGTGAAGAAGAGGAGGATGAAGCTGGGAGCGGAGGATGGGAGGAAGAGTGGAGTAAGAGACAGGCTGTAGCCGTGTGTGAATGAGTGAGTGAGTGAGGAAGAGGAGAGGAAGGTCGTCTGAGGGGCCGAAAACAGACAACAAACAGCTTTGGAACATTAATACCGGAAACTTTTAACTTTTAGCCGCCACTCATCGGCTTATGCCCGGAGCCGGCTTTGTTTCGCGGCGGGGGTGTCTGCGATAAATGAAGGAATAAAACAGACCTCCATCGACTTTTTCCTACCCAAGAGGACAAATCCCTGGGACTGTTTTTACAAAAGGTTACAAGAGAATGGCGGCCAACATGTACCGAGTGGGAGGTAAGGGTTGTTTTACATTTTTAAGACACCCCCCACAACGTGATTGTTCGGTTCGGAAGCTAGGTGGCTAACTAGCAGCTAGCTGTCTGCTCGGCTAACCGCTAACCAATGCTAGCTATTTGTAGCATCCGTACGTTCTGTCCACTCTGGCATGAAAGACCGTCAAAATCTATCAAACCCTCCAACAATTATGATAATTGGGCAGACCATATCTGCATATATGCTCATATGAAACTTGTTTATCATGCATTTAAATAACTGAAACATTTACTATGAGTTTAATTGTCCACATTTCTTTGATATAAATTGTGAACTTTTAAAACGGACTCTGGTGTTATCCCGGCTTCTTCAGTGGATAGTTAACCCATTGCGTCTAGTTGGTAAAAGTTGACTTTTACTTAAATATTAATTGCTTGCGGTGGGTTTTTGTTGCAAGTGGGGTTTTATTTACAACAGAGAACACGCATAACCCTCGTTAACTGTGACATTTGAGCAGGCTGAAGCGGAGTTTGTAGTAGGGACAGGGAAGTCAACACAATGCTAGCTATCGTTAGCTGCTAGCTGCAGTGAAGCCAGCAATCAACGAATTCGAGCGACGACTATTTGAGTCTGCTAGCTTTATAGTGGGGTGTTAATGTCATTTTCCCCTCCGCCATATCTTTTTATGCTCTAGCATTAGCAGTGTGAGCTAATTTCACTAACTTTCCCCAGCTTGCTTAGTGCGTGTGTTTTTTTAGCCGGTCCAAGTTTATGGTTTTTAAGTTGACCATGAGCTTGATAGACACTGATTTGGACAAGCTCTTTTAAGCACTGGGTACGGTTTGGTATAACTTGGCGTTAGCTGGTTTAGCTAATGGTTACAAGTGCAGCGTTATGCTCGTGAGGCTGTTAAAAAAAAGTGCCGGTACTCTGATGGCTCTGGGAAAATGACAATACTTTACAACAACAGCGCTGCATTAGAAAAGCTAACAATTTCAATAATGTCATGTCAAATGTACGACTATCACATCTTTTTAAAAAGTATTTGTCTGAATTTTGGTTTGAATTCGTTACAACTTTTTCCCATCACTGGAGCAGAGGGGAAATCCTGGCAGACGGTGCTCGCTGCCAACTAGACTCAGGGCTGCACCTTTCTCCCTTGTTTGGGTTTGGTCTGGAGGCTGAACGTGACAGACTTTTGTCGCTGTGTAAGGTCACAGTGGAGTCTCTGGCCCATTTAACTCACGGAGGAACATAAATCTGCAAAATATACTTGTGCAAGTCTGTTGTTATGGACTCACAACTGTTTTTACTGCCATGTTGGAAAAGAGTGAGTTGATACTGAATTGATATTGATAACATGTATTTTGGCATCTGGTTTTGTTTCAGTTGTTTTCAGTACTATGTAAATCCATAGGCAGCTGTCTGTGACCATATTGGTGCATGTGGTGTGATTTTTTGACCCATCAGCAGGGACCTGAATATGTGAGTCAAATCAAATGTGCACAGGAGGAATGAAGAAAGGCATTCGAGTAAAGCTAGCCCGTGCAATATTGTAAATAGTCTAGCTACAAGCGTGCAATTATGTAATAATTGACTTGAAGCTCCCTACGTAGAAGCAGGGTTAATTTGTGTGGTGCAGCATTGAAATAATTATTCGCTAATGTACCCTGTGTCTTTTAGGGTTCTGTCAGTTGATGTTTATTGATTTTTGAATTGAATAAGGTTTTCCTTTTGTTGCAGCAGGCTTTTTCAGCGAGAGCAGGCCCTACATTAGCAGTTCCCCCTCTCAGAAGCACACAGTGTTCAGCTCGCACGTAAGATCATTATCCTCCCCAGAGATTAGTCAAAGGGCTTCCTCCTCTTCATTCACCCTCGAGCGCCCGACACACTGCGCCACTCGAGCACACGTACACGTCTACAATCAACACACTCCAGCGTCACCTCATCTCAGGTTTGGACTGTGATCCGTGTCCACAAGCGCCTCCTCGACAGTTGGGAACATTATGCAGAGCAGAGCGAGCAAATAAAGAGCAGAGAGGAAGCGTTTTTTTATGATTTCACTACAGTCCGGTGTGTCCTGCTTGCGCCACGGATCAATATACACACAGCTGCTGTGAAGAAGTGATTATTTAATTTATTTCTTGGTGGTGAAAAACACACAGTGGTACTTAAAAGAAGGAGTTAAATGCAGTGCAATCTGATGATTGCTTGATGGAAAACCGTCACTCAGGTTAAAACGTGAATGAATACAAACACAGATTTTTTATTAAGCCATTTTCAATATCCTCCAGACTGAATTATGACTTCATTCAAGGAGTTGATTGCAATTAACGTAATTCACTCCGTTTTTTAGCAAGTGAATATCCTTCTGATGACCTGGCATGTCACTTGTGAACAATGTCTGTAAGTCCTCTGGAGGAGCGCAGACAGTGGTTTTGTTGCTGACGTATGTGGTGGTTACTGGTGCTGTAAGCGGAGTCCACCGAGTGCTGAGGTGCCATTCGCTTTTTGTTTATAGCGTTTCAAAAGTCAGGACATGATTCTCCTGACATTCTGTGGAAGACATGAATGAAAGCAATGATTTATGCATTCATTAATTTAATTCATGGCAACTGACCCACAGTTTAAACGTCTGGTGGAAACCCTCCATCTATCTGTATTCCTGATCGATATTTATCCTCTCTAGTGGAAAGGAGTCATTTATTATCTTGTTCCTTGGTGCTGAAAGAAGATGTGGCACTATAACACTAAGGCTCCTCCGTCTCCCCAGCTACAGTCATGTCACATACATGAGCGTGCACTTTCCCTTCTGCTGCTTCACTACTCTTATGTAACGCGGTGAACACTGATGTGACGCTGCTCTGCTCTGCCCTTCCATCACCGTGTTAAGTAGAGCAAAAAATCCCGGCCCTGTTGGAATTCTTGCCCGTCGATGTCCTGAGCCGGATGGAGGCCTCTACAAGAGAGCGGGGCTATGACCGAAGCAGCACCTTGAGTGATAAATGACAGACAGGTTTTGAGCAGTCAATATGGGCAGGGCTTTTTGTTAAATGTGGCAGGAGAGGTGTAGTTGTGAGCTACAGGTAGGAATAGTTAGTGCCAATTAATCCTAGTAAACCTTATTTGCTTATTATAATTGTGCAAAGAGTTTCGTTTGCGTTAGATTGAACAAAACTCTGGGGACAATAAAGTGGAACCTAAATCAAGTAACCGACTAGAGCCTGACACAAATACATGAGTAATATCAATGTGATTATATAAAACTCTGACAGTGCTAACTCAGCATTAAGTCATTTTTACTCACTTTAGTAATAACTTTCATTTGATTTCGCTATTTGATTTTTTTAAGCTACATTTTCTCATTCCTAGACCAGAATGAGTATATTGGTATTCGTGATATATTGTGCAGCTCTAGTTTTAATCAATATTACTGTTTTAAGATAGGTTTCTATGCCAACTTATGATTGTTTTCTCAGTGCAATTGACTGTATTGGAAAGTGCATGTGGAAAGAGGTCTGTGATGGTCCGGGTTCAATACAGTAGGACGGGACAAGCTTATGCATCAGTGTTTGTTTCGAAAAAGAATATGGTATAAGCCTAATAAATACTTGTTGGTTTCCTCTAAGCTAAAAATTGCAGATGAACAGGCCTTTTCTGAACCTTACCTTCCTCCCTCTTATTAAAATGCCGTTTGCAGAACATAATTGACCTGTTGTACCTGTTTGAGTTTATGCAATCAAAGTATTACAATTCTAGACAAGAATAGAGGGGAATGAGCTAAGGTGGTTATATTTCGAGTAGTATAATAATGTGATAACTATAATGTTGCAATATCGATATTATTGTGATAACTATACAGTTGCAGTTGTGCAGCAGCCCTGGTAGTTTGCATAGAGGTCTCGCGAGTTCAAACATGACAAATTTCTCGTTAAGGTGAAAAGCTGTATGGAGTGTGAGGGTGAAATGAATATTTATGATGCCCCAACTTTTAAATAATCAGCTTTATTGGCTTGGGCATTTTATCTTGATCCCCCCCAGATGCTTTTTTGGAGATGTGTTCTGAGCATGTTCCACCAGGAGGAGGCCTGACCCAGCATGCAGTGGGGGGACTGTGTCTCTCAGCTGGCCTAGAACTGCCTTGGTAGTGAAGTGTCTGTGGAAGGGGAAGTCTGGTCAACCTTGCTTAGATTGCTGGCCCTGGATAAGAAGACAATGTTTGGATGGATGGGCAAATATGGCTGCCTCAAGCATTCTTAACTATGGAGATGATCCTTTGGTTTCCTTCAACAAGAGCTACCATATTTGAAAAGTATCTCAGCTTGTGATTGCTGAAAAATGAAAGCCAAATCAATCAAATACGTTAAGCACTCCAATCACTATGCACAGAAAACCATCATCTGTGAATTTTTGACCCAATGTTGTGCCTATATCTATCTGCATTTAGGGGATCAGCAACAGTAATATCACTTTGACTTCTTAAGGGCCGTAATGAAAAAAGAATACTTGGTCATGTTAATGTAGAATAACATCTGTAATCGAATTCCAATGTAAGCCCAGAGTAGTAGGGTCTGCATCACACACTTGAGTGTTTCTCACAGCTCACATTACACCCATCCTTGACTGAGTTGGCAGACTGTGGCTTTTACAGCTTTCAGTGTTCGAGTTACAGGCCACAGGTTAACCCAAATCTTGTCTACCTCTGCCAGGAAATGAACAGCCAAAATCTACAATCTGTATCCCTTTGATACAACCAGTAAGTCTAATATCTCTGTCTTTTGTCGTCTCTTTCAGATTATGTCTACTTTGAAAACTCCTCCAGTAACCCGTACCTGATCCGGCGAATAGAGGAGCTCAACAAGGTACTATCTCCATCCATTTCCACTTTTGTCTCATGCAGTGTCCTGGTGCTCCCATTTGCTTTTGCATCTTTTATTTTGAAAGCCCTCATTAAATCTCTATCAGAGGTTATGTGTTGTGTATTTCTGAGGTCTGACTTGGTCCCAGATTTGTTTTCCTACTGCTTTTTTTAGACGCTCATGACTTGTACATGTAAAAACAGCTCTTGATGTTTCCTCACTCGTTAATTATGGATACTGTAATGACTGGGGTGTAAGGCACAGGCAGCACTTATATAACAACAGCAGCAGCGCAACGCAGGCTTGTGTCCCAGTCCAAGGATTAAACTCATTTATGTAACACTCTTCTATAGAGCGCTTTAGCCGAGCAGCACTGCCTCGTCCAGAGCGCTACTGGCTGCTCTGCTCAATGAGTACATAGTAAAAGAGAGGGGGCTGTCAGCCACACAAGAACTTTATGAATAAATCCACAATGAATCAAATTTTAAATGAAAATTATGTGTTAATTAGCTACCATGTTCTGTTTAATGTATTGGAGACAGCAGCCCCTTTTATGCTTCTTTTCATATTAATGCAAAATTCTACCAACAATATCCTGTGTCAATAAAACATGCAATATGCTTTAATTGTTTTCAGTATGGCAATAACAATATCAATTGCGATATCTGAATGCTCTGTGATAAAATTAAAAAATATGTAATTAATTAAATCTAGACTAATTTTCAGTTGTCAATCAAAGCAGGAGCTAAATCAGTAATAAAGACTGGACCAGGACTAAATCAGGATTAAACAGGTCTAAACGAGGACTAAACGTAGAAATGTACCAGGTCTTAAGCTGTGATGTTTGTTGAAATAACGATTATATTGCAGGAACCATAGTATTGCGATAACGATAATATTGCGATAACAATAATATTGCGATAACGATAATATTGCGATAATGGAAATATTGTGATACTGAAAATATTGCAATTGATAATATTGCGATACTGATAATATTGCTATAACAATAATCTTGCAACATGGTGTGCAGACCTAGTCATTTGCATAAATAGCTGTTCAAACCGTCTACACCATCATCCTTCACACCTCTCAATGTCAGTACTGCACTTGCAAAATGTACAAAAACGGCAATATCCTGCAACCAAAAGTGAGCATAAAAGGAGGTGACTGTGAACTCTTGTTGCCCTTCGTAACATATCTGTTTTTTGGCATTGATTGTAATTGTTTTGTCATTTTCTAAGTTGGTATTGTATTATGTTGCTCACTTGTTCCTCCTTCCCCGCAGACTGCCAATGGCAATGTGGAGGCCAAGGTGGTGTGTCTGTTCAGGAGGAGAGATATCTCAGGCAACCTCAACACTTTGGCTGACAGCAACGCACGTGAGTATGACACAAACCCCCTTCGGCCCAAATTTCTTTGTAGAGAAATTAGAATTCTGTAGATACTTTGGAATAATCCAACAATGTTCCGTTGACGAAGGACGGGGTGTTTGGGGGCATTTTCTACCTTCTATTACCTGCCTGATAATGGCAATAACAATAAAATGTCATTGTGGTGTAGTCTGCGCCCCTCCACTCCTCCCACCCCGCCCCGATCACAGCGTGAGCACATCTTCAGTCCAGGATCAGAGCCGAGGAGGAGGTGGGGGCCGGTGGGAGAGGGCTGGTGCTGGTGCTAATGGCATGCAGACGAGCCGATGCCTGATCAGTCAAACCCCACACCCAACACCAGCCTCGCCGCCTTCGCCTTCCTCCTGAGGCAGCTCCAGACAAAGACATTTACACACACGTACACTCCTACTTAAAATGGATGCACCACACACACACACACACTGTCTGCAGCTTATGACACTTCTACTGGCAACGGTGTTTTACTAAAGTCACGTTCCTCCTGGAAAATGATCAATCGATAAGGCCCAGACAGTGCACTGGAAGTCATTGGAGGTCTTCGGTCTGACATGTAAAAGGTGTCTGGGTGATTTTCACTGCATATTGTTGCAGTTTGTTGGGGGACCATGTAGCTAGATTTATGTCATAATTAGGGCTCAAAGGATTTGTTTTGGTTGATTTTAGCATTGCTTATTTTGTACAATTAACTGCTCTATCTTCAGTAAGAACAAACAGAGCAGCGGTCAGGCGAGGCAGGTTAGAGGTACTGTCACTCAAATCCTAATTCTTTTGTTTAGACTAAGAGTGTGCCACTAAAGTACATTTGCACCCAATATTCAGACTGTTATGGAAGGCACCTAGAAAGCTCCTGGAAGTTAGCTGCACAGTAGCTCCAGGAATGGGACATTTCGCAACCACGACTTTGTTTACATCTGTGATCGGTTACTCCAACTTTTGATTTGTCACTTTCATGCTCCCTTCCAACAAATTACAAAAATCACAAACTCTGGAGCTCTCTTTCCTTCCCTCCTTGCTCCTTTTAATGTCCGCCAGTACCTCATTTAACCCAATTAAACTCTCATTTTCTCTCTAACTTGCTTCATTTTGTCCCACTAAGCCAGCTCGGTGCGTGTTTCAAAGTCCATTCTAGCCCTGAGTGCGGACACAAAGTAGCGTTTGTGCCCTGCGACGGCGGGGGCTGAGCTTCGCGTGGCACATCGTGATCCTGTTGCAGCGATGAAGACGTGTCCTGCTTCATTTGCCTGTTATCACTAAACCTGGCTTTATCTGCATCACACACACACATTGATTCCTTGGGCAACAAAAGGGCCCTTGATCAGTCTCAAAGGGCCATGGCACACAACGGGTTAATCCTGACTTGCCTTGTGTCTTTGTCAGACTGAAGAAAGTGTGTGTGTGTGTGTGTCGCTCCTTCTGTGCGTTGGTGCTTTTTTCTTTTTATGTGTGTGTGTGTGTGTGTGTGGAGTTGTGGGGATACATGTTTAGGGGGGATGGGCGCCTCAGGTTTGGCGCACAGGGTTTCCTACTTAGTCTGGCAGGGACTAGCCGGACAGGGGGAGGAGGAGGAGGGGGGGTTGAGAGGTTAACAGAAAAGGGGTGGGGCTTGAGGTGGCGTCCTTCTCGCTCCACTATCACTCCGCCGCTTCTCTCTGCCTCTCTCTCTCTCCACCTTGCCCTCACTCACAGGGTTTCCTGTGGCTGAGTGCAGGGGCGGAGTCCTCACAGATGGAGCCTTGTACTAGTCCCGCCCCCCTCCAGCTCGCAACAAATTACTCACCCGCCTGAAATTAGGAATGCGCAATCTAGTGGCTGAACGCTCACAAACTCATATTGTGTGCGTGTGTGTGTTGTGTTTCAAGTGACAGTCACATGGGTTAGCAAATGTGAAACAGCAACTTTTACATTTTACACTAAGTCTAGTAATAATTGTGAAAGCTATGAACTTCAGTCAGACATTTACATTGCATTTTCTGTCATCTTTAAACTTGAGACTTGTGAAAAAAGTTAAAGACAAAACAAAACAAAGTGCTTTAGCTCTGCTTTATAAGGTGGAAAACCTCATCAGAAACACCAGCCTGGTCTAGTATATTTTCAGAGGGGCCCTTAAATGTTGACCCTCCCATAAGATGGTGAAGGGCCAGGCCATTAAGATGGTAATTCACACTTTTGACCGTAAGACATTCTGATTTTTTTTCTGTTTTAGGAGAATTCGAGGAAGAGTCAAAACAGCCAACTCTGTCGGAACAACAGAAACACCAGCTCAAACACAGAGAACTGTTTCTCTCCCGACAGTTCGAGTCACTACCTGCTACTCACATACGGTACAGGCTTTATACAAAGCTCCCATAAAAGCAGCTTTCAAACATGGAAATGATGAATGAATATTGTATTTATTGTAGTTGAACTTTAAGTCTAAATAACTCTCTCACCAGGGGCAAATGTAATGTCACCCTCCTCAATGAAACAGACGTCCTGTCCAACTACCTGGAGAAAGAGGTGAGTGGTGTGTCACAAAATTACTAAGAGCACCATAAACTCTTGGGTATAACGCTCTGCTGTGTTTCCTGTCCAGGACTGTTTTTTCTACTCGCTGGTGTTTGACCCTGTGCAGAAGACCTTGCTTGCCGACCAAGGCGAGATCCGAGTGGGCTCCAAATACCAGGCAGAGATCCCTGACATGTTAGCAGAAGGTATTGCACTTGTAGCTGAAGACGGTTAAAAGTCGTTGCTAATAGACACACTTGAGGTCAATTTGACCCTAGCTTTTTGTCTCGCAGATGAATCTGACAACAGAGTCCAGGAGAAACTGGAGACCAAGGTGTGGGACCCCGACAACCAGCTCAAAGACTCACAGATCGACCAGTTCTTGGTGGTGGCAAGGTAACGCACCCCTGCCATCTGTCACCCACTTACATAATCAGCACTCAGCCTGTTACCATGGTGATTTGTCACTGTAGCATAGGCATGAGTATGGAGGAAATTTGTGATTTATAGAGGTGTGACATTCTCTTATATTAGTATGTTTGTTTTTCATCAAAGAAGCTTTTGCATTTTGCATCAGCTTCACATTAAACTAACATGTTCACTTTTGGTCAGTAGTTCAAACACGGTTGTGCTCAGTATTTTCAACATTATGCATTTTATTTTGGAGGGAATTGACTTGTGACAGACAAAATTAACAAAAACACCATCTGGTGGTCTTTGATGTAATTTCAGTTTGCACTCAAGTACATATGGATGCATTACACACTACAGTGTGTTGTGTGGTCTCAAAAGGGCTTTAATGGAGTCTCAAACAACTGTAAACCATTCTGGCCAGTTCAGGCTCTATAACATGTCCTTGCATGGCGCTTATTTGATGATAGGCTTCCTGACCTTGAGAGAAATATTATATGAGAAATGTTAATGATCTTTACAATTTCACAAATAAAATTCATGGACTCACTATAGTCCCCTAACAATATAGTGTCTCCTTTTGGTGTTGCTTCCATTTAAAAATAACTTTCTGCCTCGGTGTTCCCAGACTTATTTGATTCTATTTAAAAGAATTAACAGCCCAGCTGTTGGGGCAGAGCTTTTACCTTCAGCACACTGTCCAGACAGTTGTAGACTGTTGGCTATGAATGATCTGAAGATACAAACAGGTTGTGTTTGTTTCAGGGCTGTGGGGACGTTTGCCAGGGCCTTGGATTGCAGCAGCTCCATCCGCCAACCCAGCCTCCATATGAGTGCCGCTGCAGCCTCCAGAGACATCACACTGGTAAGGCTCGTCATAGAAGGGCCTCCACTGGGCTCAAAGGATGTATAATGAGTGTAAAATAAACGCATAAAAACTGTTCACTCTAATAATTAGCTTTTTTTTGCTTCTCTAGTTCCATGCTATGGACACCCTCCAAAAGAACAGCTATGACCTGGCCAAAGCCATGTCCACCCTGGTTCCTCAGGGCGGCCCGGTGCTCTGTCGGGATGAGATGGAAGAGTGGAGTGCCTCAGAGGCCATGCTGTTTGAGGAGGCCCTAGAGAAATATGGAAAAGACTTCAACGACATCCGCCAGGACTTTGTAAGCTGCTACTTTGCACTTGGCTGTGTATATCCTGACTGTGGAGCACTACATAAACACTTCTCTTCCTCTACAGCTGCCCTGGAAGTCTCTAGCCAGTGTCGTTCAGTTCTACTACATGTGGAAGACAACAGACCGCTACATTCAACAGGTAAATAAGAACACAAAAGTCAGTTCTTAAACACATGTTGGTATTACATTCAACTCTCCATGTTTGTTCTATCAGAAACGTCTAAAAGCAGCTGAAGCAGACAGCAAATTGAAGCAGGTGTACATCCCCACCTAGTGAGTATGATGGTGAACTGCAGCACAATGGTCCCTCAGGTCAGAGCTGTAGCTAAAATGCTTTGATATCCCCCACAGCACCAAACCCAACCCCAACCAGATCATGGTCCCGGGCAGTAAGCCGGGTATGAATGGAGCAGCCGGGTTTCAGAAAGGACTCAGCTGTGAGAGCTGTCACAGTAAGTAGAGCAGTCCCCCTCTGTTATGATAGATTAGGTGAACTCTATTTACAACTACATACTTTGCTTTACTTTTTAATATTGGAGTACTGTCCATTTCAGTGGTGCTTCTTAGAATTTTGAAATGATTTTGTGTCGCCTACAGCTGCTCAGTCTCCTCAGTGGTACGCCTGGGGACCTCCCAACATGCAGTGCAGACTGTGTGCCTCATGCTGGATTTATTGGAAGAAGTATGGAGGCTTGAAGACCCCTACACAGCTGGAAGGTGCTGCCCGCAGTGGCTCTGTAAGTCTTCACTCTTAAATACTTAGTCTTCTGATCCTGAAATACTTGTCACTGTGAGTTCTTCCTTTCCTCCAGGAGTCAGGTCCTCGTGGTCACATGACACGCCAAGAGGTTCAGGGCATGTCACCGTTCACCCGCAACGAGGGCCGGGCCAAACTTCTGGCCAAGAACCGCCAGACCTTCATCTTGCAGACCACCAAGCTGACCCGCATCGCTCGGCGAGTCTGTGAGGACATACTGCAGCCTCGGCGAGCGGCGCGAAGGCCGTACGCTTCCATCAACGCCAACGCTGTAAAGGCAGAGTGTAAGTAGTATGTATGTACTGTATGTAATATATGTAAGGGACTCCTGCACAATACAGCTCTAACTATATTTGTGTTTTTATTTAGGTATGATCAGGCTGCCTAAAGCCACAAAGACCCCCATGAAGAACAAAGTGATCCCTCGACAGTCGTTGGCAAATATAGTCAAAGACCTGGGTATGGATAAAACTCTGACAAACTCCAGCTGTATGTGCTTTGCTTTTCATTTTCTTGACATTATTGACCACTGTTCCTCTGTGCAGCCATCTCAGCTCCCCTCAAACTGAAGGCCTCCAGAGGACCACCAACCCCTATCAACAGGAACCAGGCCAACCAGCCTCGTGTGGGCCAAAGCCTGTTGGGAAAGAGAGGCTTTGACAGCGTACGTATTTACACAGCATATGCAGAAGTTTTGATCTTTCTCCCTGTGCTTCTTCGCATCCTTTACTCTTTGTTGATCACAGGCAACAGGGGTTCCCTATCCAGCCAATGGGAGACCATATTCATCAGGTATGAGGACTACCTCCCAGTCTGTCATCAAACGGCAGAAAATAGGCCAAGGAGAGGCTCCTAACCCAGTGGTGTTTGTGGCCACAAAGGACACCAGGTACTTCCTAAATCAGCCTTTTCTCTCTTTCCTTGTTTGGAGGTGGTTTTATTCCACCTGCTTTTTGGCCAACAGAAGGTAGTAACAGAGGCAGAGAAAATTCACACTGTGCCTTTGTTAAGGCCCCTGCTCATGTTACCTTTTTTCTGTACTGTTTTTTCCCAGTTGCAACCACTTTATATTAATAAGGTGTCCTTATCTCTGTAGCTTATTGTTGGTGTGCTTAACGGGTCTTGTGACAACTGGTAACCAAAGGTACTAAGACTTTTTTCTTGATCCAGGGCTCTGAGGAAACACCTGACCCAGTCAGAAATGCGGCGAGCAGCGAGGAAGCCTCACCTCCCGGTCCGGATCAAGTTACCCCCGCCGCCCCGCTCCCTGGCTTTGCCCCTGCTTCCCTCCAGCACCAGTGAACCCATCGTCCTGGAAGACTGAAAGGACAGGCAGTTTTATGATCAGGACATGGGCTTCAGTGTGATCTGGGCGAGCTGTGCTCCAGCCGTCACTCACAGGCTCAGCACAGTGCGCCATACGTTAGTCTTTGATTTGTTCTTTTCAGTGTCATCTCCCTTGGCTTCTGTTACTCCCCAAAAGTTGATGTCTCCCTTTCATGCGCTCTCACATACACAAAACAAACAACACTTGGGGCTTTGTAGTATTTTATTCCACATCCTAAATTTTCTGATTCCCTTTTTAAACAACTGTTTTTACATGTGTAATTTAAATCAGATATTTTTCATCCTAATATTATGACGAAGCACACTTTGTTTCCCCTTGTCTCTATCTTATGTAAATATATTCATCTGTAGGGGTCACACCTCCAGTGAAGTGTTCAGAGTGGGAGACTGTGTGCACCTGTAACATTTGCTTTACACTCTCATTAAGCTGTGGGGCCATTGAGGCCAGGGCACACAGGGCTGTTAACAGCAGAGCACATGCTCAGACAGTTTTTTTGCAGTGACATCTTTTTTCTCATGTCTGTAACAATCAGCTGTCATACTACTGGGCTGCTCCCATAGGTGCACCTTCATGATCAGTGCTGTGTTAGTGACAAAATACTGAGTGAGCATGAAAATGTTGGTTTAAGGCGACATGCAGATAGAAAAAAAGAAAAGAAAATCAAAGTACTGGTCCAAAACATCTTCATGTAAAAGTGTATATTTCTGATATTTCTTATTGTCTGTATGTCATCCACAGATTGAATTTGTCTCACAATGTAAGTTGCCAAAATTGAAAAGCATATATTTAATATGAAATCTTAATTCCTTAGTTGTGCTCACTCAGTAATTTTAAAACTGACTTTCTAACATTTTTAATCAAACAAATCCCATTCTTAGAAAATAAAATCACATTGCAGTTTTATCAGTTTTTCACCTGATGTCCAGACTTTTAGTTTTTCTTTAAAGGTGAGGCGTGTCCTGTCCTGTTAACCTAGCCATGTGCTCACTCAAGAGGAACTGGAGGGGAGGGCCCTGTAGATTAAAGAGCTGTAGATGTAATCTGTAGGAAAAATCTTGTGTAGTTTTGATGATTCAAATCATGCTTCCCATGGATTTGCAGAGGTGACTGTGCCATGACTGATGGCCATGGTGAAAACACATTGGGCTTTGAGGTGCTATGTATGTGTCTGCATATGTACAAACAAGCCATAATGTGTCAAACACATTCACTTATGACCAGAGAAAATGCAAGGAAAAGCTGTTTGGTCAAAAAATAATTATGAGACTGGTCACTTGACCAAATTCAGTAAAACAGCAATATGTTGAGTCACAGAGGAAGATTAAGGCACCTCGGATTAAGTTAAGCCTTATTTCAAATTTCTTTTTGGTTTTCGTTTGGCCTTAATCTTCTCTGTAAGAGACTAATGATGTCTAACGTGAGTGAACTGATTGTGATAAAGAACATGAAAGGAATTTTCAACTGTCCCTTGTACTTTCACTTTAATTTTAGTTCACTTGGGTGTACTATTAAAAAGAGGTAAGTACTAAAAGGCTAATTGGCTAATTATAGCTCCTCTTTATTTGAAGTTAAAGGTGTTACCGTGGAGTTATAAGCAAGTTTGGTCCCAATGTGGGCTTTGTAATATTTCTCAGAAAAAGAAATTGAAGTGTTGAGTTTGTAGCAAATAAAATGTGTAAAGAAAAGTGCAAACTAGCATAATGGAAACTTTTTTACATTTGAAGTGTGTAATTCTGCTCCATTGTGGTGGAGATGGCTCTAATAGGCTACTGTACATGTGAAATATGGCTCTCCTTCATTGTTGGGGTGGGCTGGTCATTTAAAACAGGGGTGACTCAAAAGGGATCGGGCTTTGATTTTTGTAAGATGGAGAGACAAACATGCTACAATTGAAGCATTTTCTCAAGTGTTTTTTATTCCAATGTCTCTGTATCCTTTAATGTATCTTGATAAGAAAAGAAATAAAGATTTTTTCTCTGTCGTCACCACTTGTACAATGCATTTTCTGTTTTTCTGTCCTGTTTTATTTGCTCTACATATTAGTTTAGTTAATTCTCATTCTGGTCTTTAACTTTGTAAAGTATAGCCTCTTACAAGTAAAAATATAAATCTTTTGTTTATTTTTGTTCTTGTTATTAATATTATGGCTTTGAGAGAATCAATTAACAAAATGGAGCAAAGTGTTAAATTAACGACCACCGGGTGAAGTAGCCTCCTGCTAAGACTAAACTGCATTTTAAACCTTGTTTAAAGAACAAAAAACAAAAGCCATGTCGTGTTTATTTCAGACGACCTTTAATTAAAAGGCTTGTTTTAATCACTTCCTATTTAGGTGTGACTTTTTACAAATCAGTAATGAGGCCTCTATCACAAACTGTGTATTCACTCAGAATGTGGATTGAGTCGGTGCTAACCCGTCTCCGACTAGCTTACAGTAAATAATTAAATACAACTTCATGTATTACATTAACAGAGTGAATATTTAATTTACATTTGTCCCTCTTAAAAGTGTGTTGAGTTTTTTTATTTTTTTATTATTATTATTAGATGTTGATATAAGCCCGCGCTTGCCCGTGTCACGTGACGCTGAGGGGCGCACACACCTGAGGCTCGTTAAAGCGGTGGGCGGCAGCTCGAGATCGCGATATAAATGTCTCGGACACGGGCTAATCTTCGCTTGTGACTCCATAACAAAGCAGGAGGGTCAGGGTCCATGCCGCTTTACTAACACCAACACACGCCGGGTCTTTGCCGTTAACGTCGGGCTTTCTGAGCACATTGTGGAGGCTGCACTTAAGTTTGACTTCTCACCAACGCCAACCCCTTCAACTGTTTTAACCATGTTCGAGGTAAGTGTTTGTTCACGTCCATTTTTAAAGTCATGCCGTTTACACGTGGCTTGTTGAATTAAACCACATTTCTGACTATAAAATAAAACGTAATAGCCTAACTCTTCTCTTTCAACATTAAGATGGTATCTAACTGTTTTAGCTGCTAGGTCTAAATGTTTTTTTGTTTTTTTGGTACCTGTTTTCAACATTTAGCACAACTTTCTTAATTATACTAAACACTTGAAGCAGCAGTGAAGTTCAGAACTGCTTCCGTTTAATTAACTTCGAGCTTCTACCTGGTGCTATATTCCTAACACATCCCCTATATATATTTTTTTTCTTCCAGACAAGCAGTGACGACTTGTTCCTGCCTTCCTACCAAGATGAAGAGCTGGTGGACAACCTGCTGTCCAGTGAGGAGTCAGATGGAGACAGTGGTAGTGAGGGCTTGTGCCTGGCCAAGGCCCTGCTGCCCCTGGTGGAGTCCTCTTCCCCTCCTCTCATCCCATGGGTCTACTCCACCCGCTACAAGACAGAGCTGTGCACCAGCTACTCCGGGACCGGCTTCTGCAAGTACGCCGAGCGCTGTCAGTTTGCTCATGGCATCCACGAGCTCCATGTGCCGTTCCAACACCCAAAATACAAGACCCAGTTGTGCCGCAGCTACCACACGTCTGGCTTCTGCGACTACGGCAGCCGCTGTCTGTTTGTGCACAACCCCTCGGAGCAGAGGTCCTGTGTGCGTGGCAGGAGGAACGTCCCCTGCCGCAACTTCCGTTCATTTGGGGTGTGTCCCTTTGGCACCCGCTGTAACTTCTTGCACATTGAGTCCGGGGCAATTGGGGGCAGTGTTGCTAAATCAAACGACCATGTTGAGACGACCACCTCAACATCTGATAGTCCTCAAGTTCAGTCCAAGGAATGGAAGCCTCGAGGAGCCATCTGCCGCACCTTCAGCTCCTTTGGCTTCTGTCTGTATGGCACTCGCTGCCACTTCCAGCATGACCTCCCCAACAAGATCTCAGGTGCCGAGCCCAGCCCCGGCCCCTTCAGCTCCCAGGCCTCCCAGGGCAGTACAGGCCTTTCGCCCTCCTCCTGGTTCAGCCCCTCCCCGGGTTCATCGACCTCCTCGTCTCCCCCTTCTACCCCTCCTCTGACCACCCCCACTCCAGAGGCCAACAATGCCTTCACCTTCTCCAGCCAGCATCTGAGTGAGCTGTTGTTGCCTCTGGCCCTCCACCTGCAGCAGCTGGAGAGCACCAAGGCTCAGGAGATCTGGGACAACCGGGCGCTCTGATTCAGACATGGCCCCTTCAAACCTGCAGCACTCACAAGCTTTGTAAATTTCTAATTTTTTTTTTAATATCTCAGGACTTTGTACATATTTTTTTTTTACCTGAGGCTTGGGTGCTTCTGTTAGCAGGTCAAGCTGGACTTGAACTGTTGAGTTGTAGACCAGCCTGTTTTGGATCGGTCCTCTGAAATCATAACTATCAGTGTAAAACTATTTTTAACTATTGTACATAATAATGAATGAGCTGTGTAAATGAAACGCCTGACCTCATTATGAATAAACTATTACCACCATATTTTTTGACTTGTTGCTGATTTTAATGTTAACTTGTACTATGGACTTATTAGTGAAATATAGACCTACCTGTTATAAGTTGCATTGATATATTAAAAGTACACAATCTATTATAAAGCTTACATTAAAAGCTAGTAGTGGATGCTATTTGAAGATTAATGTACAGACCAGGGCTGGCAGACCTATGTAGCTTTAGCTTAAACTGGCAGTCCCTTGAGTGTATTAACAGGTCCACTGTCACAGAAGCCTATACCAACATTTATTAGTTGCATCACCAGAAAACTCGATCTCAAATATTAAAACGGGTGCTAGAGAAATATCGGGACTTGCACCCTATCGCTAAATAACACTGATTAATTTACTTGTTGCTCGTTGTCTTATTTTGAAATTTAACTTCCGTTAATGACGTTATAATAGCGCGCCCGGAGATATTTTTTGGTTCATGTTGATGCACAACTTTGTTGATGGACCCGAGTGAATACCCACCAAAAAATCTTAAAAGGTAAATGTTCTTACGTAAATACTATTTGGGCGACTTCTCATTTAAATCCGTTTAAAAGGAGCACATTTTCTCTGACTTTATCTTTTTTTTTTTTTTTTATCAATAAAGCCTTCGGTGCTAACACTACGAAGCTCAATGACCGTTTCTGTTTAACTAAAAGCGCACAACTCACATGTTAAAGTTACGTTTTTTCTGGCACTTATGTTTCATTTATTTAGGGTCACGTGAAATCTAACTCGAGCTTCTTAAACGTGCTTTTCTCTTGAGTAGGTTTTAGCAGTCGCTGAGAGGATGGCGGACCGGGAAGAGCGTCGCTTCGCCGAAGTGTCCCGGGACTCTGTCAAACTCATGGCCGAGAGCGCCGGTGTGGAGCTGAGCGACGACCTGGCGGCTCTGCTGGCCGAGGACGTGTGCTACAGACTCAGGGAGGCCACGCAGGTAAAAGCCCGCTGCCTACTTCATCTTTATAATCTTAAACTTAGCTATGTTTTAAATGTGGTTAGCCACCTCTCTATGTAGGTGCACTTTCATGATTTGATTCTGTTCTTTCTGTGATGTCCTACACAGAGCAGCTCTCAGTTCATGAGGCACGCAAAGAGAAGGAAACTGACCGTGGAGGACTTTAACAGAGCTCTGCGATGGAGCAAGGTGGAGGTGAGTGCCCGACCACCAGACACCAGTTTGAGTTATCTTGCAATCGATATGTTTGTTTGTTTATTTCATTGGTGTTTTTTGTCATCACAGGCCATTTGTGGATACGGCGCCCAGGATACACTGCCTTTTCGCTCACTTAAAGAAGGAGAACTTTTCTTCACCGAGGACAGGGAGATTAATCTGGTGGAGTTGGCTCTGGCCACAAACATTCCCAAAGGCTGTGCCGAGACGATGGTCCGAGGTATGTCGCTCATAAACATTTATTTTAGCAACTGAAATCATGTTAGTTCTCATCCATTATGTTCTCTTTTGTTGTTAGTGAATGTTTCATACCTTGATGGAAAAGGGAACTTGGAGCCTCAGGGGACAGGTGAGACAGTAAAAATCAGCTTGTGTTTTCATTGCAGCCCTGTTGTAACTAAAAGCAGAGATATTTACTCATTTATTGTTTAAAATAGCATGCATTGTCCTTATATCTTGGTTTATGGCTGCTCACAAAAACAAGACAATGCTTCAGTTTTTAGTTTTTTCTTATTCCATGTTGAACATCTAATGCACAGCAGATTGTCAGGCTCCACCTTCTAATCAAATCTGTCGTCTTTTCAGTTCCCACAGCAGTGCAGTCGCTCTCAGACGACCTTTTGAAGTACTATCAGCAGATCACACGCGCCATTCTGGGAGAGGACCTCCACCTCATGAAGGTGAGTTGCTGCTGGGAACAGACCTGTTGGCTCTAAACGCTGCTCAAATAATGACTGTGCTCCTCTGACCTGCCTCCGTTTGTTCTAGGTGGCTCTCCTCGACCTGCAGTCAAACTCCAAGATCGCCGCTCTCCTGCCGTACTTTGTTTACGTCATCAGTGGGGTTTGTGATTTTACTATGGCTTTGTTTTTTTTTTTTGTTTTTTTTTTATTTAACTGCAACTGGCTGACTAAAAATGCTAAGGACTTGTGTTTTCAGGTGAAGTCTGTGAGTCACGACCTGGAGCAGCTCAACAGGCTCCTCCACATGGTCAAGAGTCTGGTACAAAACCCCTATTTGTACCTGGGCTCGTACGTGCGCAGCCTGGTCTCCAGCGTCATGTACTGCATCCTGGAGCCACTGGCAGCTTCCATCAACCCCCTCAACGACCACTGGACCCTCAGGGACTACGCCGCCCTCCTCCTCAGCCACATCTTCTGGTGAGTTTTAAAGTGAGGGCTAGAATTTAAAAAATGTTCCAAAACGCTGTACTTACCCGATGGTGTTTGGTCTCCCCAGGACTCACGGTGATCTGGTCAGCGGTCTGTATCATCAGATCCTGCTGTCACTACAGAAGGTCTTGTCCGATCCTGTGCGTCCCCTCTGCTCCCACTACGGGGCTGTGGTGGGCCTTCATGCTCTTGGATGGAAGGTATGTGCTTGTGTCTCTCTTTTCAAAGTAGACTAGTTTCTAATAAAAATGCTGTATATTTTTTACATTTTCTGTTTACGTTCCACTTGCTTCTGTGTTTGTTTGCAGGCTGTTGAGAGAGTGCTCTTCCCACACCTCCCTGCCTACTGGGCCAACCTCCAGGCCGTGCTGGACGACTACTCTGTTTCCAATGCACAAGTGAAAGCAGATGGACACAAGGTCTACGGAGCCATCTTGGTCAGTATTGTCCTTTTACCTCACCATGCTTCACAAAGATTGTGTGTCACCCGTTTTGATGAACCCATAGTTTAAGTAGGACTTGTTGTAGTTTCTTTTAAATGCAGCTTTCTTTTTCTTGTTTCTTTCTGCCTCTCATCATTGGGCCACTCCCTCTGACCAAAAAAGCTCTCTAGTGCAGTTTTTTTTTTGGCTCATTTTAGCTTTTAGGTTCTATGTGTTGATTTTATTTAGCTGCACATGAAAGAACTGTGAGTGAGTCAAGTGTGGGAAAGAGGCTCCCAGCAGAATTAGACTTTGTAAATTTGTCTTTATGTGATGGGATATGTAATATGAAAGGGTAGCCTGCCTTGTCACTCAAAGAAAATCCAACAAACCCAGTTTTATGCCAAGAAACAATCTAAATAAATTCTAGGCTATTATTTTTATGTTGTAAGACTCCTTATTTTAAAGTAAAGAGTGACATTGTGTTAAATGTGAGATGTAATTGGCCAAAGCTTGCTCTCACATGCTGAACATTCTCATTTATTAAAAAGTATTAGTTAAGTAGTTTTTCTTTTTTTTTTTTTCCTCCCCCCCCCCCCCCCCCCCCCCCCGGGGGCCCCCCCCCGCCCCCGGGGCCCCCCCCCCCCCGGGGGGGGGGGGGGGGGGGGGGGGGGGGGGGGGGGGGGGGGGGGGGGGGGGAAAAAAAAAAAAAAAACCCCCCCCCCCCCCACCCCCCCCCCCCCCCCCCCAAAAACCACCCCCCCCCCAAAACCCCCTGGCCGGGGGGGGGGGGGGGGGGGGGGGGGGGGGGGGGCCCGGGCCCGGGGGGGGGGGGGGGGCCCCGGGACAAAACCACGCCGGGGGGGGGGGGGGGGGGGGGGGGGTGGGGGGGCCAAGGGGGGTTCCGGGGGGGGGGGGGCCGGGCCCGCCCCCCCCCTTCCTTTTGAGGGGGGGGGGCGAGCCACCCCCCCCCGGTGCCCCCTAGTTAAGTAGTAAGTAAAAGTATTAAAAGTCTTCTATATGTTATGTCCTGCAGGTGGCAGTAGAGCGCTTGTTGAAGATGAAGGCCCTGTCTCTGTCCCAGTCTACAGAGGGGAGCACCAGTGGTCATCCAGGCTCTATGTCTGGAGCTATGGGCTACAGGGTGAGCTCCCCAGGCCTCAGCCCACCCCCGGAGCCCCTGTCTGAGGCCGCTCTGGGCATCGCCAGCCACCTCCAGGCGGGAGGAGCCGGCTGCCCCTGGGAGGAGTGGGCCCCGGTCCCCCTGCCCGCCATGTACTCCGAGCTCTACTCCTTCTTCGGAGACAGTCTGGCCGTGAGGTTTAGTACGGGACCCGGCTTCGGAAGCTACCCTCCCTGTAACCCGTCCCAGGTCGGCGACGCCAGGAAAGAAGTCTCTGGTCCCACCTCTAACACGGACACCACACGGAAGATGCCGCAGCTGACGGCTAATCTCAATATCAGCCCGAGGCAGGATGGGAGTCCTCGGACAGACCCACCTCCGCCAAGTCTGGCAGCAACCGGGTCGGGAAGGTGAGGAACAGTGCTAAACAACTTAAACATCAGCAGACCCATATGTAAATGTATCCCTTAAACAATTTTCTCTGAAATATTCACAGTACAGATGTTGTGATATTTCCATGTTACTGTAATTACTACAGTATCTAAGTAGATGTAGATTTTATTATTAGGATTAGGATTTCCACCCAGCACAACCTACCTGACCAATCATAACTGTTTGTCTTTATACACTGCAAATCCATTTGTGAAGTTTTTTAAATTGTGTTGGTCCAGAGGAAGTTTATTCTGCATTAATTGGTACTGCCCTCTGAATTCTGATTAGCTGTATGTCTAGCCAAAGGGATTTAGAGGTAGTTTAATGTCTTCCCATTTGTTCCGCCTACTGGAAATCAGACTAAAATTGACAGGGACCAAAATAATAATTTTTATCAAATAAAAAAGTAAAAAAAATTGAAGACCTTTATAAGGCAATACCGCCAAAAACTGTTCAAGACCAAGACCAGTCTTAAGAACTTCAGAATTACTGTAAAAGAATCAGAGCAGGGTTTTTTTCACCTTTGTCTTTTCACATATGCAGCACACAGAGTATTAAACATATGATGAAGGTGAACCAGGGCATCCTTAAAATAAAAGATTAAACAACAAATTGCAGTGCCTATTTGAACAGAGCTTACATACACATTGGATTTTCAAAAACAAACTCTCAACTCTTCCCTCAGGTCCCTGGCTCGATCCTCCTCTGTGGCCCGCTCCAGATCGTCCTCGTCCCGCTCCAGTCAGCGTTCGGCCGGACTGTCCCGAGACGTCTTCCCTAAGGCCCGCTTCACCTCGTCCCAGAGCGGACCTCCGGCTTTCACTTTTCTCATCGGCGGACGTCAGATGGGCCGCCACTGCCAGGGACGACGCCCGTTCCAGACTACGTTTGCCCCCAACCCCCCTCTCTCGGCCATCCCCCCGCGCGCCTACGCCCACAAACTGTCAGTGATCGGCAGAGTGGGCAAACCCGTACGGCGCTGGGCGTATTCCCACTACTCCCTCCATCTTCCTCTTTAAAGAACTATGACAACATTTTCACTTTATTTCATTGTACATATGTCTCATTTTTTGGTCTGACAAGATTAAATGCATTTTATTTGTCACGTTTGTTCTTTTCATTTGGCTTTTGGACGAAAGGGAAAGTAGGACAGAAGGTGAGTTTGATGCAGCTTCTGAAGTAGCACTTATAAGGTATTTATGTTGACTTGACCTCTTCTATCAGGGTAAGGAATAAACTCATCAAGACTTGGTTGTATTTAATAATGAACTACGATGATGCCCTGGCTGTAAGCTTTATCAAAAATTCAGGTCTTTATGAAGAGTATTGGTCAAACAATGAAGCTGTCACCTTTAGTTTGTAGCCATTGTTGTAGCGTAATGAGCCGTTAGACTAAGATAAATGTATGTACTCTTGTCTTTATTTTCACAGTGAAATAAACCTCTGTTGCCTGGTAGTTTTCTAGTCTCTGTTTAGGCCCGTATCAGTGACCTGTTGTAAATATTTAACACCGCAGCTCCAGTGTCTGAATACCATCAGAAGACAAACTGTAGGCGACAATGCCCCAATGGCGTGGTCGTTCTCTGAGGACTCACTGCCAGGCCTGGGCCTTCCCCTGCTTGGTGGTCTGCTACGTCCTGTTCGTGCTGCTGGGGGGGCTGGTGTTCATGGCGGTGGAGATGCCGGTGGAGAAGGAGCTGCGGGCGGAGGTGGAGGAGCTGCGGCGGTCATTTCTGAAAGAGAACCCTTGCGTCCAGGAGAACAAACTGAGCCACCTGCTGGGGAAGGCCCTGTCCGCTCATCACATCAACGTGGCCGTGTTAAAAGCGGAGGCCGGCGAGAGGCACTACGACTTCACCTCGTCGCTCTACTTTGTCATTGTCACTCTGACCACGATGGGTGAGAACAGCTGGACAGTCAACACTTACTATAATACGTAATTTAATAATGAATTTGATGGTGGCTATTTGAGTCAGAATCAAGTCTATTTAAGGGATATTTTTGATTACTTTTCCACTGTTATCAGGATACCAAAAAGTAACTAGAGATTTTTTTTTTTTAATCAGATTAGAGGTACATTTATTGCTACCATTGCAAGTGGCACTCCCCAAGGATCCATCTTAGGACCCCTTCTATTCCTTTCATATATTCCTTTGTTATATTTTTTGATAAATACAACAAAATTACTACACAATACACTTAGGAGACTTCTTTTAGCAAAATATCCTTTAGTTTGACCTCAGCCATCGAGGTTATGATATATTACATGAAAAGCATCTGTAGATTGCTTTTAGCCTAATATAAATAAGCCTTATTTGATCCTATATCAATGATGTTGTAAAGGGCCTCAAAAGGGAATCCCATCTGAAGCAATTACCGATAGCTCTAGAAAAAAGATAATAACAACAAAAGGCAACAAAATGAAAGAATTTCAGATTTGACTTCTTGCCTTGGTCACCCCTCGTGTTTCTGATATCTTCCAGGTTCCGATGTGTACAACCCTCAGACCGACGAGTCCAAGTTCTTCTGTATCGTCTACTGCATTGTGGGAATCCCTCTGACCCTCTTCCTCCTCACCCTGCTCTCAGAGACCCTCCTCCCCGTGGTCACCTACGCCCCCATCCAGCACCTCCACACCTTCTGGGGTCTGTCCCAGTCCCGGGCCTCTATGATCCACTCCGTTCTGCTCTCGGTCCTGGTGCTCGCCCTCCTCTTCTTCCTCCCAGCCCTCCTCATCTCTGCGTTAGAGCCGGACTGGAGCTTCCTGGACGCTCTGTTTTTCTGTTTCGTCGTTCTGAGTACGGTGGGCCAAGGGGGGTGCACTCTGGGGACGAGTTGGAGCTTGGATGCGAGAGAGGCGCTTGAACTTCTCACCACATGTAAGACAACAGAGATTTAGGTGGTTGGTGAAGATTTAATGAGGGTTTTATTTTTGAATCTTTGTTCTTAAATGACTAAGTGTGTTTTTTATAAGTTATTTCCTGAACGACTCTTATCCCTTTTTTCTCCACAGGTTACCTGATGCTTGGGTTAATAATAATCTTCACCTTAAAGAAGACCGTCCTGGAGGTGCCCCAGGTCCGTGCATTGATCAGGTTCTGTTCTGGTCCCCGATATTTAGAGCTGGACGGTGTCTGCCTTAATGAACAGAGTCTGGACGGTGAAGGCTTAGAGGAGGAGGACCTGCAGTACTCATCGTCCATCTGTACCATCTCCTCCAGCATCTAAGAGCCCATGTAGCACAAGTGGTCACTCACACTGCATTACTCACACTAGTGACAATCATTTTGAGAAATAAAATAAGTCTAATACCTTCCGTTAATTATCTACTTGTGATTTTCTGTAGTTAATGGTTTTTAAGTTGAAACATTAAGAAGATTTGCACATTCAGTAAGAGGCCAGGCTCGTCTTCGTCTACTGTGGCTGTGTTTGTGCGAATCAGTTCAATCAGAGGGAGCGGCCATCAGTCTGCACTTGTGCCCAGCGCTGCCAGCTCTCTCACAAACACAATGACTCAACACTGTGCTCAGACATGAGGTCACCCAGTCCTGTAAGTCTCAGCCTTTCTCTACAATAGGATCTAATATATGAAGATTTTTCAAAATAAAACATGAGGCCTAGTCTGGATAAAACACACTGTTTATGTCATTGCATAAATAAGCATTCCTTTTGAGAACACGTGAACAGCTATGGTACATGATGTTGTCTTTGAACAAACCCAATGGAAACAGATCAGATAGGGATTTCTTTAAAAAAAAAATTAAAAAAATCTAGTAATGTCACAGAGTATTAGTCCACTTTTTTTGCTTCCAATGAGTAAAGATGACATGTGGACACGGTGTCAGTGTCTCTGTGTTGAATCTAGCTGAGTCACAGCTGAGTACCCTCATTGTCCTCCTCCTCTTCAGCAGTTTGTGGCTCAGTTTCAGAGGTGACTGATGGGAGTGACAGTCTTGTGATGATGGCCGCCACAGAGCTGCCTCACAACTGTCTCAAATACCGGGCCGACAGTTGTCCCCACTCAGTGTTACTCTCACGTCATGTCAAACAAGGACTATGGTCACATGTTTTTTGGGATGACTCTAGGGACGTCATCTGGTAGAACTGCTTTACTGTAGACAGACTGGAGCAATGTTCTGAAGGCATAGCTGAAGTAGTCTATGTCACAAGCCCTGCCTCCATATTTCATCTTTCTCCATACTGACATTTTAATGTTGTTTATGCTTTCCTATAGATTTAGTTTCAATGTTTTCTCACTGGGTCTGCATAAAAACAAGTCTGGAAATGTATGGTTATTGTAACCCCAGTCTATTCATAATGATATGTCTACAGTATAAAAAGTTATTACTTCATTATAGTTACATATCTTCCATAATTTATTACATCAATACACTGATTTTTGCCTGAATCAAAATGGCACCAGTATGACGCCCTTTAACCTGAATAAAATCTGACCTTACTCAATGCTGTTGTTGCCGTCTGTAACCTTCTGTGCATGTGACAGGCAGCCAACAGGTGCCACGCTATATTTACACAAGTCCTAAGGAACTGGCCGGATCTGATTACCCCGAGCAGCCTGCTCCTCAGGTACATGTCCCTCTGTCTGTTGATCTGACACTTTGCATTTATAAAAGCCATTCACTTTCTAAATATTTCTGTCTTTATTCCCACCCATGGACTAACCCTGCCAATAGTGTATTGAGTTACATTTACTTTTCTCATCCTGGGTTTTGGGAGTGAATAAATAGGTCACTAGGTCAAGTATCATGTTACTCTCTTTCCATTTTAATGTAAGTTTATGTTAATATACATTAGAGATAGAAACAGAGACACAAGGACGGAAGCACACACTGGAAACCAGACAATCGACTTTTATTTTAATGTCTAATAGAGTATATACAGATTATGCATGGAAGCCAGTAAGAATATAAGATACCAGATTAATCGTGGGATCGAACTGTGTGACAAGACTGCTACCTACTCTGCCACTTAATTCTTAAACTATAATTTAAAGTCAAGTTTGTATGTTCTGGGTTCCATGGGTTGTTATCACTTCCTGTTGTCTATTTATGTCAAAGGCTGCTGGTGCTTCAGGCCATCCAACAGAATTCCAAAGTTTGATCCAAGTTTAATGACCTCTGTAGATCCAAGCCACTCATTGTCTCATTGAAAAGAAAATGACAGATTGGCCATTCATGCATCGTTGAATATTGACAGTCACTTATAACCCACCTCCACCCCAGCTCCTCCTCAGAGCCTTTGATTTTGCTTGATTTCATCTCACTTGACTTTTTGACTATTTTTGCGCTGAAAGTAGTCAAAGTGCTGTCAACAAGTGCCTTGGGCTTAAAAACAGGAAACACACTAAGCGATAGGTGGCCAAGAGAAAGGAAGCTAATTGTTTAGGAAAGAGTTGACTTCATCAACATGTCCTCTCTCCCTTCATATTTTAAAAGTCTTTAAATCTCATTGGGTCTTTAAGTTTTTATATATTTATCTTTAGCCATTCAATGCACCTATTTATTTAAACTATGCAAGGACTATAACTACTGCCATTTTATTAAGATGGGGGAGGGAAAGCCTCTCTTTAATGTCACAATCATTCATGCCCAAATTAGGCCTGGTCATTAAACCAGAGGAACCAGGAAACACAAACCCAGAATAGTTCTTCAGATAAACAAACCCCAATGGAGTTTTAGCAAAACAGCAACATTCAAAAACTGCTATTCCCACATCTGGAGACTCCCTGTGCTCTTCCTCTCTTTTTTCCCCCGTGTTGTTTTTAACCACCCAAATGCAGCTGCTTCCCAGTACGCCCGCAGAGTTGACTGATGGGAGGTAGACAACGGAGGACGCTCGGAGGAAGGGCCTTGAAGCCGGACACATCACTTAGCAACAGATGGAGACAAGGACGGCATGTACAAGGACTAGAGCATGTGGGAAATATGCTGAGCTGAAAAAGACAAATACTTACCTCAGAACTTACACGGAAGTAATGCAAAAGCAGCCACTATGGTATCAGAAACAAGTGCACTGAATATTGTTTTTCACCGACACTTGAAGATTATTAAAGTTACTAATTTTCTTAATTTTAGGCCTTGTAGGAGCAAACCTTGCAAAAACTTGCAGGGTTTTAATTGTGCCACAACAGGCCTCAGCAGTTGTAGGAACATGTAGTAAACTAACTTATGACTCCTTCCATTGGGTTCTATGGAGATGTTAATGTTTATTTTTATTGTTAGTTTGAAGTGATTACTATTTAACTATGTACTAAAACATATTACTACCCTGGCCGGCCAGACCCATTCTCTTTCTCAACAAAGTGGGTCTGGAAAAATGGAACCCCTCCAACTGAAAATGATTTCAACCTATATCAATCCTAACTGTCTAGTCGTAAATGTTTGTCTAAAATGGGGAGGGCTATATGCAGTGTTTTGTTTCCTGATTTTTTTCCTGGTTTTATGTTGTAAGAGACATTTTTGACATCCTGGTTGAGTGGCTCTTATGTAACAAGGCAACCACAAGCACCGACACTAGGCTCAACTTTATTGTGCTTGTATGATCCAGATCTTGGCTTCAACCCATACAGTAGGTTATTATGTCCCTTCTATAGCCTTAGAAATGACCATTGTATGGTCAGACAATATCATCATTGTTGGAGAACAAGATGTCCCAAGCGACTTCCTTAAGCTCCTCCAAAACAAAAGTTCCACTTCCACATAGCCATATCTCTTAGATTAATGTAAACAACCCTATCAGTAATATATTGTACGTTAGACTAAAATAGTGCTGCTCTGAATGACCAACACAGCTCTAGTGACCATTTAGATCACTCTTTTTTGGTTGATTATATACAGTATGCATAACACATTTATAACAAAACTGTTGAAGCGACCCAGTGCATAAAGAGTGTGTTTATGTGTTGAGTGTTCTCTGAGGCTACATTATATTCCCAGCTGTTCTGTGTGTCAGCCTCAAATTATAAATAGACCTAGAGCTTAACTGGAAAAGTCCCTGTCTGTCACTGAGCTGTGGCCTCATGTTTATGCTTTATTTATCAAGCCTCACTATTATCCTAAAACACACATTAGCAATTATTCTTTACTCATTCTCAGCTTGGCATAGGTCTTAATGTGTCCATAGTCCCCAAGGCACTCATCAATTAGATCATAAAGCAAAAAAAACAAAACAAAACAAGTCACCTCTGTGATACTCATATCAAGACATTGTTTTACAATAATTTAAAGTTATTAATTTGATTAATTTGATGGAAGCTCTGTCTTTCATTTTAATCAGTTTTCTGATCGGCATTGAAATTTCTTTTTCTCATAAAATGATATAGGCCTATTATTTAAATATTATTTTATTAACTTTATTAAAGACAATAAATAAAGAAATTAAAAACAAACACAAAAACAGAAACAATTACAGCAAATTAAATTAACCGAAGAGGAAGTGGATTCTTAATTCATACACCAAGTAGTTATTTTATCCCATATTTAGAAATAAACAAATTATATACGCCACTTTTTAACCAATATATAATTATTTAGATTTATGTTTGACATAAAAGCGAAATATTTTTTATAGACTATAAGATATTTCATTGAAGATACGCTGACAACAACTTGACAGCTGTTACAGCTAACAAACTGAAATTAATTTCAGTAAAAAAAACATTAGTTAGCATGGGTATGTCATCGAGTAAATAGCTTCTGAACTGTCAATACAAAATATACTTATTTATGCTGTTTAATAAAGGAAGATTTTAGTGCCTCATAAATTATGAAATAAATGTTTTATTGTGAATTCCTTGGTAAGTTTCCGCTGTGTCATGGTTAGCTCGGGGTTAGCTTCACGCTAGCTCGCGGCTGAGGCGTGTGTTTGTTTTGGAGGCTGTCTGTTGAGTGAAGCGGAGGGCGGACCCCGGACTGAGGGGCTCACTCTTTAGCAGCAGCACCAGCAGCAGGTGGAGGTCTCTCCTCTCTGTCCACTCATGTGTAGTCCCAGCAGCGGGACACACGAGTGGGCTTTGTCTAATTAATTTTCCTGTCCTAAGAAAAGCTCTGGACAGTCGGACTAACCATGACTTCAGTGTGGAAACGGCTGCAGCGGGTCGGGAAGAAGGCGTCCAAGTTTCAGTTCGTAGCTTCTTTTCAAGAACTCATTTTGGAGTGCACAAATAAATGGTAAGACACTTCCATAACTTATATTACTCGCTACTTGCCGACTCTTTAATTTTTAATGAAGAAGAGTTAAACTGTTCACTTCCAGGAAGAGAAACTGATGCCATGCCGTGTTTAGATATTTACATTAACGTCTAATAATACACTTAAGCTAGCATTACGTTACTCAGAAAATGGCCTTCTCATTAAGCTCGTCTTCACGGCGTTGGAAAAATAATAGTCTACATTTAATTTCTACTTTATAGCCCCTTTATTACTATCAATATTACTATTGTTCACTGTAAAGAATAGAAGGGAAGGCGGGGTCAGTGAAGTGAATTACTATTGGTATTGAACAGCATTTAACTGTGGAGCCTGCCCTTTCCTCTTTAAACTATGTTGTGTGACAGAATAGGCTAGTGCCTTTGTGCTGAATAGTTTTATGTTAGCCTTATTGTTTTAGGTTTATGAAAATGTGATGACACGCCTTGATAAATGTGTTATCTCTGTATTTTTTGCATTTTCAGACCAAACACGCCCCTTCACTTCCGTCTTTTTTATTTAGAACCTGTGTAGTGTTACAACCATGTGTAAGACACCAAGCTAAAGAGGTCAATGCGCAGTCATGCTAGCAAAGGTTTTCAGCTTTCTAGGTCTAAGCTTAGTCAGTGTCAAATATAAGATTTCATTAAACAGTTTATTTGTTAGAGCTTGCTTTTTGAGGTGTAAGTAATGCTTTTGGTGGTTCCGTACATTGACTTCAGTTGTTACTGTGATGGATAGTATGATATTCCCATCGTGCACATCATATGGAACATATTTTTATTCTATTTTCTGTTAATGAGTGTGATTCACATTACACAGCTCATTATATAGCTTTACCTAAGTCCTTTACTACTAAAACTTCCGCCCATGATTCTATTCTATTTGTCACATTGTCTTTTTTAAACGTAGAGCATTAAACAGTCATTACATAAAGGGAAGGAGGCCAAAGCCAACTCCTTGTGTATATTTGCAAATTGCTTTCATAAATATTCAGTATTGTGTATGATTTGTATATAAAAGTATGGATTTCAAATTTTTACCATCAAGTTGCACGTCTGAAACTATTCAGCCCTCTGTGTACCATTATTATGGCAGTATATCATATGCCTATAGTAGTATAATGTATAAGAAGTCCAGATCTTATAAACTACATTTATATTTGTTCACACTTACTTTTGAAGTCACATTTAGTTACATTTTTTAACCAAATCAACAGTCTAGAATTCTAATTATACAATAATTATATCTGATACGTTGATTCATTCTTTCCTATGAATTAAAGAAACCATGGTGGTCCAGCGCAGTCTTTGTCTTGCCATAGTCTTTACATTGTATTCCGCAAATTACTTTTATGTGTAAAGGGTGTGAAAGTTTGAATTTGTAGTAAACCAGCACTGTTGTATTTAGATTCTCTGCAGAATTCCTGAGGGGTGTATGAATACCAGCAGAAAGGCAAGGGAGCGATGTTCAGGGATTAGCAAAACATTAGCAAGCGACTGAAGTTCTTTTCTTCACAACAGCTCGAGATGTAGGTGTTGTTTAATTATACAAGTCTTGTTTATTAGTGGACGTCGGCTGTTTCGACTGTCTTCTTATTTAAGCACACCTACACACACCTGTACTTTCATAGAAATTAGACACAGATAATTTGCAGTGTTAAGTAAGTTAAGTTAAGTATTTTTCTGTAGAAACAGTTTCCTGCCCTCCACCTTAGCACCTCATTACAACCACCCCTCCATAGACTTACTGCAAGTCTGTGGGAAACTCTGTAATTTTTATACTAAAAAAATCAAATAAACTCCTGTGTACCGGCAAAGATGGCCAGCGTACTAGCAGTTGTCCCATAGTTTGAGAACCTAATAGGCTTGAAATCCTTTATCTTCAGACACAGCATTGAGCACATGACCCATGCATAGTATCTTAGACATTCAGTTGGTTTATTCCGTTACTAATATCTTGTTTATCAGTAATGCACTCATATTCAACAGAGTATAATAAACATTGATGAATAAATAAACACGGCACATTTGTTTTGGTTCTAACAGTTAGTCATATAAGGCAGACATTAAAATGAGCTTGTTTGCCACTAATAAATACCCAATGACTAATGTTTTTGTAATATTCCCACTAATCTGTGCAAAATCCCTCTTTGTCCACAGCCCTGTCCCCACCAGGACACTTGGCTGTGGGCCGCTGCTGCAAGAGGAGTGCCTTTAATTCCATTATCGTTAGTCAGGGAGCTGCCAGCATGTGTTTCCAATCCTCCAGGCCTGTCCCGCGCTGAGGCCCAGCTCCGTGTATGCTCTGTTTATGTGATTGTAGATGCATTATACACAGCCACCAGTATCAACATGCCTCGCACTGAAGCGTGTTACACTCTGTTCTCAGGCAGTTACACGTTGAGATATTTACACAGTGGAGCAATGGATGAGGCCTCTGTGCATCAAATCATTAGGATTATTAACACTGTTGACTTGGTTTGTCAATTGACATAATTCTAGCACACATTCTTTAAATTATTGGCAATTAATTTGGTCTGTAATATAAAACTTTTTCCATTTCTAGAAAAAGATATCTGCTACATAGTGACGGAGACAAGAAAATATGAGCCAGAAAAGGCAATATTTACTGCAACATGAGATATCTGAAATATTTGAACTTCCCCTCGGGCACCGTCAAACATTTTTGAATTGTATTAAAATATATAAATAAATCAAGGGTTTAAGACCAGTGTCTCCAAAACATTTTTTTAAGGGGAACCATATATCAAAGACCAAAAGAATCATGACCCAATTCCCTGAAATGTCAATTTAATTTTTTTGTCTTCCTTCCTGCTATTTAATTAATTTTCAATACTATTTTTTTTAAATCATATTTTTGTTTCGTATGTAGTGTTCTTTTGTTTGTAGTGTCATTCTTTTTACACTTAACAGTCCTGACCATTACCCATTTGCAAAAGCAGATATTTTGTTTTTTATTAAAGTCCCATCAACTTTTGTCCATTATCCCATCAAAAATCTCCCACAACCCTCTGTTGGGCCCAGGGTTTGGGAACCACAGCTCTAGACTAACTTTAAGATTTAAGGTTTCTAATTGACCAGTGCTTTTACTAAGTACGACGGCCTTAGCCTGGTCAGTCATTCACTTCATGAAAATTTTCTGTGGGTCTGGAATCCCTTCCCTTCATAGCAATTGCCACTCTGTAAAATTGCATTCAACCAATCAATTGTTTATCTGAAATGTGGCAGGCTTTATGAAATAAATCATACTTATGTTGATACTAGCCAGTTGTAGCTTTTTCTATTTCACATGTGTTGTTGATCATTAGTCTGTTATTACCATAAGTACAAAAACACGTATTATTTCAACCAGTCGCTTAAATTTGGCCACCATTTCTCTGATGCAAGGAGAGTGACCAATCAAAGGGCAGTGGAAGTTATGTGACATTTGTTGCTGTGCTTATCCTGTTGTTGACTCTCAGTTAATCCGATACGCTTATTGGACTCAGTCTGACTCCAGAGGCCAGATCTCGACAAACATCTGCACTCAGTTCCGTCTTGTTGTTTTTCTGCAACTGGAGATCAGCAGCTCGTGAATCTATCTGTCCACAGTGTCCTGCAGTTTGTTCAGCGTCACATCATGCTCTGGATCACACAGCAGTAGGGCTTGCTGTAGTGTGTCATTAAAGGCTGGCTGAACATTACAGGTGTATTATTATTGTTATTAAATGTTGCAGTGTGGGTGGGGAGCAGGTCAAATCCAAATACAATTTTTATATTTGCCAGTTGTCTAGCTATTGATGCAAAAATGTTCAGTATAGTTTAGTATTTTAATGATTTGGAGAAACAGACAGGAGCTCACACAGGCTTTAAGTTGCTTATGAGGCCATTGAAAATATGCAACAACTAATAGTGTGTTACATAGAACGTATTCACATTTATTTTGACTACTCTTTATTCTTTTCGGCATCTTTACAATCTCTCAACCTCACTATTCATTAATACTCATACGTACAAGCACATCTATAAGGCCCTCTAAATCAAAATTTTGACACAGAAATAATTTTTTTCAGCGGCCACATTAACAACCCGACACGGTTCTATTTGTACATACTACCTGCGTCATCTTGTCTGTCTTTCCAAACAGGAAGTGTGTTGACATCTATCTACTGCAGGTAATTCCTCAAATGCCTGAGATATACTGCCATATATCAAGAGTAAACACTGCAATATACAGGACGAGCACGGATCCATCAACGCAACTGCAATCCTAGCAGCAATATGCAGTGGATACACCTGTAATGTTATGAGCTTTTAAAATACTGTCCCAAACTATCCATTTAATATCTATTAAACTAGACATACAACTTGATCTGGGCCCGAAGCTGTAAAAAGCAATACAATAATCTGCACATATATTAGCTAAGGTAAATTACAGAACAGAATGGCATATGAATAAATACAAACTAAGTAGGAAACAGAAGAATGAATAGACAAAGGTGGAAGAGTTTACTTTACACACTGTTAAGAATGGTTAAAAGGCAAATATTGACTGAAACCTCAGTGAAATGAATGAGACTTATGTTTTGTTTTGTTTTTTTACAGTGTATTGCTTGAAAGAATGTTTGTAATGCAGACAGGCCTGACGTGCTATCCCTGCCAGGTGACTTTTGTCCATAAAGCAAGATAGAGATCTCCCAAAATGTGGAATTCCCATCTCCATAACAAACACTAAACAGTTACATTTCCCTGAGTAAAATGTGCACTGATGTAACCGATGTGACACTGGTGACACTGACACTAGAGAGGTCTGAGTTGTAGGTCAGTAGAACATGTGATAAACCCCGCAGCAGGTGGAGAATGCATCTAAGCCTCTGTAAAGTTCATCAGCATCTATTTCTGTTTTGAGTCTCTCGGACCGTCTGATCAGAAAATACTACCGTGGTGACCATCATGCATTGTAAGGAAAGGAAAACACCACAATCCCAGCTGTCACAAGATTTACATTTTCTCCAGGCTTTTTTTCCTCCTTAATTGTGTGGTGTGTGTGTGTGTGTGTGTGTTGTTTCTTGGCAAAGTTTGAGCGCTAAAGTTCAAGTCTTGTCCTCCACTGTGATTCCAGGCAGCCTGATAAACTGAGAGTGGTGTGGATCAGGAGAAGCAGACGACACAGCACAAAGGTAATTCACTTAAAATAAACTCTATGAGATTAACCTATGGCATCAAAGTAAAAATAAATGTGTGCTTTGATGTGAGAACAGCTTGTCTTACTTAATGAAAAGCTGCCAGTATTTACGAGTGGGGAAGTCAAGTTGAGGCCATGTCATGCTGGGTCTTATACTGAAATACTAGTAGAAATTATGGCTAATTGTAGTGCATTGTTTACCGCTAGTAAAAAAACTGAGTTGATTTAAGCTGTGAACAAAGAAATCTTTCATATTGCTTTCAAATGTCTCTGTTTTTAACACAACTGTCAAACTAAAGGGATAAATTGAAACACAGCTAACATCTATTAGTAGCTGCTGTCTTAGAGTTGGCATTGCATTTGACAATTGAATAACATGGCTATAAACAGGTCTACAGTGTGTTCCTAACACGCCATAGTCATTTGAATAATAGTCATACATATTAAAGTATGTCGAAGCATGTCTAAGGATTCAGAAAGTCCTAAACATCAGGCATATTAGCAAACTTATTTCCTTGTTTTAGCTCCACAGCTGGCAGCCAGGGATAAAGAATCCATACCGAGGCCTGGTAGTATGGCAAGTCCCAGAAAGTTTGGACATCAATGTCACTCTCTTCAAGGTAAGTGCAATAAGGCCATGTCAAGTGTGCACTATCCTTCGGCCTCTCTTCTGACTTCATCCAGAGGGGCTGCATGTGTAAACAAAGTCATCACACTCAAAGGATGCAATACAATGTCTAGGCAGGTGTCATGTATGAATAGTGATTATAGCCCCAAGAGTGGTCTTTGTGACATCATTATGTGACTGGTGCTGTAAGCGGAGTGCATAGAGCGCAAAAGCCTTAATATCTACACAGCATCTTTCTACAGCTAGCTGAGACTTTTTTCAACAAAGAAATAAAAAATGTTTTTTTTGTACCTGATGTCTTTAAACAGGTGGAAAACGCTTTTATCAGGCTATTCAAGCTGACAAAAAAAGATGTAAATAATGGTCGCTAAACCCACATTCCACTGGATGTGTTACGCACATTTTCACACAGACATAGTATCATTAGTGACTATTCAGAACAGTAATTTTGTTTTCATGTTTTCTCATTTATGGTGACATTATTAACATTTGAACATCTTTTTTTATGTCACTGCCCCCAACTTAGTATTGTTACCAGCCTCGACCTTCACTGCCCTGTAAAACCACTCAGACTATTTCTGGAAATGTATGAACGTATGTCCTATAGATATTATCCTGCACAAACACAATTGTCAAAAGGCAGTGCAGACATGTTTCTCTTATAATTTAAGAGAAGATGTATAAACAGAGGCTTAACTGACAAAGTTAAGTGGGGTTATAATGATTTCTTGTCAGTTAAAGTAGGTAATCACTGTTTGTCCATCGACAGGAACCCACCGCAGAGGAGTTCGAAGACAAAGACTGGACGTTTGTCATTGAGAATGTAAGTCTGCTCAATGTACAACTTGTTCTGAAGCATCAGCTGTATGGTTTCTCACCTATTTACTTTGTTCATAGGAGAGTAAAGGCCGAAGGAAGGTGTTGGCTTCAGCCGACGTGAACATGAAAAAGTACGCCAGTGTCACTCCAGCCCAGTATGACATCACACTAAAGCTCAAACCGTTGTCGGTGAAGGTGGTGGAAGCTACGCTCAAACTGAACCTCTCCTGCGTCTTTCTCAAAGAGGGCAAAGCCACGTAAGTAAATAACCTCTGAGTGGATTTAGTTGACTCCCATGTCTTTACGGTCTCTTTTCCTTGTTGCGTAGAGATGAGGACATGCAGAGTCTGGCCAGCCTCATGAGCATGAAGCAGAGCGACATCGGTAATCTTGACGACTTCAATGACAGCGACGAGGAGGGTGAGGAGAGGAGGTTCAGCTATGGATCGGGACAAGCTATTGCCGTTACTGGTGAGATAATCTGCCACTTAGACACTGATAAAATCTCTTCTGCCCTCTCAGAGCCACACAGCACCACTTTTTCTGTATCTATCTCCCATCTGTTTATCTCTTGTTGTTTCGTCCTGCTTTCTCTTTTTATTGTGTAAATAGCACTTCCCGTTTCTTTTTTCTTTCTCTTTTGTTTTTTCCTTTCACCCTCAAACAGCTTCCGGTCCTTCTGCCACCAGAGTTCATGATGTGGCTTGGAGGCCTGTGACTCAGCCAGGCTCCACAGGTAACTGCAGAGGTTACTCTGAGGCTGCATTCATCTGTTTCTGTATCTGATTGTCACAGTTTTTGAATTAGTTTTGACTTTGGTGTTTTCAGTTGGAATGTTTTTATTTACAACTTCATGATTACTTAGCTAAATAAGTTTTTATATACGAATATCTGAATGAACACCATTTTTTAGCCCAATTATATGAAAATTATACTCACTTTGGACATTCAAGTCACTTGATAAGCTAGATGTGCAAACTGTGTGCAACGTAAATGATAGTGTTGTCTGTCACTCATCATACAATATAAGTGGACTGTTGTATAGCTATGTGTGATGTGATAAGACCATTTTATTAGCAATAAATGTAATTTTTATGATGCATTTGGTTGTTGGTAGAGGGGTGAAAGTCAAGTTGTTGCCGCTGTTGTTTCTGGCATGGTTATGTCTTTTCAGGCATGATTATGCTTTGCAATAGTACAGTGGTGTGAAATGATGTGTCGACAGACAGATGCCAATGCCAAAGCATTTTTAATATTTATCTATGTTTCACATTGCTTCCCTTTTCTCTGTTTATGATTTTATTTTTTCACTCTTCCTCTGTGCAAGCAGAGGTAGCCAGTGTTGGAATATATACTTTTTTCTGTCTTATCGGCAGCCATTTATTCCATTTTGTGTAAACCAAAGGAGTGTCCTTTACATGAGCATGAAAGCATGGGATAGGTCAAAGCTTTTAAACATTCTGTATGTCAAACTTAAGAAGTTTTATGGTCTTGTTTTGTTGTTGTTGTTGTTTGTTTGTTTTTACAGATGATTCCTTTCAATGTGGGTATAGGTGATAAAACAGCTCAAATTCATAAAAAGGCATGCTTTCCATTTAGTACAGTTCAGGTTAACTTTACCAATCATTGTATTCAAGGCTGAATCTATTTTAGGGTGCCATAATAAATGCTCCCTTATAGCTCTAGCTAATGCACATGACCTTTATTAAAGGTCTGAGCAAAGACTTGGATTGCACTCCACAAACTCAAGACAAAACATTTACCTTGCTGTTATGTCCATGACACATCTGAGTTCAAAATCTAAATTCTGCCACTAAATTGTTTTTAACATTTTAATATTCTCATCATTCACATACATGTGTTGAATCATGTTGGTTATTTAATGCTTTCATGCTCTTCTGTCTTACATTTGCTCTGCTCACTTTTTTTTAGCATTTCCTCAAATCTCTCTCTTCCTCCTTTTATGCTCACTTTAAGCAGTTCCCCACCCTTTTGTTTACCACCATCCTCTTTCATTTAGAACAGTATTTTGAAGCATACTGTGGACTGCTACTAAAGAGTCATGTATGGATTTGTCTTGTTGAGAACCACAGCTCCCATTCATTCACTTTTTCTCTCTAACTCCTGTCACTTGTCCCTCTCATCCTTTATGTTTCACCCTCAGAGATGGACTCGAAAATGTCTCCTGGCTTTTCCTCCACCATCTCAGCCCCGCTCAGTCCTCCTCATCCTTCATCCCCCCCTGTTCCATTTACCTCATTAAGACCACCCTCTCATCCGGCCACTAGCAAAGAGCCAGCTAAACCCTCACTCTATGACTACTCACTGCCAGCATTCGCCCCCGCTCATCCTCCTGCACTGCCCCGAATCTTCCAGCCCGGTGCCACTTCAGGTATCAGTCAGGAGAGGACTACAACTTTAGATTTGGTGTAGTGTGGTAGCACAGAAAAACACTTCTCTTTAACAGGAAGCCAGTGCTGAGATTTCAAGACAGGTGTAATGTGGTTATATATACTTCCTGGTTTATGAAATGTTCTAAATATTTGGGTGTTTCCCACAGCACTCTTTAGTAAGGTTGGCCATCTTCACAATAAACACTTACCACATGCACTATTGTCCAATATAGCGAGATAAAGACTATATAATATTAACTAGTGTAATGAATTAACAGTATTACCTTATATTGTGGTGCTGTTTTAATATATGACATTAATCTGTAGGTAGAAAAATGGTCTACTGCCTTAGCTGACCAATTTCTTGTGTAAATCAATGGATTTATATATTATTAGTTGCATCAATAGGGCTTTTGATGGGATACATAATGATTTGCAAAATAATAAAGAGCTTTGAGACGCTCTAGGCCTTTGGTGATTGGTTAGTTGCCATAACGTGACTGGTTATGTGATGCATACAGATCTTTGCTAATTGGTTTAGGAAAATGACAGTTGTTGAGCCCAAACCAAATATGATTTCTTACTCTTAAAAGGCTTTCTTAACTTGTAGTGTTGCATGTCACATTTGCCCATCTTATCTTTTTATTTTTTCTCTCCTTTTTCTCTTTTGTTCTTGCCGCTCCTCTCGCCTTTGTTTCCAGTGCCTCGCTCAGCTTCCCGAAGGCCCCACAGCTTCCACTGCGACTCGTCCCCCGCTGAGGGCTGGGAGGCCCTGGGTCTGCCCTCTTTCACTCCTCCCAAAGCTCTCCTCTCTTCTTCTCTGTCTTCTGCCCCCGCTGACCCATCCCTCCATCCTCCTTCCTTCTCCCACACTTCACAAACAGGTACCCTACATGAACACTGGAGTTCCTTTACTGAGGACTTTTGCATCACAACAGAGGCTATGTTTACACTGCACCGAAAAGTGACACAAATTAGATTTTTTCATATGAGATTTTTACTGTTTAAGCTACTTCTGCTAAAGCAGATTCCTGTGTGAGCCAATAATCCCCAAGGGGTTGTTTACATGACGTCAAAATGCAAATACAAACACTACAGGCATTAAATACAAGAAAAAGTTATAAGTCGGTTTTAACCTTTTAATCCTGGGGTTTTCTGAAAGATTTATGATACACTTTGAAGCCTCAGTATAGATTTATATTATACATGTAATACTAACAATATACTATTAGAACATGAGTTTTTATAAAAACAAAAAAACAAAATGCGCTATTTCACCATTGTTCTATTTTGCTGTGTTGCCAGCAGCCAAAAGCATTTCCATTGTTTTCACTGAGAACGCTGTCTTCAAAGTTTTTTGTTTTTTGTTTTAATCTGCTCATTTTAAAGGGCAGTGTGAACATAGCCTAAGCTATCTTACCTTATCAGTGCTTTCTGTTCTTCTTTCTTTAGTGTGGCTAATTAGGTCTGTTTAATTTCTATTTCTAACTCTTTTCTTTTCCTTTCCGCTCCCCTCTTCACCCTCTTCAGCCAATCGCAGCTCCATGAGAGCCCAGAGTGTTCCCTCCATTTCCTCCCTTTGCTCTTTCACCTCCACCTCAGCTCCCCCTGTCAACATCCCACTATTACCTCCACCCCCAGCTGTTCCCAAGAGGCCCAAGCCCCGGCCCCTCTCTGTGGGGGACTCGGGGTGCGCCCTCACCCGCCCCAGCAGTCTGCCCTCTGCCCCTGAATCAGGTACACCCAGGTCAATAGTGTGGAAAAGAATAAAAAAGTCTGGGAATTGTAGATATGAGCCCTTAATTGTCCCTTAATGCATACACCTGCTTTCTCCTGCAGCCCCCTGGCAGACTGAATGGAAGCCCCCCAAATCTCAGGCCCCCCTAGCACAACCCACCCTCTCTCCCAAGTTCTTGCATCCGTCCACCACTGAACCGGGACAGGCCACAGTGCTGCAGAAAAAACAGAAAACAGAGACACCATGTAATGCTCCTCCTTTAACTTTAACCCTGCCTGGAACTTGTTGTGTTTTGCTCTTCTGTTTCTTACCTGCTTACTCGCTATTACTAACATTTAACTTCAGTTGTTTATTTCTGTGAGAAACTGACTCCTGTTCAGCATTGAGACTATTATAACTAACAGGACATACTTCAGTTTTCGCCATAGAGTTTGTCACCTGGAGAAGAGCAGTGTGTGTTTGCATGTGAAAGACTTGGGCATTTAAACAAAAGTAGATTTGCCTCATGAAATTTAATTGCAATTACTTTACTGTAAATAAACAATCTTGCCTGTACTTCAAGGTTTTTTTGGTTGTACTAGGTTTGTTTCTGTCTCACGATTGGCCAATACAAGTTTGCCACTGCAAGCTTCCTAACTGATTGTTTTTTTCTTGAGTTTGTGTCATTGATCTCTCACCTTCTATTTCCCGTTCTTCATCATCTCTCTTCACCTCGTTTCCGTTGTTCCTCTGATCTCTCATCTTTCTGTCCTGTCAGCTACATCCCCTGGATTTATTCCCTCTTGGAGACATTCAGCCACACCTACTGTAGAGACACTCACTCAGAGCGACCCCTCTGCTCTGTCTGGTCCCTCCCAGCAGCCTCTTTTATCCCAAACTGTTCAAGACCAGGACGCAGGTACAAAATCGGGGAAAAAGAAAACACAATTCCAAATTATATGATCAATATCCAAGCAAATGACTCCCTCACGTGGTTGTTTTAAGTGCCATCATTTTTTCTCTTTTCCTTAATTGAATCTATAGCTGTCATTCATACATGATGCCTTCTCAGAGGTTGTACTGGGTCATTAGCAGGATATCAGGATTCTTTTATAAAACCCTTTTAAATAACATCTGCTTTTTTTAAAAGGGCTATACTTTGCAGATGTGAATTCTAAATAAACAGCCTGTGCTCATGTAGCTCTAGTGTTACTGGTGAGTATGATAACTTGGGGGATAGCAAAATGCAAAGATGTGTGGTTGGACAAAATCAGAGAACTTAAATCACAGCTGAATCTGGTGAAATAGTACAGCTGCTGAAAATGAAGCGTCAAGAATTGGCCAAAGACCCAAATTCTTCTGTGAGATCCCATTTTTATTGACGTCATGTTCTTGTTTCATTCCAGAAGTCCACAGACAGCTGAGCACACTGAGTGAAGAGGATGGTCTGTCTACAACACCAACATGTAAGCATAACCACATTTTACTAGCCAGAACGTAATCTATTTGAGATTTATTTACGAAAAAATATCTTTTTCAGCTCCTGAACCCAAAACCTCTGTTACAATAAGCGCCAGTGGCCCTCACAGAGGATCTGAATGGAAAAGAGACAAGTCTTTTGGAGTAGAAGTTGTCAAAGCGTCACCAGGGTGAGTCGTTATTCTCTATTTTGAATGTGGGAATATTGCGTGTGTAGATTTGGGTTTTGTCTTGTTAACCATGGTTTACTAAATAAGTCAGATACTAATAGTTCCCCATAATAATTTGGTTGCAGTGTTATAATATTTGTGATAGTGACAATGTTTGCTGTTTGTATGTCTTGAAATTTTGTAACGCTTGTATGAATGTAGTGCTATGTCATCAGTAACAGCAATAAATTTTAAATGATTAAAACAGGGTATGGGTTATTTGTCATCATTGTAAACCTTGGAATTTTACAGATTTTAAAAGTCACCGTGGTTTTTCAGGCATGATATTGGCACATTTGGTATCATCTGATAAATTGGGAAACCTAATGCTGGAATAGCTGTAGTAACAATGCACAGGGAATAGAACAGAGGAAGTCACTGACTACTAAAGTAACACTGATATTAAAAATAAAGAGGTGCTGGTGGTTGTTTGTGTGTCTTTAGAATAGAGCATCAGAATCCACAGTCACACTCAGTTGAAAGAGCTTGTGTAAAAGGTGCCATTGTTGATTTTATAGAAAATTTGCAAAGGGAATTTCCCACACCAAGATCTAGAAGCACTCCAGGAAATTTGTTGGGAAGGCTGTGTTGTGCATGGAATCGGGAACATTACCAAAAACTTACATTGAATGTAGATTCTACTTTGGACTACCTTCCTTCAATGCAATTCAACTCTGGCAGAATCTGGCAGTCACACTACTGCTTGTAGATGCTTATAGTTATATTACTGACCCCAGGCCATCAACCTCATCCCTTTTCTGGTCCTAGGAATTTATTCCTGGTAATTAGCTTTGGACTATATGTGAAAGGTTCTGGTGGTGTGGTGTTGCTAGTTGAAAGCTGTGACCGTTCAGCCTGATCTGATATGGGCTGCAGATCAACAGCTGGCTTAAGATAAATGGTCACAACATTGGTCAAAGGGACAGTGGGTAGATGGCCTGCAGTAATATATATTGTTTGACGCCATTGCTCAACATGTACAATTCTGCTACATTGCTTTCTTGCTGGTTGGTATGATTTGCTTAGGGCCTTGACATGATTGCATTACTGCAACTTAACAGACAGCATAAAGTGATCGATATAAGATGTATTATTTTCATTTTATCCCTCAGACCTCAAAGCATGGCCTCACTCCTGCCCACTAGCCCCAGAACTCCTTTAGCCCCAGGACTGAATTGTGCTGACATTCCTAAAACAAAAATGGATCCATCAGTATCTACTTCTACAAAAGCATCCTCTAAAAGGCGTAAAACAAAAGCAACCGCCCATGTAAATAATTCTGCACCTAACTCAGAAAACAAGCCTTTGGTCAAACCTAGTAACTTGTCCAAGAAGTCAGGAAAAGTAGCCCAACCTGAGGTGGGTCAGTGTGCGCCTCTGTTCCCGAGCCAGTCCAAACCTTTACTCAACTTGCGGCAAGTGGCCACAACAAAACCAATAGTCCCACTAGCAGATGGCCATAAAAAAGACTTTGGGTAAGTTTGCTTTGAAACAGTTCATTTTTTTCAACTCCACTAGATTATCATCATATTACAATGTGGTATTTCTTACCCCTTTAGAAATGAAAGTAAAACTGCTGTGTCGCCTTATTTTGGAGAGGCTGGTTCTGCATTTCCTAAAATTATGACCAACATCCCCGGAGCTCAATCTGGAGAAGGGTTTCTTGTTAGCAGCAAGCATATGGAAAAACAACAAACAGAGACTGCAAAATCTTGTCCTGTTGAACCTGTGCCACATCAAACCAAGACCCTGAGCAACACTAACAAAACACTTCTAAGATTGGATTCTGGGTCACCACCGAAGTCAAAAACACATCAAACCAAGACCCTGAGCAACACTAACAAAACACTTCTAAGATTAGATTCTGGGTCACCACCGAAGTCAAAAACTGAAGTTACCAAGGGAGAAACGTACATATCTAAGGTAGAACTCGGCCCACTTGTTCCAAAAGAAAGATCTGTTTGTCACTTGCCGTCAATAACACCACATGGAGATTCCAGCAAAGAATCACCAACAAGGATGCTGGCAAGTTGTCCACAAAGGTCCAGTGTTTCCGGTATGTCATCATTGCTTCAGTCTTCAGTGATACTTTGGCCTGAAGATGATAGACTACTGATAAAAGAGTTACCTGGCAAGAGAACACCGGTGCTCTTTCAATCAAATTATTTTACATCACTTCAAAATGCTGGTAACAATATTCGAAAAATGGTTGCCATGACGCCATCCTGTACAAGGTCGGCTCGTATTCCTGGATTCCCATCTGCTTTGAAGCCAAATATTGTCAATCTCTTAGGCACATGTCCCGGAGTTTGTACAATTCCAGGTTTACCCTCCTTGTGTTCAGACACTGGGTATAATAAATGTGTTTGGGAAGAATGCTGTGTGTGGCAGACACCATTGAAGCAAAGGCAGATCTTTTCAGATACTCATCCAGTCCAAGAGAAGAGTGACCCAGAGATGATGAGGCTCATGGTGTGTCTTTTGCCAACATGCTGTAAAAAGGCCAGTGTTCCAGGGTTCCCCTCAGCCATGCTTCAGAATGCTCAAGATCGTCCAAGTATGGTCAGTCTTCTTCCTACATGCCCAAGTCAAACAGATATTGCAGGTATGCCATGCAGACAAAGCAAGATAGAAACTTCTGACAATTGGCGTTTTTTGCAAGAATTAACACCAAAGAGAACTGCAAGATGTAATTTAATAATACCACCAGAAACACAAAAAGATGATGGATTTTTAAAACACATGGTAAATATACTGCCATCTTGTCCAAGTGCAGCAACCATTCCTGGTTTTCCTTTTGCACCACGTAAGAAACTTACAATGACTGATTTTCCATCTGTAGCAAGAGGATACCCAAGCATGACAGATATGTTTCTCACTTGCCCACTAAAAAACACAATTATTGGTTTCCCATCCAGAGAACTACTTGGCACTCCCAATGAAACTGTGCCAAATAAAGACTGGCTTGCATTGAAATGTCTTAACAACATAGAATATGAGAAATGTAACACAAAGACTCAACCTTACATTCTTCATTGGCTTCCAAAAGAAGGGGAGATGTCCAGAGGGATGGTAGATATGTTGGCAAGTTGCCCTCAAAAATCCATAATATTTGGTTTACCCTCTGCTCCACAACAAAAACCAAGCATCATTAATATAATGCCCTCATGCCCCCGACAAAGTGATGTTCCAGGGTTTCCTTCAAAGACATTAAGCATTTCCTTTCAAAAGGAATGGCTTCTTTGTAAAAATACAGAATTCCAGAACCCAAAGAAGAAAAGGGAGTCTCTGCTACTATCTGAGTATAATGATGAAGGTAATATGAGCATGAATATGGCATATATGCGGCCCTCCTGTCCACAAACAGCATGTTTACCAGGCTTTCCATCATTGTCTGGTCAGATATTGGAACATATACCAAGTATAGTTTGTCAGCTCCCTACTTGTCCAAGACATTCCCAGGTTTGTGGAACACCATCAGTGTTACACAGTGACTGTAATGATTGGATTATTGATAAAAGTTCAATTTATCAAAAGCCATCAAGAGTAGTAATATATGACCCAAAAACATATTCCACAGGAAAGTTACTTGGTAAAATTATGGTTTCAATGTTACCTCCCTGTCCCAAAATGTCCTATATATATGGAATTCCCTCGAAGGGCTGTCATAGACCCATGGAAGTTTCAATAGGAAAATCACCACAAATGTTCAAATCATTGGAAACATTTCCAGAACATGGTTCGATTCCAGGCCTACCCTCGAAAAAAGTGAAAGAGTACAAAAGTTGGAATTTGAGCAAATGTCCGATCTGGAGGAACCCTTTGAACAAAAGTCAGGAAGGACATTTTAATGATCTTACAGTTGAGGATATATCATACAGTGACAAAACAATAATGATTAGTATGCTTTCATCTTGTCCTCAAGAAGCTCTGAATCCCGGCTTTCCTTCAGCACCACGTTTCCAAACTCCTTGTGGTCCAACACAAAGATATCCCAACATGGTACCGTTACTACCATCATGTCCAAGACAATCAACTGTCGTTGGTTTCCCATCAAGGGATTTTTTTCCAAATTCAGACAGTTATCTATCTCTTTGTAAAGAATTGATGAATGATAAAATATTACTCAAACTTTATAAGCCAGTCATCTTTCATTGTTCTAGTGATATAGTTGCTTTACAACCTCAAGCATGTTCTGCTGTAAATATTGTGCCATCTTGTCCAAAGATATCATTGATTCCTGGGTTACCATCAACACAAGTGCAACTTTCAGAACAACCTTGGCCAGGTGAAACATCTCTTTTGGTAAAATCAACAGGAAATCATAAAGAAAACTTGAGTAATGTAACACAGCATGCACAATACGGGGCTTGTGAAGAGACCATAGACTCAGCACCATCTGAAATTCACATGAATGTGCCATGCTCCAATGAGCACAGTCCAAACAATGTTAATCTACGTTCAGACTCTAACGTATGCCCTCTTTTGGGGATGCAAGCAAATAACCATGGTGTTTGGAAACCAGCTGATGCTGAAGAAGTAACCTCTTCAGAATATGGGTGAGTGTTAGAGAAGCAGTAGAATGCTACTCTCTAATCACCTTAAGTTTTAAAACATCTGCTCTTCAATTTTGTTTCAGAAACTTGCCTTGCAGAATGTGGCACACAATCCCTGAATTGCCAATATTGTTAAGTGTTAATAAAAGGTGGGTTGCTTGGTTTGTGATGCATTAAATCTATAATGGATTGCACAAGCATAATTGCACCTAGGCGGTAAAGCATAAAACCAACATTCTGTAACCTGTCATTTATACAGCCCAATGAGTTTGCTGGAAAACCCAGATGCTGATGGCATGGAAGTAGAACATATAGAAGAAGCTTTGGTGGATCCTGGGTCTGGGTTAGACATAAGGTTAGACACAACCGATGTAGTTACTAGACAATATGACTCTATTAACAAGGGTTGTGTCAAGTTTAATGATAGTGGGTAAGCGGGGAAGTGACATTTTCTGTTGCTTAAGATTAAGTATAGTTGTGCATGATGCTTGGCCTTAAAATCTACCAAGACTGGTTTGGTTTCTCAATAATTGTTGGTTTTATAATCAATGATGGTCAATAGCTATGGCTAGGGGTTCCTCAGTGGTTTACCGTGGAAGAATGCTTGCATGTATAGTCATCAGACGTAGATGCATTGGTTTGGTTGCCGGCTGAGGTTAACACTGTAACAGAGTGGAATTATGATTTGCATGGTGTGAATCATCTACTTTTCTTGAAGGAATGGAGTTTTACCTCAAGATAGAGGAACACGCTTGAGCATGTTTGAAGTGAACTATAATTTTTGCATATTTATTAAACTGACATAATTGTTTATCAGAAGTCATGCCGCCTTAATAAAGCATTCATATTATATTTGTTCATTCTGTTTTTACCTTCAGATATCAGCCCATGGTTTCATTACAACCATCAGGCGAAATGGTTGATGGTGTTGAATTGTCTAATTTGGAACAACAGCTGATAAACCCGTTTAGAGATAAGACCATTGTATGGGAGGAGTTACCAAAATCATCTGCAGAAAAAAGATCTTCTGGAAGGTCTATTCAGTGGGAGGAACTACCAAAGACATCCTTGGATCGTTTTACAGATGTAGTGGAGAAATATGAGATTCAGGACAAAGACGTTCCGACACCGTCTCTGAGGAATGAATTTGTTGTGTACAATATGTTTCCAGAGGTTTTATTCAAATCTAGGGTGAATGAAATATCAGTGGCACAGGACACAATGAAATTAGAGGAAACTCTGCATCCACAGGATGGAATAACATTTCAGTCATTTCAGCAAGAGGAGCCACTTTACCCTAAATATCAAATTTCTCTACTGTCTCCATCTGATGAATCTAATATGACAAGACTTGTAAGCTCTTGCCCCCATACCTCTTCAATTAGAGGTATTCCATCAATATCACAACCATGCAACCAAACTTGGTCAACAAATGACAAACCTTCAGGTGTTAGACCGATAAAACACAATGCATCCCTTATAAAAGACAGATGTTTCACAGATGACATCAAAGCAATAACAGCATTAGCCCCAACCTGTCCCAAGATGGCAACTATCCCTGGATTTCCCTCTACCTCCGAGTCTGCTGGTATACATTATGGTGCTGGTGGGATCAATCTTTTTCCTTCGTGCCCAGTTGTTGCATCCATTACTGGGTTTCCATCTCTGCAGAAGGCTGACAGCAAAAACTGGAGCATTATCCAACATTTGATTTTGAAGAGGAACATTAAAACATCACCATTAGTATTACTTGAACCTAAGGGAATCTACAAAGACATGGAAGGAGTGGTTTCTCTTGCTCCAAGTTGCCCAAAACAGTCTAGCATTTATGGCTTTCCGTCTTGTACTCAAATAAGTATGGTGGGCCTGTCATACTCATGCTCAAAGATGTCAAAAATACCAGGATTTATATCATGTCCTGATACAAAAGAGTGGACACAAAGGAAAAAGGCACTGTTTACCCCAGAACTGAAAGAGACACAAAACTCACCAATTGAAACATGCAGATGTGATACACGAGCCATGACCGGTATGGTATATCTTGCACCATCCTGTCCTAAAGTGACAAGTATTCCAGGTTTTCCTTCCATTCCAAATATACAAGTTGTGCACTATGGTCTAAATCCAGCCAGCTTTGTTTCTTTATGCCCCAGAGTTTCTGCAATTCCTGGATTTCCATCACTTGAAAGAGACCAGTACCAAATGGCCAAGTTTACCAGCAAGAGATCCTTAATTCAAAAACCAAACAAGAAGGTTCAATTTGAAATTAGCAGTCCACAAGTTAATATAAGCAGGTCAGAAAACATGATACCGCTTGTTCCTTCTTGCCCAAGAGCAGCTAGAAATCCAGGCTTTCCATCTGTCCCTCAATACAACATGAGTAGTCTTGTGTCTGTTTGCCCCAAACTGTCAAGGGTCCCTGGATTTTTATCTTTTCAAAGTGACTCAAAATTCAACTGGATTTCTGATCATTCAGTTACCCTATGTGATAGATTGGCAAACAAGATAGTTGTTGTTGCAGATATTCCAACTGTTGACCCAAACATGTCTAATGTGATGGTGGCCTTAGCACCATCTTGCCCTGAAGCTTCTACCATTTTCGGTGTTCCTTCTGCCCCTCGGACTTCTACCAAGACGACACTCAGTATGACTCGCCTGGTACCATGCTGCCCCAGTGTTTCAGTTGTCCTAGGATTTGCATCCTTGACCACATATGCAAGCCAAGAATGGCCCATAAGTGTGATGAAGCCAATTTGGGTCAGTCCTGAGAAAAGGCCAGAAGACATTATGTCACCTGCTGGACACTACGATCCAAGTCTCACAGAGGGCATGGTGAAATTAGTCATGTCTTGCCCAAAAGAGGCTCGAGTATGGGGCATTCCTTCTGCTCCAATTCTAAACAGACCACCAAACATGGCAAGCCTATATGCATGTGCTCCATGTGCTTCACGTGTGCCAGGTTGTCCATCAGCAAGAATGCTTAACACTGAATGTCAAGCTCAAGATGTTTTACCAAACTGGAAGCCCCTATTTGAGAAGCAGCATAATACAAAGATGTGTACTCCTGTAAAACATGAGTTGAAACAGGCTACAATTAAATATGTGATAGAGATGGCTCCAACATGTCCTCAAAGTGCAAAGGTTCCAGGGTTTCCCTCCATATTACAGTTAAATAAAACTCCTTTGGATGGCATTAAGAGTCCTGGAGAACTGGCTGAAGTGGATACTAAGACTCATCGGGTGCCTGTTAGTGAGTGTTCTCAAGTGTTACCACAGGCAGAATCTGAGACTGCGTTAGCACCTGCATGTAGGAAATCTGAGATACCACTTCAAGGGATGACAATTCCAGTGTCTAAGGGTTATCAAGAGTTACCTCCAGAGGAATTTAAGACATTGGTTATTTCCAGTTTTATAGAAACAAAGACTGCTCTAGTATCTGTCAGTGAGGGTTCTGAGGATATACCTCAAACAAAAACTCTTCTTGCACCTGCCAGAAAAAGATCAAGCACTATTCCAGTGCCTGCTAGTAAGAGTTCTCAAGAATTGCCTCCAGCAGAATCTAAGACTGCAATAGCACCTGCCAGTGAAGGTTCTGAGGAATTACTTCAAGACAAAAATAGAGCTACTCTTGCGCCTGTCACTACTGCCAGCACAACACAAGCATATGGTGAGACAGAATTATTATATTAAAGTACTTCTGGCTTGCTTGCCGTCTTGTTTCTAAATATTTGCTTCAACAACAGAGGTAAAAGCTGATGCTGGTGCAGTTCAATGGCCATTTACTGAGAGTGGGTAAGTCAGACTTCTCAGTGCTATGGTGGTGTTTGCAGTTAAGTTGCTTGCCTAGCATGCACAGGTGATAAAGCAACATAGTGCATGGTAGTATCATGTTTTTAGTGAAAACCATAACTCATATTTTGCAATATTTTGGTCTTCAGCAAAATACAAAAAGAAAAGCATGAGATGACAGAGTCCAAGAAGGATTCACTTGATTCTCCAGAACCAGGAGTTTTAGGTTGGGAGGTATTGGAAGCAGAAGGAACAGTAACAGAAAAGCAGAATGAGACGTCTTCTCCTCTTCTTAGAACAATTGTAGATGTGTTTCAGAAAGGGTAAGTAAGCGTCAGCTGTGGAGCATGGACAAGCATAACCAACTGGTATTTAACCTTAGTATAGTATTTTTGGTAATGTAACAGTATGTACAGTACATCATTATGAGACCAAATGTCACCTGCTGTTTTCATAACTGAGCTTTAAATTAAAAATTATATAATGTCTCTTTTTAGTTCCTGTCCCTACATCTGCTTTTAAAATCCCTTGTGTGTGCGCCTACATTCCCCAATCACAGAATATTGTATTTATGTAGAACCCATTGTTTGCATGGTTTTAAATATCACCAACTCACCGAGTCTCCATTTCTCACAGTTATGATACAGTAGCATCTGTGTTGGGGCCATCTAGCTCTACTTTAGCAGAGGTTCACCAGCACCCGAAGACCATCTCCTCCGTGAGCCTGCAGGACTACTCAGTAGCACCTTTGTATGACTCTCTTAACAACAAAACAAATGTCATGACAAGGGTTTCTTCAGAGCGGCAGTTCATGGACACTGACAACAAAGAGGGAGCTAAATGGCACTCTGCACATAGGCCATCCTGTTCTCTGCCTCCACCAACTCACGGTGATGGCTTTCCAGTTTGTGCAAGCATGAAGAAATGGCCACCTCTGACTACAGAAGATCTCAATGAAATATCAAAGGAGGATTTCAAAGTGACAGACAAACAGAGGGCCTCAGAAGAGAAAATAGATGAAGAAGCTAATGAAGCATCACTTGTAATAGGGCCGAATTCAGACTGGTCAATGACAGTTGACAACAGTGAAGGTTGGTTAGTACAGCAACTGACTGAGGCAGAACTGGACGATGTTAGAACAGTGTCATCCTTCACTGAGCTGGACACAGGGTGAGTGCACCATGTAAATGTTTGGTTGCACGGTGTGAGCATCTGTTGCTAATAAATGTTGTATCGTCTTTGTCGGTTTACTAGTATTTCTTTTGTCGTTACGAAACTAAAAAGACCCAGTCATGACCAAAATCAATGTATCTTTACTCCTCTATGACTATGACTAAGGCTGAGTATAAAGGTTGGATCCTCAGATGAGATCTTTAAAAGTGGTCTCAAGAATGGTCTGCAACATGACCTACTGATATGGTAATAGTTAGAAGGTTTAATTTTGTCTCAGTCTTTTGGCTTTTTTTGCACTGCTGTTTATGTATTGTATTATATCTGTCACTATGTGAAGCAGAATAAAGCAACAGGCTACTGGGTGATATGTGTGGCAGTTTTGTTAGTACAGAGCTCAGAATTGCCTCTAGTATCACACAATTGCGCCTAAGACAAATGTAAATGTAAATTCTGAAGCTTATCTCTTTTTGTCCTTAAGCCCCCAACAAACTGCTGCTCCTCAGTCTACACCAGATGATCAGAGTACTAATGCAGTCGGAACAAAAGATAAGAAACCCAAAATAAAAATTCTGAAGCTGCCAAAGAAAAATCGAGCTCAAGCAAAACCAACTGCTCCTGTTCGTCGACCAAAACAGAAGGATGAAAGTATCATACCTGTAGATGATGTCCAGAATATAGCTGATGTTAAAGGACAAAATAGGTTAGTGATGGAAGCCACAGAAAGTCAGCAGGCATTGGAAAGCCAACAAGTTACTGGAACAGATGTGCTTAAAACATATGGCCGTGATGATGGTCCTAAACCTTTGCAGAGCCCAGATTCAGAAGCTGGTGTAACATATTCTGCTATGACCAACCTTGAACCAGCTTCAACTATAATCACTTCCTTGAAACCAGAAGAACATAAGCACAATACATCAGAGCCAGAACAAGATTTGCCTCTTGTTGAGAAAAAGGAGTCTGTCTCGATCATCAAAAAGATTGGCATTTCTCTACGGGGAAAGAAATTGCCGTTAAGGAAACCTGGGAAAGTGGATTCTGCCAAGGGATTTACTGAACCAAGTGTCATAAACAAGCAGCAAGAGCAGACTCATGTCGAAAACCTTACTAAGGAGTCAGAAGTGGCTGGTGAGACTTCTCTTGATACAACCGGTTTGGCAGTTTCTCAGAAGTTGGATAATGCTGCAGTGCAGGAGCATCGTTTACCTGTCCCAAGACCTCGCTCAAGGAAACGGTTCAGTGGCTCTTTCCCGGACGACTTCACAGCTACAGGGGCTACACCACAGGACATCCAAGGAGAAGCCGTACAAACTGAATATTCCAAAGATTTGTCAACTATGGAAAACAGCACTCTGGAAAATCAAACCTCAACTTGTACAAAAGACATACCATCTGTACAGTTACGGAGCAAGAAAGATCCTTCAAGTTTGCTGCCTGTTCCTAAACCAAGAGTAAAGAAACGCTTGAGTGCTTCTTACCCTGATGAAACAGCTACATCTGAGGCAGTAACTGACAGCAAACTTTCTGAAACTCAGCAGCAGGGTGAACAGCTAATCTTGCCTGTTGCATTGCCGAGGGACAAGAAGAAACGTCTAAGTGCCTCTTTCATAGATAGTACCACATACCCAGAGAACACTTGCCACACAGAAACCGATTTATCTCAGATGGATAATGCATCGCACACTAGCAAAGGAGCTAGTGAAGGCCCAGCATCTCTGGAGTCCAGTGTGATTTCTGAAGGCGGTTTTGTTACAATTCCAAGAGAAGATGACGTTGCATCTGAGTTAGAGTTTATCCAGACAGCTTGCGTAGAAGATACTGAAGAGGCCATAAATGAAATGATCCAAACCTGGACGTTTACCGATAAACACGGTGTTACCATTTCTGTAACTGATTCTAAAGCAACTGACGCAGCGCTTGAGGACGCTAAAAGTTGTCAGGAGCTCTCAAGGTCTATTTCCACTGTTTCGTCAGCCCAAGATGACTGGCAGCACGTGGATGAAAATACAAACAATGAACCAATGGACATCAACTCGAGAGAGGAGGTCAAGAATGAAGACTTGGAGTGTGGCTTTGTGTCTGTAGATGTGGCAGCTGGTTGTGTAGAGGAAGAAAGGTGAGGTCATTGTCTAACAGGGTGTGGTGGTGCGTCCAAACACGTCATTCCTCTGTGTATTCTAATAACTAACTTTCCATAATAGGTGTTGTGTTGTCATTCGTGGCGTCTTATATAAATAAACACAAATGCATTAATCCCAGCTTTGTATTTGTGTCCTTTCCAGGTCTAAGGGGAGAGCAGGTCAATCCCCGGGTCCTCCCTCAGCCGTCCCTCGAGGCAAAAAGCGTGTCAGTGGTTCCCACCTTCATGACAGCAAGTCCCAGGTTGTCCAACAAACCAATGAAGCAACAACTCCTCAGAAAAAGCCAGCAGATGGCACTCTCTCTGCGAACGTAAGCAAACGCCCCCTTTACTTAGTTCACTTGAAATTTGATATCAAGATTTGTCAAGAAGTGTTGTTAATTGGCCTTTAGAAACCAGAATCCTGATTTTCACAGTAAATTTTATTAATTAAATTAGGGGAAAAAAGGGCTAAAGCGAAGAGGTCTGACTCCCATTGCTTCCCCTGTTTTGTTTTCCAGAATACAGTGAGCAGCCCAGGCTTGGTGACGTCCACCCAGTCTCTTCTGGAGTGGTGTCAGGAAATCACCCAGAATTACCATGGAGTCAAGATCACCAATTTCAGCACGTCATGGAGGAATGGCCTTGCTTTTTGCGCCATCTTACACCACTTTCATCCAGAAATTATGTAATAAAATGTCCATTATAGATACATTTGGATGATTATGTAAGCTTGTACATGCTGGTAACTCCATTTTCTAATTCATTAGTAATTATGAAATGCTGGACCCATATGACATCAAAGTTAACAACAAAAAGGTAATGCCACACATAGTAAATAAATAACTGTAACATTACAAACAAATTATAACTAAAGAATCCGCTGTTCATCTTTCACAGGCCTTTGACGGCTTCGCAGAGCTGGGTATCTCGCGGCTAATGGAGCCCTCAGACATGGTCATGTTAGCAGTACCTGACAGGCTCATCGTCATGACCTACCTGAACCAGATCCGCACGCACTTCATGGGACAGGAGCTGAGTGTGCTTCATATAGAGAAGGACAGCAGTGAGTCCAGCTATGCGGTGGGGGCCCAGACCGCCCCGGAGGACCCAGAGGCGGCAGTCCGCTACTGCACTCAGAGGCTTCAGGAGGAGGGCATGAGCCTGGAGACCAATGGGACTGCAGGGGAAATGGACAGTAAAATCCAAAGCGACGTTGTCCCGCCTCCCAGAACCAAAAGGTTGCAGGGGGCTGGAGCAGGAGGAACGCAGTCACCGGTCGCACCTCCACGGACTCACTTGCTGTCCAAGTCAGGTTTCTCTCACATCAAGGATGCGGACTTGGTCAAAAAGCGTAGATCTCAGCGCAGGAGTAGCTCAGTGGATGAGGGAGACACGTCAGCAGTATGTTGTCTGCTTCAACTCTACTTTTTTTCATGTGTAACTTTAATCTGAGTAGCTGTTGTTGTCTTTACAGGCTGCTACAGGACAAGATGATAGTTTACTCACTCAAAGAAAGTCAGAAACTGGTTTGTTCAGTCTTTCAAAATCTATCCTGTTTACATTTCTCTGATTTGGAACTGATTACTGTCAGACTGTAAGACCCTGAGGAAACATTTTCATGTTTATCTTGTAGAAAGAACAGATGCTGTGGTTGAAGAGACAAGACCAGAGGGACAGGTAAGCACAACATAAACCATAGCACACAGGCTGCCAAAACTGACCAATTCCACTTGTTTTCTGTTTCTACAATGGCCACAAAGAAACTACAAGGCCAAAAAGAAAATAACTATTATTATTTTGACACTAGCGATAGATAAAATAAACAAAAATATGCTTTTGAAGCTGCCAATAGTTCGATTAGAACATAGATATAGAATCCTCTGATTGTCAAACATCATGGCTCACAACTTTATTATTGTAATGAAAGATTTCTGTGGTGGTAATATTCTGTCACTTAATCATATGTGTGTAACAAAATATTGTCAAATTGTTAATTGTGTGTCCAGGATACAAATCAGTATGTGCTGAATCAGATGGAAGCTCTGGAGGCAGAACAGAATCATGTGGATAACAGAGCAGGTGTGGTCGAGAGGAAACTCCGGCATCTGATGGAAACAGGTGAGAAATACACTACACCACACTGGTTCAACAACTGAAATAAAGGGACCACTTAATCCTATAGACATACAGGTTAATGAACAAACAATGCAATATGAAATACGAACTTATTTCATGATATCAATTTCAGAGTTTGTGACTTTTTTGCAGGCAGTGACAAAGTGGAGGAGGAGAGGTTGATCCAGGAGTGGTTTACACTGGTCAACAAGAAGAACGCCCTAATCAGGAGACAGGACCATCTGCAGCTTCTGTGAGATTATTATCTGCATTTCAACATAAATACATAGTATGAATGAACCATTTATTAGCATTATCTTGTATCCTATCTGTGGTTGACAGGCTGGAAGAACAAGACTTGGAAACAAGATTTGAGCTGTTAAAAAAGGAACTGAGCGACATTATGGCAACCGAAGGTAGTGTGACACCTGTTTGCATTTTTCATTATCATATTTATGAGTGGAGGTTTGACATTGCTCACTGTTCTCTCTGTTGTCCAGAGTGGCAGAAAACTCCAGATCATAAACACAGAGAGCAGCTTCTGCTACAAGAGCTGGTCTCACTGGTGAACCAGAGAGATGAGCTGGTCCACAACATTGACGCCAAGGAGAGAGGGTGAGACACTGAGACAATAATATAACAGTTTCGCTATTTTACAGTTATGGCCCAAGGTCTGGTGGACATAAATATAGTGTTCTCAGAGTTTACACAAGGGTTGCACTATATATTGAGGCACTATAAGCAGACACATAATAAAATCATAATGCAAACAATCTACAGGCAAGCTATGTTATACTTATCTAGTCTAGTGGGCAAGGCACTAACTCTGCCTCCAGTGGTTGTGCAGCTGGGGTATGAATGAGTTTTTGCTTGTGTGTAAATGGGTAGATGGATGCTTGATGTAAAGTACTTTAACCCAACCTCAACCCAATTGTTGAGTGCAAATGACATGATTCACGGGGCAGTTCAGTAAAGAACAATTAATGTGTTTGTGTTGACTAGAGCTCTGGAGGAGGACGAACGTCTGGAGCGAGGTCTGGAGCAGCGCCGCAGGAAATACTCCAAACAGCAGAAGGAAAAGTGTGTCATGCAGTGAGCTAGTTTACCTGCAAAGCAAAGGTAAACACAACTGGCTAACAGAAAGGGAATCTCCAGTGGACTGGTGTGACCTGGATCATCACTAGCTGCTCACAGCATTTACAGCAGAGCGTAGGACTGAGGGAAAGAAGTCATAGGCTTGGAAAGGTCAAATGAACAGACTGGAGAAGAGATTTATCTTTGGAAGAGGTATGTCATTGAAAATGGGAAATGTGGAACCCTGGTTGGTTTAATTTTAGCATTAAAGATCAAGTAATATTCATTTACTTGCACTGTACATTTCAGTGCTGTGTTTTTTAAATGACAGGTTTTTACTGATTGTGATGTAAAGTGTGTAAATGTGTGTTTTTTATGTTACATATATATTGATACAGCTAGTTGCCAAAACAGATAACATTTGAACCACTCCAAATCAGCTACAACAGTGGCCTTTGCTAAAACAATAAATACATTCTTAGAATAGCTTACTTCGAATGCCAAAGTGACCTTGGACAGTGTAAAAGGTCTATGCAAGTAGCACTTTCTGTGCTCATTCATGCCTTTTATTGTGCACTTTATTACACACACCTCTTCAATAGCTCATGTAAACACCTTAACACCAGCTGCCTTGTGATTGGCTGGTTAGTTTTGCCTTAAGGAGCTGTTGGACAGGTGTTTCTAATGAAGTTGTGTTTGTTACATATCTTTTTATTGTTAAAAATATTTTCCATGCCGTTTAAACGCCTTTCTTTGGTGTTCTTTTTAAAGGTAACATTCAAAACATTAGATTTTTTTTTACACAATATGCATGTAGACTTAGTGGGGAGAAGCTGCTTTTAAACAGCTTCTGCTTCTGCTTTTACATTAGTGTAGAGCCATAACCGATATCTGTAGCTCATAAAATGCTCATATCATTAACATGATTTCGAGCAGCCATTTTCAATATTATATTACTTCCCCAATGAGGATTAATAGGAATTCAACCGTTTACAATGACTTTAGTGGTCAAAACCATTGGTGCACATTTAAGAAGCCATAAAAATGTATTATTAAAATTGTATTATTTATTTAACATGTAATTTAAAGAATAATATAGAAAATACGACAATTTCTAATAGATACAGAAAATTGTAGTGTAATATAAAAAGGCAGTGTCATGCCATAGGAGGGTTACTTTTGGATTTGTACATGTTTATTAGAACTTAATTTAGATATTATTCCTTATTTGTCTTAAGGTCATTTGTTTTTCGTAACATTATTTTACAAAATGGTGAAAAATATCGGAAACTTTTCGTGGAAACTTGCCCACATTAAAAGCCTCTCTCGTTAGCATCATTAGCATCAAAGCTACGCACTGAGTTTGAGTTAGCTGTTAGCTGTAGCCGTTGTGTGTGACGGAATGTATTGAGTTGTGTTTGACTCGTGTCACTTTTGTCCCATTGCTGCTGATTCTGTTGCAGCCCTGAATTTACATTTAAAAAACAAAATTGTATTGGTTTGTGTGTTACATTTGCACTATTTGTAAATTCTGAAAAAATATTAAAAATTTGAATGCCCTCAGTGACGTGCGTCGTGTATTGTTTTTATTGACTCGGATTGTGGACGTAGTAAATGTAATGTTGTTTAATACCAATAGCGCTCTCTGGTGGTCATGCTAGTGAATGACCAACGTTTCGACATTGTTTTATTAGCACATGGGCATCACATTTATTTATTTTATTTTTATTTATTTATTTTTTTATTTTTTTTTGGGGGGGGTACATAAATATAATAAAAAAGGCTGAGATAATTAACTATTTTTAAACATGGGGCTTCTGGGGTACTGCAGTGGATAGTGGTCAGTTTGTTAAAGCAGAACAGAAATATTAATTTACATTTAAAAGTGCCACTAAATATGTAAATAATATACTTATTATTCACGTCAACATTGAAAAAAACTGCTATAAATGTTTCAACTTTAACATTTATGTTGCAAAACACCAAAACTCCACACCCACTTACCCTCTATGACTCTTGTGTGACTCAGTTCTTTTAAAAATTGCAGTCCTTTATTCAGGCCTGAACATAGATGCTAAACTTCAGCGGTAATACTGTCATGCTGATTCACACTAAAGTAGAATCTACAGCAGTTCCTCTTGTCAAATAACAAAGCTAGGTTGATATATAATAATAGGCTTCTTTTAATGCCCTGAGTTGTTTTCTGTTATGTGTTTTGTCATTGTACAGTGAGTATGTCAGGTCTTTAATATAAAACATAGAACAGTGGAAAAAGTGAGTGATGTGAAGGGTGAAAATTCAACTTAGTCGTCATTTCTTAAATAGATCCGATAGAAAAGGGAAGTGAGATGAGGTATTGAGCAAATACTGTCAGAGTTTGTGGAAAACGGTTTCTATGAACTACATAAATAAGCAGTACAAAACATAGACTGACCCTGGATTAGACATTGGATCACTGATAACTATAGCTATGAGACTGTATTTGGAGACTGTAGTTCCACAAGGCACTATTCTAGCTCTATTTCTATTCCGTATATAGAGCACAGACTAAAAAACAAAGAAAAAAAACAGGTCTGAGGTCAGGTTTTGACATATTCATACATACTACTTTAGTATCTTATATTGAAAAGAGCTTTACCACCAGCTTTATGAGTTCTTTGCCAATGGCTTCATTTCTATTGGAGTATACTAAATTGAATGCTATATTTATTTACTTTGACCTATTTTGCCAACTGTTAACTAGAGAAAGTCAAGCAGACAGTGCAGATCCATCAAAACCTGCAACACCTCAGTTTGTAGGATGTAACTGAGAAGACAACAGTTGGAAATCTCTGTCTAGTAATAAAACAATGACCATGCAGCACATTCCAAAAGTATAACTTGAACATTGTATCAAATGTTGAGCTGAAATTAGAAACAATTGCATAATAAGACATTTGTCAATACAAAGTAGTGTGCCACGGTCACAGGAAATGGTTTGGTCCCGAGGAGGAAGGCTCGTCTTGTCGTGTAATTACACTGTCCTGAGTCATGAAGTAAACACAGATGATCCGCTGAAGACTGGATGCACCGACGCACGGACCTGGAGGAGACATGTGGACGCCGGCGCTGATCCTGCTGTGGACGTGGGTCTTTGAGCTCACCTGTGCCACACAACCCTCCGCAGAGGAAGGTAAGTTCAACTCCAGTCACTGTTTACATGCTGTTACAGTCACATGACACGTTATGGCCCAGAGTTGTTGGGGCTTGTCAGGAAAAGATAGGATAGTCTTCCAAGAAAAGATAAGAACAATCACTTTAACGTTAACATCACAATGGGACAAAGTTCTATTCATTCCCCAACTGTTCGACTGTATTTGACACTCTGTACGGCACATACTGTATGTGATCACTGGGTCAACGCACTCTCTACTGAACTACCCTCTCATGTACATGCTTTAAGTGTTAAGTGAACAGCCATAACCATTTCTTCATCTTCAGTTGTAGTTGATAACATTTTTTTTTTTTTTCATCAGTTGTCTTGAAATGCTTAGATATACTTCACAGAGCGATACACTCACACTTTGACTAATGATGTGCTTGTTGTATTCTTTTGTAATGTATTATAATTTCAAAACAGCAAGTGAAGTCTGGTTTAAAATGTGGACGTGTCACAGTGGTTTAATCAGACTTTTTGGGTTTGGAGGTTTTCACTTTAATAAATAAGGATTAATTTCTTTATTTCTACATTTCTATATTTATAAATGACACCATTTTACACACAGACAATGGTGAACATGTATTAACGTTACTCTGTTAACATGAACACAACAGACACTCATTCCAACTATGTACCAAAGTATTTTTTGAGAAAAGAAGTGAAGTTAACTGAAGTGAAACCGGACTAAATGAGAAAGAGGAAACAACAGATGAGAGAGAAGATATTCAATGTTTGGGGAATTTTTAGACTACTTAATGTTAATATTGCTGACTGAGACATTTTCAACAAACCCAAATCTGGTTTATTAGACAAGTACGTGATTGCATAAAGGGATTTTTTTTTTTTTTTGGTAAGATTATTTTTTGGGGCTTTTTGGCCTTTATTGATAGGTTGACAGTAGCTGGACAGGAAGCAGGGTAAAAAAGTGTGGAGAATGACATTGGGCAAATGACCCAAACAAGACTCGAGCCCGGGTCTCCCGTGTGCTGGGCATATGCTCTACCTCAGCTGGCAGGGGCAACCTCCTGCAAAAAAGGGATTTAATTCAAATATAGTTGAGCTCCTCCTAATGTTGCTCTGATCCTAATCAAACTCATTTTGATTATGATGGATAATCATACAGGTTTTAGGAGCAGCTCATAGGGTCAGATTCTCATCTTTACTGTGTTTTTGCTGTGGATTCTTTTTTAAATAAAAACATGGCTGAATTAATTTCTCCCTTTTGTCTTTAGTGGAGATTTTCCGTTTCACCAAACAGTCTGTGAAGAGATGGACCGATAAGACTAAAAAAGAGGTAAGTTCTTTTGACTCTGCTGTATTACAAGCATACCTTGATAACAATCCACAGACAATAATCACCGAAGCAATAAATCCACAGCGAGTGATCCAATGATGTTCAAAACCTTGAATCGAAACCCTGGTAAATCGAACACATAACAAAACAAGAATACCAGAAAAAAAGGGCGACAGCAAGCTAAAAAAAATTACTCGGCTCCATTCTACTGAGTTCCAGGTGTACTTTTACATTTATAGAAGCATTTTGCACTAAACAATACACAAAAGTATTAAAAATGGAACAAAGAAGAATAATCAAAGATAATACACTACTCATTTAGCTTATTAGCATAAGACAATTATTAAGGTTACTCATTTAGCAAAGAAATATGACCAATAGACAGAGCTAATAATACCCAAAATAATATAGAAATGCTATCTATTCTTAACTTGTTTGGGAAATAAACTAAGAACTAAAAACAACATCACAACAACAGCTGGTTTGTATGACTCTTATTGCTGACATGTTCTTCGCTGCTGCTGTACTTGTGTCTTCCAGTTTACTGTGATTGATTTGAGACTTGGAGACTTGGGCCTGGTGCCTGTGATTCAGGCCTGTGCCAGCGCGACCAACAGGACTTTCCTGAGTGAGAGGATGGAGCGTGGAGGAGCTCGCCATCTTCTGCTCGATATCACCTTTGCTCAAGAACAAGAGTCGTCTGGTCAGCCCAGTCCACTCCAGGTCCACCTCCTGGACTCAGACATCCCCGCCACACAATTGTCAAACCGCTGGAAAGTGTTGAACCTCAAGGCGTCCCGTCAGTTTCCATCCAGTGTCCAGTTGAGTCAAATGCGCCAGTATTTAACCAGCAACAGGGGTCTCTCTCTGGGCTGGGTCACTCAGAGGGGTTTCCAGGTGGGCATCTCCTACGCAGGGAGGTGTCTGTTTGTCACGTCCTTCAGGCTCTACTACAGGAGGTGTCCCGACGTCGTGGTGGGCCTCAGCTCCTTCACCGGGACAGGGGCCGGCTCGGGGCCTGTGAATGGGTCCTGCCTGCAGGGGGCTCTGGAGGTGTCTCCTCCTGTCAGAGACTGCAGAGTGGGTGGAGTGTGGGGCCCGCTGAGGGGGGAGTGTGTCTGTGAAGCAGGGCATCAGCAAGTCACTGACACCTGCCAAGGTAAGAAATACTGCTGGTCTCTTTCATTTAGCTTATTATCAATGTATAAGCAGCATTTCCAGAGTTAAAAGAATTTGTGTTTCTGATGTGCAAACCAAACAAGATAAGAAATGACATTTTAATACTTTTTCTATCCGCCACATCAGGTAGAAATCTTTCAATAATACAATAGAAGCAGTGAAGTAATATAGTATTGTAGGACAAAATCAATAGTTCGTGATTCCACACAACAGAATCGGCAGCATTTTCAAACTTTCATTTTAGCTGAACCAGTGCAGCAGTGAGAAGACTATGTGAAAATGTGTTTGCGTCACTGTAGCATCAATCATCCTGAACAGATAATTATATTAATAGAACTAATGCAATGCTAAAAAACACTAAAAAAGCATTCTCCTAAAAAAAAACTTGCACATTGTGAATTACGAACAGGATGTGAGTTCAGTTTAGGATTAGAGAACGACAAAAAAACTTTGGAAAACTAGCAGATAATGTTAGTTTTCCAAAGTTAACATTATCTGCCATAAAATGTTAGTAGCAAATGAACTTGTCTGCTAAAACTTCAGTACCAGAAACCACCCATTGAAACATTAGCATCAGGTAGAAACTGATAAGTAAAAAGTTAGCACCCAGGTTTTTTCTGTCAATAACTACACTCATTAATCTCTTTTTTATATATTTTATTTTTATAGCCTTATAGACTATGTGCAGGGTACAAACAACTGAACATTAAAAGATGTACAACATAATCACTATTATGTACAATCACAGCAGTGAAACATCAAATCATCAAATTGTGATCCTACACAACTAGATGTTACAGGTGCAGCTTGTGATTAAAAACTCTAATCGAAGTTGATGAAGTTGGTCCGTTTTTCTTTTTCTTTACCAAACAGAACTTCATGGCTGTCAAAGTTATGTTTTTCTATAATAATTCATTTCAGAGGACTGCTAAAAATTGTAAAAAAATATGAAAATGATAAGTTTTCACCTGGAGAGCGTATGCATTTTTCCCATTGAGCCTTTGGTTTTCAGAAACAAGAACTTTAGGCATCAAAACTACACCAAATTTTTGCATTATACTTTTTATAGAGCAGGATATGTGGATATTCAGATTTGTAAAGCTCCTTTACTCATGCGGAGACACTTTATCAGCTTATTATAAGATCCAATTATAACTATTTTATTTGCATGTATTTCACCAGCATGTGGGATAGGTTTCTACAGAGCGGCCAATCAGAGCGGAGGATGCCTGAAGTGCCCCCCTCACAGCGTGACCCACCGGGAGGGCTCCGAGAAGTGTGACTGTGTGCAGGGTTTCAGCCGCCTGTCGACTGACCCCCACGACCTGGGCTGCACCAGTAAGACCTGCAGTAAACATGCTTGATCCAAGGCTTTCTACAATAATGATGGTAAATGTTCTTCCACAGAGCCTCCATCTGCTCCAGTGAACGTCACGGCTCATCATCAGAACGACTCAGCTCTGGTTCTTACGTGGGACCCTCCTCACGACCGGGGGGGCCGGCAGGAGGTGACCTACCACGTCAGGTGTGAGACGCAAACACAGGCTGGAGTCCAGTGGGAGAAGTGTGAGGATGAGGTTGTTTTTCTGTACGACTCCAACCTGACCGCTACGTCTGTGAGCCTCTCTGGTCTCAACCCACATCGCGACTATAGACTGTGGGTGCAGGCCCGGAACGACATATCCACACTGCAGGGGGCTGCAGCGCTGTACTCATCCGCCGCCGCTGTAACAATTCACAGATGTAAGACCACACACACGGTATTATAGGACAAAAACAATAGACAACAGATCAATGTAGCAGTGAAAAGACTATGTGAAAATGTGTTTGTATGTATTTCAGGGTCATTGTAAATCAACCTGAACAGATGATGTCACATAATCAGTTTTCTTTTTCCTGAAAATTATATACACAGCACTGTAGGCTAAGTATTGTGGAAGCTATTGATCTAAACAGAACTAATGCAACACCAAAAGCATTCTCATAAAAAAAAAACAAAAAAAAAAACCAACTGAAAATGTGAGTTTAGAATTGGGGAAGGACAGAAAAACAATGCCTAGCAAGACACAAATTTATTTTGTGTAGTGCAGTTTCATCCACACACACATCCTTCATAGTTACAGAATAAATATAGAATAAAAAATAAGTAAATAAACAAAGACAGGAAACAACATGCAATATTGGCGTTTTGAAGGCAGTGTGAATTAAAAATGTCCTCCAGGGCGGCAGTGATTTTCTGTGTTGATGACTATGATACATATGTCAGCACACTCTGGATGGAGCAAAGTGACAATATTCCAATAATATTCCAGTAATCCTAGAGACTTTTCCAGTTCTAAAGTAGATTGGTCTGTGAGAAGAGTCCCTCAGAGTGACATTCTCACTAAGAGACTTTATTTTTGTCTATCTAGCAAGCATCTTAAGAATGTTAATAGTTTGCCGGCTGAGAGTGTGAAATCTTTCTATTTTTATTTCTCAGTTCATAATACATTTTGTTCCCTTTTAAAGTGCTTTTCCATGACTTGCAAACTAAGCTTTCCTGGATGTGTGGGATTATACGATTACCGTTGCTAGATGCAGACACACCATTACATGAATCATAATGAGCAGGTTGTTAAGAGAGGTTTGAACATGTTTAAACAAGAAGACAATCTCACCAAGACATCAAATACAGTTTTATTAGGTCTTACTGCCATCAAATGCATTGTTCTTTCACCGTTAGAAGTTAAACATGACCGTCCCATGTCTCTTCCAGGGAGAGCGCCCCCGGTGGTAACAGTAGTAAGTGTCACCTCAGACCAAGTGGTGGTACACATTACAGGAGCTCCTCAGCATCAGAGGGGCTTCTTCCTGTGGACCATGGTGGGGGTCTTATCTGCCGTCCTGCTTCTCATGGCTGTCGTCCCTGTTGCTGTCTGTGTTCTGCGACGCAACTATTTCAAACTCAGGTAATAGAACTGAAATGAAAAGACTACTGAAGCGATAGCCTGGATTTGTTATTTAGTTTCATTACTTCCTGTTTCTACAAATGCCCAGAGCAGACAAACTGAGCACTGCTGGAAGAGAAGCACGCTGTTTTTTTTTTTCTTTATACACAAGCTTACACTGAGATTTAGGACATTCATGCATACGTTTTCATTTTAAATAATTTCCACCAAGTTTGTTCACAGACAACAGCATGCTCACACACATTGTACTTCTAAGTCAATTTAAGTAGTCTCTTCTGTTTGGAGCACCATAGTGTAAGATAGCATTTACGTTGTTTTTGTTGTGTGTCCAGGTCTGAGCAGGAAGTGGAGCTGTTACCGATAAGCTCTGGGGTTTCATACAGACGCCCACAAGAATCAGACGTTGTACCCCAACAGGAAAACAGTAAGATTCTTCTGTCTTTTTACTTTTGCTGGAGGATTTGCGTAGACTAGTGGTTCTCAAAGTGTGGTATTACTTTTGCTGGTTTTGAGTGGTGGGAACCCTAAGAAGTTTTATTTTTCAGACTGAAATTAGAAATGATAACCTGAGGTGCACTTTTAATTTTTTTTAATGCAGCCCATTTTGATCATAATCCATTTATTTGTCCAAATCAAAAACAACTACGTGAGGCAATTAAAATCCAGCTAAAATAGGTTAAAATCTATTCAACCATTTAGTACCTGTTAAAGTCCAACTAAAATCAATGAAAACCTTTGCCCTAGACTCATTTAAGTCCAACAAGAAGCACTTAAACTGTATTTAAATTGAACTCAACTCACTTCCACGGTGTTCATAATCATTACTGTATATGTAGGTGGTATTTGGAAAAACAAATATATTCTGAAATGGTACTCGGTGAGTAAAGTTTGAGAATCACTGGTTTGGACAATGTCTCTCTTTCACTAGCAGCGTATCAGCCAGAAGAAGAGAGTGTGCTGCAGCTGTTGGAGGGTCTCGGGGGAAGACTGGTGGACTGTCTGAAGGAGGTCCTGGTGGAGACACAGCAGCTCACTCTGGGAAAGGAGCTCGGGAAAGGTTAGTTCATACTATTGTTTGTTTACACTGTCAAAACTACACAGACCTTATAGAAGATACTACAGCTTGCAGAGGATGGTCCATGTTGTATTGTATAGCATCCATCTAGTCTTGTGGTGACACTGCAGACTGCAATTCCACACCTGTCCTCTTCCTGTTTGTGAGCACCTACGGTAACCCTGCAGGGACATTCTGTTGTGTCTGAACAAAACTCGCAGAAATGAGTTTGCTTTAGGAAAGTGGAAACTAAATTGAGTCCATAAATATTCTGCAAGCCTTGATGTTCAATAAGAAAGGAGAATTGCGCTTCTCCTAAACTGATGCTCCGTTTACATTGTTGTGACAAATGTATATGACATGGATCTTATGGAGAATATAAATGAGAGTGTTGTGTTTGCAGGAGAGTTTGGGTCGGTCTTCGAAGCAGTCTTTACACCAGAGGACGGTGTGCAACTTAAAGTTGCCGTAAAGACCATGAGAGGTAACAGTCAATACTGATTATTATTGATAGATAGATAAATACTTTTATTTATCCCAAAAAGGGAAATTCTGCAGCCCATTAGCTCAACATCAATCATGGATAAAAACACATTAAAAACAGTTCTGAAAATACACACAATACTTAAAAATAAAAATAAGAATGGGGCGCCTCGGTGGCTCAGAGTGCGTATCATATACCTGGGAGACCTGAGTATGATTCCTGCTCGGGTCATTTCCTTCTCTCGCCCTGTTTCCTGTCTGTCAACTATCCTATCAAATCAAGGCAAAAAAAGGCCAAAAATAAAAAAAATTAAGAAAGCATTAATCGGTTGATTTCACAGCCCCTCAGTTAAGGCATTATAGGTATAGGTTACAGATGACAATGGCCTCCTTGAGAGAGAATTTATTCCTCTTCTTGTGTCTGACTGTTTTCTCCTCGTCACACAGTTGGATTTCACAACCAGGACGACTTACACGAGTTTCTGAAAGAAGCCGAGATGATGAAGAACTTCGACCATGAGAATGTGGTCCGACTGCTGGGTGAGAGACGCGCAGAGTCCTTTCTATCCTGTCCTCTCTATTCTGGCTTGTTGCTGCCCTCTGCTGTTATTGTCATATCTCACCGTGTGTGTCTCTAGGGGTGTCTCTACAGCGAGAGCAGGACTGCCCTCTGCCCGTCCCTCTGGTCATCCTGCCTTTTATGAAACACGGAGACCTGCGCCGCTTTCTTATCGCCACGCGTTACGGAGACATTCCTATAGTGAGACACTGAAACACTTAATGCCCAACAAGCTTTTACTTTTCTTCCTTTTATTAAAGAATGTCACAATAATCCTGCCATCAGCACAATCATTATTATTGCATAACTGTGCTTTTCCATTACAACGAAGGCATCAGCATTGGAAATCTGTAATGTCTTCTTCTTCTTCTTTCTCAGTTTGTGCCATATCAGACTCTCCTACGCTTTATGGTGGACATTGCTGAAGGGATGGACTATTTAAGCTGCCGGGGTTTTCTGCACAGAGACTTGGCTGCACGCAACTGCATGTAAGAGTAGGAACGTTTCCTCATCTATATACAGTACTGTGGAGACGTTTTAGGCAGGTGTGGATATAAAATGTAAAGCAAACTATACTAACAAGTATGGTGATTTTTATTAGTACAGAATGCAAAGTTTTATTTTGTCTATTCACTCACTTGGGGTTTGTAAAAAAGACAAAAACCTTCAATATTAAGACTGATCCCAGAACAAGGAGTCCTCCTGATGTGATGGTTAAACTCTGATCCTAACATCATGGAGTCTGGCCTGGTTCTAGCTGGGATCACATGGTCTGGTTTAACACAAGTTCCTTCTAACATTTCATGGTCTGGTTTAGTGTCTGGAATTCTCCAAATATTTGAACAGAACCTGCTTAGATCCTTGAAAAACTGAGACAGGGTAACTACAAGAACTGTTGCTGTCACACCAAATATTGATATGATTTAGAATTGTCTGTTTTTTCACTGCACTGTATATCTAAACAGCACAATTCCAATATGATACAGGCACAAAGACAAAGTTAGGACAATTTGCTTTCACACTCAGCACCACCTGACCACAGAAATGTAAAACTAAGGCAAATATGTCTCTACTAAGTTCAAAATAAAGCTGTTTAGTATCAAGCTCTGAGGAGGACTGATGCTGACTTGGACTAAGCCATGGATCGCTTCAAATCAACGACTCCTTGTTTATCCATGACTAGAGCCCTGTCTTTCGCCATTAGTATTCTGGAAAAGCAACGGAAGCCTTCAGAAAGCAGACACCCTCAAAGACTCAAAAGAGAATGAAATGTAGATCAGTGACGGCATGATTTTGTGTCCACAGGTTAGGTGACGACCTGAGGGTGTGTGTAGCCGATTTCGGTCTTTCCAAAAACATCTACAGCAGCAATTACTATCGTCAGAAAGAGGCCATTCGTGTTCCCATCAAGTGGCTGGCCATAGAGAGTCTGTCTGAGTCGGTTTACACCACAAAGAGTGATGTGGTGAGTTCAGCCATCTCTGGGTTTGGGTGGTGTTGGTAACTTACAGTAACCTAATCCTGTCCTGATAGTGGTCGTTTGGGATCACCATGTGGGAGATAGTGTCCCGGGGGAGGACGCCGTATCCTGGAGTCCACAACCACGAGCTGCTGGACCTGCTGCTGACGGGATACAGACTCAAAGCCCCCGAAGACTGTGACTCCAAACTGTGAGTTACTGTCCCTCAAGGGTTGTTTTTCGGACTATAAAATTGTTTATAGCCGTCTAAATTACCATAACAGTCTGTGATAAAATGCCTTTACCAGCAGCAAGGTTTCTGCACAATTTAAGGTTTTATGCTTGATGTTTATTTTTATTCTAAACAGTTTTTTTTTTTACATTTGATCCTTTCACAGTTGGGAGGTGATGTGTAGCTGCTGGGAAAGGGAGCCCACGCAAAGGCCTGCTTTCAGAGAACTGTCCGACAGACTTAAAGCTCTTCTGTCAGAGCTGCCCGTCCTGGAGGCCTGCTATGAAGCTACCTACATCAACCAGGGCCTGGAGGCTGCTGCAGCGACCGCCTATCCGAGTCCACAAAGTGACTCTGGAGAAACAAGGGAGAATCTCTACCTGCCTGCACCAGTGGGAGTTGCTGCTGCCCCCAGAGAGGACGATATGGATCTTGAGGATGGTTACCTCAAGTATATCACCGGAACGGCAGTTTAAAGGCTAATGAGGACAATGTTTTGTACAATGTTTTGTATATAGACCGTGGATTGTATGAGTAAAAGTGAAAGTAGTGAATGTGTATGGACTCAGAGGCTTTTGCACAGTATGAATAAATATTTGAAGATGGCAGAAATAGTAATTGGAATTTCTTTTTTTTTGTTGTTGTTGAAAAAGTTCAATAATAGTAACAATCAAAATGGCAACAACATTCTGTAAAAAATGTAAAGCCTAAACAGCATAACATAACTAAAAACTAAACTAAACTAAAAAATAATAATAATAAAACAATGTGGGAAGGGCATCAATCCACACAAAGAGGCAATTGTTCTATTAATCTTCACGCATTTTTCCATTCAGTTTTCCAAGAGATTTACTAAAATCATTCAACTAAATTTGAAATGAAATAAAATTGGGGTTTACTTTGAAAAATCTAGACTTATGTATATGAACTTTACCCATGATCAATAAATGATAGACAACTGAAGAAATCCACCTAGGACATTTAAATCATATATGCCTCTTGATCATGTGATAATAAAATAAAAACAGCTACACTGTTGTAGGTCTTCACAAATCACCACTGGATATCACCATGTTATATTTTAAACTAACATAATTTACCTACATAAATTTCCTAAACCATCGCAAATTGTAAATAAATATTAAAACGTATGAATACAGACTGTCCTCTAGATTGAAATGGACTACAAATCCCACCCTCTGCGTTTCCGACTACTTTGTAGTGGCCACGTCATGTTACGCCACTACCGCACATGCGCAGTTCTCTTGAACCTTTACCAAGCAGCGGACACAGAAAGGCTGAGAAAGGGATAAAATACACGGACCTAACGTAAGACCACCGGGATATGTTCGCTAGATTTAGTCATATATGACCGAATAGAAGCTGAATACAGCGGAATAAGAAGTGGACATTCACGAGGACGGCTAAATCCGTTTTTAAGTGCCTCGGATACCGGACCTACAAGTCATCTTTTTTGCCGGAGTAGGAAGGAAGAGACGATTCGCCGACGGAAAAACACATCACAGTGACACCATGAACCCTGAATAGTGAGTTTTCCCCTTTAATATACGCTTTGTTGTCAGGTGGTGTTGTTTTACATAAATACGTACTTTTCATATTACATGACTATGATTAAAACGATGTAAAAACAACCCCTTTTCTGCCTTCCGAAGCTAGCAGGCTTTGGTGAACAGGGCGCGGACGGCTTGTTTCATGTGTCAGCCTCGATAACGCGTTTTTGCTCGGCGTCAGCTGACAGCTCGCTCGTCTCGGCGTGTCACGGGACAAATCCACGTCTAAACCGGCGGAAATTAAAGCTGCAGTCGCCCGAAACCCGAGTCGAAACTAACACATTTCGTTTCCTGAAGCGGACGGAGAAGTTACGTTTGAGTAACATATGTGGGATAGTTTCGATAAGCACATATTGTCGATTCACGTACACGACAGGAAGATTATTTTTTGTTTCGTTATTAGGCAACACCACTTTCCGTTTTATTAACATTCCCCATTCGGATATTTGCCATTGGTTGCTATGGATACTATTCCCCAAAAAAGTGTCGCTTCCTTGTGGAGGGTATCATTGTTACACGAGACACCTGACACCTGAGGCAGCAGATGTGAGATGACAGCAGTATCAGTCTGTCCGGAGGTTCTTAAACGTCACACTTCAGGTGCAGCCGGTGTTTCTGTGAAGGGTGAACCCTGCTCGACTCGTTGGCTAATACCTCCACACCCATAGTACACAACATTCACTCCTGTGTGTGTGTTTAACCCAGCTGTCAAGCCTGTCATGTACTGGACTGGATGAACCAATCAGAGGCGGATCTCTATATACTGTAAAATATACTCAAAAGTCATTATTATTTATTATATACTCATCCAACACTATTTTTCTCTTCAGTGTTTAAGTAGGTATGTTTGTTGTGTTGTTTTGTTTTGTTTGTACGACCACGTTTCTAAAGCAGCTATTGTAATTAAATGCCCACCATCACAATCATTCTTTCAGATATTCTGAATAATTAAAAAGTAAATTTTACGATGACCAAAATCAGTTTAACTGTGACCCAGCCTTAGGCCCTAACCCAGTGTTTGGGAAACAATAATGTAGACAATCAAGTAGAGAATACCTTATAAAAATTCTAATGTCTCTTTGGTAAAAAATAACTCTACTGCAATGTTATTTAAGTTATAACTTCTCAAAGCCAAGTTATTCACACATTATAACAATAGGGTAATAGAATAAGCTTTATATAAATTAACGCAGTACACCAATAATACATTATACTGGTGTAAAAATGGAAAAAAAAACCCCAAAACAGTTTAAACATCTGGTGCACTAATATTTGTATATGTGCTTTCCTTTTACAAAATAATAACATTTAAAGCAACTCTCATAACTTGGACTAGAATAAAAAAATATTGAGGAGAAATTACGCATAAAGCCAATGTACAGTAATTATCACTTATAAAAATTATCATTTGTTGTCCCACTCTGAGGATTGGATTAATGGACAAATGATGTAAATTTTGTAAAAGAAAGAGAAGATCGTTTAGGGATGCTCAGTTAAAAGACCTAATTTCATGTAGATTTTTATGTCTTCAAAATGCCAAAATAAATATGCTTTATCATATTTGCAACTGGGTTTGGTCTCTACCATTGGCGTAGATCCCAGGGGGGACAGGGGGGACAGGTGGGACGTGACGCCCCTTATTGAATGGTGCCTCTTTCAGGACATTACTAGGAAAACATGAAGATGAAATGTGACTTGCAATATTTGAACATCCCTGTTAGCATAGTGTATCAGTATAACAAGAAATACATAAATAGATTTCGCTGAAGGTGTTTTTATTTGGACCGCCTTAAATAATACCCAGTAAATTTTTATGTGGACTTATATAAGTGTCTCTGCTGATAGCTATCCATAACTAAAAAGCTATATACAGTATATAATATTACGGTGGAATTTCTTTTTATGCAGTGTTTACAGTTCACTGCAGCATTGTTTTTTTGGTACGTATTATATGTCTCCATATGGAAATGTTACTTGTTTACTTTCCCCCTCAACACTTACATGAAAGTTTGTCATCTGTTGTCCCACTTTGAAGAAGACGCTTTCTAACATGTGCTTATATGGTATTAGACAGCTAAAAGGTCAACCATTTTATACATTATATTTTATTTGAATGTTTAAATGTTTTTTTTTTTCACTCCAGCATTACATCAGATACTTATGTGACCACCAGACAACAACACCTAATGTGTACATGTCAGAGTTAGTTGATGCTGATAAACAGGTCTCAGGTTCTTAAAACACAAGAATAGCTCAGGTATTGGGCAATTCTCTCGAAGTGTCTCTGCCTGTATCACATTCATGTGATGTTGTTTTGCTCCTGACTCATTGAGGTGCCATACTACTACTTACTATTTTTAGGCAGAAATTGCACTTCAGTAGTTCAAGTATTGCAGTTTGGACAGGCATTGCAATGTTTATCTTCTTAGATTTTGAGCTAGATTTTGAGTAAAGCTTGTTGTGGTCTTGTGAGTCTTTTGTCTGACATATTCTAATTCTTACATTTTAAGAACTCTTGAAGAAAATACATTTGTTTTTGTCATCCAAAAATCCCAAATATTTGTTTGTTGCTATGTGTGCTTGCTTTATCTTAGGTATTTCAGGTATTGAGCAGTCAGTATCTTCAGTTTGTAATGCGCTGTAGTGTTACAATACATTTGATTGTTCAATTAACAAGATTATAGCGAACCACCACGACCTAATTTTCCCTTTTTTTCTTTTTCCAGTGACTATCTGTTCAAGCTCCTGCTCATTGGAGACTCTGGTGTGGGAAAGTCCTGTCTTCTGCTTCGATTTGCTGTAAGTAGTGTTGCCTCAACCTTTTGACTTTAAGTAAATTCCAGTATTTTCTTAAAAGAGGATCTGTGAGATACTTGGGTTAAATTATTTCCTACTGTGCATAACTCTCAGCACACTCCCTAATGGAACCAGTGAAGACAACTAGCAAGGTTTCTAAATCTAAAAAACAAGCTATTAGTGCAAGTTTGCATTACATAGAACATACAACAGGACGGATGCTACAGTGATTAACATGGACTAACCCCTTCACTCGGTTTTTGAACAACAGAGCTTCAAAAAGAGACCAAACAATTGAATTTCCCTTTGGGGATTAATAGTTCAATTAAAATGAACAAGATAGAAGCATTTTACATGCAGTGCTTTTTATTCTGCCTCTAATTTATAGAACCCCGGAATGTATTATTCATGGGTAAAAGTGCTTTAATGTGCTGTCTGAACCAATAGGCTTTCTCTCAGCTACATATATTGCGGAAATATCCTCTAAGGACCACACATTTAAACCAACAGTATTTTGAATGTGTTTAAAATGCATTTTCACATCCCCCATTCACAGTAGTTTAGTGTGTGTGCTGACAAATGTAGAGAAAATAACTTAGCAATCCAAATCTAATAGAAGCAGGACAATGTTTTTGAAAGTCCAAAGAGGTCAATTGGTAAATGTTGGACTGTGTATTTCCAGGATATCCTATATATTCAGCATGTCTGATCAAGCTACAGCAAGTTTAAATTAAATCCCCTACACTAATGTGAAAACAAGAACTCTAGTCTTCAAAGCTCCTCCAGCAATTTACAATGTATAGATGCATATAGACGTTGTATTATTAAATATTAGCTGATAGTGGACTGATTTTGAGCTTTTTTTTAACCCAGTCAATGTAAAGTAACTTGAAAAGTAGCGCTTTGGCATAGTCTTAAGCTTACTTTTATCAATAAAGACTGAATGTGAATAGAACCACATTGAACTATCTCTTTAAAGGAGCTTCTGTTCTTTGTCTGGTGTTTCAGGATGACACCTACACAGAAAGCTACATCAGCACCATCGGAGTGGACTTCAAGATCCGCACCATCGAGCTGGACGGCAAGACCATCAAACTGCAGATTGTAAGTATCCACAAAGCACAAAGCACTCACCTGAGCCCAGGCTTCCATCCAGCCATTGTCTTTAAACAGTGTGTGTGTGTGTGTGTGTGTGTGTGTGTGCTCGGTGCGACGTGTAAACGGATCCGGTTTCACTGAAGGGAACAGGCAGTGCCCCTATTTTGCTAAGCAGCGTGTCTCTGGTACATAGTGCATACAAACATAACTAAAGCTCACTGTTCAGCTTCTATTGTGTCCAGGAGGTTAAGTGGATTAGTTGGTCAAAAATGTCAGTGGAATGTGATTTTAATTGCTTTGTTCGATGTAAATTTGAAAAACTTTACATTTTTCTCTTAAGAGTAGGTCAAGGAAATGTGTCAGCAGCTGTGTTAATGCTCTTTACACAACAATGGAGCTTTAAGTCGTGAAAGAAAGAACACAAACGAGGTTACACAAGCTGCTTATTGCAATATGGACCTACTCATTGCGCATATTGTAAAGGCACTGCCACTTTGCATGTCAGTGTGCAGTGTTTGACCAGTCAGATGGAGCTTAAACTGTGGTGTGACCAACTGAAAAAGATAGTGGGATAAAAGTGAGTGGTGGAAGGTTGTTTTAGCATAGAGCTTTATTGTATTGTATGTTAAGAGTAAAGAAAAGTGAAACCTCTCTGCTCGAGTCCACATAATAGAATCCACAGGAGAAATACATCCTCAGAGCACAACCGGATGCAGTTAAACACTTTTACTTAATGTCCGGATATATCTAATCTTCATCAAAAGCAGGAAAACATAGGAGAGGTGAGGTCCAAAAACGTCGCAGTTTTTACTAACATAAGTAAATAAATGTCTGTGTTAGAAATTAGCATCTTTTTTGGCTTTGCCTTAAAATCGTACAGTTTTGGGAGGATTCTCATCACAGTTTTGTGAAGACGCCAGACTGTAAAATACCCAAGTCATGTCTGGTTATGTATTTTTGTCCCTGGATAGATATTCAATTAAATGTTCAATTCAGTTTTATTTATATAGCCCGGTATCACAATAACAATTGCCTCAAAGGGCTGAACAAAAACAAAAGATAGCAACTTGACAAACAGACCGATAGACAAGATATGTATTGACAATGTTGCTGGCAGCCTGTCAAAAGGCCATTACAAAAAATGATGCAGATCAGAACCACCTACACAAAAAGAATGGCTGCAAACTGTGACTGGATTATTTGATATGGAAATCCTGACAAATAGACAATGTCAAGACAAACTGGAAGATATACAGTTTTCACATCAACACCGCAAGACTTTCTAGAAAGAATTTCGCTTCCTAAAATAAAACTGTGTCTGTGAACTGTGTAATCTATAAAATAATGAACTGTTTAATTCTGTGTCCTTGTTTTGTCCTTCTAGTGGGACACTGCAGGTCAGGAGAGGTTTCGCACCATCACCTCCAGTTACTACCGAGGAGCCCACGGCATCATAGTCGTATATGATGTGACAGATCAGGTGAGCCACTCATACATTTGGTCCTTTTATCAAACTGTAGCTTGTGCTGATATCTGCATTGTTTACAGGAGTCCTATAACAACGTGAAGCAGTGGTTACAGGAAATCGACCGCTACGCCAGTGAAAACGTTAACAAGCTGCTAGTCGGCAACAAGTGTGACCTCACCACAAAGAAAGTAGTGGACTACACAACAGCCAAGGTAGCCGTCAGTGTGTGGAGCAGTGTTCATTTTGTTGACGAATAATTTTCATCATAATTTGTGTCAACAACATATTTTTGCGTCCAAAACGAAATGAAATAAAAAGTAATTCATGAGACTGAAAACTCTGACTAAAAGTATCAACCCTTATGTCAGAGACGAAATCCAATCAAAAGGAGGAGGAGACCAGACGAGTTGAGGCAAGATCCAATCAGAACCCACGTTTTTCAGTGTTGTGAAAGTGATTTCAGACGCTAATCTTTGTTAACCGCGAGAAGACAACAGGCGATGAAAAGAGAACGGCCTTTAAATATTGATTATGTTATTGAGATGCTGTTTTATTTCAACTTTTTCAAATAAAGACACATTTGTGTTCGGAATAGAGAGACATCTGTGTGTGTTGTACATTCAGATTCATTCAGGTAGAAATGATTACTTCCGGGAAAAAAACCCCCAAAACCCAAACATAAAAAAATGCATTACTCTTTATATTTTAGTGTAAAGCTATTGTAGATATAGTTGACTTAATTCTTATGATATTTAGTAGACTATAACTAGACTAAAACTAATAAGGATTAGATGACTAAATTATGACTAAAACTAAATTCTAATTTGCTGTCAAAATGAAGACTGGTGTGGAGCCTGTGTGATAAAAGTAGGTCTGTGTTTATAACCTGTGTGTGTTTGTGGCAGGAGTTCGCCGACTCCCTGGCCATCCCCTTCTTGGAGACCAGCGCGAAGAACGCCACGAACGTCGAGCAGGCTTTCATGACGATGGCCGCCGAGATCAAGAAGCGCATGGGACCCGGGGCCACGGCCGGCGGAGACAAGCCCAACCTCAAAATCGAGAGCACCCCCGTCAGGCAGTCCGGCGGGGGCTGCTGTTAAAGGACCCCCTGGACCCCCTCAGCTCAACGGCCAGACCACCGCTCCCTCCGTCTCCACTGAAATCTGCCAGTCTTCAGCTCCTCCGTGTCGACCCCTGTTGTTTGAAGGAACACAAATCCTCCGCAACTGAAGCCACCAAACAAAGCAGGAAAGGGGTAGCGTTCTCCTGCCAACAACGGGACAAAATCAAACAACTGAAGATTGGTATTGATTTTGTGTGGAATGGAGGTAGTTAGATTAGGTTTAGATACTAGTGAGCTCTTTATGCACACACACACAAGCCCCTTTTACACAGAGATTCCAGCTTTTTTTCTTCTAAATTGTCCTAGTAGTGTCACAACGTGGAATAAGCAAAAGTAAAACACAAAAAAGTCTTATCAAAAAGCCGAACTTAAAGGTGGAATGTGCTGTTCTTAGCAGCATTTAGTGGTGACATGGAATACTGCAAAATACCCAGTGGGAAAAGGTCAGCTGATGAAAGTTTCGAAAAAAATATCTTCAGCTTTCATGTTCAAATGAGTGTTAAAAAAAATATATATGTAAACGTGCTTCTCCTCCAGCTGTGCTCACTTTGTCAGCAGTAACTATTTTTCATGATAGGCAAAAGTGTTATTCTTGGCAACATACTTTTAGTTCAGAATGTCTTGCAATAACCTAAAATTGTTAATTCGGCATGGCTAATTTGCTTAATATGCTTCAAAGATATCATTTCTCATGGCTTTTTTTGTCCTGCTACTTTTTGTTGGAAAAAAGCTTCCAGAAAGCTAAAAGTCATGTGGAAAATTGAAATCTCACACAATAAACACTGTGTAAAAGGGGCTTAACACACACACACACACACACACACACACATAACTGGGGAGTGAAGGAAAACAGGCTTTAGTTTTTGGCCACACAGCCGTCTCCAGGCAGGCTGTGATTTACTGCTATTTATTGATGACTCGACAGGGAAAGCCCGTCCACTGAGCCTTCAGCCTGTCCTTCACCTCCTCCGCTCTTACGTCACCAAAACCTCCGTCTGCTTCAAACAAAACCTGCCGACGTCTGGCCACTTCATCCAAGTATTCACCCGACCGAGAATGAAGTACCCCATGCATGGACACAACCGATCGCACACAACTCAAAGAAATAGAAATCTTGTAGGGTTTATAAGTTTCACGCCACTGTTCACACTAAAAAACAAAAAAGACAAAATCATTTTAGACACTAAGATCTGACGAGAACTGGTTCCTGTAGTGCCTGGTCACACCCTGGAGCGGCACAGCACATTTCACGAGGGGCTAGCCGCTGAGCTAACCGCATCATCGTCGGCTGTCTACAAACCATGCCTTTGTAAATACTTTATATTCCACTTGGAGAAAGAAACAAAACAATAGCGACAATGTGACATCACCTGTCTTTAATTTTAAATTCTCAGTGTCAAAGCATTGCACTGACGGAAGTTTTTTTAAAAATAGGTATTGCCATTCAAAAACCTGACGACAACCGGCGGTGTGCTAACCTCGAGTTGAAATCAGATCAAATCCACCTCCAGAGGCTTCAGGCTTGAGAAGTGGGACTGACACAACTGTATTTTAATCTCATTATGAAGCTTGTAATGACACTAAATCCTCTGTAAGGGCAGAAGAAAAAAAAAAACAACACAAAACAATCGGCAATACCCTGCATTATTCTTATAATTAGCCTTTTACTCTTGTCGTGGTTTTATTCTTTTATTTTCTGACGGAGACGGCCTGTACAGTGTAAACACAGCCAGGATTGGTCTGTGGATGTAGTTTTGTCTTTTTGCAGATGAAGCAGGGTGCAGACGTGTGTGTTTGTGTGTGTTTGGGGATGGGCTCGCTCTTCCTTCCTTGGAATTCTGTTCCCGGCGTATACGTATGTACTCCTTATCACTTTGGGATTTAGTTTAGGGGTTTTTCCCCAACTGTAGCTACTTTCATTTTCTCCTCCTCGGACCTTCTACCTTACCCACACGTGTGTTGGCACAGTGACAGCGAAATCAGAGCCTGGAATGAAGGGGGTTTTTCATGCGCGGAGCTCTGAGCCTGCTCCACTTTTCACCGTGGTGTTAGGTCTCAGCAGTATTTCCAGGGAACCTTAGAGGAATGCGCAGAAACGAGCGTTCACTGACCCCGTGCCTCTTACCGGGGCCTCTCACTACTGCCACTCGTGTGTAACAGCCTCTTGTATTCCATCAAACTACTGCAAAAGAGATGCTACTGTACAGGCTTGTACACATTAAGATTGAAAAAACAGTTTTCCCATTCATGAATGTCCCTTTCTTGAAACCCTTGCCAAAAAACTACAAAAATGGCTGCATTTTAGTACGTTGTCCTTGAAATTGATTTTATTGTAATTTACCCTCTTTCATTTTTAGGATTTTTTTTGGTGAACTTTGGTGTGCTATTTTAACAAAACTTAAAGCGCCATGAGATAAACAAATGCAACAATTTTAGGTTTGGGTTTTGACCCTCTGAGGCTTCTGTAGTGCAGTTTCCATTGAAAAAAGTGGTCGGAATATTTCCAAATGCTATACATGAGCCAGAGTAAAGGAGGTTTGAGTCTGTATTGAATTATATGATCTTTAAATGCGTCGTCGAGACCGAGTTATGCAGTCAAAGCCGGCGCATCTACAACTCTAGTGTGATTATCAGTTTATTTCAAAGTCAAAATTAATGTCTTAGCTTTAGAAAACGATGGCATCTTTTGTAGCTGGCTGTAAACAGGCTAATTTCAATGATCGTCTCATTTCTGGTGCTGCCCGCTAGGCTAAAGGCTAAGGTTATTTTGGCATTAGAGACATCCTTTAGAATCAGGGGTTATCTTCTTGGTCTGAACAGATGTGGTGCATTTCGGGGACATTTGGAGTTTAAGGGAATGACTGGTCTTGGGTTTGTTGACCGGATATGATCTCCCCGCTCTTCCCCCATAATGCACCAGTGCAGCAAAAAGACAGGCCGTGCCCTTTTCGAGATTTAGCTGCTTCTCTTTGCCTTATAATAGCTATCACTAACAATACAGGAGATTGTTAATTACTTCCACAGTCAGAGATGAGCCGTGTTGTTGCCTTGCGTCAGCTTCAGTTTACACTCATTTATTTATAGCCTTGATTTTTGTGTGTCGTCATGCTAGACCAGAATGCTACGTTTTGCTACGCTAGTCCTGGATGCAGGCTTTTTTTTTTTTTTAAATTCCAGGGGGAAGGGAACAGTCGTGTTTGTGAGTGTTTGCCGTGGGTCATGTGTAACATTCCTGAGCGTTTTTGGGCGCATGTTGGTATCCCAGCATTAACACCAGTCTCACTGAAGTCGATGCAAAAACAAGCCGCCATTTTCAATGTTAAAGTCACACACGCACACGTCTGATGTTCGATCAGTACTTTTTCTTTTCTGTAGGGTTCCTGCACAATGAAAAAAAAAAAATCTGGAAACATAAATGTAGTTCTCAAATATATTGTGTCGCCTGGAACTTTTTGTCTGAATTTTGTGTAGGACCCGTTTAAACTTCACTTCCCCTCATTCTGTTTTTATGCAGTTCTCATTACTGTAGTGTTGTCTAGTTCATGGAAGTGTGAGGGGACATTACGGGGCGGGCCTTTTGCTTTTTGAATGTGATTCTAATAAAACAACGCTTGACTCTTCTCCTTTCTTTTGTATTCCTGTGTGTTTCGGGTGTTGTCCATGTCATTTGCACATTGATTTTTCTTGCTGTCGGTGGCTGGATGGGTGTTGGTTCCACTCTCAGCTGCTGTTGTCTTTTCTTTTTTAGCTAGTTCACTTTTTTGCTGTCTCCCTGCTGAGTTTGATCATGTTTTCTCTGTACATATTATAAATATACTATATATAATAAAATGATGAAATGGCCATCTTGACACATGGTGTATTATTTTGCTTTGAGAAAATCCTATATTTGTCATAAATAACTAAAAGAGGGACACTATTGATTTAGCAACCTTTGTGAAGCAAAATAGTAGCTAAACTATAGAGATTTTGCATTGTAGCCTACAATTTGATTCTTTGAAAAGAGTTTTAAATGAAAAGTCTTTTCATTGAATTACAAGAAATACGATGAACCCTTTTACCAGAAAATACTTGAAATGCTGAATATAAAAATGGGTTTCAACTGAGTATTTTCCTGAAGGGGGAGCTCTAGTTGAGGGTCATTCATGTTTGTCTCTTTTTTGATTTCTTTCTTTTTTGATTGCTTTCTTTTTTTCTTTTTTCCACATTTGTCAGACTTAAATGTTTCAGATCATCAAACAAATTTAAATATTAGACAAAGAGAACTCAAGGAAACACAAAATGTCATTTTTAGGTGATGATTTTACTTATTAAGCGAAAAAAGCTATCTGAACCTACATGACCCCATGCAAAAAAGAAACCCTCCCCTTGTTAAATAATGAATCAACTGTGATTAATCACATTTTTTAAAGCTGAGTTCCGTTTCACCAGCCACACCCAGGCCCGATTTCTGCCAGACCTGTTGAATCTAGAAATCACTTAAGTAAAACCTGTCTGACAAATTGAAGTAGGCCAAAAGATTTCAAAAAGCAAGACATCATTCTGCGATCCAAAGAACTTCAGGAACAGATTAGATTTGACATCCATCAGTCTGGAACAGGTAATAGAGCCATTTCTAAAGCTTTGGGACTCCATCCAACCACTCTGAGAGCCATTAGCCACAAATGGAGTATATGGTGAACCTTCCCAGGAGTGTCCGGCTGACCAAAGTTACCCCAAGAACACAGCAACGACTTCCAAGAGGTCACAAAGAACCCACAACAACATCTAAAGAACTGCAGGCCTCACTTGTCTTGTTATGGTCAGAGTTCATGACTCAACCATAAGAAAGAGACGGGGCAAAAATGGCATCCATGTCCAGTTCCAAGGTAAAAGCCACTAATGATCAAAAAGAACATAAACAAAAACTCACTTTTGCAAAAAAACATCTTGATGATCACCAAGACTTTTGGGAAAAGACTCCTTGGACTGATGAGACAAAATGTGAACTTTTTGGAAGATGTGCGTCCAGTTACATCTGGGGTAAAAGTAACACAGCATTTCAGAAAAAAAGACATCATACCAACAGTCAAATATGACGGTGGTAGTGAGATGATCTGGGGTTGCTTTGATGCTTCAGGAACTGGACGACTTGCTGTGATGGAACCATGAATTCTGCTCTTTACTAAAAAATCCTGAAGGAGAATGTCCATCCATCAGTTCGTGACCTCAAGCTTAAGGGCATTTGGGTCCACCTCTGAAAGGCTCTAAAAACAAAATGAAAGGTCTAGTCACAGTGAGGACATGAATTTAATTTGTTTAATCTAATCCTGTGGCATGACCTTAAAAAGACAGTTCATGCTCAAAAACCCTCCAATGTGGCTGAATTAAAAGAGTGGGCCCAAGTTCCTCCACGGTGATGTGAAAGACTCATTGACTGTTATCTCAAAGGCTCTATTGCAGTTATTGCTGCTGAGGGCACAACCAGTTATTAAATTTAGGGGGCAATTACTTTTTCACATAGGGCTGGGTAGGTTTTGATAGCTTTTTTTCTCTTTATAAATAAAATCATCACTAAAAAACTGCATTTTGTGTTTATTTCAGTTATCTTTGTCTAATTTTTATATTTGATAATCTGAAACATGTCAAGGGCAAATACTATACCAAAAATAAAATGCACTGTATTTCAGACGTATGTTTTAAAGCCTCAACAGCCCCAACTGGCATGAAGTAAGCAAATTCTGTATCCCTTAAATCATTCTTTTGTCTCATTCTGTCCTGTTTAGTGGTATAATAAGTTATATGAAACTTTTTTTTCCGCAGTCGTGACTAAGTGGTCATAGTTGTAATGCTGACTGATGTAAAGCTGTCCCGTTGACTCCTCTCCTCTTCCTCGTCCTTCTGCTGCTGAGACATGGGCTGCTGGTGACCTTGAGTTATTTTTAGCACAATGGGGGCGCTGCACACTGGGAGCAAAGCTTACAGGCACTACACTGTAATGCACCTAAAACATTTCTGGCACTCAGCAGCTGAACATATATTATACACAAATGATCTATTTATCGTTTTACTTATGCATGCAGAATATCGATATGGGCTTGTGTTAAGAGGCACTGTAATTTGATTTTCTGTCCACTCAGAGACCAATACTTCTCCTAAATATTGAAGTGTAGATTATTGTTTCCGTGTGGATGATGGAGAAACATGTTTGTGATACATGTGGATGTGACACACTAATGTAGATGTGCATAATGCTCAAGGAAATATGCCTCTTGACTTTGTGCAATTTCATTCAGGCCAAACGGTTTAAGGTGGCTGCATAATGTGACAGGTTTTCTGACCTAAAAACGTTCACTCAAAATATCGATTTCTTTTTATGCTCAGTATAAACACAACAGATAATAGCGTAACAGCATAAGGCAGTGAATAAATCAGTTGAGGTTTAGTTTTACCCCTTGCTGTCTCCATTAAAAGACACAAAAAGCGCTCCGAAGCACATGGCTAATTTGAATAAATCAAAGCTTAGCTGTTCAGTTTCCTGCCACTAAAACCAAGGCACTACAGAGTTAATATGACCCCTTTCTCTGGTGATTATTAACATGTTCGGAATCTGCAGAGTCACTACAGCTATTTGTCAACAGAGAAAAGGGAGGCAATGTAAAACGCTGATAGATACTGTCAGTTCAATCACGTAATGTTTGACAAGGAGGAGATAATTGTTGCTGCTGATGCTTAAGTTGAAGCGAAGCTAATGCTAAGCCAACGCTAAACTCTAACCTTCAGATTGATGAAATGTATTAGTATTTTGTGGAGGAAAAATTGGTCTTATTTTGGGTTTTTTTGTTTTTGTTTTTTTTAAATAAAAGATAAGCCAGAGAAGTCCCTAGGCTATTCCTCTTTTGTTTTTTCTTTTTTTTAATGCATGTAACACTGCTCAAGTTCACAAACGCTGACAAGCATTGACCAGCGTTGTGGATCTGTGTGAAATACATCTGTTTTCTCATCGAAGCCACTTTCTTTTGCACAGTTTGACTTATTAATCTTAAATCTTAAAAGGGCTTCATGGGGCAGAAGTGAGCCTATTCTACCTTACGTCATTATAGGATCTCTCCCGCGTTAGATGGATGATAACCACAGATAAAAGCAGTAACGAACTATTCCACTTGTAGCTGACGTAAGACAACTTTTTTGCGAGCCACATTTGCGTTTTTCTTTTAAAGCAAAACCAAAGACCTGTTCATTTCAACACGTTTATTTACATTCTCTCCATTCTCGTCATAACTTGAAGCCTTGGCGTCTACTATTGCATGTCACAGTCAGTCAGTGGCTTTTTCTCTGAACCAACACTCGAAAGTTCAGTCCTTGCTGGTCTGGTCCTGTGAGGGTAGGGTGGGGGGGTGGTCAGGGGGGCCTTCAGTCGACCGGGCCCTGGAAGATGAGTTTGATGTGGCCCTGCTCTCCGGTGAGCCAGGTGCCGCAGAAGGGGCAGGCGGCGTGGAAGGCGTGGGTGCCGTGGGGGAGGGGGATCTGGCTCCAGCCCACTACAGTCTTTTCGGAGCACACGTGACCACAGGGGCAGAAGGCGTGAGTGGGGGGTCCAGCGTCCAGGTACAGCCCCCCTTCGCAGCCCAGCCACAGCGGCACATAAGGGCCCACTCTCCTGCACATGGGGCACTCTCTTTCCCCGGTGCTGGCCGGCGCGGTCCCCCCTGGTCCGGCGGGGCCCTTCTCCTTGCGGTAGCCCCAGTTGTGGTACCCGTGCACGTGGCCGCAGTTCATGTAGACCCAGGGCTGCTTCTTGTCTACGATCTCCCGCTGGGCCAGACTGGGGAAGGCCAGAGTGTTGAAGCCCACGGGACACTGAGGACGGGCCGCGTTGAGCTCCTGCCGAAGGGACTCCAGCTGTTTGAGGGTCGGGGTGTGGCGTAGTCCGGCGGGGGTCCTCCACAGCAGGGTGGCGCCGCAGAGGTCGATGAGAGAGCCGTCCTGGAGGGTGTTGGACTCATTTTCAACCTGAACAGAAGAAGAAGAGAGGATGGAGTCAGACTGGTGCTGGATTAGCGAACCTTATGCATAACGTCTAACAGGTTAGTTAAAGTGACATTTTGAGTTTTTATCAGTGGTGTTTTTATTTTATGTTTTGTTTCGCTGAATGCCTCGATGCCACTGTTGGTTCACAATCAGTTTTCATCAACTGTTGAGAAGTGACAAAACTCTACTGTGCAATGTCAAAAAAAAAAAAAAATTGCAGAAGCCTGAGTAAAAATAGATAATGATTTTTAAAAGGTTTTCAATGCAAAACTAATAGTGCTTGTTCTTTCTTGTGGGTTGCTACATGTCATTGTAGCTGGTTTTAATGCAGGCAAAGGCAACTAAACTGACCCTAAGTCTAATGCCCTCTGAACCACCACATGATGGCACTGTACATCACAATCTGCACCAACTAACTCTGACTAGGACATGGTCAAAACACCAGACAGTAGTGAAACTAAATAATGTATCACAGCAGATGTAGTATGTCTTTATAAATCCTGGTGAGCTGTTGTTTGAAAAGGGTTTAAGATGGGGCTTTGTGACAATAGCACAGTTTTATTAGGGCAGTGGTTCTCAAACTAGTACCATCCCAGAAAAAGTACCACCTTTATGCCAGATCTGTACCATTTTAAACTTAATTAACACATACTTATCTACCTATATGATGTTATGAAATGAATTTTGTTTGCTGCTGCTTCTTTGAAATCACATTTTGAATCCCACAGCTTTTTAAAAAGTCCAAACATTTAGTGGAAGAGTAAAATGTATTATAGAAAAGTTTTAGCAGAAATCAAAAATCTTAAATTTTGTAGTTTTTAGACATTCTCAAATACCACAACAGAGTACCACCAGAGGGACCTGTACCACAGTTTGAGAACCACTGTGTTAGGGCATCTATTTGTAAAACGGATTGAACAATTGTGCAAGTTTAAGTCAAATTTAATAAATGTGATGAAATTTTCTTCATTTTCTGAATTTTCATTCTTCCTTTCACACAGCTATATTGTTTGTGACACAATTAGAAGCCACACAATTCTACTTTGCATTGACAATTGAGCAAATTGGGTTAAAATTTGTAGAATTCTTTGAATTTCTTTATTTTCTTTTTTGTATTTTTCACTTGTTTTAGCTTGGTGCATCACAGAATAAAAGATCAAGGATTGGTTGAGGACGTAACCAAGCCATTTAGAAGTAATTAAAGTAGTAATTATGATAAGTGCCTTAGATTTCTTGACTGACTGACTTAGAGTGGTCGGCACATTCGAAATTCAAAATACTTCAGGTTCAGTTCAGAGGTCAAAAGGTCACTTGAGTTTTACACTGAGGCCTTGAACGCACCGTTGAAGCTCATCACTGCCTCTCCTCTGACTGTGTCTTACCAGTTTGCCCCTCTGCTGGGCTGAGCGAGTTTCCCTCAGGGCGAAGACGTTCCCACACACCGATATCTCCCTCCAGACGCCCGGGGACGGCTCGGACACGAACTCCCCCGCCGGATGCATCACCAGCACGCCGTTGGTGGTCAGGCCGTCCATCAGCCCGTCGGACGTCCTCCATTTGGCGGCGCGCTCCTGGCAAACAAACGGAAAAGGTTAGAAGAATGGCGGGGGCCCGGGGGTTGACGGTGACGGCGGCGGTGCTGCTGCTGCTGTCAGGGGTGGCTGCCGACAGAAACAGCCAACGTGGCTTTTCTCCGGTGCTATATTTAGAACAGTGCAGGATGACTACAGGACTAATGCACTCTGATGCAGCAGTGGCTCTTGTGAAGAAACACAGTGTGGGTTAGGGACACAAATGAGCCGTCAGGGAAGTGCAGTGAAATTAAAAAAAAATACTTAAACTCGCATAAAAAGACAAGATAAATGCAGTATGTGTGTGAAATGTTCAACTACAGACAATAGATGATGAAATGGCTCCAGGATCACAAGCAAAATCTGCAAACTAAAGTAAAAAAGCTCCTTGCGAGTCTGAAGAGTTATGTAGGTACCAGACTGGAATGCACAAATATTGATATGATTTTGTGTCAGGTTATGTTTGGCTGTATGTAGGTGCAACTTGTAGAATCACTGTTTAATCGACTAGTATTGTCTTCTAATCACACGCTCGAATAAAAGGCCAGTCCCATCATTTTACAACTTTACGGTAAGCTCTAAAATTTGTGTCAAAGTCCCATTTTACTTCTTTTTTTTGGCGTGCAATTTTGTTTCAATCTAAACCACACATGAAAATAGCAAACGGAGCACCACCTGCTTTATTAAAATCTATTGTCTGATTAGAATCCAGTCAGAGGTTTGCATTTAGCTAGGCGTACCAAACAGGTGCCCAGGGATTACTCATATCTGCAGATAGTTTGATTTTTACATGACCACAGTTATTTCTTTTAAACAATATCTTACTGCTGTATCATAAATTAGTAAAACGCATTACGTGCCTCAAGCCCAGTATGATGGGCCCCCAGGTACCTCCAGACCAAGGCCCCCAGTTTTACTAGAACCGCCTCTGAACACAATGTGACATCAGCTGCTCTATCCATGTCTAACAAATGGAGCAAAAGCCTCACAAAATAATAATCTGTTCACATTTGAAATAGCATGAAAAGAGGAAATAAATGCAGTCTTTATTAATAAGTGCATTCAAAATCTGTCACTGTCATTTAAAGAAACCTGCATAAAGCTTATTTTCTTGTTATGAATAAATCCGAATATGTGAGCTCATTTGTTCAATAAATCTATAGTTTAACGCACATAGAACCCAAATCCTCGTCCCTTTGTCCTTGTCCAGAGAAAAAGTGATGAGGTAACGGCACAGGCTAATAATAGTAATTAATCTGAGCAAATAAAAAGTCATTGCTGCCTTACAACAGTCGTGTGTGTGCCTGTTACGTAAGCCTCTCTCCGCGAGTGAGTGTGCGCCGTTTGCTGACATGATCTCTCTGACTGCTGGCCTGGTTTTCGGGCTGTTCTGATGAATCTTGCATGGGATGAAGTCATGTTGCCATGAGCCGGGGCTATTCTTGCTTCACATGGCTCCGTGCACCTGGATGTCACGTTTCAGACCGCCCCGTCCCGTCCCGCGGTGTGTGTGTGTGTGTGTGTCTGTAAAGTCCACTGAAGGAAGGTTAATGGTGAGCTAATGTGTGCCGCTACACTTCAACCTAAAGAGCTAATGTATGGTCTAATTACGATGACAGTGTCTTAAAGAGCGTCTTGTTTTGTTGGTGTAGAATGCCTCCAAGATCGTCAGACTCCGAGGTCCTTTTTCTTCCAGGAATCACTGTTTCTTGTTACAAAGTGATGTAATCCAGTAACAGAGTAGACCTACTAAGATTACAGGGTGTTTAACAAGGGATTTCTGACCAATCATAGCACACTAGGCTTAGAGGGAGGGACTTAAAGATGCTGTCTGGAAGCATCTATATTTTTTCATACTCCTGAATACTGCCCATTGACTCCTTTTCAAAAATGAGCACTTTTTGTCACAATTTTCATTCTGCTGTTGACTTTATTTTAACACTCTCTTACTTTTCTTGCCGTCAATATATAAAAAAAAAGCCTTTAGACTTTAGATATTGAGATATTGAACTAATAGGGCAGGACTCGAGAGAAAATGCTACTGCTGCTTGGAAAAAAGACTCTTGGACGACATTTTAGATTTGCAATAGTTACACTAATCCTATATTAATGGTCTTGCACTGTGTAATTAGGTCTTTTCCAGATTAATACTGAATGTCTCTGTTATTCAGAAGCAGTCCACAGGTGGGATTTTTTCTCTCGCTTGTTTTTAGCAGTCACAATAACAATAAGTATTCTATTCTATTCAAAAGGAACCATTCTCCAGTTTTTAAGGAAGTAAATCTCAACATCTCATGAAAAACAGTTCAGGAAATATGCAGACGGCAAAGCTAGTGAGCCTCTGCAAGGTAGCTTAATGATGACTGCCTAATTTTCTGCTCCAGCAATGTTGATTAAATGGTAGTTCAGTGTTATACAGTAGACCAAGCTTAATACTCAGTTAATATCATAAAGATGTATTGATATCTGGGCATATATTCTCAGTCAAAATGGCTATGTTTTCAGTGATTTGACAGTGTTCACATGTTCACACACAGGAGCCAGGTCACATGCACTGACAGCTATGATGTCACCCGTGGGCGTCCCTGCTGTCGCTCTTGGCCTGCGTTCCCATGGCGACCGGCGCCCGGGTCATCGGTGCGGAGGACACTCACCCCGAGGAAGATGTTCTTGGAGGAGTCGAAGCCGGCGGCGTAGATGCGTGCCGTGTAGGGGGCGCTGCGCTCACACATGATGCGGCAGGCGTAGCGGGAGATGGTGCTCTGCGCCGACTGGCCCCCATTGCCCCCCTCCACCGCCGCTCCGCCCCCGCCCTGACCGCTGCCGCTGCCCGCTGTGTCTGTTACCACGAAGTCGATCATGCTCTCGGTGGACCGGCCAATCTGTCAGAAAACAACAAGCAGGGTTTTAGTGTCTATAATCCTATTAGGGATTCAAGATATTGATAAATGACTAGCTCTTATTGTTTTATAAAAGCATTGCCAGTAAAAAGGAGCAGACTAATAAAGTGTATCATCACTATTGTGTTATGACCTTGTATGTATCCATTATTTAATGGACCCTTTCAAAGTAACAAGCAGCAACAAAAAGCTGTGTTATTCCCCATTCATTTACAGAAAGGTTCTGGTTACATACACAAACAATTCAAGGGGCTGCGAAAGTTAATAAGAATCCTTTCCGGGGCCGAAGATGATGACATTTGGAAGCTTTTATTAAATTTTGAATGTGAGATTTCATCTTCATGTGAGTCTTACAAAAGTTATCACACAAACAATCATTTCCCCCCTTTATGGAAAATGGTTTTAGTTGAATTTGAACAGGTTTTAGATGGATTTGGACAGGTTTTAGTCAGGTTGAACAGATTTTATTTCTCCTTGTACCAAAAATCAAATCCATCTAAAACATCTTCAAATCCAATTAAAACCTAGCGCCAAAACTATCACCTTTTAAAGCTATTGAAGGGCCATATAAAACATTGCAAAGGGCCACATTTGGCCCCCGGGCCTTGAGTTTGACATGTGTGCTTTACCTGTTATCATGTGTGTTCAACAGAATCAGTATTACACTTCCATTCAAGTATGTTGGCTGTTGTGTTGTTTCCCATAGAAGTGCTAAGTATGTGTTTTTTTTAACATAACAAGTATTTCTTTAATGCCTGTGTATATAATTCCCACAATCATAATCTTACCAGGTAGATCAGTTTAACAGTCTATGATGATTTATAACAGTTTCCAATGATGCTTGAAGTTGCATTGTAGTATTGAGTATTGAGGCACCTGCTAATGTTCTGCCCTCTCACTGACAGCACACACAGTCGTACACTCAGGTGTGACGTGAAGTAAAAACTAAGGTATCATTGCTCTATTGATCTTTGTCTTACATTTACATACAGCGTGTATTGTTGTGTTTATGTCTCTTTTAGAGTTCACACTAGAGCAGCCGCCGACGTCAGTGTGACACATTTTGAAAAAGAACACGTTGATGAGCGATCGAACCAAACGACAAACAGTGCTGTCGTTTGTCGCCTAACCTGCTGCTTGTTAGTGGATAAAGAATCCTTATTTAATGTAACAGTGGAGCAAAGTCTTCCACATGAATCCTCTTCGGTGCAGTTTGTTTGGATCGTGTCAGGTCCTGAACCCTGTGGATATTCTCTGCTGGAGTCTCTGAGTCTCATGTGGATCTCCTGATGATGTGTTTCCAGACATCTCTGACTCACCCGCTCCTGTAGCGTCGACTTGCTCATTCTTTTGTCTCCCCTTACCCTCAGTGCTCTGTCATGACACAGCATTCTCCTAAAGATGCCAACAAATGACTCGCCTGCTTATTTCCTGTAGTATTTCTTTACACCGTGTGACTACAGTAAAGCTGTCTATATTAGATGTGCACTAAAGACCAGAAAGACGCCACGTGGAGCTTCCGTGACCGTGAGCGTGTCGTGTGACGGGACACCGACCTGAAACATGTCCGTGTTGGTGTCATGGGTGTACTCCACAATGACAGAGTGGCTCCGAGACAACGTGTAGGAGATGCTGTGCTGGCTTTTGTTGCTGAGTGCCTGCCAAGAGAAAAAGACATGAAAATACATGCAGCAGGTCACATGGCAAGGACAAAGGACTTAGAGGACACAGCGGGGATGGACTGCCGCACAACGCAGGGACTCATCGGCTAGTCCCTATAGGGCACTATAGTGGGGTGTGGCCATTTAAATGATACTCAATCCCTAATCCATCATGTAAAGTAGTTAAGGACCAAAAGAGAATGTGCAAAAGTGTATATGACAATGTATGTATTGTATGAATTGTATTGTACTCTGTGTTATTAATGTATCCCTCGCCGTTCCTCTTGTTTTCTTTCATATTGTTTTGTGTCTTTGTGCTGCCTCTTGGCCAGGTCGACATTGTAAACGAGAATTGGTTTTCAATTGACGCCACAAAGAGGCAACATTTGTAACGCAGGTCCTACACAAAACACAAGATATTTTTCAAAGCTAAACAGGCTCCTCTTTTCCAATAACATTTGCACAGTTCTGTTTTCACTTCCTCTTTTAGCTGCTCGTGGCTGTGTGTTGTACATGAAATCACAAATATAAGCCTTGTTTTCTATATATTATTCTATATATTATTTCTATATGAAAAGGCAGTATAGCGTTCAGCTCCACAAGTAGATGCTTTTTTCAATTGCGAGCTCACCTTTGACACCAGAGGGGTGGAGACATTGTGTATAACGTCCGGTTTGACGCCATTGGCTTTGGGTCTCTTGTAAAGGGCCAGGCGACTTCTTCTGCGGCCCTTGTCTCCGTTGGCCAGTGACCCATTGTGCCTGGAACACAAGGAAGAATTGTATTTTTGTATTTTCATAACATTAGGTTGTAAATGTCACATGACGAGATGATCTAATTGAAGCTATTTGGTTGATTCCTGCTCACTTCTATACAGCAACATCTGCAACTAATGACACTCTGGTCATGTCCTGCGGGTCATACATGAGCCATGATGAGATGGATGCTGTAAAACACCAATGACAGGTGACCCCACCCCCAGCTCATCCTGTAATCACATGAAGCCCTTCTTCTCATCAGTCACTGTTGGATCGATAGGTGAAGCAGTGTGGCACGGTACATCCACTGTGCAGCATGCTTAAGTGTCGGCTCAAGTCCACATTTGCCTGTGTGTTTTTAGGACAGAAGTAGTTCCTTTTTGACTCAGTGACCTAAATGACTGGTTCCTGTCAGGCATTTAAAGGTGCCTTGTGTAAAAGAGAACACATCAGACAAAGTATGTTTCACCTCAAACTAACACTCTTTGTATTTAAGCTTGGAAAAAAACAACAACAAACATTTAAAGCTCCATGTTTCCCAGTGGAAGTTCCAATAAAACCATGGAGAGGTTTCTACAACTGCCCAGAGTGGACAAACTGAGCACTGCAAAAGGAAAAGTGCACTTATGTTCCTTTTTGATCACATGACGGTTTAAGACATTCATGAAATAAATAGATTTTGTTTCAAATTTGCTATTTTTGTTGTTGCTATTTTTCCTTAAGTCATATTAATAGCTAACAACTGCTAACTTTAAAACGGTAATCTTTTGAAATTTACATGTACATTACAAAAATATGTTTAATATATGTTATTTTGCTCTTTCTGTTGTTCTTTAAGCACTTTTTAAATGCTCAAAACTATTCGGGTTCACTAAATCCATACTTCATTTGCCTTGAAATACAATCCTTGCACAATGTTTAGTTGTTGGACAAACGGACAATGAATTCTGGGTAAGCTATGACGAACTACATTTGCTTGTGCGTCTCTAAGATTTTATGCATGATCCCAGTCTAGTCAAATGAGAATTAGACTCACTGATGTAAGTAGTTCTCTAAATGAACTGATAGCCTATTCGTGTTTAGCCATTAAACCAATCATCAACTTCTTTGATACATAAAAATCAGCTCTCATTTGGTCATATGTGTTGTGTTTATCCAGATAATTACCTGCTGAGTGCTGCTTATACACACTATGTCCCTGGTGCATGCAAATATTGACGTCCAGTCCTTGAGTAAAACAAATTGTGTGGTTAGGATTTGCAAAATACTTGTCATGTCATGTGAGGTAAAGGCCAACTCTGTCTTTAAGTATCGTGGCTTGTCTAGGGTTTGGTGAGGTCTTAAAATACATGCAGAAGACATGTGTGGACAGAACATATTAAGGATAAAAAAGTATGTTTTGTTTTAGTTTGTGTGGATTGACTACATTTTGAAACATACCATGCTTTTAGATGGATTTCCATTGTTAAGTGGTTTAAAAAAAGTCCCAGAATAAGTGCACTTTACCGTACGTCTTATTCACATTTTTGGGATAGTAACAGAATGAGTAGAACGTGGTGGAGCAGCATTTCTTCAAAAAAAGCTTGTCTTTATTTGAAGCCATGTGACCAGAAGAAAGAACATAAAGTACTGTCCTTTTTTTTTCCGAATGAACTGCAGCGTAGTGAACATTCTGTATGGAAAGCAGAACAACACAGTCCGACTGACTCAGGCTCTCGCTGAGGCCCGAGGTGGGTCTGCTCTTACCCTAGTACGATGAGCTCGCCGTACTTGACGGGCTCCTTGTCCTCAGAGAAGACTCCGTCGTGGGGCTGCGAGCCGGACCCCAGAGGAGGCGAGGGCTGGGTCTTGTTGCAGGACGGACGCAGCTCCAGAGATGGGGGGGGACACAGCGCCTCTGAGCTACCCTCCAAAACCATGCCCACCGGCCACGACTGAGGCTCGCTGTTGGAGACGAGAACACGGGTTACAGAGGTTACACAGAAGGAAGTACTCTTTGGGACTTGTTCATCTACATTCTCCAGAGAAAGCTCAAATTCAACCTCCTATTATGTAAAGATCCTTAGTCTCTAAAATCACAGTAAGAGAAGCCTCCCATTTTCCAACCTTTAATGCAGAAATGTCCAAAGTCAAAGGCCCTCAGCTTCTGTGATAAAATGTACTGTTTATGGCCCCAACAGCACTTAGATAAACCTGTTCAAATCTGACTAAAACCTGCTCAAATCCATCTAAAACCTGTTCAGATCTGACTAAAACCTGCTCAAATCCATCTAAACCTGTTCAAATCTGACTAAAACCTGCTCAAATCCATCTAAAATCTGTTCAAATCTGACTGAAACCTGCTCAAATCCATCTAAAATCTGTTCAAATCTGACTGAAACCTGCTCAAATCCATCTAAAATCTGTTCAAATCTGACTGAAACCTGCTCAAATCCATCTAAAATCTGTTCAAATCTGACTAAAACCTGCTCAAATCCATCTAAACCTGTTCAAATCTGACTAAAACCTGCTCAAATCCATCTAAAATCTGTTCAAATCTGATTAAAACCTGCTCAAATCCATCTAAACCTGTTCAAATCTGATTAAAACCTGCTCAAATCCATCTAAACCTGTTCAAATCTGACTAAAACCTGCTCAAATCCATCTAAAATCTGTTCAAATCTGACTAAAACCTGCTCAAATCCATCTAAAACCTGTTCAAATCCATCTAAACCCTGTTCAAATCCATCTAAACCCTGTTCAGAACTCACTAAAACCTGCTCAAATCCATCTAAACCCTGTTCAAATCCATCTAAATCCATCTAAAACCTGTTCAGATCCATCTAAAACCTGTTAAAATCCATCTGAAACCTGCTCAAATCCATCTAAAACCTGTTCAAATCCATCTAAATTCTGTTCAAATCTGACTAAAACCTGTTTAAATCTGACTACAACCTGTATTTGGGGAATAGGAATAAAATCAGAAGAGACAGCCCTTGGAAATGACCTTTCACTAAATGTCGCCCTCTTTGTAAAAAGTTTGGACACCCCTGCTTTATTGGAAAAATATAGACCCTTCCGAAAGCAAAACACATTACTTTTTACATCTGCTCCCTTCAGGGGTCGCCACAGCTCATCATCTAGTGGACTGCATAATTAGTCTGGTGTAGGTTTTATCCTGGATGCCCTTCATGAAGCAGCCCTCTCCATTTAGTCTTGGGTCTGGCACAAAGGCACATAATGGCAGTCCCCAGTCTCCCATGTGACTAAGCATATACTAACTATACTAACCATTATTCTACTATACTCAACCATTGTGGCAATTAAAGCATGATTATTATTATAAAACACTATTTCCTGTGTGTTTTTTATGAGCATGAAAATTAAAATTAGACAAACTAAACAAAAACTGAAATGTCATCAGGTTTTGAATAGAGCTCATATTATTCTGATGGACTTACGCATTTGTCTAATATAGGGCTGTGCATATAATTGAATTTTCAATTTCGACTCCCAACGATCAAGAAAAAATTATTTACTTGTTTTTTACAAGATTGTGGAAGTGCACTACATTGTTGATCTTATTTATTTATCTTAATAATTATCTGTTTATTTTTTACGCTATTTATTTATAGGTTTGAATATATTATTTTAAGGATGTTTTGTTAATTAAATCCGACACATTTCCAAAGTCAATGAGTAATCGTGTAAAATAATCGTGATTTCAATAATGATTATAATTTCTCCAATAATCTAGTCTAATATATCTCTATGACAACCTGTGTATTGTGGCCCATACAAAATGACTGGTTAGACTTGTATATGTGAGTACAGAGTGCAATTTTCGCTGCCAAATGGATCTCAGCATTAAAAGGATATTACATAAAAGCAAATAATGTAATGTAAGAAGAGACGAAAGAGAGAACGGAAAGGAGGAATGACAGAAGCGAGAGTTGGATGTGAGTGGGCGATTCCTCCTGAGTCAATGATATCGACTTTGCTGATATTTCAGATCTTCTCTGTTGTTCCTTCTCTGTCTGTGTCCAGTAATTGCCAGCAGACCCCTGGCTTATGTTGAAACCTCCAAATATCGGACGACTTTAACTGGTCAGTAATAGGCCCGCTGTGGTGTTACTGCAGTGCAGGCCTGGATCTGGGCTCTTCGGTTAATTGTCATCCTTTTTTTTATGCGACGGCGTGCTCTCTGTTTGCTGACCGTAGCAGGGCTGAGCAGGGCTGTTTTAATAGGATTGGATGGGCAAGTGATCCAGCCGTTCTAACACACACAGATCAACAGATTTATGAAAGTCCAGTTCCCTGTTATGCATTGACTGATAGTAATTTTATTTATGACACGTTTTAAATACACAGCTTTTCACAGTATTCAGACAGATATGGGAAGGGTTGAGCAGGAGTCCTTTGTGACCTCACAAGATCTAGAAAATCTCTCGTCAATAACAGTCAACTATTTTAGAACTGAGAGAATTATAAAAACAAACAAACAAACAAATAAAAAATGCTTGCCCAGGCTGCAGTTTTGCCCTCGAACTTTCTACAAGGCTCGGTGCACTTCTAACTGATCTTTGCCATTGTTTGACAAGGACCAAAGGCATCTAGAAAGACCATAAACAGGAAGAACTGAAGAAGATAGTACTGCGAGAGATTTCTTAAACCAAATTGAGAGATGGAGCACTGTTTTTATCAAAAAATCAAGTGGTTCTGTCTCAAAAAGTCCAATCAAGATGACAACATCACTGAATGTGTGTCTTTAGCAAAAATCTGTGGTGTTGTTTGATCCCGTTTTGACCAGGACTTCAAACTAGATGACTGTTTCTGTTTTTCCAGTGGACTACAACGCACATAGCCGTCCCTATGGAAGCCTCAACCCATTTGTTTACATCCATGAACCTATGCTCTCTCTGGGGACATCCCTGGAGTCATGCTACACAGCCACTTAACACAAAGACCAATCAGACTCTACTGAAATTTAGCATGTAGCCCCAGTCCTTGGTCCTGTTAGCTTCACCAACAGGAAATACACTCCACTGTTCCTTGAGACAATACAACTCCTGAAAGAAGTCCAGGGTTTTAACACAGTCTCCAATAAACCTCCCATGTGCCTTTACACTTAACCAGATAACAATCCATTGACTAAGTGTCGTCACAAGAATCTAAATGAACCCCAGGAGACGTCCAACCTTTTGAGAGCACTCAATACCACTGTAGCCGTGTCAAAGACGGAGTAGACGTTGCTCTGTTTTTTCTCAGAATCTTCCAGTAACCGACGACCTTATTACCTCACGAAGACGGGGATCGTATTAGCGACGTAACTGACTCACCGGACGGATATTTTCCAACAAAACCTTTGTCCCTTACGCCACAAAACAGGTTCTAAACCAGTCCTAATGCTCAAACCTATTATTAATCACAGTGGGCGAGACCACCTACACTGTGAAGAGCAGGCAGAGAACAACAAGGGCCTTCGAGCTTTGTTCTCGGTTTAAGCCGATTAGATAATCATCCTGGGATCGTGAGTGTAAGAATACTCCAAATGTGCTCACAGTTAGGGTTCCCATTCTTTACGGAAATAATAGACGTATCATGGCTCAAGAACAGTGGTGTCAAACTTAAAGGGACGAGGACGAGGGGCCATGATAGTTCACAAGAATCCTTTCAGGGGCCCAACACAGAGACTTCATTTGAGTTTTACAAAAATTATCTTTAACGTACTTTCTTGTTTATGGAAACTGGCTGTAGATAGATTTGAAAACTTTTCTTTTGGATTTGAACTGGTTTTATTTGAATTTGACCAGTTTTTAGATGAATATGAGCAGGTTTTAGTTGGATTTGAACAGGTTTTAGATGGATTTGACCAGTTGGTAGGTGATTTGAGCAGCTTTTATTTAGATTTGAGCAGATTATATATATACACAAGTACAAAAAACTGTCTTATTCAAACCAAATCCATCAATATCTTACAAAACGCAAATCCTTGAACCTGCTCAAATCCATCTAAAACCTGCTAAAGTCCATCTCAAATCCAACTAAAACCTGTTGGAGGGCCACATAAAACCTTGCAAAGGACCGCACTTGCCCCCCTGGTCCTTGAGTTTAACACGTCTGCTCCAGATCCTCTAATGACAACACACAAAGTTTTCCAAGATGCAGGCAGTCGGACAGCCTCCTTCCTCCCTGCAGCATAAGGAGAAGCCCCTTCATATTCTCATCCCCACCGTAGAGTACAAGTCAAGTGCACGGCTGTAATTAGATGTGATTGAGTTTGGTGCGTGCTGTGGAGCATGATGGGAACACCTCTTCATAATCACATGATGGATGGCGGCAGGCGGGGGCCATTTCATTAGAGCGGCTCTGGAAGGATACGGAGCGGCGGTATCGATGCAGAGGTGGAGGCAAACAGGGCTCGGGGGAGAGACGGCACACGCAGGGAATATGGAGGAAGCACAGACGCATTAAATATAACAGGCCTCGCATTTGAAGATTATATCAGGGATGTATTATAGAAGTGGACGCCATACGGACTCTGCTCTGGCGCCATAAACACATCGTAACCGATAAAGTGTATCGTTATGAAAATTATTGTTTTTTTCCCACCATCATTTTCTGGATGTGATGTCATTTGGAGCTAAAAACTAACTGTTGAGTCACAAAAACATTACTTCATCCCACTGGCTGTCTAATGAGATAAAAATAGCTTATATAACCTCATCTTATAGAGTAAAATGACGAAAATGGGTGAATGTAAGCATGAGGTAAAGCGCTTTGGGTGCAAAAAAGCGCTATATACAGTAAATGCATGCCATTTGCCATTTAAATCCAAAGTGGCCCCAAAAGTATTTTCTAACATAAAAGATAAATCTGTAAAACAAAAAAACTACGATTTCCTCTTTAGGATATTGTTCAGATTTCAGAGCACGTGTTTATCTCACTCATTGGTCAAAATGGATGACGTGGAAGGTGACAGCATGAAGAGATAGTAGTGAACAAGTGTGAGTGCAACCTGTGATGATTAGCAGAAAGCCTGGAAGCCAATCTTCAGGGGCTTTCTGAGGTTTACGGTGCCGGAAGTTTCCATATTTGTCATGAGGTCAGAGTTCAAGAAGCGTGATCCTGAGTCAGTCATAGCTGTAGTTTATTTATTTATTATCAAGTTTTACTAACGTTTTGTGTGATCAGATCAGAGCTGTAATGTCATAGAAAAGAAGATGGAGGAAAGTCTGTTGATGGAGCTCTTGAAAAAGACAGTTCGAATCTGTGACCAGTATTGAAAGGAAACAGTAGGAACAATGGCGCTAACCCTCACTTATAAAACTGAATCGAACTCCAAGCCGCTGCTGAGTCCGCTACAAATGACCATCAATGGGCAAAACAGACTGCTGTAATGACGCCGTAAAGTGAGGATGACGACGAGGAGTCACCGAGTCTGTGTCCGAGCCTTAACGAAGAAGGTGAGGAAGAGGAGCGACCCAGCTGCCTGTGTGTGTGTATATATATATGTGTGTGTGTGTGTGTGTGTGGACGTGTCCGCCGGCGCATGTGCGGAAGTGGCCAGCGTTGGCAGGGTGATGGATTGCCTGTTCTGTGCCACGCATTTTCTAATCAACCCACAGCCACATCCTGGAGAGAGAGAGAGAGAGGGATGGAGGGCGGGAGGGAGGGAAGGGTGGGACAAAGAACCGCTGTGTGACAAAGGAAGACAAAGGAAAAAAAGGAATAACAGATAAAGGGAACGTGGTCGGCCAGAGCTGCGTTGGAGATACTAGAGACGCACCACACACTGAGTTACACAACATTCACAACGTCCAACAAAAAACACGCACTGCAGCATGACACAACACTGCACACCTCTGTTTTTACTCACAAATGATGACTGTTCATTCATTTTCATCAGGCTATTGTCCGAAAATGTGCTAAGTGGTGACTATATTCCAGAATACAGGCTAGAAGTTATATTGTCGAAAACTCAAAAAGTTGTGATAGAGTTAAATTTATAATAAAAAAAACTATTGAAATTGAGCAGTCTTGTGGGAAGAAGCTGTGTTTTAGCCTTAATCTGGCTTTGAGACTACCTTCTGCCTGAGGGAAGGACCGTGATCAGTTCGTGTGCTGGATGAGACTGATCCTCGTGATGGGAGGTTGCCCTGCTCCTGCACCGGGTGATGTAAATGCCCCCAGGGAAGGGAGGCTGCTGTTGGTTATTTTTTGAGCAGATTTAGCCACTCTTTATCATCAACAGAGCAGTTTCCATGGATGATAATGCTCTCCACCACACACTTAAAAGACTATTAGGTGGCCTGGTTCAGCCTCCTCAGGAAGTACAGGTATTGATGGGCCTTTTTTAAAATAATGCCAATAATAATTTTACCAAGGTATAGTTAGATGATCAAGCTAAAATGTAAAAACAAATAAAAACGATGAGTAAATAAGGAAATTAAAAAAAAAAGCATTTTGGGCACTAAAGTTCTCCATAAACCATTTAAATGCAATTCTAAAAATGAAATGGAACTGCCGCGATGACCCCTCTTCAAAACTCAAAATGCCAAGTCACATTTTCCCTGCTATGATTTGAATTCTAGATGATATTCTGCCGTCTTCTAAGTAGATTATTGCTGCATTAAAAGAGATTTTACGGCTAATACGTAGCTAATAGCATCACGGGGGAAAGTAGAGCGGCACAGTAAACAGACATCACATGCGGCTGATTTATTCCCATGTGACCGGGCTGATGTAATGTTACGTGCAACATGAGACATGACATTATTAATCGCACAAAAAGATTTGGACTCTGCTTTGGGAAACTAGAATTCAGCGTATTTATAATTGCTTAATAGTCACGTTTGATAAATACTGAGCTAACTGGTGGACACTGCAGGGGGTGGGTGTGGGAGAAAAACCAAAAAGGAAGAATGTGCCTCTTCCAGAAACAAATGAACAGCTAAATATAACCTATCGGAGGTTAATAATGGAGTGAATTATGGCTCTTGACAGGAGAGATCATATTACTGCTTCATACCCCTCTGTCCTAGGTCATGGTTAGCTTAAATCAAATAAAAAATGCATGATTTTTAATTGGATTCTATATTTAGTCATGTGTGTTTTTCTTTCACATTTCATCTTTAAAGCCCTCGAATGTGTCCGCTCCACATTATGTAACAGTTTACACAGCACAAATCCACAGATGAGGTGGTCCTCCCCCACGGCCCGAGCCTGCCTCCTCTTCCTCTGCTTCGTCTACCTTGAACTGTCATCCCGTGTGCTTTCGGTTCCCTTTCACTAGCTTTTTTTTTCCGTTTACAGCAGAAGTAATGCAGGAAGATATTTGTATATTGGTGTATTTCTTTACAGCTAATCAGCATCTCTTCCAAACAGTCACCTATTCCGCAAAATAAAGAAGTTAGCATCAACAGAAGTAGAGGCAAACAGGCGCCAAACACTAGGAAAATACTTTTAAATGTCTATATACTTGATTACATGCCTCAGTTTTACTATATCCCTGTTTTGTCGCCCTTGGCTCTCTGGAAATATGAAGCGAATATTAAAGCTAATCAGTGGTGTCCACAGAGAGCCATGGTCCGGATCGGAGTGCTGTTAATTTTTAAATATGGTGATAAAGTCATTAAAAAAAAAAAAATTACAAAAAATTAGAGAAATGGTTTTCTGGATAGAATAAAATGCATATTTTTGGTTTTCAGAGCAAAAGAGTGTCAGAAAACAAGAAAAGAATCTTTCAAAAAGCAGGAAAAGTAAAGTAGGTTGGAATATTTTTTACATTTTTTGTTTGTATATTATTTGAGTGCATCGTCACAACAAAATACTATGTTGCTTAATATGACTTGCAGTATTCAATTTAAGATTTTTTTTTTTAAATTGGTTACAAGTATATAAAGAAGTATAGGGTTCCTTCATAACCCTTTACACTGGTCCATTAAACACATCATAATTGAATTTAAAGCACTAGGAGATCATTTATTTATTTACATGTCTGGAACATAGGATACTCTTTTGCTTTTCCAAGTCCAAAAACTCACTTCTAATGTAAACTAATATCAGAAAAGTAACAGAAGTATGTCCAACAGTCACATGCACCTCGTCAGCTCCACACTGAGCATACTCCAAACAGTTATGGCTCTAAAACAAGCTGAAGGTGAAAGTGTTGCTTTGCTGCTATACTCTTGACTAATAAACTTCAATGTCCCTACAGCCTGCGTTTAGGTTCAAAGCTAAACGCCACCAGAATGGGAACATGAGGATGAATGCCCCGAGAGCAGCCTTATATCAAAATGTTACATAACACAATCAGACAAGCCTGACCCTGCAGTGGAGCTGAATCTGTACCTCACCTCTGTTCCTTCTGTTCAAGGTGCTGTTTGTAAGCCGTCAAAAGAAGAAACGAAGCGCAGAATGGGAAACCAGGAGTGACTTTTCTGAAGGTCACCGTCTACAACCGGAAGATTTGAGTCTGACGGCGTCTTTTTTCGCTGTCTGGTCCCTGACACCTTCAATCTCTCGGATAAAAAGGCTAAAAAATGCTAAACGTGATAAAAAAAAAGTCTTGTTAATGTAAAATTATGAATGCTAAACGCAAATACGATGCTTGTCCTGTTGAACTCACAACTCCATCTAGTGGCAGAAAGTGATATAACACTCCACACTAATGTTATTCTTTAATTAAACAGACTATAGGGCCTTTAACAGATAGACTTTACTCAATCCAATGGAGCCAAATATGTCAAAGCAACCCTTTCTGTGGCTTTAATGTAGTTTGCAGTTATATAACAAACCCAAGTGAGATGTGCTAGGTTTCCACTACATTTGCAGACCACATTGGAATGTTTCTATATTTATCAGAAATAACTCGGTTGACAGGTTTTCAGTGACAGGGAACACTGTGCTTTGAATGCATCCTATTCAGCAGCGTAAGTGGGATATTATGCCAGCCATATACGTCGGTCTGCAGTGAACAAAAGGCTCTTGTACCTGGAGGTGTCACTTTTCCTACAGCTACAGACATGCAAACACGCACCAATAAGTTTCTGTTTTTCCATATGAGTCTTTAAGTTGATTTAGTTTTAGAACTTTTGGAAAAAAATCAATATACTGGGTTAGTCTCACGGCATATTACACAAAACACACTGGATGCTTCTTTCCAGACACAGACGATGGTAAAAAGATTAAAAATGTTCAATCATGTAATCCAGTGGTGTTAAATTCAATGTGGTGAGGGGCCAAGATAGTTAATAAGAAACCTATCAGGGGCCAAAGATGGTGGCATTTGGAAGCTTTCGTTAAATTTTTAATGTAAGATTTCAATTTTGAGTTTTACAAAAGTTATCTTTAACATTAATTTCCTCCTTTTATGAAAACTGGTGTCAGATGGATTTGAACAGGTTTTAAGTGGCTTTGAACAGAATTTAGATGGATTTCAACAGGTTTTAGATGGATTTCAACTGGTTTTAATTGGATTTGAACAGGTTTTAGTCAGATTTGAACAGGTTTTAGTTGGATTAGAACAGGTTTTAGTTGGATTTGAACAGGTTTTAGATTCATTTGTACAGGTTTTAATTTAAGTTGAACAAGTTTTAGATTCATTTATACAGGTTTTAGTTTAATTTGAACAGGTTTTAGTTGGATTAGAGCAGGTTTTAATTAGATTTGAACATATTTTGGACAGATTTTATTTATCTTTGTAGCTCAAATCCATCTAAAACCTGTTCAAATCCAATTAAAACCTAGTGCCAAAAATATCACCAACTAAATATATTGAAGGGCCACATAAAACATTGCAAAGGGCCACATTTGGCCCCTGGGCCTTGAGTTTGACATGTGTGATGTAAACAAATGATAGTGTATTTATCTCTAAACACAACTCCAAAGTGTAGTAAGGGGTGTTTGTGTCGTAATGGAGAATAGTTAAATAGAAAACTAAGAGGCCCTAGCAAATTTTAACATTTGTGATTAGCAATGTTAGCTGTTTCTGTAGCGCCATGCTATGTGTAGGCTACACTGTCAAAGATGCTAGCCCTGATTGCTACATTAGCCACGTCTTTTGCCAATCTACACTGCCTCTTATTCATTTCACAAAAAAAATAAAAAATAAAAAATTGCCATGCCCTCACATTTGTCCTCCTTAGATCCTGGTGAATATCTACAAAAGGCTAACGGCGTATGTGTAGTGTCCACAGTGAGCCATGGTCCAGACCTTTCTACAAACGTGGCTGTAAAAAATCGTTGTCTTTACAGGGTTTAGGAGAAATGTTCTTTATTTTTGGCCTTTATTATACAAAAGTCTTCTAAAAAATTAAGCTCCACCAACCAACAACACAAGATAAACAAGAGGAGTAGTTATTTTACACATTTTACATTGATTATACTGCATTGTACGTCTTATTATTCAATCTTGAACTATATGCACAGTCTTAATAACTAATCTTTGACTTTTTTTAAGCACTTGTAACAGGGCTGCATGGCATTAGCTAAACATGCTATGAGTAACTGATTTGTTTGTTGGATTAATATTCCACTTACTATGATTTTATGTGTGCTTTAAGGTTTATACAAAGAGTGAAGGCCTTAAACATACAATACTACATTTGCACTTCAAGCAACCTTTATGGACACTGAGAAAACGGTAAATTTGCATCATGTAGACTAACTTCTACTGTTGGATTTTGACCTTTACTACATCTACACTTATCTCCATTCATATATCCTACTATTATTACCCAATCTGTGCATTCAAACAACTTAAACCCTCCTGACAAGCTTGTTTTCCGGACCTCTTCATATCCTAAGCACTTGTCCAGGTGCTACAAACAGCTATTACTCAATCATTACTCAGCAAACCACACTGTACACAAGTAGCCTCCACATTCTGTCCCATTTTGCCCAGACTCGTCCCAAAACCTGCGTACCTCAGAACCATCCAGAAGCCCTCGTCCTTATCCTTATCCTGCTAATGCGCCAGAAAGCCTCAGTTAATGCTTTGGGATGCTTTCAAACATGGCCTCTGTTTAGTGAAGCCTGCTCTGGTGGATTGCAGCGGATTGCGTTTTTTCCCCAGGACCACGCTGTACTCAATGACGCCTTATTTCCTTTTTTTTTTTTTTTTATTCAGACGCTGATGCTGTAGTAACACGAGAAGATCTAGCCATGAGGAGGCTCCATTTGAAATCCCCCCAAAGGCCTGTAGCTATAGCGTTTGTGTTTTTTTACGCATACAACATGGGCTAATACACGGGGGATTCCGCTGCACATAAACATACAGTATAGGCTCACACGCCCTCCTTTACGCACGGACACGCAGCTGGGCCATACACTGATGTAAATAATGCAGGAGTTCAATGGATAAACCTCGTTTTCACGCCACGTCTGTCACTTCTGACGTTACTTACCTCGCGTTTTGGTCTTCAGCTCGATTAAACCAAACAATCCATCAATCAAAAGGTGTCTGTTACGCATCCGTCACGTCCATTTCTTAAGAACACAATAAGAGAAAAAAAAAACAAAACAAAAAACAGGCGCATACCCACTGATGGTTGCTCCGATGTGATGCCTCCTCCTCCTCCTCTGGGTGGGTGTGTGTAGGGGTGTGTGGGTGGGTGTCAGTCCCCGTACGGCCTGGGAAGCCTGGAGAAGAAGACGATGGAGACGCGAGTAGTGGAAGCAGATGGAGGAGCGGCGCAGGGTAACATGGCACTCTCCTGCGCTCACGTCACGAACACGGCGCGGACTGAGGCTCCGAGGTGGGTGCTGGAGCGGGAGAGATCGGCAGACAAGGCGATGACACGCCCCTCTCTGGCCTCCCTCTCTCCCTCCCTCCATCCGTCCTCACGTCCACACATCACTACTGCGCTGCTGCCTTCAGGTAAACACTGCCATCCGTCTGTGCCGTGTGTGCATTTGCGCCAATAATGGACTCCGCTGGAAAAGAAAATAGTTTAGAGGCCCAGATCTGATTTTTAAAAAAGATATTTCCCATGTTTTCTTTGTATGTCGTTTTTATAATATGTCATTAACAGGTTTAAAGGTGCACTGTGTAAAACGTAGAATATACAATATACAAAATTGAACATATCAAAGTATAGCACAGTCACACTGAAATAACATAAATGCTATAGACCTTGATTGTGTTTGTAAACCACTTTTTTTTTTTTTTTTTAATTTTTAAATCAGTGCAACTAGCCATCAAGTTGTACAAATGGATGTGTAAAGAGATCTGGATAAAACACTGCTCCTTTTCCCCTATTGACAATTTGACCAGTGGCCACTCGAGGTATTGCAACGAAAAAAATCTCATGCAGCCAATAAAGGATTTTCCCTATTGAACACATTATATAAAACAAAGCCTCATATTTGACCAACAAGACACCTACAACTACCACTACTACTACTTTTTCTGATAAAAATCCCTTACATTTGCTTGTAACGTACATTGAAACTAATGAGAGGCCATGTTTATTTTTTATTTTTTTACTCATTCAGTATCTTTCTATCGTTCTAATAATATATCCATGATTGTACCAGCGTGGTGGGATAACTATAGTAACTTGATAATGAATGTCATGCTAAATAATACATTTCTGTTCTAATGTATCCACCTTTTTTGTACTTTTACACTGCATTGTGCTTCTTTCTCACCAGTCGTATGGAAAACAACCAGTTTGTCAGTTTGTGGTTTAGAAACATTGTATTGAGCGGTTTCAGTTTGCTAACTTCTTAAATGAATAGGAAAGTTTGGTACTTTTTTTTTTACCCAGTGAAAAGTTCCATCACTTTCTGTTCTCATTTACATAAAAGCACAAACATTCAGTCATTCTTTAAATTGAGACAGTTTTTAATTAAACATTTATCTCTTTTGGTCTGACTATGTATTTGGCAATAGATAAAAAGCCTTGATTTACAAGTATGATAAATATGGTATAAATGCATAAATCAACAGTATAAACAAGCACTCTTTTTGTCTGGTTTTGCTATGGAGTTATTTGACCCTTGACCTGCCTCACATTGCCTGATTTCTTTTCTTTTAACTGGGATGGGGTGATTTCTTTCTTGTTATTACTCTGGAAAGTCTTTTAAATAAATTGTCTTAATCACATCTTCTTTCATGCATTTATTGCTTTTGAAATATATTAATAAAGAACTTTCGTCATTAAGTGCTTGCTCTGTGGGTTTGAGATTGCTCTGGCTGAAATTGATGCTATATAAATTGATGTTTCATAAATTAAAGATAACTTGAAAGGAAATTGAACATTCAAGTGTGGACAATGTGGTGCATTTTTTCAAAATTCTACCTTATTATTTCAGTTAATCTACCCAAAGCTAATCTGTTACTTTTTAGACAGTAAATAGGCTATGTATTCTGCTACATCATAATACAGTATTTATTTTGAACTGAAATATTTGTCGTTTATGTTTATAATTTAAGAACGGTGGCATTAAAAACATTACTAAAAACTTCCACAAGAGGGCAGTAATGTTGTGTTTAGGTTTGTGCGCCACCGAGAACAAGAAAAAAACTACAAACATCTGATGACGTAGATATGAAGCGCCGCATCGTTTGGCTAATTGGCTAGCAACATTAGCTCTCGTTTTGACTGAAGACTGTGCGGACACCTTCCCCGCTTATGTCGGGCTCTGTATCGCCGTGTTAGCTGGTCCAGCAGCCGGAGAGTGTTAGCTTTAACCCCAGCACCGAGCCGCCATGGCCGAAGAGCTGGACGTATCCCTAAAGCTTCTCCCGGAGGAGCTGCAACACGGCAATGGCGACTTCGTCCCGCCGGAAGGCTTATGCTGGTTGTCGGTACTCTTCTGTCTCCTGCTCGCCTGCTCGTATGTTGGCAGCTTGTACATCTGGAGGAGTGACCTGCCCAGGTAAGGCTAAGCTAATTTTCTAGATACAGTACAACATCCATGATAAAACATTTCATTATAGTATTATATTCATAGACGAAGTTAAAGCTGTATGTATTTTAAATCAGGTATGTTCATAGTGAGTGGGTTTTTATGTTGTGTTTGTTTATCATAAATGGTATGTAGTTCACAGCAGTCCATGGACTGCTGCAGCTAATTTTGGACTTGATAGTGTTTCCAATAGCGCCTCTTTGTGGTCTCTCAACGTGACTGCCTGTTAATCTTCATTAGGAAGTGACTGGGTGTGATTGAAACGGTTAACCCTTCCCATTGTCGTAGGAGGAAGATATACTAGTTTAACAACATGCACAAAGCAAGCAGTACACACCTATGGATATGATTCACGTATGGAAATTCTTCTGGGCCATTATAGCTTCATACCACCTGACAGAAATGTCACTCTGTGTACTGCCATGAGTGATAGACTAGCAAGAAATCTGTTCTGAAGTAAATGTGTTACATGTAATAAAAATGACTTAAAAGTGGAATAGTCTTACTAGAAGCAGGACAATATAACTCGTGTATTCTCATTGGACAGCAACACAAAGACTTAATGCACAAATTTTACTTTTTTGTCACTCATATTGTGCTATATCGTAAAGTGACGTCTTGAGAATAACTGTATTGCGATATTGTTATCAGTGGATTGCATTGTATTATTTTTGTTTAACATTTATTTTATCAGGATACAATCTCTTGATTCTTTAAAAAGGAGCCAATGTGAGGAGCGGGATCTGTACCCACTGGTAGCCGGAGACAGGGGGTAATACAGATATGGAGGGAGTTTACCTGAGATAGCCTTATAGATGAACATAAGCCAGTGCTGTTGTCTCCTGAGGCTTAGTGAAGTTGTTATTGCTCTGGAAAGTCGTTTAAATAAATGGTCACAATCACATCTTCTTTAATACATTTATTTATTGTCTTTTGAAATATATTAATAAAGAACATTAGTCATTAAGTGCTTGCTCTGTGGGTATCTTGAGATCACTTTGGTTGTAAATTGCTGCTATATAAATTGATGTTTCATAAAGTAAAGATAACTTGAAAGGAAACTGAACATTCAAGTGTGGACAGTGTGGTGCAATTTTTATTACAGTACAGTTTGTACTTATTTTTTCAAAATTCTACTTTGTATGTAATATTTTTCTATACAGAAATAGCCTACCCAAGAGTTTGCACTGTTATTATTTCAGTTAATCTACTCGAAGCTAATCTATTATACTTTAAACAGTAAATAGGCCATACTGCTACATCCTGAGGCTTAGTGAAGGCCATGAGACCAGAGCATAGAGTTCACAATGATGGGTCCTGAAAGCAGAGTTGGTAATGGTATTGTGTGGTTCCATGTAATACAAGCACAATTAATACTGGCTAAAAGTATTAAGTAAGTTTAGGGCTGCAACAACTAATTGGATTAATAGATTATCATCAGTTTTACACAGGAACAATAAAACAAATTTTGACCACTTGTCTTTGTTAGTCCACCAGGTCCCCATGCATTTAAAAATAAAAAATACTCATCAGATTAATTGATTGTTTAAATGATCATTAGTTGCAGCCCTAAATAAGTTCATTTTGATGCATTGCAGATATTGTATTTTGTAACTGCGCAAAGCAAAATAACTAGGCCAGAAAGAATATAGCTTATATGTAACCTTAAGCTGCTTCTAGATTTGTTCTTTTAGTTATGTTATAAAACAATCAACCATGTTTCTGCTCCATGTCTTTATTTGGATAGACATGGATGCATCCAGAAGATAGAGGAAACAAACAACATAATTCCTGTAATGTCACTATAAATATGAGACCTTCCTGATACTCATTGAATTGAAAGTGCTGATGTCATTTCCTGTTTACCTCCACAGGGACCACCCGGCGGTGATCAAGAGGCGCTTCACCAGTGTGCTGGTGGTGTCGGGCCTGTCGCCGCTGTTTGTCTGGGCCTGGAGAGAGTTCACAGGTGTCAGGGTGAGTGTCTGCACTCTCTCCTCAGCGTCCACACTCTCCATTGTTGTTACATAATCCTGGACTAATTGATGTTTTGTGCTTTTGTTAAGACTGTCCCATCACTGCTGGCTCTCATGGGGATCCGCTTTGAGGGCCTTATTCCTGCCATCATCTGCCCTCTGCTGCTCACCATGGTAACGATCACACACTTCCCACTGTTCACTTGTTTTACTGTATATTTATCAGTGCTTTCTGAAGGTTAGTTTCTATGGAGGCCTATACACCAGACTGTGCTCACATGAAAAGCTACTTCTGCTTTTCACAAAATAAAACTTCTGCATTTTTTGTCTATGTTGCATGAAATATAACAGTACAAAACTGAACCACAGTAGACAATAACTCTTATTTCAAAATTTCTCTTCTTTGTTCATTCTGTTGTTTAGGAGTGTGAGTTTAAAAGTGCTTTAATGTGTGTGTGTTCTTGTTGCAGGTCTTGTTTCTAGGGCCCCTCACTCAGTTGGCGATGGACTGTCCCTGGAGCTTCTTGGATGGGATCAAAGTGGCCTGTGGTGAGAAGGACAACATGATGTAACATTAAAATAGGATAAGATAAAAACTTTATTAGTCCCGCATTTTGCAACAGCAGAGAAACAGTAAGAGCAGCGAAAGTATCACACAGATTGTCAGACAAGTGAAAAGCCAACCTGGCCAGAACAAAAACTGAATGAATGAACATATGGTTAAAACAAACAGAGAGAAAAGAAACAAATTAAAGTCTAACATAATGATTATTCAGTAAACTCAAACTGAAAACACATATTTGATGTTCGTAAAGGAGTAGGAGGAAGCAGTGCTTAAATGAAAACTATTCTAAGACAAGATAAACTAAAATAGACTATGTTTTAGCAAATTAAACAAAAATAGACTTGGCATCTGCACAATATATGGACTTGAATAAATGAGTATGAATAAATAGTAAAAGAGAGTAAATTCTTAGTAAAGAAAATTAGGGTTGTCACAGTTTAAACAGTTTCAAGTAAGCAATTTTGTATAGTATCATAAAATAACATATTCATACACAATTATAATATGGGATTTACACAACAATACATTTGCTGACTATTATTTCATTGAGGAAGAAGCATTACATTTATCCATATGTAAATCGAGAGCTACTGTTTAACGCCAGACCCCTCGTGCTGGTTATAAATGTCTCCCCTCAGACCCCTGGTTCTGGTCACTCTGCTTCAGTGACATGCGCTGGCTGAGGAACCAGGTGGTGGCGCCGCTGACGGAGGAGCTGGTGTTCAGAGCCTGCATGCTGCCCATGTTAGTGCCCTGCGCCGGACCCTTCACCGCCATCTTCACATGTCCCCTGTTCTTCGGAGTCGGTGAGTTTAACCCGGGGTTTGTGGATAAAGTGTTCTTCTAGATAAATGTGTAACGTTTCTGCCGCCAATCTCATTCCAGCTCACTTCCACCACGTGATCGAGCTGCTGCGTTTCCGACAGGGCACTCTCTCGGGCATCTTTCTCTCGGCAGGTTCGAACGCCTCATCATTTATAGATGAATATGCCCACAGTGGTTTGTTCTCACTTCTTGTGTTGCTCTCGCTCTGATAGTGTTCCAGTTCTCGTACACAGCTGTGTTTGGGGCCTACACAGCATTTATCTTCCTCAGAACAGGTGAGTTTAATGCACTCAGGACCCACATTTAGAAGAAACAGAGAGTTGTGTCATTCATTTTTACATAATTAAACACATGCAAAAGACAAAAAAACATTGAAAAATTAGCTGGATTCACACCTTCTACATTGTCCATCTGTTGCTCATTAGCCACTGATGTAACAATGCTATACGTTTTTGATCATGTAAAATATAAGTCAGAGTTCATAAAACAACTTAAACTGTTTATCTAACGTGGTTCAGTCATGAATGATTGATAACCCTGAACAAAACATTCATCAAACTCTGATACAGAAAGTTTTTGGGACAGATGTCAATACTCATTTAAGAGTTTTCATTATTCATTTGCTGCATCAATACCAATATTCTACGACGGGTTAGAATAGGACAATAATGGATAATACATTTTCAGGAGTCTGCAACCTGGAATTTTACTTTCAAATGTCCTGAAAAAATGATGTTTTCTTGGTGGTGTTGTTGTGGTGTTTCTTTTGTTGTCTTGTGGATCCCTGTGTTGTTTGTAGGTCCTATTCGAGTCCCTTCAAGTATAACTTTCATGACAAGTAGAAACCTATAAGCTGCCCCCTCCCCTAAACCGTCCCCTCGCTCTGCTGACCAGTCTCTGCCTCTGTCCCAGGTCACCTGATGGGCCCGGTGCTGTGCCACTCTTTTTGTAACTACATGGGTTTCCCCGCCATCAGCGCCGCTCTGGAGCACCCGCAACGCCTCACCGTCCTCTCCTCTTACCTCCTCGGGGTTCTCCTCTTCCTCCTCTTCCTCTTCCCTTTCACGGACCCGTCCCACTACGGCCTGCCCACGCCGGTCTGCACCCTGGCCCCCTTCCCCAGCTCCCTGTGCCTCTCCTGATCCCAAACCCTCACACATAGGTCCTTTTTCGATCTTACGACACACTGAGGCGGCGTTAGCCAGCTCCCAGTTCAGGTCACGTCCAAGTCAAGTGGGCTCAGTTGCCATGGAAACGCGGGGAGCAGACTGACCGCCGATAAGTGCGGCACATTCGTGTTTGAAGCCATTAGCTGTATCCAGACTGTGCGGGTAGTGGTGGTATTTTCAGCAAAGAGCTTGTGTTATTATTATATTTGGTTTGTTGATGTTTTTTAGACAGAACACTGAAGGACAGCTCCACCTCAGACGTTAAACACTGGCAACGAGGCAGTTAGGAATCTGGTGCACACATTTCCAATCTTAAATACTCGTTTTTTTTACTGCGTCCTTGTTTGTAATTACACCATGGCTCTTATTTTTGTAGCTTTGGCCTTCATTGTCGATTGAAACGAATTGAATCGGCTCTTACCTCAGCTGACAAGTGAAGATTGATTTACAGAGAGGTTTACAAAGCAAGGGTAGGTATTTTTACCACAATGTCAATAACAATAGGAGAGTTGTAGCAAATTGAAAGGTGAATGGACTTGAGAATATGTCCGACATGCCAAAAGACAGTCCACACAGAGGCAGAAAACATTTTTGCTACTGTTACGTTTTATCCTGCCCTTGGAACTTCTATCAGGATTTAGCAACGTTGTTTAATGCACATATAAGTAGATTGAGTTTTGCCTATAGTTTTCCTCACGTTTCGCTCTAAAAACAACTAAAACTGTCCAAAACCTCTCCTTACTCACTCTATAGTGAATTATATGGTGATAACGCTATTTTGTAGAGGTCCGAATATCTTGTGACTGAAATGTAGTGCACCCAGAGTGTCCCACAATGCATCAGTAACAGTAGTGAACAGAGAATATGTCGGTACGCAACACACGAAGCACAACTGGCCACATAATAGTTAGAAATAGGTATGAATGAATTTACTACAGCTTAAAGTTAACATTAGCTTGCCTTCACTTTTATAGAAGATGTCACTGCGATAAAGGTTAGCAATAATCCAGTCACGATCACTGTAATAAGTAGTTTTTATGATTCATTTGGATAAATTTGCCAAATATAACACTTTTTGAGATTTAAATAGTAGTTTATTTATCTTTATTATTTAAAGTCATGTCAGAATGTATCACAGAAACCCATTAAGCTGTCTTTGTTTTACTTATGTCCACTATATAGCACAGCCTTAATGTAGTGACTGAGGGTTCGGGGATAGGGAGAAGTTTTTGGATACAGCCATAGTTTACCCATACAGATGAATTTTGGATTTTTAAGAATGTTTTCTGGTACTGCTGTATATTATTATTATATTGATAGTCACCTTGTGTCCTGGTTTACAGTTGTGTCATTCATGGAGATATTTTGGAGATATTTTGACTTTGATTTTGGCAGTTTTTATACAACACCTTCGTACATGTGGACATAACCTGAACTAACTTTTAGAATGAGAGAAATGAGGATTCATTTTATGGCCGTTAGCTTCTGTGGTTTCAAATTAAATCAAAGAAGAAGAGAACTTTCCAGACTGATTTTAAGAGGAAATGGCTTTACCTTGCAACCTTTTCTGTTTTTTTTTTCCACTGTGATGGCTATTTTGAAATTTTACCTACTGCAACTTTAATTAAGCAGCCATGTTTTCTAAATGATACTCTTTCATGTGTCTCACCTCCAAACCTATATGTTTGGATGTTACTGGTTAGTCACATTCAAGATTGTTTTTGGTTGAAATAACTGGCTTATTGGTGCCATATTGTGTGATGGAAATGGGCAATAGGCTGCTTTATATTTGTTTAATGGCTATTGTTTTCATAGTTGACAGGGTCATAGGTCACTTAGGGCATGCTGCTTGTATTTACAGTGAGAGTCATTTTGATAATTCTTGGTGAAAGAATGTGTTTGGAAAAAGTGTGGATTTAAACTGTCAGGCTTCAACAAAGTCACATACTGTTTTGATCCTATATTTATTTTTGGGGGTTCTGTTTGTTTGTTGTTTGGGTATTATTTAGCAGTAAAACATCTAACCACATTACAACATGCTGCATTTGAGGGACAAAGAAAGTTGTTTTTTTTTATACATAGCTCTGAAAACCAGCAACAATAACTTCAACAAATACATATAACGTCCTGTTCTCCGGTTTCATGAGGTTTTGCAGCTTTTTTTCTCACACGGCAGGAACGCATTGTCGAATACCACCAGGAATGAAGGCCAAAGCTAACAGAATAGGACTCTTCTTACTCTTTGGATGGAAACAGTCTGAATCCATTGTTGTCGCCGTATTGTCACGGAGCTGTCGGGGTCGTTTAGTGCTTCTGCAGGGTGTGGGCTCGGAGCATGCCGCTTTTTATCGTATGATGTGGGTTTCCTTCGCTCGGAAACAGCTGCCCGTCATTTGTTCGGATTCATTCCACGTCACGCTGTTTACTGGTTTCATTTTGGGCTGATTCGGAGACTGACAGGATTCTCTATAAGCTATACACGTAACTGTGAACATGTGGGCTGCTGTGGGTCTGAAGCAATAAATCATCTTTGTGGGACATGTCAATAACAAGAATGTATATGCTGTTGTTGTTGTACTCAGATGTCAAATATAGTCTAAAAATCTGGCAATTTGGAAAAAACGTGGTGTTTTCGAACTGCATTGATGGTTTCTGGCAATTTGGATTTGTGTGCAGGTTTGGTCCAATGAGTTTTGTGAACTAAAATCTAGTGAAAAAGTTAAGGCCCCTTTTTTGGATTATTTAAACTATAAATGATCTGATTGTAGTGAGTTATTACGTAAGTTATTACTATAAGGTAAATGCAATCTTAGATGAACATCATTTTGGTTTCATTTCTGTGAAAAGGATAGACCAGTACACGCCAAGTTTGGAGAAGCAGACAGGAGCAATGACACAGGGCTTTTACAACTAGAAAGCTTCTAAAACTATACTATCGGTGTATGCTAAAAAGAAGGTAATTACATGCATTTACTTTTACATTTGATTTGTTTTAATATTGTTTTTATTTATACAATCCAAGAAGTCACTATTCATTTATAAAAGCACCTCAAGTCCGTGACTTAGCAATCTGTAAGACCACACTGACACTGACTTAGACATTGGCACTAAAAGTAGCTATAACCCGACTCGCCAGATGGTCGTTTACATAGAACCAACTGGAAGGACTTCTACAGACAGCGTTTGCAAAAGACAAGTGCTTTAGATGAATAAACCTGGAGGTGATTGTGATTAGATGCTATCCAATCAGCAATGCCATGTCGTTACCATTAGTAGCACTAAAACGGTCACACTCATAACTGCCAGCGCTGCCAAGCTACTGATCAGCAGAGATTGCAGGAAAGGATGTATTTTAGTGAGTTTGTAAATCCTCATCTCTCGTTGGATCTGCCGCTCAGGATAAAAATAGCTTTGTTGCAAAAACTTTGACAGAAATGGTTTCCTTTAATGCTGCGCTGTAAACCTAGTGAAGGCTAACGCTAGTGCTCAGAACAGCTTCAGTAATGGGAGAGGATTAGAAGGAGGCTAGTCATATTAACTCTCTGATGCTTTGATTTTGCAAATTGGTGGGAAATTAATGTAAGTAGGAACAGGGTAAGGTCTGTGTGAGATGCAGCATACTTTGATTTATGCAAAATAGCCATCTGCTTTGATCAACAGAGCGCTTTTTGTGTCTTTCAAGACTTGTAAATGATGTTAGATCTTATTTATGGAGACGGAGAGGGCGAAAACTAAAGGGCGTCCAGCCTAAACTGATTTATTTTTTTGCCTATTGTCTGTTTCTGTTTCTGCTTTGCTCTTGTTTTGTTTTTACACTGAAATGAATATCAAGCCCTACACTGAAAAACCAAACATTTCAAATGAAGTGTTTAAAATCCATTAGTATCACATTCATAAAAACGTTTATCTGAGATTGTACTTAACTCATACTAACCTGCAACAATCAGATAATTTTAGTATGTTCTGATAAAAGCCTAAAATCTAAAGAAGGGGCCTAAACTATTTCACTGTACCCTACCTTTTTGAGGCAGCAGGGGGAGCCAGCGCTTTGCCAAAGGCTGCACGTCTTTAGACTCAACCACAGAAACTCTCCCATCTGTTTATCACTGCCTCTGACATAAGTCATTACAGCAGAACCAATTTCTGTAAACTAGATGGATTTGAAGTGGAGTGTGTTGATGGGAGCAGTGCCTGAATTAGTCTTTTACCTGCTGCTGTTCCTTCTTATCACAGACTTTTTTTTTTTTTTTTAATTTCCTCTTGGCAATAGTCTTCAGTGCTCATCACGATTCGAAGTAGGTTCCTATATGGACCCAGGAACATTCTAATTGCTCAGTACGCTCTGTACCACAATGAACCTTAATGGTCGAGGCAATTGCCTGAACCGGGTCCAATTTAGTGTGACTCGTGCGAGGCAAAAGACACCACAAGAGTAATGCCGCATTCACATGGAATTGGGCCAAAGGGGAACGGGATGTCACTTTAGGAGATTAGAGGATGGTTTAACAAGTCAAGGGACCTTGGATTTAAAATCAAGGCCACAATTGCAAGATTTAAATGGGCAACTATGTCGATTTGGTACAGGTAACTTTTAAGAGGCTTGCATTTTTTCACTGTGGTGTTTGCAAGATATGAGCTTAACAGTCACGTTATATGAGATGCATACAAAATTTAAAATGTAGATGCGTCGTTATGAATTAGAATAAAGAAGCAAATGAATCCTTTTATTGTAGTGTGATGAGAGGCTCCTGCTTTATTCTCAGCTTTCTGAACATTAACTTTAGAAAGCTGCAACTGTGCTGTACTTTTTAGGGACTCACTATTTTGTGACACAAGTTCTGTCTTTGTTCATTCCACTTTCACAAAGTACAAGCCACTGCAGCTAAAGATAAATGCTAACTTTGTTTAAATTTACTCTAAGTACATTTAGCAATACCTCTTCTTGGAACATGTCTGTTTAGTACAAGTAATCAATTTGTTTTCTTTTTTGAATCTCATTTTTGCCCAAGTAGGTATTCTTAATCCTCCAATCAACAAGTTAGCTCTAACTTTTAGTAACCCTATCACACTTTTGGAAACATTAGTAGTGTTTCCGATGTATATTCACAGCTTTTTGAACATTACATTCAGAGAGCTGCGCCAATTTTCAACATTAAAGAGACTCACAGTTTAATGTCACAGGTTCTGCTTTTGTTTAAAGCAGTGTAGTCAATAAATGCAGACTTTTAATTTGTAAAACTAGTGCCGTGCGATGTCACCTCTGTCTTAACCAGAAACAGCTGTTGCTAAGTGGCTTGTTTTTGCAAAAAGTACATTTTCTTTTCTTTTCTTTTGAAATATGACTGTTTATCATAGAAACAAGACATGATTCATTTGCAAAAACATTTCATTTTTTTTCTCATTTTCAGGCAATTGACTGCAGTGTTTAGCCCCACCTTTTTGAAAGTAGTCCACTTTGATAAAACCAAAGACCAGAAGTGTTTCCGAAGTATGGTACACTTTTCAGGGCCCTTCTGACCCTTTTTAGTAATGGAAACTTACCCGCACTGATCCGACCTGTACCGCCAAACGTGCTATATATTAAAGAAATGAATAAATAACAAGGTTTTGGAGGGAATTAAACGTTTAAAGGTACTGCTGTATGTTTCAAGGAATTTTTTGCAGCTACATACTTTTTCACACTACAAAATTGAATTGAAATTATAATTTTTAGTATAAATGGCGATTTTGCCATCCTCCGTCGGCTGAACTCCATGTGAATGCGGCACAAGACGAATACAGTTGTAGAATACTCAAGTTTATCAAATGGTCTAAGTGTGTACATAAAGTCTTTGGTTTAATTCTTAATGAAAACTGTCTAGACATCGGTGTAAATATTGAATGTGTCTGATTCGATGTACTGCTCTCATCAGTTCAAATTCTCAGTGCTGGTAAACAAAGTGGGCAGAATAAACGAAATCTGTAAAAGTTATATTTAAAATCAGAATGTATTCAAGATTCCGAAGCAGTACGGGCAGGAGTGTTTTTCTGCCAAACAAGACAGCTACTTCTCCACTCCTGAGTGCTCATGCCGAAACACTAGCTTCACTAGGAACACATTGTTTTTCCACCCAACAGTGTTTTTTCGCTGTAGAAAATGTGAAACAAGATGCAGCTCGGACTGCATCGTCTATTTTTGCTAGGCTTCTGCCGCTCAATTATTTTCATAGACAACACCCAGCTGAAAATGAACTACAGTTGTGCATTTTCACACTTGAGTCGGCTGCTTGGACACCACTCCAGAGGTTTATATTGAGCACTATATTTTGTAATCGATCAGATCTATTTTGGTGATAGGAAACAGAGAAGAAGAAGTGATAATGCGCATGTATTTTATTCTCATCGTCACAGTCGGAGATGGACGCGTCGGTGCATTGTGTTTTAGTACGACAATCTTTTACACAAACTTTGGAATCACGCTGCAAAAATGTTGATTTGTAAATAAATAATGTGGTTTTATACGATGTTTTGTGTCTGTGTTGTTTTTGTGAATGGTTTTATGCCATGTTTTTTCCAGAAACGTTCAAAATCTAAAATCTAAATGTAGAGCCATAAATCCATCTCATTAGTTTTGTTACCTGGCCGTTTGATTAGTTCCATCAGGTAAACCGTGTACTGTGATTGGTCCGATAAGCTTTTAATTATGCATTTTTTTGAAAACATTGAACATTTAAATAAATCAATTTAAAAGAGAAAGCTGAGAAAAAAAGAAAACATTTTAATTACTTGGACAAAAACAGTGGGATTCAAAATATTACTTTTAGAAGATGCAGATTGAAGATGTACACTTAAAACCCACTCTTTCTGTAACCTGCAAGCTGCTACGGTAGCCCTGCAGGGACATGCCATGATATATGATGAAACCCACTGGCAATACGTCAGATGATGAAAATTCAGCATCATCTTAATTTAATAACTTTTCTCAGCCTTCATGGACATTTTTATATGCTTCACCCCCAGCATTGCTCAGTTTGTCTTCTCTAGGTAACACTGCACTCTTCGGAACTTTAAATGTTTTTTCCCTAAGTGTTGATTTGACATGAGAAAAAAATGTTTTGAAAGATACTTCTCACTGAATTGTTCCATTTTGTTTAACTCTATACAACAAAAAATGATACACTGCACCTTTAATGTCACATTTTCTCATAGGGACTAATAATGAGGCTAATATGTGTACTGCAATCATCCATTTGGAGGCACTAGAAATAAAATACGTCATATTTCGTACTCTATGCTATGTTCCTGGACCCCACTCTCAATAAGATCTTCCAGCCATGTCCGGGAAGTGCTGTCTCTTTCATTCCCGTTCGAATTAGCAGAGTGAACACCCCTCGGACGAACACACGGCCTTTTAAAGCCACTGTTTAATCAGATAAAAGAACACTGCACTCTGTCTTCTTTTAAAGCTACCCAAACTCCTGAGGCCATTTTAGATTCACCTTTGATTAAACCGAGTGAAGCGGACCGATTGTGACATACGAGAGCAGGCAAGAGAGGAAGGAAATGGAACGCTGAAAGGAGAGAGTGAAGGATGGATAGGGTCAAGAGGGACCGAAAAGATAGAATGTCATAAAGAATGGACATTTTTTGACAGAACACAAGGTGGCAACTGTCTGACTGTGTTCCTCATTTGCATTCGTTTACTTTCTCCATTTCTGAGCTGCACTTCTGGAAGGTAGCCAGTGACCTGAGGGCGCTTGTGAGATTTGATTTGGTTTTTTTTTCAGTGTGTAGTTTATTCACACTGTTGATCTTTTTCAGTCAGTTAATATTGCCGTCGCCATGGTAACTCTGTGATTGAGATACAGACACAGATGCTCACAGATGAGTTTCAAGCACATTGCACTGCTTTAGCTTTACATTTGGGTAAAAAAGTGGGACATTCGGGACAGGAAGAGGGCAAAATTGGGATATTTTAGTGTTTTTGTAGGTATCCGCCGGGACATGGGACAGGGGGCTTAAAATCAGGACTGTCCCGGTTAAATCAGGACATATAGTCACCCTAATCACGGCTAATCCTTGATGCTAACTACTTTGACTGTTTATATCTAAAGGTCAAAGTGGATGGGTGATTAGCCTATTCAGTGTAAACTAAGTATAGTGCTATTTTGAGGTGGCTAACATTGAGATGCTAATGCCATTAACTGTTTTACCTGATTACACTCATACAACATGATTCTGCTCTAGTAATCACACCAAAATGTAGGTCCATGCTGCGACCTAAAATGCTAGCCTAGTGTACGCATCTATTCTTAGTGTGTGATCTGATTCAAAAGAACAGTTTGGCTGCATAAAACACTAGCACTGTTGTGAGAATCCTTCCCACGCACTCTCAGCTGTTCAACACTCACTTCAGAGTCTCCCTACTATTACACAATGTCCCGAACTAGCATTTTGTCTTATCATTTATGAGCCACACGGATCATTTCGCAGCACTGTCGACACACACCCCTTCTGTTACACCGTGTTCGCGCTTGCAGGATCTCCAGATAAGGCTATTATTAGGGCGCATTACGAAACACAAAAGGTCAATTACATACGATAAACATGATGCTCTACTGTGATGTAAGCTTTTGGCATCATTATTCACTGAGCGTTCACCAGTCGAGCTGTCGGCCCAGCTCCACGTCCATCACATTTGTCAATCACAGCACACACGGCTGACATAAAGACTCTCAAATAGCTCTAAAACCGGGTTAATGGACTGAAGCAATAACTGGCAATAATCACACTTCAGTTTCCTCAGTGAAGTTGTTGTGGTTCTTAGAAATAGCTACATTTCAGAAGTGAAGCCATAGGTTCTTACAGGCTCCAGCAAAGAGAGTTGGAACATGTGAAGCACAATCTGCAAGCAACACAAAGACAACATTTTTCCAGCCTAAAATATACATTGGTTTACATATGTCTATTATCTTTAGCTGTGTCCAACTAATGCATTTTCATTTTGAATCACTTTAAAACAGAGTGACCACCACTACACTGACAAATAGAACATTTTAAACCATAAAAAAATCTGGTTGAGTAGAGTGGACATGCATAATATCTGGAAACAATACTGTGGACTCCTGTATGCTCTGAATGTGGTTTCTATAAATACAGTTATGGGGCAAAAGCTGTCTGCATTATCAAAATACAGTGCAGTCAGCTGTTGAAAATGCTGTAGTATGTCTTCCAGGCCAGTGGGGGCACTGTGAACCTGTGCGGATAAATTCTGAAGAATCAGTATGGGTTTATACTTATAACACTACTGATATTTTATCAGAACCCAAGTTTTTGATGCACCAAAGCACAGTATCTTGTCATTGTTGTTCTACTCGCTGTGTGTAGCTAGGAGCCAATATCTTTTGGTGACTGTTCACCGAGGATGGCATCTTCAGTTTACACAAATGAAGCCACAGGAGCTGGGAGAAAATGGAAACTCCTCCTCAACCAGATTCAAAAGTGTCAGTTGTTTCCTGAGTGAGTGTAAAATACAGACAAAACAGTATGTTTACATTTTTGGCAAAACGTGTTGTGTAAACTGGCTCTTTCACGCAACACAAGACTTATTAGAATGTACTGTCATTCTTCTTCCTTTTGTTTTTTTCTTCGGTTTTTTACCTTTATTTAATAGTTGACAGACAGGAAAAAAAGGCCAAGAAATGGAAATGACATTAGGCAAATGAGCCAGAATCGAACCCGGGTCTCCTGAGTATGAGGTATTTTCTCTAGCAGCTGAACCACTGAGGCATAAACTCATAATTCTGTATATGTTCTAGATTCGCAAAAAAGAGCAACTCCTACATAACTCCAAAAATTGCAAAACTTTCAAGTCTATGTATTTATTCTCATGGTAAGTTTTAGTTTTGAGCATTGAGAAAAAACATACATAAAAATAAATAAATGTGCATATCCATAAACAATAGTGTTGGCCATGGGACCAGACTTTTGTATGTGTAGCTCGTCTCTTAAAATGCTTTAGTGTGGACGTAACGTAGCATGAATACAAAAATGAACCAAACATCAAAATAGCTTCTCGTCATTTTTAATATTACAGACACAACCTGTCCGAGGTGTATTATCAGCGGTGCATCTCCACCCACTGGGAGCGCTTTAATGAAACACTCCAGCTGGCTCCCTCCTCGTGTTCTTCTCTGTGCGTCATCCTCGTCTGCAGCTTCAGTAAATAAACCTCTACAGAGCTCCACAGGTTATGCCCATTGTTTGTTTAACCCTCTGCTCCAACATATAGACACAATATACACTGGCTTTATCTGCCGTGCAAACCTCATTTTTCTTTTTTTTTTTTTTCCCCCAGCATGCCTCGCTCTGTCCACTGAGTATGCAGGCCGACACTCAGAGGTGTCAACGTGTTTGTGGAGTGTTGTATGTATCCCGGGCTGGGTTTTCATTAGACACTCATTTGTGTGTGACTAGCCATGACTCCTCTCCGCAGGATGGAAGAATGCTTGATGAATGGCTGCCAGCTCAGACTAGGCTCCTCATTCCTACTTTAGTCATGTTAAAAGGAAAGAATGTGGTCTCTACTAGGGACTGTGCAGTAGTGTGGATGTCTGGCTCCCGTCATGTGATCTCCGAGGAGGGAGAATGAAGTCGGAAGACAAGGATTCAAGTCACGCAGTAGATGTAGAGTATTCACACACAATGTCTTGGTGGTTCCCTGTCTCGAAACAGGAAGAATAGCCTTTTTTTTGGATCTAAGCTCTGACAACATACTTTTGAGACTTAAATCAGGTAGAATAGGGGCTAGTTTGACTAGTTTGACCTGTCATTTATATTTTACTAAGCTCTTCTTTTTACAACAATGTAAAATGAAAATTAACAGGAACAAATACTGAGGGAGAAGATTAGAGACAGAAACTAAAAAAACAAAAACAAAACACAAGACATTAAGGTTAAGAGGTGTGGACTCAAATCAAATTTAATGACTTCTGACTTGACTTGATAAAATGTAAAAAGAATGTAACTCGACTTTAACACCAATAATTCAAGACTTCACTCAGGCTTGAGCCTCTGACCTGAAAAGACTTGATGCTTCTCTCCCATAGACGAAAAGAATGTGCAAGAAACAATTCATTTTCTTATGTATGTGGAACTCAAATTGTTCAACAGATTACACAGAGTTAAGCCATGCGTTACTTGCCCAATGCTGCCTTCAAATACACTCTGTAAAGCTCAGAGCTACAGGGCTTTAAAACCAAAGGCCAAAAGCAGCCCACATATTGATCAACAAAGCATAGAAAAGACAATATGATAATACTTTTTTAAATATTCTATAGAAATACAAGCACCTGTCTATTGTACTTGTGTTGTATTTGTTTGTTAAATTAATACTGTTTTAAAAGCTTAATTTTAACATAATACATATGCTGTTGAAAAGACTCAAAAGGACTTGAAGCCTTGAAGTGTAGGACTTGGTTTTGCGTGGGACTTGACTCTAGACTTAAGGACAAAGACTTGAGACTTATTTGTGACTTGCAAAAATGACTTGGTCCCACCTCTGTTAATGTTACTCATTACAAACAGCATTACACAAAGTCCAGCCTTACATTTGATGCATAAATCAGCCATTTTGACCAGTTTTTCTTCAAAAACATACATCAGTATCCTGACCTTAAAAGTTATTCTTTCCATTGTAAATATGTTTTAAACCAAATCAGTCCACTTATTAACATAAGAAGGGTTCTTTTTAACCACCTTCGAGTTATGGCCTTCCATCAGGAACCTGAGTTTTATTAAACCAAGACCCTCCCGTCCCCAGGTAAGTTTCCTTTTAAAACATAGGACCTTGTGTCTTTTCCAAAAAAGCAAAAGGACAACCCAAAAGAAAGTGTCAAGGAGTATGATAAGAGTATTTAGCCTTTTGTGTTGGAAAATATGGAGTCCCTGACCTCTGTTCTTAAGCCTTTGGTGCAACAAGCAGCAGTCGTTGAGCGGACCTCGTTGACCGCGACGGAACACGGAGTTCTAAGTTTAAAAGTTCCAAGAGATGAGTTGGCGCTGAACTGTGAAGACCTTTAGGAGTGCACTCACACTGGCCCTCATCTTGTTTGACTAATGTGAGTGCTCCCCATTGTGCTCAGGCTCGGCACGCTTCTTTAGATTCGGCACAACTGTTGGACCATTGTAATGTTTCTTCCAGGCCTGTGGGGGTGCTCTGAATCTTTCTACTCTCAACACCACAGTGAGTAGAAGTAATGACTGAGGCTTGCTACAAAATTCACAATTTTTAAATCTGGCATTTCCTGGAGCAGTGCTGATAAACCCCGAAATACAATGCTGTGAAAAAGTATTTGCCCCCTTCCTGATTTCTTTTTTTTTAGTCACATTTGTTACACTGAACTGTTTCAGATCAGAACAAATTTAAATATTAGACAAAGATAACTCAAGAAAACACAAAATACAGTTTTGAAGTGATGATTGTATTTATGAAGGGAAAAAAGATATCTGAACCTACCTAGCCCTATGTGAAAAAGTACATTTAATTAATGTTGCTTGTCGGGTTTTAGGAACTGAATTAACTTTAACACCAATATCAAATGTAAAAATAAGTCTCGTAGACAGTAGCGTGAGAAAACAAAAAAGTGCTTCACAATGACAGATAACAAGGTTGGCTACAAGAGGCACCGTCCTGACGCTCTCGGAATAAACTCCACTCCATTTTTTTTTCTTTGCTCTTGCGAATGATTTCCAATGTGGCTGTGAATGGCATATAAAGTAATCTGAATCAACACCTCTCTCAGCTGATATAGTTAGTTAGTGGTTAGTGGTGTGATGGTGCGACGTAGCTTGGCAACTGTTCCTGTGCTGAACGACATCTAATCTGAGCTTTATAAATGTGAAACCCTAGAGACTAATAAATAATCTTAGTGTCTAATAAATGATCCTCTCCATTATTACTGCCAGACATCCTAGTTCTTTTTCTCGAAGTATTAATCAGAAAACAAAGCATTACACAATTAGTTACAGTTGATTCCGACAAGATTTCTGTCTATTTCTGGAGAGTTGAAAGTGCATAGTCTTAAGAGAACACTATACAACATCACGTGTCACTTATGTAACCTTTGGCTCATCTGAAAGCAACATTGTGATTACAGACATGACTCTTAACCCTCGAGTGCTTCTTAGGCTCATGACGGTCCATAATTTATTTTCGCTCTAACTTGTGAAATAATGGTTGCGTGATGAAACTGCGTCTTATGTGCTCCTGAAAATATGCGAAGTATCACATTTTATGCTCTCTGGCTTCGACCTTTCCTCTGTAGGCGGGAGGCAGTTAAGAGGCACTAGACGAAGGATTTTTTTTTTTTTTTTTCCACCAGAAGCTTTTGTTATTTCTCGAAGTGGGACAGTGCCATGACCTGTTAAAACAATAAGTTTGGAAGTGATATGATCCATATTTTTTTGGCTGTGCTGTTGTTATTCTGCACATCAGTATCGAGTGGCTCATTTTTCCTGATACATGTGGTCAATCTTGCCCTATTTTTGACACCCTCCATTTGGGCATTAAGACTGTAACCCTTTTTACACTCGTTTCTGCTTACAGAATGACAGTAATTGCCATTGTTGCGTCCTGACGTTTCATAAAAAAGCCAGAGTGACGTGCAATATCTACTGCTCATTGTGGTTATAAAAATAGGACTGCTACACAAACACACCCCATGCTGGCCCTGTACCTCGTAGAATCCTAAAATGATCAAGAAAGAGAACATCACAACAAAACCTTAGAAGAAAAAAGCGAGTGGGGAAGGTAAAAGATGGAGATAAACTGTGTAGTATTGATCAGGTGACAAAGAATCCCCACAGAATGACATTTTCACAAACAAACCACGTCTTGTTCTAATGATAAACAGCCACATGCCAACAACAGAGAACGGAAAATACTGCACTTCTTTGCATAAACTAAAGCTTATAGCTTAAATGTGTGGTGAGTTGCAGCAGTTGTCCAGGGAAGAGATGGAAGGCATCTGCATTTGTTTTATCAGAATTCATTAGAGATGAAGCATTTACTGCAGATCCAGAGCCCCACTGTGACTGGCATCATAAAATGATCATACATTTATGGATTTTTACAATTATTGATTGTACAAGTGCTATAATCTGGCAACACTGATGACCACAACTTGCGAGTTGAAAGCGAGGTTACCTGAAATGTAAAAAATCCCCCCCTTTCTTTCTTTAGGTTATGATCCAGTCAGAATCCAGTAGAACCTAGGTTTAACATCTCAGTCTTATTCAGCTTCTTATCCACTACTGTAAATGTCAGTTTCAGTGTCAAAGTCGGAGAATCCAAAACTAGCTAATAAACACTAGCCATACTAGATTCACCGCCTTTAATTTTTAAATGTTTTGGACTGTGCACGAGACTGTCTATCACTATTAACAATATTAACCACTGGTTAAGAAACTGGTTAAGCCACTGTATAGACAGCCATTCACAGAAACAACTTACCAGCAATAACCTTTTATTATCTTATCCTGTTTTCTTTCATAATTCAATTTTTTAAATTTGAAAATTATGCAAATACCTTGATGCCCCTGAGTTTCGATTTCATACTGTGAAATGATGTAAATTATGGCGCTTTCCCCGGCAACAACAACATGTCCACCATTAAAGTGTCCCATCAGAATGACTAACCCTTCTGTTAAGAGGATGTACATGATTGATGTACATGAAAAAGCTCATCTTAATCCCAGAATCTGGCACCGGAATGTTTCCTTTCCTTTAAAGCCCTCATATCAGTAGGTTTCATATTCCAGGAGCAAAGCAAACATCTCTGAGAGGCTCCTGAACAAACACCATCGAAGTGCTTTGGAAAGTGTGACCCGCTCAGACGTGCTGCATGCTAATTGAATTACAGACTGTGCGCTCCGGTATGCGACGGACGTGACCCTTTCCACTGCGCTGGACTCTGACGCCGTCTTCACAGGAAGCTCCTCTGTGGACTCCCGCTGCACACATTATTGGCTCTGCTCACATTTGAGCTCAGGTCGTCACAAAAAAAAAGTGTGTGGTAGAAAGGCTGACTGGAGGAGATGAGAATACAAACAATATATGGGACCGTCCTGAGTAACCCTCACAGGAGTGTAACTCAATCCACCGGGACACTTTCTCTCAGCAGTACTTTACAAAGTTAGTGCAAGCATTAATAAAGATAAATAATACGTTTTCACAGCACTTCAACATCTGGGGCCTTTCCAGTGATGTTTTTTTCTAGGGTACGCCAGATCTTTTTTATTAGGTTCCTCAGACCAATGCTGTGTATCAGTTTCTTAGCCTGACCTAGACAGCCTTTAGCAGAGGGCCCAGGACCCCGTGAGCTCTTTGTGAGGTCAAAGCTGTCTTCATACAGATACTATTGACTCAGCCAGGGTATACGTGGGACCACTGTGATGACGCCAAACACTACACACCACGTTTAGGACTGCACATGCTAATTTGAGTATAGAAAGCAGTAAACACCTACGTGAATGAAGAGAAGGTGATGCGTCAGTAGTCCGCCTCTCTCCCGCAGAAACAGACCAATTACTTCATGCAAATATATCACCTTTGTGTTTAACGTCTATTGCAACTTCATTCATGGAAAAATACATTCAAGCCTTCATGCTAAAACAGTGGGCTCTCTTCAATTATTAGGGGGATGTGAATAATTTGTGCCTTTACAAAAAAAAACCAAACAAACAAACAAAAAAAAAGCATAAGTGTTTGCTTGTCTGTGTGAAATGCCATGTTTGAGAGCGGACCTGAGTGGAGGCACAAGGGCTCATGGGATGTAGGGTCAGGGCTATAGTCTGCAGAGCGCTGAGGGTCCTCCATACACACACTACAACAGTGAGCAGGTGCTTTATATTCACGCTGTTAGACATGACACAAGGCTTTAAGTGCCCTGTGACTAAATATAGCTGCAGGACATGAACAAGAACATCTGAGAACAAAACAGTGTTGTTGTTGTTTTAGAGTCCACCATCTTTGTATAACTGACCCGAGCATTGATTTTGCCCTTTTTTTTCTGAGCAAACTTTGACGAATTGCAATCTCACGGGTAATTATTGAAGGAACCTAAAACATGTAAGAAACACTTAGTCTGAATAATTGATAAGCAAAAAAACACTGGGGTAATAACTGAAAACATTGGTCTTGGAGCAGAATATTACGAACACACTCTATAGAGCAATCTTTCTGTCCTCAGTTTACCATTTTACAGTCTGTACAATTAGTTTTATAGTCATTTTTTAATGGACTTTTATTTTGATGTTAATACGTAAATATACACTTAGCGGTAGGAAGTCAGCCATCTTGTTTTAATACGTTGCAAAGGCTTATCCACTACTATCTAGTCTACTATCTACTATCTATTTAGACTGATGTAGCAAATTTTTTTTTAGTACATTTAAAATAATTATTTTGCTGTTCTGATTTTGGATCTTGCTAATTGTAGCTATTTTCTTTTTCTTTTAACAAATGTATTCCACGTGCAGTGTATATTTCTGTGCTGACACTAGCCTTTCCGGACAAGAAAAGTACTTTTTATATTAGCCTGAGCATGATTTCGTAGTATTTTTGGATTTTAAGCAATTTGATTTCTCAGATTGATCATAAGAAAGTGTAACTAATATCAAGAAAACACAACAGATTTTTTAAAAAGATCACACAGCCTTTGGATGTAAAGCTGACTAAGCTAGCATACTAATCTAGCGCTAGGTTGACCGTTAAGCATTGATGGAGAAGTGTTTTATAACTGACATCATTCAGTTGTTTTTAGTGTTAGCTGTAGTCATCCAGCTGATTATAATGCTAAGAGCCGTTTTCAAAGTCTCACTTCCTGCTTCTTAATTCAATGCTGGACCCAAAATATATCGCAGTCTGTATGTTGTTGACAAACCCTATGGCCAGAGGCCCTCTATAAACTTTTCTTCATATTTCTAAAGCATAGCAGGGCTTAGTTTGGGCCTCCCAGACCCTGAGCCCCCCTGGTTGTGTCCCCACTCGCCCTTGTCCCCACAAAGCTTTTACCTCATTGTGTCAACTGAAGGCTTGAGACAGCTAAAGGGGCTCTTAGCAAATGAAAGGCTGTGAGCTGTTGTCTTGATGAGAAGTTCACAGGTCAGCTCCGAGTGGCCTTCACTAAATGAATGTCTGAAGACTGAGTGAAGAGATGGCACACAATCAGTGACGTCCGGAGAAAGCGATGGTACGGACACAGAGCAAAAGTACCATCTTTGTCAATAAGACACCTGTTATATCGCCTAATGTGGAGCTGAATGTATATTGGTCTCAAAGAATCGAAAGACCTGAGATGAGTACAGTGTTCAGAGTGATACATTTTTCCAAAACTTCAAACAAAGACCCAAAGCAGCGGGGATAGGCTTCAACCCTCCGAGAACACTAACAGATAAGCATTACAAGATGAAAATATAAATTAATACAAACATGCCCTAAGTTTAGAAAAGCAACAAGGGGCTGCTATGGAGAGAGGAATCAGATAAAAAGTATTTTATCCATCCAGCACCTGAAATACTGTGGGGATCTTCCGTGCACCTTTTATTTCCCATGTCTGCGGGCTGCGGTACATCCTGAAGTGGCAGATGAAATCTCTTAGCGCTCCGTCTCTTATAGCTGTCGTACGTAACGGTCGGCTGCTCGAGTGTCGCGGAGCATGACAGCTGCTGATAAGATCCAGGAGAGCCCTTCTTTATAAAAACTGTTTAGCAGTCATCACGAATGTCGCAGCAGCAGCATCTCAAGACACCCAGACTGCTCAGGTGCCATTGTTCACGTTCGCCTTCTCGTGAAGCTCATCTTAAGCTCTACTTAAGGGTCGGAGCTGGTTGTAAGGATGACGAACTTCAATTATCCTGTATAGATGTAAGTGCCGATCACTTACTGCTCAAAATGTTATTCGAACTGTGTTATGGGAAGAAGGCAGTGATTTCTTCTGATTTTCTTACCTATCGCCAACACAATGTCACTTTTAGGATACGTGCCAAGTCTAAAACCTTTGTCGAACTGTGTTGTTTATTCCGGTCGACTTTGAACTACTGATTGGTCAAAGCAAAATTGGAAGTTGTTGGTGTGACGACATCAAAACCAACCAATCTCACACCAAAGATTACCTGTGTGGGATGATTGTCGAGATCCCAGCTACAACCTCTATTAAATAATCAAATAAAACATGCTAACTACTTACCTCAAGCTCTCTTCGAAACACAGACTTGATTCGACACCATTCTTCTTTCGCTTTCGATTTGGAGAGTCTTCATGCGTTCGTTCTTGTCCTGCTCTCTCGAAGGCTACCACTTCTCATTGATCTTTTCTTAGGAACAGACGAGTCGGAGAGTGTCTTTCAGTGTCTTGGAGATTGCCAATCAAACGTTGAGTTTCTTCTGATTTCCTCAGTGACCAATTGAACAACTCATTGAAGGCTTCAAAATCGGGCTTAAAATTGTGTAGTACATCTCTACACTCCAAAGCAGATCATTCAGAAATCTAGCATAAGCCTTATCAGCACTAAAAGTACATCATGGTTGTCCTTGGTAATAGTGGCATTTTTTTTTCTCATTCTTGTGGTGACAATATAACAGGTGTTTCAAAAAGATTTCCATCTAAAGTGTGTTGCAGGTTCCGGCCTTGACATTGATTTATTGTTGAGGGATGGCTGAAGCACAACAGATGTCTGCTGTTTATTGCAAGAACCTTTTTTCTTGTGAATAGCACCTCCATTAGGCCTCTGTCTGTCCAAAAGCCTTCTCATACACAATATATGTAGGTTAACTGTTATAAAAACCTGTGGACTAAATAATACAGACGATGTGGCCGTCAGTGGTTCTGTCTGTTGTGACATTGTGTCTGAAGTCTTTAATCTTCCTTCTGTAGATAGTTTTTTCATAACTGCGTTTGACTCATTCTAGAAAGCTTTATGGTTGTCCTTGTAAATCAATGTTGTACTTGAGTAAAACAAAGTTCAAATCTTCGTTATTGGGACTTTTATCGTTAGATTGCCAGATTATTGCTTTCACATTAGCCTTGAGCTACTTTTGCTTTTGGAGATTTATATGCTTGAGACCTTTAGGTGTAGGTTTGATGCATTTTTGATGCATTTTTCTCAATTTCAAACACCAATCTTGTTATTCTACTGGTTATTCCAGCAGTATAAGCCTTTACCTCCAGGTTCTCACACACTCCAAAAGATTTGCTCACTTCTTTTTTCTCAGTCATGTCCACATTTTGACAGTTAAAATATGATTTATTTTTCATATTGAAACATATCTGCCAGTGGAAATGCAAATCTTTTAAGGGCATACCCAACTGTGCCATACCAACCTGACCCATGCCACAACACTCAGAAGAAACGTGGCTTTTGTAACCAACAATCTGCAAAACGAACAGGCAACACCGCAATATTAATGTACCCTTTTTGTCAAATGGTAACAGTGACTGTGGTAATGACAAGTATAGCAGCCAGTAACCCTTTCCTTGAACAGCACTGACAACACAAACACAACAGTGGCTTTTGTGGAGATCTGTTGTCACACGATGAGTCCTGGCTTTTATCGGCGTCCGTTTTAACTTTATCTGTGTCTGGTCACCGCTCTTCCCTCTTTTATCATGTCGTTTATTCTGAAGCTGCTCACACCGCAGGACCTTAAAACACCCACCGAACATTACATCACCATAATAAAGGAGAAGAAGCGCAGACTGTATGGAGTAAGTGCATTGTAGGCCCGTCTCCTTTGAAGCTCCTAAACCAGATCTGCGTACGGCGAGCGGGAGATGGCAAGGGTCACGTCTGCACTGTGTTTCGTTACAGATAAAGAATCCGTGTGTCTTCGTGTGACCTTTGACCTGTGCTTCTCTACAAACTTTCAAAGGCACAGCAGTAGTCTTCATGCTTTCAGTCACTGTTGAGAATTTGGACACCCGCTAGCTCCCTGATACTGCTTAAAAGTGAATATGAATTTAAATAGCTCTAATTTTTAGTGTAAAAAAACCCAAGACTGGTATGTATAAAGTAATGCATTGTTAATATGGTAAACTTTTAGTGCCTAAACAGCTGAGTTGCAGCACCATAACTGGATAAAAGATTGTGGATGAGAGAATAAATGTCCCAAAATATCATATCAATATACTGCCCAAAACCTTAAAAACTTTGCAATGCTCGAAAAGTTTATTATATTGATAAACTAAATCTTTATACTCCGTCCTGTTTTTGCTGTGTTTGTTTACAGACGACAGCCTGTCCCTGCAGGGCTACCGTAGGTGCAGAAATGAGGGATGTAAGGTATGGAGATGCAATTTTTAATGTCAACAACTACTGGCAGATGAAAAAATAATGTGACGGAAAATGTGTTTTCAGTTTAAAACAATGGTTATTCCAATGTATAGTAGTCACAAAACCATTTGAACAACTAAAAAAGTTCCAAAAAGACATGACCTTTTCAGACCATGACATAAGCACATTATAGATGCACATGTTCTTAATGAAGCTAGTCTCAGGTTGAATATAAAAGCTGTTTTATGAGTAAAAAAAACAACAAAACAACATGGCGGGGCAAATTAATTGAGCGACAAAAGTCTAAGAAAAACTGCTGTAAAGTTTGCATCAGTGATTGGTGTTTGTTATAATGGGGACCGGGTCTGTTCAAAACTGGGACATATTTGTGTTTTTACAGACAGTCCATATTAAATAGGCAATCATGGTCACCCTATGACATTAGCATCAAAAGTGCAAAATGGCACCTTTAAATTCAAGCAATCCAATGTCTTCTTTCTTGGATATCGTGAAGAGTGCAGCAAAATGAGTGAAATGTATTCAGCTGAGGCCTTCATTTTAAAATTCAGGAAAGCCTTGTTAAAACACTGTATTTTGCATTAACCTAATGAAGCCTCCCCCGCAAACCCACCGACCGTCACTTAGCACACTAACAACCAACTCTGAGTTCACATTCCCACTCGAAAACAAAAGATTGCGAATGTATTTGTGCGGCTGCAGCTGGGACCTGGGCCCGCTGTGGCTCCTCACTTCATTAAGACACATCTGCATTCATTAGAACCCTCTGTTCCTCCGATCGGCTGCACAGGTTTTTCACTCTGTGTTTGCAAAACCGGCATTGTGCCATCCATCACTCTGATTATGCAAGCCGAGGCGTTTAAGTCTTAATGAGTTACACTAATGAAGGTAAATTAACCATTATGCTGAACAAAAAGCCACTGATGGTTCCTGGGCTTGAGCCGAAGAAAACAATGCTACAGATGGCGTCTTGCTTATTGTGCTCGTTGCAAACTATTACTCTTGAGAGTGACCTTTTCCATTTGGGTTAATACACCAGCTTTTTTGCCCCAATTGATTATTTTGTGACTGTCGGCTGTGCTGTGAAGTCATTCTGGAGGCGCTCTTCCAACAAGAGGTCACGCATAATGAGTCTGAATCAGTCTTGTCATTTTTGATAAAATGCAAACAGCGGCTTCACCTTGTGCCAGAGCTGAGCGCAGCTGACTTTCACATCACACTCACAGATTTCATGAATATTACAGCGACGGTACGACACTGAGGATCCTCGCTCAGCTCACGGGGAAAAAGGTTTGGCAAATCGAACTCCGCAAGGTCAGAGTCTTATGCAACGCAATCGTTTGCCGTGCGTCAAAACAGCTCTGGATTCTGCATTAAAGTTTCATCTGTCTTCGTCTTCGTCTAAACCCTTTTAACCTTTGTCTGTGGAACCTTTTCACAGTCTCCTGACTTATTAAAGAGTTGGTTGCATTTTTTGAAAACTCAACACAGGTGATAGACTGCTCCTTTCATCTTTCCCTTAGATCAAGTCAAATGTTTGTATAGAATAACTTTAAAATAACACTCTTTGACTTTGCTTATCTTGGAAAAAAAAAATATGAAAAGCTCCATAGCCCAGAGCAGACAAACTGAGCGCTGTAGGAGCTCACAGGCTGTAGGAAAGAGGAGGGTTTGATGTGAATCTATTTTAAAGTGGCGCATGCTCACTATAAAATTTGTGCAAGAAAAGTTGGGTACAAGCGCTCTAATCCAAACATAAAAGTGTACACTAGACAGAAATATGTGAAAATTATTCACAGCATCATATTTGCCCCCTTCCTGATTTCATGCGCCCTTAACCTAGTAACTGATTATGTGGACTTCTTTGCAGTCTTAATTTGGAGGGTTTTCAAGCATTTAGGGGCAAATTCTTTTTCACATCGGGCCATGTGAGTTCAGAAAGCTTTTTCCACCTTAATAAATACAATCATCACTTAAAAAACTGCATTTTGCATTTACTTTAATTATCTTTGTCTATTTTTTAAATTTGTTTGATGATCTGAAACAAAAACAATTCAGGAAGGGGGCAAATACTTTTAACTTTTTACTTTAGCACTGTATGGAGGCAGTTGCTAACGCTCTCTACCCAGGCTCTGACAACACACACATGTAGTCATTTGTCGAAACCATCTTGTTTATGCACAATTTGAGATTTTTGGTGGCTAATGCTAATTTGTCAAAAGGTTGTAGGCTTAACTTCCGGCAGAAAAATACATGTGTAGCCGATTTAAAAGGGTCAATAGTGCACATCAGTCTTCTCAAGTGTGACATTTTCTGACGTTCTTTGTGGCTTTACACTTCCTGTTTTTGTCTCTGCGTGACACTTGGGAAATAGTGGTGGGAAAAAATAGCAGGATGGAATGACTCGATCACTAATAGTGTCTATATTGTTGATTAATGTTCAGGCTCAAGTATAGGCTGTCGTAATAAATCCTCCCACCCGGCTTCCACACATTTAGAGGTTGTTTGAAGTGCAGAACTCTTGTGCAGAAGTACTCGTAGCCCCGTTGTCCTCTCCCAGTGGGACCCGGTCATTCCCGTTCTGGTGTTTGGCCCCGAGGTTGGCGACTCCTGTTTGTTCCCAGCCGGAGCACCAGCGTCTATTTCTGGACACCCATGGACGACTGTCGGGAGGCGTTCCAAAACCGAAGTAGCCTGGGAGTAAGTGAGGTCAGGACATCGCTTTGTCATCCTCCTTCATGTTTTTGCCACAGTCTTTCTCTTTTAAAGTCCCATTCCGATGAGAAATTCAACTTGAAACCGCAGCGTTCGTGTGCTCATCTTGTTTTTTAGTTTACACCCCCCTCCTGCCTCCATCTTGAACAAATATCCAGCATATTTTCTCAGTGCTGGAGTTTGACACTTGGGAGTCCCACGAGTCCTGCAACGGATCAGAGGCGATACAGAATGCAGAGACCTAATCTTTTATCAGAAGTTGTGTTTTCCTTGTAAGGCCGTGCTACAGTGACACATAGGAGACAGTAAAATGACTCAACATTTCCAAAACTGGATCTGCCGGCTCCAGAAGTCATCCATCATTTGATTTAGTGCATAGTCTTACTTTTGGAGAGGAAAACGTTCGTCTTTCTGTCACCTAGAAAACATCTAGGTCTCCAGGTAGCAACACAGTAGCTTAATCCACACCAGGCTCAAACTTTTCACCTCTGTCTAGTAAATATTATTCTGTCGCAGTCTGTTTTTGCTCAAAGTATAATGATTAATTCCCAGCTCTCTGTAGAATTCACAAATCTGCTTTATGGTTGTAAGACCTTTTTACAGTCTTACCTTGGTCCGAAATTGCAAAGTTTGTAGTAAACAAAAAAAGCCCACTGAGCCACTGTCTTTGTATTCGACATATTACTTTTTATGACAAAAACAAGACAAGCTTTGTTTTAAAAAATGTTGCAGTTTCACATTGTACTTATTTTTGCTTTTCAGCTAGTGTACTATGGCCTAACTGGTGCACACTACCAAAACTTTGACTGGTTTATGCACTTATTATAAAACTAAAATGTGAAAAAAGCACCAGGAAACATACGTGAGGTCAAATTTTCACTTAAAGATTTAAACTACACTTGAAAAATATCCTTAGCACAGCTTGAATGTTTGCTCGTCTCACAGTGAAACATGGATCGGTTATGGGGTTATGTTATGTTATGTGCTGATGACGTGTGCTGTCAACAGGAAGTGACCTCACATTCCACATTTGACATTTTGTCTGCTCCAACCTTATACATCATCCACTCAGCCTGCTTCTCATATCAATCTAAAGTTTGACCTCTACCTCTGTAAGGTTTGGATTAGACAATGTTTTCTGTTTGGCAAAGTAGGTTAGAGCCTCAGTAAAATGTAGTTGAACCTTGAAGAGTTAGATAAAGAAATGACAGGAGATACAAATGTCACATAAATCTCCGCTGTACAGAACAAACAGACTCATAGAAGAATTACGGCAGTTTCCCTTAACCCTCCTGGTCCCTGGACAATTTTTTGTGTGTGTTTTTTGAATTTTTGGCTGTGTTGATGCAAATGGCATAACATTTGGCCAGGTTGTATATTTTGTGGTGAATTTTATGCCTTTTAAGCTAAATAGTGCCACCTGTGTCCCTTTGGCATTTTTTGTACCATTGACTCCCATTCAGTTTTTTCAGTTTTTTTCAAGACACTGCCATTACAATTGGTTTTCTGTGTCTTGTCTATTTTTAGTTGTTTTTTAATGTTTCCATGGCAACCATTAAAACATTTTTTGTGTCTGTGGAACCCAGGTGGAGCAGTTTATTTACAAGTGACTTTGCACAAAAAAATAAAAATTGATCCAAATCAGTGTTTTTTGACTTGGATAAAAATAAATAAATAAATTCATAAAATACTTTTTGTGTTTTTTTCATAAAACACAAAAAGTAAACACACAAAGTGACTTTTAAGGGGTTAAAAATTCAGAAAAAGTCATACATATTTCTCATGTATGGTGAGGACTGAAGTTAATTACTGGCTTAAAAATAAAAATTTTGGAAAAAATATGTGACCACACCACAGGAATACATATGCTCTACTAATGCTATTGGCAATTTGAATAAACATTGAATAGAACCACATTGATGGAAGGAAAAAATCACAACATATTAATCATGACAATTAAACAATTTGGGGGCTCATGTGGGAGGTACAACAGAAACTCGTCCGAACACTGCAACGGACCCACTTTTAACAGGTTTATTGCGACTTCTGCCTTTTATTTCAGTCAATGGCAGACTCCTGTTTGTCCGTCAGACTAAAGTCACCTGAGGAGAGAGAAAAGGTCAGAGCCGAGCAGAGGAAAAACAAAACAAAAGACAATTTAAAGTCGTGACGTTTCATAATTTATTTCAATGTGTTTTTGTAACATTGGAGACTCAGTCAGTCCTGAATTGATGGCACAGATCAGTAATAATGTTGTCAGGGGCGGACATTGCAAGGTCCTGTTACTCACCATCTTTTATTTTGAACAGTCAGAACAGCATTATTTGCCGCGACAGTTTCGAGAAAAAGATTAGAAGTCTTTCATTTTTTGTCTGCGCGTAGGTGACGGAGCTAGGACATAGTTACTCTTGTCCCTGTGTGATATTTGCTTTCAGTTTCACAAAAGGTCACCACAAAATGCCTGTAGTGGTGCGCGCTTGTATCTCATCTAGCCTTTAATCTAATGTGCCAGCGGAATGCGACCAGGCACAAACAGTGAGTTGTAACTAACACCTGCTCTGAGTCATCTGAGCTTGCCGTATTAGAAATCTTGGAAATGTTTCTGCAGAAAGGTACTGAGGTCAGGTCCTGTCTGTGTGGGAGGCTGCTGTTTAAAATGAAGCTGGTAAACAACATGGAGACATTTCTGACGGCCTCATCGGCCTGTTATCCAAAGTCGCATCACAAGATCAAATCAATTTTCTGATGTGGGAAAGGTTTTCTTTGTGTTTGTACAAGATGTCAAATATGACTATTACCAGCTTCTCGACATGTTGTTGGGTGTAAACAGTGGCAATGAAATGAAGTGTTTTGCTTTTTCCCTCAAGAAGGTCATTTTGCCAAGTTCATCTTAAAATACATGTAATTGGACTATAAAATTATTATTGAATAACTATCTACATACTGCATACTTTTTTCATATATTATTGCTCTGTCTATCTTGTCTTTGGAAACTGGTAAAATACGCATGAACTCTGAAACTTTGCTTCTCCACTTCTCAACTGTTGACATTAACATAAAACAAAAATGTCAATACCAAGAATGGTATTGTGTAAAAATGAGGAGTACTAGTAACATAACACTGGTTTTGTGTATTCCCACTCCGTGAACTGCAGTTATCACTTACAGACAGCATGCTAATTTAAGATAGCTGTGTTTGCTCAGAGCAGTTTGGTACGTTTTACTCATTGATGTATTGTCACGCAAGGATCCAGAATAGTTAATGACAACAATCGATTTACTGTGGATGTTGCTCACTGGAGATTAAACCCAAAAAGTGCCATCATGTTCCGCGTATTCACTTCTGACCAATGTACGTGAAGGCAGGGCAGAACGGTGATGTATAAAAATACAACTCTGTAAATGAATGTATTCGAGCTGAATCTCTAGCTTCAGCAATTTCAACAAACAATGTTTTTTTGGCCACAATGATTTTTTCAACATGTATAAGAATGACAGCATACAATGGAAAAAAAAAACCTTTGCTGTTCCCCACTGACTTTCTTTCAGAAAATGTCCATATGGAGCACCCATAGTGTTCCCTGGTCTGGAAGGCCGGGACCCCTTCAAAACTGAGGTCTCGGGGCGCTTCTAAGTGAACTCTGCTGCAGTTTGATTGAAATGTGAATGCCAAGCGGACCACAGACGAGCCCAAACAGAAAGAGCATCATAAATTAGCAACAAAATATGTCACGTAACGTTAAGCGGTTTTTACTGACAGATCGAATTGGATCGTTTTCAGTTTTGGTGCTAAAATGACTAAATGAAACAGACTACATGTGTTTGTCTAAAAGCATATTTTTATAAATATCCAGTCCAGAAAACCTTCTGTTCTTTGGCTTGTTGACAGGTCAATTGAGTTTTAGGAGTTCTCCAACTTTTCTGACTAGAGAAAAAAAAAAGGGGGAAAAAAAGGAATTAGAGCCAAAAAAGCTCTGTGTATCTTTACAGTAATCTATCTTAACGGAACCACTAGATGAAGATTTCTGCATGTGTCCTTGTACCTTTTTTACAATTGTTTTCTGATTCTTTTCTAGATGTTAAACGTTCTCAGTTTGGTGCCCTGAGGGATACCACCTGTCCACTGTGTTCTCTTTCACAAAAACAGACGGGTGTTGCTTTTATGAGCCGAGCCTGTATCAGAAAAAGATTAAGAGGTTCTCTGAGGTTCATGTTTCATTCTGGGATCATTGTTATTGGTATTTACAGCACTCTAGATAAAACTCTGCTGGAGCCTGAAGAATGCCAAAAATATCAAAGTGGTGAGAAGACGGCAGCTCTCAGGACAAACATACAGTAAAGCTGACATATATGGCAGTCGGTACACAGCCCCCCTCCCCGCTGACCCCCTCTGCTCGCGTACTAACCTCCGATTTCCTGTTGTATTTTGGGGAAGGCTCAGTCGGAGCGTGAGAATGCTTTTGGGGCAGGCTGTGTTGACCCAGAGCTATTTGAAGCAGGCTGCACAAACACTGGAGCACCAATTTAACAGCAAAACTCCACCTCGGTTTTAAGGCTAGAGCGCTGGGTCCATTCAGTTTCCAAAGTCACTCACTGGAAACACTTGCCAGTATGTTCAGTCTGAGAAACATGTAACCAACCATTCAGTGTGCTATTAAGAACACGGGAATAAACAGGAAATTCCCAAATCCAGGGGATCCTTTTTACCCTGCGGCAGCTTCACCATCTGATGACGTAGTGTCTCTCAGGGAAGGGCAAGTTGTCCACATGGGATCATCATTTTTTGATCCTATATTCTACAAAGCTCACAATTCACCGCATCATCGAGTCACTTTAGAGTATTTCATGAAGGTTTGTACAAGGCGTAAAGATGACTACAGAGCAAAACTTCTCCAATTTACGTTCTTTTTCTCTTTCTTTCTCACGGTTTATCAAAGCAGCGCAAATCTCAAAGCGACTACAATCTAAAATCACTCACATCTTGTCATAAACCTGTTAATGAATATGTTCTTTGGTTTGTTTAAATGCAAACCTACTTCATTCGACGAAAGCCTGAATCAGTTTGTTGCGATCTGAAACCTAAGGCACTATCTTGCACTCAACAGTTGCTGCCTTCAGGGAAACTGCGGGAATAAAACAGACGATTATCTGCTAAAATAAAAACAGTCGGACTCGACAGCGATCGTCAAACCAAAGAACAAGATGAGACTGATGAAACTTGATGAAATTTACCTGTTGAAACAACTCACAAACAGATAAAGTGCAAAATTATATAAAAGGGACAAATGTGGAATAAAATGAAAATGAAAACATATCAAAAAGTGTAGTTTAAAGTAAATCATTCATTCATTTATTTGAGCAGTTAAATATTTACTTCATGCACTGATTATGCTTTGTATCTGTTAACTGTTTACCATTATTTTTTGTCACAAAGAAAGCCCGTTTCATCAATATACCCTCATATATAGTACCAATACACACAAATATACACATAAATACATATATACACATCAGTCATCTACAAACTGAGCAAATTTGACTCTGCTAGCATTTACTATTTGGGAAGATGCTCGTTAATGCTCTGTAGATGCTAACGTTAGCTCAATGTCTGTACAGTTCTACAGTCATAGCTAACCTTGATTTGATGACTTTCAGCTACATCCTACTGTTGTCACACACTGTTCTCAGTCATATTTACTGGATGTACACTTCAGGTCCCTGTCACACCGTGTGACTTTTTTTTCCCAGCTTTCACCACACAATGTCTGTGTAAATGGGGTAGAACCGGCAGTGTGACAGACGCCAAAGGGAGCCATTAGAAACGCTGAGTGTGTTGTGGGCCACGATTCAACTCTGATCAACAACTGGCAGTATTAACAAGATGTCTTTCAGAGAGGCCTGTAAGCGTACATTTATTTATATAGTCCTGACTGAAGGGAGAAGATATCAGATAGTGGCAGTTGAAATGAGTTTCCTTGGCTTCTCTGCTAAGAGTGCTGCCCCCATGACCCGGCCCCAGATGAGAGGAAGAAGATGGATAGATTGCGGATCCAATAGTGTAAAATGTAATTTAGTTTTAGTCATAATGTAGTCATCTAATAATCAGTATCCTAATCCTTATCCTCCACTAAAATGTAAATGGTAATGCATTTTTAATGTGTTTTTTTTTTCTTTTTCTAAAGTAATTATTTCTACCTGAATGAAATGAAACTTCTACAAACCTGTTACGGCTGGTATTGAAGTCCCAAGTGTTAACATAGTTTGACATTTAAAAGCCTTTTCATCTCCTGTCGTCTTCCTGAAGCTCTAACAAATGTTTGTTCACTTCCTTAACGCTCAAAAACGTGAGTTCTGATTGGATCGCTTCTCAACTTGTCCCGCCTCCTCCTCTTTTTGATTGGATTTCACCTCTCTCTGTCTGCATTTTAGTTTTTATTCAAGTGTTGATACATTTAGTCAGCTTTTTCCTTCTCAATACTTTTACTTTTTAATTACTTTAATTTTTGGATACAAAAATATGTTGTTGACGTATATTTTTTGTAATATCATAAAGGTCTGTTTAAACTCTAGGCAAATGGTGCTGATGTAACAGGCTCTTGTTAGCTTCATATTTCTCTTTCAACTCTTTCAAAGCAAATCATTTCTGCAGAAGTTTCTTAGTTCACCTAGTTCTAGTTACACATCGAAAGCTCTTTCCCATTAGGTTGTGAATCACTAGAAGATGGACATTTTTACACTAGAGCAGATTGGATGTAACTGCACAGAACATTCTGTAATTAAAAGATGGTACAGAATATGCAAGCTATTACTTTTTTTTAACCCAATTCTCATGTTCAAATGACCGTCTTGTATTTCTGTAAAGGTTAATTATAAAAGGACGACTGAAGAAAATCCTGTTCGCACCAATTATCTAACCACACCAGTTTAGCTAATAGTTTCCTCCTGTACGTGGGGACTGATCAGAGGGACGTTGTATCCCTCCAGCTGCCACTCATCACCAGAACCACAACCAGGAAGTTGTTGTGGGAGTTTAAGAAGAGGGGGGTTGACAGGGCAGACCCCAGATTGGCCAGGGATTTAATGACTCGACCTCCCCCGGGGTTTCACCGCGGTAAACATCCCTCAGAGTTCTCTCAGAGTTTAGATGGCGCAGCTCCAGGACTCCCCTAAAAACCCCCGTCTCACAAAAGTTCACGTATCTTTACAACATTTCCAAAAATGTGGATAAGTAAACGATAAATGTTCCAGAGGAAGTGTTACGTGTCATATTTACATCACAGATACGGACTGATATAACATCCTGGGCTTCAGTGTTTGGAGGAAAAATAAAGAACATTAATATAAAATTACTTAAGAGACATTTATCACATCTGGTTACACAAAAACAGCACGTCTTCGAGTAATATATGAAGATAAAGCCTGAAGAAAAAATAAATATAGGAAAAAAGTGAGCAGAAACACAATGTAGAAAAACAGTTGTAACCCTAACACATTACACACATTGTATTTTCAGTTGGAACCTGGCACTAAAATCTTACAAATGTGTCCTGAGAAATTGGAGCTGGAACCACTCATAGTAGGAGAACGCAGTACAGATAAAGAGGTAGAAATGTACTCAAGTAAAAGTAAAAGTAACACATGAAAATGATTACTTAATTGAAAGTACTTTTACTTTTAAAGTGTAAAGTAAAAGCATTTGACTCAGCTTCAGCAGCAAATCATTATAAAATTGTTTGAATTTATTAAAAAAAAGGTTGGTTAAATAATAATTTAGAATGATTAAAAACTCATTATTAGAGTCACATTAGGACTGTATCTTTTAGCTCAATGGAAGTGAAAGGATCCTTAATCAGTCTGATCGATGTAATGAATGTCAAAGAAGTTGTGCAGTTTTCCCATGGCTAACAAATATTTACGTCTGACGTCAGTGCTCAAAAACGTGAGTTCTGATTGGATCTCATCTCAACTCGTCCCGCCTCCTCCTCATTTTGATTGGATTTTGGCTTTTGTTTCGTTTTCATCCACGTCGATACATTTAGTCAGAGTTTTTGTTTTCATTAAGTACTTTATATTTGTTTTTGCTTCAAGTTCGATCGCACAAAACATGTCGCTGATAAAATTATGATGTAAAACATTCGTCAACAAAACTAACACTTTGTGACTGCGTAAAGGGCCTCCAATTGACCACAACAGAAATCAACTCAAGACACAGCTTTGGTCTACCTTCAAAGAGAGAAAAAGCTAGATCTTTTCAAAAGTACAACGTCATTTTGATTTGCAGAATACTATATTTGTACATCCCGGAATGCTGCAAACTGACATAAAAAGAAGCAGAAATTCACACACAGGCCCATGACTGTGTCCCAGCTGAGCGTCCTCAGTCTGGGCCCGGCTCAGTGTTGTTCTGCCAAAGTCTGGTCAGATTAGTGGTTGCCAGGCTGACGGCTGACTGCGCTGGTGGTTGTGTTTTGTGGGTGGCTGGAAATGGCTGGAGCCCACTCTGTCATTTTCTGGGTTGGCAGTTCAACCACAAACAAACACACACATACACACACACACACACACACTGGTGGTTAAGCCGCCATCGAACCATTTCACAGCGTGTCTCCTCCGTCCTGGACTATTACAGCCATGAGTCAGAGCAGAGATATATTGCTGTTAGAGAGAGTCCACCCACTACATTTAGTGAAAGATGTTTTGTCCGTATGAGCGAAATCAGGAAGTGTAACCATGTGAGAAAATTTTTTAGATCTGATTCCATGTCTACCATTTCTATACATTTTCAGTGCTAATATAAAACATCTCGTGACCAAACTGTTAAAGAAGTTAGCGTACATTTTGGCACAGTGCTACGAACAATATGAAAATAACAGATTAAAAAAACAAGAGCCATTGTCACCTTAAAAGCTGCCATAATTTGAATCATTGAAGTGCAATATTTTAACTTCTTTTGTGGATGTGAAAATAGCTGTGAAATAGCTGAGTGTAATGGATATGTTTGTATTTTTAACTTATAGCCTTCATCTTTTTACCTTTTTAAGCAGTACTGTTATTTATTTATACCTTTTGTGTTGATCCAAAACCCCGGCATCCAATAGTAGTCATTAAAGTAGTAATTCTAATTCTGTCATCAGGTAAAAGACAAATCAGTTTCTCAATGTATTTTTCTCTTGTCCACAAACAATCGGTATATTGATTTTTAAAATGTCTCCTATTGTATTTACAGATACAGGAAAAATGTTCAGACAGAAAATCATCTCTATGTTAATGTTACGGCTCTCTGTTGTGTAAATGAGCATACGGGTTTCCATGGTAACGACATAAGCCAAGGGTCTCAAGCTCAAATTAGTGATGGGCTGGAATAGTAAATAAGAAGAAGATTGTGACACTTCTATCGTCTATTTTTATTAAGTTTTACAGTGTTTGAATGTGAGGGTTTTTCTTTATCGTCTTTTTTCTTTATTTTATTTGTTATTTGTTTGTTTTTAACCTCTTTTTCACACATCATTTTTTTAATTCTCTTCAATTTGCCCTCATTGTAAGCCCCATTTTTGATCCCTGGACTCTTGCTAAGTGTCATTTTATCTAACTTTATGGAACATTCCTCCATGTTACTTATCTTTACAATAGTTTAGTGCCTTTTGTCTCTGATTAATATGAGAAGTCGCTAATGTACGTTGTATGTAAGTCGCTAAATGTGTAGCTAATGCATCAGATTTTCACACTAATTATTGGTTTGTGAGCTTTAAAACTTGGTTTGGGTGGAGAAAATACATTTTGGGAAAAAATCCGACATCCTTCAGAGACTGTAGTGTCGCGGTAGCAATCTGTGAATATGAATTACCGAAAGCATTGCCGCTAGGGCCATGTTTGTTTTGCTCTGCGTCACTCGGCTGCACAGAGACAATTGTATCAGCAGCCATCTTGCCAAAAAACCTGAATCGCCCTAGAAATTTAAAGTACCAAACCACAGGAACAACATAACGGTGTCTCAGGATCCGAGTTATTACAGTGTCGTACATATTTTCTCAGTAAACATCTTTTATCGTAAATCTGAGTCCATTATCATTTGTTAAATTTGCAGTCTAAATGAAATGAACATTTACAAAGCTTATGTAAATCAACAGAGCAGGCCGCCTCGGATACAAGCAAACAAACAGTCGTGTGTCTCTGTCCGTGGTTACTGCGACTCTGAGGATTAATAAACTCTGTGTCTGTGAATCTCTTCCTGTAACGGGAGCATTTGTTTCCTGGATTCCACTGCGGTGCTTTGAATATTATTGTTCTACAGTCTGTCTTCTTCTGTCTGCGCCGTCAGTGTTTAATGTCTGTTCTGGTGTCGATGTGACTCCGTAGATCATTTCTGTGTGCGTTTATCAGGCTCGTTTGGAACACGGAACGCCACAGAGGATTGTCTGAAAGATGCTATTGACGTAGGGAAACTGGATTAGTGCTTACAAGGCTACAAATCAAAAGTTGTTGAATGGTACATATCTCCTGAGCAGGGAAAGAACTGGAGATTGTTTGTTTTGGATTTGATTTTCTTGGCCAGGATTCTCTCTTCACTTTTCTCTCAAAACACAGAGTTTCTATTAACCATTAACTGTATGTATTTACACTGTAGATTAAATAAAAACTCATTTTAAGTCATCACTGTTGTGCTCCTTTTCAGATTTTTCTTTTTCGATTTAAAAAAACGCCACAACCAAATTGGAGCGTCTAATTGGCTGAGGCTGTTTAAATGGGTACTAGTGAAGTGAAGTGGCTTTTGTGACCTCACAAAATCTCAAACATCTCAAGCAAGCCAATTCAGAAGCTCAGAAATATTTAAGTAGAAAAAAGAGCTCCAACAGGTTCATATTTTGGAGTTCAGAAGACATTGGAGAGGCTTCACAAGGAGATAAAACATTTCTGAATTTATTAATGGTTTTGTATCTGTGTGGTGCCAGGAAATCCATACAGTGGATTGGATTAGTTATAATATAATTCTTTTTTTTTTAAGATAACCTTTAATACGTGATTTTTAAAAGAATTTAATTTACTTGTGTATTTAATTACCTTTAATGTTGCCATGTTGATCCACATTAACTAATAGGAGAAAGGTGAAGCAAAGCCATTGTAAATAGTTAATAGAAAAACATATTTGTCAAATCAAACTGTCTTCATTTGAGACAGAAATGCAACAAGTGAGACCACCTTTGAGGTTTTTTTTTTTTCTACAGTAAACTATGTCATTGACAAAGCCCACTCACTGTACAATGACTAAGGCCTTTGATCATCTTTATCCTTTCATCATGTCAGAGCCATGTAATAGACCAATACACAAAGGTCTATCATTTTATCTGATTACTAGGTGTACCGTTGGCATATTCTTGGCTTATATTGTCTGCCTTTTTTGTTTTTTGACAAACTTTTCAATGACAATTTTATTTATTTTGAATTTATTTTATTTTCTTGTGTATTTTTTGGCCATGAAATCCAATTAATATAGTTTGTTGCATAAATTAAATTAAATTAAATTAAATTAAATTAAATTAAATTAAATTAAATTAAATTAAATTAAATTAAATTAAATTAAATTAAATTAAATTAAATTAAATTAAATTAAATTAATTAAATTAAATTAAATTAAATTAAATTAAATTAAATTAAATTATTCTGGTGATTCATTAGGGTTTTCTTCAGATAGGTTGGGGGATGGGATGGGTTACAAATCTAGGACTTTGCCTTGGAGAATCCAAATTTAATTCCTGATTTGTTTTAGTTTGTGTTTTGATTTGGAAACACTAGCTTTGTTTGGCACATTTGCTTTTTTGCTTTTTTTTTTTTTTGCCTAAACATAACTCATTTCATTTTGTTTCAACCTCATTTAACAAACATCTTTTTTCTGCTACTAAACAAGGAGAAGGTGACTCTGACGTAAACTCTACATCATTTTTCCTCCAAAATGGACCAGCTGTTTGTTTGTTGGATATAAATCAATGCACTTGTGTCCTTCTCCCCATGGATGCATTATAAAAGGCACCATCACCGTACGCCCCTGAAGCTGAGGGTGTGGTGCTGCTGGTAAACAGTCCGACAAATAACAACCAACTTTCATGTTCAATGGAGCGCACTAAAAATATATCTTTGATGTTTCTTTGCTGCTGGGAGCCTGATTGATGTATGGGGGCTTTGTTGAGACGGCCAGCTGCCTGAGCCGATGTGTGCTGCATGAGTTTAAAGCCTTATCATTGAAACACTTATGGACAAAACAAGTCACTGTGCTCTGAATCTCAGACATTACTGATTGCAATATTGATGTAAATGTCTCCTCACTGTAGCCGTGATACAATACAATTCACCCACTGCTTTGAAATAGAATACAAGACTGATCGTTAAATAGACATCCCCTTAGATGACCAAGGTATTTGATATATTAACATAAAGTGCTGTAATCAGCCATGAAAAACTGAAAAACTTATTTTGACAGTGGACAAATCAGGAATAGCAGTTACTTTAATTCTATGTAACTTTCTAACTTTTCCAAATTCATTCCATGGGCCATTGACATCAAGACACAGTGGATTCGAGTCAAACAATGTGACATGTATGAAGATTATACCATTTCAAAAAATTTCACAGTGTGACAGAGGCTTTAGAGAAGTCAGTCTGAGGTGCTTCTTCTGGTTGGTCAGCTGGTTAGCTTGCTACTAACCTAACTCTTGGTGCACATACAGATCATTTCTCTGGGCTGATTCAATTAACTGATAATCAGTTGGAGCTGTCCTCTTCGAGCTGAACCAGCAAGAAGTTGTAATCCTGTGGAAAATATAGGTTTTGTGTCTTTTCTGAATTAATCAAATATTGAAGAGTGGCGTTAGGATCAAAATTTGTCAAAAAGGTAGTAATTCGAAGCTTGATTACAAGGCCATTTAAAAGTACCACTCTTTCTAATTAACTGCTTGACTCCCTTTTGAAAAACACTAGAACATTGTGAAGATGTTGAGCTCAAGATTAAAGTTAGTTTAATGTAGCTCTTTTGATGTCACTCATTAACTCTGATTACATTGTACTAAATTGTTTGATACCTCGAGGTAGATTACAGACTGGGATCTGAGGTGGCCTTTCATTTGGCCCAGTCGAGTATAATTGATGGAGTCTGAGTGTGAGTGTATATGGGAGTCTGGCCAAAGGCAAACTCCCACCACTTCCTCATTCACTCACCCATACATCTCTGTGACTGGCAAAACAAACCAACTCTCTGTTTACTACACTGTATTTATGAGAGACTTCCAGCGTTATCGACACTCAACCTCAGTATACTTAAACTAAAAAGAACTCTCGAAGGAAGTTAGATGAAAGGCTTGTAACTCGTGTAAACAAGAAAATACTATTGGAATTACATTATTGATAAGTTTAGATTGTCTTTTTTTTAAAGGCCTAAATGTCTGTTCGTTTTTTTCTCCAAAGCACTTAAATCCATTATTCATTCACTCCACAGTCACACACTGGTGGTGAGCTGGCCTCTGACCACCAAACACAACACTACAAAAGCACTCACACATTCATACAGCAGTGTTCTGGCACTGTATACAAGGTGGGTTAAGTGTCTTGCCCAAGGACACAGTGACAGTATGAACTGGGGTAAGTGGGGATTGAACCGGCAACCTTCCGGTTATTGGTAAAATGGAAAAAAATGCTTTGGTGTTTTAGCAAAGAAATGTTTTTTAAATGACTATCTATATATATATATATATTTTTTTTTTTTGTTGTTTTATGTATATTATGTAGAAAGACAAATACAGCTTTACTAAACCATTTGGAGAACACACGCTAAAACTATTAAGGCATAATTTGTTTAATGTAATTGTGCTTTTTTATACCCTCACATCAAAGCTACTGTTGGACCATTACAATACAGGGGTTCCGCAGAATACCATTATTAGATAATTACAATACAGGAGTTCCACAGGGTACTGTTATTGGACCCTTAAAAATGTGCTTTTCACAAAAATGGCTTTGTTTATTATTTAAGAAAACAGAGGAAACTGTGAGTAAAAACCGAGGCAAACGTTTATCATTTACTTGTGACACATGGCATTTATGAATTGCAGCCGTCAAAATACACAAGGAACTGCAGTGATATATTAAATATCACTAGCGCATTTATAAAGGTTAGCTTCTGCAAACAGATGGTCTGATTGCTTAAAGTCATTGTTTTACTTTGTATCCATTAGCACATGACAAACACCGACAGTCCTGGCAGTAATGGCCCGCGTTTGTTTACTGACTTTCTCATTACGCTCGGCAAATAGCTTCAGACAGGGACGGAATCACATTGCATGCATATAAATCAGCGGTGCACCTTAAATGTTCCTCCCGGGGGATGAGACGGAGCGGGGAAGTCACATCCATGAACACTGCACAGATAAAGGGATCCATAGGGAGTAGAATTCATTTCAACATAAATGCATATACGCTTGAATTTAATTAGAGTGAAATGGTAAATGGACTTGCTGCTGGGAAAAGGAGGACGTCTTTGTTACCCTGTTAGCCTCCCCGGTGATTGGAGTGCATACATCTCAGTGAAATAAACTGTCAAGACAATTTTCTTCAGTAACAAAAGCCACTTAAATCTCTTCAGTAGTCTCTCTGAGTTATATTTTCTAAATGAAACCAGCGTCTTTGTCTTTCCAAAACTAAAATATGTATTGTGAAATCATTACCAATTTAGCTTCCATTCATTAAAAAAAAAATTCATTGGAACTGTGCTGTTAAAACATTATTTACTGTGAAATGTATCTATTATCTAATACATCTATTTTTAATGTGAGAAATTGCCAACCACAGCTGCAAATGTAAATGTGACTTTTTTTTACAGTGCAGTGCAATGCTCCACCAAACTGCAGCATTGGGCTTTGGGACTTTGTAGACGTTTAAATGACCAAAAAGAAATATAACTTAATAAACCCAAGATATAAAAGGAAAGGAAGCATCACGGTCTTACTGTGATATTTCTGTAAAAAAACAACAAAAAAACATTAAAATAATCCAACTGAAAGCACATTAGAGCTTAATGTCTTATATATACCCTATGGAAGGAATGTAAACTAGAATATGGATTAACAGAAGGCTCAACAGAAGCCATAGTACTGCATATATTTCACATATTTCAGTTTTAAATTCAGACATAATGAGTGTAGGGAATAGGGTCCTAATTAGGTGTGACAGAACCGAACAAAACTGACAGAAGCAATAAAAGCTGTGTCTGGTTCATATTTCTTTTCTTTTCTGCACTGTACACTCATGCCTTTAGTGTCCACACGACCTGCATTTCAGGAGGGACTTTGAAAGCATCGTGGAATGTCATGCTGAAGTAGGAATGCACAGTATATTGAAAATGTATTGCAATATTTCTATCACCAAGGCTGCTTGAACTGTACCAATGCTATATTATTGACTGTAAAGGTTGACTCATTGTGTGTCAAAAAAAAAAAAAAAAAAAAAAAAAAAAAAAAAAAAAAAAAAAAAAAAAAAAAAAAAAAAAAAAAAAAAAAAAAAAAAAAAAAATTTGGTGGGTTAAAAAAAAAAAAAAAAAAAAAAAAAGAGGGGGAAAAAAAAACACCAAAAAAAAAGGGGGGGGGGGGAAAAAAAAAAAAGGGAAAAAAAAAAAAAAAAAAAAAAAAAAAAAAAAAAAAAAAAAAGGGGAAAAAAAAAAAAAAAAAGGGGGGGGGGGAAAAAAGGGAGGGGGGGGGCCAATTTTTTTTAAAAAAAATTTTTATTTTTTAAAATTTTTTCCGGCTTTTGAAAAAAAAGGGGGCCCCCCGGAAAAGGGGACCCAAAAAAAAGGGGCCCATTTAAAAAGAAACCCCGGGGGCAACAACCCCGAAAAGCCCAAACCCCACAGGAGATTTTTTGCTTGTTTTTTTGCAAAACCCCTTACATGGGCACCATGCTGATTTTCATTCACAAAATTGACAAAAATGGCGTTGCATGTTTTAATTATTTATTGACTATTTATGTAGATCTGTAAATATTATAGCGTTAATTACAGAAGCGATCATTTATTTATACCGTTGTGTGCACTTGTTGCTGTTTTCTTTTCATCTACAGTGAATGGTTGCATGGTTGTAGTAAAAATAAAAATAAAAATAACCAAGTTGCAGGGATTTATTCACTGTCTGTTGATTAGTGCCTTGTATTGATGGTTTACACTTGTTGATGTAAATACGAGAAATATCACTTCATATACATGTCGGCCATAACTGTAATAACAGTGTAATAAAATGTCATCAGATTGTTTATGAATTAGAATACTTCAATAACAACAGTAGAAAATCGCTTTTTTTTTTTTTTAGTGCTTTCTGAAATTTAAATTCAAAAAGCTAGCTGGTTTTTAACATTTTACAGCATTATTGTTTAGTTTCACAATTTTTGGAACTTAAGCCAAAGTGGTACAATACTCTTATTGTCAATGCTTTGTATCCCTTTCGACATCAGAACTGCCAGTCCAGCCTTTTCTCTTATCTTTTTATTATACAGTTTATGATTTCTAACGCCGTGTCAACCTTCCATTTCTGTTTTCCGCCTGTATTTTCAGATCCATTACCTGTCCTCAACCTATTTTGACAGTAAACAGAATTCATTTGTGCCTCTCTTTTCAGTTGAGAGCTATCTGTCTGAGCTGTGTTTGACCAACCCAGAGCCGGCTAATTAAATCAGTCTCAATCACATTATTACCATGGCGACTCGGGTCTGACCCTGTCCGCTCAGTTTGACACCGGTGACCCCAGGCTTAACAGACACTTGTGTCCGTGCCCGCCTTTTAATTAACAGCGCTCTCTTTGTCCGCCGCTCACTCTCAGCAGAGTGAATGACAGCTGATTTGTTTTCACCGTGACGCACGAGGCGCTGAATGGATTTATGGGGTCTAATTATACACAACAAATCGTCATTCAATTAAAGCTTCATACCCACTTGTTGATGCTTTCAAGGTCTGCAAATGCTCTTCTCGAGGTAACAGCATTCATAAATTAAATCTTGATTTGTTGTAGTATTCCAGGAAGAATATCGTGGGTCGGACAAGGCTAAAACAACGAAGATACTGAGTAGAACAAGTACATGACCCTAAACATAAGTCTATTCATAATCTTCGATGGACAATTTTATCAACAGTTAGAGAAACATAATAAATAAACTAATTCCAATTTTCAAAGTGGATTTTGTTTTTCCGAGTATGTTTTGGTGCTTACAGGAAACGCTGAAAAGTTATCAGTTAGTAACCTTAAATACTCAAAATGTATTTTAATAAAAAACTGGACAAAATCACCACTGTAAATTACTAACGCACATCAAACTGAATTTTAAAGCTTATCTTAAAATTATCTTAAACTACAGACTGATCCGACAATTATCTCGGTCTTGTGTGAATGCTTTTCCAATTGTCATCCACATTTCTACTTTCTGTTCAACATGCTTCCTTTTTAATCAAGGCTAAAATACACTAATAAATACACTAATACAAATAGCATGTTGCCCAAAGATGACAGCTAATGTCAATCACATAATGTCTAAAAACAAATATATTTCCAACACCTAAACATATAAGATATACTAGACATACTAGAGTAAATCACATTATGTTAGAATCTTTTTTTTTTTTTTTTTTTTACATGGTTGCCTAGGTAACCACTGTGAAAGGATGTTATACTTTAAATACTGAATATAGGTCAAAGCAGCATTCTACAGTTGTCCTCCATTTCTGATGCTGGCAGATTAAAAATTAAAAAAATTAAAAATCAATCACTGCTGTGGCAAAGATTTATGTAATAAAACTTAAACAATGCACACCACTCCCTCTAGTGGTACACAATGATGTTACAAATAAAGCCAAGCATTCTATGGATATTTTTAGAATTTTTGATTTACAGCAAAACAATAACATATTAAGTAACAGTAAAAGAAACCAAAACTTATCTTCCTTGTACATCACTCGTGTTGATGCGAGGTTAATGCAACATTAACTTCAGAACTGTGTCCAGTCCAGCCCCTGGAGTTAATCACCTCATTAGTCCATTATCAGCTCCATCTTGTGGAAAACGGCTTAGGACTTTCACTAATCAGCCCCGTACGACGCACCGAGAGCTGGGTTGTGCTTATCGCCGCCAGGGCCCGGTGCGAGGGGTCTCCAGGGCCGGGCCCCACCCCGACGGCCCTAGCAGCCCATAAACCAGGCCACCAGACCTCTTTGGAGATTTCCACCGGACCAGAACGTGTTTCATCTTCCAGCCCCCCTCCCTTCCTCACATTCCTCGTCCCCAGACTCCACAGCACATGTCGAGTGGATATACGGCTGTCAGCGTCACACCAGATATTCTCAGAGGAAGAACAAATGTCTTTTATAGGGTTACAACTGGTTTGCGTTATTTTAGAATTGGCTCAGCTTGTGTCCGCACACCTTAATATCAAGTTCAACACCCAGCAACATCTATTACACTTGGACTGTGTCACGTTAGGAGCAAAACGTCTTTCTTAGACCTGACAGACATTCTGCTACTCTGCTGTTATGAGGACTTTACATAACCCACTTTTATTTTTTGAACAAACTGCAAACCCTGTTATTTTCAAATAGAACGTCGACATCCAAGTATCAGTCGGAAAACTTTAAGTCTCATAGAAAAGAGAGGGTTGTCATAAACTCCCAGTACAATATTTTCCATCCATCACCTTCCACTTACACAGAATACAGAATCTTTTGTCCAATTTAAGAAATAGGCCACGATAGTTGATAAGAATCCTTTCAGGGGCCGAAGAGAATGACATTTGTAAGCATTTATTAAATTTTGAATGTGAGATTTCATCTTCATTTTAGTATTGCATAAGTTATCTTTTAATCTCAATTTCCTCTGTTTATGGAAACTGTTTGTAGTTGGATTTGAACAGGTTTTAGTTGGATTTGAACAGGTATTAGTTAAATTTGAATGGGTTTTAGTTGGATTTAAACAAGGTTATTCAGATTTGAATAGGTTTAATTGTATTTGAACTGGTTTTAGTCAGATTTGAACATGTTTTAGATGGATTTGAATTGGTTTTAATTGGATTTGAACAGGTTTTAGTCAGATTTGAATAGGTTTTAATTGGATTTGAACAGGTTTTAGTCAGATTTGAACATGTTTTAGATGGATTTGAATTGGTTTTAATTGGATTTGAACAGGTTTTAGTCAGAATTGAACAGGTTTTAGTTGAATTTGAACAGGTATTAGTAGAATTTAAACAGGTCTTAGTGGGATTTGAACAGTCTTTAGTTGTATTACAACAGGTTTTAGTTGAATTTGAGCTGATTTTGGATAGATTTTAACAGGTTTTATTTATCTTTGTAGCAAAAATCAAATCCATTAGAACCTCGTGCCAAAAATATCACTTTCCAAATGTACTGAAGGGCCACATGAAACACTGCAAAGGGCCACATTTGGCCCCCCCCCCCGTGTAGTGCCACTGTTGCACCTTAACTGACACCTTGCTCGTTACTTCTTCTTGAAAGCTTATTGATTTTTGAAGTTGGTATATCTAGATGGAACCACTGACAGTGCTTTTAAAGTGTTAGCGTTTCTCCAAAAGGTGTCTAGTAATTGCATTCAGTCTTTTATTCCAGACATTTTATTCCTAGCGAGCGACGTCCAGGTGTGACCAGATTCTTTCCAGTGTTTTCTACTAATGCTTTATTTAGTTTAATGTTACCTCTTTAACTCACAAAGCGCTCCTGAGCATTTGCTGTCCGCTTCCTGAACTCTGAGCCACGTTTAATGGGTGACTTCACACTTTGTTAGCCCACACTTCTGTATCTGCCATCGGTGACTCATCCTCCTGCAACGCACTGGACTAGAATCCTCTGATCGGAGTGAAACGAGCTCCGAGTCTTTACTACGTCCACGAGTCGATGTGACAATAATAGTCATTACCTTCAAGGATTATAAAACCTACAGCAGGTTGTGATTCATGCACGGTCGTACCTCAGTGATGCAAAACGACTGAAAAAATGGTAACCCTCGGCGAACTAATCAATCAATCTTGAGGATAAACAGAAACAACTTGCAACGAGGGGGAATTTCTCTGAGCTTGTGCAGTCTAAACAGCTTCAGACTGAGAGCGGTCTGACACATGACAGACACCTAGCTGAGTGTTTGCATTATGCACATGCGAATACATTCCCACGAGGAGGTGCCAACTCTCTCAACTGTTCGACTGTGGTAGAAACAACAGATCTCCGAGGCCTGCGCGGTAGCTCCTCTCAACGTTACGCCAGCCGTCTTTTCTCACAGTAAATGGAGGGTGCCATCTGTGTGTTGTTGTTTTTTTTTCTGCTGAATGTGAGTCTGAATTTAGCCACAGTTTAGAGTAAAGGGTCAGAGTGGGTAAACGTTAGCAGTGAGGACTGTGGGAAAAGTCTTATCGGCGTCGATGTTCGGTGACGGAGGACGATTTAGTGGAAATAGTGGATTGGGCATTGGCTTTTTCACAGCGACTGGGCTCGGTACTGTTTCTAGACCTGTTCATTTATAATCTTTGTGATTTCTGTCAAACTGGTGTGTGTTCAAGTCTCCAGAGTAGTATGTCATTAGAGAATATGGCAGAAATAAACTACAGTGGCAATGTAGCATATGGCAGCTACTCATGCTAACACAGGCCGATTGTAAGTAAAAAATAATGATGTGTATGTAATAATAAAATGTGTAGCTGTAGTTAAGATACATTATTTACTTTTATAAGCTTTAACAGCTTTAACTTAAAGTCTGCATGACAATAATACAAAGCACAAACTACTGGTAACAGAAACTCATCATCACGTGAGAATCATGGGATTACTTATTCAGTTTACTTAAGCAGTGTTGCATTGTGTGTTGAGTTTAGACTTCAGGAAATATCAGAAGTCACACATCACTGGTTGACAAGGCCAGATGTGTGTTGCTGAGCGGCTCCAGATGCAGAACCCCACACGCCGAGCCGTTAAGAGCTGAGTCCAAATCCTTTTTGAAGTGTCAGCCTGATGACGCCCTGTGTCTCGGGTCTGGACCAGCTGCAGGCCCAGTGTCTGAGGAGCAGACTTTACTAAACAAAGGCCTGACAACAGTGTGAGCGCCTCTGAGGTCAGTAACCCCCTGAACATCAACAGGAGAGTCTCTCAGCTGCCACAGACACTGGTGTTTTTTATTCTGTTGTCACTTATTCCTGCATGGGCCTGCTTTTGTCATATCACTTTATCTTACATTGACAGAATGCAGAAAGTGTTCTTATAAAAGTGGTAAAGTTTGGAGGAAAGTGTCAGATTTGAAATGTGAAAGAGACATCACAGTTCAAATGGAATCAATGAATAGTTTGTCCTTCCTCATGGACCAAAATCGAGATCCTTGTGACTGGAGAATACATAACCCTTTGTGAGATTTCAAACATTGTCATGTAGGATTTTGTGTAATCGTACCATGTTCTTTTACCATGTTTTTTTTTATTTATTTATTTTCCCTAAAGACACTTAAAAGTACAAACAATCCACAAAATCAGTTCTTCTCAAGCTTTACCTTTTGTATGTTCCAGTAAAAGGGAGCAATTTAAATTGTAAAGGTTGTACAATCCATCTAAGCAAGAAGTTCCAGCTTCTAAGTTGGACTGTAATGAGTTTTTTTTTTAGACTTGATTGTCAGTAGTTGTGTTTTTAAATTCCAAAATGTTGCAAAAGAAAAAGGGCAACTTGAGTACAAGAAATGAATAAAGTTTGTGTGAAGACTCACAGTTGGATGAAAAGAAATGGATTTCACAGAAGCATGATTAAAAGAAACAGTTTTTCTTTTTTTGGATCACTTTTAGAATACTTTTGCTTTTCTAACTTTTGTCTTCTTTAATAGTACTTGGCAACGTAGGCACTCTGGTTTATTCCTGACTGCACTGGTTTATTTAACTGGACCTTTACCTTACCCACTTACCTTGGCCCCGGACACACTGGAGCCTAGCAGACTCCTATTTGTACAAAATACACTAAAATAAACCTGTTGTTTCAGAAGACATGCTCTTTGTTCCAAACTTGCTATCTTAAACGTCTCTACTTATTGAAAAAGTTGATGCCGGTGCAGTTGCACAGAGAGAAATATGCACCCTCTACTGGTTAAAAGTAACACAGGGCGGCTTTAAACAACACGACGTTGTGCTGATTGGATAAAACTGCAGTTACTCAGATTATAAATCCAATCACCAACAAGGTATTCATTTAAAGTACCTGCTCCCAGATGGTTCTATGTCACAGTGCCAGGTTTCTGGTTTATTGTCGACAGCTGGGTTCATACCACAGCAGTACGACCCATTTGTTGCTAGTGTACTCACGTCTTATATTTGTAGTATAGTTTTCTTTCTTCTTGCCAATCTATTCTAGTATGTGTGCTCTTTGAAAATGGAATCAGCTCACAGCACGATGTTTGCTCTGTAGGTTTTGATTTACTTTATGAAAAAGATAAAAGCCATCTCAAGCAAGATTATTCCAGACTCGTGGTCCAATAATTAAAAACAAACGGTACAAAAATATAAAGAAAGTTAAAAAGACATTTTAAAAAGACAGCTGTACAATAGAGTATGGCACTAAACCTGAAATTTGTTAGGCTCAACATAACCACAAGATAAAGAAGTCACAAACATTTCACTTGCACTTTTTATTGCTATAAAAACGCCATTATTGTCATATCAGCGTAAATCCAAACAGAAAAGTATTTCCTCTCATCTGTTGGTTGTTGAACTGGAAATTTAGTGTCTTCCTCGTCTAAGCGCTGAATGGAGAGGACTCTGGAAGAAGGACTGCGGTCTGCTTTACAGATCAGCACGCCGCCCATTCTGAAGCCAGATGTACTAACGCTCACTCTGCCCCCACCTCTGCACTCCACACAGAGAAGATCACGGCTAAAAGCTCACTTCACATTCTTCAGCGCTGTCCTTTGGGGGGGGGGGCGGGGCGGTGGTGTGTGGAAGCCTATAGGAGGGTGGATCTGAGAATAAACGCTGCCATGTAGAGTATGTGTCGGCGGTAACCTTGGCTACGATTCAAAGAAAAACCTGGGTCTCGCGTAATAGTGAGAAGGCCAGGGCCGCGCTGAAGAAGAGAAAAACTCACTCAGACGATGATCATATTTAAGGAGGAGGAGGTGCATTTTTTCTTCAGAATGAGTCCAATGTGCTTGAGTGACCTTGTGCTTTTCTGGAACGGAGGGAGGTGGGAGTTAAAGGAAAGAGAAAGGAGCCAAACTCACAGAGGAGCTGCAGACAGATAAAAGTGAAGATTAAGGGAATCAATCAGAGGGAGACTTCGCTCAACAAGTGTTATCTCAGAGCGTAAAAGGTCACAGATGTACCTGAACAAACAGTCATTACATCAAAAGCAGTTCCAAACTTTATAAAACAGATTTTTAATCATTTTAATGTGAAACAGGGTGGTTAGCCACTCTTTTATGCGCCCCTTTTATAGTCCCTTTTTGATGTGGGATATTTCCATCATTTTTATACACCATCTTTATCTACTGTAAAGTACTGTTCTGGCATTGAGGGAGTGAAATCATCTTTAACCAGCAAAAGGAGGTAGAGGCAGAACAATGCAAGACATCTCAAATACAAAAGGGTAAACGGTAGAGGTAAAAGGGTAGAGTTATAGGAACATATAAATAAATAAATAAATAAATAAATAAACTTAAATCTGTTCAAATCCAACTAAAGCCGGCTCAAACCCAATTTAAACCTGTTTAAATCCATTCAAATCCTGTTCAAATTATTGTTTAAACCAGTAAGCATAGCATTATTTAGTTAACCTACAATACAATACACAGTTAAAAGACACAGTTAAAAACAATACATAATAGTACAATATGGCAAAGCTATAGTCAAAATGAACGGGCCATCAATTTGTAATTACATATTTATGGTTATTTCATCTTAAAAAAAAAAAAATCTTATAGACCCTAAGTACCTCTGGAGCGTACCACCAGTGGAACCTGTACCACAGCTTGAGAACCACTGTCATATCTGTCATACCTGGTTTTTTAATTTAGTCAACAATCCTTTATTTATGCTGGTAATGATGGATTCAGTCTTTTCCCAGTGGTTTGATAAAGGTCTAATTTCTATTAAACACCTTTACATTCACAATGAATCTGCTCCTTCTGATCAGTTCGAAGCACAATATAATCTCCCACCTGGACGTTTTTAGTACCCTGCAGATAAGGCACTTAGAGGGATAATCTTCACCACAGTTTAATAGGTTACCTGCACGACACAGATTATATGAGCTTTTTATGAGCTTTTAAGATAGTCCACCCCCTCGGCCCACATTAAAGAAGAGTGGACAAAAGACTCAGAAGACATATGGATGAAAGTGTTAGGTGGGATTCATTAATGCCAGACTTAAATTTATACAATTCCACCGTTTTACGTTAGTCAAAGACAGTGGTGGGGGGCCGCAATTATAAATAAGAATCTTTTAAGGGGCCGAAGACTGTGACAAATCTAAGTAAAACCTGTTCAAATGCAACTAAACATGTTCAAATACAACTAAAATCTGTGCAAATCTGTCTAAAACATGTGTGGATCCATCTAAAAGTTGTTCAAATCCAACTGAAATCGGTTAAATCTAAAACCTGTTCAAATTCAACAAAAACCTGTTCAAATACATCTAAAGCCTGTTCAAATCCAACAAAAACCTGTTCAAATCCAACAAAAACCTGTTTAAGTCCATATAAAAAGAGAGAGAGAGAAATTATAAAGTCAACCAAAATGACTAGCCCCATTAATGCATGTTGAATACATAGACTATCTCAAACAACAGATATTATGAGTTGATCAAAATGTTTGTGTAGAATTTACAATAGAAACATTTTTTATATTTAATTTCGAGCGACTAATCAAATGCTAAAGGCTAATAACGTTACATGGAACTGTTTATGTTGTATTTGTGAAGAACATACAAATGCCGACGCTGGTTTAAAACCCCACTTATCTTAATCCATTCTCGCTCAGCTTCACCTCGGTGTAATACTGTCACATCCCGGCTCACAGTGTGTAAGATACGGTTATTAATTGTCCAAATGAAAGTGAAAAGGTGCCGTAACAGATGTTGTTTTTGGACTGGGCCTAAATCTGGAGCTTGCACCTAAGGGCTGCTCTCACTAAGCCTTTTTTCGAAGCGGCGGTGCAGAAATATTATTTAAATGTATTCACTCTCACATTCAGTCCCCTGCCCGGATTTATTAACATGTCTGCCCCTGCATTTGCTGGCATTTCCATCTTCTATAATAGCAATCAAACGCTGCATGTTGAAAATCCCAGGTTGGACCAGAGAGGTGTTTGCGCTGCATTAATTTGCATTTGTACAAGTAAAAAAAAAAAAAGTGGCAAGTTGTTGAAAGGTAGGTGTTCCTATTCCCCATAGAACAGTCTGGAATAAGTGTAATTCTCAGGTGGATGTGTATAGAAACAAACAAGAGTGGAAAAATATCATTAACACCTGGTAAGTTTTGTGTTATAGGGGTCTTTAAAACACTGAAGGTGACAGAGGCAGAGGTAATCTAATAATTAAAAATCATTTTAGGAGTTGAAGACTGTGACAAATCCAGCTAAAACTTGTTCAAATGTAACTGAAACCTGTTCGAATCCAACTATGACCTGTTCAAGTCCATCCAAACCTGTTCAAATTCAACAAAAACCTGTTCAAGTCTATATATAACCAGTTCGAATCCAACTAAAACCCGTTCAAATCCATCAAAAACCTGTTTAAGTCCTTATTCCATATAAAACATGTTCAAATCCATCCAAACCTGTTTAAATCCAACTACAACCTGTTCAAGTCCATAAATTACTTGTTCAAATCCAACTAAAACATGTTTAAATCCAACAAAAACCTGTTTGAATCCAACTGAAACAAGAAGTCCATTTAAAACCTTCCCCAATCAACTTTTCCCCCTCTTTGCATTTGTACAAGGGAAAAAAAAAACAAGTTAAAAGCTAGGTGTTCCTATGCCCTATAGACCGGTCTGGAATATAAGTGTAATTCTCAGGTGGATATGTATAGAAACAAAGACACAAGAGGGGAAGAATATCATTAACACTTGGTACATTTTGTGTTATATGGGTCTCCAGAACATTCCCAGCCATTTTCACTCACAAACAACACATAAACCAATTCTCACACAGTCTTCTTCATGTGTAGTTCAAGCACTAGCGTAAATGTGAGCAGCATGTGGCTCCAGGGCTCTGACAGACAGTCTCGGCTGCCTGTTCCGACTCGGTTGGTCAAACTGGCTCTGGTGCAAGTGAAGTGTAAAGCTCCCAGTGAACAGAAGTACAGTACAAGGAAAAGAAGTGTTTGTCTCACTTCCATGTTCTTGTTACATTTGGGTTTATTCCGTACCCTCCGACCAGCTCTCTACTTTTGCATCGAACTTACTGGAACTTTTACTGCTTGTTATAAACTCAAGTTCAATGATGGACAATAAGATCTAAGGGTGCACAGTGGGGAGTATGTCCTCTCTGTGTTACCGTGAGACAAACGTGTACAGATAAATTAGTGAATCTAAATTGCCCATTGTGAAAAATGTGAGAGTAAATGGTTGTCTGTCAGTAATTTTTGTCAACACAATTTTTGCGGCCGAAAATGAAACAAAAATAAAATAAAAAGTAATTAATGAGAACGAAAATCAACAAATAAAAAAGAAATGGAAAGGAACGGACAGAGATGAAATCCAATCAAAAAAAGTAGGAGACGGGACGATTTGAGACAAGATCCAATCAGAACTCATGTTTGTGAGTGTTACAGAAGTGATGTCAGACGCAAACATTTGTTGCCATTTGTTGGAAGACGACCGGAGAGAACAGCTTTTAAATATCCAACAATGTTAACGTTTGGGAGGAAATAAAGACACATTTGTGTTTGGAATAGATTGAAATCTGTGTGTGTTGCACATTCAGACTTCAATACCAGCTGTAACAGGTTAGAAGTAGTTTTGTTTCATTCAGGGGAAAAAAAAACCTTGACAATGCATTACCCTTGATATTTTAGTGACTAAATCTATTGTAGATATAGTTGACTAAATTCTTATTATGTTAAGTCGACTAAAACTAGCCTAATAAGGATTAGATGACTAAATTGTGACTTAAACTAAATTGCATCTTAGTCAAAAGACTAAGACTAAAACAAAATTCAAATTTGCTGTCAAAATGAACTGCAGTCAGTGTCTGTCTCTAAGTGTTAACCCTGGAACTGATGGGCCATTGTCCAGAGTGTAACCCGCCTCAGGAAAAGTAGATGGGACAGACTCCAGTTCCCCACAGCAGCTAATGGATAAAGCAGTTGAAGAAATAAAAAGATCCTATTGTATGATCGTCGGTTTAGTCATGAGTTACATTAAATGTATGCTTTTATCTCCATCATAAACTGTCTTTAATGGTACAAAAGGGTTTTGTCCCCCAACAGTAACCAAAGAATAACCGCTCCACCATCTCTACCTTTGACTCCGCAGTTGCCCACATTACTTCAAGCACAAAAGCCCTCTCAGAATCTCCAGAATAAGACTTCATTGTTCTGTATCCACTTTAGAAAGCAGACAAGCAAAGCACCACACTTATTCAAAGTTATTTTACCGACCTAAAAAAAGCGCCTGCCAGCTCATTTTTAGACTGCACCACTCTGAGAATATTTCCATTTCACTTTGATGTCAGCAACTCTTTTCATGGCCACCAGACAGAAACAGAGCTATTTTCACTCGGACATGGGAACATGGGAGTTACTGCTCTTGCCTTCTTTTCACAACCTATTATTACCCATAGACATGTTTATTATTGACTAACATTGTGTCTCAAGCATTTCTATCTCCATCCTTCCCAAATTGCACAGCACTGGCAGTACATACAGTGATCCCTGCCTTCGCATCTGAGACTGTGGAGCTGGCATTTCTATATAAAACAAAAAAAAGTGCCAGAGCTTTCATGTGCTTAAAAAAGAGCCAGAAAAAAGGACCTAAGCCTGGAGAACTTTTTTCTAAGACATTGAGTAAAGTTGTTAGGTTTGTTAACATAGTGTTCGATTTATTCATTGTTAAAGTATTATGGAACTAAAGTAACGTTTATAACAGGATTGTCTGTGATTGTACAAAATTGTCAGATATTAAAAGGCAAACACTGGCCTGTATAATCAAAATATCAGGCATTCACAAGGTTTTTTCAAACTTTTTCTACCCTGGGATTTTCTGGAGCACTCTAATAAACTCTAATGCAGTGCTTCTTAAACTGTGGCTTTTATGAGTGGTACTCAGGGACCCTCCTAAGTTTTACTTTTCAGACTGAAATTAAAAATGATAACCCGAGCTGTACTTTTTTTTTTTTTTTGCAGTTCCATTATCCTTCACCAGATATATATATATATATAAAATCTTATAATATAATTTTATTTTGTCCAACTAAAATCCAATTACATCTACTTGAGGCATAAAGTCCAGCTAAAATCAATGAAAACCTTAACTTAAATACCATGTAGCTTGTAGCTTGTTAAAGTCAAACGAAAACTGCCCTAGACTCATTGAAGTCCAATGAGAAGCAATTGAACTCAACTCACTTTAGACCTCTTTATGTTCTTATGGACATACTGTATATGTAGGTGGTACTTGGAGAGTACTAGTACTATGTATCATGATTCGTCAACTCAGAGATGGAGCACTGGAGTCGAGTCATTTTCAGGACTTCAGGACTCGACTCAGAAAAGCCCGTTGATGACTCGGACTCAAACTAGGACTCAAACTCGGACTCAAACTCGGACTCAAACCGCTCCTCAACTCCCACTCACTCAAAATCAGAAAAGGAGGTCTTGTGTACTCATAACACAGACTTGCCCTGGACTTGGTTGTTCACGTGCAAAGTTCAGCTCCGGTTTTGCATCATCAACATCTCCAGAGACACTCCCTACACACATAAAAGTTGAAGAAATTGAAGTGGTCACATTGTGTTAATAATTTTGTTTGATTTGAATGTCCAGGATTCGATTCTGGCAAAAATTAATGCTGTGACTCGAATTCCGGTAATAATGACTCAACTTGGACTTGAAGACTGAGGACTAGAAAATGACTTGAAAACTCGACTACTGTCCTATTAACAATATAAATGTTGTATGTAGGGGCCAGTATCACAAATATGTTTATTACTGTTAAAGAAATGGCACAGAGCGAACCCCTAACGTAAAAACAGTCCTTCTTTTCCAAACTTTTTTGTGCTGACAGCCTGCATGTCGAGCGATTTGCCGCCGAAGTGTCCCTGTGGGAGCTCGAGTCAATAAAGGCCTTATGTAACTGGTCAGTGCTGCTTTACGTTCAGTGGAGGCCGACAGAGCGAACCTGCCGCTGACCTTGAGCTTCAGTTTGGTGCGAGAGGCTGCAGGCAAACAAAGATTAGCCTTGATTAATGGGAATGCAGCGCTCGTCTGAAATGAGACTTTGTGCTGCGTCGAGATTAGCAAATGCACAAAAGCTTATCGGCGGCTGTGGCTTTCTCTGGAGAGAGTAGTCGTTTGTTCACTGGGAAGCTGCTCAACTCTATTACAGTAATGTTGCTCTGTGAAGCACTTCAGTTACTGCAGTTATCAGTTCATTTTTGACAATTTTTTTAAATTTTAATTTAGTTTTAGTCTTAGTCTTTTTATTAAAATGCAGTTTGGTTTTAGTAATAATTTAGTCATCTAATCCTTTTAGTCTAGTTTTAGTTGACTATTTCTACAATAGATTCACTCAGTGATATATGAAGGGTAATGCTTTTTCATGTTTTGGTTTTTTTTTGTTTCGGAAGGAATAATTTCTACCTGAATTGAATGAAACTGCTTCTAACCTGTTACAGCTGGTATTGAGGTCTGAATGAGCAACACATACAGATTTCACTCGAGTTGTCCCGTGGCTAACAAATGTTTGTGTCTGACGAAAGTGTTGATACATTAAGTCTCAATTTTTGTTTTCATTAATTACTTTTTATTTCGTTTTTGTTCTGTTTTTGGACACAAGAATATGTCATTGAAAATTATTCGTCAACAAAATTAACACTGATCGTGATGAGGTTTTAAATAATATTATAATTACCCAGCCATAGAATTAATGAATATATGAGTACATTTTAATAGATGTGATAAATTGTGTAAATTACGTTCACCCCTTGATTAGGTCGTCCCATTACTAATCACTGATCATGATTATGAAACCAACCGTCACAACTTCCTCAGAGGAAACTGGAGAAGCAGAACAGCAGCAGATTAAACTTTTACTGTCGTCACTCGCAAAATGTGACAGACACTCAGTCCCTGCTGCCAGTGCCACCACATACACCAACATGACAGGCCACGCAAGGACACTGCCAACCTGACACGTAACATGTGGACACCCTGCTGCCAGAAAACCACGCAAAACATAGTTACCCGCCCCCACGGCACCAACACGACAGCCGAACATTAGAGAAAACTATGCATCATCTACATATGATGCCGGAAAGACAAATTTGCTGCAATCAGTGGTTTCATCAGTGATGTCACCTGTGCCCTACACAGGCTAAAAGCTCCTCTGTTCCCCTTTAAAAACTCTAAATTATACACTTTACATGCAGCAAAAGAAATAATGTGTCATTGTTCTACTGATGGACTTTAGTTCCACTCAAGTATGTCGGCTGCTACAAAACTATAGCATATATTTGTAAGTGCTTAAACTATGTGTGTTAAGTCACCTTTTATCCATTTAACTTTAAAATAGCTTTTTTGGCTTTAGCAACATATATGCTAATCTCATAAGGCAGATTTCAGTTTATCAGTCTTTGATGAGGAAGCACAGGCCATAAATCAGTCCATGTATAACTCTTTGTGAGGTATTTTGTGTTTTTTGTACATGTCCAGCATAATTTCAAGCATTAAGTGACTTTAAGCTTGTAGACTTTTGACGATGTAGCCCACACATGTGAAACTCAAGGTCTGGGGGCCAAATGTGGCCCTTTGTAATGTTTTATATGGCCCTTCAATACATTCAGTAGGTAACATTTTTGGGACTTTACAAAAGGCACTAAACTATTCTAGAGACATGTAACAGGGACAAATATGTTTTAGTTAGATTTGAACAGATTTTTTAACCGGTTTATATCAACTTAAACAGGTTTTTGTGGGATTCGAACAGGTGTCAGTTGCAATTGAACATGTTTCAATTGGATTTGAGCAGATTTTAGCTGGATTTGAACAGGTTTTATAGATATACTTAATCAGTTTTTTGTTGGATTTAAGCAGATTTAAAAGGATCTGAACAGGTTTCAGCCGGATTTGAACATGCTTTAGTTGGATTTGTCACATCAGTGATGTCGCTGAAATTGTGGTATATTTACAGCAGCTAAATATCGAGACACATGCTAATGTTCTCTACCCACTCACTGACAGCACACACATAAAGGTCAGTCAGTTGCTGTTATCCCCGAAGCATATTGTTTGTGCTGATTGTGTGAATCTCGAGTGAATGTTCTTTCACTCATTAAAAAAGTATTGCAGTCTGCGCATTAGTTTTGTTGTATGGAAACAGTAAATAAGGGGCCAATTTATTTATCCCACAAGAGTAAAGAACATTTTCACGTTATCGTCAATCACAAACAGACGAAGGGTAAAAATGTTATGAGAATCCCAATCACAGCTGATTGTGGCCTGCATCATCTTCACAACAGCAATAATCTGGGTCTGAGTGTTGTTAGACACTGTCCACAGATACAGGCTTAATGTCAAGAACAGGAACAGATGAACACAAGAGGGAAGGGGGGCCGAATATCTTCCCCTTCTCTTCCCCAGAGACACTTGGCGCACTCAAAACAACACAAACAGCTCCACTAAACAGCCTCCATTGTTTTAATAGTCGCATGAAGAATGTTTACGCTGCTCGGGCCAAAATGACTCTCATTAAGCGCCGCTGCTGGAGCATATGCACTGCTTTAGGGAACCAGGCAGAACAGTTGGAAGTACAGACTGGAGGGATACAAGTCAGACAGGATTAATTTGATGTTCTGGCACCGAAACAGAGAAAGAAAGAGCATAATATTTATCGTGTGTTGAGGTATTCGCAAGAAGTTGTAGAGAATTGCGTGAGGACAAAACAAATCTACTGGCATTGGCTGTTACAGTAACTGATCTGCCAACACTGCCATCCTGGGCACTGCGAAGTTGTCCTGAGTTTATCTTTAAACAGGAGGTAGTTAGGGGTGTAACAATACATCAATGATACATCAATGATATATCGATCTAAGGGCATTGATGCAAACGTGATTTATTTAGAAACTGGCGCAGCAGGTCTGTTTATTTCTGGTGCACGCTGACTCTAAAAGGAATAAACTAAACATAAATTCTAATAAATAGGGATAGAAGTCTAGTTTAGTTTATTTTAAAAAGGTTTTATTTATTTTAATAGTATAATAGTCTGTTTAATACTTCTTTTGTTGATTTTTTTGGGCCTGGTTTTGTGATTTACAGTGTTTTATTGTTTTTCTTTGCAAATAATGTAAAGTTGAGAGGTATAATAGTACAAAATTCAGAAAATTTGAAATTGAAATACCTGAATTCCTTCTTGTCCTCATCCAAAAAATAAAAAAATCTAATTCTCACTTGCTTTACTTATTCCAGAGCACACATGTGATTGTCCAAAGCTTCCGCTAAGCACAACATACTCTCAAATCTTTAAAAGCCTACATCACAGCTTCAGTTCTTTTTTTCCCTCTGAAGCTATTAGGTGATTAAATGCTTTTTTTCAAATACAAGAAAAAAAGGCTGCACTTTCTGTTTATGACAAACCAAAGACAGAAATGCTTCAAAGCAGTTTATCCAGATGGTGCAACGTCTGAAATGAAATAAATGTCACAGTGATGTAACTCTCTGTTGTGAGTGGGTTTAGAAGTGAAGTGAAGTGAAGGGAAAGACTCTGCTGTAAGGTTGGGAGTGATAAAAACCAAAAATGCCAGTATTCGTATTAAACTGTCAGTGTTCAATAATGTGTGAAATTAGCCGTTTTTTTCATCTGATTTCATCCGCAGCCTTTTGTGCCTTATTTATAACTTTGGCTGTGTTTCGAAAAGAGCGTGTGCAACTTGTACATAATACATCAAACGGCGGTAGTTAGTTTGCATAAGAGTCAGCACAGAGTTTAAAGAAATGTTAGGGAATGTGCACAAATTAAAAGTGTATTAGAGCGTGACAAAACGAGGCAAAGAGAAGGGAGAGTCTCGAGAAAATGTTCATTTAAAAAGCACTGAGCCCTAGTTAAAGGAATGGTTTCTATTGATAAAACTGGGGAAAAGTGCACGTTTTATTACCTGTGGAAGTCGTTTTATTCATAGCCCAATATCACAAATGTTTTTCCTTGTGTTTGAATAACCCAGGTCTGCAGCATTAGTAATAAATGGTTCGAGCACTACCTCACTCTCCTCCTTGAGCAGACTTCAACCGCAAAGTTAAGACCTGCTTATTTTGGCCCGAGATTCAGGTGCAGTTAGAGGGTGATGCATTCAATAACCTTCTCCCAGTTTGGGTGCTTTTAAAGGAAGAGTCTGTCTCATCATCTCTGCTGAGGGTTTTTTATTTGTGCTTCAGCTCATTAGTACATGGTTACGAACTAATACATGACATCAAACCGCAAAAGTTTAGTGCTTACCTTAAACTTCGAGCTCTGAATTCGGTGTCAGACCAGTGTGATCCCTCTACGTTAAACACAGAGTCAATGTTTTTTTCGCTTTGTAAACAGACATAGCCTCTTTATTATTGACAGCTATTGATTCAGTGTCGACGAGTCATATAGATCAATTGGAGTGTCCGTAACTTAAGACCCCATTTTATGTGAGCGTGGCCAAAGCTTCCAGTATGTAATACACATCTGTGATAATAAAGCCTATTATTCCAAATTCCTAATGGAGTACCTCAGGGATCAGTCCTAAGACATCTCATTTTTCAGAGAATTGTTTGCTTCAAATAAAAGCATTTTAATTAAAAAAAAAAAAAAAAGGAAGAAAATGTGGCTTATTACATGAAGAAGGTTTTTAAAATCAGTGGTTGCAGCAAAAAAACTAATTTAATTTCCAAAAGAGGCAACTGCCCTGTCTTTTAACAGGTGGCTTCAGGAAATGGTTTTAGTTTACTTGAATATTAACCATGAGCAGAATATTTTACTGGACTTGTATATAAAAACAAAAACATTTTTATGTAAGTCGTTTATTTATTATCTCACAAATAAAAAAAAAAAGACTCAAACCACCTCTTAAATATTTCATTGTAATAAATCAAATTAAGGATCTTGCATAAGGTTTCGTTTCCTTTCTCTGCCTTTGTGCCAGAGCTTTGAAACAGTAAATGAACCGGACTTTCATGACCCACAGACCCAGTATCACGGAGAAAATCAAATCAAAGGACCTCTTCTTCTCTACGGGCTTCCTGACTGAACATAAAGCAGAAATGCAGACAATCCTCTCCAAATCCATTTGTCATGCTCGCTACGATCTGCACGAACAGCAGATCACGGTGGTAAGCTTCCCTTTGTTCAGACGTCGAGTCACGTGTGAAGAAAATGAAAGATAACACATGGACAAGAACTATACACACAGGAGACATGAGTCAAGAGTGCTGAGCTTCACATGGGAAACCGTTCAAATCCCGGCGGTCCCGATTGGAATCTCAAGTCTTTATCATGCCCCCCGCTCTGCTCTTTTTCCTCCGATGGGAAAAATATCAGCCAGAGGGCCTGCTTTGAGCTGTCATCTGGAATATGTACTTTACACAGCATCACAGTCCGGGATGTGAGGACTACGTATTCAAAGGACTCCTGTGGTGGAATACATTTACAGCCTGTACACTAGTTCTCCATCATAATAGATTTATGCTCGGAGGAACTGAGGGGGAACACTAAAAAACTCTCTCTGTAAGGCACGTTTGCTCTGACTGGTCTGGGATCAGTCAACAACAACAAAAAGCTTTAAGTCCTGCTGAGAAACCTATTGTTACTTATACTTCTCCTTTGTGGCTTGAATGTGAGGCATGTTCCACTGTGTGATGGGAAAAAGCTAAGTGTGTAGTTCATATGAGAGTTCATAAAAGAGGACAACTTGTGAGTTATTGTTAGGATTTGCTTGTTTAAATTGCATCTTACAAATATGAATATATGACTATAGATATTATACAGAGGTTTGAAATATAGAGTGATTGTTCAAAGTAACAGTGACAGGGATTTGATGTTCCAGTTTTGGGGAATCATGACAATACTTGTTCTGAATGACCCTAAATTATAAATGACTTTCTCATTTATTGACGTGATTCTTACTTGAACATGTACCTGACTGTTCAGTAGATGGCTATAGCTCCATAGAAAGTCTAGGTTCACATGTAGAGTACTTTTTACGTGGATGCAGGGTTGTTGCACCTAAAGTAAGAACAGTTCTTGATCATTTTGAGGCTGTTGTCTGCAGTGAATAGTTCAGTGATGTTGTGTTTTCAGGTTCAACAGAAAACTTCAAGGTTATGAATCGCCAAAACAAAACCTGAGCTAGAACCAAGAACTAAACACTCAACAGTGTTTCCTATACATTGAAGAGACCATGGCGGCCTGCCGTAGACTAATTTGAAATGAACCAAAATAGATTCTAATGTTTGACCGTTACATTTGAAGATGGGATAATAATGATTTGCTGTGGCAGCTTTTTAAGGGGAGTAGCAAAAGGAAAAGAAGAAGAAGTTACTGTCTGTTGCATTGACCTGGGCCTGTGTCTGTGATGTGAGTTTCCTAACTTTTTTGTGTTTGTTTGTTTGTGCCTGAGACCGAGGCACCGGGGAGAGGGCAGATAAGTTTGTAGAACTTCTAGTAAATGCTCCAACTCCACAAAAAAGCCCCACTGTCTCACTTTTTGCGTCTCCACAGTGACACAAGGAGTGCTCAGCCGAAGTATTACCGAAACATTAGCAAAGTCAAGTTACTTTTCATAAAGCACCAAATACATTAATCACTGCAAATGAGCATAAATCCATCTGTGATTAACATAAACACAGTGAATCACTCGTTCTCTGTGATGTAGACTAGACACTCACAAACGTTTTAATGCAGCTCCCTCGCAAATCTGAGAAACGCTGCATTCATGAACCAACTCTCCTCACAGTAAAACAGGGACATTTCAAAACCACAAGACTTAAGGGGGTCATTTCATTCAACAATGCACCATATGTGTGTAAACAGTGTACAAATCAAACACGCTGAATCTCTCTGAAAAGTACACTATAGAACTAAATGACTCCCTTATGGCTGACGTTGTTTACTGCTTCAAGCTTTGTGAACATCATTGTTCATAAGAAGTCAGTCATGACAGCGCCGTGTTCGGGTTAATGAAAGTCAGCAGAGAATCTCCTGGAACAGTTTGACTCGCTCCAGCGGTGCCAGTGGAGACAGGAGCTGAGCTTTGAGCACTGATTTACTGAGGCTCCGTCCCAGCAGGAAGCACCGGGGACTCCCTCAGGCGCACTCTTTTATCCTCCTGTCCCGCTTCCAAGTCTGAGGCCGGTTCAATCTCTGCTGACCACAGCTAGACTCAGTTTTATAATATTATCAAAGCCTCACACAACAAACACTGAGAAGGATTCTGACAGAGGTGAAGTCAGGTGAAGTCAGGTGAAGTCAGGTGAAGTCAGGTGAGACGGTGCTTCAGGTGAAATCCAGCAGGTGGTTCTCGGCGGGTGAGCGCAGTCGTACAGTGGCGCATTTTAGACGCCTAACTTGTCAATTTACTGTCAGCGGCAACAAAGTGGGGCACCCGACAGAGTGACTGATGGGTAACAGCCTGCCTTTAGACGCAAGCTTTGAAAACAGATGGTTGTTTTTTAAAGCACGTTTTTGCCGTCTCCAGCCTGAAAGTGAATGATCACCTGCAGGGTGGACAGTTTTGATGCAAAGTGAGACTGGATTCTGAAATCTAGGGACATATTTGAAGATGCTTGGTCTTGTCTTGGATTTTAAATCAAGACCGACCAAGACTACAACTGATTCATTTGTCCATATCGTTCTTGTGATTGGATAAGACTGGACTTGTAGTGTTGCTGATATCAAAGTACTGTACTTAAGTTGGTTTTTCAGGTATCTGTTATTTATCTGGCAACTTTTTACTTTACTCCCTATATTTGAACACATGTATCTGTACTTTCTATTCCTTACATTGTCAAAACAGCCTTGTCAACATCTGCGGATGACGACATGACGTAAAAGACGTTACTAGCAAGCCCCGCCAAAATAAGAGAATCAAATTGTTTCATGTTACAAAATATGTTCTTTATATAAACTCATACAACATCTAATATTGTTTGCTGATGGTGTGATTGTGTGGTGAATGAGGCGGAAATAATTGCATAACAAATCAGAATTGCAATTACTGGTTCAGTCTTGGTTATTCTGTCTGAAACTGATACCAACTTGAAGATTGTTAATGAAACAGTTATTGCAGAGTTATCATAAATCTATTGTTTATCATTGACAGCAACATTTTTTTTTTATTTTTTACTTTTACCAGAGTGGTTTCTTCTTCTTCTTCTTCTTCTTCTTCTTCTTCTTCTTCTTCTTCTTCTTCTTCTTCTTCTTCTTCTTCTTCTTCTGGTCGCTGGTTTAAGATTGAGAAAGATGACTTAGTTCTTTAAACGGTAGATTACAATATGAGCCGTCGGCATCAGCGGTATCTGTACTTGATAGTTATAAGTACTCACATTTTTGTACTCGTACTCAACCTGTAAAAGTGTTATTGTTAAAGCCACTCTGTTGGTGTTTTTCATTTTTTCTTGTGTTTCTTTGAAGCCACTTTAACGATGTAACGCCTGCTTGCGACTAAATGTATTATTATTATTATTATTTACAAATGCATGCACACATCGACTGCCTTGCTCACATTTGTCAACTAATGGACATGTGCGCAGACATATTTTTAAGAAGTCACTGCAAATGAAGGCTTTGTCTGTCAAGATAACCTCATTAAGCTGCCAGACGGCTGTGGCCCTGTGCCCTCTCATTGTTCGCTGCAGTTATCTTGTGATAGCAACCCACACATGGTATTTATCCTGGCCACAATAACACCCTGGAGTGTGAGAGCGATGGATGTGATGGATGCTGGGAGACAGGCGTGCGGGGACTTGTTAAAATCTGTTTAGCAAGCACTGGCTAAAGTCTGGTCATGACCATTAAACCGCAGTTAACCTCCATATGTCAGGTTGCCGTAAAACAAGGGCCGTTAAGAGAGGTGCCTGGTTTAAGCGATGCCACAGCAGGGGGTAGTTGACCGGGTCACTGTTGATTTGAGTTTGGACTGAGAAGAGGATTCTGTGTACGCATTTGAATAATTCATGATAAGATACTAGACTTTATTCAACCCACAGCAGGGAAATCTATATAAAAAAGTGCAATCCAATACTGAGCCAAAAGTGTAACAAAGTGCATATTCTTACATAGAGAGTGTCCAAAAAGAAAGAAATATTTAAAAAGTTCAATAAGGGGCGCCTCGAGACATAACACATAAACAAATGGAGCGGGATTCGATTCCCAGTTTTGGTTGGTTTTCTCAATGTGTTTCTCTAAATCTGTTTTCTGTTCAGCTTCTGTTACCTCTCAAAAGCAATGACGACAACAAATCTTTGATAAAAGGAGTAAATGTCAAAATAGAAACATAAAAATCAAAGTTAGTCAAACAGTGAGCTGGAGCTGCCGTAAAGGCTGCCACTCAAATATGGCTGCCAATTATAAAAAGTACAAAACAGTCAATGTTCTAAACTTCTTTGACTTTTGATGTTTTGAAGGTTTTTGCTTTATTTCACTTGTATCATAAACAAAATCATATTGTGACAGAAATGATAGCTACATATGCTACATGTAATTATAAGGCATTGTTGAAACAAAGGGTTAAAAACTGACATAAAAGGGCTAGATTTACAATTGGCAAAAGTTTGGAGAATCCTTGTCAAAATACGATAGATGCTATATATAACAACATAGACCATCCTTCACATACTGTTATAAAGCATTTGCAGAACACTTTAGAGAACATTAAATGTATTAAGATTCATCCATAAAGTTTTTTTTTTTTAATTCAAACGGAAAAAAGCGAGTAATTGAACTTCTTTAATATATATAAAACCATTCATTCCACATTTGTATATAAGGCCTTGACTTCAGGTAAATATTTTTAGAATTGCACATTTTTTTCTTGCATTCGGGGCTTTTGTCCACACACAAAACAGATAAAAAATTAAATAATGATACACCTAATCTCTGAAGCCCTATAAAGAATAATGGCAGTACTGTACTCTAACGTGTTTATGAGCTTAAAAAGACAAGCGTTTTCATCACTTTTTTATCACGACATCCAACTCAACTTAGCCATGAGCAGATGTTTTGAAGACAAACGGTGCGTAGCCTGCCTTTTTTTGACGTCCCGTATATCTCCTGTACCCACAGACATGTGTTGTAGCTCCAGGTGCTCTGAAGGTCGTCGGCCTTCCAGAGCTTAAGCGCCGAGGTCCTCCGACGCGGCATGGGGTCTCTGAAAACAGTCCGCTGGATTTATTACCAACACACACTCAAGTCCCGCTACTGCCCCCAGCCTCCAGCCTCCGACCCCCGTCCTCCTCTCCCCCTTTTAGAAACATGTCTCTATTTCACGGGACCGGCTTTGTTTTCATTGCAAACCCAGAGGCCCTCTTCCTCCACAGCAGTGACCTCGGCAACTTCTACCTCTTTCCCATCGCATTCGGAGCGTTATTAGCATTGAGGAGCATGTTATTGTTTTTCTGGATATAAGGAGCTTTGTGCAATGCTATCAATGTCTGGCTCTGGGTTATGTTATTAGTATGGGAAAATGTTTAATTCAGGTTTGTACAGCTTAAGATTGAAGCTTTGATGCAGAAGTCTTTCATTCATGTGACGTGTTGCACAAGTAAATGTGGATATGCTTCAGTGCTTGCGTTTGACAGTATTGGTGGCACTGTATGGGCTTATTTTACTGGAAAGATGCTAAAAGTAAAGCAAACTAAAGGAACTTCGGTGCATTGTATCAGGAGCTGAACATATATGAATGATTTTTGGAAACAAGTGGTAACTTTTCAGCAAGAAATACTTAAAGTCACTATTCCAGTTGACCCCAAACTATTTATGCTTGGCATTTTACCAGATAACTTTGATATAGAACTTGCCAAACTGATCTTTTTAAGACTGTGTATAAACTATGCTCAAAAAGCTACTTGGAAATTATCAGGACGACTCAGTATTGGCCATTGGCTCAAAGAAATTGCAGAAAAGCTTCCATTCGAGAAAGCGTGATTTATACATAAAGACAAACTAGATACATTAAAACATCTGGAAAATATTTAAATGGGTTTGTTTTTTTGTTTTTTTTTAGAAAAATGACTTCTCCTACTTTCTGGTAGAGACAACAAACTGAATGAATTATTCTGGTGTTATTTTACAAAGAAATGACCACAATTTATGAACATTCTTGTGTGATCTGTTTGTAATATAGTCTGCAGCCATAGACCACTCTATAATGTCTAAATAACCCCCCATATTTAATTATTTATATATATGTATATTTGTATTTCTTTCTATCTTTTATTAACCGTTTTTACTTTTTATTATTATAGCTAGTAATTTTTTTGTTTGTTTTGTTATTCTTATCTTACTGTGTAGGAAAATACTTGGGACTATACTTGGGAGGAAAAAAAGTTATAAAAATAATGAATAATGCTCTGCTAAATTGTCAAGAGACCCCCAAAAACTGCCTTCAAACAAGCCACTGATAAATCATCTGCAAAAATCAATAAAGCTCTGAAATCTGTGTTTGGTTCCAACTTCATGTAATCGCTCTGGTAAAAGTCTTATCGGGACATCCCTAATCATCATTGTTGGCTTTGGACTCCATTTCTGAGTTTCACTGCAGATGAGAAACTTTTTCAGCCTTAACTCAACAATGCTGTTTTGTGTTTGCTGGTAAATGGCAGTGTCCCAAATATGTCCCATGAACCGGGATTATGAAAACCATATGACATGTGCTGCAAAAGAAAGAAATACTCAGTTTTTGCTGCACCTCCCCCATTCTGACACATACGTCCACATCGCGTCCCCCCCACCTCTTCCAAAAACACTTCTTTTCCTCACTTCCATCCTTCTCCCTCTCCTTCTGCCCACCCTCTTCAGGCAAAACCCCCTCCCTGTTTCTCCTCTCCTCGCTGCCTTTTCCCCTCCCTCCTCACCGTCTGAAACTCTGGGACGATCTGCATGCGCTCAACTTGTGCACAGATCTGTTTTGAAGGGCTAGAGTCAGGAGCGCAGACAGCTCGTTCCAATGAAGGGAGAAAAGTTCAGATAGGGACTAAAGCCGGGCCGAGATAAGAGGCCTCGACTTGACAAAACGGTATCAGGCGGAGAAAGCGGAGATAGACTGGTGAGATATCAGAAGATCAGGAGATCAGAGGAGAATGGGCCCCCTGGTGAGCAGTGCTGCTATTCCTTTTATAATAACCCTGTGGACTTTTATCTTTGGACTTTCTTCAGTTTTCTGCCAGGACCTAAGAGAGAGGGACGCGCTGTGCAATGCCGAAGGATGCTATGTGGTTTACTTCCAACGCAAAACTTTTCTGGATTCATGGAGGGCCTGCAAAGAAAACGGGGGCAACCTTGCCACGATCAAACGCCGAGATGAGGCCAAAACTATCGCCGATCTGTTTTCTACCGTGGATCTGCGCTACTCCCGGACCAAGGTCCAAGTCTGGATCGGCCTTCAGCGCCAGCCTCGACAGTGCACCAACACACGTCCGCTCCGAGGCTTCTCTTGGACGACGGGCGACCAGGATACAGAGTACACTGATTGGCTAAAGGAAGATTCTCCAAGTATGTGCTCGGTGCCCCGGTGTGTCGCCATGGGTTACAGCACCACAGAGCCCGGGGAGAACTTCAAATGGCTGGATGGGTCCTGCTCCGTCCCTGTTGAAGGATATCTTTGCTACTATGGCTACCAACAAATGTGTCATGCCTTGTCGAGTGAAGGCCCGGGCAGAGTCGTCTACAACACCCCGTTTAACCTCATGAGCACTTTCCTAACTCATGTCCCCTTTGGATCTGTGGCTACGGTGCCCTGTCCTGGAGATGCCGCGAAGGAGCAAACTGTTTTGTGTATGCTGCAGGACGACGGCTCGGCTGGATGGTCTAAAAACCCACCCATCTGCTCCGACGTCCCGCTGCAGTACAACTGGTGCGAGGATGACAACGGAGGCTGCGAGCACTTCTGTAAGCAGACGGGAGAGCAGTTCTTCTGTGAGTGCGCAACCGGGTATCAACTGGGACAGGACGGGCAGAGTTGCGAGCTGCTGGACGCCTGCGAGGGGGCGCCCTGCGAGTACGAGTGCCTGCCTCTGTCCGACGGGTACCGCTGCGCCTGTCCCGAGGGGTACATGCTGGCACCGGACGAACGCGGGTGTGTGGATGTGGACGAGTGCCTGCAGAGTCCCTGCGAGCAGCTCTGCGTCAACACTCCCGGCACGTTCGAGTGCAGTTGTCGGGACGGCTACCAACCCGGAGAGGAGAGCGAGTGTGACGACATGGACGAGTGTATTAATGACCCATGTGAGCACGCTTGTGAAAACACTCCGGGCTCTCATATATGTCACTGCCATCTGGGTTACTCCCCGCTGCCTGAGGACCCCAGCCGGTGCCAGGACATCGACGAGTGCCAGATCCCGGGGACCTGCGAGCAGATGTGCGTGAATTATCTCGGGGGATTTGAGTGCGACTGCAAGGAAGGCTATGAACTCATGGCAGATCTATTTTCCTGTCAGAAGATTGGAGAACGGGACCAGTACGCTGTCACCCCTCCATCTCTGTGGGTCACGCACCAGCCCGAACCGGCGTGGGACACTGAAGATTATGAATGGAACCCACAGCAGGGTCACACAAACTGGCCCGCACAGGTCGACCAGTCTCTAGATTGGCTCACTGACCCGCCCAAAGTTATGGATTCGGATGTCATTTGGGTCACACGTGCTCCTCAGGAGGAAGGAGTCTTTAATCAAGCCGTGAACATCCCAACAGAGGGCGCTAAAGAGGTCGACGAAGGCGTTGATCAGTCTTACTCGGACTGGTTGCCGTGGGGGGAGCATCTCCAGTTTGAAGGTCCAACAATGTCCCCCTCCGGCACCACGTCGGACTGGTATGAAGCAGAGGAGGAGACCACCACTGCCCCTTCTCTGCTGCACACTTCTACAATCTCTGCAGGGGCCTGGCATTGGTGGGCTGCCCTGACCACCCCCAGCCCGGACTCAGTAAACCAGAATCCTGACGTAGACTATGAGTTTGCCTCTGACTACGATTATGAAATACCGACTGACTCCAGAAAGGTAGAAACAGACCTCTTGACCCCTCATTCCCCGGAGGCCAGAGAGGAAATTGAAAAGGACTATGAGGAGATCACGCTTTCCTATAAACCTCTCGTTCCCACAGAGTCCGTCCCTTCCCAGGCTTCCTCTGGCATCGGCACAGGGAGCAGTAGTGACGTGGATTCTGTCCAAAACAACAAGGATCAGAACCAGAACAGCACTTGGCTTCTGGTGGGCCTCCTCGTACCTATTTGCATCTTTGTTGTTGTAATGGTTGCGCTGGGCATTGTCTATTGCACGCGCTGCGCTGCTCAGCCACGCAACAAGAACGCCACTGACTGCTATCACTGGATCTCGGGGGCTCATGATAAACAAGGTGCCCCTAACCCTTCGGCGGGGGTCAAGACGCATGTTTAAGTAAAAGTGACAGTGACGTAAACACTTCTGAGAGGTAAGCGGTGGTAAATCAAGAGCCTGTTGTGGGACAAGCTAAATGTTCAAGCCTTTAGTTGGATTTTACCTGAGAGAGACAATGAAAACCACTGACCTCTCGTTTGCTGTGTGGTAAAAATGACTGCTTTGAAGCTCCATACACTGATCCACATGGTAAATTGCTTCATGATTGCACTGGTAAAGTAATTCTAAATTGTTCCTAATTTGTGTAAAGTCACCCAGTACATCAAGAACCAAATTGTGTATTTTTTTTGAAGTGCCTTGAAGACCATTGTGCTATGCAAACTCACAGGCCCTGTAAGTGTAACACTGTAGATATTTGTTACTGTCAAAAGGGATTGAAATATATATTTTGCTAACACCAGCAAAGACCGAGAGGAGACTGTGAGCAAATAGAGACTTTGCATTCGTAATAATGCTGTGGAACATTTGAAAATACTGTGTTGACTGGTTAAAGAGACCAAAACCTTGCCTGACTTTTGTACATAACTGTTCTTTTTATATTTATGTTTGTTTTATATGAGCCATTTTATAAGTAACAACCTAAAGAAGTGAATGATGTGCCTTTTGTTTTATAGGCCCACATAAATCCACTCAAAAAGGAATGTCCGTCTGCACATGATAATATTTTTTCTCCACTCGTTCCTGCTTTTGTAGCACTTCTCGTGTCTTTGTTAAAAAAGCAGTGCATATGTTCTCACTGCACACACAGCGCTGTATAGGCTCATAGTTGACGTCGACCTTGTCCATGAACTAACCATCAGTCAGCCCTCGAAGCTAATTTATAAGCACGGCCCCAGCAGTTTCTTGTCAGAGCGTTTGTTTTATGGCCATGCCGGATCATATCCATCTGTGTCAGACTCCATCAACTACACAATAGGCATCAATCCATGTACCATCCAACATATATCAGTCTGCAGTATGTTTTCTTATGTGTTCTCTTTGGGTGGCCTGGTCGATCATCCGTACCAAACAAAACCCCAGCACTTACAATCACTTAATTTAATGTGTGACCTCTCCGAGTGCTAATGGAACAAAGTGCAGTGAATAATGTGTCGATTTAATCCATAGACCATTAAACAGGAAAAGATGTGAAGTCTCTGTTGCATTTGTTTGTGTCAAAACTTGTTCATTAAATCTTTGACGAAGAGTTTACTGTGAAAGCGATTTTTTTGTGGATTGTTTTTTGGTGCACAGTGCTGTTTTCAAATTGAAATGCATTAATGTGGACACAGCCCTTGCCAGATTTGCGACAGAAACTGCATATAGTAAGAAGAGTTACATATTTTACTGCTTTTCTGATGGCAAAGGATGTGAATCAGAAACTCTCCAAACTCTTTAAAACGTGGGTAACAGTATAATTTAAAAAAAATGACCACCAACTTCAATCAGCATGCTTTTTGTTGTTGAAAGGATTTTGATGAAAATAACAGGGAATTCTCCGACTGAAGAGGAGTATTGTGACTGACTCCTGGAATGTGCTGATCAGATCCAGGTTTGGACTCTGTGAGGGGGTGGGGGGTCTCAGAGGGGGTCTCTGTACACTCATTTCTCTGTCTCTGACCTATTTCCTACCAAGCAGGGCCTGGGGAGCCTTTTATTGATGATGTCAGGACAGCTGATGTATATTATGCATTTCCAAGGGTAATTACAGTGAGTCATCACTTGGACTCCTGTAGCTCTTTATTATGTTTTCTTAAAAAGGGAGCAGTACATAAATCATAAGAGCCAAATGAATGCTGAATTGAAAGGCATTTTCATTAAAAGTACATTCATATAAGCCCTCAATGTGTGAAAGACCACATTAGGTTTAAATGGGAAAACAGAAATTACACTATGATGACACTATAATACAGAATTGCACTATGGAAACCCTGAGAGTCCATTCAACATTTAGCTTTTATTTTTTTCCCCTTTTCTTTTCATGAGAATTGTTTCCCAAGATAATTTCTCCTTATAATGGGGAAATTACTTTCAATTCTTGAGAAAACTAGGACAGGATCATAATATTTTTATCAAAAGAAAATGGAGGAACAAAATGTATAAATCTTAGGGCTTCCGTAAAGCATTTTCTCAAACTGGAACACTTTTGGAACACAAGATTTAACCTCCTGCCAAAATATCCTCCAGCAATAATTTTTTAATGAGGATTATCAAAATAAAAACAAGAAAACAACAAGTTTAAAAGGCTAATGCTAAAGTTGTTTTTTTTTGTTTTTCTTTGTTTTTTTTGGAAAGCATATATTGTTGCATCAATCAATCAACTAAGTGTGAATGGTGGTGGTGACATTGTAGACTGTAATTCCAAATCTCATTTCAACAGCCTGTGAGCACCTACGGTAGCCTTGCTGGGACATGCCCTTTTCTATGAACACACCTAATAAAAACAGTACAGAAGATTAATTAGAAAAATTTTAATATTTCCTAAGATTATGTTTTCAAATTAAACACATAATTGAATGTTTGCTTTTTTTTGTCTTTTTACAGGAAGTAATAGAATTATAGAACTATGTCCACTTTGACTGGTTTCTATAGAGTTTTACAAGGCTATTAGAGAGTGTTATTAGAAAAGAGATTATACACTAATGAAAATGTATGAATTCTTTTTCATTAAACTGTAAATGAGAAAAATTTGCATATTGCACCTTTAACCAAACTAATCAGAATTAATGCAGTTGTGTGAGCAGTCTTCTTCTGAAAAATCTATGATCACCACCATGCTGTCAAAATAATGACAGAATATTAATCATAAAGCTGACAGTTAGTCTCATTTGGCAGGATCACATTTACATCTCCTCGTAACTCTGTGTGCTCAACAGAATGTGTAATTTGATCTCAAGCCTCATAAACATTATTAGTCCTCCAGTATAATGCAGTCCTTATGAGTGTGAGCCGAGCTTTCATTACAGCCTTGTGATACTGTTTGTTGCTCTGTCTAACTGTCTATCCTTTTGCTATATGTTGCAATTATGGCATTATGGGTGAACATGCCATTTTCCAACTGTTTTTATCATCTCACTGGTATCTGTTATTGAAAGTAGGACCTCGACTGAAACTAAATCTGCAAGGTTCATTTCGTAGTTTTGTCGGAGCCTGTGCTTCGTGGAAAAAATTAATTCCAGTTCATTTTGGCCTTGTCTTTTTAATATTTGTGCCTGATTCAATAAGCTGAATGTGTTCTTCAGTTGCAGCAGGCTCTTAATAGTGACTCGATTAATATTTCTTTTTTTCTAATATACAGCCAAATCTAGCATGAAGATATGCTGGGTCATGTGATGAGTTTACATCTGATAAACATCTGATTAGTCACATTATTTATTTATTTACGCGTTTGCCTTCATATATAACAAAAAGAGATCAAAATATAGGTCTTGGAAGATTAGAAACATCTTGTTCATAAATGCCCTGCTCTGTTATAGGTTATGGGTGGTTTTAAATGACTTACAAGCAATTATATAGAAGTTTTAGGCCACATTCATTCATTTGTGGAAGAGCAGCTAGCTTGCAAAACTATTAATCAATAAAAGTGAAAATAGTTAAGTGTTTTGAGTTCCGTGATATTACGTGACATGATTTCCTGGTTGGTGAGTGACGAGATTTTAGTTTTAATGTTAATAACGTCTCTGTACAGTTCAATTTCATGTAAAGCTCGACAAGAAAGGGACAACATTTTGACATAAGATTACACATTACACATGTAATATGTTCCAAAGTGAAACATTTCAGTTTTGCTATTATGATGCATTCATGGGGTCCTTGCAAACTTGAGAAAATGTTTTTCCGAGTTGCTCCAGTCACAAAACAACAGCTCAAAAACTCATGTTGGGGTCATTTTCATCATCAACTTTTACCTTTCCGTTACCTTTTTATGTTTTGAATAGGCTACCTTTCTTGAAATGCTGCTAATAGGCTAATAATTGCTACTTTGACTGTATTAACTTGTTTAAAAATGACATTAGCACATTTTTGTTGTTGTTTTTGTTGTCATGTTCTGACTTTTCGTCTGAAATCACGTGAACACACTGAAGTCAGAAGAGCGACCTTCTAACTCGGATACGCCGAGTTTCCGAGGACCACATGAATGCACCATTACTGTATAAAAGAGGAGCTTTCGTGCCATACAAATCATTTTAAAGCCTACAGACAGAAGTTTACTTTATAAAGAAGTTTAAGCAAACAAAGTTGCACCTGAGGCCTTTTGCAGAGCGGTAAGATGAACTGCATTAGACATCATTAAACCTAATCGAAGCAGAGCACATTATACCTTTCAGGCACCAGGAGTTTTCTCCATTAGACTTTCCTGGACGTACGCACAAATGTGTTCAACAGACAGAAAGCAGAAAGGTGCCAAAGGTAACTGAGAGAAAGATGAAGAGTTCTGTTTCAACAATGAGACAGTGAGTGTGCTCGAAGGTGTTATTGTAATCTTCTCAACCCTGATCTGTAGAAAACGTCAAGGGTACATCACGCCTTGATCTGACTGCACTGTAAATGTATCCTTTGTTGCTGCCCGTTCTCGGCCCTCGACTCCTGCAGACCCCTCCATTCCCAGTGCGAGCTACAACCTCCACATTCTTGCACTGTGCCGTGTGGAAACAAGTCCTCTGTTATCAAGTGTACATCACAACCTCCTTTTTTTATTTTAAAAGTTCAAATAAGTGCATATAGTAAGAGCAGTGTGAGAGCTGGGAAACTCAAAGCCAAGACTATTACTAATACATCTGAGTCTCCTTAAAAGCCCTGTGAGGTTTTCCATTAACTGAATTAAAAAACTTATCGTACAGCCTCATGACAGTGATGGTAAAAAGGTTCTTGTGACACTTCCTGCGTTCACTAGCCACTTTGTTCCTCAGTTACAGCATGTAGAGCACACGTCAAACTCAAGGCCCCGGGGACCGAATGCGGCCCTTTGCAATGTTATACATGGTCCTTTAATACATTTGGTAGGTAATATTTTTGGGACACAAAACTATTCTAAAGATATGTAACAAATAGGTTTAGATAGATTTGAACAGGTTTTCTTTGGATTTGAAAAGGTTTTAGATGGATTTAATCAGGTTTTAGATGGATTTAAACAGGTTTCAGTTGGATTTGAGCAGGTTTTAGTTGGATTTGAACAGGTTTTAGATTGATTTAAACAGGTTTCAGTTGGATTTGAGCAGGTTTTAGTTGGGTTCGAACAGGTTTCAGTTGGATTTGAACAAGTTTTAGTTGGGTTCGAACAGGTTTCAGTTGGATTTGAACAAGTTTTAGTTGGATTTAAACAGGTTTCAGTTGGATTTGAACAAGTTTTAGTTGGATTTAAACAGGTTTCAGTTGGATTTGAGCAGGTTTTAGTTGGATTTGAACATGTTTTATTTGGATTTTAACAGGTTTTAGATGAATTCCAACAGGTTTTAGATGGATTTGAACAAGTTTTAGTTGGATTTAAACAGGTTTCAGTTGGATTTGAGCATGTTTTAGTTATATTTGTCACAGCCTTCGGTCCCAGAAATGATTTTTATTTTTTACTATTGTGGCCCATCACCACTTTGAGTTTGACATCACTGATGTAGAGGATGGACCATGCTGTTTTGTATGGCATCTATCAATCCCACAGCACCTCTACAGTATTTCTACTCCTATCTATCTACAATACAACCCACTAAAGCAGTATTTTTAAGCTGTATTTTAATTGCTTTGAATTTGAATGATAACATATTCATATAACAAACACGACTAATTAGAAGTAATTTATATCGTGAAAATAATGTCAATAAAACATACCTCTATTTCTGACTGCGTTGCAGTGTGTCTGACTTTTTCAGACCAAAGTTGACAAAAACAATGGCATCAGTCATCTCAAAAGTCTGGCTCGGTTGTTTTCATGTCGTCCCTGTATGAAGCTGCTGCTGACGGAGAACACAGATGACTTTTGAAGTGGACCCGACAACAATGCACTATTGACGACTGCAGAGGGTTCTTTGAGGCTGCAGAATAAAAGTATACACTATGTAAACTCTTTGAAGCGGAGTGCTATTATTCACCGCTTTAAGAAGTAACACACTATCACATTTACTGTCTATTTACAGAGAATATATTTGTTGTATTTGTGTAAAAGGAATAAATACATAAAAATCACTCCACTCTAATCCCAATATTTAAGACGCAGGCTTGATGCACATTTGGGTTTGATGTGTTGATGAGTTAACAGCTAAAAATAAACACTTCTGCACTGCTGTAGCTGAAGCTGTATGTTATCATCTCAAAATAACATTCTTTACATTTGACTATAGAGCATTAAGGCTCCATAGAAACTGGGTTTGTTCAAAGGCAACAAGGGTGGGAGGTGTTGCAATCTGCAATGTCTCCACTGTAGAAATGTGATAGAAATGAATCATTATAAAAATGATTGAATGAAAGCATAGACTATACTCTGCAATACTATACCAAACCTTATTATACCACACTACTATGAAAAGCTAGCTACGATACTACACTATACTATTCTATATATTATTCTAGCTACTATATTGTATTATACTCCTTTCTACTATATTGTACATTACATCTGTGCGTGTATACGATATTATGCAATACTACACTATACTGGGCTATACTACACTGTACTTAAACCATACCATAGTTATACTATACTATAATTATGTTATACTGTACTATGCTATGCCATGCTCTGATATGATACTAATGCTATACTTAGACTCTACTGTACCATACCATACTGTACTGTACTGTATCGTACCATATTATATTAGAAATGGTAGCCCAACATACTTCCACACTTCCAGAGCAGCTAATTGGGCAAAGGGCTGGTACAAACATGCTAGAATTTTGAAATTAGTGAAATATTGCTGGTTAACTTCTCTCGTTTATCAATTATGCTCCAGATAAAGAAGGTATCAACCACATCATCTTCTGCTCGTCATCCAAAGTAGACTAAAATCCCAAGCCCCATGTAGACAAAGCAACAAGGCAGCGTTGGAACTGGAGTGGGAGGAATAAGGCCTTAAATGACCGACACAAACTCCAGGGAAGTAGACTTGGGAGGTTTCCGGTTTCAGGGAGACTCACTTAAAGCCTCAAAGCAGAGAGACGCTGAATAAAACATTTTTGTCTGGTCTTGTTAATCAGAGGGAATGAAAAAGTGCGTACAGCTGGAGTAACGTTGGTGGAGGAGTGGAGTAGCCAGGAGTAAGAGTACTTTGCTGAAGAAAAATGTGTCAGGAGATTGGATTGTGTATGTAACATTTGTCTATTCCTGGATTCCATCTATAGATGCATTAGCCAGCAGCAAGATAATAATCCAAGAGCTGCCATGGCCTCTTTTATCTTGTGAAAATGTGCATCTGTTATCATTTTTTGAAGGTCAATTTGGCGTATAATATACTGGACTTATCCTTGTTACAAGACTTGATGACGACACATACAGTTTATCTCTTATCTTAAGCTCTTGTCACACTGGGCGATTTTTGGTGATGAACTATTAATTTGGGGTAAAATCTCACATCGAGGCAAACAGGACCGAACCCGACCAATTTCACACTTGTACGACCAAAGATTGCCTGCAACAAATATCTGTAAGTGTCGGAAACTTTGGATCTGTACTTTTTAATATTCCTGTATTATTGGCAACAGGACAGTAACGTTTTTGGCTTCCAGGGTTTTATTTGTGTTATCGTCATAAAACAATAAAAGTCATTTTTTAGCTTATGTAAGGATTTTTAAGAGAAAAAGTCTAGGATATGAAAAACACACTACAGTATTCTATCTTTTTGGTAGTTGTAAGTGTCCTGTCAGCCGAATATGAGATGTTTTGCTTTTACATTGCGGTGTATGGGGAAAGTTTTTGGGGATTTTTCATCACTAATAACCTTATTATCATTTTAGTGGTAAACACATCAGTAAAAGGAGTCCCAATTTAAAAACAGAACCGACAAGTAAACACAGTATGAACATAAAATATTAAACATGTTGTCAAATTTGCATGGTTTAATTTGAGATAAACTACAGTTATGAGTAAGATATGCTATTTATTATTTAAATATGCATGCTATTCTCTTCTATGACACACAATATTATGCTATAAAAAAAAGAAAAAGTAACGTATATCTAATGGATCACCTTTTTGGGATTTTGTGGAGCATTTTTTTATTTTTTATTCTAAGCACACATAGGTTATTAACAACCTGTTGGTCATTTGTACAATTGTGCACACTGAGGCCTGTTCAAACGGCCAGTCCAACCCGATATACGTGTAAACCTCCAGAAGGCAGTGTGCCCCATATGTGCACACACAGTCTAGCCTTTACATTCCCATTAAAAGTGGATCCATGTCGAAAAAAAAAAGCAGGTGAGGACACATGTCGGTACTCTGTGAACAGCGGGGCTCTGCAGGCTGAACTGATAACCACCCGCCGGCTCCTGAATGAGTGCCTTCCTCTCGCTCTCACATCACATTTGTTCAGCTGCAGACCTTTTGTTCCTTAACCGTCAATGAGCAGTACACGGTGGTCACTTCGCCCTGTGCCGCCGTCTGTCTCGGTAAAGTGAAACGTTCTGAACTCTGAATGAGCTTTAATGGATGCTCATCCTCTTTTATTTCTCCTGGCGAGCACCGCGACCAGAGGGCAGCACACGTTGACCTACGACCCAGTCTTTCCTACTTCATTCATAATAAATAAAGCACAGTTCACAGTCGTCTAATATGAGGATAACTTCTCGAACTTTTGCTGAAGAAGTAACTGCTGAAAAGAAGACAATGGGTTGAAGAAGGAGAGAGCAGAGAGAGGATGTGATTGCGTGTCGTGTATACTGTCTTGGTTCCCTCTAATGAGAACAACATGGCAGAGATTGAATTACTAAAAGCATTGTGTGTCCCTCAGAGAGCCACAAGGTCTTTGTATTGTTGTTCGCTTTTGTTTGGCAAATGCCGCCTTACTTTTTCCACTGAGATATTGCTTTTATATTCAGTAATGACATTCAGTAATGGCATGTGGCGTCGGACACAATGAAGGAAAATTAGATCATTTTTAATGCTTTTACTAAAGTAGTTGTATATTATTTGCAAGAATAAGTTGTGACAAGAGTACGTTTTTGTGTGATTTAAAATTACATTTATTATTGTTGTCGGCAAAATCTCAATAGAAATCCCAATCTGTTCCATATAGAGTATTTATTTACAATATACCTAACCTACAGAGCTAACAAACATCCACATGGCTCTGTGGAGGTTTGTTTGAATGTTCATAAACATGCAGACAGCCTTTCCTCTGATGGAAATGATTGAAAATGTATTCTCCTTTTGTTGTCTGTCAAGATTCTCACACATCCAGGTCATTATCCAAGAAAAAGTTAAGATATCTGGACATTAAACTAGGTCCAAGGGCCCATTAATAGAAGAGGTAGTGTAGGGTCTGAACTAAACAAAAGCCCAAAAGCCAAAATGAGTCCAATTATAAAAAATTACGATTTCATATGAAGCTTCTTAAAGTTCTTCCTTGGAGAATTTCTAAGAAGGATCTATGTGAGATTCATGAAGCGTTCTCCGACAGCGGCATTCATCTTTGCCAGTACAATGCTGCTTGCCCCTCATTAACATAGAATTAACATAAAATTAATATGGCACTGACATAAGAAACGCCCTGCCAATGGACCGACATAACATAAGATATAAGACCGTTGATTACTGAAAGTCTGTGAAGGCAGCGACGGTTCACCAAACCAGGAAATAGCAGTTAAAAAACACAAGTAAAGCATGTTTCAAATATTCAATCAATAAAGTTAACAAGTGTTTTTGAAATACGTGATTTGTGAGTCGCAATGGGAGTGATATGATGATGAGGGTTGCAATATAAGTCTAATATTTTTAAAAACAGTGTTATTTTCCGGGCTGAGGCGTGCATAACAGTGATTCAACATGTTTTGGGGATTATTCCAGGAGAATTTTTTTATTTTTTTAAGAAAACATCAGCCTAATGAGGTCTTAAGAAGAAATTTCTGCGTAGTAAGCTTCATGAATGAGGTCTAGCGTTCTTTTTTCTTCGATAAAGTTGTCAGGTCGTGGTTCTTGGGGTTTGTATGACATTAACAACCTTATTCCCAAAACATTTCCTTAAAACATGTCAACAAGAATCTATTACACCTATATATATTTAGTCATATTGTTGTTACCATTAGCTTCTTGCAAATCGATTTACCTCATGTCTGCTCACTCAAAACAGCGACATCCCAACAACAATACTTCACCAAACCCTGTTTATCTGAGTAACTATCCGTTTGACTCCACTCTCTCTGCTGTAAACGTGTCGGCCCCGTCTTATTAAGAGTAGATCTCCATGGCGACGCTGTCTTGAGCTGCCACCTGCTCGACAGATGGGACCCAGAGCCTTAGAGACCAGCTTTAAAACGTGTCATGGCTTATCGCGACAGATACAACCCTCTACCACCATTCATTTGACATAATATACATCAATTCTTTCTTCCCGCAGAGTGCCGCTTAAAATGTCACAGAGAAATAATCAGTTTGTCAGTTAGTTTCCTGTAAACACCCTCTTAACCGAGCCGTGTTCGATGGAGGTGGCTGCTAAAGTGAGTGCAGTGGACAGGGACACGCTCAAGTACAAACCGAGTGGGCCGCCGTTACGTTTGGAAGCTCTCTGGAGGCCCCGGACAGGATTTAGATTGAGTTTATTTTGGTCGTGCAGCTCCAAAACAAGGTACTAGACGGTAAAAAGTTAGCGTAGGTTGTTAAAGGTCAGCCACAGCAACGATACCAGCTTCGAGAAGGGTCTCCGGGTGGATCAAGGTCGCTGACGGATTTTTATGTCAGTGACCTATTCTAACCTGGTCAGATTCGGTCCAAAAACACAAATAGGATGATTCATCACTCTCCAAATGGTGTGACAGTACAATATGGAAAATGTGACTACTCGTTGTGACTCATTGTCTCATTGAAGGCTTGGGACACACAAACGATGCCCCCATGTTTGTTGTTGGAGCAGAGAGTCCAATATATGTGTGTTATTAAAATACTATACAGCTATTGAGAAGCTTTTTATGTCTTTACTTTGAGATTTTTTTAAATAGCCATTGTCTTTGTATTGTTGCTGTTGTTCGCTTTAGTTTGTGAATGGAATAGATCAGTCAGTGGTGTTTTCAACCGTGTATAATGGACTCAAAATAACAGTCTTTGCATTTTTCCATTCTCCTTTTAAGGCTAAATGGAAAGCAAAAGTTTCATTATTTTCTATTCATATACAGTAACTGCCCAGAGTCGACAAACGGATCACGGCTGGAAAAGAAGCAATTGTTATTATTTTGATGGGACATTTTTTAACTTTTTTTTTTTTTTTACTGTATCTATTTCCTTTGGGTATGTTCATAGTCTGCGGAATGTCCCTGCAGGGCTACCGTAGGTGCTCACAGGTTGTAGAAAAATGGAGTGTTAGGTGGGCAATTTCAACACCAGAACTTGACGGACAGCTGCATTCATGTACTGTGTAAAATGGAAAAAAAAATCGTAAATAAAGTGATAAAATAAAGTGGGAAAATCTTTTTTATTGCATGTGTCTTTCCAGAATAATATGGAGGTGAATCTATCTATCAAACATCTTCTCTGTGCTTATATTTGACTGTTTGATTCTTTTGTTTACATGCACGAAGCGTTGTTGAATACAGTAAATGCAACAGAGCTATATGATGATGATGATTATTCTTATTATTATGTTAGATCTTTTACTTAGTGATCAGCAATAAAAGAGAGGATGGGATATGGAAAAGGTTCGTTTACCTAGAAATCCTGCATATTGTTCCTTTAATAAAGATTTTTCGACTGTTTTCTAGTATGAGAACCATGCCAATCTATAAAAAACGAAGTACAACGGAATACTGGACTGCACAAATATATCGTTTATTCACATTTTTTTTGGAGTGATTTAAGTGAGTTTTTATTAGAAAAACATGGTGATTTTATTTTTTTTTTCTGTTCAAAGTTTTTATTAGAAAAACATGGTGATTTTTTTTTTTCTGTTCAAAGTTTTTATTAGAAAAATGTGTTGATTTTTTTTTGTGTGTGTGGAAGTGTTGATCAGTCTTTTAACAACGAAACCTCAGCACTCAGGAATTTTACAAAAGACAGATCATAATACTAATATTATTACATCGACATGGAATTATATTATATCCACGAATATATTTAGCATTCAGTACATCTTCCCAGTTTTTTAGCCTTTTCCCACAGTGACATCCACCTGCCTTAGTTGAACCAGATGAACTTTCTCCGAGGCCAGACGGAGTTTTTGGGCCCCGATTTCTTCATAAATAACGTTAAATGGAAAACACATAGCTCCCATTAAGAACAGACCAGTGTGGTGTTTTTCTTACTAATCAGGCTCTTACTTTGGAACTGTCCCGTCTAATTCTGATTTAGCGCTGACCCCAGACCTGACCACAACCTGAGGTGCACCACCTGGATCACATCAGCGGCTCTCAGTTAGTCCCACTCCGTTTGATGAGTGGGATAAAAAAGGTGCTGTAAACATGTGGGCACTTGGCTTGACTGCACTCGGACTGGATAAAATTATTTTCAAAACAGAACTGAGGCGGAACTGATTATTTTTGGGCCACTTTAGCGAGGAACGGTTTGTTGCGGAACAGTTTTATAAGCATGTCGAACACGGCACCCACAGCTTTGTAGTCTGTTGATTGGACGACAGAAAATCCTCATCCAAGTCTTAAAGAAAGAACAAAAAAAAACAAAGCAAAACAAAGCATTTCAAAATGACCCACATTTTTAGATTTACACTTTCATTGTATTTAAAATTTGTCAAAAAAAAATCTCAAAGTCCCTAGATTTGGGGAAAACTGGTGCAGCTTTCAGGACTTTACTGATAATAAATATAGCAACAACAATATTCTACTCCTGATTATACATTATAATTGGTGTTTACTTTCATTTATTTCACTTCAAACATGATTTACCATATAGAAAGCCAGCTTGTGCAATAGCCTGAAAACTTTCATTTGGGATTCAAGGCTCAAGGCTTTTCTGGATGACTTACTAACATCATTTATGATTTAGTTTTAAAATTTAATGCATTTTTGGATGTTTGATCTGAAAGAAACCTGCTACAAATATCGTCATTGCTGATAAGAACGTCAAATTTGAAGCCTTGTTGTCTCAAATCTGCTCAAAACGCAGATAGAAGGCACACATTGTCATGGGTTTGTGATGTTACAACATGTCTAAAAGGTTTCATCCTGTCACAAACGTTATCCCAGTGCCCTGAACCGTTGTTAGAAGCAATCAAGATCTGCAAATGAGACAACTGGACGGTAAAATAAAGTGAAGAGATGTTCTTGTCTAACACCTGGGTTTCTATCCTGAGAAAATCGGACAACAGACTTGACCCTTCGGTGGACGACTGCAGAAAGTTATCAAGGTCTGACGGTCAAAAACAAAACCTGTACCACTTGAAACATGGCTTTTGTCTGTCTTTCTTTTGTGCACTCTCTTTCGGCAAATCCATAACAAGCAGGACTGACCCCTCCTGAGTTTTCTGTAACGCATTTGAACACAGCCCATTGGGTTTCGTGCAGAAGGTAGGCTTTCTTATAGATGCACAGGCTCGAAGACTTCAGAAGTAGAGCGTTTGTTGCTCCTGGCGACGATATGAGTAAAGTTTGCATCATCGGTTCATTCCAGAGATCAAGCTTTAACTCGAACGTTACAGCAGCCGATGTTGAAGTCACTCGGGTCAGTCCTATTCTCTTGAGACTTTTACACTACGCTCCGTTGCGCTCATGGATAACGTGCCTGCCAACAAGAGGACAAAGATCGATGACATAAAAACATGTCCCTGAGCGAACCGGGAGCTTTGTGACCGGAGGACTAGTGCGGCATAACCCCATTGGCCTTTTGCCGTCTAATAACATGGCCAAAGACAAAGAGGTAAAGTCAACAAAGGACCTTCTTATCTCCGTGTTCATCTGCAGCAGGTTAAATTACGTCTGCTCTGTGTGCTCCCAGAGGTCCCTAAAAAGGTTCTAACCAAAAGCAGGAAGTACGACCATGTTCCTCCACTTCTGAAATATCTCTCCCCTTGCTCGCTGTCAGAGAATAGACTTTAAAGGGATTTAAAAGATCTGAAACTTCTAAGATCCTGAGAAATCCTCGTCCCAAGAGTCATAAATAAACCTGTTAAAGCAGTGTTGGTGGAGAGAAACTCGAGTAACCTCCGGATGACTTTGATTTTGATGTTTGAACAAGTTCGTCGATTGCTCTGAAAGCAGCAAGCAGCCAATGAAAAAAAAGAGAAATGGGGCGGGCTTTATGAGATGCTTTGTTTCTCTGATGAGGCTGTATGTTTGTCTGATTGCATTCAGGGGTAGAGTAATCTGCGTCTATTTGTCGCGCCTACGGGAAATCAAACTCCAATCAAACGGACCAGGCTAATTCTTTGTCGAGAAATGAGTCTCTGAAACTGGGAACAGTTGATGGAGCGAGTCTTATGTTGAGTTTATTCCAAAAACTGTAGGTAAAAATTTAGCAGTGTTATAAATAATTTCGAATGCATGTTTTTGGAACGTACCTGTTACCTCACTTCAAATGATAATAAAATAAATCAGCCACTGGTCTGGGCCATGGCTCACTGTGGACACTATGTATCTGCTGTTAGTCTTGAATACACAAATACATTAACATGGACTTGCCCCACCTCCTTTGAATGACTCTATTAAGCTGAAAGGGACATTTGGACAAACTGTGCTCTCAGTGAAGGAAGCAAAAAATGAAATACTTCCAATAAGAGACTGTTGATGAAACTTTTAAGAGACATTTGAAAAGTGGAGACTATAAAAATCAAATCTGTCACCTCCTCTTGTGTCTTCTGCTGAGCAATTCTGCTGTAATCAGGCACATTTACAGCTGTGGCATTTGTTACAGATGTTCATAATGTGCATGGTGCAAAATAAAATAAAATAAAAAAATAAAATAAAGCCTAGCATTTCCAAAGTTTTTTCTCAGACATTAAAAAATATGTGCCCTCACTCTGGCAACAAAAGAAAGCATCCAGTAGCTTGTAGCCTTCTGCTAATGTAAGGGTATAAATAGAGAGATAGCTATTAGCCTCTCATAAATGTTCTCTAAAAATCATCAGTTTTTGTGCTTTTTATCGAATTAAATTGTTCATAGAAAATACACTGCAGTCTCACAGACTCTAAAAGGGTCTATAGCTCTTTAAATCTTCTTTTAGACTCCGTAAGGTGCTTTGAATTGCTCAGTGTACTGCCGTGTCTTTTCCAGGGTCAAATCTGTCGCTCTCTTTAAAGTAAACAAGCGGGAGATGTGTTTCAAGTTAAACATTGATTAGCATAGGCTTGGCGTGAGGCTAAGGGTTAGCTGCAGGCGCGCTGTGACTGCGGTTAAGGTGAGGGGAAGTCATCACCAAATTCTCCTGCACGGAAAGCACCTCGGGGCTGGGCTGCAATCACTTCTCTGCTCAATGACAAGAGCGGGGCAGGAAGGCAGGAAGGGGGGCAGATGAGAAACAGATGTGGGGCGCTGGGATTCCAAAACTAGCTTCTTCAGATGGTTTTTGTTGTCAAGTGGGAGTACGGAGCAACTCTAGGAGGTGTCTAATGCACAAAGCATATTGTCTCTGTTTTTGCACAGGATCGAAAAAGGACAGTCTCTTTAAACAAAATACTGTCATTTACAAAACAAAGTAGCACTATGACAACTGTGGTAACCCTTTTTACCGTTTAATTAAGACATTACAAAGGATAAAAATAAAAAAAACGTTGTATGTCAGATTTCATATCTTTTTGTTAATCCAGAATTCCAAATAACACCACAAGGAGGCGCCAGTCTTACGCACAGATAGTTTTGGGACCTGTGCTTCCTCCCAAAGACGGATCTGCGTGAAAAGATTAGCATATACAACGCTAAAGCTGCAGAATCTGTGTTAATTTGTTTATCTGTTAAAATACTGAAGATAGTTTAATCACAAATAAGTTGTTTTCACGTGGGGTCTTCACACTCCGGCATTCTGAAACACAAAATACAGAGATTAATTGTTACGTTTTGGAGCGGGACAATGTCATAAAAACTTTTAACTTCATTGGGGCACGTGGCCTAAATCACTACCAGTTCCAGCTGTTTTTGAAGGAAGTGTTCTCTTGAGCTTAGAGAAGAACCCAAGCCCCAAATATGTGATCCAAACTGGGTGTGATTTTGCCATGTTGTGTGCCATCACAGAGCATCTCGCCCGGCTCAATCAGAGGCTGCAGGGGCTCAGACAAGTCAAATGACCTGATCACTGCTTTCCAGGAGAAACTGCACCTGTGAAAATCAAATGGAGCAGAAAAATCTTGTCCACTTCTCTGTCTGCCGGAGGATCTCAGCCTCATTTCCTGATGGCTTTTCATGCGCTCGTCTGGCCACCAAACTGATGGCGATTGTCCGACTTCAGAAAACAGCACTCAGTCTTTGGTATCTTCTCCAACTCTTTCATCGCAGACGTCTACAGTGCACCTCGTGTCCTTCAAATGGAATGAATAGATCTCCATAATCATAGTGAACTAAAAGCAAAGTTCCGCGAATAAGAGAAGTGTCGTATGTGTGCTGGGCTTGCCTTGTGTTTGGTGTTATTTACAGGATGTGATTTACGGATGAGGATGTGTTCAAGACCAAGCAGTATCATCTCAGTTATTTCACTCAGAACTCAAGCTTAAGCGGTACAGCTGTGAACTCAGACAGCTTTTATTGACATTGTGAGTTCATTACAAGAGCTGCTCTGTATTTGTGTCAGATTTTTAGTGTTTACAGATTCATTTAGATGCATTTATGACAGACGTTTGGGCCATTGCTTTCACACCTGTCACACATGTCCTTGGCAGCCCACATTTATTTGCTGCGTCTTAATTCCGCACCTCTTGAATGTGACAGAATGTTTTGAGCAATGTCGGAAACTTGTTTTTGATCATATTTGCCCTTGTACTTCACTTGAAAGGTTCTGGCTTTGTCTGATGAACTAATTAAAATTTCTTGATAAGTAAAGAGTAATTCAATTTAATACATATTAAAACATTTTGACGCTATTTGTCAATACTTTAACTGTTCATTAATAAGTAGTTGGTTTTTTTATACATTCTGCCACAACGGCCTTTTAAAGTCATTCATGATCTTGATGTGGCCCTCAGTGAAAATGAGTTTGACACCCCTGACCTAGACTGGTCGGGACAAGACCAGGGAAAGACCAAGTTAAGACCAGAACCAGTGTATAATACACTACAATAGATACAAGGGAACAATTAAAAAATCCAAACAGTCCAGTTTAAACAGTCAGAGATTTTCATTCAATCCTAAGATTAGACAGATATTCCTTTTGGGGTCTTGGTTGGTCTTCGCTGGTCTTGACGTCCAAGAAAAAGACAAATAAAAGTTTGAGATCAAGACCATGACAAGACCGAGGCCTTTAAAAAATAGTCTTCAGACCAGCCTCGACTACATCACTAGTTTTGTGTGGATTACTCCAACTGACAAACCCCACCAGTTTCTATCATGTTCCCAAGTAGTCGTCTTCAAAGGTTGTTGCGGTCTGGAGAAGCCGAGTGGATTAATTCTTCTTCGTCGTCAAAGGTAACTCATCTTCTGTGGACTGGATCATTGTACATTTAACATTAGCTTCTACCTTACATAGAGGCACATATCAATAATGGTAAACCAGTGCTTTAAAAGACAAAGAAACGGAAAAATGGCAATAGCAAAAATGAAACAACAGTAATTATCGAGCTCCTGGATCCGAGGCCGAGGGGGTACTTCCTTCGTCTGATCTTCTTGCGTCATCAGAATCCCGTGGCTGCTGTAGATCGGATTCCCGCTGGCGTCGCTTGTGAGGAGTGATTGCTCTTTCACAACGGAGTGCCGGCTCCACGCTGAGCTGTGCACAGTGATACAACAGCCAGATTGTCATGGACCAGTGCTTACACAGGAGCTCCGGGGATAATAATTGCAAGGTGTTACGACCAGGACCGCTGATGTATTCACTGAGCAGGGCTGGCTGGACTGTTGTCACCCGCCTTGGAGCAAAATGAAAGTACACTCAAGTGGAAAAACAGGAAGAGAAAAATGTTTTGTCGAGAGCCAGTCTATTATAGTTTCAATTTTTGGCTTTTAAATTAGCGTGCTCTGTACAAAATAATGGTTCTACTCTCTCATGGTGGTCAGAACTTCAAAGATGCTATAGAAAATCATATGGCCACTGATAGCAATCCGGTGAAAAATACACTTAAATTTAATAGCATCTTTTAGAAATAATTAGCTTTCCTTCCACAATAAACAGACAGGACAATTGGGCCTGGCGTTCCACAGGAGCTAAGGAGGAGGAGGAGGAAAATCATGGTGTTCATGGAAACATCGCTCACTGCAATCCAAGCTGAGCATAATCAGAAGCCTTAAACAAGTACTGACAATTGTTAATGAAAAAGCATGGTAGGACAGATTTTTGTTTCATAATGTTTCTAAGATCTGTTTTTTATCATTTTCTTAGCTGTAAACTGGAACCGGATTCAAAAGTTTACATTTTCATTGAGTGAAAATGCCAGCCTTGTGTGAACATGAAGCCAATCAGCGACAGAATTGGGTTCTTGTGTAAACGGCCTCTAAGCTCTAATAACAACAGAAACTTTACTAAGGACCACACTATCTAAGTATGTTAATTTGACAAAGAGTTATTTAAATTACTGCCTTTTCAATTAGACTTAGTCCAGTCCAGTTTTAGTCAGACTAAGGCAAAAACTGTATATACTGAAAACATTTTGTTATTAATGGTACGATATTGTAAAAACTGTTGTCATTAGATGTTAAAGTATTCCTTTTTGGACCTGCTTTATCTTCCAGTCTCCTGTGTCTTTATACGGCCCCTCAGCCTGGTCGTCATAGTGAAGGAGAATTGCTCAAATTATTGTGTGAGTGTTACAAAGCACAGTCATTTTCCAGCCCAGCAGAACTCCTCTATAAAACACGGACTGTGGAGACCTCTCAGTGGGACACACTTGTGGACCACTCTGGTTTTACTGGAGAGTTTTGCTGACTTCACACTTTTTTTTTTCTGTAATTAGCTCCATCGGAGAGTGGCCTCGGGGGCTGAGCGTGGGATCCACTGTGGGGATCCACTGCGGTAGAGCGTCCAAATTATACTTTATGATGTTTTCACTAATTTTACACATAGCTGGGGAAAAGAAAATAGAGCTAGGTCTTCATATGGTTTAAATTAGAATGAAGTTATAATTAATACACACAGCCACATAGCGCCTCGGGTTTCTTTTTCACTGGTGGTGGCTACAGGCAAAGAGAAATATTTGCCCTTCATTATCTTCAGCTGCTATAATCACTTAGCCTTGGGCAGTTTTCCTTTGGGGATCAATAAAGTATAATTAATTGAATGAAATATTCATGAGATGCAATGTACACACCGTTTTATTGATGCTACAGCTTCACTAAGAGGAAAAAGGTTTCAGATGTTATTAACTGAGGTGACAGTGGCTTAAGAGGTAGAGCAGGTCGTCCAATAACTGAAAGGTTAGAGGTTTGAGCCCTGCTTCTCCAGTTAACACAGTCTAACGTCCTTGGGAAGACATAGAATCCCATAATGCAGTGTGTGTGAATGAGTGTTTCATGTAAGGTGAGTTTTATGCCTTAAATACAGCCATTTACAACTGATAAAAAAGTGATTTAAAAAGATTTATCATGAGTTACTTAGGCCCGGTTCTAGGGGGATGCATAAAGTTGGATTGCGCCCTCGTCTGAACAAACAAACAGCCACAGTGTTTATTTGTGTAACCATCGGTGATATGTCGAGTCCAACTCTTGCTTATAGATATTTTCAGTCAAAAAATCAAAAAAGTGCACTCCTTCGATGGTTGTTAATGGTAAGTGTTCCCAATTTTCATACCAAAACGAACCAAAATGCCCAAAACAGTGTTGAATGGTCACATTTGTGCATCCTGAGTCATAGTGGGTGTTTTGGCCTACAATTAGTTCAAAATAACACTCAATTACATGTAATGAGGAGCCAATCAAATTATTACGTGAGCAAGAGTAACAAAGTATGTTCAGTAAGTAAGTTTTTGGGGTTTTTTTTGCTCCCACAGAGTGTTACAGTTCTATGGCGATGCACAAGGTTGTACTCCAGCCCCATTTTACATTTCTGCACAAAGCAACAAAAGCATTATGTTATGTTCCTATAGATTTGTAAGAGGTTGTGAAACTATTTCCTTGTCAATATAGGCTGCAGTGTGTTGTGAGTCCTTAATCTTTCTGTTGTAGCAGCCTCTAAAGTCTGACCTGGCCTTCTGGTCTTCTACTGCCATATTGAAGAAGATGGATAGAAAACTACAGGCAAAAGGTCATGTGATTCCACCAGGGGTACTCATATTGGCACAACAGCCCTCACTGTAACCGCACCTTCTTCTTCTTTTTTGATTTCCTCTGTTCTGGCCAGCCGTCCTAATACTTACTATACAAACAATAGGTCTGGTGTTTGTGAGTTTGGATGGATTTCTCAGGGTCGCACCTGTGGATGTAAAATAAACAGCCTCTGAGCAGAAATGCAACCAATCAGAGAATGAAAGAATCAGAAAGCTTGTCCCATTTTATACAGGATTTGTACCGGGCAGAAATCATTGTGAAGAAAAGGGAATACAGACCCATTTTATTTCGCAAGGTGAATGAGGTATAAGTTAAGAGTGAGTCCAGTGGTGAATATTATCAATTTTTAATTTAGAAACATGAACCAGACATTCAAATAAACAGTTAATGTGGCCATAAAACCAAATGAAAGGCGTTATAGAGAAAGGCTGGACATGCCCACCAACACATATCAGCAAACAGATCAAATACATAAACACTATTATAACAGTTCTGCAGACACAAAGACAGAAATATTCAACCTCTGACCTTTCTGGCTATATCTAAAACCAGTTCATGATATAAAAATATATATATATGAAACATTAAAATATTACACATAAAACATGGTTGGGCATATTCCCCTAAGGAATTACACTTAAACACACAACAACTTGTCAAATGGCAAGCAATGTATATTTAAAGTCAACACAACATGTATGTAATTTAGTTTACAAAATAATTGTGAAAATTGTACTTTAAATAATACAGTCAAAGTATACAGTCCACATACATATGTACAGAAACATTTAGAAATGTACAAATGTATTTGTCGGCAGATGACAGAACTCAATTCAGTGGAGACGGTGCTCCAGAACACTGACTGTACAAGATAACAAAATAAAGTGTAGCAAAACTTCCTGCAGTGGCTTAGCTACATGATTATTCACAACATCATAGAAATATATTTCATTTTGTGCTTACATTCAACTGTGCTTTACATTCTGTGAAAGATCAGGACAAGGTTAAGGTTGCAACAATACGTGTCTGCAGCATGTTTTTTCACTATTCTCTCTAGTTTTCATGAAGATGTTGAACCATTGTTATTTCCTCATATTCCATGAGCTCATTCTGATTGTCAAAGCTGTTGCTGACCAACTTTCACCTTCCATGTATATAAAAATGGAACAAGGGGTCATTTCATCTCAATTGCCCCCGTTGCCCCCTTGAGTAGGGCTACACCTTCAAACAGCCCCTTCATAGTTTTCCTAAAGAAGTACTACAAGTTTTTACCTATGTTTATTTTTAATTGCCTTTGTATTTATTTTACAGAGTATAGAGGAAACAGGACAGAAACTGTGTATCCAGCCCCGGGCCCCTCGGGTTAGTGGTGCTACCATCACAGAGGAATTTACCCAACACAAGTAACTGGGCAAGTAAGCGGAATTTATGTGAGTCTACTGCAGTCACAAGAATATCCTCTACAGTCATTATTAACACCATGCTGAGGTTTTGGAGTCAGAAGTAACCATATATTAACACAAGTTTATTACTGCTAGCTACTAATGCTAATGGCTGGCACAGTACCAAAGTAGTACGGTCACAGTAGAGATTGGTAGTATAGTTGGTCTTCAATAATTACACCATAAACAAGGCCTAAAAAGTTAGCGGATGTGCTAGTTATCAGCAGCTACCAGTGGTCCCACATGTGGAGTCATTTGACAGAATATTTCTATTCATTTCAAAATCTTGTGGAAAGCAGGAATAATCTGAATAGTTTTGTTTTCTCGTCATCCTGCACAAATTCAGTATTGTTCTAAAACAAAAAAACAACAACAACAAAAAAAACACATCAGTTGGGGGATTTTTTGCTCTATAAATTAATTTGTAATTCAATATCTTAAAATGCAAATTGAATATATTTTCTGGAAATTTGACTATTGTCAGAGTTATGTTTTTTGAATGGGAGTAAACAGGAGCCAGGCTTCAAGGCCTACTTTTAATTTCACACAAGCCTCCACGCTAACAATAATAAAAGGTTACGACAATAAAAGGTTACAAAGAAGACATCTGGAAGGTTTAGATGCCTTCTTTGTTTTGACCTTTTGACCCAGATTGTGACCTGGATGACTGAAAATCTCCACAGACGTAGCCACCACTAATGAAGCCTAATGCTAATAACATGAAATATATCCTTATAAGCTAACTGTCAGCCACTGTGGATTTGTGAGCATTAAGTCTTGTTATGTTGTGTGTACATTTGTATTGGTGTTTCTCAGTTTTTCATCATTTCCATGATTGGTCACACTTTCAAAGAACATGTGCAGTCATTCCTTTGAATATCAAGCACCGCTCAAGGTAATCCATAGGTCCTTCTCAAAGTCACACTGTAGTTGTGCGGGAGGTATATGTGCCGTTGCGAAACACCATATCAGAGGCCATATAATCCTTGGGAAAATCCAGAGGGCTACAGGTAGTTTGTCTTTTGACCGCTACAGCGCAGTAGTCCACCTGCTCCGCATCCAGCCCGTTCTCCAGCCAGCGAAAGCACACAATACGCTGGAACGACCGCCTGAAGTTGTCAGACACAAAACCATAAAGGATGGGATTGGCTCCACTGTTGGCGTAGCTGAGGATAACAAAAAGCTGCGTGATCATGGGGTCTGGGGGCCGGTGGAACACGCTGACCAGCTGGACGATGTAGAAAGGCATCCAGCAGAGGACGAACACTGCCACCACCAGAAGGACCATTCGTGTGATCTTCTTTTCGGAGCGACGCCGCTGAAGCCAGCCAGCTTTTAGGCCGACTGCTCGCATTCTGGCTACCATCAAGCAGTAGCATAGACAGATGGCTCCCACTGGTAGCAGGAACCCTAACAAGAAGGTGTAGACCACAAAAGCTTCTGACCACGCAGCTTCAGGCCACAGGAAGTTACAGTCCACAGCGCCATCTTGTGCGGGGACAGTGTCGGCAAAGATAATAATCGGCAAGATGACAATTAGCGACAGGCCCCAGACGCAGACGTTTACCACTTTGGCTACGGTTGGTCGTCGGTAGCGGGCGGCCTTGATGGGATGTACCACGGCTACGTAGCGGTCCACGCTCAGGACCGTAAGGCAGAAGATGGACGTGAACATGTTGATGCCGTCGACGCTTAGGACCAGGCGACACATGAGCGAGCCGAACGGCCAGTGGCGAACGGCGGCTGACGTGGCAAGAAACGGGACGCTCAGCATGAACAACTCGTCGGCTATGGCTAAGTTCAGGATGTAAATGTTAGTGGCGGTCTTCATTTTGGCGTATTTCAGGATGACGTAGATGACCATGGCGTTGCCGGTGAGACCCACGCAGCACACCAGAGCGTAGATGGAAGGGATGATGATTTTACTTGCGTCAGGTTCTTGGTAGTAGTCCTCATAGTCCAAGCTTGTGTTGTAGGGTAGTCCTGTTGGATAGGCCCCATAGTCCAAGCTCCCATTAAAATCCATTGTTTGTGTGTTAGATGTAAATGAAAAATGCTTTAGTTTGAAAGAGAGAGATATTTCTGTGTTTTTTTTACTTCCCAAAGTCACTTAAATAGACGTTCCACCTCCAACAAAGAAAAGTCAGAACAGAGGTGAACGAAAGCTCAGCTGAACGCTATAAAATATTCATAATATATTTATGTCTAGGGACAAAAACACCAATAGCGTGAATTAAATATGTGTTGTTAGATTTTGGTTGCACGTTGAACTATTTTGATTCATTTGTTGCTTTTGTTGTCTTATGTCAAAATGTCAAAAAAAAAAGTCAAAAGTAGAGACTGGTAGCCAATCCCAGAGTTCGAGTTACACTCTGAAAACTTTTTTGTGATCTTACTTACTTAAATGGGATATTATTGAGTGAAAATACCTAAAAAAAATCGTGTAAAGGAACTTGAAGACTGTGTTGTAGTAGTTTTCCCTCTGAAAATGACTTCTTTTTCTAAAAGTTTTGAAATTGCAGAAAGACACATCAACTATTGGCAGAGAAAATATTTGTGACAGACAAAAGGACAAGTAGCTGTCTCAGGGCACTCTATTATCTCTGCTTTACGTCGATCTCAACAGTGAGGCATCTCTGTCTGACAAAGACAAAGATAGGTGTTTTGGTTAATGGCTGCCAAGACAGAAAAGAATACCCATTGTTTGTAACAGTCGGTGTTGACTTGACTCTCCTGGGGGCTCTATTTTCAGACAAATTCACTTTGCATCTCGGGCCGCCCACTCGTCACTTTGTTGAAAGTGAAGGTAGACAGCAATCTTGTGCCATGTTATGAGTAAACATGTTCTCCCACTAGTCTGCTGCTGTTAGGGAAAGGTTTCAAAGCTCTCCATGTCTTGATTGAACTGACGCGGTCCCTCGGGGGAAATCATATGGAGTCTCCACTTTGCGCTGTGATTGTTTGGGCGAGTCTCACAGCGACAAGAGAGAAAGCAAATAAGGTTCCCATCAAACGGCGCTCCGGAGGATACAGGGTGTCGCCATTCTCTGTGACCTGCAATATGAACACCTGGAAAAACAAAGGATAGTCATTTAGTCTGACTGCAAGCAAGAAGAACATCAAGATACAGAGAATATAATTGTTTTCTCTTTATCTATGGAAATGAAACGTTATAATGCAGTAAACATAACATGCAGAAACAGTGATGATGGCTCTTTTCTGATGAATGTCATATCAGTAGACAATAAACACATCAAACAGTGACATACAAAGAGAAAAAGCTAAGGTTTATTAGCCCAATCCCAATTCTACCTTATCCCTTCCCCTTAGCCCTTGTTTTGCCTGTTCACGACGTCATTTGGATCAAGAGGAAGGGCTCCAAACAGAGATTTTTGTGGACCACACTTGATATGAAGCGGTGAGATAAATTCCCAGTGCTTTCAGCGGCACTGCGGCTGAGAGAGAGGTGCAACATGTAATTAATATTGGCAAAAATAAAGACTGTAAATCACAACGGTTCCGTTTTATGTTCCTTTGATCTCCACAAGTTTATGTACTAATCTATTTTCTCCTCGGAAAGTTTCTGAAAAAGTTTTCTAATATACGCTTCACATCGACAGGTCACAGTCTCTCACTTCTTTGCAAAACTTTTAGCAAATGCAGAACACCGCTAACTGTCAATATAAATTGATGTAACCTAAACAAACACTCTGTTTAGCCTATAATCATAGCCCTACCCCTTACCCCTTCCTTTGCAGGGCCAAGGGGCAGGGCTAAATTGGAGAATTGGGATTGGGCCTAAATATCAATGGGGCTTTTGGGAATCATTTGCTGTATGGGCCCATTGATTGTAATTTAGAGTTGTCACATGCTCTGGAAAGAATATAGACACATTTTCTAAACACTACTTAAGAGACTTACTTAAGAAAGGGATTTTTTGTGTTATTTTACAAAATGATCTCCCTGTTGATGTTAATTATGGTAACACGTCTTTGGTCCTTGAGTCATCCCCCTCTTGCTCTTCTGTGGCCTTAATTAATGCCACGCTCAGAACAACAGTATTAATAGTCACTTGATCACTTTACGGTTCACACTTCACCACTCTGACATATTTTTTTTGGCCGAAAATCTAACTTTAAACCATTTAATCTGAACTTGGTGGAAAAGCACTTGCAGCTCTTGATATGAATGGCCATGTCGGAGAAAAACGAGACACTGCTAATCCATATTTTGAAAGCGTTTCCCTCGCCCATTAAGCTTACATGAGAAAAACAGGAAGTTTGAAGTCTTAATTAGTCTTCTTGTCCTGGATGGGCCATTAGTTACACTCCAGAATTCCCTTCCCGTCTGTCAGCTCCGTAATGACAACACTCATCTGTTTGAAGCTTCATTAAAGCGGCTTGGTGGGAGAGCACTCCACATACCGTATCTTTGCTCGTGTGTCCGCGAGCTTTATGATGCGGTCGATCGTACAGAGACTAGAACCAGGTCTAAGACAAAGTGGCAAAAAAGCAAAGCTGTCCATCAAAAGGAAGGATCAAAGTAAAAGCTGGAGAATGTGTTTCCATTAGCGGAGGACTCATGGGCGGCCGGTTCTTTCACAGTCCATCTGTCGGTGCAGCACTTTGATCCTGGTGTTATCCATTTAACAGTTTGTGTGGATCATTAGGCCTTCAATGCGTTTACATGCGGAGCGCAGTCAGACTGTGCTCATAGCGCGATTAGGTCGTCTAACTTTGGTCAAGTTTGCACCGAAGGGAATGAGTCCACAGTGCTCCATTCAGAATAATGCTGCATTCATGTGGTCTTGGTATTTAACGACATTCAGACTTTGCTAAAAAGAGAAGAAGCTAGTAAAGGCTGTAAACTTTGAACATAGACACATCATGAGCTACTTTTTTCATGAGACCAATAAAAACGGACAAAGATGCAGCAGTATTCCAAAAATGAATCACATAATCAAAAAGAAAATCAATTACTGAGCACCCAATCGGAACTAAAGCATTTCCATGGAATTTAAAAATCTAGTTATAATTGTTAATCAAAGCCAATATTTCAATCTCTGAGCCACTGCACAATTTTTTTCATGGAGTATAAACTAAACAGTGTCTAGGTCCAGATCAAGAACGACATATTGAGAAAATGAAACACCTAATCACTTTAATTTAACACACATTACATGAAAAAATAAGGATTATAATTGTAAAAATATCTAGAGGGAAACGGTTAAAGCTTAAAACATGGATAAAACTGGGAGGTGGGGTTTATGATACGTCCGTCAGTGTCAGTTGGGGGCGCTACAGATACAAACACCTATTCCAAATCTGCTCCAGTGTCAAAAATGTTGTTGAAATGTTCAGCAAATTCAAAGCAGAGGGAAAAGATGCAGAATCTAAAGTGGTTACCGACTGTTCAAAAGCCAGAGTAAACTTGAATCTTGTATTTAGCCGTTAGCAAGCACTAAAATAAAGGATGGGTTTGAAACCAGGACATTCACCTGATAATCTCCAATAGCATGCCTTTAAGACCATTTTGAGGAGGCTGGGTTTATGAAATGTACTGGAGCCGGACTGGAAAAAGAAAGTTTTTAGGCTTGACACTATCCATTTTTATATACAGTCTATGTCCTTCCTGTGGCATTTATTCTCTTATTTTCACCCTGCATCTTAAAGCATAATCTGTCTTAACACCACAACCTGAATACATCCTTTTCACGTTTACCATGTGACAGCTTTATACATCTATTTATTTTACTCTCATATAACTGGTCTGTCCGTATGCCATATGGTATTATTGTTGCACTACTCAACACAAAACGCCGAACGAATAAATAAAAGTATGAAACTTGATACTGCAAACAGGAGTCCTAACCTCCAGCCACAGATACATCATATGAATAATACTCTGCAGCGTGTAAACGGCATAAAACCGCTCCAGCGCTCGGTGAGGTGGATGCAAATGAGAGAGAAAATAGCGTTTGAAAGCACACTCCCGTCCTGTTCATTTTAGCAGCACTCTGCCACCGGCACTGTGATTATGAAAATGGGGTGAACATTTTCAACGATTTCCGTGGTGCTCTGGGGATTCAATTTGAGCCTGACACAATGCTTCTAAGGCTATTTTTTTTCCAGCTGATCATTAGGGCAGCGCGGCGGCCTATGCATTGATGTTTGCTGTAATAAAACCACAGCATAGGCGCCTTCAGACATAAAGAAATCGACCCGGCGACAACAAATCAAACTGGCTGTCACTCTGAAGAGCCACTGTCTCTGATTTATTTTCACTGCTTGTCAAGTGGAAACACTTAAATGACAATATGATTTAGCCAAGCATAATGCACACACATAGACGAAGTGACGGAGTGATCACAGACAGGTCAGAGCACTGATGTTTTCAACCGCTTCACTCGCTGAAAAACTTGCGGAAGCAGACGACATATCATACCACATCCACCTGATATGTTTGCAGGAGACACAGAGCTCCGGATGTCACAAGATTTAGAGCGTTCAGTCCGCCATATTGGCAGGAAAGTGTGAAAGAGTCAATTATAAAAAGAGTTCATTGAGGTCTTGAAATTTGCAACACCACAAAACGCACAGAATAATACACTGGACGCTAGGATAGTGTCGTATTTGCACAAAATACACTCAATGTTCTTTCTTCCAAACTTGCCATCTTAAACGTCTCTACTTGTACACAGAGATGGCGCTGCTGCTGGTTAAAAGTTAAGCAGGGTGGCGTTAATACTGATGACACATTGGCTGAATGGAGACTGAACCTTTTTGTTTGCATTTGGGTCCACAACCTTGGTTCCAGGAGCTCAAAAATGATCAATCACGGTTAATTTGTTTATATTACATGTTGGCTAGCTCTACTGGTTAGCTCTATCCACTTCTATATCCACTTCTCCCGTGGGAACTCTTGTTGTTTCTCGGTTTGATTGATGCAAAACAAGGGTATATTCACCCTTTAAAAGCCAACTTCTTTAGTAAAATCACGTGACTGCGAACAAACTGGAGTTAAGTCGTCTTAAAGGATGCTGTTTTCAAACTAAAACAGAGATTGCAGCCTTTTGATGAATCTATAGTTTTGTGTTCCAGCAAAAGCAAACTTTTTTTCTGTATTCATTATTGACATTAAAATGCAGTTTCTTCTTTTTTAAATATTTGGGATCCCACCAGTTTTATTTCCCCAGGCGGACTCCTCCAACGCTAAAGGGCTCACTGAGACAAATCCCCATTGCCTTCGCTTTGTAACCACAATGACAAAACTGCCAGAAGGGAGCCACCTGAGGACTGGCACATGGCTCAGATTCAGTCACTCGTTGGCAGTGACTGTTATGTCATTTGGAAACAAGTCTGCAACAAGCTCTAAATGCGATCCGCAGGTGTCACATTGTTCATTAAAACGCCATCTCGTTGGCGATGGGGGAGTGACTCAGTGTTTATGACGATACGAAGAGCATCGCATTAGCTGGGTTTGGAGAAAATGACAGCGTTTAGGACGGTTTTGAGTGCAGTTTTTCTGTTCAAGTTTGTTGGTGGATGGAGGAAACAGGGCTGAGTCACATGTTTGATGTACTACTGCAGGTGCCTGGCAGATTGGACGGACTATTACGTGCTTAATTGATGGATTTTGCATAATTACAGTGATTTCTGTAGGAAGTTCACATCACTAACACATCTACAGCAGCATCTGTGTGGAGAGAAGTGTAGACCCTGAGCTACGCAGAAGCCTCCAGTATCAGAGACAAAAAATGGATGTCTCATTTATATTACATTGTTCAGGGGAGAGCTGTAAATGAAACAGAGAAACCTTTCCTCTGTAGTCGTCTGATAGATGTGTACTGTGCAGAACTTTTTTCAGTTAATACAAGACCAGGAGCTGATCTATGTCCCCTCCCGCCACAAACAGAGCTGTTATTGTGCTTCTCTGATAAGGCCCTATTTCAATTCTAGTCAGCGCAGACTAAAGGTTTCTTCTCTCGAGAGTTAAAATTGTTTCCTGTGAAGTGTTTGTCGACATCTGTAGGTCGGGGAAAAGCTAAAGCATAATGGTCCGAAGATCAATTTAATAACTCCAGTCACAGCATCTTGTCTGCAGCAAGCTCTCAGTCACACTACAGTCACCACCCACCTGACGGTTAGATGACCTCTGAAAATCTTTGGAAAAACTGGTAACTGTGAAAAGTAGTGACTTCAAATTGCTTCAGATGAGCTCGGATTCAGGATTAAAAAGTTATTTTTCTGTTGTTCTGTTATTAACTGTTGGGACATGCTGGAAAAATGATGAAAAACATGAACATAATCAATTTTGATCATGGCACCTGTAATAATACGCAGTAATGAAACTTCCACTGGGTTCTATGGAGATTAAAATATGATTTTTCCAACAAACACAAATGCAAATGTTATTTTGAAGGGATTAGATTGTATTGAGTAGATAGTTTTGACTGGTGTGTTCCCTTTTGTGCAACAACATTTTACACAATGTACCTGTATGTAAAATATGACAAACTATATAAACAGTAAAATGGGAATTTAGTTCATTTTTTAAAAAACACACATTAAAATCTTTGGAAAAAACGGGAAACTGTCAAAAATGGTGACTTAAAATTCATTAAATAAGGAGCCAACCCACTGCATATCATCTTTAGATGAGTTCAGTTTCTGGGTTAAGAAGTTATTTTTCCAAATGTTTTTTCAACTTTAAGAACTGAAATGTTAATGTTGCTGTTCCCAGACTGACTCAATTGATACTAAAGTTGCATATTTTACATATTCTACAATTTCACACAATTTGATTATCCAATATAGTTTTAGCCACCTTTCTAATGACAACAATAGTTACTTTTAAACTTAGACTTCAATATGTGGGCAAAACACATGGTAATAAACACACAAAATAACATCAGTTTTTACCCTGATTTTTCAGATTTTTTTTATTAGTTTTTTTACTTAGTATTTCCCAGTTGTGTCCAACATTATTCCAAGTCCCACGTGAATGCAGCATTATTCCCGCTGAACTGACGGTGCTTTCGGATCACCACATTTGACTGCAGGGTGCACTTCCTGCTGATAACTCCTTCACGAGGCACTAAGCAGGAGCTGATAGTCCACAGAGCACAATCAATACCAGCTCCAGTCAGCGCAGATTAGATTTACAACAAAAAAAAAATCACCCTGAAGAGATAGACTGCTTACTCTTACTTTGTCGCTGTTGGTTTCGAGGTTTTTGTCTGCGAGCCAAACCTAATCAGCTGTCATTTATTTAACTACTACTAATTCCTCTCAATTCTACTTCACCGAATCTTAAAGAGACTGCTTTCACGTGACCTGTTCATTTTCCGGCTCACTGTAGACAGCTGCTCAAACTCATATGCAATGTAGATGAGATTAGCGATGCGGTTGTATTCAAGTGACACACACGGCCCCGAAGGCTGGTGTCTGGTTCTGGGAAGGCTTTTAAGGTTTATGAGAGCCATTTTGAATGTTATGAACGTTATGGACTGGATCAGCCTCAGCATACAATTTTAAAGAGTGAATATTTAAACATTTCAGGTTATAATTATATTTTGAACATTTGAAGGACTGTAATTATATGGAAATGGCATACAGCTGAATGCGTATATGAGTTTTTGCACTAAAGCTGATATATAAAGAGTAAAAATGATGATAAACAAAGCATTTAATATGAACCATACACAAAATTTAACACCATGTTGATTTTTCAGCCATAAATGGAACATTTGAATTCAAATATCTTCTCTTATTCTTCATTCATCTCTTCTGTTTATTTTTGAGTTAGATCTACTCATAAAAAAGACTCAATTCTCTTTTGGAACTGTCTGAGATCCTTTTAGAAATTTTCAATCAAAGTTATGGACCTTGGAAATTATCCGTCCAAAATATTTAAAAAGAACTGTCTGAGATTTACAAAAATAAACCAAAAAACAATTTTAACTCTCTGGGGCTTTAAGAGTTTTAAGTTTAAATCTTTTTATATCTTTTATATCTTAAGATAACACAAACTTTGGAAAGATATCCCACAGTATGACAAATCTAAAGTGTGTTTTTTATTTATCATTTCAGGCAAACCTCCAATTTTTAAGCCTTAAATGGAAAATCCGAATTCTGATATCCATATCTTTTCAATCTCAATCCCATCTCTTCTGTTTATTCATGTGAGTTATAGCTCCTCAGAAAGAAGACCATATGTGTTCTCTTTTGAAACTGTCTGAGATCCTTTAAGAAATGTATCAACCTTTGAAATAAGACAAATATTTAAAAAGAATTGTCTGAATGAAAATGAGAAATTGATGTTAACTCTCTGGGGCTTTCATATTAAGTCTAATCAAGAGTTTATTTAATTGTAGCTCAAGTTAATCTGAAGATCTGCACAAAATTTGGCAAAGATATCACAAAGTCTGACAAATCTGCAAATCAAGTGTTTTTCATTTGTAATTTCAGGCAAACCTTCAGTTTTTAAGTCTAAAATGGAATATCCAAATTCTAATGGCTATATCTTCAAAACCATTTTGTACATCTGCATGAGTTAGACCTGCTCAGAAAGAAGACTCTGTGTAGTCTCTGCTGGGGCTTTAAGATTAAGATTAAGATTAAGATTTATGAAGAGTGAAAAATGGCACTCAACCCAAAGATACACATACAATTTTTGTAAAATATTACAAAGTATAATCAAACTAGAACATAGCATTATATATAGACATGGATACCAGATTTGTCTCAAATTTAGTCTGCTTTAGAGTTGAATGAATCAGACATTGCTATAAAGTGATTGAGGTGTGGCAGACATAAATTAAACTAAATGTTAAGTATGTTACAGGTAGAAGCAAAAGACCATTAAAGGCAACTACAGGTTTTAACAGCATTAATTAAAGTTTGCAGTAAAGTTATCATCTTCATTTACATTCAATTGGGGTAGTTTTCAGTCTTATTTAACAATATACAGTATATATACACCTTACACCCCTCCTTTTTAGAGCATGTGATCAGCTATGGCAGCCCTGTAGGGACATGCTGGGAAAAGGATGAAAAACAAACTGTGGAAATAGGTCCGATGGGGATTTGACTTTGAAACATAAGCAGTTTGGATTGAGCTAACAAATAACACAAGGGCAGGGCTGTAATTGTCCACTCTGGGCACCTGTACTAACAAGGGCACCTGCAATAATAAGGAAGTAATGAAGCCTCCACTGGGTTCTATGGAGATTAAAATGTCATTTTTCCAACATTTACAAATGCAAGAGTTATTTGATTGAAGTGATTCAAAATGATTGAGTATGTAGACTGGTGTGTTGCCTTTTGTTCAAACACATTTTAAACAATATACCTTTAAAATATGACAAAAATATAGAGAGAGAGTCAAATGGGAAATGGAAACTCTCACTGCGCTGAGTACAGTACGCGTTTGTCAGTATCGGAGGAGCTCAAAGAAGTACAAGAGGCTCCAATACTAGCAAATAATGTATCCATATCAGGACAAAATTAATATAGAGTTAAGAAAAACACACATTTTAATCCTATTTTCATTGCATTTCACTAGATTAAACATAAAACACTTGATTGGTGATTTTATTTATTTTTTTCCCATTTATTTATTAATTTTTTTTACAAATGACTTACACGTACAAAAAACAAATAAGATGACAGTGTTGATGAGCCATGCCAGACTTGTATAAGCACTTAAACCTTGCTCTGTGTCCTCTTGCTGTTTGACAGAGTGTCATGTAAATTTAGGAGACTGCTCTGACCTTCACTTAAATATTGACTGAAGCTGTGTTTGTGTGTGAAGACTTACCCTAAATGTGAAGCGGGACTCCTGGGCTCACAAAGACAGTCCGGTTAAGCTCAATAGCGATGCTCCATTCATGTGGTCCCTCCTCATCAGTGTGAGACGCTCGGCAGTCTCCAAGACGCGAGCTGCTCGATGCTCGATGCTCCTCGCCCCCTCCCTCCTCGTACCTCTCCACACGCTGCTATCTCTCTCAATAACGACGCTGCTGGTCTCCCTCACATTCACACGCTCTCTCCTGTCAGACACCGGGACGCTGAAGGTGGGACGGCGCAAAAACCATTGAAATTTGGCTCAAAGAAGTCACTCTGAGCTTTGGGATTTCATAGTGGTACCTTTTATATGTCTTACTAAAGCAAAATCAGTTCTGAACCAGTCAGCCAGCCATGTTTTAAGTCTTATCATTATATAAGTCTACCATTAATATGCTATAAATACCAGACTATGTGATCCAAAATGAAAAAAGCTATAGAAAAAAGAACATAAACCCAGATAATTGCGTAAAAATTATGTTTTTACCTGCATTTTGTGCCTGGAAACTGTGGGATTGAAGATTTTTGTTTGTCCCTTATAAACATCCGGTTAAATATGTTGTTTATAAGTCCCATGATGTTAAATGAGCCTCTTCCAACTGTCACTGAGTGGTTATTTGTGACTCTGCGCCAATTGGGGGAAGTATCATATTTGAACACTGGGGACTGAAAACAAGAAGAGCCCACTTATTTCTTTATAATTTACAAGTTTATTCAAGGAAACTATTCATGTAGAAGCTAATTTCTCATTAGAAATTGAAATTCCGTACTTCAGTAGGCTTGACTAAAAGAGCCTCTGAAGACAGAAAGGAGCTGTTCAAGACCTTGGAGAGTGCTGTATGAATATAAATATACTCTAACCACACACTTTCAAGTAAAATTGAAGTCATTAGGAATGTGTTGGAAAACACCCCCTACAGCAGAGGTCAACTAAACCTGCTCGAGGTCCAGCTTGTTCTTCAAAGGTGCTGAAGAGAGGCCAGAATGGACCAAACCAAAATATATAGTTAAATAAATACAAACATAACTCTTTTTTGTATTATTTTATTAGATTTCATTCTTACAATTAAATATCTTTTCTCTCTTTCCAGACTCACAACTTTGATATGTTATTTGAAGTATAAAACAACAGCTTGTAAAAAAAAACATGTTGAAGTTGATTTGTGATGTGAACAAATAAAACAAAGAAATTAATTTCAGCTAAATTAGCTCAATTTTAGTCTTTTTTTAGTCATTTTAATAGCTACATACATGTTTCAACTTTAACCATAGGCAACAAGGTAGAGGGCCACGCACATACTCATAGAACTAGAGTTACAACCAGTAACTACTATTGAATCTTACAGCAGCTTAGATTCTTTAATGTTATGTTGAGCTGAATTTCATTAATAAAAAACAATTGCTTCATTGGCAAAATTAAGAACTACTTCATGAGGACAAGTGAGATGAAGTCTCAGACTTTTTATTATTATTATTATTATTAGTCTTCTGTTAATGAGGATTCTCAGCCATGTTTGACTTATGTCTGATTTCCTTTCTTTCTTTCTAAAATTGTAAACAAACACAAACACATGTTGTGAACATGTGGTAGTCGGAATTAGGGCGTTTGTGGGACAGTCTCTAAACTGCGGCAATAGTCCAACTTCACAGACGACCAAAAACGTCATCTCAGACGTGCACACAAGTCTTTGGCTGCTGGAAATGCCCGGACATTCCTATTGTGTTGTGTATTGTCATATTAGACGTGCATCCTAGGTGGCATACACATTCATTAATATAATAATGTCCACATGAGCCACGTCAGCGCACGAGGCCAGTGCTCACATGTGGCCATTAATTCCTAATTCTTCGCAGCAGAGGCAGAATATTTGATGGGACTTTGCTGTCGTCCCATGTTTCAAGGACACATCTGTTTGTGACCGTGAGGTTAAAAGCTGGAGTTTGCTGATTGAAAACATCCTGCGCTGATCATTGATTAGTGTTACCCCGGCAACCATTACCCACAGTTCTCCAAAGCCATCTTTTGACCTTTATTGTAGTTTAGTGGCTGGACTTAACAAGAAATCTATACGTCCAGACTCCAGATAGTGGATAGGACTCTGAATAGCGCCGTAGTTACCCACCAGTGGCTATTTGTGGTACTGCAATAGAAAAAAATCCAAAGTAGTTCTAACAGTCTTTGATGAGGAAGCACAAGTCCTAAACTACTCCCAATATTTTTCTGGATTCTTCTGAATTTCTGAAAATACAGCCACATCCGAATGCTCTCTACCCAACACACATATGAAGTCAGTTAGTTGCAATCCCCCAAAACCATAAAATAGTCAAATATTACTTCATGAAGACCAGTGACGATGCTTAATGGGCCGTGTAACACTGAAATGAACCTTTAAGCTTCAAACTGTTTCACCCTACCCTAATAAACCACTTTCCACTGCAGAAAAATGCCATCCATGTTTGATTTACGCATATTCTATTGTGCATTCACAAAGGTACATGTACTTACCCTCTAAAGGTCCCCACGCTCTATTTGGCTGCCTATCAAATGCAAGAAAGCAAAGCTATGTTTCCTGTTGACTGCCGGAGTCACTGCCACATTCAAGTGTATGCAGCGAGCAACAAACAAGCAGTGCATTAAAGATTCAGAAGACTGGGTCTAAAAAGAGATTCCAGAATTAGAAAATACATTTCCTGTCACCATCCTGAGCACACAGTGTAGATAATATCCCTTCCTGTTACCGAGGCAGGTCTGTAGCTGTAGAGATGTGTCTATCCGTCTGCTCAGGCCTTCATTAAAACATCAATAAAAAGCAATTAAAAGCTTGGAAACACACACTTTTAATGGATTCACAACAAAAGCAGATAATTTACATTGAATTGGAAAGTTCGGACATAAATAATAAATAACTTAGTATAAAGTCTAAATAAACCTATATGGACAAAAATAGTTGTTATTAAGTTATTCATGTGCAAAACAGTTGGTATGAAATGTTTTTAAATGACTTATATTACTAAAATATCTTAACAGTTTGCTTTCCTCTGCCGTGTTGATAATGAAAATAACGTCCACATAGAATCTCGGGCAATTCTGACTCACGCAAGTTTTCCAAGCTGATGTTCCTACTTAAGCAGGCGTTCAAGTGCATTTTTTAACTCGGAAAAATGAGTCCCCGAAGGCCACATAAATGCACCTTAACACCTTATTTTGAAGAAGATTGTGGTAGCATCTAGCTTTGAAGTCAGCACTTATTCAATGCACAAGAGGCAGCTTGTTTAGTATAGGATAGATTCATGTATTTACTTGTATATAGTCTAAGCTTATGGCCAGACTTTGATTTGAAAACACAAATAAAAAAGAAATTTAATGAAAACAGATTAGGCCATAGATAAAGCTTTCTTTCAGTGACCTTTAGCGTCCAGTAAATCGGCTTGACACAAGACCAAAGGTATAAGGATAATGTCACAATACCCACCATTATATCACAAAATGTTATGAAAAAGTGCACCCAACTCTCTACTCCCCCTGCTGGTGATGTTTGGACCAAATGTTTGAGAGTCAAAATGACATGTAATTACTTCAAATCAAAGCATCTTGTCTCAAGTTTGTATATTTAAGAAAATAGCTGATTGTATAGCTGCTAGGAGTTGGAGAGATTTTTCCGTAATATTCTGAGCTACTTTGAGGAAGTCCTGGAAACTGCTGTCTGAGCGCTGTGATTCATGACAGAGCCTTATTAAATGAGACAGCTTTCCCCTTTGTCTCCATGGAGGTACTGTCTCTTCACAGCTGAAGTGCCGACATAAAGACAAGTGCTTTGTTATTTTGTTTGATTTTTTTTTTCTTGTTTTTTTGTTTTCGCCAGCTAAAAAAAGGCTCCTTATCCTGGTTTACAGAGGTGGGGATTAATGCAGTAGTTACAGTTTTCTCTTAAAGCCTTACAGTGAGTCTTAAAGGAAAAAAAAAAGGAATTGATGGATGGGGCTTACATCATTTTAGCCACAAAGGTTAAATCAAGTTGTGAAGCAAAAGGCTTAGTGGCAGAATCAATACAGCCATCATTAAATATAACACTTCATATAAAAGGATACACAGAGAAATCGTCAATAGTAATTGCAGCTTACAAGTGCTCCATTTTAAGTGGTTCATTCTGGTATCACTGTGTCCATTTATTTGAAAAAAGACTCACAAATTTCAGTAATAAGGGCTTTTATCAGACTAGGCAGCCTTTTAGCAGAGAGAGTAAAAGGGCTCTTGTGCTGTCCTTAAGTCATTATAAGACTAGGATATGCTTATCTTTATTAAAATTGTGATGCCAAAAATGTTGATAGATATAAAAAAGGAGCATTTGAGCATTTTTTTTTTTTAATTTGGGTGAATTTCAGAGACCTGTTGAGTTAACAGTACACAGTCGTCTTGTAGAGCATTTTTAAATGTAAATAGGAATGGAGCTGGAGCGGTGCCTTGGGGAACACCTTCAATACTAAAAGGAATAAAGGAAGGAAGGATACAAAGCACCATTCCCAACTGTTTTGAATCATTTTCTACAATAATAACAACAGTAACCAACTAAAAGTGATTTCAAGATTTGTATGAGATTCAGAAATTGCTTTTATCATTGGATGCAGCACTTTTCCCAGAAAATAGTTTTATATTTGATACCAAAGCAGCTACTATGCCATGGGCTATTGCATCAAAATGTCATCCTTATTTAAAAATGAGTCTCTTGACTATTTTTAAAGAGGAAACAGTGCTGGTGAGTGAAAAAGAGGGGGAAAATGCAGTAGGATAGACCCAAATGGTGGGATCATAGAAAATAATCTAAGGGGGCCAAGCAAGAACTATTCACCCGGTGTAAATTAGCCACAGTCTCTGAGATACCGATACAGTTCTTTCTTTCTTTCTTATTTTTTTTTGTTTTTACTTTAAATAGCAGGTTTGATGAATGTGCTTGTAAGATGACCAATCTCCCAATGGTCCCTATATTGTGAGATATAAGGGCTGCTGGTCTGTAATCATTTCCATTGGGTGCGCTGCTTTAGGTTAGGTACCAGTGCTGCTAACATGAACATTCATTGACATGTGAAGAACACTGGTACATAAGAATGTGACCAGTACCCATCAGCATCTCTCAAAACGATGCTGGCTCCAAGCACAAATCACGTTTCCATGGTTACCTGCAGTTTGTATTTCATGCACCTACGATGGACGTGTTACATACTGTACCTGTAGCTATAACATGTCATTTTTTACCTGATGAGACTCCTCGAGATGACTCAAGAGCTCTTGGAAACGCACAAGAAATATTTCACAAATGAAAGGTGGTAATGGTAGTTGCTTTGCATAAGCTTCAAAGAGGACAACAAAACAAATTCACATCAACGATATCCGCTGACCTTTTCTCTCAACGTGGAAAAGCAAACCGACAGAATACAGCTCCATGTGGAAAAGCGTTCTAAATGCAAACTACTTAAAGGCCCCTGCAGGGACTTGCTCCGTCAAAGGGAAGGCAGAGAAACAAGTGCATCACTGACGCCTTTGAAATCCCATATGACTAAAAACAAAGCTACTGCAGAGTTTCCTCCAGGGCTCTGGACTCTCTTTCAAAAGTTGAGGATGACACAACACAGATCCATGTTGAGAAAGGTCTATCTTTCTTTTGCATCTCCAAATAATGCTAAAGACTTGCAGCTTTGGGTAATGGACTCTTATAGAAACATTTGTACATCGACGCAGAGGTCATTTTCACACCTTGCAGGAGAATAAATTGGTTTGGTCCCTTTCACGTTGCATTCACTCAAACAAATCAAACCAGAATGGAGCATTAACACCGTCACCATCAGTATACAGTAGATGACTTCAATTTATTCAGTGTATTTCTGCATTGTTCAGTGTATTTACTGCTGTGATGTCAATTTGGTTTTCATGGATATTTACTCTTGCTTTTTGATAGTATTTTACTGTACATTTAGTCTTGTTCAACAGTGTGGAAGTTAGTCACAAGGCTGTCAAACTCTGTTAAGTTCAGGGGCAACAAAAATTAGATATATTTTCGTTTTGTTTTGTGCAATAAAGTACAGTTATATTATAATGTCAGTGCTTTCATCAGTTGAAACCAAAAAAGGCTGATGTTGACAAAAGCCTTCAGCATGTGTTTTCACAAACTCAACCTCACAATATGGCTTTGATTCTAATGCTATTTTGCCAGCAATAAAGTCACTATCTTTCACTGCTGCCTCACTGACCTCGGCTACAGATTAAAAACAGCCTGTTGTTTCCTCAGACCCGCTAATAATTCATTTATGTTCTCTCATCTTAGTTGTCCTTGCAGCTGTTGTATTTTTCTCCATCATGAGTGTCATAGTGGGTCTGAATATTATATTCCTTGAGCACTGAAACCTGCTGCATACACACCAAACACAGTTTTCTTGTTCTCCTCAGTGAATAAATATAAAGTTATCCATTTTTCTTTGTAAAATCTACCCCCCTGAGAAGACATTTTGGGTAATGAGGGTGCCACAGAGAGTCATTTCATCAGCAAAAGAGTAACGTAAAATGGCTATTTATGGAACCAGATGGTGCTTTCCTGCTATCTGCTGTTCAGTTCTAGGTTTTACTAGCCTTGTTTTCACTGAGATGGTATGATAGGGGTTGCATCTTGCAAGTTTTCAAAAGGGGTCTGAATTGTCCCCAAAATACAGACCATACCGTACCACTTTGAGGGTGCCTCGGCCTGGGGTACCAAGCGAGTTTGTCTTTGGGAGGGTTGGAGTTAAAGACTGAAGTCAGCTGATTCGACATTGTCAAGGGTCAAGCAAAAAAAATGAGAAGCAAATATAAAAACAAACAGAAATGGTCTGAGGAGCAATATTTCTTTATCGACTGGAACACAGTTATTGTTTGTTGTCCTGATATTATACAACTCTAAATACGGGCATGTCCATCTTTAGGTCATGTGACATGAAATCCAGACGTGAATGTTAATAGTTTTGCAGCTGGAGCCTTTTCCTGCATCTGTCTCTGAATCGTTACTAAAGCCCTTGCACCAGAAATCACCAGGGGCTTTAGTATTCAGGTACAGGTCCATCTGGGAGAACGCTTTGATCAGCTGATTAGCTCCAGATCCCCAGGGACCAATACTCTGCAAGTCCATCTCCAGACCCCCCTCTGGGACGTCCCTACGGCTCCAATCAATACTCATCAAATGAACGCTGACACCCACACAAGCTCAGAGCCATATATTGTTTTACTCATCAAGGCCATGTCAGGTCTGGAATATGAAGCTGTTTTATCTTTATCTCGTTCTTGACCCCTACTGCACGACTAATGTTGACGCCATAAGCCCACCTCCCACTTTGTCTGTTACTATAATATTGTAATGTTTCTAAAAAATGGTTGGCCACCATCTTGACGCTGTTTTGTTTGATGCAGAAACTAATCAGATGGATGAAAGGCGGAAATCCTGTGGTCTATACTTCCTGTTTGGACTTTAGATTACTCAACAGATTAAGTAAGTAAAATGGTGGTGGGAAAACTGCTTCATGTCAAGTGCTAGACTGCTTTATGAGTGGTGTCATCAACAAGATCCAAGCCCACAGCTGCAACAAAATAAAAGTAAATGCCATTCGTCTATGTGGCCACTCAAGTTAAAAACATTAAAATACACATTTCTGAAGCGGGAAAATTACTTGTTCGTTTAAAGCTAAGAACCTGATTTTCTTTTTTTGTCCCTGTCTCAGACTTCACTCAGCTTCTCTTTTATTAAAAACATAAAACCGGACATTTTTTTTCCTCCATAACATATTAATACATTTCACCAAACTGAAGATTAGAGTTTAGAGTTAGCTTAGCTGCAAATTCAGCTTCAGAACGTCAGTTTTCGGCTATTACGTGATTGAATTGACAGTATTTATCGTCATTTTACGTTGCCTCCTTTTTCTCTGTTGATGTTTCTCTTTTTTTGAGCTGTTTCTCTGTGTTAAAAGACATATTCAGCGTTTAAAATACACTTTATGGGCAGCTAATAAACTTCTGGAACGTCACAGACCAATGGGAGCACTCCTTTTCTGAGCATGTGACTTTGTGAGCAGGGTTTTCCATTTCATCTTTTACAATCCCTTATAATAAACAGTAAAAGGCATTTTTTCACAAATGATTGCTTTTACAGCATATTATTTGGAGTTTTTACCATTTTCACAACTAGAAGAAAAAAACATTGGGTACAGTCTGTTTATGTTTGACAGATAGTCTTGAGTTCTACTCCAGTATGTTGGCTGCTGTGTTGTTTACCAAAGAGTGCCAAAAATGTATAGCCTTTAGCTTTTTTTGGCATAGTCATGAAGCTGAATATATATGTTATGTTACTTACTTGACTTATTTTGGATCTGTGTAATGACTATGTTCAGATTTCAGTTTATCAGTCTTTGATGAGGAAGCACAAGTCCTAAATCAATGTGTTTATAAGTGTGGCTCCTCTGTTTGGTGTTCTGTGCAAATCCAGTAGAACATTGTGCTAGGCATAGTGACTTTGCGCTAGTAGCCTTTAGCTGGTGTTTAGCCAAAGTATTGCACCACTTGCTAATGCTTTCTACACACTCACTGATAGCACACATTTGTAGTGCAATTTCTGGCTAATGCACTTTTAGCCATTGAAAATGTTCTACAGTTTGTCGAATGGTTCCCTCTTATGACAATGATAAGAATAATAGTGGTGCTCGCAATAGTATACAAAGATGTTTTACACCTCTAGATGACTTTTGATGCATTCTCTCATTTCATTAGGCTGCAATTCTGAGCACACTGGGATCCTGTTGTCTTAAGATCACACTGTGACCCTCTAAAAGTCTAACAAATCTTATTTACAGTACAAAATCTTTCTATCCTAGCAAATATTCTCCCTACAGACAGGTGATGGTCTTGTTTTGACATTTCCTCAAAACACAAAAGTTCTCTTGCAAATATAATGCAAACGTGGTAAAATGTGGTTGTTGGTGGAAAAGACAGTGATATTGCTCGGAAAAAAGTTCAGAAAAAAAGACACCAGACCTCGAAGACTACAGTAATAAAAGCAGGATTTTTTTTTTGGTTGAAGAATAAAATACCTTCACATGCTTTCGATCCACAACACTGAGCAGGGTATGCCAGGAAGTTGAGTGACAGTGTCCCAGCGCCCCCTACAGTACTCAGACAGTAGTGAAGCACCAGAGCAGGCAGTCAGCAGGGGTCCTTTGATTTTTCCACATCGTCTCCTGAGATTCACTTCAAACTAGGCTTCTTTTACAAACACCTGTCTAAGATTTCCAGGCTTTGACATGAGAAACAAAAATGTCTCAGACGCAGTAATTCTCGGCTATAAATAAAACTGGCTCAGGAATAACTTAGGCTGCCTGTTTGTTTTAAGTGTGCATACTCATTTTTTTTTCTTATCCCTATACCTATTACAAAGGTTCGTTCAAATAACTGTATCTAAAACTAAAACTCAGCTTGATGTTAAAGATTGTGTAGTCTTTAGAGGCAGCAGGCAGCATCATACACTTCACCTTTCCTTCTACAACTACGGGAGCCCTGCAGGGACACGTCGTTGTCTAAGGCCACGGAAAAAGATCAAATGAAACATTAATTTTGATTACAAGAGTTTAGGCAGAATTGTGTGTTTAAAAAGTATTGTGCATCTCATTCAAAAGTCTGTTGTTCAGTGTGTCCTAACACCGGGTTCTATAGAGCTGTAAATGTCTACTTTTTTAAGATAGACGTGTGCAAAAAGTGTCATTAATGCCAATAAAAACATATAATTTAACTTTTTTTTTTTTAAAGAACATTTAACACACTGCACCTACACCTAAAGCCACATTGTATTTTGTATGTTACATTAGTATAAACTCAATAAAGACAGGCTGAATGTCATAGATCTAGGGTAGTTTTGTGAAAATGGACTTGCTATAGACGTGTGGGCTGACATTTTGTGGAGTTTAGCTTGCTCGCTTTTCTTAAATGAACAGCTTCCAACAAAACAGCTGTTATTTTTGATCGCAAGCATCGATTTATTCATGACTTCCTCAGTTTACACATCATTAGACGAGAGCAGATGGTGACTGACGGCTGTCTTCGCGATGCTGGCTGTGTATTAAATCAGCCGAGCCTCAGTCCACCTCCAAACGAACGGAAAACGCGGCCACACTCAACTGTTTTTCACACTTCGTCATGAGTCACTTTGAGATACTCCGCTCAACCATCTGAGAGTTTGAACACTGTGAATATATTTTGTTGTTTGTCCACACTCATTAAAACCAGTAAAACATCAGTCTCAAGAACGCTCATGATTCATTATAGAAAATTATGTAAGCGAGTGTTGAATATTTAATTTGTCTCCTTAAATTAAAAATCCATTGACAAATCACTACGTCTCCTTCAATCAGTCTCATTCAGAGAACACAGTGTAATCAGAAAAGGGGGATGGATTCCTCAAAGCACACCTGGAGAGCAGAGCATTATAGTTATTTCAAGGGTCAAATAGAAAAAGTGGACACTAAATCCATACTGTATTCAGTGCATGAATCATATAGTCAACACTTGTATTTATTAGAAAGCATGTTGTTAGTAGTGATACATTTGAAGAAGAAGCCCATTTCACATAAACAGGTCTCTACAAATAAAATACATAAGACTAATGTATGACTTCCTACTTCTTTTTTCATAATAATTCAGTCACCAAACAGACAAGTGTTTGGTTTGCAAAATACAGTCTTGAGTGTAAGGAACTCTTCACTGTCACCAAGGGCAGATCTTGTGCAAATGTTTTCTTTGTTTGAGATGATGATTGTGTAAATTGGCACACATTAAATTGAACTCTGTCTCTGCTCATGCCCCTCCACACTTTGAGCCTGTGATAGGATCCACAGAATGAAATATCTTTCAAGCTCATCACATGATGGACTCGGAAAATTGCATTTATTTTTGTTCACAACTCATTTGGTTCAGAAGGCTTCACATTATCCCATTCCAGTGTATTTCTTGTCAGAAGTCAGTTCCATGGACAGTATTTGAATGGCACATCCTCATCTGAAGATGAATGGAGTAAAAGGTTTATTTCAAACTGTAAAAATACTATGTTGTAGGCTGCAGCCAACCTATATGAAATAAAAAGAAGCTAAAACAGTAGTTGAAACTGAGTTCTGTCCAGTGTGGGTCAGGGGCCGGGGGTGCAGCGGTGGCTCTTATAGGTGCCCAGGTGGCGGAAGCTGCGGCCACACTGCTGGCAGCAGTAGGGGGTGGCCCCACTGTGGATCCTCTGGTGTGTGTACAGGTTGCCCAGCTCCTTGAAGCGGCGGCCACACTGTGGACAGGCGTACGGGCTCTCGCCGGTGTGCACGCGCTGGTGCCTCTTGAGTCCAGACAGCACAGAGAAGCCTTTCCCACACTGGGGGCAGGGGAAGGGGCTCTGGTTCCCGCTGTGGACCAACCTGTGGCTCTTGAGGCGGGCTGCATGCCTAAAGCGCTCGCCACACTCTGGACACACAAAGGGCTTCTCTCCAGTGTGAATGCGCTGGTGCTGCCGCAGGTTTCCCAGGTAGTTAAAATGGCGGCCACACTCCCCACACTGGTAGCCCCCCTCGATCTTTATCTCCTTTTTGAGGACTGCCCGACGGCTTTCCCCTTCATTCCCCTCGGGTCCTGGACCTAACTCGTTTTGGACCCCAGACCCCTGCCTCAGGTCAGTGTCATTTTCCCTTAAGTCAGGGGCCGCCACTGTGGACGACTGCAGTGCCTCCAGGGCCTGGGCCTGAGCAGAGTCTGAGTGTATCAGTTTAATGTGCTCCTCCAGGAAGACGGCGCCAGGACAAAAGGTTCCACACAGAGAGCAGATAAAGGTGTGGCTGGGGAACGGCCGACCTAGAAGCACACAAACATAGCGTAAATACTTAAAATATGAAAACAATTACTCAAACTCAAGATTGGTGTCAATGTGTTACAAATAGAAGTTAGGGTAGTTATGTTACTACACAGATGAGTATTTAGATTATTTAGATGACTCCTCATTGATTATTATTTGATCACAGTTTTACTCTGATGACTCTGGGTACCTCATATGAACCAGTGTCTCTCACCTGGCTCTGGTCTGTCAATGCTGCCCTCTAGAGGACTCCCATCATCCACTGGAGAAATGGGAGGCTCCATAGAGAACTCTGACTGCTGAACATTTGAAAGTGGGCCCTGGTTTTGGACCAGACTGCTCCCCTCTGGTCTCAGCAAATCCTTTTCATCGTCATCATCCTCAGCATCATCTCGTTCCTCACACTCAGAATCCTTTATGACTGGAAACAAATTACAAGCACAGTGAAAAACAGTATCAATGTTTAATATTAAGTCAATAATATTAACAATCTGGAGACCCTTCCCTTTTGTCGTGGGTCTTATACAAACATTTCAGTCAAAGAAATATGTGGTCATTATTATTATTTGACTTACATTATTAATCACACGCAACATTAATCCATCTGTCAGCAATGTATAATTAAACTGTGCATAATTAGTACTTATAGTGTGCACAGTGGCAGAGTGGTTAGCACTCCTGCCTCAAGAAGGTCCTGGGTTTATCTTTCTGTGAGGAGTCCTCCCTGTGTTAACGTGGGTTCTCTCCTGGTTCTCCGGCTTTCTCTCGCTGTCCAAAGACATGCATGTGTAGGTCATTTGGTGAATATAAATTGACCCTAGTGAACAGTTGTCTGTCAATATTTCTGTCTAAATGTCAGCCCTGTGACTAACTGGTCATTGCCTAGGCTGAACTTCGCCTCAGGCTCAAAGCTGCTGGGACAGGCTCCAGCCATCCGCGAACCCCAAAGGGACTAAGGGGTAGAAGATGAATGAAAAATAATTAGTACTGATATGGATAAAACTAAAAAAAACGTTCTGATCCCTTTTGTCACCTTGCTTAACCGCAGGAATAGTACAGTGGAAAGATAATCATCTCTGATTATCACTGATTTGCCTTCTCTGCTGATTTCTCCTCTGTTACCTTTGATTTCTCCTCTGTTACCTTTGATTTCTCCTCTGTTACCTTTGAGCTCGGAGGAGTAGTCCATCGGAGCCATCCACTCGTACTCGTAGATCCGCTTGCTCCCGGAGGGCAGCATGCTGAAGAGGTCCTCAGCGGGGGATTCGGACTCTGCCTGGCCGGGCCCCGTTCCAGGCATCCCTGGGTCAGACCACAGGTTCAAGGCCGGGTCGTGCTCGGGCCGGGTCTCTCTGTCAGTGCAGGGCTGGCTCTGCTCCGGGTCAATGTCCCCAGAGCCCCTGGAGTTCTTGTCTTTCATCAGATAGTCACAGATAGCGTCTATGTTCTCCTTCTTGACGCCGGGCAGGACCTTGCCTCTCTTGGGCTCGGTGCTGCTGGGCCTGAGTCCAGAGCCCAGCTCGTGTTTCTTGAAGCCGGACTCTGCTGAGGGATCGATGGACGGCGCTCTGGGGACTGTATCCCTATGAACCATTTCTAGTTTAGCTTTTAACACCTCTATCTCTTGACTTTTCTCCCGCAGCTCCATCTTGAGGACCCGGATCCTGATGCTGACCATTTGGCGGATCTCGGACAGCGCTGTCTCCAGCACTACACTGATGTTTCTGCCGAGGTGCTCCGTGATGTCGCTGACCGAGCACAGCAGCTCCTCGTCAGGCTCCAGTAAGTCCTCGTCGGTCTTGTTTATAGACCCAGGAGACTCCATGGACTCAGCACAAAGGCTGCTCTCAACCAAACTGTGATTTCTTTTGCGACTCATGGATTATCTTCGCTGGAGGAGTGTGTTTTCTGAAGAGTTTGGCTAGCTAAACGCTGCACAACTGGCTAATGTTTAGATGATGCCAGTAACGCCGGAAAGGTCTGTGGTGCCTTCAAAGTAAAAGCATTCTCATTTCAAATTATTGCTACGCAGGCTCCTGTACCTCAAGCAGATTTTATTTTGAAACACGTCTTGACCACAGACAGGAAACAGTATCGTAGATGGCCGTGTGTAGTGGCCACCACTAGAGTGTAGCAACAACTCAGCAACAAAATAATAACAAAAGATTTTTTTTATTATAATAGAACAAGAGGTGACTTTGATAGCGATGATTTAGGTTAATCATAGGCGGATAGAAACCTGTAGACCTATAGCAAGTCATTCTAAAATAAATATAATACAAGACATAAGTAAGACGTAAGTATGTCATTATATTACTATAGGGAACTGTATTTAGCAGTTTTGGAGCATCATTTGTAACAAGATGGGTGCTAGATTAAACAACATGCTGTATTGGAGCAATGCAGACTGTTCACGTTTATTATTCCATTTCCTGCCATAGAAGGGCACTGCAGTGAAAGTAAGATGAGACTTTAAACGCTCCATCTGCTTTGATCTTTAATGTGCTTGTCTGCTTTTGTCTGTCTGTTAAAAATTGTTTTAAGTGGTTGCTGCTGACAGAGGAACAGACTGAAGGACAGGAAATGCTGAGTGTGTTCCTGGGATATTTGACCACAGTCCTGGTCAGACCACACAACCATAACCTAACAGGAACTCTTTGTTAGCCCCAGAGCACAAAATAAATACATTTAAGGATAAAAAGTAAGTTCATTTCTCAATTTGAGTAGCTCCAGTTTTAGGCTATTTAGTAAATCATACGGAGGGAGCTTTATTTGTTCAGTGAGTGATTATTAACCCAAATCTTGCGCACTTGACTTGTCAGCAAAGAAGTTAGGCACTTTATCCAAGCACTTAGTCACAGGAAAATTAGCCTTAAAACACTTAATATTGGCTAGCGTATCGTTTGCCTACTTAAAAACTTAAGATGTCACTAGTATACTATTACATTGCTCCTAAGTTAAAAAAAAAAAAAAGTTTAGTGCAATAGTCGGTGCAGTAAAAGCAGAGAACTGTTAGCAAAGATAATTTTAAGCTAGGTCTCCTGAGGTCACTGTTTAGGGGATTATTTAAAAAGGGCACTTCCACCTTTGACCTGTGGAGTTTGACCCTCCTCTAACGGGATGGAGGAGTGACGGAGGAGTCAGTCACTGCTCCTGGAGGCATGTGGCCGTGTTTTTGAGTGGACTTCTCCCGGGACCCACAACATCTTTGAGCCGGGGAAAATGTCCGCGGGTTCGCGCCGAGGCACGGGCAGCAGCCGCGGCAGCCGCAGGAGGGGCTCCGGAGACGGGCAGCAGCAGCGGGAACAGCCGGGCAAACCCTCCAGGAACGGCACGATTGGTAAAAAAAAAAAAAAAATTATAGCTATTTCAACGGGAAGAATCAAGTTAATGAACTGTTTTTTCCCCATAAACGACCACCTGTCAAATTGACCAATTTTTGTTGCTATGGCTTATAGTTTTTTTTTTTTTTGTTTTTTTCAGTTTTATCATATAATTGAGCCATGTGTTGTTTACAAGTTTATTGTGAATTGTATTGCAGCTGTAGCCTAAATATGGCATTAGAAACAGCTAAAGTTGTAGGCTACATTGTGTTAAGCTGTATCCTATCATTCTAAGTGTCCTAAAGTGTGTCCTAAGTGTCCTAAACAGTCAACTCTGGCCACTCATGCAGAAAAAAATAAATGTAGCTGATTTGTAGTTCAGTAGTAGCTTAAATATCAGGCTATATGAAATATTACACCAGAGCAATATCTGCCATCAGTTTGTACAAAGTAGATAAGAGAAGGTCAAGGGAACATTTTGATGTTTAGTTTGAGTTTCTATTCACTTTTACAAGGGACAAAAAGGCTCCAGCTATAATGTTGCAAATGTATCATTATGTTATAATTGAAAAAACACCTGAATATTATCTGTTGCCATGTCGATGTGGATTTAGAACTGACACTTAATAAAAGAGGGACTCTAATTTACAAATACTTAGCTTATTATATTATTCTTTGGCTGAGTGAATGACACTTTTGATGTTTTGACAGTGCGTGGGTTCTCCAGAGATGCTGCAAGTCGAAAGAGATCGGTGTCGATGTATGAAGAAAACATCCCAACAGGTGATTGGAGGTTTTGTGCACTTGGGGGAAAAAATGTCAAAATGCCTCCAAAGACATCCATCATATTTACATAATCACATACATAATCATTATTTATATATTTACATTAAAATAAACTCATCTTTAAATTAGTGGTGCTTTTGTGTTGGGCTGTGTGAGAATAGACTTTATTCAACACACTGTGTCTTTATGGCTTGTAAAAGTCACCTGAGGGGATCATGTGAGTGAAATGGATGAGTAGGCCTTTTATACCTTAGAGATCCTCTAAAAGTCATTTATTAATCCCAGTCACATAGTGTCATCACCAAAATCATTCCTCCAAAGATCATTTTGCATTGACATATACCACTGTAATTATTACATTTCAAAAGTCATATAAATACCATTCGGGTTTTTATAGACTTCAGACAACTATTTTAGAATAAGTGTGGTGTTTTTGATTTAAAAGGTGAACTTTGGGATAAAATATGGTTTACTACTGGTTGTAACCCTGTGAAGTGTTATTGCCATCAGTGGAGAAAGTGCTTAGGTTGTAGTATTTTAGCACACATCAAGAATTTACATTATAGCTCATCCTCTCTACACACATACCCATGTGACATATATTTTAGCAGACATTGTTTTTTGAGTCTTTTAGAGGGGTGTGCATGTGTCTTGTTTTTCTATCCTAGAAATAAAGTCATACTATATCCAGTTTCATTGCATTAAAGTTTGCATTTTTTGGAACTCTTAGATATATATTAGTTCAGTCTGTCTTTGTAAAGTACTCATTTTACACAATAACATCATCAAAACATGGTCTAAATGTTTTCATGTGTGGCTCCAGCTCTGCCGGTGCTGCTGGACATGGTCAGAGGTCCAGAGCGTCTTCCTGCAGATGAGGATTTACAGGAAATGCTGAGAGGGAAACTCCGAGTTCTGCAGGCTGACAGCAGCGAGGTCACTGCTGTGTTCGAGGTGCACTCACCACACACATGTTCATCTGGTGGACATCAGGCTCACTGACACTAACTCTCAGTGTCCTCTCTGTGACTGTCTACAGGAGCTGTCGGCTCATCTGCTCTCCATCGACTCTGAAGACAAGGTTATTTTTGTAACCTTTAAAACCTTCGAGGAAATATGGAAATTCAACACTTATTACACAATAGGTATGTTTGCAATTCAGAAACAATGTTTTATCAGCAGCACATGTATTAATCCAACTCCCGTCTTGTAATGATCCTAGGTTTCTTGGGCCACTGCCTGGAGAATGTTTTGTTTGATCAGAAGTTCTGGCTGTGTTCTGTTGAGGAGGACGTCTCAGTAGAAGTTTCACTGCAGGAGGAAACACTAAACCTGATTTACAAAGGCTTCCTCATGCAGGAAGGTACTGGGAGTAGCACATTACAACGAGTAATTCAGTTGATAAAAAATGTGATGAGCATGTTTCTTTATTCCAGGTTCGTTCTTTGCCAGTTGCAGCGCCAACCAGATGTTTGATAGCTCAACCTCTGGGGGAGATCTTTACCTGGAGCAGGGGGACATAGCCCAGTTCGAGCCTCCCTTCCTGGGCTCAGGATGGAGTGTGCGCTGCCTGGCCGACGGAGCCCGAGGCACTGCCCCTAAACCCTCCCTGGAGCCTGTCCCTTCCTTCCACCAGTGGGTGCCACACACTCAAACCCTTATGTGCCATATATAGCATAAAGTGACACATTGTTGTCTCCTCAGCACTGTTATTCTTTTTCACATTTACATTTCCTTTTGTAGGTTAAAGGTAATGAATAGAACTATACTCACCTTTTATATAAACACTGAAGGTTGGTAATCAAGAAACATAAGGCATCAAACGAAGGAATAATGCTATAGAGATGTTTCTACCGGCAGCGGACCAATCACAATAGAGTAGGCCATATGACCAATCAGATCACATTAGGGCTTGAAGTAGTAGCTGAAAAATCAAATACAATATAGCTTTTCGAACACAAGCTGTATTTTAAATCTTTCTGTATCTCTTATTTTACTATAATTTATGATCATATTTGTTTACAGGTGGTTTTTGAAATCCTGCACAGAGAGCATTTTAGTCGGTGATGGGAAACCCTCCTGTCACTTTGCGCTGCAGTTCGGTGAGTTCAGTAAAAGTATTGAGTCTCTTAGTATCATGTACACAAATCCAAAGTATCCAAATAAACATAATATTAATAAAGTAAATGAGTCAATCAGACGTTTTTGTTTAAGCCCGAGGTTCCTGCCTGGCCACAGAGGAGTATGATGCCGACGGTCCGGACGAGCTGAGCCTATCACCCAACGATCGGGTCATCATCGTGGGACTACTGGTGTCCTGCTTCGACTGGTTCATTGGGAGGAACGAGGCCACAGGGGAAGTGGGTCTGGTCAAGAGCAACATGGTAAAACCTGAGGATACCTACAAGTAAGTGCATCACACAAACTCTTTATTTACTTTGTTTTAAGACACGGTTTTAAACATTGCATTTCTTGTCGTGCAGCTGTGAGGATATTTTTCTTGATGGGGAGGAAAGAACGTTCTTTAGTCTACAAGAGGACACAGTCATAGATGAAATGTTGACCTTATTGAAGAAGAAACAGAATCTTGGTCACTGTTACAAACTGGGTATGTCTTTAAATGTCAAAAAGTTTAATGTATTACAGATATTTATTGCAATAGTTAAGTTTCTTTACAGTGTAGACATCTAATGCTCATTTTAAGGCTACATACACATAGATATGGGATGAGATGTCATAGTAATTGCAATATAAAAAACACTAATACCGTGATTTTTTTTTCTATTCTTACCACAAAGACACACTTAGAAAACAGGTTCTTTGTCAGAACTCTACAATCATCAATCAATAGATGCGTCCAAATGCACAGATCAGTAAGAGTAAGAGAGAGAGTGGAAAAGTGAGTTTAAAGCATGCCTCAAGGGACTGACTTAATATTTCTCATTTCCAAGTGTCCCATTTACCTGGAGATTAAAAGTATTCACAGTTGTAACCACAATACCACCATACCATCAATCTTCCTTCGTCCCATGCCTATACACACAACATGTATTTTTATTTATTTATGTAGTATCAGTATTTATTTGCCCCGCTTTGTATGCAGCTTCTGTTCAAAACACAGCTTCTCTGACTGTTTATTGAAACGATAGAGGTAATTTTGCTTTATACTGCTAAGATGTTCACTGAGCAGTTTACTTCCTGTTTATAAATCTCCTTCACTTTAAAAGACCTCTTTTGCGTCTTGTCTTGAGGTTTTTGGCCAATGTATCACCCATAGCAGCAGCCCACATTGTGTTTATGTACTTAATTACATAGGTATTGTTTTCCTCATGCGTGTCAGTTAGCTTTTAGACCTGGAATAAATTTGTAGTTGGAGTGAGTTAAAACCAGATGCCAATACCTATGCCAAAACCATGTGTGAAATAGGCTTATACCTCAGTAAGTTAATATATTCCCTTCCTCTTGAACAGAGAAAATGGATGACCAAGACCAAGGAAGACACAGTGAGTAATATTACGGTTAGTTGGTATGATGTTATGTTCTGTAATTTAACCTTATTGATTCCTCTTTATCTTCCTGATAGACAGCTTTCTGAGGAGAGAAAACACACAGCATGACGAGTTCAAAAGACACATCCAGAGAATTCTTGCCCCAGAACAAGATTCATCTCATGGTCCAACTAAGTCCAATGGCGCGAAGTCTAACTCAAAGTCTAACCTTTCCACCGAGACCCTCAATTCTGCCAGCCCCTGCTTCAGCGTCCCCCACCTCGTCGAAGGACAGAACCACACCGAAGACCTCATGCCTCTCTTTTCATTCCTCGAGAACCAGGACTACCGCTTGGACTACGGCCCTCTTTACCGCCTCAGTCCTGACCAGGTCTGCTCCGTCGCCTTCACCGGTCACTCCGACGAAGACGGGCTAACATCGTTTTTGGGTGTGGCTCGAGAAACGGCCAGGAAGAAGCACTTTTTTTGGTCGCAGACTCGTTTATGCTTCCTTCTGGGTAAACTCTGCGCCGGTCGTTCAAAGTACAGCCAGGCCAGGGTCTACTTTGAGGAGGCGTTGAGCGTCCCTCGAGAAGGATTCACCGATTTCAGACTGCTAGCTAGCATCTACTACAACCTCGCTAGCATATATCTCTTACAAAAAAACACAGAGAGCTTTTTTCCCATGACAGAACGGCTTGTTGCTTTACTAATGGCTTTTCCGTATTGCTTTGAAGCTATAGGGGACGACTCCATTTTGAAATACATCTTGAAAAAAGCCATTCTGTCCAATAACAAACAAGCAGAGGCGCGGGGTTGTTATCTGTTAGCCAAACACCACTTGGCGCAACAGGAAAACGATGTCGCCATTTCTTACATTGAGAGATTACTTGTCCTTTCGGCCCAAGCTTCACCGATTTGTAGTATCTCTCCAAGTTGTGGATATTTAACCTTAGGAAGACTCTACAATGACATCCAACTCTCCAACCTTAGCTCAAGTTCATTCAGAAGAGCTTCACTAGAGCCTTCAATGACGCTCACCAACTGCTTAAGCTGCATTGTACAAGTTGCGAACAAAGCGGAGTCGATTTCATGCCACGTCGCTCCTTACCTACACCAAGCCCTCTCTTTGACCGAAGTAAAAGAAAATGGCCGACACCACGCGTTGAACCACCATCTGACCGTTTGCCTGAGTCAGATGTTTAGCAAGCACCGAATGCTGGAGCAGGCGATCCAGCTCATGCATGCACTCGTAGAAAGCAGTCCCTCCTCACGCACGCTAACCAACTCGCAAGTGAACAGCGCCCTCATCTGGCTGGCGTGGCTTCACATCGATAATGGTCAGCCTGGCGTCGCGCTGGATATCCTGGAGTCGGTGCTAGCTGCCATGCCCGAGCACTGCACGACACCACAAGAAGGTCAGTAGTGGCTTTGTACCACACTTTTCCATTTTAAAAGTTGATGTCACATTCATTATCATTCTCTTCTTTTGTGTAATAATCAGTAATAATCAATCATGTAAAGTTTTGGATCTTATTAAAGCTGCAGTAGGCATTTTGTGAGTGAATCCAGTTGGTCTTAAGTTTTTACATTTACCTTTTTTTAGTCTAGTCGAGCCAATAAAGAGCCTTTTTTAGAAAGAGAACTATCAAGATGGTGGACGACTTTCAGAAATGTCTTTTTTTTTATTATAAAAAAGTATGTACCTGCTGTTATTATTAGAATCGTCTTTGCAGAGAAAAAAACAAGCCAATGCGAATTAAACAATTAAACATGTTATTTTGCAGCTTAGTAATATAACCCCTTTGCGATCACAGTAAAATTAGACATTCAAATAAATATGAAGATATGTGTTTTGTCAAAGATGCCGAATGCTTGTCATTATGAGTAAGTTTCGACTTTTAGCGCCATGTTTAGCCTCCTTACCAATCTTCAATACACTTGAGAATGTATCATGATCTTTTGAGCGTGATCTGGTAATATGTCTGCCCTCTTAGTTTGTTAGGTATCAGTATTGTGAAATTCTGCCTACTCCACCTTTAATTGTTAAAAGGTAGTATATTAATAGGTGTATTTCATAGAGCAACAGACTTAGCGATAGGGGTTCAACGTTGAAAGCGAGTGACTTTAACCTCCAAATGTAAATATGAATCACTGATAACTGGCTGCATGCTGTGTACAGTTGTGGTCCTTTTACAGATTTTCAATGCAATCCGACTGAGAGCTTATGTCATCTGAAAATGTATTTAAGGTGAAGTCCTGAACCTGTCTGGTGTGGCCCTCTGCTCCATGGGTGATCTCCGCAGGGCAGTAGAAAACTACCAGGCTGCTATTGACATCTGCCAGGAGTATGAGGACCTGCCGAACTGGGCTGTGGCTGAGGCTAATCTAGGTAGTAGTTGGAAATATCACTTAGATTCAATTACCTCTTCTACTTAACCTTTATGTCTATGTCTTTTCTTCTCTTAAAGGCCTTTTGTGTCTAAAGGCTGGTGCCACAGGACTAGCCCAGAGCCATCTGACTGAGTCTGTGCGGATCTTCTCTGAACTGGACCAAGAAGGACACGAGGAGAACTTCATCACAGTTCTTCTGGAGCTGGGGAAGCACTATGTGAAACAAGGGCAGATGCATTATGGGAAGGGATGCTATGAGTGGGCTTTGTTGCTAGCAATCAGCACCAACCTTTTAGACTGTAAGTGTGTAGCACAGTCTGTGAAATGCGTACTGTGATTTAGGGCTGTAAATTGCAATTTTCATACTAATACGAAATAATATTGATTCTATGGATGCACGCAAAATTCTGGAAATATGCAGTAATTTAAAGCAACATTATGCAGCTATACAGTACTGTGCACAAGTTTTATGCAGGTGTGGATATAAAAAGTAAAGTAAACTATAAAGTCTGTTTTTTTCTGACTTAACAAAATGCAAAGTAAAAGAACAGAAAACTTCTAGATCAAAACAGTATTTGGTTTGACTTTGTTTCAAAACAGCAACAGTTTGAGCAATTCTGCTGTCTCAGTTTTTGAAGGAAGTGGGCGAATTCGATTCAAACATTTGGAGAATCCCACCATTTTGTAAATTGTTAAAAAAAAAAAGTTTAAATTGTATTCTGTTGACAACATTCTTACTTTACTGCATATCTTCACACCTAAAACATTCACACAGTACTGTATTTAAATAAAAAGGATAACGTCGATGAGTCAGTTGTTAAAATAAAAAGCTGTTTAGTCATTTGATATATTGGTCATTATATTTTATACATTCTAATAAAGAAACTCAAGGAAAATTGAAATGAATGGAACTGAATGCTAGAGTTACTACATGTTTGTTTGTAGACTAAGGACAGGCAATGTTGTCTTATACAGTCTGTCTATTTGCTGTCTTTTTTTGTTCAGCCCTTTGAGGCAGTTGTTATTGTGATACTGGGCTACATAAACAAAACTGAATTGAATTGAATGTAATATTTCTATAGAACTAGACTCTTTCTTCAAAAACTAAACCAAAACTCTAAAAAAAACCAATCAGGAATATGATGAAGGTATTCTTCCACCTCTGCTCTTAGGTGAGCTGAGTGCCACCACACACCTGTGTCGTCTCTACAGTTGTGAGAGTCCGGACCAGACTCAGTGCATCCTCTACAGCCTTCACCACATCCAGCTGCTGCAGCGAACAGGAGACAGAGCACGAACAGCAGACGCACTGGAGGCCATCAGCCACCTCTACCTCAACCTGGGCACCAGCAAGTACAAAAGACTTCAACACTCTTCTGATTTTTACTTTTAAAAGTTTGGTTTGGATGCTCTTTCATATTGTGTATTGTCTTCAGGGCGTACCAGGCTGCACTCGACTACACCAAGACCAGTCTGGGGATGTTCATCGACCTGGGGCTCAGGGAGAAGGAGGCCTACGGATGGCTACAAGCGGGAAAGATCTACCACCTACTGGGGCAGACTGAACTGGTGGACCTCTACATACAGGTCTGATCTGAGGTCAATGTCGCATGAAAGTAAGCGGATTTAAAAATGTGTATTTTCACGAACGGCAGGCAGCTCAGGACGTGGGTCTGAGCTCAGGTGACACCAAGTCCATCCTCAGTCTCCTTGAAGCTGCAGGCGACATTTTTTTCAACAGCCACCAGGACCGAGACAAAGCGATCACCTTCTATAGGGTATTAACACTTAAAATACTCATAATATATCCTCAGCTGTATATGCTTCGTATTTAGATGCTTATTTGCGTTACAGGACCGCGCTCTTCCCATCGCCATGAAGACCAACAGTGTCCACATTAAGCTGAGGCTGTGCAACAAGCTGACGGAGCTCATGATCAGTCTGAAGCTGTACAGAGACGCCGTGGAGTACGCTCAGCTCGCACTGGACCTCAGCATGAGTTTAGGTTTGAGAAAAGACATATTGGTGAAATGCATTCGAGGCTTTTTTTCTAATATTAGGAAATTGGCTTTACGTGTGTTCTTCAGGGGAGCGCCTGAATGAGCGAGTGGCCTACCATCGTCTGGCTGCTCTCTACCACTGTCTGCAGCAGTTTGAGCTGGCGGAGCACTTCTACCTGAAGACCCTAACCCTCTGCCCCAGCCCTCTGCAGTTCGACGAGGAGACCCTGTACTACGTCAGAGTCTACCAGACACTCGGGGACATCATATTTTACGACCTAAAGGTGAAAGATTCTGTTGGTTTGATGCCTTTTTCTGACATTTTAGCAGATTTAACAGAGACTGAATATGTCCAGGATCCGTTCGACGCTGCCGGTTACTACCACTTGGCTTTGGCCGCCGCTCTGGACCTGGGCAACAAGAAATCCCAGTTGCAGCTGTGCACCCGCCTCGCCACCATCTACCACAACTTCCTCGTGGACAGAGAGCGCTCCCTCTTCTTCTACCAGAAAGCAAGGGGGCTGGCCGCAGAGCTGAACATCAGGAGAATCAACATCTCGCCGGATCAGCAGCACAGCACCACATCACAGTAAAACCATAGGATCAAAAAAGCTCAAAATGAACTGGATAACTGAGAGCATCGAACAAAATTTAAAAAAATCTAGTCTTGGCTGATATGATTTGTGTTGAACAAGGATTAGCGGGTAAACTGATATTGAAGGAAATTACTTTCTGGTTAATATGTTATTGGGATACTTGCCAATAGAAACATAATAGAGAAGATCAACTAAACATAAACCCCACTCATAGCGGTGCAAACCAGGTTTAGCTCCGACCCGGGTCCATTTACTCCATGTCATTCCTCTTCTCACTCACTTCCTGTTTCCTGTTTATCCCCACTATTCTTAAACTAAGACAGTCTTCCTTTATTAAAAGTTATTCTATAAAACCTGAAAGATAATGGAGCCAATGCTATATATAATTCCACTTTTTCAATGTCATGATTGCAAAAATACATGATTCATTTTAATATATTTATAATAACTGTAAATCTACTTTTTTAAAATGTGTTTTTTATATAGACACTCACATTTCTGAGTTTTCTATTTTTGATTTAAATGAACTCAAATGAACTAAAATAGAAAATAAACGTTATTTTATTTTTGAATTATAAAGCGGTGTTTCTTCACAGTAAGATGCTGAAAACACACTCTGATCTTACAACCATATCTCTCCTCTTGTTATTTTGTTCATCAATAGTTGGACATATGTATAAAACTAGTTTGTAGAAGGTGTAAAAGCAGATGTCTGTCCACTCTGCTGGATGCAAATGCCACAGCAGAATATTGTTACAGCTGTGATGACATGCCCGCACTCCTGCTACGAACCATACTACGCTCAGTCGGACATTTTTCCACATTAGTCGCCGTGATGTATAATTCATGTTGAGCCGTGTCGGCCTTTTGACAGACATCATGCCAAATGTATTACGGGACCTATTCAGTCACTGGCCTATGACAAAACAAAACAGCACAGGGCCCAATTTAAACTGCCATACAATTAATTTGATTGGATAAATCAGTTTAACTCTTGCTATTCCCAAAACAACCAGCAGATGGCAACACAAATCTACCAGAGTCAAATACAGCATAGGGCTTTATCTTTTTAACTGTCTTCCTTTACAACCAAACTGGCTTCATTTTCTGTTTCATCACTGTTCTGTGATTTTTTTTTTTCAGCCCTTGCTTTTGTCAAGACCAGCAGCCCCATTTCTTCACATATTCAGAAGACACAGGAAACATAATAACTGCTGTATACATGTTACTTTAAGTGCTGCCCATACCCTTCTATTACCTCGAGCAACAGTGTATATGATGGTGAACAGCAGGCCCCTTGTCAAAGCAACACACCCATGGTTGAGTAACCTACACGTGTCTGTGTCGACACCCTGTTCTTTGACCCAAACATGCTCCAATTGAACCGTGGGCCCGAGGAGGTCACCGGCTGGCTGCTTCCCCTCGGTCTGCAGCTCTCGGGGGGCAAAGAAGAATCAACAGCCGACATCTGCGGTGTTGTGTGCCGCTGGGCCGGTGGGAGGGTCTTCGCTTCACTGTCTGTACGAGGAGCAGCTTCAGAACTCACAGAAAGAGCATTTTTCCAAAGTGAGGTCATGTTGAATCGGAGGAAAATTATACTTTTTACAGCCCTGACTTGTTTTTCACTTCCAAGCATCGTTACAATAAAGGTTTCCTCATAATTTTAATAGATCTCTGTGGGATTTAGTGACTGGTGGACCTTGACAACAACAAATTACAGTGTACAAGTACACTGCATACACTGTTTCACTTTTTAAACCAAGGTTTGGAGGGTCATTGCTTCTATAAAATGAAATATCACCGTGAGAAGATATGGTGGACTTTTAATCCCAGAACAGGAAAAATTAGGTAAATGTCAAATCTGATTTTAGCATTTCTTGCCATCCACAGTGAGACCATGGTCCAGATCGGTGCACCGTTCTTTTAAAGCATAACACAAAAGATTTTTCTCAAGCACATCTAAATCTAGTGAGCTAATGGTGAGCTAAACAAGCTATCCTCCAGTACCGGTGATAGTCCTTCTACAAGGTGTGTGTGTGGTGGCATGGTCTGGTCGTCTTAAATTGCCCTTACAAGGGACACTAAGAAAAGCATGTCCTCATGTCCCTGGTCTGCTGCAAAGAATGAATGACTTCATGTTTTGGGAAAGAAAGGAAAAACAAATGGTGCACATGGAGCTGAGTGCTGCCCCGCGCACTGCTGCACACCACTGACTGATTTTCAGCTTTAATAAAAACAATATTTGGGAAACCTATATGACCTCAATCCCCTTATTTGAAACATTTGAGCTAAATGTTTTTGTGATGGTTTCCTTTGACGATTGCTTAAAGAGACAGTTACGTTTTAAATGGGTAAGTCCCGATTTTGCTTTTTGCTCAAGGCGTAGCTCCAGATGGAAAACCCAATATAATTGAACGCGGATGTTACAAATGAAGCAAAAAAATGTCTATACCATGTTTTAACTGAATAATCGTTTCTGATTGGCTGACAGGTGTGCAACAAAACCATGTGCACCAGAGTCCTAGAATGTTATATACACTATACTTGTGACCGTAGCATAGAAAAAACTGTATTCGACAACATCTGTGTAAACAAGTCACTTTTGATATTACATTTAAATAGCCAAGCTCAGGGGTGCCCAAATCTTGCCCAAAAATGGAAAAATCTTTTGCGTGTAATTAAAAGAAAAACTCTTCCTCCCAGGACCTTGCAAAAAACTCATAAATGTTGTATCTTTACAATAGCTATGTATGCTGTACCGTCACCTCCTGAATAAAGCAGTAGTTGCAATATTAGTTTGCAGTTTCAATCACAAAAGATGAAGACCCCTGGTGGGCCAAATCAAACCCCTTGCTGGACCAATTTTGGCCCCCGGGTTCCACTTTGGGCACCCCAGACTTGCTGTTGAAACTAAGCCAATTAAGAGTGCGCTAAGTACAGTTTTTCATTGTCAGGACAATAGTAGCCTTTAAAATGATGGAGCCAATTAAAAAATGTTGAATAGTATTGGCAGATGACCATATTCTAAGTAGTTAATCAACTCTGAGAAGTGCAGTGCATGGTTCTGATTGCTTGATGCATAGCTGAAGAACCATAACCCACTATGGTTAACCCCTTTTTCTGTTTGGCTGACACAATTTAGCTCAAATTAGCGGTAAAATAATTGGTGAGTGCACTAACTCCAGTCTACAAATTATGAAGCCAACCAAACTTTGTATACATTTAATTGGTGGTAAATGACCAGTCTATACACATAAAGAGGTGCTCATTACAACTGTATGACAAAAAAAGCAAAAACAATCTATCCATTGCACTGATTACCAATATTTCAAATGTTGAATACGCTTCTCTGGTTGACGGAACAGAACTCTGTACAAGTTCAAAGTTCAAATGATCAACCTATTAATGGTAACTACGCAAATGTAAATAGAGCAACTGTTGAAACACAGCAGTAAGCTAAACATAAGGCAATTACCCCATCAACAACTTGTCCCCAGTAAATGTGTTTAATATTGTTGGCTAATTACTACCATGGTTAACGCAGGTGAATCAATATACCCAACAGACTGATAAAGCCTGTTTACCATTAGCTCATCCACAATTGTGCCATGTCTGGTTAAAAATGGAAAACATGGCATCCAGTGTTTTTATATTGCATTTATTTTTAAACTTTTATGCATCCTATGTCCAAGCAGTGTCTGTCGAACATAGGTTTATCCTTTGAGCTTTGTTCCTCTTCCAGATGAACCCGCCATGTGCAGCCAACATCAAAACACTCACGCCCATTTCTGTTTTTATGGGCCATATTGTTGACATATTTCCTCGGTATTCCACGTTTACGCTGCCAAATGTTCCCGATTTAAGCACATTCAGCTCGGCCAATTCCTTTTGTTGACTTCTTCTTAAGATCGTGCACTAAGTATTTCCTCTCACACAGGTGTTAGACATTCACAGAGCAGCCACATGGCCCTCAGCTGTGGCTCCGGTTCACTGAAGGTGTCAGGCAGTGATTCATTATTGTGTCTTTGTGTTCCTGTATAATGTCTAACAAAGCATAATGCAGAGACTGAGAAGATAGCCATACTTGTTATTGATAATCATGTTCTGTCAAGACCTGGTGAGGATTTGGCAATTTCACTTTAAGACTTTAAGTAACTGGCTTAACATTTTGGCATATTTTCCATTTTTGCAGTTTCCATTGCATTTAGCTGTTGCTGCCAATGCATTAAGGAAGAAAAGTAACCTGTACAGTAAAACCCAGAATTAACCTACTGAGTCTGTAATGTCCAAAAGAGCAAAATGTAGTAAGTCTGTGTACCTAATGGCAATTTGATTTTTGTTTTTGTAATGGGAAATCCAAAAACACTGCGTTTTTCGTTTTCCAATTGTAAAACAAAAAAAGAAAATTGGTGAACAGATCCGTTTTTCATTTTCTGAGTTTGATATACAAAATCAAAAACAGATCCGTTCACCAATTTTCTTTTTTGTTTTAGAATTCTCTTTTATTAAAAAAATAAAACCCAACTACTTTTTCCTCCGCAAAATACTAATACCTTTCACCAAACTGAAGTATAGAGTTAATGTTAGCTTAGCTGCGACTTAAGCGTTAGAATGGCAATTATCTTTCTCATCAAACATTATGTGATTAAATTGACAGTAGCCTTTTTATCAGTATTTTACGTTGCCTTCCTTTTCTCTGTTGATGCTTCTTTTTTTTTTCACTGTTAAACTAACAATGTCGAGACAAGATCTTCGTTTAAACTCATAAATAAAAGCGTATATGAATTAAATAGTTGAAGATTTTAAAATTAAAGACCACACTTCTCGCTACAAATTTAACCAAATTGATTTTAGTGCTCAAAATAGGCAATAAAATTGCATTTTATCTCCAAAGTCGGCCATGTTTTCCCCTAGTGTCTGCGGCAGCTCTGACGTCACGTGACATCAATAGAAAAGAATGGAACAAAAAAACGTGACAGTGACACAAATTTCGGGCCCGTTTTGTGAAGTGTATACGTTTTACCATGTGGACCAACGTGACTATTTTACATTTTGTTCTGAGACTGGGTTGGATTGGCCAAGGTTTTACGTTTCTGAATAAAGGTTCTCATCTCTTACAGTCTCTTATGAAAAACAGTAGACAGCATCATAAAGCCTGTTTTTTCCCAAATGATTACTTTTACAAAATACTATTTGGGTTTAAACCATTTTCCCCGACTTCAAGAATAAAAAAAATCAGGTGCAAACTGTTGTAGTGTTATTATCTTTGACATAAAACACAAAACATTTGGGTCAAAAAGGAAGGATTAAAAAAAAAAAAAAAAGTAAAGCTCTGAGGGGCAGGTTTACTGTAAGTCCCAGATCTGTTGGTATTTGGCGGTCACGTGACTCAGCCTGTTGCACCGTGAGGTCATACTCGGTAACAGTGGCCCCCGCCTCTCAGGACCCAGGACCCGGACTGGAGCAGCTCTCATCCAGATCACAGCAGACCTCAGACCGACTCCAGACCTTCTGCTCCGGAGAGTCTGGTCCACAAAAGACTTTATGAGTGTCTTCTGTAGTTGATCCACTGTAGGCTCCAGGTTTATTTCTCAGGGATCTCCGTTTTTGATGCATTTCTGTTGAACGTTAACGATGAGCGGAGCAGAGCTGGGTTTGTGATGCACTGTGTCCTCTGTCCGTGGAGCTCTTCTCCCAAAATGCACTTTGTCCTGTTCGCTGTGTTCCTTTACCTCGAGAGCGGTGCCAGCGCGGAGCCCAAAGCCAAGTGCCCCGCGCGCTGTGATGTGAGCAGCTGCCCGAGCCCCAGCTGCCCCGCGGGGTACGTCCCGGACCGCTGCAACTGCTGTCTGGTGTGCGCCCAGGCCGAGGGGGAGCCGTGCGGGCGCAAGGACGACCTGCCGTGCGGGGACGGGCTGGAGTGCAGGCACCCGGCCGGGAAGCGCCTCTCCAAGGGCTTCTGTCAGTGCAAACTCAGCTACGAGGTGTGCGGCAGCGACGGTAAGACGTACGGCAACGTGTGTCAGTTGAAAGCCGCCAGCAGGACGGCTCTGCAGCAGGGGCTGACGGGAATCAACCAGGTGCAGAAGGGACCGTGTGACTCCTCCACAGGTACGGGCTCCAGGGGCATTTAGAAGACATTAAAGCTCATGGTGTACAAAAACAACTAATTACTATGGCTCTGTTCACACTGTGTCACTAAAAGGTGCAGATAAGTTCTAGTCAGTGTGAAAAGACAATACAGTTACATTTATTCAACATAGATATTAGTGTTGTAATAGAGATTGTGATGTTTATAGTCCTTTTGACATTGTAAAAGTAGAATTGAATCTTCCATTTACTTCAGTGGACAATACTGGGTCAAAACTAAACAAACTCAAAGAAATCTAAACTAAGATAAACTCATGGGCGCCTCATGCATGCACTATTTACTCAAGAGACCCTGGTTGGGTTCCCCAGGTCATTTACCCAATGTCATTCCTGTCTCTTTCACCCTGTTTCCTGTCTATCCTATAAAAAAAAAAGGCAAAAAAAAAAAAAAAAAAGAGTAAACTCAGACTAAACAAAGGAAAACACAATTGGAAAGTGTGAGTATTCAGTGCAGCTCAACAGCTACAAAGTCATTTTAATGGTTTTTACAGATGAAAAAGAAATAATAATGCTTCTTTTTGACACGGTGCACTTGCCCGTCTGATACTCTTATGTAACTCTGACCTCTGACCTGGCACATTACCATCTCATGAGAGTGCACATCTTGCTAAATCCACCTTAGACACATAATATGAAGACATAATAGTCCCATGTGAGTCTGCAGCAGTGTAGTAACTGGTGCAAATTCTGTATTCCTGTATTGCTCAGACTCATTTTTGACCATATCTCATTGTTTCAGGATTTTAACTAAAGACCCACCAAGACCACAACTGGTTAATTTGTCTGTATCATTTGTGCTTTTTATCTTATATGTGATTTACTCCCAAAAACTCTGCCACTTTGGAATTTGACTTTGTTTAATTATTAGAACCATTTTCTTGTTCTTATTCCAGACCAGGTCAAGCAGCCCCATGAATTTTTATCTTTTTGACCTGATTCAAACCATTTGTACTGGATTAAATCAATGCAAAACAACATCCAACACTGGACAGGTGCACTTTTAATTTGGTCATTTCCCAGCTTTTCAAAGGGGACCTGGAATAGTCATTTGTCACGCAGCTGACACCTGCACGAAAACAGACTTTGAAATGTTGCAGGAGCTTCGTTTAAAGAAACACAGACTTTAACGGCTTCAAAGACGACGCAAACGTTAACATTGTGTAAGTTCTGATCTTCCGAAGCCCTTTAAAGCGCTTCTAGTCGCTGTAAATACACACCTGCTACACTTTATGTGACCCTCGCTTTTGTGACGAGGTTTAAAGGCGCGACTCTTAACCCGAACAGTTTATTGAAAAGAGTCGAGCAGATGCGTTCAAAGGCAGACGGAGAGGAAAGCTTTGTAAAAGGTCAAAGGTTGAGTGACATAAAGATATAAGTCACATTACTCCTCCAAGCTGCCTCTTTGTGTACATCCAAATTTGTGAAAAAAAAATAACGTGGCAAAGTATCCAGTTATACTAATAAATGGATGTTGTCATGTCTGAGTGTTGTAAGGCCTGGAGTGCAACGTGTGCCGGTGCTAAATTTGGCGAGATTTGTGGTAAAATTAGTCATAGCAGCCACACAGACAGACAGACGGTGTTATGAATTATAATTGTGTCTACGTGACCTTCCTGTCTAATAAGTGCAGAGGAGACATGAAGTAAATGGCACCAAAATACAGTGAGAGCATTGTCTCCAGAGTGACCACAAGTGGGTAGACGCAAAAGCACTGTTTATACAAATCTAGAGTAAGATAGACATAAACATTTTTTTTAAACATAGATCTATACACTATCTCCAACAGTAAGTGAAGCCAAAGTGAAGTTTATTTACCCGGGCTTGGGACTGGCACAAAGGTATGACTGATTGTGGCTGGAGTCACTCCTCAGGGGATTTGAACCCCCAATCTGCTGCACCAAAGGCGTATATACCATCTCTAATACTGTTAAAAAGTGACATAGTAATATTCACAGTGAAATGTTTTTTTTTTGCAGAATATTGTACTATGTAGTAAAATCACACAGAATGCAACTTTTTAGTAACATTAATAGGAAAACAAATTAGCACTTTAGCACAAATTTGGTTTATTATTTTACAATTATCAGATATTTATAGTAAAAAACATACTATACTATCACTATACTTTTATATCTCTATGGCATGTTGTTTTTTCTTTGTGCCATAAAAAAGCTTTTAAATTTACAGTTTCTTTATAGAAATCTTTATTATTAATCAACTTATGAGTCTCCAGGGGGAAATTCAGTTGTTAGCTCTATTTAAATACATTCAAAAGCAAATGAATTGATTCAGACTGATTGATTCTGCTCTCTGTTGTTCAAAAACAGAGTGCAGGGCATGGTCCATGTTGTTCAGGATAGCATCCGTCCTGTTGTGTTGCTCCACTGCTTCGATCAGAATCTCCAAACTAATACCAACAGTTAAATGATCCCTCTCTATTATTCTTTATTATTTATGTTGGAAAAACTGCCAACCACTGCCTCTTGTTATTTACTATAAACGTGTCTGTTTTTTTACAGTGCAAATATAATGTAAAGTCAATATAAACCTTGCTCTAAAAAGAAATTTCAACTGGATTTCAGTGCATGGAGTATAACTGTTAATTTGTCTGCAAAAAACTGATTTCTTGTGCATGTCCTAGTTTAAGTTCCCATAGAAAAAGCTCGCCACACAATAAAAGCACCTTTGTGTATTGTGTTTCTCTGTGTAACCGTATAAAAGCTCCCGTCCTGTTTAAAGCTTACACTTTCCCGGCCATTAAAAATAACAAGTTACTGTACAAAAACATCACCTGTGTTTTGCTAGTGCAGGCCCTCTCCTTCCCACTCACTCTGTTGCTCGGCGAGTTTACAGCCGTCTGTAAAAGTGGGACACCTCGGAGGAAGTGTTTATCCAGACTGCAGCCAGGCGCACAACACGCTGTTCCAAATAGTGCTGAGGGCTTTCAGTCTGAAACCCTTTCGGTGACTCAGCGCGGGTCATTCCAGTGCACTGTGAAATAAGGCACGCCATGGTTCAAGTGGAATTAACCGATACAGTGACAACGAGGAGTGTAATTGTGCAAAATGTACTAAAGGAAGGATGTAAAGGTCAAAGGGTCGACACTCGAGGAAAATGAACGTTGCTGTCTGGGCTTTTAACAAATGACTTCCTGTTTCGGGAGCTTTTCCTTAGAGACATCAGATACTTTGCGGAAAACAGTTAAAGACGGACACTTAAAAGGATAGTCCATGCTTTGTGTTTTGAATGGTTGCAACTTCTATAACTAACAAGGCTTCGAAACTTCCATTCTTCCTCTTTTAGTGCAAGTTAGTGTTATATAAAAGATATTTGCGTGCATTCTTTCATCGTATACTAAGCTGGACGCAACACAAACACTTTAATGAGGCAGCGGCCATTTCTCAAGACATATATTCAACTATACATTTAAACAGACATTGGAGTAGTGGTACTGCACTGAAACTGAGTTGTCCTCTTTTTCCAAACTCTTTTGTTCCCAAGACACTGACTGACTCTTGCTCCATTTTTTGTTTATTTTTTTTTATCACGTAGTCATTAAAGCATCAAAATGTACATAGCCGCAGTGTTTTACAATAGCACAGTGTGATTGCATTGCTCCTGTCTGCCTCTCCAAACTGTAAGTGCACTCTTGACATTCTGAAGTGTGTCTAATAGAATCACATCTACTAATATACTTGCATTTTCCTTTAAGAGATGTGTACGTATATGTATGTTTCCGACAGCTTTTGGTGCTAAGCCTATGTTACACTTTAATATTTATCTCAGGCGTTTTTCTGTTACTTCAGACGGTATAATCTTCTTGGTTTTGCCTTCGTTTCTAATGTTCCACTGCATGTGCACAATCCGCATTTCTGTTGAAGTCGCAGAAAAAAGAGCCTGCCTTCGCTCTAATCTAAAAGGACATGATGGATAATTTACCACAACAAATTTGGGAGGAGGCACTTGTAGGTCAGTCAGCCATGTATTTTTAGTTCACTCCACCCTTTGGAAGGTACCGCTCCACTGACTATGTGTGTGTGTGAGTGCCAGCCACACCGCCGCTTGAACCCAGACAAAATAAAGGGGTTTGTGTTCAAAGGCAATTGAAATAGTCTGCCACAACCGGCTGTAGGGACTTCCTGTTTCCTCTGCAGATAGCGCTCGCTGTGTAAATGTGAGCGGATGGTTGTAGCCCCCAGTGTGGAGACAGTGATGAGTTTAGCAGTCGGTACAAGAATAGTCTGTGTTATCTATCAACCCGCTCATCTTAATGAATTTCATCGAAGTTTTACCGGTCTGGATGCTCGCAAAACTTGCACTTTGGAGCATTATTGTATCTGACAGAGGCTATAATTCCATCTCGTCGTTTCTCAGGACGCTTCAGCGGGCCTCGGCGCAGGGTTGCACTTTGCCTGTTATTCGAGAACCTCTTTCAGACTTGAAATAACAAACCACATTTTCCTCAGAGGAGTTTGGCTCAGCGGCAGAAAGCCCAGCTGTAGAGATTACACCAAAGAGCGTTATTACAGGCTTTTCAAATGCAACGTGATTTTCCATTTGTACCGCCGTATTTCAGACCCGACCTGTGTCATTTGAATGCATTAAACTGTCTGAAGCTAGCACTGATGTGGATTTGCTTTGCTTTGCATCATCTACCAAAACCTTGACGGAGTGCCACAAGGGTCCACGTTTGCTCCCATTCAGTTTTAATCCAAATTATCAATCACTTTTTTTCCAATATTTTAAAAAGGAGTGCAGTTCTGTAAGTTAAAACTGAAAACAGAAAAAGCCAAACAACTCTTCACCTCAACACCTTCATAGAGGTTTGTTGTTTTCCCAAAAGCTGCTATGATTGCCTCGAGTTAGGGTTATGGCTAACTACCTAATTACGGTAAATTGCAACCAAAAACCAAAGAGTTTTGCCACTACCAGATGCCACCAAAAATGCACCAAACTTTTGACAGTGGAGTGTATTTTACTTTAATTAATTTATTATTTATTATATTTTGATTTTATTTGACTGTTAGTGGTTTTTATGCATTGTTCCATGTCTAGTTTGGAGTTTCTCGTTCATCCAGGTCATGGTTTCCCTGTTTTCTGACGTTTATTAAGTACACATCTGGTTTAAGGTACAAGACTCCATCCATTTGCCTACTTCTAGACCCCTTTATGTTACCTCTTAAGGAATGTTTCGCTCTCCTCAGACAGGATTTACTCTTCTAGATGTTTGATTTTCCAGCGTTGGCAGACATCATGCAGATTTGTAGTTTTTTATATTTATATCAAAGTCTCTCTGTTTTTGACCACCTTACATGGATGTTCTTTATGATCCCATTTATCCAAAGCCAGATCCTGATGGATTTGGTTTGCGGAATAACCTCATTCGACATGATTAAGTGTTATACAGTTATTCATTCATTTTATACAACAGGGTGGTGGCCTGGAGGGTACACCCGAGAAAAGTGGCGCTTAATCCCTATGTCTGACATTTAAATGTTATGATTCAAGATCCAGGTTTGAGAATTAGGAGTTATTAAAATACACCATTCTTTTTGCCAGTATAGATCCCTCACATGTGTCCAGTCCTCGGTACAAGTTCAACTTCATCGCTGACGTGGTGGAGAAGATCGCTCCGGCTGTCGTCCACATCGAGCTCTTTTTAAGGTATGTGTATCAAGTTCTTTTATTCATAGAGTATACCATATTAAAATACAGTTGTGTACAGTTGAGCCAAACAGAGCACATTAGTCAAAACTGCTTTCAATAGTGTTTCCTCAGAAGAACATTTACTTATGTTAAAAAAGAAAAAAAAACAAACAGTGGAAGTAGCTATTAGTTCCTTTACTTCCTGTTCCTGTAACAGCCCAGAGCGGACAAACAATAATGATAAAATATATTAATCAAAGAAAGATTGTGTTTTTCTTAAATTTGATGAAAAAAGTGAAACAACTATCAGACCAATTTCCTCTCTTTTACATTTACAATAACATGTTTCAGCCAGGCTACCGTAGGTGCTCACAGGCTGCAGAGAGGAGGGGTTAGAGGTGTGAAATTGCAATTGTTTACCTCTAGATACCACCAAAAACTTCACATTGCACCAATAATCTAAAGTACATTGCAAACCGTCACTAAGTTGCAAAGACTGCTTTAATTGCAACAAATATTGTATCATGTCATGTTTTAGCCATATGATTCCTTACTGTCTCGGATTTGTTCTTGTCTAAAATGTTCTACCCTCACGGTCCTGTTCTTTTCAAGGCACCCTCTTTTCGGGCGGACCATCCCTCTGGCCAGTGGGTCGGGATTTGTGATGTCAGAAAACGGTCTGATCGTGACCAATGCCCATGTCGTGTCCAGCACCACACCAGTGAGCGGTCAGCAGCACCTCAAGGTACCGTAATATCTTCTATTTAACGCTTTTATATGTTCTTGTGACGTAAAAATATTTGAATTGCAACTGCTGCCTATTACTCTACGCCGTTGTCACTGAGTACTCCTTGGAGTGCAGTACTATCCGTCATTAGGAACATGTCTCGTGCGTAAATCTACTGTGAGAGCTCCACCCTCAGTAATACAACAAGACTAGTCTGGTGGTCTATTCTGAAGGAGTCTTAACAGAAAGGTTCCTCCGTGACCTCACTCACTATAGGTTCTTTCTTGCTTGATGTCTTTATTGCAGCTCCAAAGGCAGTGCATATGTGTTGAATGAAATAAACTATCATCTACATTTGCTCTCTCCTGAAGGTCCAGATGCATAATGGAGATGTATATGAAGCCAGTATTAAAGACATAGACAAGAAGTCTGACATTGCAACCATCAAAATTAACCCTCAGGTGAGCCCTCATATACTTATAATACAGTTATAATGTACAACAGATGACTATGACTCCTATTTTAATGTTACAATATACACTATAATCATACATACAATAATGATACAATAAAGTATCAAAATGTTAATGGAGACAGCATTTAATGGCAGACTACAATACATTTTTAAAAGACATTAGCCAAAAATTGCACATTATGCATAAACAAGATGATTTTGTTCAGATTTAATACCGGCTGATTGTGTGTGCTGTCAGTGAGTGATATTTAACTGCTCTGTTTTTATGAGCATTTAGGCTACAGTGGAGAAAGGCTACAAAGGATCCAGAGTTATGCACATTTATTTTATTTTATTTTATTTTATGCCTTAGTACTTTTAAGACATGTGCTTCCTTATATCTGCTGAATGTTATGCTTTTTTAATTATATTTCTTGCTAAGGTTAGTGAAGACTCGTGTTTTTTTCTCTCAAAAAATCATGTGTTTTGACTCAATTACTTCAACCATCAAATACTTCAGACCAAAACTGAGCTCACCATGATCTATTGCATTTTAAGGAACAACTTGTTTCAGTGAAAGGGAACCTCCCCCAAACGCAAAAACAAATGTAGATCAGATTTGACTCATGATGCATGACTGCTGCCAAATAAGAAACACACTCATATGTTCTCAGTCCCTGCTGTAGGTTTAGACACTGTCGGTAAAAGACAACATCGGCAGGGATGTGAAGTCCTGTGTGACCCGGGGTTGACCTTAGCGTGTTAGACCTGGGAGGACTGGGACCGGGGCCAGGACAGGGAGGAGTGAGAGAGAAAGAATAACAGAATCCACAGCCCTCCACCTTAAAGAAAGCCCAGTGACTGTCACAGACGTCCAGTCAGCATGTGTTTCTACTCAGGACACTCCCAGCTTCAATAACTCACACTTCTCCAATGTCTCCCTCGGCTTACTTTTACAAATAATGTGTGTTCAACTATTGCATTGTCAGGCATAGCTATCACATAAACAATTCTGTTCAACGTTACAAAGACCAGAGACTGTCCATCAAAACTAAAACACATTATTATGGGATTACATTATGAGGATTTTTATTGCAAACGTATTCACAATTTCAAAATTTCTCAATAACAGTTGGATTTACCAATGAAATGTAGGTTACCGTGCCAGGAATTAGGACTCCAGACATTTCGTAACATTTATTTATTAATATGTTTAAATAATGAAACATTTAAAGGGACATAGCGGTGAATGTTAGCTACTTTATGAGCTATATGCTATGTTTATTATGTTCAATAGAAAATGATAACAATACTAGTGGATATAAAATGTTGAATGTTAGATGAGATCTTGATTTTTAAAGTTGAATTTTTTTATGTTTATGTTATGTTGTTGAATGGTAGCTGAGATGTTGATTAAGCTGAAATGTTGAATGCTTAAGTTGATATGTTGATTAAGCTGAAATGTTGAATGTTTAAGTTGATATGTTGATTAAGCTGAAATGTTGAATGTTTAAGTTGATATGTTGATTAAGCTGAAATGTTGAATGTTTAAGTTGATATGTTGATTAAGCTGAAATGTTGAATGTTTAAGTTGATATGTTGATTAAGCTGAAATGCTGAATGTTTAAGTTGATATGTTGATTAAGCTAAAATGTTGAATGCTTAAGTTGAAATGTTGAATGTTTATGTTGAGAGGATGATTTTTAAAGTTATGTCAGGACTTTTTTATTATCAAATCCATCCTAAACACAATGGAAGTAAGGCCATATTAATACAAATCCATTTCCAGCTACTTTTAGCCTTGTTTAGTCCTGATTTAGAGAGGTTTAGTTCTGTTTAGACCTTGTTTAGTTCTGGTTTGGTGCTACAAGGCCTTTACATTCTCCCATTGTATTTTCCACACTTTAATATATAGTTGGAGTAATTAAATAATATGGAATATATAGTTTTATATCTGATGCTGTTTGACCTGTGCTTATAGAAGTAAAATAATGAAAGTGTAAGAAATCTGGTGAAGAGATGAGTCACTGAAAAAAGTGTGAGAACAAACATCTGTGTTGGAGTTCTGATAGCTAACAAACAAGGTCAATAAACGCAACATTCTTCTTTTCCTACTGTTTATCCCGTCTCCCCGCGTTGAGACATTTCTTAGTGGTTTATAGACGACACACAGTTCTGCAGCGACTACTTGACTTAACTCTGGCTCTTCTTTGCTGACAGTCCAAACTCCAGATCCTGTTCCTGGGCCACAGCGCCGACCTGAGGCCCGGGGAGTTCGTGGTGGCCATCGGCAGCCCCTTCGCTCTGCAGAACACCGTCACCACCGGCATCGTCAGCACGGCCCAGCGAGACGGCAAAGAGCTGGGACTCAGGGACTCGGACATGGACTACATTCAGACCGACGCCATTATCAATGTAAGAGCTGTTAGAAGGGTACAGAGTGTGTAAATATGTGGTTTATGTGATTGTTAAGTTGTTGGAACTGTTTGTTTTACAGTATGGGAATTCTGGAGGACCTCTCGTCAATTTGGTGAGCTTCTATTTGTCTTACCTTCTTCCTCTATTAGATGGTATTGGTTAAATTAGATATTGTTACAGGATGGGGAAGTAATTGGCATCAACACACTGAAAGTTGCAGCCGGGATCTCCTTCGCCATCCCCTCTGACAGGATCACTCGATTCCTTAATGACTCCCTAGATAAAAACAGCAAAGGTGAGTTAACATTAATACCTACAGTAACTGAACCTAAACATTTAACCAACTGTTTGTTTGTTTTTTAGATACGAGGCCGATAAAGAAGCGATTCATTGGAATACGCATGTTGACCATCACACCAACGTAAGGCTCAATTTACACCAGGCTTTAACTATAATGTGCATCATGTGACTTTTATTTTTGCTTGATTTTGAGGAAGAAGGTGACTTTATTTGTACAAGTTTGTATTTGAGAACACAGATGAGCATTGTTCTTTATGGGCCCTTTATGAGCCAATGTCATTACAACAATGTAGACACATTAACATACAAGAAATCCATTTATTTGCCATGTAAATAAGCTGAAATATATTGATATATGTACACAGACAAGTTTAAGAGTCTAGTAATGTTATCCCCTTTATATTATGTAGTCTGTTTAAATACCACATGAATACCTATGAATAAAGTAGGCTATGTCCCATTTAGTTCTTGTATAATAATGCATATGATCTATAAGCAGCCTTTTTTGTAATGCAGATTAGTAGAGCACTCTAAATCTAGAAAAATATAGGTCAGACACAGTTAATACTTAAGTGAAAAAGCTATAGACTTCACATATTGTTTTATTAGGTTATTAGGTTTAAGCTACTTGTAGATTTTGCAACTGAAGGTATTTAGGGGGTGAAAAAAAAACCCCAACTCCCCTAGATATTCCAAGTTAGAAGGTTAAACAAAACCTAAAAGAGTCTTGTCTTTCATTGTTACAAAACCTGTTGAGTTAATTGTAGGTGTAATATGCAATTAACTGCGATAAACTGAGAATATATTGTCTCACAAAGGACTTTTAATGGTGCAGGCTGTAACACATCTATTGACAGTGGGCAGATCCCTTACTGTCACAGCAGCCTTGGAGCTACAGCTGCATTTCTGTGTTTGACCCTAATTACAGTCCTTCTGTTTAAAGGAATGTCCAAGGAAGGCATTAAATACAAGTATTATTATTTTACTATTTTGCTAAATTAATCTTTAAAAGGCAGCCATTTAAAAGTTTTAAGAACATGCAATGGGAATTTAAGTCCAACATGTTTTTCTCACATTTTCGAAAATTTTCCCCATATAAAAATACTGATGTGTGTATGCTGTTGAATATTTGTGGCAGGTTAATCGACGAGCTAAAACAGCAGAATCCAGACTTCCCTGATGTCACCAGTGGGATCTTCGTGCACGAGGTGGTTCCTCACTCACCAGCTCAGAAGTAGGCCTCAGTCTTTTTTTTTTTTTTTTTTGCTGGCTATTATATAATTGAATTAAACTGGAAGCTTCACGTGTTCTGTTCTTTGTTTTTTACCAGAGGTGGCATCAAAGATGGAGACATTCTGGTCAAACTGAACGGTAAACCTCTCCTGACCACTGCTGACCTCCAGGGGGCGTTGCAAGAGGAGACAGCCCTGCTGCTGGAGGTCCGGCGGGGCAACGACGACCTACTGTTTAACATCGAACCTGACGTGATCATGCAGTAGAGCAGTTACTGTTGTGGTTTAGACCAACGTCGGAGGCCTGGAGCTCTGCACAGGAGCAGGCTTTAACCCGACAGGACCGTCCCTGTGTGGACAAACTGAACTAACTGTTTACAAGCTCAGTGGGGAGACATGTGCACACGGTACCAGAGAAGAAAAAGTTACCCACAATCCACCAGGACATTCGTGACACTTCTCGATGAGGAGCATTGTTGTTTTGACAGGGACTGTGTATCCAAACCAAAGCCCTTTATCTTATGTTTAATATGTTGAATATTTATCTCACTTTAAATACGGTACATGCTTTTCTTCAATAAATCTGTGCACATGAAAAGTACAAGCTTACATATACAGTATTTTGTAATTCTTAAAAAGTTGCATATCAATGTACTGTATTGCCTTAAAGGTGGAAAGTGTCGTTTTTTTTCCTTTCAAGAGCATGTGACCTACGGGAGCCTTAGAGGAACATGTTTTTGTCTCTGATGAGTTTTCTTTGAAAAAACAGAAACAAGATGACATTCTTGTTCATTGCTAAGAATAACAAATGTGTGTGTTTTCAAATGTGATTATACACTACTAAAACAGGTTTGACTGGTGTTTTTCATTCAGTTCAACTGCATTGTCCAATATTTTATTTACACATTGAACCTTTGAGAACGTAAAACTCTAGATGTACTGACACTTTTGTCAACGAATAAAATCGAAAATGAACAGACAGAGACAAAGTCCAATCAAAAGGAAAAGGAGGAGGAGGCGGGACGAGTTGAGACAAGATCCAATTAGAAGTCACGTAAACATTGTTAGCCACTGGAAGATGACAGGAGATGAAAAGAGAACGGCTTTTAAATCACAAACAATGTTAACACTTGGGACCTCAACACATGCCGTAACAGGTTAGTGGTAGTTTCATTTCATTCAGGTAAAAATTTAAAAAAACTTGAAAAAAAATGTTGAGTAAATCTATTGTAGATATAGACTAAATGATTAAACTAATGATATTTAGTCGACTAAGCCTAGACTAAAACCAATAAGGATTAGTTGACTAAATTATCACTAGAACTAAATAGGACTTTAGCCAAAAGACTAAAACTAAATCAAAATTTGCTGTCAAAATTAACACGGCTGTATACAATGTATGTCCATCTGTTTGTGTTTAAGCTTTTTATAACACCACTAAAACATTTACAGGCCATCAAACCTAACCCTGACATCAGCTTTTGGAAGTCACACTTTCCACAATGTAAATGTCTTACACAGAGATGCAAACGTTACCACGCCATACACTGTGGATTTATTATGGACACATTAGAAACTGAAGATTGATGGTTCGGTCGTCGATGGTTTAATTCAGGGTCATATGCAACAAATCATGGGAAGAGCTACTTAGGCCCGTGTGGGAATACATGACTGCTCATAAACATTCCTGAGTGGAAATGGCTTCTCCGCAGGTCTGTTTGAGTTCACTGGAGACACATGGGGAACATTTTCAGCTAGTTTTTAGCCCTGGCTGTGGTCGACTTTTAATACCACTCTTCCCAACTGTGGTTCTAGGAAATACTGAGCTCATTAGTGCTTCAGAGGAGCTGTTGATAAGCACTACAAAATATTAGCATGTACCCTGGCCAAGTTTGTTTAGCTAATACAAAGCTAATGCTAATGTTGAAGCTAATGTAGTGTTGATGCCAACTTTTAAATGTAGGGTATTGAACTTTATTACAAGCTATAGTAAATATTGGGTACTTTATTTAGTAGTTTTGAGGCAAAACCAGCCAATGTGACAGCAATCCTGATTTACTAAGATCTCAAATAACGGTTGCTAATTAGCATGTGCAGATTTGTAGGCGTAAACATGGTGTTGGTGGAGGTAAGAAAGAAGATGCAAGAAAAAATTGTGGCTCACTGTTGTGACTAGCTTCGAATCAGCATTTGAATTGTCATTGCAAATTTACACAGCAGTCATTACAGCACAGATGCTTTGCGAGTACCTTTCCAACATGCGAACACAATTTTTGCTCTTGCTAGCCACCTTGATTTATCAGATTGCAGCCCCCAAGTCTTTGTTTTATTTGTTTGTTTGTTTTTTTACATTTTCCATTACCTTGTATTTTAAAAACTGGTAATTTTAAACGGTAATTAACCTTCACCCACAGTTATGCATCTTTGACATTTCCATAATGCTAAAATTAGATATAAATTTAGCTCTTGTAATTGCTAGCAGCTGTGATAAATCAGGAGTTGGTTTTGCATTTTTGCATACTCAGGCCATTTTACTAACTACTTAATTAAGCTACATTTATGTTGTTTTCATGCACGCAAAACTTTAGACAATCAGTCCAATGTGCATAATAGGCAAGATGTTCCACATTTGAATTACAAATCTCATAACAGTATAAACAAGGCAACATTCATAGACTTTCTCTCATCTTTACAGCGACTTAAGTCTATTGGAATTCTAAATTATGTATGTTTATGGAAATATATGTCAACTCTAATCCATTTTTTACATGCCGTGTCTAATATTATCCATGGTATTTGTCTTTATTATGTCCAGTTTGAGTTTGTGGCTGTGAGACAACCTGTATATTTACTTAAGTGATGTAACACTGACCCAGATTCTCCAGAGCAGTGCAACAGAGGGTCAACGCCGAGACAAAACAGTCTATATTTAACATGGCTCCAGTCCATTAGCACTGTAACTGATGTGTTTTTGATTTATGACTATTCCACTTTCTTATATGGTATATGGTCAAATACTTTTCATGGTCTGCGTCCCAGTCCACCTGTAGATGTACATTTGACAAATTTGTCAAACTTCTATATAGTATAAACAACGTTCCATTCCTTGGTGCAACTTTCTCAAATCTTTATTTTATATACTATGTCTACATCATATTTAAGTAAAATGTGTTAACAAAGCTTAGTTTTTTCTATATATTTTTTGTGGTCTTGTTGAGTTTATGAAGCCAGAAGTTACCATGTTTTGAATAAGGTCGCAATTAACATGGCTTGTTGTGGCACTTCAAAGCCTGGAGGAAAACTTGGACATAAGCATGCAAATAACAAATTCTATCCATTATGAATGTTTTTGAAATCATATTGAGCTTAAAAACACACTAAAAAGAGGGAAATTCCATAAAAAGTAAAACAGAGCCAGAAGAAATGGTAAAGTGCTTAGATTAAGCTGTGCATTCTTAGTTCTTGACACAAATGTAGCTTAAGTTAACGATTAAAATGAAATCAAACCAAATTGTACTCATATTATTAAGTATTTAAATAGTTTGTTGCATTTAAAACATGGTGTTCCTCTTCGGTTTTGTACTTTCTGTGTTGTTTGTTACACGTTATGAAGTGGGGTCTAATTTTTTACTGGGGTCCGATCATATTAGCTATTGCTACCTGCTAATGCTAACAACAATAATAACAGACATTAACTACAGTCATTTTAGAGCAGATATTTAAAAATATAATCATTGTGTTTAGGAGAAAGTTTTAAAAGTGCGTGTTTGAAGCTAACAGCTACGCTAACATCAGGCTGCAGGCTAAGCGAATTAGCCTTTAGCCTATGTAAGTCTCAAAATCTTTTAACTATAGCAAAAATACTCCAATAACTAATAAATATAATGGGGTTATTATAACTGATGAAAAAAATGGAGCCTTTAAAAGTGGTTTTGTTTGAATAGGAGTCAATGTGAGCTGACTTGGTGGAGATAAAGCCCACTTCCAGATGAGCCTCGAGGCTAGCCACTCTAGAGTCTGCTCCCATTTACTGTCAGTGGTTATTACTTAAGTCTGAATTGGTCTGGAAGAATGCATAGATGTTTATGATGGTATTAAAAGCTATTTGTGTGTTGTACCCCAGAGAGGAAAAGTCCCATTTCCATGAGCAAATTGTTTTTGATTAGAGAGCACATATTCATTTAGAGGCCACAGAGTCACAGTTTGAGTCAGAACAGACAACCGCAATTGAAGTCCAGTAGACAGGGTCATGCTGAGCTGTCTACAGCTCCATACTGCACTAGAAGCAAAAATACAATAGCACATTAGCTCTGTTACATGTTTGTCATTTTAATAAAAGAAAATGTTCACATTCTTTATTTTGTTTATTTAATCAGACTAAATAGAGAATGCCATCTTAGTTAATGAATCTGTACATCATCTGCATAATTATAGTACAAGTTCATTAAAGTAATGTATGATATAATACAGACAAATTTTCAATCAAAATAAAATTACGAGTTACTGTTAAAGCTCCAGATTGGCACAGTTGTGAGGCATTCAGGAGTATTTATGATGAAATGAAATAAATCCTTTTTTATCTTATGTATGTAGACCTTCTGGTGACATTTTAGAAATAAAATTAAGGCCAGTGTGCTCAAATATGGTTGTGTTTTGATAAAAAATGCTTTCTGTACACTTGAACACGAGGTATTTTGGTGAGAGTCTGGAAGTTTTGTTGAAACTGAATAAATAGGAAATACAATCTTTAAGTACATATATTATAAAACCACCTCTTTAATGTCTCAATTCACCTTATAACTTGTGTCATATTTATTTTATTTTCTCAAATGTCACCATGATGTATCTGTTTAATGTAGTTTGAACACGATCCATTATGAAGTTTTCGGTGTGGACGGACCACAGGCGTCTCCTCAGTTCCTCTGCTGTGGGCTGACAGCTCTAAAGTTTGGTACGAAGAGATCCCACCTCAGGTTTGTCTGAGCAGAACTCTTTCCACCAGGACGGCCTCTGCAGGACCTCGTTGCCCTGGAGCAGCGTGGACCACAGGTTGTTGTAGAGCTGCGGACCACAAACAACACACTCATCAGTTTAAAGACACTCAGAGTTTAAATCATTATCCCTTCTTATTCTACATTCCTCAGAGGACTTGGCTGACTGTGGTCTGCTGAAAGAGGTGACAAAGAGACTGTGGACTGACACTAATATGGCTTTGTGTTGCAGAAATGTCAAAGTAAGACCAGTTTGCTAAATTTCAATAGACTTTGAGGGGATATACTTTTTAAAAAGTTACATAATTGTACTTTTTTACTAACTATTTCATATATTTATTTTAGTTTTTCTAAAATGGCCTGAAAACAGTGGTCTAAACAACATGGAAGGTATCAGTAGCGACCATTTAAGCAGCGTTTTGGTAAATGGCAAAAATGAGCTATTTTGGGCCATATCTCATGCGAGTGGAAAAAAAGCAAAAGACGCTACAGCATGTGTGTTTTGATGGTGATACTCTTAAATGTTCCACAGTGATATGGAGAACTTGTAGAATGGCCAACGTAAAGCTGCCCGACACAATGTGTTGCCATAAGTTTCCAAACTTGCTATATTTGGTTAAAACAAATTCAGCTGCAGTTGCTCTGATAGTGCAGTTTATATTGGATAACTGTAAATGCTGCCATGTGAGCTGCAGTCTGCCATTGGGAGCCCTTGAAAAGATCTTAGTTCACTTTCAACTCTATTTTGATGTCATTTGAACTAAAAACAGGAATAAAGTAGGAAAATGCAGCACTAAAAATCATGTGACTTGATTACTTTTTGAGAATGGAAAGAGCTATGTCTGTGTGCATAAAACAAATAAAACATTAAGAATTAAAGGTCTGCTGCCATTGTTCTTTTGGTCACAAAGTTAAAGTTCTAACCAATAACCTGGAGCTCTTATCCAGCCCCTCTCCTCTGACAGTCTGTTGTATCATTTGGTCCAGTGGCGAAAATACCACTGTGAACACTAGGAGCCTGAGGGAAAATATTCTGTCTTGGTTGGAACTAAAAGAACTGGACTACAACCCAGGACCGTGTTTCTATTACCGTATATTGAGGAGGCAGCCATTAGTCATTAAAGTGGACATCTTTTCAAAAACTTGTAACAGTAACCTCACCCATTTTATAATAATCCACTCATGCTCATGTGTGACTATCACTGCACATGGAACTAATTTAAGCAAAGTCTGCAAATGTTTGTTTTTTTGTTTGTTTGTGATAATACAACCACTTCACATTTAACAGGATTAGCTGGAGTTTATACTGACAAGTCTGTGTGACGTCTTTATTGCTCATCCAAAAACTCTTGATAAGCCTTCTGACGTAAAAAAAACACGTTCTCAGACGTCGCCATCATCAGCAACTGTCAAACACCATTTATTATTTTACAATTAACCCAGTATGTTCCTGGAAGAGAAGGTAGTGCGCTCTTCTTCCAGTAATTCTTGCCAAACTGACTCAGATACTCGGTTTCAGGGGGTTACTGTATCATATCGAGTCTGTGGGTGTGGTTTCAGTGGGTATGTTAGCAGCCAGAATTAAAAGAATGTGGTCCAATGGAGAGTTTGTCCTCACCTGACCGTCTGCGTTTCCGATGGGAGAGTTGAGGATAAAATCGGGAGGAGCCAGAACGTCCACTAACGCTACGGCATCGTCTTTCAGCTGCAGGACAGAGACGAGAAACAGAACACATCAGCTGCATCCAATCACTGATAATACAACACAGATTTATATACTAAAAAACTGTGGCTTTACCAATTTGTCACCAGGTCTGTAATTATAATTTTAATGAAGTCAAACTGCTAGCTTCAAGAAAAAAACAAACAAAATCCAGCTACACGTCAAATTGCATTTCTCTTGGACAAACCGCAGGATATTTTTGTGGAAACATTTTGAAAAATGCAGACTAGGGCAACAAATCTATTCCTGTGTTATTGGTGCATTCATGTGGTCCTCTGAATTTCAGAGTACCCGAGTTAGGAAGTCATTCTTCCAACTTCACAGCTCAGAAAGTTGGAACATTCTAAACCATAACGACAAGAAAGATGGACGCAAAGTCAAAAATGTGCTAATGTTATTTTTAAATGAGTCAATACAGTCAAAGTAGCAATTATTCACCTGTTAGCAGCAGTTCAAGAAAAGGAAGCCTATTCAAAACATAAGAAGGTAACATAATGTATGTTGAAATCTCTAAATACCAGACGTAAATAAATAAATAACTTAGTATATAGTCTAAATAAGCTTATATCGACAAAAAACTAGATGTACTACTGTAAAATTATCAAGTTATTAATGTATAAATGGTATGAAATATTCTTTAATGACTTATATTACTAAAATATCTTAAGTGTTTTCTTTCCTCCGCCATGTTGATAATGAAAATGACGTCAACATGGAATCTCAGACAACTCCAACTCCCGAGTTTCCGAGCTGTTTTTTTGTGACTTGAGCAGGCGTTCATGTGCATTATTCGATTCGGTAAAAAAACGTTTTCTCGAGTTCCCAAGGACAACATGAAGGCACCATAACATACAATATGGGGCATCCAAATGTCCAAAACGGCTATGTTTATATTTCCTTCCTTTACCTGTGAGCAGAGAGTAAGAATAGCCGTCTGGACCATCTCTGCTGGTTTCCTTCCACTCAGGTAACCCCCTGTGGAGGAACAACAGTGTGTTCAGTCCTCTCATACAGTAACCTCCTCTATGTGTGCTGCTGGAGGTTTGAATACAGACCCTGGTACAGTGTGGCCATGTGGCTGCTCAGGCTCCACAGTCCGTACAGGCCACAGAGCTTCTGGAGGACTGGTCTGAGAGCTGCTGGCGTCTCCTCTGATCTGCTCTGTTCGTGAAACCTCTGCAGGCAGTTCAGCTCGATGTAGGCCAAGGCCAGAGAGCGACAGTAGTACACCTAAGACACACAATAACATTTGCACAACCTGTTAAATCTTAAAAGTCTTCCTCTCTTGCTCATATTAATCAATGGAGTCCAGCTCTTTGTTGGTACGACCGATGTTTGGGTATCATATCGTCTTGACTTGATGAAACCCAAACAAAGACTATTAAAAACTAATTGAATTTTGTGACACACACATTCCCCACAAACACAACACTGCCTGCACCTCTGACTCATAACAATCCAAACCAGATGTCGATTGTTTAAGCGATTGAAGCAGACGTGTGTTTGTTGTGTTTTACCTGACTGTCATTTTGCGCTTCGAAGCCGCCCTTTCCCACGCTCCTTTGCTGCTGCAGCCTCTTGGAGCTCTCGTCCAACAGAAAGCACACCAGCCACTTGTAGGCTGCCACGGACACTGGCAGGACAGGATAAACAAAATGTAAGTGTATTAAGAAAGGAAAGGAGCATGTGAGTGAATAAAATGTGAATATCAAAGATTTGAACATTATACCTGCAGAATCCATACACTCTTCTTCCGTTGTTGCTGTGAACTTGCTTTCCAAGAGTCGGTGGAAATCGGAGAGGAAATCCACAGTGCCAAGAGGAGACTCAACATGATCATTATCTATATCGAACATAAAAAGAATATATAGACACATCAGACAGTCTTTTATTCAAAGCTGACGGCTCTTTGGGTTTATCCAAAGAGAAATTGGTTCATTTTACAGTTTAAAGCTCATTTGAAAGAGTGGACTCACCGCGTAGTTTGACCTGGAGCCAGCCTAACAGGTAGCTGCTGGTTTGTTGCAGCAGGACGTTGTTGTCTCCTTCGTATGTGCAGTTGGGGTCGTTGTCGTTCCTCAGATCTCCCAGACGGTTCACTGTAACAGAAAAAGTCAGCAGGTGTTTATCCGAAACTGTAAAGGTCTATATACAACCAAAAAGTGTGGTATAGGTCTACTGTGTGTGTGAGACTGACTGGCCAGGTATCCGTGTCCACCGCAGGCCTCTCTACACTCCTGGATTCCCCGCTGAGCCGTCCAGGAGCCCAGTGGTTTACTGGCACAGGCGATGGCGTGGATCTCCTTCCCCAGCGCTGCCTGGAACACATCAGCATCAGCACTCAGTCAGATAAACTCCCTTATATATTGCTTTCCATTTTAATTTGACCATTTCACCAAAAGGCAATTTAAATAAATTTGGAATGTATCTGTTATTTTAACTGCTCTGTTGCTGGCAGCAGCATTAGCCACGACATGGTTTACAGCACAGCAGTTTGAGGAAATGTTTTTTCCTGCTATTTTGCTATTTCTTTCACTTTCTGCTGTTTTTCTGCTATTACTGTTCAAAATTAGAAACTAATCGAGTTAATTTTGTTTATTGCCCAGCACTAATTGCCACCCAGACTTTCTAAGCACAAGCTAATAACACAATTTCCTTTTATTTTATGAGTTTACTCATTTTGTTGAGCCTAAATTGGGTCGTGAAGACGTGGGATGAACTCAGTTACTTACTAGATTTTTTTATAATCATGCCCTAGTTAAAAAAAAGTGTTTTTCCTGATTTGTTTATCTGTCTTATGCAGTGGTGTCTTGTGTCCAGCACGGGTCTGTGTAGTGGAGCATGACAATTTACTGCCATTGCAGCTGAACTAAGACATTACAGTGCACTTTAAAAGTCAAATTATAGTTAGACTAAGGCAATAATTTTACATTTCTTGTATGTGATTGCACTGACTGTCTCTAGACAGAGCCACATCCATCTGCTTCATGCTCTCACCTGTCTTTCGCTCTTGTCCCTCATCCTCAGTCCAATCTGGAACTCCACAAAGTTCATGAAGATACATTTGCTGAAGTGCTCCAGAGCATACGCCGCTGCTAGATACGGGATCAGCCGCCATTGCTGTAGACAACACAAATCATATAATACACACATTAGTGGCACATTAGTTTAGTGTATATCTAAACGTCCATGTGTTTCAATCGGAAATAAACAAACCTGAAGTTGGTATTCCAAAACAGGGATCTCCTCATTTTCTTTGGGTCCAAACTGTCGCCTCGTGGCTGAAAAGCGGATGGCGATGACCAGGGCCAGCTTCAGATTTACAAGAGCCATTCTGGTGATGTTCACTCTGCCTCCTGAGAGGGCACCCAGAGACGCTCCGAAACGCTTGTTGGGATCCTGGAGGCGTGGAACAAACGGATTTGAAGATGCAGACAGAAGATTCCATTTACACAGCATTAATCAAGAAAACGAGTAACTGAGTGCTAACCTTAAAAGGTGTCACGTAGCGGCCATCAGGGGTCACCTCTCCCGTCCTATTCAGCAAGTTCTCCCGGGGGATCCTCACGTTATGAAACATTGCAAACCTGTAAAAATGTTAAACAAGGGCAATATGTTTTTCTTGAGTGTACAGTGAAGTGTGTTAATGGTCATATAAACCTGATGCCTTTTGAATTCTCCATTAATTCTGACAGGGTAACACTGAAATATACTGAAACTGGGCGAGTTTTTGTGCAGGAAAGTGGGACTGTAGCTCCACCTGCTGGTTCCTTTAAAGCACTAACCAACATTCTACCACAGACCTCAACAGTGGATGTGTTTTCAATGTAGACTGAGGGCTTAAGGAGAAGTAGTCAATTCAAAATGTGTATTATTACTAAAATATTAACCTGCAATTGTTCAATAGTGGCCCACACACACTCAACTTGAGGTACAGGAATATGTAGAAATCACACAGATTTTTTTAACAGTAAATCATTGTTGAAATGTGCATGAGTCTGGTTATGTAATATCAAGTAATAAAGTATTTAGCAGTTTTTACTCATATGCAACAGCCTGGTTTGCCAATCCCATTGCAATTTGTCTGTGCTGACAAATGTGAATCCCAAAAAGTATACTGTTTTCAATGCAATACTGGGCACTAGTATATATTGTATACTAGTGAGAGCATAGCCAGCAAAACAGATTTTTTTTTTCTTTTTTTTGTAAGAATTACTGTAAAATCGAGTTGGATTTCCAGAGGGCAGGACCAATGGACGCAGAGTAAACTCTCTCTGGGCTCAAATGTACATTAAACTAATCAGAAACAATGAAAATGGAATGAAATGAAATGATAAAGCTGCAGAAAAGGGATGGACCCATTTCACTTGCATGGGTATTTCTGGCCATGCTACGAAGCATTTGGTAAATGCTGGTAAATACACAGCACAGTATACTAAGTTTAAAAATGACTACAGTGTAAATTTTGTAAAGTCTGCTTTTTACTTTGCAAGAAATGTATTACATATTCCATCGCCCATGTCCAAAATCTAAACCTAAGTCTTAAAATAAAGTATTTGGTGTTAACTTATAGTGTTTTTCTTTAACCTATGTAAATAATGATTTGGATCAAACAATAAGACAACTTCCTACTTTCCTGTGCCATTACATACCCATTATCTAATCCATTCTGGCCCAGCTTTTTGCCCATGTCTCCAACCATGACACCAGGCAGGGCCAGCAGCGTCTTAGGATCCCTCACCTGGAGCGAAAAGGAAGATGTAAGCTACAGGAATATAAATATACAAGACAACTGTGTAAGGGGTGAGTGATGCCAGACGTACCGGGACGATGAAGGAGTGCAGGCCGTGGCACACCTTGTCAGGGGTGTATAGCTGAGCATACACCACAGCGTGGGTCGCGGTCTTACCCAGGTTCCCCACCCAGAACTTTGCAGCCTCGAAGTCTGGGGAGTTGATCAGGAACTCCTACAAGGAACATATTACAAGAGCATTTATGAGCATTAACCCCTTCTGCAGAACTTTTAGAGACTTGGTGGGCATCTTGAAACCTGGTTGGCCTCGTACTGACCTGAGTGTTGGGGTCGTATGTGGCCGTAGTCCTCATGGCTCGAGTGTTGCTGCCGTGGCTCAGCTCAGTCAGGGCAAAGCATCCAAATATCTACCAAAACAAAGAACTTCATCTTTTGCTAATGTTGGAAGTGCCTTTCAAAATATCTTAAATGAATAAACAGGTACAAATCTATTGTGTTGGTTCATCTTACCGTCATCTCATTAACATTTTCCAGATATTGGTTGTGCCTTGAAGATCCAGAGTTTGCAACGGTTGAGGAAAACATCTGAAATGGTAATTTAACACAGCAGACATGTGAAAAAAGTCAATTCATTTGGCTTAGAACAACTCATATAAAGGGTTATTTTGATTTTTGTTGATGCAGTTATTAGCAATGTAATGAAAAAATGTCTAGTGTCTTTTTTATTAATCAAACGCGTCCAGCTTTTCTTAGAGGCAGAGTTTTACCCTCGCTTGTTTACTTTCTGTTGCGGCAGATCCAGGTGGAAACGTACACTGACCCCGCTCTGGCACAGGTAACAAGATTGAAAAAGCCTCCTTACCCCTTTGTTGAGAGAGAACTTGACGGTCATAGCCCAGTCGTACATGCCAAAGCAGTCAACGAGGGAAACACTTTTCCAAGGATTGGCCATCGCCTCTTCTTTTGTCAGAAAGTCATAACGGAACAGCTGCTTCACCCTGCGTGAATTCGTCTTTAGTTTCATCTTTCTTTTCACTGGTGCGAGCATATTTACTAATAATTACTAATATAGAACTACCTGAGGAATGTCAGCTCTCTCATTTTGGCCATAGGAATGTCTTCTCCAGGCCGGCGAGCAAATAGAGGATCATTCTCCAGCGCCTGGAATACTTTTTGCTGCAATACAGAGAAATAATTATTAGTGTTTTTAGATTTTGTTGATAATGCAGAATACAAATACTAAGGTAAAAGGTCATTAACCACTTAAACAAAGATGCACACTGCATTAGGTAACCTGGAACTCCTTTTGGTACACTTGCCTCACTTTTAGTATAACTGCTGTCATTGTTCAAGACTATTTACCATGTTGAGGTGTACCTTCTGCGATGAACAAACACTAGAGTTCCTTTGAACCTGCCCTTTAGCATCCTCTGTTCTCCAGACATTAACAGTATTTAAACAAAGTAGAATTGATACAGCCGTTTGGAAACATTTATGTGATTTTTGACCTTAAACGCCAGTATTTCATCTCCTTCTATGAAGTACAGCATGTCTTTCCAGTTGAATGAAGCTTTTTTCCTGTAGATATCCAGCGGCCCACTGGGGAAGTCTGCCACCTCATGCTTCATCTTGGTAAAGGATACGAGGCACTGAAAGAAAAAGAGGATTAACAAGACAAGGGGTTGACATATTTCATTTAAAGTCAAGATATCACATTATATTGGTTGTATTATTTCACCATTATTGGATAATACCTTCCAAAACAATGACAATTCAATATGTTTTATGATTTATCCTATAGTAAACCTAAACCAAAGGAATCAGAGTAAAGGTTACCTATCAATCTTAAGCACAAGGTTCACTTTAGTTAACAGCACGTAGAGCAAGTGCATAAAATCCATCTTATGAAATATATTAAGAACAGTGTGCACATCTCTTGACAATCTTTATTTAGAGAATTGTCAATCATTTTCCTTCCCTTATACTGTAACCTTAGAGCAGAGCTGTAAACATTGTGTCAAAGCTTTACGTGCAAATATAACAGGTTTAGAGACATTTGGTATACATTCTAGCCTATATGAAAGCTAACTTAAACTTTCCCTGTTGATGAAAACCACCTAACCTGCTACTAACGTTTTAAAGTTTCAGTATTATGACATTTCTCTAGACCTTTACCACTTCGTTAAGCTTTAAAAAAGTATTCAAACCTGTTAACCAATCCATACAGTTTAATTTAAGGTGTATTTGTTGTTTTTCTGTGTTTAAACGAATAAAAGTCTTACCTTAGCGCTGTCTCCCTTCTCTGTTGCCCTTTGCACAGATGTGTACAAGAGAACTCTGCGCGAGACACCTTTATCACCGTGTACTTCCGCTTGCTCACTTCCGCTTTCCTTCGTAATAAAAGCGCTACCTACGCGATTGTTTGTTTAGCTAACCTTAAAAGTTACTTTGTTTCTAAATTCATAAATAGTACACAAAAAGCAATGTGAAATTATCATTCAGCAATACGTACAGTAAAATTAATTTTCCTGAGAACAACTCGTTTGAATTTTGAGGATTATTTTGAAGACTGTGCTTCGGAATATATGGTCAGTATGTTGGTTGCCTTTTCAAAGGACGTAAATAAACAAAATCAAAAAATAAGTAAAGTACAAAAACGAATTATGTGAGAACAATGATAATATGGTTAGTAGTTTAAACGCACACTACAATAACACCATAAATGAAACTTTCCTTGTTTGACTTTTTTAAAACTTGACCTGACATGACATGATGTGGTTATGTGACTGAACTTAAAAATGTGTTAGCAATTGGTTTTAGACAAATAGGAAAGTTTGCTTAGTTTGCTAAAGGGGCGAGCTTTTTACCCTTAATACATAATAATAACTGTCTGTCACCACTAAACCAACTCAAACCCTTTTTATTTGCACCTAATCTGTTGACTCATCTGCACTGAACTTTGCTCAGGTTAACAGCAGCAAGGGAATTATTGACAATTCTCTAAATGTTGTATAGGGATGTGCTTTTATAGGTTCTTAATATATTCCAGTAAATAGATTTTATGCATTTTCTTATACATTCAGTTAATTGAGGTGAATCTTGTGTTTAATCGTTGCGCTCAGATTAATTTGATTGAAATTATTATTATTACAGTGGCATAAATTCTATCAGAACATTATAAAATATGAATTATGCTAATTGTATAAGAAGATAGAGAATGTTATCATGAATATTAACATACTAAATGAATGTAAATGAACTAGGCATTTAAACATTTTAACATGTACATTTTCATATAGGCATAATGAATGAGAATGATTAGGTCTTATTAATTATGTCATATGATATTGATTATCAACCCTTTGTCATATGACTGCTCTTTTTCATTTAGTGCTGTTTATCCTTTACCAAGATGGAGCTTAAAGTGGCAGACCTCCCCAGTGGGCTGCACTACAGGAAAAAAGCCTTGTTCAACTGGGAAGACAGGTGGCTTTCAAGATAGTTGTGATTGGCACATCATCTCCATATATGTCCTCAGATCATACAATTCTTCCTAAAGTCAACCACCATTTCTTGTGTCTTCTCTACATCCATGCAAACATGGTTCACCTATGCCCTTAATTTCTATTGTATATGTAAGATAGTAATTAGCATAGGAGCTAAATTACAACTTTAGTTCTGCCACATTTAGTTTACTTTGCTGGCAATGTAGAGGCAAGTAAGCACAAGGCTGTTGAGCACAAAGGTATTCTGATGTGTGTAAAATGATTCCACAATATCCATAAATGTGTTTGATCTCCTTTATTGTGCACCTTTTGGAATATCATCACACAATAAAAAAACGTTTTGTTTCCACTTTGCAGCACCTGAGCCTGCTTTCTGGGCCTTCCACCCACTGAACCAACCTTTTCAAAATGGCTCTAATAGGTACCATTAATGCACAGCTAATTATTGAACAACGTATAACCTAAACATTTAATGTCAGGTTTAAGAGCTCTTTGGTGTTAAAAATATGGAATCCACAAATTTAACTTAATAGGTAGCTCATTTTGAATTCCTGAAACTAAATAAAGTAAATTACAGAGTGCCCCTGTGGTTTGTTTTTAAACAATAGTATGTCCTTGCAAGGCTACCATATATGCTCTGAGTGCTGTTCGCAGTTTCAATGAACATCTGATGGTGAGTTTTTAGATTGCAATTCCAAACTTGACCTCTCATTTCTACTGCCTGTGAGCACATACCGTAGCCTTGCAGGGACATACTGTTGTCTATAAACATACTGAGTTGAAAAAGGTCTGATTATGAATTCTCTTCAAACATTTTAAAACCAAAAGTTTATAAATGCAGCGTACTGAAAAAATTCTGTTGAAGAAGAAATGAAATGTGCAAATTGTACTAACCGCCAACATTTCCTGATTGATATATCTTTATCCAAAATCAGGATCAAGCCTCTCTTTTGCTATGACTATCTCACACAAAAAGAGACGTTCAGCTTCTTGAAATCTGTTGTCCTCAATGATTGTCTGGGGATGTTTGACGTAGCTTTGGCTGGGAAAATGGGGACTGGACCAGACAGTGAGCAAAACAGCTATTTATCAAAACACAAGAGTTTTTTTTTATGTGTATATATAATTCTTAGTCAATTCCTAATTACTCTTGTTCACTTTTTCTACTCAGGTCTTTAGTGACTCTATCATCAACGCTGGATCTGCAAGACACCAGGAATATGTTGAAAAAGTCAGAGACATGACGGTAAATGGTTAACACACCTCACTGGTCAGTATTCTGTCTTAACATTTAAAAGTGCACTGTGCAAAATACAATAGTGTATAGTTGAACATTGTTTTCAGTAGTGTATCATCACATCCAAATTACACAATTTGCATTTGTCAAAATGGAAAAAACAGATAATTAAAGCTCCTTAGAACCCACTGTAAGAGGCGATTTTTGTTCCATTGCCTCCTGTTTCTGCAAATGCCCAGAGAGGACAAAATTAGCACTGCTGGAGAGGAAGCATATTAATGTTTTGTTTTTTCTAGCATAGTTTATTGCATGAATGTTTGGGGTAACTGAATTAATGTTGTTGTTATAAATCACCATTAGACCTCTTTCTACTAGTTGTTTTTTTTTTTCATAGACAATAGCATGTCCCTGCAAGACTACTGTGCTGTCATTGTGAGCGAAGTCCTGAGTGAAGCTAATTGAAAAGTGTAGTTTTTGGGGATTTTGGTGACATCTGGTGGCGAAATTCACACCCCTCCTTTTTTAGAGCATGTAAGCAGCTACGGTAGCCCTGCAGGGACATGCTTTGGTATAAGCTAACCAAAAGGAAACTGGTCCAATAGCTACAATATCAGTTGAGTTTATTAATGTCTTAAATCTGGCTTCCAAGCATCTTTAAATGTTGCATGGTTTTGTGTTTTACAGGTTTGCATTGTTCCATAATGTGAGGATCCCCCGGGAGAACTTGCTGAATAAGCTCAGTTACACCTGATGGCCGCTCCTTGACACCATTACAGGTTAGCACCTGACCAACCTGGTAGAATGATATCTTTATACAGTTATATTTTTTCCACTGATGGCACATTTTACATATTGTAATTTTTTACCTCACCTGTAAGAGGCAAAAACATATAGTTAAGTTATTTTTCTCCATGGACTGGTTACTTTCAGGATCCTAAGTGTGTTGGGTTGTCTCTGGCTGGCCTGTCAAAAGCAGGTTATTCATGACCAGGATGGCTCTTGTGAACCTGAAGATGGCCCTGGTCATCGCCATCCGCTTCTCAGCCACAAGGCGGCAGTTTGGATCCAAAGACACCGAGGAGATTCCTGTTTTGGAATACCAACTTCAGGTCAGAATTAATAAATAAGCTTGAAATGAATAATACACACTGTTTTTCTACTGCAATGGCTTCTGATCCCATACCTGGCAACGACATATGCTCTGGAGCACTTCAGCAAATCTGGCTTTGAGAGCCTTACAAAGTTGCAGCTTGGACTGGACATGGGCAACAAGAGCGACAGACAGGTGAGGGTGATGTAACACAGTAGAGACAGTGTGAGGAGACAGTGTGAGGAGACAGTGTGAGGAGACAGTGTGAGGAGACAGTGTGAGGAGACAGTGAAGTTGTGTGTGTGTGTTGTATTCCAGGAAACGCTGAGCAGGGAGATCCATGCCATCGCCTGTGCCATTAAACCACTGGGCTCCTGGATGGCTCAGCGGGGAATCCAGGAGTGTAGAGATGCCTGCGGTGGACACGGATACTTGGCCAGTCAGTGTCTCACACACATAAGTATATTACTAATAGACAGCATATTGACTCTAGAATGAGGCATTGTATGTCTATGGTAGACCTACACAAACAGTACACAAACGTCTGTTACAGTGAACCGTCTGGGAGATCTGAGGAATGACAATGACCCAATGTGTACAATGGAAGGAGAAAATAATGTCATCCTGCAGCAAACCAGCAGCTTCCTGCTCAGCTGGCTCCAAGTCAAACTCAGTGAGTTCCTCTTCTTTGTCAAACTTTATCCTACACGTCATAGACTTTAATCTTAAATCCTGTCACGGTGCCCTTTAGAGAATTACACTACATTTGTTGTATGCCTTTTTATAGCCAGGACAGCCTTTAAAAATAGCTTTTTATATTTTCACCTTGACTCCTGTATTTTGGGGATTTGTGGGTGTAGCTACTTTTGCAAATAAACAGCACACTGACCTGCACCATGGCTCACTGTGGACACCTTTTATCAACTTCTGTTAGCCTTGAGAGGAAAATAAAAGAGAGACTGTGGTTAAGGGGAAATGTACATGTTTCTCTCACTAATGGGGGTGGCAACAAGAAATGTAGCTATAAAACCTAGTGTGGCTATAACATGCTAATGTCTCAGGCTGTTTACAAATGGAGCAGTGAGTAGGACAACACAGTGAGGGGCCTGTTGTGCTGTACATCATCATGTGTGAGTAATGACATCCCATAATGTTGAGCTGTTGCTAAATATTTCTAACAAAAAGGTTCTAAAACTGACTCACTGTGTAATCTGAAAGGAGCCAGGATAGAGCCTTGTGGAACTCCAGCATTTGGATTTGTGAATATGAAAACAACATAACTTCTTGCAAATTGACTATTCAATTTTCATTTTTGGAGACATATTTTCTAGTTTAATGGACACTTGGTTACAATATCACATAATCTTGGTCTCAAGCTAACATTTCTGTCTAATGCTGTAATATTATTGAATGTTTTGCTCAGGAATGAGCGAAGTTATATTATTGACAATGTGTTGTTGATTACAGACGGTTCATGAAGTGAGTCTCCTCTTCACTCTGTGGATTTCCTGGACAATTCCCACCACATCTTGGAAAGCAGTTCACAGCAGCAACAGAAGAGGAGTGTATGGATCCAGCCGGTAGAAAAATGTCTATGTTCTATACTCTGCAGGTACGACTATGATATAGTGACCACTTCTTCAAGCTATGAATTGAACAGAAAAAGGCAATTAGTGAGACCAAATGTAGATCAGCTGTTATTAAAATGATGTATTATCACCGTCTATGAAGTGTTTGTTTTCCCACCAGTCTCCGTGGCAGCTTACAAATGGCTGGTGTGTTTTCTGTTGCACGAGAGTTACAAGAAGCTGGAGCAGCAGAGGAGCATGGGAAAGGACAAGTTTGAAGCGAACAGCAACAGTCAGGTAACACATAATTCAGTAGAGATGACTGATTACCACTTTAAATGGGGGATTTGACTGGTTTTATAGTTTAACAAATGCTATGTGTGTGAGAAGGTGGCCTGTACGGACTGCCTGAGCAGCCACATGGCCACACTGTTCCAGGGTCTGTATTCAAACCTCCAGCAGCGCACATAGAGGGGGTTACTGTATGAGAGGACTGAACACACTGTTGTTCCTCCACAGGGGGTTACCTGAGTGGAAAGAAACCAGCAGAGATGGTCCAGACGGCTATTCTTACTCTCTGCTCACAGGTAGTCACAGTTCTATGTGCTGAATGAGTGTAAGTATAATTCTACCCAATACAAATGATCTCTGGCCAGACTGAGTATTGAAATAAAAATAGTCATGTTTTATGTAATTACTAAAAAAAAAAAAAAAAAAATTAGGAATACATATTAGTTACAATATTAAACAATTTTCAAGACCTTTGATAGCAATATTAAAAGATTTTCAAGATTTTCAAGTTCTGACTCTAAAATGTATTGCCACTTGAGTTACTTTTAGTGGAAATTGTGTTTTATGTTATTCATCAGTTATTTAATATGAAAACAGCTCAGTATTTAACATAAGGACATAACAGTCCTTACTAAGTACACTGTTATTCTTATTCAAGTATTAATTTAGATTGCTGCTTTTATTTCCCTTTTGCTGTTGCTGGAGTATTTTCATTTTAAAGTAATTGTGCTTTTACTTGTGTGCCATATTTCACAGACATTTGGCAATGTACTATGTAAAAAGAAAGGAGCCAGGATGGAGCCTTGTGGAACTCCAGCTATTGGATTTGTGAATATAAATATAAAAATGGCGCAGTATTTTAATAGTCTTCACTAACTACACTGTTACTCTTACTTAAGTATTAATTTAAATTAATGCTTTTACTTCCCTTTTACTGTTACTGGAGTTTTTTCATTTTAAAGTAACTGTACTTTAACTTGTGTGCCATGTTTCGAACACATTTGGAAATGTATTAGGAAAATTAGGAAAGGAGCAAGGATAGAGCCTTGCGGAACTCCAGCTGTTGGATTTGTGAATATAATGTAAAACAACTACATCACGTCTCGCAAAACATCCATTCAGTTTTCATTTTTTGAGACATATATATTAGTTAAATAGGGTCTCAAGCTAATGCTCCTGTCTCTATCCTTTAGCTGAAAGATGACGCTGTAGCATTAGTGGACGTTTTGGCTCCGCCCGATTTCATCCTCAACTCTCCAAGGCCGACGGTCAGGTGAGGGCAAACATATATCACAGGCTCGGTCCTTAACTATTTTTGACACTAGAGATGTCAGCGCATGTTATATTGAGTATTTGTCATTCACAGATCTATGAGAACATGTGGTCCACTGTGATGCAGGGCAGCGAGGTTCTGCAGAGGCCATCCTGGTGGAAAGAGTTTTGCTCAGACAAACCTGTGCCGGGGTCCCTTCGTTCCAACCTGTAGAGCCACTCACCAGGAGACTACTCAGTTCATGACTAGATATAAATCAACTGTGTAAGTCTAGACCTCGAAACTGTAAGCAGAGGGAGCTACTGCTGATCATAGTGTAAACAGGCTTCTAATAGACTTACACGGATCAATCTACAACCAGTAGGTAGATCAACTACACCACTCTCAAAAGCTTCCTTCAATGAATGAATAAAATATTAAAAAGATAAAAAATATTTACAAACCTTAACAGTAGTATTATTATTGTGTGTTAATGCTGGTATTGTGATGGTGTGAAATAATCTAAGTTCATTAATAATCAGAATATAGTTGTCCAAAGTCTAAAGTCTCTATGAATATTGTTAGCAATACTAACCCTTTTATTACATATTTTTCAACAAACCTGGAAAGTGTGAAAATTACATAGATTTAAAGTAACTGCTATTCCTAATTTGTCCACTGGGGGTTACATTGTTTTAGTCAGAATAGAATATAACACAACACTGAGACCCAGAACTGAACAGAAGATAGCAGTAATGCAATTACTCTTTTGCAGTCAAAATAACCCAAAATAGCATTAGCATCAAAGCCATATTGTGAGTTTGTGAAACCAACATGCTGAAGACTTTTGGCAACCTTTTTAGTTGCGATTTGATGAGAACATCACACTTCACTGTGCTAAAAAAAGAATTTTGTTTGTTCGTTATTTATTGGTTATTACGCTATTATTTTACTGGTTCAGCCCACTTCAGATCAAATCAATATATAACCCAACCCTTTATAACGCTCTATACTAACCCAATCATAAACTAACTACTGCATACTCCTGGAGTGACTAAAACAGTTATATGATCCATAATAAAATAAATGTGTCCATGTTCCATACTTTGTATATCTTTCTTCATAATATATTAGTATATATTTTAAAGGTGCACTGTGCAAAATGTAGCAGTATACAAAAAAGTTGTTCCAGTAGTGTATTAGCTTATTATACAATTGTCTATTACCATATAGTCTATGTTAGAAAGCTGACGTTTAAAGTGCCATAGAAACCAGTGGAAGGAGCCATGAGTTCCTTCATGTCTTGTTCCTGTTCCTACAACTGAGCCCTGCTGGTGAAGAAGCGCATTCATGTTTTGTTTAAGATATTTTTGGGGGTCTTTTTGCCTTTATTTGATAGTAGAATGTAGATAGACAGAACAGGGTGAGTGAAAGGGCAAGGGACCTGAGCTGGAATCGAACCCAGGTCTTCAGGCTATGTGGTATGCACTCTACCAGAAGAGTCACTGAAGCGCCCCACATTCATGTTTGTTTCTTTACACAAAATCATTTGACCTATTTCCACTGTTTGTCAATCAACATGTATGTCCCTGCAAGGCTACCATAGGTGCTCGCAGGCTGCAGAAAGGATGGGTTTGGGATGTCAGATGCTGCCAAACACCACACACTGCACCTTTAACATGAATGTCTTGAAGTCATTTCTGACATAACATTGACAATTCTGAAAAAATTGTATCAATGAAGAGAGAAGACAGAGGCTTGTTTGCATCTTTACTTAACATTGAATGAATGAAAAAGGTTTTGTTCACATAGCTCCTTCTGGAGGCGTAAGACATTGACAGTTTATGAAGAGGAAGTCACTACAAACTGAGCACAGACAAAAAGACTCAATGTACAGAGAAGTGCATATTAAAATAAATGTATTTTAAAGCCTACATTTTTTACTACATTGGTTAAACTCTTATTTATATTGCATGTACAGTATACTTGTGTTAATGTAACTGGTTACTGCAGCAGTTAATGAATCAAATGGATTCTCAGAAAGTACAAGGTCCCACAAAACACAATTAGTAATGCACTGAAAAACTACTATAGCAAACTGGATGTTATTTTATTTTTTTACTTAGGCCTGTGTTTCTTTCCAAATACATCCATTACGTTGTTGTCGAACACAGAACTGTATGAAAGAACACTTGGTTACAATAGTTAGCTCTACTTTTGCAGTAGATGTTAGCTTATCTATTATTGCCAAAGACGACTAAAGTGCATGCTGCTTTGCCCCCGAAATCAGTGTCTTGTCCAGTAATCCATCATACATCCATCTTATGAACCCTATCACAGACAGTAGGTAGGGCTCAGAGCCAGATCACATCAGTCCACTTAGTGTCACTTTGTGCTGAGGGGGAGCAAGCAAACGGGACAGGATTTTTCTGAATGCTCTTTTAGTAAATCTTCACCAACCCATCAAATAAAGTTGTGTTATTAATATCAATAATACAAAATGATTCCCTGGTTCTTTTTGTTGCTGTTGCTTTTGTGTTACCCTTTCTCCCAGTTGTTTGCTAGTGCTATCATTCTGGTAACGTGATCAGGAAAAGACTCCCTATTTTCAGTGTGTTGTTCCACATTATGAAAAATCTCTGTGAAATTGAGGTGCCTGCTTTTTGCAATGTGCTTTGCAGAAATGGTGACTGGGTTGCAGATAACCCAAGAGCATTCAGAACAGTTGGCACTTCTTTGAACTTTCCTTGTGCACAGCACCTCCATACATCCATTTAAAGAAGTGTAATGCCTTCGACGCTGAGGTCTTCCAAACCAGTTCTGATCAGTGTTTGTGCATTACATGGTTTTAAATATGAGGTTATCACTGTCATTAAGCTCAGCGTGAGAAACATGTCCCTGTCTCCGGAGTTAAGTGTGTGTTTTATGATGACCCCATTATCAAATAAATCCTCTGTACTGGTTCTCATACAATATACATGAAGAAAATGTTCTGCTTGGGCAAAATAGCAATAGCATTTGGACTCAAATAGGTTGACTTTCTGTAGAATTTCACATAACATGTCAGAAAACAGACAAAAGAGTGGATACATTATTTATTTAAAAAGCTTTTCTGAAGATAGCTTGTTCTTATTCATGAGGGCATTCTTACATTTTACAGCTGTGGTTCAGATCATTGGGACAAAAGATAGGAAAGAACATATATATATATATATATTACAGTAAAAAGTATGACAATAAATACTGTTTATTGATAGTTTGCATAATACAGAGGATGTATTTGAAGCCGAGGGCTGTGTCCATAGCTTGTGTTTGTGTGTGGCTCGACGTGGGCACTTGTCTTTATCGTCCAAAGAAGGCATCAGACTTACAGCTCAGCCTCAAAGGACAGAAGAGGAACAGTCAGAACCTCTAATGCCTTTAATCAAACTACGACCACCTTTGCCCTTTGTATCTTTATATATCTGCCTCTGACAAAGAGTAAGCTCGATTATATTAGTATCTCCTTGATTAATACTCTGAGCTAAGCTGAGCCCAGATCCTGCACAGAATGGCTAGTGGTAGTGGAAGTACTCAATAGAATCTGGGATATTAATCCGGTTCATCACAAACCAAGAAGGTCTCTTTGGTTAGAAACGAGGTCCTACTCTACAAATGTTTCCCTGCAGCAAATCGACCCGTGCCCAAACTCTACAAACCGTTCCATTTTTGTCATAATTGCACGAACTCTACGTAAAAGCTGAACAAGGCAACAGGGCAAGCCGAACCGATCCATCACACAAGCTCATGTCTGGTTATATACATGTACTATATTTCATAAAGGGAACTGTAAAGGCAAGTGTAATGTTCTTGAATAGCTCCTAAAGTTTGTACGACACACCTTTAGTATAAATATGGATTATGCAGGTAGGACAATCATTTATCTGTATAGCGCCGAATCATAAGAGAGAAAACCCAACAATCCCCCATGAGCAAGCACTTGGCGACAGTGGCAAGGAAAAACTGCCTTTTAACGGGCAGAAACCTCGAGCAGACCCCGGCTCTGGGTGGGCGGCTGTCTGCCTGGACCGGTTGGGTAGAGAGAAATATCTTGATGCTAACTGTGATCTTGTCTGACATCTTTTCCCCACTGGCCACAAGCCTTCTGCTTATTGTGCTTCTTTCAGCGTGTCCTGGTCCGTAACATAACACTACTTGTTGGAGCTGGTGAAAGGCGATCATATTACTCGACCAGGATCTAATCCAAAGTGAGCTCGATCTGTGGAGGCAACCACACTTTGCAGAAACAGCAGGACATTTTCTGGAGAGTCTAGCCATGTGCAGCTATTGTTAACAAGCCATAGTAATGTCTAAAATACTGAACACTGCGGTTTGTTAATGATCAGAGTATTGTCTCCCTGGATTGATCAGTGATCAACGTTAAGTAGTAATAATATTTTAGGCATAGGCGGTCGGCTTTTGCAGAAGTCTACAAAAGTTACGCCTAGGTTTCACTTACAGCTGTATGAGTTAAAAAGCATCAATGTAAAAATTAGTAACATTATATATGTACAAAAACAAAGAAAAAAGACATAACAATAAGGATAGTCAGCATCTTTTGACAGTGTATGTATGTTTGCTGATGTTTTGCAATAATGTTGGATGATATCTGTAACGTGTTAGTGCTGAGATGGAATAACCATTATTAATAATGGGATGTGGATATACTGTTGGCTTTCCTTGTAACATCAACACAACCTGCCTGTGGTTTGAATAAAGTGCCTTTAGAGTTGTGCAGATTTAATGACCCAACTCTGTTTTTTTTACATATTTAGCTTTCATATTTACAAAAATAATAGATGCCTCATGTCTGTGTGAATTTATCCAGGAGTAAGATTTGAACATCAAAGGTCTGTAGCGTTCTGAGTGTCAAAGTGCTTCTCTGAAGCCATCATTTAGGTCCTTGTCACAGGACATACAGAGGACTGACACAATATCACACATGTAATGGATGTAGTATAACTCAATAGTTTCGCTTGAAATATTCAATTTGCTCTTTTGAAGATAATTCAGACTGAACACTGGAAGCATCAAACATCATCAGTGACAATGGAAAACCATTCAAGTGTGTGTTCAGCTGGAGCTAATTACATGTGTACCTATTATAAATGACCCTTTGTCAAGCCCCGCCCATGTCCTCCTTAGTTACTGTTGCTAGGTTAGACAAACTTCATTTCCATTCAAATCCATTTAAAACATGTGAATGTTTGTAAGAATTACGTATCGACTCTTTTCTTGTAAAATGAGTACCCCAAGTCTGAAAACTGGTAAAATTCTTAAAAAAGGCTGAAGTTAGCCATGGCTGTTGTAAGCAGTTGCAAACCCACTGCCACAGACTTGCCCCTGGACTATCACTGACCATATCTAGAGCCAGGGGTGTCATATCTTCTAAAAGCCAAATCAGTCACAAAAGTACTGGAAAAACAATATATTTTAGTCCATTATATTATACCAAGTTCATCCTAAATACAATCATCATTGAAATTTAGTTCAAAGTTTGTCCAAACCAGGAAGCAGAGACATCAGTTGTGGTGGGTGGCCATGGGCAGAGAAGCTTCTGATTGGTCGGTCAGTCACCAATCAAAAGGCCAACAAAGGGTCGTCCACAGTAATATAGTACTGAATCAACTCTCTTCAAGTGTTGCTTTTGTAAGACTTGTGTATATGTGTATGTGGCTTGGGTGTTTAGGATCATAATGCTACTACACCATGTCTGCCTCCACTACGCACTGCTCTCTGTACTCCTTCACCAGCTCCACTCTCAGAGTGTGCTGGCAGAAGTCGGCCATGTTCTCCCACAGCAGCGGCTCCAGGAACATCTGGCACATCACATAACCCTTCAGTGTGTTGGTGTGGCGCTGGAGGTGGCCCAGGAACTGCTGCCGGACCAGGTTCAGGTCTTTACCAAACATGTCGATGTTCAGGTAATACCTGTATCAGGAGAAAGACAGTGCCTTAGAAATATGTACTCCTCCATGTTGGGACCTCCATTCCTCTTCTATGGCCTTCTAAAAGAACTGTCCTCCTCCTTTGTTCACATGGGTGTGTGTAGCTCACAGTAAATTACAGCAAAGAATCCAGAAAGGGTGTTTGTTTTGGGTGTACAAAATAACAAGTGTGTTTATATTTGACTAACATAGCAGTATAGACTAACTGAGCCTTGGTTGCTACTAGGCAGCACTGATCCAATAAAGGAGGGAAATCCTACACAGTATGCCTTTAAAGCCAAACATGCAAAAGTAAAACTTTTAAAAGCAGGACATCTGCCACAATAATGTAATGGAGTTGGTTTTCCCAGACAGATTGTGAAAACAGGAGGTCAGTTACCAGTCGTCTCCTATGGGTACCCTGAAAGGGAAGGTGCAGAGGCTGGCCACAGTGGGGCTGGTCATGTCGTCCACCATCCAGTCGATGTCCTTCTTCAGCAGGATGGCCATGTTACTGGACATGAGCTTGAACGGCTGCCAGTCCTGAATAATGGTGGCGTTGGGCAGGACTGGGTGCATCAGGTCGGTGGTCAGATACAGCCGGTGGATGGCTGTGTGGTCAAGACGCACCGGTGCAGTGCTGCGGGAGGAACTGAACAGAGAGCCATGGATGTCTCCACCCAGGCCCAGCTCAGACAAGCGCAGCTTAAGGTCCTCTGCCCTGAAGCGCACCAGCAGGATGCCCTGAGCACAGGACAGACCCATCACACACTGTCAGATACAGCTTTGGTGTTACCAACTTAAAATTACACTGTATATCATCTACTTGTAAGTTTATTGTGCCAAAAGTCAAAGAGGGAAATGTTGTCTGTAGGGTTAAACTGTGGAACAAATACTCTACAAATATGTTGATTAATTTCGTCAGTAATTAAGTTTAATTTAAAAATTTGTGAGGTTAAATGGGTTTTTTTTTACCTTATTTTTTGTAAGAATACACCTTTTGTGTTAAAGGTCATAGACTGTTTTCTTTTGCTCTATAGGTAAAAGCCGATTATGAATGGAAAGGTCACTATAGGCAGTAAGTAAACATTAAACTGTACTGACTATAACTCATTGTGTTGTGGGACAAAAAACCCCTGAAATACTAGTTTTATACCTGTTTTGTTATGACGCGGTACTTCTGGAAGTCCTTGGGTCCCAGCTGGTCGTCCCGGGTCAGACGGGTCACTTTAACGTCCGGGTACTTGGATTTGACCAGCTCGGAGCAGAAGCGCAGCAGCACTCCCGCCACACCTTTCCCACGCTCCTGAGGGGCCACTCGAAGACCCTCCACCAGCACGGTCTCCCCGTCGTCGATCACACACACTGACTCCAGAGCGATCTGCCACAAAAGCAGGTAAGAAAGAGCAATGTGTCCGAGTCAGAGCTGGCCTGTTGTCATGGAGACATGCCCAATGAGACAGATGTATTAAAGTGGACTAGGTGTACTCTGCACTTGATGTGGAAGCATGTTTTTATTTTGTGAACTACAGTGACCCCTTGTGGTCACCAAACGCAATGACGCCTTGTAAGCTTGTGTATTTTTTGACAGCTCTGGTGCTGTTCTCAACCTGTACACTCACCACTGGTGGTCCGTCAGCTCCCTCTAGTGGTACTATTTTTTTTAGCCATTTAAAAATACAGAATTAAAATACATTTAAAAATGCGATAGTGGCCTCATTGTTTGTGGAATTATCTTGTGGTGGTGACTAGCGGAAGAAACAAAAATAATTTAAAAATCCTATAAACAAGGGAGCCTTTTACTTTTACAAATGGAAGTGTAGTGAATTAATCTCGTTTTCTGAAAGAATTGCCAATGTTTATGCACCACAAAGAAGAAAGACATGAACCCAGCTATTAAATGTTTATTGAATAAATATGTGATCTTCATCATATATAATAAGGCAGCTTCCTGTGTTAATGGCTGTGTAGATAGTTCAATATTATGTTTTATACTAGTCATTATGGAGGTACATGGAAAGCCCAATATTTTAAAGGTGGTATTCTCTGGAAAACGTTTGAGAAGGGCTCGTCTAATGTAAATGATAACCTCTTTTGAATAGCTAGTGAAGCTAGTGACTGAACCAATTAAAGCAAGCTGCTACTACTATCTTGTTGGCGTCACATGACAGTAGGCACTCTAGGCAATTGCCTAGGGGCCCATTTGGAAGGGGGCCCAAAGACAAGAGATAAAAGCATTTAGTAGTAAATGCAAACAAACATATATATACAGAAGTGTGTTTTCACAAGATCATTAAAAATACATTTGGTCTGTAATACCTAAAATGTTTAATACATAATATGATATACATATATACATATGATGTATGAGAATTATAAAGGGTGGTCAATTGGTGTTTGTATACAATCTACACATGCCACACCAATGCACATTTGTCATTGATGGAGGATTGAATATAAAATGACTGATCAATTCAGTCCCCCCCCAAGTTAGTCCTTGTTGTGTTTTAGAGCTCTCAGCTAACTGTCTAGAGTCCACAACAGCTACTGACTGTCAGAAGAATATCAGTTTACCTTTAGTAAAACATGAGCGTCATGTGCTGACTGTCTCGGTGTTAAATGACTCACCACTTTTCCGTGTTTGCGGGCCAGAATGACGATGCGGTTGGTCTCCTGCAGCCAGCTGGTGTATCGAGTTGGTAGGTAGTCTAGGCCTCCGTAGATGTCCTGGCTCATGGCCATAATCTCCTCAAAGTCTTCCTCAGTGGCCACAGCGAACTGAAGGCCTGCCTGAGACAGCGCCTCGGGAAGCTGTGGCATAGTCAGGCTGGTATCAATCTTCATCTTTAACCAACTGATGGGATATAAAGCAAAGCACTGTTATTATAGGAACTCGTTTAAGTGACGAGCCAACAGGACCTACTCCAGAGCATGGAAGTCAATGCTTTTTTACTTCTATGCTTCTTCAATGAGTGTAGGATTTAAGCACGTTTGTCAATGGTTTGGCTCATGGGTCAGCACAAAACTGTATCCGAATGGAACAAATGAATCATTTTCTTAGTCCAGTCAAACATATTTAATAGTCACAAGGAGAAGAATATAAAGACACTGTAGGAATACAGTCTCATAAACAAAAGTATAAACCGCTCACAACGATCATTAAAGGTAAAAAAAATATATATAAAATAAAATAAAATAAAATTACATGTGCCATGAAAATGTTTAAGTTGTTGATAATGTTTGGGTTTTAAAAAAAAAGAATATACAATAGAGATACATGTCGAATTGCAAACACACTTTTCAAAATCCATTAATGAGTACGTGTCACTCTTAGATATCTGTGGCAAAGTGTCCTGTGCACCTTTGTGTTAGCAGTAGTCTAGTAATATTTGGTAATACAAGTATAAATATTTTGGACTAATTTTACTATTAAAGTCATTTTATTGACTTGAAGAACACATTTTCACTGCACTTTCCACTTCTCTGATCTTTGCTACAACTAAACCAGGCACGACATGGTCTGAACTGTATTTGATGTCCCCAGGCTCTTGTCTCTTTGTGTCACATTTGGACAAACCCAGTTCACAGAACATGTCTGTTTATTGATATGCTGCCTCTGCTGCAGACCATAACAAACAAATTCACAATCATCCAAAAAATACATGTAAATTTGGGATCATATTGAATGTACAAGTTCATTTTTACAGTTCATGTGCAGAACATGACACAAATGGAAAAGGTGCAACCCTCTAGAGAACTCTTGGAACCAACACACGTGTGAACAGCAACAGAAAAATGTAACAGAAAGATGAAGCAAAAAAAAAAAAAAAATTATAATAATAGGAAAACAGTGCATTAATAAAAAGGCTCGTATTGAATTGCACTATTAACCACAGTATATTGTGCTTACAGAAATTTCACAGGGTGTCTGATAAGATCCTGGCTCATTTATCAATGACAGAGTTTACTAATTTCTAAAACTGTAAGATATATTCATTCAAAAAAGCATATAATGGTTTAAAACAAAATGATCAGTCTTATGAAGACTTTTGGGTTTAATGTGTGCAAGACACATTCATATTGGACGCACTGCAATGTGGTAAAAAAAAAAAGAAAGAAAGAAAAAGAACTGAGTGAAAATATCCAGAAAGAAGAGGTGAGATGTAATATGAATCACACAACAGAAAAAATATAAATAAATAAATAATAAAGAAAGTGAAGTGAAGTGGTAAGTGGCAGACTCTGTTGGAACCATAACAACTGGGACTTACTTAAAGCTACACTCTGTCACTTCTCAACAGTTTTTACAAGACTCTTGATGGTCTTGATACAAAAGCAGACAGAGGTCAACAGAAGTGAATAACACGAGTGAGTAAGGTCGAAAAGATGAATGAGATGTGAAAAATGTGTGGCACTGTGCATTAAGTGTTGTGAACAAAAACAGTATACAGCCTAACATTGATCAAGTCTAACCATATGAAACTAATGAACGTGATGAGAACAATAGAAGTCAGGCAGTACAGTGTTTGAAACTGAAAGGTGTGTTTAAACAAGGTTTTGTCATGAGAACCTCAAGTAAACACAATTTGACTAGCACATTTGTTTAAATAGTAGCACCTTTGCAGACAAAGTCCATTTCAATTAGAGAACATATTTTCCATTTGGTTTTACCAATCAGAAACAGGTAGAGTTTACTCCACTGTAAAAACTTATACAGACACAGATTGTTAAACAAATGTACAGAAGACAAAGTTGTTCACTACAACTTTAGAAAACTGTTGTGCTGCTGCATATTGAGTGGCCTGTTGATTATTCTGAGCCGTTTAATGGAATTAGCCAGGGGACACAGAAATGTTAGACATGTTCCAATAATCTATGAGTGAGCCATGTGATCTGCGAGGGCATTTGTAGTGAAAACACTGTCTGGTCAGTGCAGACACACACTGGGGACACTGGTACTTTTCCATCATGCTTTGGTGCGCTGGGATGAGCCATCAGCCTTGCCAGGCTATTCGGCTGTTGCCAATGAGAGCTATGCTAGTTTGTTTTCGAGTTGCCGTCTCTCTCACACATCCATCCATTCATTCATTCTTCTTCCTGCCTCCCTTCAGCTGGCAGTGTACTCCAAACAGAATGGAATTTGGCACATTTGCAAAGACTGCTCACATGCCGTTAAACACCACTGGAGCCAAAGTCTGGAAGCTTTCCACAGGTTTGGTTCTGGTAAGTAACAGAACCAAACCACAAGGCCTTTTAAGGTCGCCTGCTGTGTTTCTTTTTCCACTTTTTTCACTTTGCTTTAATAAGTTAGAAATTGTTAGTGCCATATAAAACGTCTGCAATGTCCAAAGGTGTCCCATTGTTCTCCTAAAGATTCCTGTAGTGCCGGAAATGGTTCAGATTTTGTGAGGTCACAATTTTTTTAAGCCAATATAATATAACTGGTCCATTTTGTTATGGAGTCCACTAAATAGTAAAGGACTCATAAAGCAAAAAAAAAAAAAAAAACATGAAATAAAGCATTTTCACATTGCTTTTTTCTTTTTTTTAATGCAGTGTTTCAGCATAAGATAGGCATAACGTACGTAGGTCATTTTGCTTTGCTTTGGCAGAATTATGGGTTGCTCTGAGGCTGTCAGGAGAATTTTAAGGAAGTTCATCCCACCTGGTATTTATTTTGGCTCAAAACGTCTACCTGAATATTCAAAATGGAACTCTGGTGTTTACACTGATTCTTGTATCACAGAGGCGTAATGGAGTATTTTGGTTCTTAAGTTTGGTTTATGCCTTGTAAAATTAAATCTTGCTGCATATCCATGTAACATATTGCTATAGGACTGTTCCAGACGTATATATCTGTAATTGCTTCTACAGCAATGATAAGAAATTCTTCATTTTTACGAAATGCCCAGACCTTGGCAGAAATTCACAGCCCTATAATCACCACCCCTGCAAGCACACCAAATTAGACTCTTTGAAGTATGCTGCCAGCTCTCCTCTGAGTCTCCCAAAGCCCCCAAACCAAGTCAAGCACCACAGTAAAAAAGAAGAGATGTGGAGCAGCAGGTAAAAGGAACACACCATGTCTTCAGTAGATTTTCCCGATGGTCATGTGACGCCAACACGGACACCAAAATCATTCATGTCTCCTGGGTTGATCCTGGGCTCCTTTGCTTCGTGCCAGTAGGCTCCACGCTGACACAAACACATTAGCATAGAACTGGTAGTGTTTCCAACGTAGCCCCGCCTATACATGAGACAAACCATTGACACAGAGGCACCAGAAGATGATTAGTTGGTATATATGCCAAAAATCATTCTGTGCTTGTTGCCATAAAATAATATCAATGATATGACTTTTATAAAGTTGGTGAACGATACAGTATACACCAACTGTAGTATGCAGGAGATTGTATTAATCTGTTTTTGGTTGTCAGCAGTTAAAAAATCAGCAATAAATGTTTGACATAATGTTGAACTTAAGGCAATTGTCAACACATTCACATCACAGAACTTCACAAATGACTTTTAATATTTATATACAATGAAATCTTGGTCTTCACACAGACATTTGCAAAGACAACTTTCAGAGTGTGCACGAAGAGGTCCACAAAATGGCATCCATCAAACGAAAAGTCTCCAATGAGTGTAACTGGAAATAGGCTACAAATGAAAGTCAACATTAAGAAATAAATGTATTTCTGATTTCTTTTTAAGTTACTTAGTTAATTTTTTAAGTTAAACTTAAGTTAACTAAACTGCTCTCCAAATAAAATATTATGTAGATCACATAAAAAGCATACATATAGCTTTATCCTCATAAAGCTGCTCTATCAAAAACCCACTTTACAAATCGATACGTTCCATTGTTTTAATAGGTCACAACATTTCCTGATATTGAGCAGTAGGCTAAAGGTAACTGAATGGAAACTGTTACATAACAATAATAGTGGATAGTAATTACATAACATTTTAATTATGTAATAAGCTCGTTACATTTATGTCACAAATCAGCAGTGACATATTGTAATGTTGTAGGCTTTATAGCATTAGATTCATCATATTTAGTCCTGTTGCATACTTTACTTTTATCTACTGCTGAATATGACTCTAAAATAGCCTAACTGAATTTTTCCTTGAGTAACTTTATGTCATATAATAAGGCAAAAGATAGTTGTTTTACTCCCAAGCACATTCTCAATATAAATTACTCATACAGAACAAAAAGAAATCTATCTACCACCACAATGGCTTACAGAAAATGAGCGAGTGTTAGCCAAGTAGGCCTAATGCTAATCCAAATGAAGAAATAATAATCTGCCAGTTCTCTCCTTTAATAGCATTATGCATTTGTTTGACATTTAAAGGCTTCCAAAACACATTTAAAAGCCTTAGTTTGAAAATAAAATAAAATAATTCTTAGTCAAACTTACACCAGATAGCAGTTACAAAATTAGCATGTGCGGATCTATGACTCTCTGCAGTAAGCTAGCAGTACGTAGCATAAGTAAACACCATAAAGGAAGATGGAGAACCAGTAAGAACCAAGATTTTCCAACCAAAAGGGAGACACAGTTTATGCTACCATTCTGCTAGCTAGCTTTTTTGTTGATTTTGGTATCTGAAATAAAAGACTCCAAGGAAGCAGAGCGTTCTCTAGCTTTAGCCATAGCTCAGTTTATCAGGATTTGCAACTGTACCAGTACCTTTCATAGATATGCAAAAGTTATGGAGTGATGCAAATTTACACCATAAAGTTCAAGAGAAGAAAGAATCAATTTTAATGCCCAAAGAATACCCATTAGGGTCTTAAGTAGGGATCATTTTCTGTGAGGTTTTATGCAAAGAGCTCAAACTAAGTCATGTGATCTTGAGTCAGGTGTAAGACACCATGGTGGACGTTGTCCAATTGCTCTAAGGTCATCTGTGTGATGTAGCATTGGTCATAATTTATGCATTGCTTGACAATAATACATTATTCACACGAGAGTAGCATAAGATACTCTTGAAGGAACTTTCAAGAAAGTGGTTAGTGGATTAAGCTTTCCTTTTTTTGAACTTTTTTTCCCAGGTTAAAATCACACAAATAGAAACACTATCTAACATCTTACATTATCTAGACAAACAAACAATGTATGTCTAGATAAAATGTCAGTTTTGTTTTTGTTTTGGGTTTTTTTTGTTTTTTTAGAAAATTTACACTGACACCTTGAAATAATTATTTAAAATTTTAGAAGTGTGCAAAGGTCCTTCATTCCACAGAAGTCCTTTGTCATAATTAGAGACTATTCTTGTGTCTCCATAAACAATTTTAATTACCTTTTGAATTATGCATACAAAACACAAAAACAAACGTGTTGGTGGAGAATGCCACTTGCTACGTTGTTGTGTCAATTATACAAACTTTAACAACAGACGTCCCAGCTGCTGTGGACAAACTGACTAAAACCAAAGGATACATTAGCAGAGAAATGTATGATTTAACATGCTAGCTATAATTTAAGCTAAATCAGTAATTAGCAACCCCACCACAATACAATATTGCCAATAAGCCAAATCTAATTTTGTGTTCTTCACATAAAAATTAAGCAACTAAATACTTACCCATGTCTTCTACCCACTCACTAACAGCACACGGATCTGGTATTTAGTTTCCATCAGCCAAAGTTAACTTATTAACGTAGGATTCATGATCTTGAATGAATAAACCCTGAGTGTACATTGACAAACTATCAAAGTACACCATGTATCTGTGCTTATCCAGCAAAACATGATTTCAGTGACTTTTAGCATGTAGCCTTATGTAGCTAATGCCCTTATAGCACTATTTTGGTTGGTATCTTTGGTTGCATGTGCTAATCAGGCCATTAAAAAATGTATTCTAGTTGACATGCAGCACCAAGATGTGCAGCTTAAGTTTTAGCTTAACTAAAAGGATCTATAGGACCAACAATATGTGGCCCTCAAAGTTAAGCATTATTGTCAGAAAGCTAACTTGCTAGCTAAATAAAATATCATAATAATAATAATAGCCACAGAAGCTAACTGCTGTCTTTGTAGCAGACTTATATAGAGGCAAGGAATCCATCAGTCGACCCCCCACATGGGGTACAATTTCAGTCGATTGCTCTGTTATTTGTCACAAAATTCTGTGAAGTGATAAGATCAAGAGAAGACCGTTTCAAAAAGAGGGTTTAAAGAGAGACAATGAGCCCCCATCATCCATCTTCTCAAGTTTCGGCCTCAGACAAGTTTCCCAAGAAGTCTCCCTGTCTCACTCGTTTTGTGGACACACTTGCCAACTGGTCTTCATTAACATTTAATCACACAAACATAGCATATATACAGGTCACAGAATATTAAGGCACAGAGTACACTTTATCAAAGTGAAATCAAAAGGGTTTGAAGGAGTGGGTGGAGGTCACAGCAGCAGGGGTCACGCATTAGTACAGCACTGGGGAGAGGGTAAGATGGGGGTGGTAAGCTACCTAAGGACACTTCCATTTAATCTCGTTTTGTTCATTTTGCACTTTCCGTCAGTTGAGTTTTTAGCAGAAAATTACTGCTGGTGATTTTTGTCTGGATTTGTCTTTGCATTTGGAATGTATATCGTTGTGGCTTTGTCCTAGAGACAAATATAGAAGTCCTAAGCTGCCCTTTAACCTTTTGACCTCTGACTTGGACTAAAATATGTCACAGCACTGTTTCCTTTGCTGTGACTTTTGAATACACTCCAAAAAACAACATTCATGATTCATATAAAAAATGGAGCAGAAACTGTTGAATCTGTTATGAGTGCATATGCTCCTTCTATAAAATAAATGAGGGTCATGGGGGGCTGGGGGAAACAGAAGGGAGGTGGGGGAGGGAAGGGGATTATTTGCGTGTCATTTCAGCCACAGACAGCAGCTGCTGTAATATGTATGATGGAGCAAAGGTGAGTGTGAATGATGTCGCGTGTCACTCCTTCCAGTTGGGGGTTTGACTTTGCTGGAGTTCAGTGCCACAGAAACCAGTTAAACAGCAATTAATGTGTTTTTAATCAGTGTTTCTAAACTAAAACTGTGTCTTTAGGAGGCATTCTAGGGTAAAAACTCTGAGCTAATATGGACATGGATCTTTTTAAAGGCTGTTTTCAATGTACTCCACTGTTTTAAGGACATTAATGGTGACAGCCTGTCCTCCTCTTCCCCATCTCATGCCAAACCTTCCAAACTCCCTCTTACTCTCCAGGTCCAATCCATCTGTCGGTTTTTATCACCTAAACATCCCGTCCCCCACACGGTCGACCCCCTCCTGTCCTCTCCTCTAGCCCCCATCTGCACTGCAGCACATTTACAGCCATTCATCTCCAAGGTTCCTCTAGCACTGCACAAAACGTGAGTGCGTGTGTATTTATGGCATACGGGGAACATAAATCTGATTCTTCGATCAATTGTAAGGCCTTGACTTTCTTATGGGGACGTAACACACCGTCCTCTTATGTAAGCGTTCCATGTGATGGTCAAGGATGTGCGCACGTTGATGTCTTTTCAATTAGCGTAGAATGAGAATGACCTTTGTCCACATTTGCACTTGAATAACTCAGTAAGCCCGAAGCCCTTGAACAAAAAAGAAAAGGATTTACTTGTTCTGCATATTCGTTTTTTTCTGCATGGAAAACAAAAGCAAGGTTTACCTTCACATCTGAGTCAAGCTGCAGTCATAGCTCAGTTAGACCATTTAACTGGTCTACTGTCCTCTCAAAGCATATATTCCCTCAAAAAGGAATCAAAATACTGACATCGCTATGTTTAGCTAAGACTAAGGCTGCTTTTATGTGGTTTTGGTACATTAATAGCATTTAGCCTTCGTTAACATTAAACCCAACTTGTTTGTAGATGCTAACAAACAGCATTGCTGATTCTAAATAGCAACATTATTACTTAAACTTTTGGGGTTTGAAATCACTCAAACTCAGTAACACTGAAAAAAAAATTATGAACCGTTCAAAAAGCAAATAAATGCATCATATTCTACAAAAAACAAAGCATTTACATGACTTTTCATGACAAGAAAGACCAAACACCAGCAACATGACAAACTACTGTCTTTAAAATGTGAGGTGTCCACATTTCCAGCACTGTGCAGAAAACTGTGGAGCATGCCCAGACCACTGAGTGCGACCTAGATCAGGCTTAGATGAAGAAATATAGTCTTTCTCTCTAAAGGAATCATTGTGTCATGCAAAAACTCATGCGCGTCTATTTTTTAGTAAATGTAATCACACAAAACTAATCACTGTTACTGTACAATATGTGTAGTGACATATTCTTTTAATCTATACGTCGGTTATAAATAATGTTCTGCTCACAGTGAAGCTTGGTTATTGCATGTCCTGCACCAAAATGAAGGTTCCCTCAGCGCGTTTATGCATGCACGTGTTCTAGTATGTGCTCCATAAGGATTTTCTTCCAAGCACGTAATAAGACAATTCAAAACTAATACAACTAGTACACAGTGTTCATTATCACAGCATTTCACAGACAAGTGACACATACATTGTCTGCAACCTTGACAAATGCATAAGCCATTCGACACGGCAATGAGGATCATAAGTCCAACCACAGTCACCGCGCTGAAAGATTTGACCACTTCCCACCAGACCCCGATGAGAAAAGACGGCTAGAATTGAATGCGTCATAAAAAGGAGTCCTGCTGGTGTTTTATTGTGTGAGAGAACGTGAGGGACATTTATAGAGTCTCTGTGTGCTACTTACTATTTTCAATTGCCCTCTGCATTCACTTCAAAAAAAATCAAACTGTCCCAAGATACAGCCTAACATTTATTACACTGACTTCAAAGATGACGGACATATTTTTATCCTTGGATTTCACACAATCTTTCACTGTTACCCGTTCACTTTCTGCTTCGAATAAGCAATGATATCCGAAGACTCATTCCATGACGCACACATCTGACATTAGCCCTCAAAATCCAATCATGAAGGACTCATGTTAGGTCTGAACAGCCCCTGGGATGCTCTGAATCAGAACAGGTCAGCTGATAGATCTGAAAATACCCAACAGCTGCACACTTCACCTGGCTGCAACCCGTTACCCTACTTTCCTCCAGAAATATCCGCAATCACGCGTATTTTGGTTTCTACGGCCAACAACAGCGCTAGCATGAAATTAACACCTTCCTATTTTGTTCAAAGGCGTTCTATGCAAGATAAAATTACTTTAATCACTTTTATTACAAACCTGAGCAATGCGAAGGTGAATGTATCTGAACACACACTTCTATGTACCTATGGATCTACTGTTTTCCCTTTGTTTACGTGTGCGGGATACATCCTCAGCCAATCACAGCAAAGAAAACACAGGACGAAACAGAAACGATCGTCGAAGCAAGGTTGATCAAAAAACCAGACTTGTCTTTTTTAGGTTAAAGCGCTAAAGGGGAGGATAAAATGCAAAGTGACAGGCAGCCATTTTGTTTACAACATTCCTGATTCATGCCTGTATAGTACGCCTTTAAGTGCGCTCGGATTTAAAGCTACGGTAGGAAATTGATATGTAAAAATGAAATACTCAGTGCAAAAAAATGTCACACATCGCACGCTAGTTTTTGGAAACCAGGTCAAAGGATGCTAAAAAATTGCCTACTGTAGCTTTAAATGTGGGGCTGTGGGAACAAAATGGGGATGAATAATAGAAGTATAGCTGCAGCCTATATAGCCATCTAGCCATCACGACCTCAGTGCCATCAGCAGTGGCTTGTTCACGGTGTATTCCCATAAAAAGCCATTGACAGTAAAGCTAAATGGAGGCTGTCAGTGTGTTCTCTCAGGAGCCAGCTGGCTATGTGCTATTCATCAGGGCCGTGTCGTCATAAGTCACAGCCGAGCACACAAGAGATGGAGTCGAGCGAAGGAGATGGGAAGAAGCCTAAATAATCCGCCTGTCACACTTATTGCATAATCCCACTGCAGATAAATTCAAACAATGCTTACAAAAAAAGAAAAAAGAAAAAAAAAGAAAGCCGGTACGTCACCACAAACCGAACGGGGCCCTGAGCACCACCATCGAACCAGGGATGTCACCGGCTGCTGGTAATTTTCCTCCGTTATCTAACCAAACCGCAGCGGCTCACCGGAGCGGACTGTGCCCGCTCTGCCGCAGCCCTTACCGCGGGGGAGAGTGTCCTTGACGTCCGGAGAATGGAGGAGAAGATGGAGGAAAAGGTGCCTCTGCGGGGAAAATGCTGCTGTTTTCTGCTTCTGCTTCTGTTGCTGCTGCTGCTGATGCACGGGGTCCGCGGGTGATGAATGGAAAAGGGAGGCAGAGAGAGTGAGAGACCGGCTTCGGTGCGTGATCCTCCGGAGACGCAGCCCCTCAAGCCCCGCCCCTTCCCAGTGCGCTACGTCAAGTGTCCGTACTGGAATGACTGGAGAGCGACCCCTCCCCTCCCCCCTCCATCCCTCCTTCCACCCTCCAACCCCTCCCGCCCGGACGCACTGCTTTGTGCAAGGGACACATGGACGCACATGTGTCTGATGTGCGTGGAAGAGGGTGGTGGGGGTGGGGGGGATTCATTAGTCTGTCCTAGTCGTGCATGGCTGAATTACTGACCCCTAAGACCCCTAACGTAAGTCTCTCTCTCTCTCTCTTCAGGCGGGTTTTGTCGCATTCTTCCACAAAGACAGGGGCGTAAAAGGCTGGTGCACAGTGGGGGCAGTATTATGGGGCCCCAGGAAAGGTTCCTGTAAAAGTCACAATAAAAGATCTCCCAGGCAGCCTTTCATTTGTTTAAAGAGATAGTAGCCTTCCGTATTTGCAAGAATGGTGACTTATTCCCCTTAAAAAATATCTGCACACAGACAGTTTGGAGATGCAGACAGGAGCAAACTTACCATATGCTTTGTCTTTATATGTCTATGTGTATGTCTTTGTCTGACTAATGGTCCCAGTGAACACATTTATGACGAAGCTTGTATCAAACTAAAAAATATTTTGAATTAGAGTGACCTTATTTTCAAACCTCAAAATTGGGACACTTTTTCTGCAATCCAACAACAGCAGCTTAAAAAAAAAAAAAAAAAAAAAAATGTTGCCTAAAACCAATACAACACCAGTAAATAAAACAAAAACAAAAAGAAAAAAGAACTGACTGCATTGAAATACCGTCATATTTTTTATATAATTATTTGACTTCAAAGAATGCAACTTGTGTGACATGAAATTAACACTAATAAAGTATGCAAATGCAGTATATTCATTACCCAGTACTTTTCTAAGATGTAAAATGTAGCGTTCCTGCTCATTTTTAAATCACGACTTTTCAGCTGATGGTTAAACTGGAGACGCTGGAGAAGGACAGCTTAACAAAAGCCTTACACCTAAGAGCAATAAATGGGCCAATCGTTATTGAGCTACAGACCTGAGATACACAGTTGATCTTTTACAATTGGTTCATATTGGCATCGCCATGGTAACGCTGTGCTTGACACACAGTCTGCAACCAAAAGAGTTTCAGCTGCTTTGGCTCTAGGACTGGGTAAAAAATATGGACATTTGAGACAGGAAGAGGACAAAATCAGGATATTTTAGTGTTTTTTACAGATATCCCTGAGGACACAGGACAAGAGGATTAAAATCATGACTGTTCCGGTTAAATCAGGATGCATGGTCACCCTACTTTGAAGCATACATGCATAATTCATCACGTGACTAGAGAAAACCTGTCACTTCCTAGTATTTTGCATCAGTTTTCATAGTTTGCATAACATTTCGCCAAACAGAGCAGAGCAATTGATTTTAAATTTACTACTCAAATCTACAACATCTGACAGGATACTTGAATGAATGTTACAAAACAGATGGACTGGGAGAGCCATGTTACTGACTCAGCTAACAATTAACTAGCACCGTGTAATGACAAGTACTAGTCACAATTCCCCAATAATTACAGGGAGCCCGTTTCAGGTTACTCACTAAAAAGCTGGAAGAGTATGTGTAGAGGGTTTGGCTGGAGGAGAAAGGGAGGTAGTGTGAACATCCTGACAGTGTGGAGTATGAAACTGATAATGCTTCATATTCCAGACTGATAGTGGGCTATAACCAAGGTTACTGTACATCGGTGTGTCTTTATAGTCGTTCGGTTTGAAAGGCAAGGGTGCACATCAAAGGCTTGTTGTTTCTATGGATGCACAATATGATCACAAGCGAAGTGTGACTATTTTGCGCATAAATAATGTTTGGTCTGGAAAAACAGAAAACATGCAGATAGATGCAAGTCATGTTTCAGCACAAAAGGCGGCGGCATGCAGCTCTGTTCAAATGTTACATGAGCCGAGCTGTTCCTCTTGTTTTAAAGCCCTGAAGCTCTCTTCCATCTCAGTCCCAGCCACACTCCTCACAACAGCAACTGTTCCTGCTTTTGTTGCATTAAAAGGAAAACTGGAAGAATTTGGCACCATGAAATACTTACTTGAGATAGTGCATGTGCATGTGTGTGAATGCATTGCAAATATTTATCCGCATTTCATTTTTCATATACTCTTTCATATACTACTTTCAGGTACTTATTACAATTTGCTATTTGATGACTAGGCCATTTTTCCTCAAATACAAGAAAAAAGTGAGTACTATTTTTTTTATCTTTTTTTCTATTTTTTGCAGTACATCCTCTGTAGTTTGACACTGCAGTCACCTCTGACATAAAATGCAACCCTGTTTGGACCCATTTTAGTCATCAGTAACTTCCTGTTCTTTGTGGCAAGATCAGCCCACGCTACTACAACTCAATTTGGCCAGTGAAGGTCAAAAAAGACTGTTTTATATTGATATATTGGTATATTGACTTTTGTAATTGGTTTCCATATTTAAAATCCAATAAGTGTTACCCATAACCATTAATGCTGATTGATAATGCTTTTGTCAAGTTTTTACTCAACTGGGCAATGAATCATTTCAATACTGCTCAGCTGCTGACCTATGACCTCTGCTTGACCCACCTGTTCCTCCATTCAGAGCTGTCCATCACCCCTCCCCCTGGTGTCTATCAACGAGTCTTCTGTCAGAATAGCACTTAAAACACTGGTAAATAGGAACTGCGACTCCAGATGTGCTCCTCCATGTCCTGCAGCTACTTTCTGAACTTTTCGATCAATTCTTGGGACTCACTTTCAGAGAACTGCTCTTCTTTCTGAGAACTGGCCCATTGGTATCTGGAGAGAAAACAAGCCACACAAAGATTTTTTTATTTGGTCACATTTATTTCTGTTTAAACAATTGCTAAATGTTGTATAATAATTCTAATGCTAATATTATTAATATGCCTTGTGTGCCCCAAGTCTTGTTTGTTGGGGGCCCCCATGTGCCTTCTGCCCACGGCCCCCAGTTTTATTATAATCTCCTCTGTGCTGAATCTGTCATTCCTGAACATTTTGCCCATTTACGTGGATTTACACTCAGCAGTTCCTCTGTATTTCAACTTCAACTTTTACAACCAGTGAAAAGTATCCCAGCCGGTGTGTTTTTACATTAGCTGTAGTGAATTTTAAATGTTGTATTGGCCCCAGCAGCGAGAGGAATTGGGGTTAAACAGGAACATTGCAACAGCTATCCCTCTGCCCTAAGAGGATTAATGCAGCTACACTGGTCATGATGACTGAGTTAGACTGAATAGCGGTAAATAACCAGGAGCTTTTGATAACACCAAAACCACGTGTGAGGTGGTGTATCGACTCGGATATATGTGTGCCCATCTGTGCAGTCAATATGTGATAGGGCTGCAGTAAAACCGGACAACAGCTCAGTTAAATTCATTGGTATTCCCCCACACAATGTTAGCCCTGTTTAGCTGAATGTGTAGATTTTAAACACTGAAAAACAAATTCCATTTCTTAGTGTTGTTTTGACGAGTCACACTGAAATGGATGGATGTCTAGGCAGGAGCTGTTTATTAAGCATCAATATGGCAACCCACAGACAGATGAACACGCAGCACAGTACAACAGTATTGACTGTTCAAGTGTAGCTATGCCTTAGAAGGAAAAAGGTAATAAAGCCTTGCAAACGTCAGTACAGAGCCATAACAAGGAAAGCTGGGTTTGTTTTGCTGTGAATTATCAAGAGTTGATGTTGGCACGACCTTGACACAGGGGAGAGGAGCCAACCTGACCAGTCTTTGTGACAACTTTGCATTTGGGCCATGAGAAGGAGTAAGCACACTACAAAGTTAGAAGGCCCTAAATCACTTAGGACATAACTGAACACTTTTTTTTTTTTTTTTGAGGCTTAAGTGTCCAAGGATCTTGTGCTATCCTACAGTTGTTTGCCAAAATTAACATTGCAAAGGTCATCACATTACAGAGTCCGAGTAAAATTGTCAGGCTTAATATCTGAATAGCCTCTACTAAATCCCATAAGACAAAATGGATAAAAATAATTCAACTGGGTTCATACCAAGGCCGTATCTGGGTTTTACTGCCCTCTGCTGCTACTAAGTGAAACAGCAACGAATGGCACAGAAAAATAAATAATAAAATCCGACCTTTACCTTCATTGTTCTATTGTAGGGTTGTTAGACAAACTTTTCTTTTGTAGTACTTGCCATTGTAGTCTTTCTCCATTACAATAAAGTTATGTAAATGTTTTTTTTTTGCTAAATGCTAAACACTACATGCTAAATAAATTATAATAAATGTTTTTATATTTTGTTAAAAGTATATATTCCGTAAAATTCTTTTGTTCGTATAGTCCATAAGCCATAAAAAGCCATATAAATGCTGTCATATTAAGCTAGCTAATTTACAAAATCCGAATACATTCAACATGCTTTATCAAGCGTATAACGACAGTTGCTACCTATCGTTATAAAACTTCACTTCCCAGTACACTTTGCGAAATCCACTTTGACAACCAGCCAATCCGCGCCATGACAGTCTGGCACGTGACGCAGAGCGAGTTCCGACTGTGGCTTGGGGGAAACAGATCGACATTCAACCACAGGAGAAACGCACTTTGCGGGTAAGTAAAAGCATTTGACCGCACGGTGACTAAATGAGTCGCTCTTAAATGCTTTTCGGACTGGATTAACAACGGTTTGTGATGACTGTAGAATATTTAGAAGCTATATTTCGGCTGTATTAAGCTGTCGTTTCGTCTAGGCCTCCGCTATTTCCTGGTGCAACTCCACAGCTGTGCCCACTGGAATAGCCAAGTTGGAAAAGTTCAGTTTGGGGCGTTAAGGGGGCCTCTGTTATTCTGTAGTTTGCATTTAGCCGCTAGTTTGAGGTGAAATTGTACGGCTAACAGTGCCCTGCTTTTGTGAAGGTAGCCAAAAGCAACCATTTAGCTTTGTATTGATAACTTACACCGCCAAGTTCTTCATAGGTATCCACTAAAATGGGAGCTGGCTGTGCCACATTAAAGTACCACTGTTTAGTTTGGTGCTGTCACGACTAAATGTGTTGTTCAGTTAATTTAGTTCCACCAAGTTGTGAAAATAATGTCTTTATTATTGCCTAACATGTGTAAGATTCCCTTCTTTGAAAGCGATAGTGTTTTTCCTTTGCTTCAGTGCAAAGTTGGGCATCAAACCAAAAGTATGGGTTTCATGTGCCCCCGAGCTCTTTGTTGTTAATGATCTGTTAATGGCTGCAACTGACGAGTGGGAAGAAGGGATACTACAGGGTTTGGGGCATTGTTAGGTACTTCTATTATCCTGACTATATTAATTTACCTTAATCTGAGCTGCTTTTGTTATATTAATACATTTCCCACGTCATAGAGAAATATTAGTCCAGGTGTGATGCAACAGGTCATGCACTGTTTTGGGAGGAGCAACAGGATATCCTATAGTTAGGTCTACTCGTGTGTAAACCTCTAGTGCTTTGTAGGTTTTATTGTGTCTGAAAGTAAAAGGATGCATTTAATCTGTTATATGTAATGTATTCGTCATTAAAATGTTAAATTACTTTGCCTCAGAGCTTTATACCTTCATTCTCTTTCATATCTACTTGTACTATTTTTATTTCCCGCTTGTAATAATATATATGTGTTTAAGAATATTATGAAGTGTCACTTGTTTCCCACTTGTGATGCATTATTGCAGTAGCGATGTAGATGTTATGAAATTTGTTAAAAGTGAATTTCTATGGCAATGTGGACTCTCTTTATTAGACAGATAGCCTATGTTAAAATGACACTCTTGCAATGTAGCAGACTGTTCTAATTCCCATACCCAATGAGTCATGTCATCAAGAAGGGATGTATTTATATCTCTGAAAACTTTCTGTCCTCTCCTTTGGCTCTCCTTTTGCTTTGGAGAAAAATCTTCATGTGTTTACTTATTATCTTGATATGACCATGTTTACACCACCTATTATCAGCTACACAGGCTGGCATAGTACATTAATAATCAAAGGGCTTTGGGAATCAACGTTCATGTTCTGAAATGCTCTTATTTATTTGGCTTTATATGGTAACTCATTTTAGTGTCATCTGTGTTTTGTGTTTTACTGTACTGTTATTTTCCTTAAAGCAGGTGAACAATTTTCTTTTTAGATGTTACAAGGTATTCTGACAATTTTTTTACTCAAAGTGATAAATTGCAGTGATGTTTTAATATTTTAGTGTTTGCAGTGTTTAAATTGACTTTTTGTAAATTGGGCATTTATTATTATCATTTATGGGCCAGGTAGTTGTGGCATATGAATGTAAAGGCATAGAATCTGTTCATCAAGGTTTTTCACTTTGGGGCTGCACCATATATCGCAAATGTATCGTTATCGAAATGTTTGTATCACGAAGACTGACGGTATTGCAATAATATTATGGTCTTCTATGTGACATAAGATTCTACCTCAAAATCACCATCCAAACAGCAACATGTTTTGGAGGTTCTCAGTCATCCAGGACATTTTCAAGAAAAGGTTTTCAGACAAAGCATCTGGACGTAAGTTTTAGGTGAAAACGTTTCATCCCTCATCCAAGGGACTTTGTCAATTTTGAGTTCAACTGGAAAAAGAGCGGAGATATTTATCACTCAGAGGGAGGGATTTAGCCTAGACTACATTGCTGTGCTCAAAGCAATGCCCTTTCTCTTTGAGATGGAGGTGGACTGCAGACTCGGGCCCACCAGGATTGAGACATCTTTTTGTGAACTGTGGAGTGTCTAACTAAAAAAGTCCTGGTTTAGACCTAGTTCATTCCTACATTTAGTCCTAGTTTATCCTTGTTTAGTGTTGGTTTAGTCATTTATACTGGTTCAACTCCATCACAAGTGGAAGTCATCATTTAGTTAATAAAAAAAAAAAATCAAGCAAGTCAAAAAGCTTTCAGATATCACTGGTCATATCAATATCGCAGTATTCACAATAGTTATTGCATATTGCAGTTTTTCTATTGTTGTGCAGCCCTAATTTACATTGTATCAGTAGAAAGCAGTTTAGAAGCAGACAAGCTATTCAAAACTGCCCACATGCTTGCATCTTAACTACCCTAGTATATCTTGATCTAGATTCATTAGAACCATTTATTGACATGTAATTCTTGTCCACTTTTATCCTATAGTATTAAACTGTAGTAGTAATTCGTCTGTTCTTATAAACCAAGATGTACTCCACAAGAGAGACTGACATTTTGTTGACTTGACCTGGCTGTAAACGCAGATCCTGCTGTGTTAATGGTGCTGTACTGCTTGATTCAGCGTGTTCTTTGACCCTTGTGCACCATATACTTTTATACGTTCATATCTTTTACTGCTGTAGTAGGTGTATGTGTTATCTGTTCACATCAGTTCAACTTCATTTGGTTCAGTTGAATTGTCACACTTGCAGATATTTTTCACACCATTTTCAGCACTACAAAAAAAACATCCTCCTTTGACTGTTGATGCAGATTATATCTAGCTGTCACAAGCCGCAGAAAGGAAGCTGTGTTTTATTGGAGGTTTACACCTGTATAGCTCATTATATTTGGTTTTATACTTGCTGATGCTAAAGAGCTTATTTATGGATCAGTTTGCTACATTATAGTTTTATGTGCATTTCTCTTGTCAAAAGTTCCAACAAGTTGTTTGTTCTTCCAGGTAGGGCATAACTTGCGATATAAATATAACTATTTTGAATATCGCTATAACGATATGAGCAGTGATATTTGATTGCTCTTTTACATACTAAAAAAACGTGATTCCGAAAATAAAAAAGACCAGGCTTTGAACTAACTTCCACCTGTAAAAGCAGGACTAAATCAAGACTAAACAGGTCTAAAGCAGGACGGTAGGAATAAAACAGGTCTTTTTTTTAATTTAGACCCATCACAGTTTGATTTAGTTCTGTGTTTAGTTTGATGATTTTAAGGCAGAAAGTAAATAGTATATGAATATATAGTATATAAATAGCAGATAATGATACATTTGTGATATATTGTGCAGCCCTACTTCCACGCTCCCCTTTGTCAGTATATTAACTCATTGATCTAGAAACACAGCTGTCTGGATGAATTGCCCAAATATCTTCACGTGGACAAAAACTATATTCAAAAGTGAAAACACAGTACTTAAATAATTCCAAAAACAAAACCTGTGTTTATCTTGTAATCTACAGTCATATTCCAGTAAGGCAAAATGTGGATTTAGTGGCTTGGGAATTAAATCCATTTTGCAGTTGACATGAAGCCAAACACACTGTGGCTACAGCCGATAAATAATTGTGATCAAATAATTGCTCGTGACGTGAACTGTTAATTATAGCAAAGGTGTAGCTATAATTAATAGATGGATAAAGGTCATACATGTTTGTCTCAGGTGTGGTCAGGGAGCTGTCTGATCAACAATAAGGAGCGTAACCAGACGTTCTCTATAGCACTTTCACTTTCATCAGGTGTCACCTGTTGCTATTCTGTTTGAAGCTCACCACTACACCCCCCCCACTACATTGTTTTGTGTATAGACTGTATTCCTTTCTGTCTTCTTTTGTTCCCATCAAGTAACATGCCATGATATCCAGACTATAGTTCAGTCTGGGGTGTGTCCGTGACCACTGCCAGCTGGGAAACTATTCATTCCTCCCCTCAGTCACTCGGTTTTCTCGTTACTTGGAGGTAGCGTTTTACTGTAGTGTTGGACGCAGTAATCGGATCTTTGAAGCGGGCTAGCTGTTTAATTTTTGATACGGCAGCTAATAGCGCACACCTGCACATGGTGTTTAAAGGGGGTTAGCCTTTTTTTTTTTTTTTTTTTTACACAGGTGCACTCTAATAACAGTTGTGACAGGTGCTAACTAAAGCTAGACTTTGTATTCGCAAAAAGTTTGCATTTTTTTACCCTACGGTAACAGGAAGTAATTGGCTTTATTTATTTGATTAAAGTAAGCTTTACATGTACTCATAAGTGTTTTAGAGGCAGGATTGTTTTGTTACAGTTTGTCTGCTTTTAACTGAGTACATTTTCTGGCATCTCGTCCAATTAATCAAATTAGAAGCAAAAGTTATCAAATAGACTGTATTATGTATAACAGTACCAAAACTGATATTTGTTAGCTCAGCAGATTTGTTGTCTGTAAATTATTTTATTGTGTATGAGCTGCTTTCCATTATTTTCTAACTTAGTCCGTAATGTCTTTAAATTTAAATATGGTGTTTTCAGGTAGTGCTTGAAGATGACATTACTAAAACACAAAATGGAAGCATTTCCCTGTCCTAGTGTCCTAACATTGTCCTAGTGTCATTACAACTCGCACATTTTGGTTCTTGCGAATCAGTCTTCACTTTAAAAACTAATATTTCTATCTTAAAATTGCTTAAATAGTTAAAAGTATCTAAATCGTGATGTAAAGCCTCTCTAGTTGATCTTTGTCAGTGACCTTAAACTAACCATTTTCTCTGTTTATTTGCCTGTCTATGTGTACAGCCTGTGGAAGTGCCCTCCCTGAGTGATGGCCTCACCCGTGTCTGTCTACAACTCCACCGCCTTGGACACACACATCTCCAGTGTAAGTTCATGTCTGGATGTTTGTTATGTCTGCAGCAGTGGAATAATACAAAACAGGTTTACTACAGTGTGTAAAAGTCTGAAACAGTGCGCTACGTGAAATGTCAAATGCAAGAAAATTGTACAATACTTTACTTTATTTAATAATTAAAGTCCACTGTAGAGGAAATCTAGCTTACTTTACTTTTGCCTTTCACAGCATGACATCAATTAAGGGAAACTAATTCTACTGTTTTGACACGTTTCCTCCCTTGTGTTTGCAGTCGTCCAGAGATTCTCTAAAGATGGAGCCGCTGGCTGATGTGTCGCTGCTGCCGGGGGAGGAAAGAGTTACAGGTGAGTGAGAGCTACAATTAAATAACACTTAGTCATGCAGGGATATTGTAGGAATCACAAGATTAGAGAAATGTGTTGCATCTGGGCTCCCCACTCAGATGGGTGGCTTTTCCAGACTACCCTCTAGTTAACTTTACTGTACCGCTCGGTGGAAGCAAGTCTTGTTACTGAGCTCTCAGTCTAGTCATTATTTATAACCACTTCAGCTTCTCTCTCTTCTGCTTTCTCCTCACTCGATAAACTCGAGAAACGAAAGAGGAGGTCATACAAATTGAGACGAGTTCTCGTGTAAGTGCTATGTTTATGTGTTCACACAGACAAAGACGTCATCTACATCTGCCCATTCAACGGAGCTGTGAAAGGCAAAGTGTTGATCACCAACTACAGACTCTACTTCAGGAGTTCAGACGCAGTAAGTCCAGCGTGTCTCATTCTGTGCCACTGGAGGTGACTTTTCTGGTGCATTAGTAGAAATTAACCGCAATTAAACAAAAAACTAGAAATTATTGCACATCAACACAGAGAAATGTCAGAAAAGTGAAAATCTTTGCGGAAGGCTTTAAAAATGGTCAAGAAAAGTCATAAGAAAAAGCAAATTTGAATCTAGGTATTTTCCCTAAGGCTCGTTCAGATCTAACTTCCAATCTCTTTTTTCTTGAGTCTATTTCTTTAAGTCATTTCTTCTTGTAGCATTCCTGGCCTGGCCAACCTTTTCTCTTCTCTACAAAGGTAGAACTAGTTTAGTCTCTTTGGATTGTTGCTGTAACTGCCTTGATGCAATTAAAATGACATATAACCAATCGGAGAAACGAAGCATTGCAAATAAACAAGCCATCTTTTAGATAAACGGTTAGGGCAAGACATGACAAGATTTTGAAGTTGAAATTGCTGTGAAAAGAAGTGACCACAAACCCATTTCTCCTCGCAAAGTGAAATTGTATGACTGGCCAGGCTATGTATTCCAAAAGAATGTGCCTCAAATGAGCTTTTCATGAAATATAAACGCAACTCCTAATGGATCCTACATTCCACCACTGCAACGGTCGTAAAAGCAAAAGAATTAGTACAACAGAAAAATAAAATAAAAAAGGGTAAAAAATAGTGTGTTTTTTGTTTTTTTTTAGGATGTGGCCGTGACACTCGATGTCCCCCTGGGTGCCATCAGTCGAGTAGAGAAGATGGGAGGAGCTTCAAGCAGAGGAGAGAACTCGTACGGTCTGGACATCACCTGCAAGGTCAGCCCCAGGGAAAACAACCCATTTTTCTTCTTTCTTCTTCTGCTTTAGGAATGTGTAATGCTGCAAGCCTGGGTTGGATGATAAAATGTACAAACATCTCTTGCCCCTTTAGGACATGAGGAATCTCAGGTTTGCATTAAAGCAAGAGGGTCACAGCCGACGAGACATCTTCGAGGTCCTCTTCAAGCTTGCCTTTCCTCAGTCACATGGACATGTATGACAATAATTATATATCCTCTTAGTTATTGTTAAACACTTTATGTACACCCAGTTCATAGGCATAACAATTTGTCTGTGTCATTTTGGCTAAATATACTGTATATGTGCTGTTTGTTAAAAGTGTCCAGCTTCTATGTTGCTCTGGAGACTAATGCAGATAAGCAGCCCATTTATAAAGTGTGACACACAGCCAGCCGCCCACAACCTTGCAATCTGCCTGCGTAATATTTTTCTATGCTGTTAAATCATGGCATGAATTAGGAACAGAAATAGAAAAAAGGGCTTTTCACAACATGATTACAGGTTTTTTAAAACATAGCTTTCTTTAGTGCAACAAAAGCAATTTCAGCCAATGGGTTTACACTAAACGCATGATTCCTTTTCTCTGTGCAGCTCCTGTTTGCATATGTGACACAGGAGAAGTATGAGGAGAATGGCTGGAATGTCTATAAAGCCATGGACGAGTTGAGGCGGCAGGTAACGTAACACGTCAGCGTCAACGTCAGCGGAGAAAGGTTTGAATAATAACCTGCAGCGTTGGTGTTTTGCAGGGCTTGCCTAATAACAAGTGGCGCATCACATTCATCAATAAGAACTACGAGCTGTGCGACACCTACCCCACCGTGCTGGCCGTGCCCTACAAAAGCAAAGAGGAGGATCTCAGACGAGTGGCCGCCTTCAGGTCGAGGGGGCGCATCCCGGTGAGGGGAAGAGCCAATGTGATAGGAGTCAGATAATAGGAACAATAGATTAAAAGCCCAGTGCAGGGGATGGTCCATGTTGATCAGTATAGCGTCCATCCTGTTGTGAGTCCTAAGTATGATAACTTCACCTCTTATTAATTAAATAACTGCTGTGTTACATAAAACTATTACTAACTTACTATAATTATTATTGTAAGTTAATGTAAGTTGATTCAGCCATTTTTGCTTGTGTCTGCCCCTGGTTTAATAATGTAACCCTAAAATGCTCTGTTACACATAAATGGCTATGTCCTAAATCTGTAAATAATTGCCTTTGTTGCAAAAACCTTTCATGTGAAAGGTGAATAGTTTCATGGGGCTGGTCAACAATTGGTTAAAGATTAGGAAATTTACATATTTTATTGTAACTTGGATTATAAACCTGTTATAAGCCTGGCTGAGATTTTGCCACAGTGGAAGTAAGTGCATGTCTTGTTCAGGTTCTCTCCTGGATCCACCGAGAAAACCAGGCGGTGATAGTCCGCTGCAGTCAGCCTCTGGTCGGGATGTCCGGGAAGAGGAACAAGGACGACGAGCGCTACCTGGATCTGGTCCGGGAGGCCAACGACACCACCAAACTCACCATCTACGACGCTCGGCCCAGCGTTAACGCCGTGGCCAACAAGGTCAGTGTCTGTGAGTCTTTGTGAAGTAAAGTATATGCGACTTAGTTTTAACCCATTCTTTTAAAATCTTTAGGCCACTGGAGGAGGTTATGAAGGCGACGAGTACCAAAATGCCGAGCTCATCTTTCTGGACATCCAAAATATCCACGTCATGAGGGAATCCCTGAAGAAACTCAAAGACATTGTGTACCCGAATGTGGAAGAATCCCATTGGCTCTCGAGTCTGGAGTCCACACACTGGCTCGAACACGTGAAGGTTAGAACTAGACTCAGTAGCTTGTGTTTACTATTTTATCCATAGCTTTTACAAATGCTTTATTTTCTGTGTTCTTTGTGTAGCTGGTGCTTTCGGGGGCCATTCAGGTGGCAGATAAAGTCTCCAGCGGGAACTCGGTGGTGGTCCACTGCAGCGACGGCTGGGACCGGACCGCTCAGCTCACCTCTCTGGCCATGCTGATGCTGGACAGTCACTACCGCACCCTCAGAGGATTTGAGGTACGCTAACTCTGCCCCTGCACTTATCAGACTTGATAACGCGATTGTATTGTTGTCACTCCCAAATGTGAGAAAATCAGTCCTGTAGCGTTCACAGGAGAAGAAACACATTCCAAACAACCCTTATCCACTTGTTTTTTGTTTAGAGTCAGTGTACTTTCCCCTGCTCCCGAATGATGCTCAAAGTTGTGCTAACAGCTTGTGACGCACTGAAAAAGTCCAAACTGTGTGCAAATAGACTCCATAGACACCGCCATGTTACTATAGGCAGCCATTTGTGTGGAAAAGAGGAGTGTGAGCAATAATTTTAATGGAAATCTTGCATATTATCTTAAAAAAGTGAATATCAAATGAAGTGAATATTGGAGAGGTATGTTTTTGTCTGTTGTAATGAAGATGATGTAGTGCGATCTCTCAGAGGTCATAGTAATGGCAGAGAGTGACAAAAGAAAGCAGTTTGTTTAAGTTCTCTGTCTATGTTTAGGTGCTGATTGAAAAAGAATGGATCAGCTTTGGACACAAGTTTGCCTCAGTAAGTATATTATAGGTCATTTTAATGATATATTAAAGCAAAACACTTTTTGGATTAAAAAGCTCTGCATATTTTGGATTTTTATTTAAGTTACAATGGGGCAATAACTATAAGAATTCAATGCATTCAGTTATTCATCTTAAAAAAAAAAGCATTACAAAAGAATCATAAACAAGTCAAGGCACCAGACAAAAAGCTCCTAAAATTAAAGTCATTTCTAGAGCAAAACATAACTCATTTTCTGCAAATATCCAAATACATTTTTGTTACCAAGACAGCAACTATAACTATATAAGACATTTTAATCTTAAACATAAATCTGTATAGAATATCTGTAAAGAAAATGTAAAGAAATTATATTTATGGAATATACAAACAAAGAAAGGGTGTATTGATGATTACATGTGCATATTATTTCCATGTTTACTTTTTATAAATATTTTTGTTAAAATTATGAAATAACTACTGAATTGTAAATTACACTAACAGGAAGGTATGTAGTCATGAATCAGACTAAGGAAACATGGTGCGATTCAATAAATTGTACTTCTGCTCTCACTTCCTTCTCCTTTTCAAACGTGTCTACTGGCTTATATATATTTTTTTTTTTCTTTTTGTAAAATTGCATTTGTCATTGGTACATAATACTAGTACCTTCTCCTGTAAATCATCAGTTTTACAGTTATAGAAAACACATGAATCTCTTTGACAGTGTATTGAACTGACTGTGTGCTTGTGTGTTCAGAGGATAGGTCACGGTGACAAGAACCACGCCGACCAGGACAGGTCCCCCATCTTTGTGCAGTTCATCGATTGTGTGTGGCAAATGACGAAGCAGGTTATTCACCCATCCCTCATTTCCTTCTGCTCACATAGGGGTGGGACCTTGGGTTAGAATCATGAATCATTTTAATTACTTGCCAAACAGTGAATAGAAAGGACAGAGAGCTTGTCATGGGACCGTGCAGTAATTTAACTTACTGACGCAAACAAAAAAGTATTATCCGGAGTAGATGACCTTTAACTGAAGCATTTTTACTGGAGCTGTATGCATTGTGTAACAGTTTACAGTGTCAAAAATGCTCCTTATTATTGATTAACCCCTCGGTTTTTGGTTCAAACAGTGTGGTACCATTACTACAGATGAAGCTAAACACTGTTGATTGGATGATGGAGAATACTTACTCAGAAAAGACAAATAGCTAGTCTAACTCACTACTTACACCAACTGCCTCTGCTCTCTACAGTTCCCCACAGCCTTCGAGTTCAACGAGCGCCTCCTGCTGACAATCCTGGATCATCTCTACAGCTGTCGCTTCGGGACGTTCCTCTACAACTGTGAGAGCGCTCGAGATCAACATGTAAGATCCACTGCACACAATACTCTACTCTGTTGCCCACTTAAGTCTTCTCTTCCATAATGTGGGCTTTCCTTTTGTCTTACAGGAACTCAGGACCAAGACCGTGTCTCTGTGGTCTCTGGTCAACAGTAAAACGGACATTTACCTAAACCCCTTCTACACTCCGGAGCCCAACATGGTGCTCTACCCTGTTGCCAGCATGCGCCACCTAGAGCTCTGGGTGTCGTACTACATCCGTTGGAACCCACGCATAAGACAACAGGTATGATGGAATACTGTGTACACAAAGATGGAAACATATTCATTGGGTTAGGTCTTTTTTGGACATTTTTATATGGCCCTATAGACTTCCTCTATTTGCCTTAAAAATAAATATGCCGTATTCATGTTAATTTCCTGCTACGTTTTTGGAATTTGTTGTTAGCTTTTGATTTCATGTAGTTCTTTTGACTTTGTTTATTCCCTTTACCTCATGATGGAAAGACCTTGTGCAGCATGTATATGATATCTGACTTTTTATGCAATATCAAAATGCCCTTATAGAAATTCTAGTAAATGTTAGTAGGGGCGATTGGTTATAATCACAGATAATGTGGTAAAGTCCTGGAAAATTCCACCTTGTTGGGTTCTGAATACCTTTGTGTGTGTCTTTTGCAGCAGCAGAGTCCAGTGGAGCAGCGCTACAAGGAGTTGTTGGCTCTCCGAGATGAATACTTGAAGAAACTAGAAGAGCTGCAACTGTCCGACTCCAGCCCTTCCTCTCGTGTGGCCAACAGCTCCACCCCCAACACCTCCTCCTCTAACTCCTCCACCCCCTCACACTGCACACACCTACAAACGCCCTTCTGAGGCGCTGCTGACTCACAAACATTTTGTCGACTTGCACTTATTGTCCTCACAGATTTCTGTCCGTCTCGCACACAGGGATTTATCGTGCAGTCCTAACTGTGGGTAACTAAGAATGCTAACAAGAGTTAGATACGCCTAACACCGTAGTGGTGATAATGGTGAATATGCAATATGTCACAGTATAGCCTTGTCTCAAAACGTTCCTTTACATGCACTCATTTTACAGTGAAGCCTTAAAGACATTCAGTGGTGTTCAGTTAAAGGGCTTTAACACACAGCAGACTGCTGCTCTCTGGACCTTTTTTACATTACAGGAGCACTTTTACTGTACACTCAGCGCCACAGGAAATCAAAACAGGTTAACTCATCCTCTAGAACTTTCCTTTTTTGCCTTGTAATTTTCACTGAGTGGCCATGAATCATTTTTAATAACTTGAACATGGCATGGCTGGTACCACCTGTCTACTTCAGGGATGCTCTGTGAAAAAACAAAAGGTAGAGGAGCTGAATGGTCATGTAAATCACAAAACTGCAGTTAGCTCACCAAAGCATATGCTGCATTCATGTGCTCCTCTGATGGTCCCAGTTTCCAAGTCAGAAGTAGATTTTTATGACAAATTGAATAGATCAGTTAAACTGTCAGTGAGTAAAAGTTAGTCACTTGTGTACTGTACTGTCAGTTAGTTATAAACTGACTCAACTAACAAGTCAGCCTTAACCTTTGTTTAATTTAAATCTGACTGATACCTGACCACTAATAACAAATCACTCCTGTGTCCTAACCTAAAGTCTATTCAGGCCAATTAGAGAACATGCACTGACAGTACTACCGCACCATTGGTCAAAACCAGGTGCGGTTTAGCTCAGAGTTAAACCTGAGCATATGTTCCTGTGCATTTTTTAACTAGGACCACATGAATGCAGCAATAGCATCAGCAGTTGTGTCTTGTCAACGAGACTCAGAGACTTCAGGTCCTAGTCAGATTTTGGAATTGCCGAAGTAAAAATCTAAAGTGCATTTTGGGAGTTTATGTGTCCAACTCACTACTTAACTCCTATATTTTCCCACTTTTTCTTTCTTGTTGCTGCATTACGCTGTCTCACACAGAATTTCAAGGAATACAAGAACTCTTTCACGATTGCTACTGTCTCAGAGTTGGAGGTTTGTCTCCGGCGACATGTAAATAGCACGTGTCTGATTTCTTTTGTTTTGTTTTTTGTTTTTTTAGGATCTAAATGGATTTTGTGGGTGATTACATAAGGATGAAGGCTAGAGTTGCCTCTGCCAACACGGTTTTATCCACTGCTGTCACCTCAGCTCACCTAAGCAGTATTTCTAACCTCCCTAAGCTATACAAAGTGTTTTCCCCTTGGACAGTTTGGTGCGTTTTTAGGTTCTCAAGGTAGTATAGGGAAATGAAGTGGTGTTTGCCTCTGACCCTGCTTGTGTTGTTTTGTTCCTTTTTCACTTGCAAATGTCGATAATACCTTTAACACGCAACAGCTGTAGGGACTGTTAGCATAAGATAACATTTGGCATCAAAGTTCTCATTCATAAACACTTAAGTTGATTTTGATGTAAATAAAAGACCCAAATAACTCTCACTTTCTCAATACAACAGTTAAAGTCTGCAGAATTACGTGGACAATACACGAATGCTTAGTTACAATCAGCAAGTCTTTCTCCATAAATTGGCAGCATATTTTTTTCTCCAGTGGCTCCAAGTTTAAAAGGGGTATTTTGGTATTTTGTACATGGGTTTCTTTGACGAACTACGGAGTAGAGTTGTCCCCAGTATGAAGAAGCATACATAAATAATACCAAACAAATAATGTACTGTAATGTGTGGACAATGAAAATGGATCGTCCCATGCTTTGGAATAGAGAAGTGTTAATGTGTATAATAAAAAGTTGGTTAAGGGATATTAGAGAAACATTTATTAGTGCGATAACAATGACCTGCAATATTTGAATGCTCTTTGACTTAGTTAAAATGTTTGACTGAATATTTCATTATTTTACTCAGAATATTTAAATGAAAACACAGTAAAGTTGACTCATCAAAGCAGGGGGTACTTTAATACTAAAGGCTGAACCAGAACTAAACAGGTCTTAACTAGAACTAAATGTAGGAATGAACCAGGTATAAGCCATTACTTCTTTTTTTTTAAGTTATTTGGACGTAAACGTTATTGCGATTTAAGTACTGTTCTTTGCGCTATGAGTATTGCGATAATATATTGTAAAAAGATTTGTAAAAATATAAAAAAAATGAGAAAATCAACCCATGTAAACACCTTTTATGTAACACACAAGTAAACGTATGTGATATGTATGTTTTATGAGTTGTTAGAAGTGTTTTTCCAATTGGGTGCCCACTGATTAGCATTAGCTATCCATAAGTGCCTCCTAGAAGCCCATATACAAAAACTGAACCATCCCTTTCAGACTTCTACTGAGCCTAGGGTATTCTGCATAGGTCCTTTAATGTCAAGTTATTCCAAGCCTGCATTAATCACAGGTTGGATCAAGTCCACTCATGTTTTGTTTTACCAAAATGCTCTCAAAAAATCACATTTGACCCCTCTGTTCTGTTTCTGTTTGTCTAAATCAAAGTCTCAATGGTTAAAACCCAGTGTGTGTGTCATCAATTTCAATAATCAGGTTAGTGGGATTTGTAGTGTTTGACTTGTGACGATGACATTGGATTGACTCTCCTCCACAGACCTACACATTAGCCCTAAATAAGTGTCCTTTTGGGTCAAAGAATGGCTTGATTCAAAAAGGTTTAGAAAATCCAGCTTCCCATTCACACATAATGTTCACTTCTTGGATTTCTCCAGACTTGGAAACTCCAGTAATGTACTGTATGGACATTGTTGTGTTTGTGGTGTAAAGATAACTGTCTGGAAGTGTGTCAGATCTAGATTTGTGCCTTGATTCTTCTTGAATCGCCCTCACCTCTTCAGAGGGACTGTCACCTGTGCCCCGGGTCATGTTTCAGATTGTGGGGATGTTTGATTTTGGAAACTGTTTGGTTCTCAAAACAACAGCGTCTTCAAAAGTGCAAATAGCTAGATTCCCTTTGTCTGGTTTCAAATAGCATTTTTCTGAAGTCTTTGCAAAAAGAAGAGAGCAGTTCTTTTTAGCTTTTTGGGTGACAACATGAACCTAGAAAGCCTAAGTCCACTCAGTCCACTCAAATATAGCAAGTCTAGATATTCAAAAATGTGACTTTTGTTTGTAAGATTGTCCAACACACAAACCATTTGCATAGTGTACTGTCCATGTTGGCAGCAAGAAGGTCATGGGTTCAATCCCAATGCAGACCGACCTTAGCCTTTCTGTGCAAAGACGTACATGTATTAGTGAATTTATTTCCAAGGGTGTGTTCATACTTGCTGTGTTTGGTGCAGTTAAAACGAACTCTGAAACCTCTTTAAAACATGAGTTGCATAGTGTTTCCTACTTAACTCTGAACCAAAGACGTCTAAATGAGCCCAAACAATAAGAGTTTCATAAATTGTCGATAAAAACATCATGTAACTTTTCTAAGAGTGGAAAAAAGAAATCAAAACAATATTGTCTGTCATTAAAATAAAATATGCAGAGGGCAAACCTGAAGCACTGATGTAAATTATCCCATTAGCGGCTAACAGTGCAATCTAGTGTGTTTCAGGGGAAAGGCTTTGTTTTTTTTATTGTTTGCCCTGCAATATGGAAATAGACAAGCTGTAGAAACTGGATAAATGAACCACATTAGCTTATATGCAAAGAGAGAAACTAGAATATATAATGATGATGTACATTGTCTATTAAAATAAATAAATGAGTTCTTATATCAAGTCCCATTACTTTAAAAGCAATACCATTTAACAGGGTGTAACAACTTCTCAGTCCAATCTGAAACATGATTCGTTTGTCTTGTGAGTCTGAGTCGGCAGAATGTCACCGAGGTCTTTCTTATAAACGAATACTTTGACCTGTCTTCAGTCTGGTATGGGTTTGTTCTCAGTGTTTTTGGTTAAACAACAAAGAGGGAATAGAAGAGACGGCAGCATAAAACACGCAATTTGTGCTTGAAGCAAAAAAACAAAAAAAACACAGATAAAAGTCTATTTTTGTTATTTTTTACTTTGTACAAAGACCGTGTTGTAATTACCTCAATCAAAACCTATTTTACTGTCTAAAGGTCTAATGTTGTAAAATACACTTATTTTATGTAGTATAAAATTCTACAGTTTTATAAAAGGAAAGTAATGTTGGTTCAGAAAATGTTGATGAAATATCGATTACTGCTTTATTGGTTAAAATCTTCTAATATTGTTTTTGGAGGGCATTTTTGGGTTTCTACTCGCTAACCCCAGATGACAGGACAGAAGCTTTACCTGTCCCAAACCTTTCAATCTTTCTCTAAGTTCTCCGGTGAAGAGCTGTCCAAATTCATGTTGGCTCTCTGCTGATTTACCTGAGAATCACTCTATTTGTTTCAGCTGACTCTCTTTCGTTATTCTAGGAAGCTTTAGTTAATATAATACCCTGCTTTTTAGCAAATACATGTAAAATGTGTGTCGGGGCTTTTTGGCATCTATAAGAGAAATGTCAGAAGGTCCATTCAGAAGGCATTTTAAATGTATTTCTTATAATCATGTTATATTCTCTCCACTGTCATTGAATGGACTCTGTTTGTAAATATTACTGATTAAATTAATTTAAGGATTTCTGACTGTCTCCTGCTGAATGAATGTTTTTTGAACAGATTAAACATTTTCACAATATAATAATTAAGTGAACTCAGGGCCGCTGACACGCTTATTGGGGCCCTAGACAAACTAGGGCCTGAGGCCCCTTGTATAATTTTCGTCATATTACTAAAGCATTGCATGACTTAGTTTTGGGCCCCCAGACCCTGGGGCAGTTGTCCACCCCTGTCAGCCCCCCTGAGTGAAGTCATCATCTGGCTCATTCTTGCTGGGTTTGTTTATAAGCAACAAAATGTCCCTGCGAGGCTACCATAAGGTGTGGAATTGCAAACTACTTACCCCACCTTTAAATTACATAATTCTATTATATTTAACTAAATTATTTAATATGTGTATTTATTTATTGTGTATTTTGTGTATTGTGTATGCTGTTTTTGTGTTTGGTTTATTGACTACTGCTAAAGAAGGATTTAATTTATTACAATTTTTTTAATTAATTAAATTTTTATTTATTTATTTTTTTGCGTTGGTCCTTTGACACTTTATTTATATTTTTATGCTTGCGTGCGTGTTTTATTTAATTTAATCACGCGTTTCGTTTTGTTTTGTTGTTTATTTTTCTTAACATCACACATTAGCCTACATGGGGACAGTTATTCACAATCAGTGTACGTTTGTAGGACAGATCACCCTAAAAGGCCGGATTTTGCCCATAGGCTTAAGTCTGACACGCGCTCCGTGCTAAACTAGGCCAAGGCAATGGCTTGAATCTAATGCATGTAGCAGCCACATGTCAACATCTCCAGATGCTGAGACAGATGTCTCTGGTCTGCAGTGTGCAGAGTGCTGTGTGCAGGCATGTCCCATTGGGTTTGTGGGCGGGGCCGTAATGGAGGAAGAGATGCTCTGAGGCACTGAAAACAAAAATCACAGGAAACACGACAAGTCTACCCTGCAGCCTGTTAAACACTTGGCATTTCTTCACATTTACATTGACTGGTGAAACGCTGAAAACGGAAATCTGAACTAAGGCTTGGCTCCGGTACATCCTCGTATCAGCGGAACTCGGCTGCATCCGCCCGGTGACCCGCAGTGAACCGTGTTGTGGGAGATGGAGAGACAGAACGGGGCTGGGGCCGGGCCGGTGGACGGAGCGGGGCCCAACAGAAAGCCCAGGAGCCCGGCGACAGGCGGACCAACCAACGCTGACAGTCTGGACAGGTACGCTTAGTGTCAAATGTTAGCTTTTTTTAAATTCTGCCAACATATAAAATATTTTAGGTATCTTATGTACAAATAAATCTATGTTTGTGAATAGGCAGAATTAAACAGGTATTTCCGTGTGTTTTATTGAGGCACATTTAGCTCATGAATAACGCTAGCTAACAAATACAAGTTCCGGTGTTAGCATATGCAAATAAATATGACAGCTGCTACACTGGGCACAGCGGCTAACAGCTAGCACTAACGAGCTAACAACAAGCCCGGCAAAGCTAACTTACGAGATAAACTCCACAACACAGTTCTATTAAACAAGAACAGTTATTTTAGCGTTACTTTTGCTTTATAAATGTGTGTAATTGTGTATAAAAGTGAACTAATGTGGAGAGGGGTGACTGAGAGCGAGGAAATAGCACAGCTGGATGAGCTCTGTTATTGTCATTATCAGACAGACGCTCTAGTCTTTTCTTAACCAAATATTTCATGCTGATACTTTATTTCTTTTCATTTACCAACCCCTTAGCCCCTTTGTAAAGAATGTATACAGTCTAAGCATCTAGGAAGCTAAATTATCAGTCAGCTGTAATAGAGGAGCTATAAGTACTGTTAAGGGAACTTTATTCTTTCCAAAAAAAGAAAAAAAAATGAAATAGCATTTTAAATGAATAGAGGTTCAAAATGTTGATTTATATGGGTTTTTTTTTATTAAATGAACATAGGATAGGGAGTGAATGCTAGTCACTATGTTGGATCCTGTATTGGTGGTTAATGTCTCTGTCCAGTCCAACAGGGTCTCATGTGGAGTGGTGTAAACAACTCATAGCGGCCACTATCTCCAGTCAGATCTCCGGCCCAGTCCCTCCCGACGCTCTCCACAGGGACAGGGTATGTATCTGGACGAACCCACCGCTCAGTAACCCATTCCTCAGACCTGCATTTCTCATGAGCTTGTGTTTTGTTACTAATAGGCTGGAAGACAGATGGATTGGTTGGTAAGGGTGCCACGTGTGCTTTATGTTTGCCAGAGCGATTTATGTCTGTGCCGCGTGTGGGTGTGTTTTACAGCTGTTTACCACGCTGCGGAAGTTTTTGTGCTGACTCCTGCTTTTTACAGTTGTGCTCTGCCCAGGCAGATCCCCTCCACCTTTTCTTCCAAGATATTTGAAAGAAATCCTAGTTGCAACACATGAATTTCCATTTTACATCAAATTTACAATAGAAGTTTAAAATCTTTATGTTATGTTGTAGTCTGGACGGACAAAAGGAGAACGATTCACAAGGAAAAGCTCGAGAGAAGCAATATCCTTGACAGCTGAGTGCAGGTCATGGTTCATGTTGTTCAGTGTAGCAACATGGGTAGTTCACCAGGATACTGACTTAAAAGAGTGGCCTAGGTCCAACTTGGGCCCTACACAGGAATGCCTATATGCACTGTGCCTGTACGTCAAATAAAAAATGAAGAGTATGCAGCTTGACTTTTAGAAATGACTACAAATGCACATTCTGTTTGCACGCGCTCAGCTTTACAGGCTCTGCAGTGGCTTCAACTGTGTGTCAAAACGAATTGACTGTCTGTAATCCAAGCTTGGTGTGTTTGACCCTCAGGTTTCCAAGAGGCTGACTCAGAGGGTAAGAGAGCATTCAGGCAGAGCTTCAATACAGACACTGTTTATAGCACGTTTTTGTAGCACTGTGATTCAGTGAAACAGAGAAGTTCAAGTTTTGCATCAGTATTGTCCAGGTTAAATGCCCACTGCCCTGCTTTATACTTTTTTCACTCCCTTCTTCTATATTTTAATACATTCACAGCACTGTTGAATGACTGCTCTTCTGCTTCTATCCCTCCATCTTGTTTCCTTCTCTTCTCCACGCCGGCATCTTGCAGCAGGACTCTCTGGACGAAGGGCTCAGTTACCAGGGCGACAGTGACTCTGAGCATCCTTCCAGTGCTTCGGCAAGTCCCTCTGCGTCTGCAGTTCTCCTGTTCCTGTATCTGTACCTGACCCGCCCTGCATGCCTCTCCTGCTCCCCGCCTGTTCCCTGATCTTCCTTCCATCTGTGCTATTTCCAGATAAAAAATTTTTTTTTAAAAACATAATCAGATTTGTGTGTCCAAGAAAGATTACAGTCTCTGGCAGCATTCAGAATGAATGTCTCAGTGTAGTTTTCACTGTAGGTGGATACAAAGAGGTTAAAGATCAGAGTACAGCATAGATTATTATGCATTTTGTGACATGTGTGAAGTGTAAACCATTCATGTCTAATCCATGTTTACAGAAAAAAAACACTGTCCAATTTTATTGACTTATAATAGCTGTAGACACAACATGAAAAATACCAGCGTAATCAGCCATTTTGTATTTTGTCTAGATATTGTCTCATTTATTTATTTATTTTTTTCACATCTTTCCATCACTACGGTTCAGAATCTCAGTTCCTTTAAATTATACTTCCAAGAATACAGTGCATTATTGTCAATATATTTACATTAATGTCTCTCTGCATGTCAACAGATTATTAGTGTTCATTTAGAACTATAGGACCCTCATGATTCATTTTGCAGGCTTTAGCATCCTTAGTGTCCCCATTAGTAACTTTATCTGTTGTGGTATAATGTGGTGGCTTTCTGTGCAGAACCTTCCAGCACTGAGGTACGGTGCACAGCTCAAAATGTCCCAGAATCAGGTTCCTCTGTTACCGGGAGAAAGCATCCAGGTCACAGGTATGTTCCAAAATTGAATGTAACTTCAGATTCTGTCTTCAAGTTTTGAATTCAGTTTTCTTTTCTTTTTCCAGTCAAGGACGTGATGTACATCTGCCCGTTCAGCGGACTGGTGAACGGGACGCTGACCATCACTGACTACAAGCTCTACTTCAGCAGTGTGGAGCGGGTATGGTCTGCTTTTTATGTTCCTTGCACTGCTACGCTGAAAATACTGCACTGTTCAATGAAAATCTGATTCAAAAACCTCTACTGCCTGTTACGTGTCTTTTCAGGAATCTCCGTTCATTCTTGATGTGAACCTGGGCGCCATCACTCGACTAGAGAGCATCAGTGTTCCCAACCAAGGAGAGAACACAAAAGGCCTTGAACTGGTCTGCAAGGTACAACTTTTGTCTGTTTAAACTGAGTTGTACAATATGGTGAAAGCAGCTGTTACTAATAAAAGCTAAAAAGTTCAACACTTACCATTCTTTCTTCTTGAAATGTTACAAAAACAAGATAAACCTTTCATTTTTGCCCAAGTCAGTCCCTATCAATCAACAGACATCAATGTTTAGAACCATCTTTTAGTTACAATACCACACCAAAGCACTCAGAGATGGAGTATTTGAGTGGGTCCAAATAAAAAATGTGTTAAAATTAAAATTAAATGCATACTCAAAACTAAAGTCCCAGTTTTCTACTCACAGTATTCTGATTTGTAACTAGCTTTGGTGACTCGACTCAACTCAAATTGACTTGGACTCGACTTGGACCCTTCTTTAATGACTCGGACTCACTGATGTTTGGCGTATCCAGGACATGAGGAGTCCCAGGTTCGCCTACAAAACAGAGGAGAACCATCCAGACGTGGTGAAGGTCCTCACCAAACACGCTTACCCACTCTCCAACAATCTGGTCAGCCTCATTAATTCACATTCACTCTCACTTACTAAACATGGCAGCAGTGTGTGAAGACTAACCAGGCTTTATTTTTTATATTATTCTGTCGTAGCCTCTGTTTGCATTCCTCTACAAGGAGCAGTTTCCTGTGGACGGGTGGAAAGTTTACGACGCAGCAACAGAATACAAGCGCCAGGTAAAGCAGCACCACAGACTGATATCTATACTGTGGGCATCTTATGTTATCTTATCTGATGTCTTTGGACAAGCCCAGTGAAAATAGGTCCATTTAAACAGAAACTGAATTTTGATTTTCAGGGTCTGCCGAACGAGAGCTGGACCATCAGTAAGATCAACAGTAACTACGAGCTGTGCGACACCTACCCCTCCGTCCTGGTCATCCCCACCAACATCACCGACGAAGACATCCGACGAGTGGCGCATTTCAGAGCCAAGCACCGCATCCCAGTCAGTCACATCACGTTACATTCATGGCTAATCCAGACTTAAAGCCCCCTCAGATTCCACTCACCCCCAAAAGCAGTCGAGGGACCGCTCCTGTTCTCTTTTATTCAAATAAATAAAATCAGACCAATTTTTCCTCCACAAAATACTGATACATTTCACCAAACTGAGGTTAAGAGTTTAACTTTAGCATCAGAACAGAATTATCTCTTCCTTGTTAAACATTACGTGGTTGAATTGACAGTATTTATCCTCGTCTCAGGTTGCCTCCCTTTTCTCTGTTGATGCTTTTCTTTTTGAGCTGTTTCTGTGTTAAAACGCATATTCAGCTGAAAATACACTTTATCAGCAGCTATTAAACTTCCTGGAACGCCATATCACAAGCCAGTGTCGACCAAAGGGACACTCCTTTTTCGAGCATGTGATTGGCCAGAGTTTTTGTTCCTGAATAGGGGTTCTTATCTTAGGTTATTTTTAGTTTAGAGTTAGCACCTAACAGTTAGTAGTTATAATAAACAGTAGATGGCATCATAAAGCCTGTCACAAATGATTGCTTTTACAATATACTATTTGGGGTTTAAACCATTTTTTCAAAACTAGAACAAAAAAATCTCAGGTACAGTCTGTTTAATGTATCTCCATCATTGAACTGTAGTCCCAGAACTTTAGTTTAACTCAATACTCCCAAGAAATCATTCATTTCTACGGTTTACGGATCATTAAATAAAAAAAAAAAAAAGACTATTAAATGTTAAATGTTTTCTCTTGAAGCTTACAGAGGCAAATTTGTGTCGGAAAACACTCCTTTTCCATCAGAACCAGAAACACAAAATGCATCATGTTCCTACTATACTGCTGCCAGAGGAGGAAAAGAGTCATGACAACTTTCTGAAATTACAATTCACTCTGGTGTTGAATACTTTCCTATATTCTGTACAAATACCTGACAAGGCTAAGCGTCATATGAACATATGACTCCATCTAGTGGTACAAAGTCATATAACAGTTTTCCAAGTTTGGGTTTCTCTTTTGTTGATGTATCTGGAACAACACAATGACTTTTTTATATTATACTATTTTTATTCGATAAATCGCATATATTTCATTTAAAACTAGAGATTCCAGTATTATTTTCACATTTCTACCGTAAATATAAACAGATTTAAGTGCAATTCTTAATATAAAAAGCAGCAGCAACTATATTATCAATGTGGTTATGTGCTTCTAACTTTGACACCTCTTGCTGCAGGTTTTGTCCTGGATCCACCCCGAGTCTCAGGCCACCATCGTCCGCTGCAGCCAGCCGTTGGTGGGCCCGTCGGACCGCCGCTGCAAAGAGGACGAGCGCTTCCTCCAGATCATCATGGACGCCAACGCTCAGTCCCACAAGCTGACCGTCTTCGACGCCCGACAGAGCAGCGTGGCCGACACCAACAAGGTACACACTCAGTTCCCACGTTCAGCGACTTGTTTATTTGCCTGTTAAGTTTGCGGTCTCGACTGCTTCCGCCGCAGGCTAAAGATGGCGGCTACGAGAGTGAGAGCTTCTACACCAACGTGGATTTGAACTTCCTGGAAATCCCCAACATCCACGTGATGCGGGAGTCTTTGAGGAAGCTGAAGGATGTGCTTTATCCTACTATAGATGAAGCCCACTGGCACTCAGCCATCGATCAGACACACTGGCTGGAATACATAAAGGTAAGAAACACGTCGATTTTGTTTTCAGTTCCTCTTCGCATGTTTTGGGAGTCTGTAATGTGTGTGTCGTCCTCAGCTGTTACTGGCAGGAGCAGTAAAGATCGCTGATAAACTGGAGTCCGGGAAGACTTCGGTGGTGGTCCACTGCAGCGACGGATGGGACCGGACCTCTCAGCTCACCTCTTTAGCCATGCTGATGCTGGACAGTCACTACCGCACCCTCAGAGGATTCCAGGTCATTCACAATATCTCATGACTCTCTTTTTAAAGTCCTCTGGCAGCAGTATAATAGTAGCGTGACGTGTTTTGTGTTTGTGCAGGTTCTGGTGGAAAAGGAGTGGATCAGTTTCGGACACAAATTTGCTTCTGTAAGCGTCAAGAGAAAACATTCAACATTTAATGATCCGTAAACCCTAGAAATGAATGATTTCTTGGAATTGGTATTGAGTTGTTTTTCCGTTTCCGCAGCGCATCGGTCACGGAGATGAAAACCACGCCAACTCGGAGCGGTCTCCTCTCTTCGTCCAGTTCGTCGACTGTGTTTGGCAGATGACTCGACAGGTAAAGATGGGATTTGAATGTGAAACTTGCGCCCGAGTTTGTATAAGTCCACTTTTTCTTGATTGTGGAACACTAAAACTGCCACGTCTCTCTCTCCTCTCTTAGTTTCCAGCTGCTTTTGAGTTCAACGAGCTGTTCCTGATCACGGTGCTGGATCATCTCTACAGTTGTCTTTTTGGGACGTTCCTTTATAGCAGCGAGCAGGAGAGGACAGCCCAGGTCTGTGGACATCTTATCACACACTATGTTTGTACTAGGCCCAGCTTCACTTATCTTCCTCTACTATCTTTTGCAGGAAGTACAGAGTAAGACCATCTCTCTTTGGTCCTACATTAACAGGTAAGACACTGAGCCACACAGGATTTAAATACAGAACATGAAACAATGCCAAATTTGTTATCCCTTTACAAAAAGTCAAGAAAAAGAGAATATTAGGCTGTATAGTATCTCCATTTGTCTTTACAAACGCAAACATTTTACTGTAGAAACTGAAAAATGTTTTAGGTTTAGCTTTCCTGTCAATCACTGAACTAATATTTCACTGCTTTTGAGAAGCTTCTGGCTCCTGTTATTTAATGAAATATTAGTTCAGTGATTCACAGGAAGGATGTATTCAGTTTATACAGTAAATGTTTGAGTTTGAGTTTTTTTTTTTTTTTAACAGCCTAATATTCAATTTTCTTTACTATCTGTAAAGGAATAACAAATTTGATCATTTTTTGGATCATGTTTTATTTTGGAATAGAATGTCTTTTGTGTATGAAAATAAAACTCTTATAAGGAATAAGGAACACACTGCTATTATTACAACACAACTGTAATTGTGAGGTGTGCTATTGTCTGACAGTGCTCATGCTCCTCTTTTAGCCAACCCGAGGACTTCACAAACCCCTTCTACGTAGACTACGAGCACCATGTTCTGTATCCGCTGGTGTCTTCGAGACATCTGGAGCTGTGGACCGCCTACTACGCCCGCTGGAACCCCCGCATGAGGCCACAGGTGAACCTCCAAAAATCTTGTTATTTTTACCTCAATGGCATCTTTATTGACTGAGTCGTTGGCTGTGTCCAGGTCCCGGTGCACCAGACCCTCAAGGACCTGCTGTTCGTCCGAGCCGAGCTGCAGAGGAGGCTGGAGGAGCTGCAGAGAGAGGCCGCCACACACTCTCTGTCATCGTCCTCGGAGCACTCTCCCTCTCCCACCCACACAGGGACCCCCCTTCACACCGCTGTGTGACACAAACCAGGCCCGACTCACTAACACGTCATCACTGGGCAACAGTACAGGGGAAAAACGACAGAGCTCCATGCTGCGCCTAAAGAACATAATGAATTTTGTTACAGTTCTAATATTATAGTATTTATTTAAACTTTCACTTGTATTATTACATTGGGATGTCCTATTACAGTTATTTTCTTTTTAGCCTTATGTTTATGATGGAAAACTGGTCTTATTAGGTCAAATTATTCAAAAGCAAAATGAATTAATACTATATTTTTAACTATATTTTGTTGAATTTATTTAAAACTATTTGTTGTACAAATATAGTTGCAGTATTACGTTATGAGGTGTTTAGTTCTAAAAAAAAAAAAAAAAAAAAAAATCTCTAAATGCAGAGATTACAAAATATGTGCCATGAACATCTTGATGAAATTGTTTACATTTAGTTTATATTTTAAAAATACTTAATATAAATCCTATAAAAATAAAAAATGTAGGTCCCAGTGTGAGACCAGTGTTATTAGACAGTTTGACTGGACTGGAAAAAAATATGTAAAATATCTTGATTAATACAATTAGAATAGTTAATTATGTTCTTAAAGATTAGTTATAATGTAATATTTAATATTCACATTTGATCCCACTACTTTTTTTTAAATTACAGCATACAATATCTTCACCACAGGATGTTTAAAAATAATTTTAATAATTCAAATTTTTCTATGTATGACCAGGGGTCACTGGCTGTATCACATCACAACATTTTATTATCTTCTTTTTTCCTAAATCAAAATATATATTTACCTTCAAATCTTTACCTTCAAACAAAAACAGCCACAGAGTGAAAAAGAAGAAATATCAGACGGTACTACCATTTTTTAGGGGGCTTTTTATCATAATTGATAGTTTTACTGGGCCACGTTAATCATGATAATCATTCATTTTGTCACATTACTGTAACTGATTTTCCAAGTGTATTTTTTGACCAGTGTTGGACTTTAGATGGAAATGTTGAATTGAAGAGTCTGTCTGAAAGAGAAAAGTTTAGCTGTATAGAGATTATGTGAATGAGTGCACCAGTTACTGTTTTTACTTCCTGTTTACACATCTACACCATGGCCATGTTCACATAAACAGAAAAAGTGTTCCATATCAGATGTTTTTTTTTAGATTATACTAAATCTGAACCAACGTGAACTCATCTAATGAAATGTGTTTTTTACATAAATAACAGTTTGGGGTTTTTTTTCATAATGACGGCTGTTTTAATGTGAAAGAAGTAAATGTTGGTTTTAAGCGAAGGGGAAAAAATTCACACTAAATTTGGTTTGCCTCAGACTTCACTAGAAACCAGATCTGAATCTATTTTTAAGACTAACATGTTCACCTGATTCTGATTTACAAAGCTGACTTTCACTGATATAAACAAATTCTGATGGGGGACACTTTTTAGGCCAATGTGAACGCTGCCTATGTTTAACTAACAGCCGTGGTGTAGCAAAAACATGTTCTCAGACTATGTAAAAAAGCTATTTCATTTTCATGTATTTTTCTGTATAAAACATGTTTTTACGTTAAATACTTCACAAACCTCTGAAAAGCCATAAATACTTCTGACATTCCACCTTTAAAAAATAAACTCAAAGGCTCTAGTTGTCTTTTCAGAATCTTTTTATTTCGGTTATTTTCCTCGTTAATAACAATGACCTGTAACATACTGCCAAAGAGATACCATAAGAGAATAAGAGAAAACAGATTGTTCACAAATACACTTAAAGCGTAAAGACTGTCCAACATTCAGTTGTCAAAAAGACACGGAGGCTAACACTGTCTAGCTACTAGAAAATGTCAAGTGTGAAGAGAAAAGCATGCATCAAAGACAATTTACAGCAGATTTAAAGTATTCTGACATAGTGTGGATCGGCTGAGTGACGGTAAAAGAGCCCTCGGCAACTGTTTGTGGAAAAGGACATACAGCTGTTTCTGGATAAAGCCTTTGGTGGCTGTGCACGAGTCGGGGACAGGCACTGGGGTCTGCGACGCGGGTGGGCTACAGGTAGGCCCGCGTCATGTGACTGCATCCTGTCTTTGAGTGGAGGGGAGAAGGCACGATGCACAGCAAACAGTAGAAAGAGAAGGGTCTTTACAAAGAGAAATATCAAGTCACTTAGCGATAGTAACAGTTCAAAGCTTAGTGTATAGTCACTGGGAAAAAGAAAGTACACCTTCTTTTTCCTGTGGCTATAGTTAGGAAAAGGCTGAGCGCGAAGTGTGTGGATGAGGGACGATGTGGGTCAAGTATCTGTGCACAGTGCCTCGCAGTGATGTTAGTTCTGTGGCCGATAAGGCAGTGAACACTTAGTGTGTGTTATGTTTTCAAAAGGATTCATCTTTGTGTCGATTAAGGAACAGTCCTGTCATGAATGTCACAGTGCGACATCCCTCCTCCGTAAACATCATGGCACAGACATAAGGGCTAGAAAAAGTTTTAGGAAAGTGTGACATTCATGCTGTCATTTCTATTCAATCCGAGCCTTTTGTGAGAATAAAACAGTAACATTTGTTGCATTCGGTTAAATTTGGTGAAAAGTGTACACAGTATTTTCATAATAACTGGTGTGGCATTTCTGCAGACATCTTTTTAACGCTTAATTGTTACAGACCAATCCATCTTTATCTTTGGTGAATATCTATTTTTGCTACAGTTTTTTTTTCTCTCTCTGGAACAATTAAATACATTCAGTAAAAGAAAACATAAGGCAAAAACTGAAGCACCCTTTGTATTTAAATAAAAGGCAAACAACCAGGAGTCTATTATTCCCTTCATTTATGTGTGTGTTTGTGAGAAGACAAAGACCGTGGGCTATGGTAGCTGCCCAAAAATCTCTTGATGCGAGATAAAAGTGTATGTTTAAGGTACAATACAAAATCCTACATTATAATTAGAGGGACTTTTGGACAAGAGGTGCTAGGCCAAATCTTCACTGTTGCTACACAGTTGTATTTACAATCAGACCTTCATTTTTGTGCATCCATCTCAAATATTACGAACGACCTCAAAGACTCAAATACATTCATTTCAGCAGCTGTAAACACAATGAGCTGCTGTCGCTACATCCACTAGCAGCACTGTTTCAAAGAGGAGACCACACTCATTTTGGCACACACACTTTTTAAAGGCTACCTGTACCAGTATAGAGAAATACAGTGCCATGAAAAAGTCTTTGCCCCCTTGCTGATTTCTTATTTTTTGTATATTTGTTGTTGTTGTTGATGTTTCAGATCATCAAAAAAATTAAATATTAGACAAAGATAACTTAAGTAAACACAAAATGTAGTTTCTAAGATGATTTTATTCATTAAGGGAAAAAAAATCTGAACCTAACCTAGCCCTCTGTGAAAAAGTAGTTGCCCCCTAATCCTAATGCAGCAATTACTGCACTCAAGCGTTTGAGGTAACAGTCAATGAGTCTTTCACTTCGCTGTGGAGGATTTTCGGCCCACTCTTCTTTGCTGAATTGTTTTAATTCAGCCAATTTGAAAGGTTTTTGAGAATAACCTGCCTCAAGTCAGGACTGTGACTAGGCCACTCCAAAACCTTAACTTTTTAAACCATTCAGAGGTGGATTTGCAGGTGTGTTTTGAATCATTGTTCCAAGTGTGCTTCAGCTTGTTTCTCATTTGATAATTCATGATTTAACAAAGTGGGTAATTGCCTTGTCACATAGGGCAAGGTAGTCTGTATAGCTTTTTTCCCTTAATAAATGAAATCATCAATCACTTCAAAACTGCATTTTGTGTTTACTTAAGTTATCTTTGTCTTTTTTTTTTTTTTTGATGATCTGAAACATTTAAGTGTGACAAATGTGCAAAAAAATAAAAAATCAAGAAGGGGTCAAAACTCTTTTTCATGGCACTGTAGAGATATGTATTAACCCACTGTTTTAAAGTAGGATTTTTTCCCTTTTGCACTTTTTCCTGTTACACATCCTTCCAAAATTAAGAAACAAGATAGGTCTCTTTGTCTGCATTGCTTTCTTTTCCCCGCTGACTGAACTATGAAGAATCCAAACCCCAATGCTTCAGTTAGAACTGTACAGATATTTGTTCCAAACAGCTTCGTAATCATCATCTGGCAAATCTTTTCCATCACCACCTTCATCTCACAGGCCACCAAAGTGTCTAGCAAAGTCCTGCATTTCAGAATAAAAGCACACTCCTTCAGCAGAAAACTAGACTCCACTATTCTATACACAAACAGTAGAGTTAAGCACACTACCAGAACCCACAATTTATAAAAGTTTCAGGTCAGCTTATGAGCTAAGCCTGGGTACAAAGTGTAAAAAGACATAGGTTAAAGAGGATAAGCTCAAACACACTGAAACACACAAAACTGCTCACAGAATATTTACAACCAGCACTACTCTCTAAAGCACACAAAGACACTGCTCAAATCCAAAGGCTAACTACTGCTAACGTCATCTAAACAAGCTTGTTTTTCTCTGAATAACCTGCCAACCGCTTTAAACAACCCGCACACACGTCGTCAATCAACTACTGCTGTTCATTCACTCATTCTTACACCTCTTTTAATTTTAGAGCTGCACACGTTCCAGTAAAAAAATCAGTGTCTGGGGTCATATTTTCTAAGATATGTCTTTTTTCATTTTACTGAGATTGTCTAATTGTGGCTAATGACAATTATTGATTTTTTCAACATTCAACTGACCCTTTGTCAAGCCCCATTGATTATCCCTGCCCTCCTTAGCTACTATTGCTAAGGGAACACAAACTAAACGATAGTCCCAGTGAAAAACGTATCTTTTTTATATTATTGCATTTTTCTATAATTGAAAACTGGCTAAAAATAATAATTCTATAGTAATTTCTGCTTATGTTAGCTTCTCACAAGCCTACACAGTTATCACACATTAGTTCTTATATTAGCCGTTAGCTCAAATGTTAGCCGTTTGCCAAAATGTTAGCCATTAGCTCTATTGTTAGCCGTTAGCCTAAGTTAACGTTACCATAGCGACCTAGGAATTCACACTGGATTTGATTGGGCTTAGGCTTGGAGCCCTCTGATTGGTCAGTCAGTCACCAATCAGAAGACAGACAAAGGGTCAGAGGGAAGTACTGTTATCATGCAGTGTGTTGGCAATATAGAGGCTTTCATTAGGAAAAAATAAAACATTCAGACCTCAGATCATTTTGAGGGGATTCTGTCTGAATTATTTACTGTGGTGGGGCACATTTTGACTTTTCAAAACGATACCACAGTTCAGACCAAAGTGCCGACAGTGTATTTTGTTCAAAAGCTCGATTAAAAGCAAATTAAAGGCAGCTGTATAATTTAGCTAGCTTATCCGTAATGCTACATCAGGCGCAGTGAATATCCTCTTCATATTATTTTGGCCTTATTTTAAGGCTATTGGAGTTTAATATTTACCAAGACCACCTTAAAATCAAACCTTCAGGAAACTTTCCTTTTTATTCTTTATAAAGGCTGGCTTAAAAAAACAAAACAAAAAAAAAACTAGGAAATTTCAAGCTATTTAAAGTATAAAAAGTCACAGGCTGTTAAGTAGACACAATTATTAAATGCCTTATGTTTCCAACTGAAAATAAGGCAACATTGCATTTAAAAGATACACAACTACCATTATTACTATTCTATTATTATTGGAATTATTACAACTATGACTTAATGAGAGAAACAACGCCATCTTTACAGCTTTTCTTCATGTGTCTGAACATGTGGCTCATCCATGTCCTGAACTATGACCTATGACCTGGTTTATTACAAGCTTAGTCAAGATTTACTACTTCATTACATGTTACAATACAATCTTATATCACTTGTCATGTTTGAAGACCAAAGTCCAACAATTAGTTATGGGTTACATAATGTTAAAAACCGAGAACTGTTTTCCACCCAAATGTGCCAACAATAAATAAACAAGGTTCTTATGTTTATATTACTAGTATTATATGGAGGCGCTTAAAACAAGTAAAGTTAAAAATCACACTTTTCCATATTGGTTAGGAAAACTATTGAATTAAAATGGTTATAGTTTGGCATGCTCCTTCAGTGTGCTGTAATCTCAGTGGAACAAGCTATAAATGTTGTAAAATCAGAGTTTCTTCATAAAACACCACATAAAACCAAAATGGATAGTAAATATTAGAGGAAAATTAAAATCCTTCCTGCTGTACATGTGGCCATTGCGTGGCCTTTGTAATTCCGGGTTAGTAAAAACATAAATGGTAACTGATAACTGCAGACCTACACATGTCTAAATTATTAATAAATAACTATATACAAAAGCTTTTGGCCAAGTTTGGTATGAGCCAAGATTCACAGCAGTAAATTAAACATAAAAAAGTCACATTCAGTGCAGCATCTGCAGCATCTGGGGGTGTGTGTGTGTGTTTTCATGTGTGGTGCGTGTATCTGATCAAGAGGGTCATTGAAGGGGGTTACACGGCGTTCTCTTCAGCGGGAGGCTCTGCGTTGGCTGGCTCCAGGAGAGTCTGCTGGACTGGAGTGAAAAGGGAAATGCACAACAATGATTATCTCTGTTTCAAACTAAATATAAGCAGCAAAGAGCTCTCAAACATTAGTATTTCAAGTTTTAAGTTCACATGGTCAGTTCAACGCCTCATAATCAAATACTAGTTATGAAAATATCAACAGTGAGAGTGTAACAGTCATAGATGTATCACGGCAACAATGGACACTCTCCCCAACAGCCGCCATCTTGACTAAATAAGAAAACAGGTTGGACAAAAAAAAAATTGGTGGCTGTAAAATTTGTAGCAGTGTTATACAGAAGTTCTAAATAAATGTTTAATGTATAATCCTGTACATGTTTTGTCTGGTATTCATACGGGTAAGAAAAGAAAAAAATAAATTTAGTCTATTCCTGTTCAGTCTGGGAAGTGTATGTAAATGCTCAAACAGCTTCCAAATTAGTATATACACTTTATAATAAATACACACTATTAACTAAGTACCCCGCCTAAGACCTAAAGCTGCTGGGATAGGCTTCAGCCACCCACAACCCCAAAACAGGATAAAGTGGTAGAAAAAAAAAAAAAGAACTATATAAAGTGTTATAAAGAGCACTATCAAAGAAATGGGCTTTGAAATGCACAGCAGCACTCATCTATTTCCATTCTAAAAGCTTAAGTTGTAGAGTTTAACATTACCTTGTGGTTCTGTGGCCACCACGGCGTCCGGGTTCTCGGACTTCACCATCTCCGCGTTCAGGCTCTCTGTGACAACACAACACACGGCTCAGCATTACCGCCTGAGATCAGAGTGGATGTATGTGGATGTGATGGGCGAATAGGCAGGCAACATGGTCAATTCATTTTGAAGGTGAGAGGTGTTTGCTTTATGTAACTGAAATAAGAACATGAGCCTCCCTGGTATTACCTGTTTTATGTGATCCCCCCCAAGGACACATGTGACTGAGGGCTGAATAACTGATTGCTTTCGGAAAATGTCACTATATTACATAACTATGCCTATGTTGGGCTAAACAGAGTGAGTGAAATAGTGATAGTGTGGAACTGCCTTGCTCTGCTAGAAGAAACAAAGGCCACTGAGAAATATATTTAACTTTAAGCAAAAATCAGTCAGGGATGTCTCTGCGCTTTGTCCAATTATTATTATTATTATAAGACAAAGGATTATTATACAGAACTGAGTTAACCCTACCTTTAGGGCTGGTGTCCTGTCTCTACATAAATTGTGACCAGAGATAACTGTATCCCAGAAGACCAGAGTTTATATTAAAGTTTGTATTATGCATTTGTGTTTGTATTTCATGCATCACTGTTATCGCTGAGGATTAATGTCAGTCTGTGCAACGGTAACTCCTGCTTGAAAAAATTGTATTCAAGAACCATTATTTGTTTTAATAAGTATTGAGGGCTTTGGGTAAAAAATATTTGTGTTTAATAATAATATTCAAATACTTGAATCCAAGCTGCTGTGTGTGCAAAAGCCTTACGTTGTATACCGAAGCACAGTTTCTTCTTCTGGTACGAGATGTAGCTGCTGATCGCACCCACCAGCGCCATGGCAACTGCACTAACAATCCCCGCGATGGTCCCCACCTCGGCTGTGGTCTCTGAATGGCAAAAAAAAAGAAATGTCAGGCATAGACTCACACTGAGCATCAGGATCACCGCGTACTGAGACTGAACAGACACGCACCGGTGTTGTCGTCGTACTGGTCGATGTGGTCGCTGTCACCGGGCCGGCCGCCTGATCAACACAAAACATACAATTAGACATAAACAGAGGCTTTACCCTGACGCAGCGGCTTCAGTGTCGTGTTTACCTTTGCCCTTGTCGGGTTTGTACGTGTCGTCCTTGCTCACATCGAACAGGTCACTGTCTGAGAATCCGCCTGAGGACGTATCAGTGACGGTTGTCATTAAATATTGGGAACAAAACAATACACAGCTTTTCAGGATTAGCACCTGGTAAAAGAATCTTTTAGCTGCAAAGTCATGTGTGACTCCTATGACTTTTTTTCCACAAAATACATAGCCTCTAAATCATTAAAAGATGTAGCGTCCAATTTATTTTGATGGTTTCTTGAATGAATAAAAAAAGAATAAACCCAACTCACCAGATGCTCTACTATCTACAATCTCATCCATATACACATTATATGGAGATACATAATGAGATGTTGAGTGTGAATTTGCAGCAGTGTAGTGACATTTAGCTCCGTCAAGTCCACTCTTGGGCGACAGTGTTGCTTTAATCAAATAATGAATCTATTTTATTTAATTTAAGTATAGGAAGTGTTGAAAATAGTGTGGATTTCTTCAGATATCTAGATATCAACTGGGTGTGTCAGAGAAAGATGGGTTATTAGTCCTTATCATGTAAAGGAACTAAAACAAACTTGAAGCTACACATTTTAATGAGGCTATGTTTTTTCAGTAAGCAACAGAACAGTTACGACACATTATATAGACTGTCCTATGGAGATGCACTGCAGAGGACAGTTAATATAATGTTCATGTGGAGGCCCTAATGTTGGCTGACTGACAAGGACAATCTTTTGTACTTATCCTCCTTTAAAATCTCTATTACACTGCAGCTTTTTCTGTCCTTCTTAGTTTCGTAACAGTGTGCAATGATAAAAGGATTTATCGGTGACGTTTGCACTGCCTAAAAATGCATAATCCGAAGATAATGTGCTGAAGATGGTATGGTAAGTTTACTTAGTAAGTTTATTTTAGACAAATATTTAGCTACACATGCAACACAAGCAGGGGAAAAAACAGAGCGACTTAACGACGAAGTGAAAAGCAAATAAAGAACGGGCTTTAACATAAAACCAACTTGAGCAAAGATGGTCAGGAAAATTAGCGTTAGCACCCACCTCCCTGCCCCTTGTTCTTATCCTTGCCAGAAATGTCGTTGTTGGGGTCCAGGGCATCAGCCAGGTCAAAGCCATCAGCATCTGTGGTTTTCAAGTGTCAGGAAAGGTCGAGGGAAAAAAAACAAAGGTAAAAGCAGGAATAAAGGAATAATTGGGACAAACCAACACAAAAGGGTCTGATGTCTTAATAACTGTTAGATTGATAGTAAGTTTATTGTCACAGTCCACCAAACTGAACGAGGGTAAACAGAGCACAAGCTGAGGGTGATGTAAGGGTCTCGGGAGGAAGAAGGTCTATTTATTTACAGCACTTACCTGGCTTGGGCTTTACCGGAGCCTTGGTGCTGGCGGGGGCCTTAGGGACAACTTTGGGTGGGGCTTTGGTGGTGGTGGTGGTGACATCAAAGAAGTCATCAAGGCTAAATTCTGAAAAGATACCATGTTAAAAGTTCTCACATTTTTATCATTTTCCAGAATATTTACATGACTTTTACAAGACTATTCAGGAGTGCATTGTCATTAAAGGGCATATAATAAACAAAAGGCTAACTATTCCTCTAAACTACAGCTGCAACAAAGGGTCAGCATTTAAAACTTTACAAATTTCCAATCTTAAATAATGTAAGAAGCTAAAGTACAATTCAAAATAAATTAGAGTTTACATAAAACACATTTAGCTTTTGGACATTTTCATGAATTTCAGGGTAAAACTGCGCTAAATGTTCAGGTTTTCTGGGACACGCTGAAAGCACACGGATGAGGATGTGTGTGGTTGCTATGGTGATAGGCATTCAACAACCACACATTTGTCTGGAGTCCCACTTAAACAGAGACTTCCAACTCAGTTCCAATATTGTGCTAAATTGTTGTCTATTTAAATATATGGAATAGTGTTATGTTCTTAAACCTCTTCTTCAATGTTTCCAAAAGTAATAAAACGTCATTCAATCTTGAAGGATATTGTGACGGGTAAATAAAGTCCGATTAAAAGCAGGTTTCATGTGTGACTTCTGGAAACAAGCCACTCCAAAAATAGCCAGGTCTGTTGTGCAGCTCTGTGTTTTACAATAGCGCATTAATATTTAATACTGAGCAGCTGCTGTTTGTGAGCGTGCTTCATACCTCCACCTGCACCACCTGCACCACCTGCGCCACCTGCTGGAGCTGCCGGCGCTGCGGGCTTCGTTGTAGGGGTCACTGTCAACAAGTTCATCAAGAACAGAGCTTAGAAGAACTGTTTCTATTGGTCGAGCATTAGAAAAGGAAAACATACAATGGATAATAATACAATATATAAGTTCCTTTGATGCTTCTTTCCTTTAAAAATACTGCAGATACAATCAAAAAGATTTTTATGCCAATTTTAAAATGAGGACGTGGCCACAGAATAGCTCTTACTTACTAGCGCTATTTTCCTTTGACGGATCCTGCAAAGCATTATGGTCTATTTTACTTTGCTCACTCCTCTTTCCAATGTGAAAATTGTAGAAAACTTTGAGTACAATTCTTTTCATTCTACAAAATGGTGTAACTATATATTAAGTGGTTTGAGAGACAGCCCATATCTACCACCCCTCTTTTGTACAGACTGTGAGCACCTACGGAAGCCCTGCAGGGACACATTGCTGTCTATGGACAAACCAAAGGAAAATAGGTTCTGATAATGAGTTTAATTTAAAATTTTTACATATAATAGTTTAGTTTAAGACAGCCCTAAACTTTTGTACAAGATAGTAAAAACAAGTCCTTCTCCTCCAGCAGTGCTCAGTTTGTCTGCATCTTACACTCATTTGGATAGAGCTGTATTTCTTTTACAAAATCGGCAAATGCAACGTTTTTTTCTTCCAACTGTTTTCTCATTACATAGAGTTTTGACATATTTTGGAAGGACAATTTATAAAGGACAATAATACTTGCATTTTTTGGCGTCATCGTCGAGAGCGTCAGTCAGGTCTAAGTCCTGAGAGAGCACTGCAGAAGACAGAGAAACATATGTTACAAGGGATTTGAGTGTGGCCCTCTGGAACCTCTGGGAGCTGAATCGACCTTTTGTGTGTGGACGTGGCCACTTGAACCAGTGGGTTTTTTTTATGCAGACCCCCGGCGCCTGCCACACTGTGTTCGCATGAGAAAATAATCCTTTTGTTTGGTGTCTGGACTGTAGTGCGCATTATTGACTTGAAAAGGCACAAAAGCAGAGAGGAACAAAGGCCGCGGGCTTCTCTGGATGCCACTCAAACATATGGCGAGTGGGAGCGTTGGTGTGGGATGTTTTTACCAACCTTTCAACCAACATTTTAAGGTTTACCAATGTTTTTTCTGCATTAAACCTGGTTCACACCTCATTATGTGGCTGTGGGTTTACACACAACACCCTGCTGTCACACTCCTCGAGCATCTGCCACCCCTCTGCCCTCTCATTCCTGTCAGTTCTGGTGTTAAAGCGGGGGCTGTGCTCCTCACCACTTCAGAGACAGAAGTGGTCACAGAGTGAGTGGAGAAGTGAAACCATCACCCATAGGTGGCATTCAGTGCCATTTTGTAATAGCTGCTTCCTGTCTAGACCCACTTCCTTGCGTTTACTTTGTTAGTTACATTTACTTTAAGTAGATTACCCTCTATTTTAGCAAAAATGACACTAATATATTTTTACTTTAGTTTGAAGCACCTTCTTTTTGTTTCACAAGAGATTTTATTAATTGTCCTTGTGGTTTTTGTGTAATATTTTTAATAAATTTCTATATTTATATATCCAAGCCCTGGATAAGCGGAAGATGGATGAATGGAAATATTAATAATACTTAAAATATTTCCTGAACTGAATTTTTTGTACTCAGAATTCAGTTTTGAGACATTTTGATGTAGTTCAATGCTTCCATGTGTGCAATAAATAGTAAGTAACATACTTGACTCTGGCTCAAGTAATAATTTAAAGGAGAACGTTTAATTCTTTAAATTTTAATTCTTGAGTAAGGTAAGAGTACTTGAAGAATAGTATCGATATAGGTCACTCTGAGCTCCAACCACTTCACCCAGACTCTCTGTTCCTAACTCTATTGGCTATCCATGCCCACATGCATTCATGAGATTTCACTGCATTATTTAATAGCCACTCCTAAGCACGCCACTGCACATCTGAAACTAACACGTTCAACTCCTTCTATAAAGACTCTAGGCCTGAATGATGTGCAGCCTAAAGCCTCGCGGGTGGGGACCCAGTCAGAGTCAGAGTCAGGTCCACTTCCACGCTCTGGGTTCTTCGTTCACCTGGCTGAGCAGACACCTCTCCTGTCATCTGCTATCCTCCATCTTGACCAGCCCTATACATGCCCCTCAGGAAAGAGTGACATCAGGCGTTTCCTGGCAGTGTGTTCCCTTTCAGTCAGATCCACTGTGGGCGGTGCCACATCACTTTGATCCACATCACTTCTCTCTTGTCTGTTTTACCTCAATCTGAATACACATTTCACATTTAAACATTTTTGAAAGTGACACGCAATAAATACATTCAGATTTCAATCATATTCTTAGCCGCATTGATTTTAAACCAAGAGGACTCACAAAAATTAAAACAAGTTGGGAATATTGTCCTTAAAATGGATAAACGTAGGCTAAAATGTGAATCAGTGCTGGAGGAGGGTAGAAAACCGTGTCTGATTAGCGTCTGGCTCAGGCTGAGGACCTGCTCGGGGCCCTGTGAGTGCGGCACAAAGGCTGAAACATGTGGCGTGCGGGTTCGGAGGTGTGTGCGGGACAAAGGCTTACCTTGGAGCGGCAGAAGCGCCAGGAGCAGGCACAGGGAGGACAAAGAGCGGGGGAACATGTTCGCACACCGAGCACACAACACGCTGACTGCACTCTGAGGGAAAGATAATCTAACGGGACACTCCTGGGGCTAGGAATAGTCTGCCGGCCGGTCTCTGTCTGCGCCGCAGTCAAGGCGTTCACTCAGGCTGCCACGCCCACGCTGTCCCAGTTCCGGTGGCGCGCTTCAAAATAAAACGAAAAACACAGGGTGGGTTTTACTTTGGAGGAAATACAGGATGTTGATAGATAGATAGATAGAGAGATAGACAGACAGATAGATAGATAGATAGATAGATAGATAGATAGATAGATAGATAGATAGATAGATAGATAGATAGATAGATAGATAGATAGATAGATAGATAGATAGATAGATAGATAGATAGATAGATAGATAGATAGATAGATAGAGGTAGGTAGGTAGATTAAATTAAACAGAAGAGGTAGAAGTCAAGTAAAAGTTTCTTGGTTAGGACTAAGGGTGTAGGTACCTCATGAGATACTTAGGTGATTTATTTTTATAAACAAACACTGTCACTTCCTGTTTAGAAGGCAGTATTTATTTCATCAGCTTGTCACCAGAATGTCATGGGGTCTTCCATACCAGAAATGGGAAGTAACTAGTTATATTTAGGTACTCAAGTAGCCTAATGTAGCCTTAAGTGAGTAAATTAATATATGGGCTATTACTTGCTTAAAACAACACACATAAAAGTTTCATTGACTAGCCTATATCTGTTGGTAATAAGAGTTAATTTTACTTCTTTAACATTTCAAACAATCCATGTCATCAAGCAGCAGAAGTGCAAACAATTTCATGTCATGATGTAACTGAGGTAGAAGTAACTTTTAATGATTGGTGGAAGTTGGGTTTTCAGCCTGAAGATCTAGTATTTGAGCAAAAGTAATCTTTTTTTTTTTTTTTACCAAAATCCTTGTTGTAAAATATAACATTTTGACTCCCAACTCTGGTCCATACATTGCATTCTATGTGTTACAACTCATACGGTAATATCTGTCATATATTTATGCTGTAGATGTATTACTAATACAAAAAAATAATAATAATAAATAAATGAATATATTAATAGATAATCTTCTGGCAAATCTTCTCATTTTCCATCAGGTGTCATTTGATATGTTACCATGGATCTCATTTCTTGTGTACATTTTCTGATTGGATAAAACAGCTTTAAGACTTTGTTTTGTCGATCTGCTTTGTGTGTGTTTTATTACCACCATTCCCTTGTGGTTGTTACTAAATGTGAAATGCTCCGTGGGTCATTATATATTACGCATAACCGTCTCCACTGCGATCTGCGTCACATAGACCTGAATTCACTTTTGGTATTAGTGGTGCATCCATGTGGTCCTGGAGAACTTGGGAAAACATTTTTTACCTGCTCAAGTCAGAACCACAGCTCGGAAACTCCACTGAGTCGGAGTTTCCCGAGATTCAATGTTGACGTCATTTTCATTATCAACATGGCGGAGGAAAACAAACGTTGAAGATATTTTACTAACATAAGTCATTAAAAAATATTACCAACTGTTTTGCACATGAATAACTTGATAATTTGACAGGTTTTTTTGTCCATATAAGCTTATTTAGACTATATGCCAATTATTTATTTATTTACATCCTGTATTAGAGGTTTCAACATTAGTTATGTTAACTTCTTATGTTTTGAACAGGCTTCCTTTTCTTGAACCGCTGCTAACAGGCTAATAATTGCTACTTTGACTGCATTAACTCATTTAAAAATAACAATAGCACATTTTTGACTTCCATCTTCCTTGTTATTATGGTTTAGAATGTTCCGACTTTCCAAGATGAAATTATGTGAACACATCAAAGTCGTAAACAACTTCCTAACACGGATACTTCCCGAAGAGCACATGAATGCACCATAAGTATGACACACTGGAGATACAATTTCTCCGGACGCTTATTAATGCAAGGTCTGAATGGGGTCATTAAACTGGTTACAAGTAATTTTATCATGGCAGGTGTCTGATGGCTGGATCAATATATGAGACAACTGTTTATAGGACACTAAGAATGGACACCTAAACTGAAAATGCTATTAAAACCGGTAAATTAAAGTGTAATATCGCAGTAATAATCATTTATAGTGAAGGACCTTGTGATTGATGAGATTGAAGTGGGCGTGGCTTGTGGTCGAGGAGCGGAAACTGTGGAAGACACGAGTGATCAGAGCTGGCGCTGGAGCAGAAGACGCACGGCGCGCACAGAGAAGGGAGATGGGCGACAAAACCGGCACCAGGTAAGACTTCCAGCTTCTCCAGGTAGACTGCACCGAGTCTGGGATGCGAAAGAAGAAAATACGGCACAATTAGGATTTGTTAATGTAGACATTTAACAAGCGCTTACTGGAGTTTTATGTGGGTTGGACGCTAAGCGCAAAATATAGGCTGAATAAACCATATGAGTGTTGCGCAACAGGATGTTATGATAGAGAGAGTGGAGGCTTTTAAAAGACAGTGATTTGGGAGAAAATGGGAGGTGTTGGAAATAACAGGAAACGTCTATGGCACCGTCCCCCATTACTTTTTTAATGTCATAAATTCACCCAACGTTCCCCTTTTTCTATGCAAAATGTGTCTTTTTAAACTAAAATGCATTATCAAATACAGTGGATGCATTTTGACAAACTCATATGTTGTAAATTCATCTTGTGCAAACTTGAGTGGTGTTTGAGTAATACAGTGACACACTAATGTGCTCGGTTGACTGTTGATTGACTCGAGCATTTGCTGAAGAAGGGTTTTTGCTGACCCGGGTTTGAGGAAGGGAAGGACCTCTCTGGCCTTCGTCCGGATGTGGATTTCATTTTTTTCCACTCAGAAAGTAAAAGGCAGCACATTCCTTTGCCATGTCCAGTCACCCGATAAACTTTGTCACCATAAGTGTCTCTTCCCATGCATCCTTGGTCCCTAAGCTCATCCTTCATATGCTCTAACCTTACTATTTACTTGCTGCATGTGTCCTATGCACAGTATCCTAGCTGACAGCCCTGATGCATTCTGCTTGTGTACATAAGCCGACTTGTTAATGTGCATTTAATTGGCCACTTTTCCTGGAATCTATTCAGGCCCATTTCCTGTTTAGTTGCAGCAAAGACACTGATTACTCTCTGCGGTTATTTCATTATGGCTGATTCGTTGGATGCATAGTTTCCATTAAAAACTCCATGATTAATAATGTAACAGTGTCTTTCAGAAATAAAAACATCAAAAATAACTAACTAACTAAATAAATATTTTATGATCTGAGTGTATATGATGCTAAAGGGAGTTTTTCTTTTCAGGGTTTTTAAAAAGTCAAGCCCCAACAGCAAGGTCAGCATAATTTCTCCTTATTCTTTATCTCCAAATTATTATATCCTTTTTATTATTAATTTTTTATTCTCTGTTCTCAGCTCACAGTCTATCTCGGGAAGCGGGATTTTGTTGATCACTTAGACCATGTAGATCCAGTGGGTAAGTGGGGTGTACATAAACACACATGGGTTAATAAAAAGGTCATAAATAGATTGTAAATTATTAATAAACTCTTATAATTTGTTTGACAGAGAAATAGTGACTGGTTCCTTGCCAAATAGTGAGCCCTAGACATCAAACGCAACAACTAATAGTAGGGTATTGAAGTGTAAACCGGCCTTTTTTAATGTTAGCATCTGTAGTTAGCGCTGTTATCTGCACCTCTATTAGCAGCAGGTTGCCTCTATCTCAAAATAAATACATAAATAAAAATAAAAAATGTTGCCTCTTTCATTGGGGGTTCAATTTATTTTTCTCACTGGGAGGGGATACACTTTTTTATTGTCCTGTCCTGTTTGTTGTGGCTGTTGTTAACAGTTCAAAAAGCTTTATCTCTTTTTTTAATAAGGAAAGGACTCACATACCTTCTCAATAACTGTCTTCCTGTGTCGAAAATATTATAAGTACCGCTAAAGCCTAACAAGTTAAACTAGGTGTCTATAGTGAGCCATGGTCCAGACCGGTATGCTGTTTATTTTGAATGTAGAGCTAAACTTTACCAAAAAGCTGTATGTTAAAGCATTGTGTAGCTGTCTCAGAAAACCACAAAAAGCTTTAAAAAATAAAATTCTGGTTTAAAAGTCATTCTGTTTTTATATGTGGCAAACTGTTCTTCATCCTGTGTACAGTTTGGTGTTAAATGTGTGGTTTTGTCATGTTAGTGTGTCCCCTTTAGTCAGTGCATGTCTGTATATTTTTCAGACGGAGTGGTACTTATAGATCCTGAGTATCTCAAAGATCGAAAAGGTGAATCATGCCTAATCAGAAACCATGTGTCTAGTTTGACTGTCTGCTACTACAATGACCACAATATCTTACTTTGTTGTTTATGTGCACAGTATTTGTGACCCTGACCTGTGCGTTCCGCTACGGTCGAGAGGATCTAGATGTTCTGGGCCTGTCCTTTCGAAAGGTTCTCTTCAACAGCACCGTCCAGGTCTTCCCATCCGTGCCCTTGAGTCATCTGCCTTTGAGCCATCTGCAGGAGAGGCTTGTGAAGAAACTGGCTCTACATGCCTACCCCTTCAACTTCACTGTAATGTACCAGAAAAGCCTCTTTTATAATCTCCTAAAGGTTTCCTGTGTAAACTTCGTAGACTACAGTTGCACCAAATGGAACTCATTAGACACTATGCTTTCAATAGTGTATAATCGGCTTGAATAAATGACATTTAAAGCTGCACGGAACCCAATAAAAATTCAATTACCTCCTGTTTCTTTTTAGACACACAATTCTGCATGAAGGTTCAGGACATAGGTAGATTTTGTTTCTGAATTTTCAAAGCAACCTCATTATTTGATGTATTTCTATGGAGTTTGCTCTTGGACAAAAGCATGTCCCTGCAAGGAATTTGACATCTGCATGAGGTCTGAAACATCATTCTTCGAAATATAATAGATCCCGGTCAAATGTGTAGGATGTATGGAAAATAACCTGAAAAGTGCTTGAAAGCGTCTTTAATTTGATTTGGAAAAAAGGTAGTTGAGCTCTAAAATATGGCGGAAAATTTGTTCTAAAAGAGAGCACCAGATCATACGTCTTTTTTGATGTTTCATAGCGTCATTGTGTAATCCAACCCAGTCTCAGCACAAAATGCTCTTGTTTACTAAATTATTTTAATTAATGTGTGCAAAATAATAAAGTTATGTATGAAACTAGTTCCTAAAGAGCCCATGTAAGCACAGCTCGCATCTTAGTACTAAGCAAGTTTATAAAAAAGAAACTTATTTCAGCGCCTGGATGTATTTTTATTATTTTATTATTAAAATAAATTAATAATAACACGAGATAATTCCTAGATTTTACGCTGAAAAACATAGAGATAACCAGTGAAACAAAACGTGACAGTATAACAATTTTAACAATGTCGAGACAAGATCTTCGTTTAAACTCATAAATAAAAGTGTATATGAATTAAATAGTTGAAGATTATAAGATTAAAGACCACACTTCTCGCTAGAAATTTAACCAAATTGATTTTAGTGCTCAAAATAGGCAATAAAATTGCATTTTATCTCCAAAGTCGGCCATGTTTTCCCCAGCGTCTGCGGCAGCTCTGACATCACGTGACATCAATAGAAAAGAATGGAACAAAAAAACGTGACAGTGACACAAATTTCGGGCCCGTTTTGTGAAATGTATACGTTTTACCATGTGGACCAACGTGACTATTTTACATTTTGTGCTGAGACTGGGTTGTGTAATCTGAAAAAATCATCTTTATTGCCTGTGTGGAGATTATTCTCTCTATTAAACCTATTCATCATCTAACACCTCTGGGACGACCTGTTTGGAGCAGTGGGTTTATTGAACTAATCCATTTAATAAACAAAGCTTTCATGTTGGCTTTTTATGGTTCCAGCTGGAAAAACTGTAGTCAACCGTGGTGCAGACCAAACCGATTCTCAACTCTTTACAGAAAGTGCACAGAATTATATTTTGTAATTTTTTTTCCAGTTTTTGACAGCATTTGGTGGAACATTGCTTATTGCGATCACACATCTCACTCCCCTCTTTTCTACTTCCTGTTGGCATCTATGGTAGCCCTGCTGGGACACTGTTGTCTATGTAGAAACCCAACGGAAAATAGGTCAGATGAGGAGTTCAAAAGAAATTCCCCAATTTTATCAATTTCGAAATATATCCTGAATCTTTGTTACAGAAAGAATTATAAATGTCCTTCACTTCCAGCTCTGCTCAGTTTGTCCACGTTGGGCAGCTGTAGAAACGGGAAATAATGAAATGAATGAAGCCTTAAATGTTGTTTATGTGTAAGAGAAGCAAATGCAAAGAGTGTTATTTTGATGTGATGATATTGTGGAAAAGATGTGCTTCCTTTTATTTCAATATTCCTCAATGTTTTATTATAAGAGAAACATGAACTTGACTTTATCCAAAAATACAATTCTGAATCCCATCACTACAGCTTTTTTGATTGTGTGTTTGCAGATTCCTCACAGCCTGCCCTGCTCAGTGACCCTTCAGCCGGGCCCAGAGGACACCGGAAAGGCCTGCGGGGTTGACTACGAGCTTCAGGCCTTTTGTGCCAAGACTGCAGATGAGAAGATTCACCAACGAAACTCAGTCCATCTCATCATCCGGAAGGTCCAGTACGCGCCAGAGAAGCCAGGCCCTCAGCCGATGGTGGAGACGAGCCGCAACTTCCTGATGTCGGACAGATCTCTGCATTTAGAGGCCTCGCTGGATAAAGAGGTTCATCACACACTTTTATGTTTCAGGATAATGGAGCTTTCTGATGTCTTACTTTGTCTTTTAACATTGTTTTGGTGAGTAAAAGCCCTGATGAGTGCTTCTCCTCTCTCCAGTTGTATTATCACGGCGAGCCTATTAATGTTAATGTCCATGTGACTAACAACTCCACCAAAACAGTCAAGAGGATTAAAGTATCTGGTAATTCACACCCACAAACAGCAAACAGCAGTTTTTTTTTTTTTGTTCTGACACCACTCTAACTTTTATTTTCTGTGTTTTTTTGCAGTGCGTCAGTATGCGGACATCTGTCTCTTCTCGGCGGCGCAATACATGTGTCCAGTAGCACAGACCGAAGCAGAGTGAGTAAATCTACCACACCTACTCTTTCCTGTATATACTGTACAGATATAGTTTGTGTTTTACCTGTAGTACATTTATGTGTACATGCAAATATTCTGGAGAACTGGCCAGGCTCAGAAAAGCAGTGTACAGTTGTATATGAGCGGTCTATAGTGTCATCAAAAAGCATAACAACAAATGAATATCTGTAAGTATGCCACATATCCATATTTAGATTAATTTACCATAAGACAGTCATTTTTGGAGGAATATAGTACATTCTACAGCAGCAGCTCACATACGACATCCAACCCTACTTCAACAATTTGTGCCCAGAACTAATAAACTAAAATAAATTTTATGTAAATAGTAAAAACAGTTCATTATTGTAGGTTCATACTTAACACAAGTGCAATATGACAACAACAATCTTATTTTATGTGATTATTTCAGTAAGATGCCAGTTTGTTGGCATGTAAAATTATGAAGAAATGATCATAAATAGCATACATTTTCAGATTACATTTGTGGGATGTGAACATTGAACCTTCTCAAATTTGTTTTTATACAAATTTAGTGAACAAAAGCCACAAGAACCCATACAATCTGGATAAACAAATGATTTTGGTAAACTGTGTGTGCTGTCAGTGAGTGGGTAGAGAACATGGGCTATAAATACATGAGCATTTAGGTGGCCACAGACTTCAACTGTATGCTCAACACTGTTACGTGTGGATTTTCCAAAAAGCCAAATAACACCACATGGAAGACCAAAAATGACACATCAGAATGTTTTAGGACATGTGCTTACCATTTCTGCTTGATGACAATAATAATAGTCACACAAATATAAATGGTTACACAAACTACAGTCTCATTTGTTCCAAGCAATAACAAACAAACACCTACATCAAAATATCAATAGACATTCCGATATTCTCTCTCCCCAGGGACCAGGTTAGTCCCAGCTCCACCCTCTGTAAGATCTACACTCTGACCCCAGTGCTGGGTCCCAACAGGGAGAAGAGAGGCCTGGCTCTGGATGGGAAACTGAAGCACGAGGACACCAACCTGGCCTCCAGCACCATGTAACCACAGACTCCCGAATAACCGAACAATGTGATGCACATGATAGTCGCCCTAACGGTTCCATTTGTTACAGAATGAAGGAGGCGTCCGACAAGGAGACAATGGGGATCCTGGTCTCCTACAGGGTCCGGGTCAAAGCTGTGGTGTCTCTTGGAATGTAGGTGAACTCACAGACATAGTAGTAGTTTTGGGCTGTATCTGGTGGCAAGATTGCAGATTCCACTTTGCAAACACCTACTTTCTAAACCACTTGAGCATCTACGGTAGCCCTGGAGGTACATGCTGCTTCTCCTTTCTGTGTAAGAGCAGAAAATAATAATCCTCAGCTTTAAACTCTCTTTTGATATTGTTTATCTAATGTAATCAATATGAAAAAGCAAATATTGGTTGAATTCTACAAAATATTGACGTTAAACCCATCTTAATTTGTTTCTATTTGTGTTAGGGACGTGGCAGTGGAGCTTCCATTTGTCCTGATGCATCCCAAACCAAACAACGAGCAATGTTCTCAACCACAGTCAGGTACTCTCTCTGTCACACAACTCTTCTAACAATAAACTGTGAGTAGAGAAGATTACTGTGCCATTTAATTAATGTGTTCTTCTTTCTCCTTGCTCCAGAGGCCAACGCTCTTGTGGATACAAACCTCATAGAGCTGGAAACAAAGTAAGTGCGGACTCTGGCTGTAATATGAAGACATAATCTAGCGGCGCAACACAGGCTTTAGAGGGGCTTTAGAGAAATCACTTATCATGATTAGAGTCCTGCAGATCAACAAGGAAAGCTCACAAAGTTGGGGGCAAATGCTAACAGCAAAGGGAAAGGGCATCAAATCAAAATGGGGACAGAGCTGCTTCTTTAATGTTGCTTGCTCAAATTTTATGGAAAAACTGCCAAATGGTAAACATATGAACCAGTACTTGATTATTTGTTGGCAGTATTAAAGCTAAGTCTCTCTCCTCTCTGCAGCACTTCCTCTCAGGTCGATGACTTTGTGTTTGAGGATTTTGCTCGTCTGCAGTTGACTGGTATGAACGACAAAGAAGAGGACCCTTTCTGCTAAATATTCTATCAACAGCCACTACTCAAGACCCCCGTTTGAGTCTCTACATACTCTATAGTACCGTGCACTGTTACATAATGATGGCAGGTATGATTCTGTCCTATATCTGCAGGGAAGGTGGACAAAACATGTAGCTGGACTGTATGGGAACAAAAACTTTTATAGTGGCTTAATACACAGCCCCTAATTTAGGGATTTTAATTTGTCAGGTAGCTTTCTATGAATATTTATTCCAAAGTGCATATTATAGTTTAGCAGTTGATATGTGTCTGTGTAAAGGGTCAAAAGGATCCTTGCCAATGTTAAAACGTAAGCATAAATATCTTGCCGTTTCTTGGGCTTTAATTACAAACATAATATTGTTCTGACTACAAAGTCATAGTAGTTTAGACCAGTTAAAACTAAATGCAAAAAGTATTGTATCTCTCAATCATAGTATTATAAATATGTGTAGCATCTGAGCAAGCTTGAAGATGGTTCACTTCTTGTCCAAGATACTTAATCACACCAAGGATAAATGACCATGTTGTAGAATAGAAACCCATATCTGATGAACTCTATATAAATGTATTAACTCGGGGAATTGCTAGAGATGGCAGTTATGGCACAATATGCTAAAGTGAATTATACAACATACATGTGGTATTGCAAAAATGTGTGCGCTTACTGTATATTATGCAAACGTTTTTACACAGAAAAATGTGAGCTGTGGAAATGCAAGCTTTTATCATTAACTAAATTCAAGAGGTCTTAGGTGTACACATTAAAGTTTAAATGTGTTTTTTTTTAAATACCTGAAATAAAATACCAAGCTTTAAACAAAAGTAGAAAATGGCTTTATTTTTGAGGACTTTGTACATGTCATGTTCTATTTGTAGTTTTGTGTTCTTTAGAAATTTGGACCATCAATGAAACACAATGTCTTAACATTTTTAACATAAAAAGAAGACTGTGGCAAAACACTTCACCTCACCTTGTACTAAAACAACAATTTTGTGTGAAACATGTCATTTTCAATATATATATATATAAATACGAGCCTTTCAACTTGGAGAAGGTGTAGCTCAGAGTCCCTTCTCTCATGTCTGCTGCTGCTGCTGCTGCTGCGGCTCAATCATGACTTCACAGCTCCGTCCCAGTTCTCCCAGTTTGACCTTTGCGTATTCGGCTCTGTTCAGGGCCATCTGACAGTCTTTCCTGGCTGAATAAGTGGAGCCCTCATGAGGCTGACCTGTAGCCACCTGTGGAAAAAAAGAAAAAATATTCATTGTAAAAAGGGCTCACACTTATCATATGTCTAGTTTTGGGATGAGGCGTGTATTTGACCTGTGTGAGGTATCGGATCTGCGCGCCCAGCTCACTCTCCACCCGGTTGACGGAGCTCTGGAACTGGACCAGCTGTCTGTCCAAGAGGCTGGCGTTGTGTTTGTCTTTGGAGAGCTCCAACACAATGTTACCTACAACACAAACAGCAAGATACAAGTTACAAAAGACAGCAGTCTGACATGCATAGTCCATTTGTCAATTACAAATAACTTAAACTAATTTTAACTATAAATACTTAAAGAAGGTAAAACTATTATATATATTATATAATTGTCAACCAATGAAAAACATTTGTAAATTGTCAAAAACAGACCCAATAAAATGGGATTTAAAGACTTTTTACGGAACTACACACGCAAAAAATATTTTTTTTATATTTATAATTTATTGATATGTAGAAAGATGAGAGGTATGTGAGTGCAATTAACTTTTGATAATAAACTATATTCGATTCTAATATTAGAGTGACACTTTTTCTACATTAATGTGCAGCTGTGGTATGACGTTTATTTTTATAAAGACGGTAAATGTTAACGTTTAACCTAGGTTTGTAAAAAAAAATAACAAAATACAATAGCGCCTGAGCAAACTGTCTTCATTTAGATGGCTTTAGTTCATCTGCTTCTCACCTGCGCACTGTAGAATCATGGCTATCTCCTTCTCCACTTCCTCCAGAGCTCTAAGCCGCTCGTTAGCCATCAGTTAGCAGCGCTCAAAACACTGTTTATGAAGACCAAGATGAAGAATAGCTAGAATTACCCGATAAGTTTTAGATTAACATCAGCACGAAGTGAAATGTTGGCTAGCATGGTCTAATACCACTTTGAGCGAACAACAGAGCAGCGTCGCCTGTCGCACACTGATGACGTATGCTCAGTGGAACGGGAAAGATGGCTGCGTCGTCTTGGATGCATGGCCCGTCTGCTATGCGTCTCACAGAGGGTTTGGTGTCGGTTCTGAAAGAGCAGCGTCCGGAGTATTTACCCGCACTGTTGGCCAGCTACAGGGAACATGGGGTGTTCTCCATACAGGTAAGAGCCGTCCAAACAGCGGCATTAGCTCAGGAGCTGCCCTCGTTAGCCCGCTGTGGCTACACTGCACCGGGCTACACAGCTTTGTTGTGCTGCACATCTGGTGACAGCAAGTGGAAGTGTGGAGGTGTCCGGGGGGTAAATTGAGGTGTTGGGGACTATCATTTGACTTTTGAGGCTTATCACAGGTGTTTTCACTCAACAGGGCTCGAGTGCGGTTGGAGGTCTTGTGGGTTTCAGCAATGCCAAACTGGGCTCGAGTAAGACCAGGTAAAAAAAACTGAAACTCAAACAACTGTCAAATATGCCTAAAGTTTGTTAATGTTGTAAATACAAGTTTCACTCCTGTCGCATTGAAAAATACTCTGATTACAGTGGCTCAAAGATATCAAGAAACAGAAATGTTTAAGGCATGAATACAGATGCACTTCTCAGGAAGGGGCAAGATCGGGTGTATTTCCTTAGAACAGTTTTATCTTTTAGTGTATTCAGTACACTGCTGCACATTATTCATTATGTGGTCATTATCAATTTACTTTTGTGAGGATCACTGTTTGGTGGAGCCCTTTCTGTGTAATGCTGCACAAACATCTCAGCCCAGGGCATTTCAGAATATTATAAAAAATGTTCTCTACATGGAATAATATTTAAAATAATCTGAACTGTTTCTCTGAATGTGTGTCTTGCAGGTTTGAGGGGCTGTGCCTGCTCTCGATGCTGGTCAAGGACAGCTCTAGTGAGGTGTTCCAGCAGCACTGTCTCTCCTGGCTGCGCTCTCTTCAGCAGGTTATCCAGGTAAAAAGAGCTTTCCAAATGATTCTGCATCTTTGTCAGCTTACATAATCTGGTACACATTTTTGAAGCTGTCAGAGTTCACATCATTTTGTCTCTTCAGTCTCAAGCTCCAGTCCAGACCATTCAGCTAGCAGTGAACATTTTGAAGGATTTGTTGCAGTACTCATCCCAGATTGCAGAGCTGGCCCGGGAAGTGGGTCTCAACTCCATCCTGGGCATCCTCACGTCACTGCTGGGCCTTAAGGCTGAGGTGAGGATGTAAAGAAATATTTAGGTGAAATTAGTCATATTTGGCACAAATGTGTTGCTTTTTAGTGCTATTATAGATATTGTGAAATGTGTAATGATCATCATCTTTTCATCAGTGTGAGTTGGCAGCCATGGAGGGAATGACTGCTTGTATGAACTGTTATCCACGAGCCTGTGGGTCTCTGAGAGTAAGAGATTGAAGGATCTTAAAAAGTAATCATTCACTCATTCTTTTAATGTTCCTTTTGTCTAATATTGTGCTGGATGGCTTTCTAGGATAAACTTGGAGCATATTTTCTTTCCAAAATGGATAGCACTAACAAGAAAACCCAAGAGGTTTGTCATAACTTACATTAATTTATATTGTGTATATGGCCTATTAATTTCTGTCAATATGATGGGATTTTTCTGTGCTGTGTTTCTGCCTCAGATGGCCTGTCAGTGTTATGGTCGCCTGCCATGTTTGGGGGGTCTGTTAGATAGAGGGGTGGGAGCTGGCAGAGCAGAGGGCTGGACCACTCAGATCCACTGCCTGCTCGCTTCAGCCAATGGCATACTCGATCAATTATACCAAGGATCAGAAACAGGTACACAATATAAGATGCACCCAGTTGCTTTTTCATTGATCCTTTAACGTTCTGTTCCCACCTAATATATGCCACATAACAGATAGCCTTATATCATAAAAAATATCTTCTATTCTTTATAGAAGGAGCGGTACAATATGAAGGTCCAGGAGTGGAACTAGCCTTTCCTCATCTGGACCAATCAGACCCTCTAATGGTGGTGCAGCTACAGCACAGATATACTTCAGTTTGTATGGCACTTAAACACACTCTCAGGTAAAACTACAATATTAAAATAAGTTAATTGCTATGCCACAATGTGTAATATATTTGTGTGCTTTCTTCAGTTATTTATATTTAGCATAAACATGATCCATAATATCCAAATGTGCTATGGTTCCTCAGGGTGGATCCTGCGTCAGCTGTCCGGCTGCCTGTCAGACCAATACTCAACCTGGTTTGTCGAGCCCTTGCCGTCAGCTCCAAAAGCATAGTAAGACCACATTCTGCAATGTTAAAAAGATGACAGTCTGTCTCTGTGTACAAACTGTATGCTTGTGTGTATCAGAATTTAACAGGGGATGGAAGTGTGAGGTTGCTGGTCCTGCCCATTATACACACCAACACCCTGGAGGTCCTGTCAGCTCTTATTACTGTGTAAGTAATACTTCAGACTGATGTTTTTAATTTTTTACTTTCTCAATAATAACATGGCTAACAGATATGTATGTTTTTCAGGACACGGATTGGAATGGTTCAGTATGCTGCTGTTCTGCAGAGGTTGTTTTCACAGACTCTATCTGCCTGGACACCTCTGCCTGAGGCCACTCTGGGCCAGCAGAGAGCCTACAGGTAACTACACTCTGTATATTTCTGCATTCGGTTCTCAGGCAACAACAGCAAAGTGGTGGCATTGTGTACAATCTTTGTGGGTGAACTAATGAATGGATTAATATCACCTAGTCAATATCAGTAAATACAATAAAAGAATAATAAGGACTAATGGAGTATTTATATTTTAAAATGGGTATTTTAAGACTATTTTTTTCTTGTAAAGTTTTTGCTATAAATAATATGCTGAAATACTTGCATGAATTTTAATAGTTCTTGGTTTAATATATAAACAGTTGAGGAATGACACCCATATCCCATGTTCATTTTTAATCTTTGCTGTGTTGTTGGTGTGCAGTTCGGTGCGTGTTGCCGTGTACAAAGCCTTACAGCTGTGGGTGCAAGTGGCTGGAGCCTCTGCTAACATCCTCCAGGGCAGCGCGGTTCACTCCGAACTGCTGTTCAATCATCTGCTGGGTGACATCACACCAGGAGCTGAGGCCATAAAGGTCAGTTCAACTCCATAATTAGGTTTATTTTAATCAGTAAGACTGTAAATACGTTTTAGAGCAATTAACTGAAATCATGAAATGCTTGTGTGTCCGTTGTGCAGCTCCGCGCTGGCCTGTCTGCTGATGCGGTCCCTGGAGGGAAGCCTGGCCCTCGGAGAACCAAGACTTTGGTCATGTCGGACTCAGTTGCACCAGTGCTCCAAAGAAAAGGAGACCTTGTCGCCAATATGGACACCTGTCTTTCAGCCCTCAGAGGTGAGATGTTTATAATACACTCCTGGTCCCTGTTGTGTTCTGTGTGCCATTTATCTAAGTCAATTGTCTTTTTCACAGCACTAAGGCAGGTTATACTGAGCAGTGGTACACAATTAAAGGATGACATCCACAAGGTCTCTTCTCTTTCTCATGATTCAGTGTTTATGATCAAAAGGTGACAACTCTCTAATAGTATTGTTGTTTTTTTGGCTTTTTGTAGCGCCTCCATGACGTGGTGCTGCCACTTTGTGTGCGCCTGCAGCAGCAGCAGACCAGCAGCAACAGCACATTTGAATCTGTAGGGGGCGTCAGTGGCCAATACAGCAGTGCTCTCAGCAGACAAGAACTATATAGGTATTTTCAGTTAGACATGTGATCGTATTATTTATTAGTATATGGATTTTTAAAGTATACCACATAAAACGTTTATATTGGGTGAACATTGTAAGCTTGACTGTTCACTTCATTTTCTCCTAACACGATACATTTTCTACCTTCTAAATCTGAATCCTACAGGTTATTACTGGCTCTGGTCCTGGTCCCGTCGCCATGTTGGCCTCCCCCTTTGACCTGTGCTGTGTCCATCCTGAGCAGAGGGCGTACAGATCGGAATACTAAGGTAAAGATGAGATAGACTTCCCTTAATCCATTCCAAAATGAGAAAGATCAATTTTAAATTTTTACTATTTGTTTGGGATAGTTTTGCTGTAAGAAAGTTATACTGGGTGCAGATGTCACTGATGGAAAAGTTTCAACGAGAAACACATCTGTCCAGAGACAGTAATACCTCATTGCCTGCTTTTTAAAGACATAGGGTACTTCTTGTGAGTAGGGTTTAGAGGAAGTCATACATCGTGAGTGCAGGTACTTATGTCCTCACTTAACAATAATGCTAAGGATCCAGACTTAATACTCTTAAACTAGTCATGAATGCGTGTCCTAGAGTCAATGTGGCATAGCTCATTTGCCTGGTGCTGTTGATGACCAGGAAATAGTATTCTTTATAACATTCTGAATCAAGCCATTGTGAGGTCAGTATGCAAACTGTATACCAAATAAATGTATAGGAAAACTAGATCCTTGATGTTCTGACAGTGGCCTGTCCTTCAAACAAGAGCATCAACTACTAAACTCTTACCACTAAACACTTAAATAGCTGAAAAGACTTCTCTGCTGATTGTGCTCTGTTGTGCTCTCCAGGTATCATCGTTCTGCGCAGAAGCTCTCACCATCTGTAACCTCCTCCTCCACCCCCGAACCCCCTCCATCGCCCTGCCATTACCACCTCTCACCCTCAAACCCACCCCCACCGCCCCAGGCCTTCCACCTTCCCAGGGACCAGCCCCAGGGCTCACTTTACCCACCCTTCTCGTTGGCCCCAACGCCGGTCCCGCCTTTCCCTCCCGCCACTCTCTCGGCCTGGGCCACAGTTCTTTGCTGGGCTCTTTGGAAAACCACCTCTCCCTGGTCCCGGGCCTCACGGGACAAGCCCCCAACCCGGGTGACCTAATGATCTCCCCGCACACCCACCCTCAACCCGACCACTCGGCCGTAGGCCCCCCGGATGGACAGCGGCCCGTGTTTGTGCGCTACGACAAAGAAGAAGTGGAGGATGTGGAGATCTCTTTGGGCAGCGACTCAGACGACAGCGTGGTCATCGTTCCTCCAGGAATGTTGGACTTGAACAACCAGCAAGAAGAGAGCTTATCCACATCAGGAGCCACTACTGTCCCTCTCCCGGGAGCAGACGCCGTCTCCATGGCACCTTCCACCTCGGCGCCCGCCACAATAGACGGACTGTCCCTTTCCAATGATCTTTCCACATCCTCCCCACACCTCACATCCAACTCCACACCTGTCAATTCTTTTCCACCTTCTAACGTCTCTGTGGTGTCCTTAGTTCCCCCAATGGCTCCCAACACACTCTCTGGCCCTGGTTCTCTCGGGGAGCCGCTGCCCGGACGCCCTCAGCTCCAGCAGATGCTCATGCAGCCCTCCTCAGCGGGACCCATGGGACTGCCTCTTCAAATGCACCAACTACAGAACCAGCTCGGTCAGCCCTCCAGACAACTCCAACACCCGCCGCCGCCTCCTCCTGCCAACAACGAGGACTCAGCAGTCATCAATATAAACAGCACCGACGAAGAGGATGAAGAGGAGGACATGGAGGACGAAGAGGAGCTGGACGAGGACGATGAGGAAGGTCTAGATGAGGAGGAAGAAGAGGGAAGCGAGTACGCGGCGGAGGAGTTCTACGACGGGGAGGACTACGACGAGTACGAAGACGAAGAGGCCGAGGAGCTGGAGGAGGAGGAGGAAGAAGAGGACGAAGATGGGGACATCCCGCCGCTCGAGGGGTCTGAGGACAAGGCCGAAGAGAGCGGGACGGAGGAAGTAAAAGCAGTCCAGGAAGCAGCGGACGAAGGAGCAGTGGAGGAGCCCTTCAGCGTCGAAGCAGAGACGGAAGGAGGCATCGAGGAAGTCCAAAGCCGGGCAGCGTTTCCAGAAGACAGGCTCAAAGTCCAGGAAGTGGAGAGTATCGGTGTTTTGGAGGAGGCCCGGGAAAGCGAGGGCGAGACCTCAGACCCGAGCATGCCCCAGATCCTGTGCGTGACCGGTGGGGCGCTGGAGGAGGAGGAGACCACTGAAGGAGGAGAGACGTCACAGGAGGCGGCGGGATGGGAGCAAGGAGACGGTAAAGTGGAACTTGACGACTCATCGGACGAACAGGCGGCCAATCAGAATCAACAGGTAGATCCACTTTCCAACCAGAAATGTGTTATTCTAAAAGGTCAGGAAAATGTCGTTCTTTAATCTCTCGTTTGAATTTAGGAGGAGCATGTGTGTGAAACGTCGCAGGAGGCCGGTGGGAGTGACAGTCTCGCGAGCACGAATCAGGAGGAAGAGACAGCGGTTGATTTGGCCGGACATTCAGCGGGACTCGGTGACGCCGCAGCAGGCCCGGCTACGAGCGAGAAACGGTCAGAAGAAACGGAGCGGGTCGAAGCGGAGCACGACGTAGAAGCAGCACAAAACGAGAGAGAGGGAGAGGAGGGTAAAGGAGTGAAGAGGAAGAGAGAGGAGGAGGAGGACGCACAAAGCACAGAGAAGAAAAAGGTAAACACTGAGGATGTAGTTTCTTACTGTTATTTGTCTAAATTTGTATTTTGCACTAAAATTGAAAATTGTCTTTTGGATTTTATTTCATTTCAAAAGCATATATGTATTTGTTACTTTGTTTTTTATATATTTTGTTGTAATGATTTAAATACCATGCAGCTACCTTATACACCACATGTAATGCAGGAAGTTTCATAAGTTCTCCTTCCTGTGCGTCCCGCAGTGTGAAGATGACGCCATGGCCTCGATGTTGGCAGACTTTGTGGCCTGTCCACCCGACGACGAAGAAGGGCCCTCTGGGTCAAACCAGCCCAACCCAAATTAATACTACCCCAGCGGTTAGCACACGGTTTCCATTAGTGATATTTTTACAGGTCTGGTTACCTCATTCCACTTCTCACTCTATATACCTTTTTGTGGTGTACAGAACTGTTCTTGGAGAAATGTTGCCTGAAGTTACATTTTTTTTAAAACGATTGCCAATATTCGGCTGCACTATTACAGAATATTCGCTGGGAAAAGGGAAGCGGGATGACATGATACACTGATACGTTAAGAATGGCAGTGGGGTTTAACAGCCAACCAGAGATAAAGCTATACATCATGTGAATCAAGATCTTGTGTCTCCTGTACAGTCTGCAGTGTACTACAGTCACTCTACAAAGTTCTCTCTGGTTTATATGTATCTTTTTAGGCTCTTTGTGTTGTCATCACTGTCATATGATAAATAAGTACTTGTAAAAAGATGATATATTATTGTTTTTTGTCCATGTGGCTTAATTTTGCAGTTCCACACTTTACACTTCACGCAACAGTTTTATGCTCTATATTCTTTATGAGTATACTACAATTTAAATTTTATGTTTATGATCATATGAAAATTTACTTTGAATGATATCATGTAGATTTCAATACAGATTTATGTAAATTTACCATCCCAGGGGGAAAATTATAATGCTATGGATAATAGACAACTACTGGCCATACTTTGTTGCTCTGTCACAGCACATAGAGCACACATGTCAAATTCAAGGCCTACCAAATTTGGCCCTTTACAATGTTTTATGTGGCCCTCTAATGCATTTAGCAGGTGATATTTGAGGCACGGCGTTTTAACTGGATTTGAACAGGTTTAGAAGGATTTGAATCAGATTTATTTTATTTGTTCATGAAATCTTAAGCCAGTTTTTGCTACAAAGATATATATATTAAATTAAAATTCATCTAAAACCGTACCAAATCCAATTTAAATCTGTTCAAATCCCACTAAAACCTGTATCCATAAAATGAAAAATTACTGTTAAACACAACTTTTGTAAAACTCAAATAAAGATGAAACCTCACATTCCAAATTTAACAGTAGCTTCCCAAATGTCACCATCTTCTGCCTCGGCAATGATTCTTATTTACTATCACGGCCCCTCACCACTTTTGAGTTTAACACCGTTGAAGTAGAGCATGGTCCATGTTGTTTAATATAGCATCCATTTTTCTATTACCTCACCCAGGTTGTCCAAACTTTTACATTCCCAAAGCCTACTTCCTTTAAAGAAAGCCTTTATTAGAACCATATTCTTTCCTCTGTCTTTATGGCAATTGTTTTTAAAGCAATTACATAAAGTGAACTTAAAAGGAGCAATGACAGTCTCTGCTGAAACTCCCATTTCTTTTATTTACATTCTCGGAGACCCTAACTGTTTTCTATTGCTCAAATTAAACATTTGTAAACTTTGTAAAGAGTGCTGTACTTGGGTCTCATGTTCTTGTGCCCCGGTCGCACATTTGAATGTAATCATGAATTCAGGACTGTCCAAATATGACTTCATCCAGCTGGGCCTCTCAGACAAGGCTCCACTATCCTGTTGCGACACACTCGGTTTGTCTTGGCCCATGTCGCAGCTCACCGAGGACCCCTCCCACACTGAGCTATGCACCAAGTGTGAGTCGAAACACTTCTTTATTGACATTATTCCTTTTCATTTGAGTTTATCTGTCCTCTTAACATTTAAATACTAGCATTAACATCATTTTCATGCTGTATTTGGGTGTTTTAGTTCTTTCTCAAAACAAGACAGGTTTTGTTCGCCCTTTAGATTCCTGTGTTTATCAAGTGTGACAAAACTACCTGTTTTTCCTTTCCGGCACCTTTTGACAGTGTAAATGCAGCTAAACGAATGCAGAGGTAGGCAGAACTTTTACTTGAGCACATATTTTGGCTTCTCATTTCACTCGCTCTTATCCTAACCATCTCTACCATTATTTGCCTCCGAGCTGTTTACAGGATTTCACCGTCCCCTCCTCTCCCACCTTCTCACATTCCTCTGATCAAATCTGTGCAACCCCCGCATTGCTCTAACTTCCCTTCTGCGGCTGTGGGTGTGTTTTCTCTTGACCTGATGTATGTGGCAGGTTGAGAGGAGGGAAAACAGTTCAGCGGCATGCGGCAAGTACATGATGTTCGTCGGCCGGATGAGAAGAACATATTGAGCAGAGGAATCGAGACCTGGATATAAACTGGACTGAGACAAAGGTGTGTTATTAGATTTTTTCCGTTACAATGGACATAAAAGTGCATTTAACACAGCTAAAACAGTATTTACAGCCTTTACCCCTCTGTTACCTCTCCAAAAGTAGCTGCATTGATGAATAGGTCAAGTTTTTTTTTTAAACTGTGCCTTTAAGTTACAAATGTAAAAGACCAAGTTGCAAAAATATGTGGAAACAAAGCCACTGCTCTGACAGAAATAGCTCTTGACAAAGTTCCCACAAACGCTGCTACTTAGTCTGCATTACATTTAGTTTTTGCAATTTAGTAATGTATGTACAAATAACAGACAAATGTGTAATGTTTGAAAAGGATTCATCTAATGTGTTTGCTGTTATTCCAGTGGAGATGTCACTGTCCAACTCTAATCTGCTCATTTGCATTGTTTTTTACATGTGTAACTAAAAAAGATATTCAAATGATCACAAACAGGAAAAACTGTCCTCAACACCAGCCTGTCCTTATCTGCACAAAGACCTTGCTGGTGTATAATAAAGATAAAAAACATCCTCTTTGATCATTGTGGTAATCTTTTTAATCATCAGTCTCTTGTGTTCTGATTACAGAGTGCAGGCAAAGGTGCTTGAGAGCAGAGACGTTTCTAAAGACTCCATGGACCCCGGCCAGGAGGTATCAATAGCCCCCACCACACATATTTATCCATATATAAATAAGAAAGATATTAAAAGTTTTAAAAGTAACTAAAGAAGACCCAAAAAAAATCACTTAGTCTTTTATGATAATGACAAAGTATGTACACATTTTATAACATGTAAAATGTTAAACCTTTTGTCCTAAAACTGTTCTAGTGCTTTTTATCTTAGACTAACTTTTTTCATGGCCATTTGTGTGAGCATAGGGATTAAATACAGTACATCAATACATTACAATAATACATTACTTCAATAATACATATATAAATCTACAGACAAACGTTGAATTAATTGTCTGAAACACAAATACTTGCAGTGCCCCTGAGTTACTTCTGAAAGTAGGCTTTTAACTAAACTGGATCTGCCCATGTGAGTAAATTCGTTTGCACAAACCACTCAGTTCCACTAAGCCCCATATTTTGTTGTTATCTGTTAAAAAATGCATTCGGTCATGTTTAATCAGCCCCAGTTTGAACAGAAACCCTCCTTGTGCAAGAACTTGGTTACAGTGACGAGGGGGAAAAAAAACATTTTAAACAGTGTGACAGTCCGTGAGCTATGTGCTGTTTTCCAGATGGAAACCTACACCGTAACCGTGGCAACAGGAACATCGGAATATGCAGGCACCAACAACTACATCTACGTGACCCTGGTGGGGGTAGACGGGGAGAGTGAGCGCACCCTGCTGGACAACCCCGGCCTGGACTTCTGTCGAGGAGCAGTGAGTGTTGACTTGTTGCACATTTGTTCCTGGACAAACACCATGATTTCTGGCCTTTTTTTTTTAACTCTCTCCATCAGGTGGACCAATATAAAGTGACAAGTCCCTCCCCTTTAGGCGCCCTGCTGATGGTGCGATTGGAAAAACAGAAATACTGGGTAGAGGACAACTGGTTCTGTCGCTACGTGACCGTCGAATCACCTCAAGGACTCAAATCGACGTTCCCCTGTTACCGCTGGCTTATCGGAAACACCAGATTGGAGATAAGAGAGGGAACTGGTAGGACAACACAACACTAAAACGTATTTACACACCCCAAAGTTTATATTCTTCACATAAATTCACTTCAAAATCTAAACAGACTCGTATTGAAGGTGAACAAGAATGTAACCAGAACAGACCATAAAACTCTAGTGTTCCTCCGCCTGACTGTCTGAACATGTTTTCTGTCGTTCAGCTAAGACACTGAAGGATGACTCTATCCCCGAGCTGTTGGCCCACAGAAAGGCTGAGCTGCAGGAGAGACAGAAGACTTACAGGTCCCACACAGATTCTATCCTAGTGCTTTGTTGTAAGTGGCCTCTTCACTGATGACGCTGTGTGTTTTCCAGATGGTTAAGCTGGGCTCCAGGCATTCCCCACTGCATCGACGCTAAAACTGAATCTGATCTACCCCAAGACGCCCGCTTTGACAACGAGAAGAGAAGCGATTTTGAATATTCCTTACATTTTGCGTAGGTGGTCCACATACACACAGATGAACTCGTAAGAAATCCTAAATAAATAACATAATGCTTAATAGTTCTTCATTTTCCTGATGTTTCAGATTGATAGAACTGTCTTTAAAGAAGCTCACCATCAGGTTTGGAAAGTCTTGGAGCGACTTGGAAGATTTCAGACGCATTTTCTGGAAACTCCGAAGTTCTATAGCTGGTGAGTTACATGTGGAACTAGCCGTTCAGTCGGTTTATTTATCCTCTTTGACTGGTGTCCTGAAAAGTGTCAGCTGACAAAAGAACTGGTTAAAAGCCTTTTCATCAGGTACTCGCAGTGTGTCCTAGTTTTTAGAGTTTCTGTTACATCGAGTCTATTCCAGAGTATATCGGACTATTGTGATATATAATACGTGTTATTGAACATAATGACCATGGTATTTTGAGTGTGATCTAAGCTGTCTTCTTTTACTGTTTCCACTTGAGCCAGAGTACTGTATGGAGCACTGGAAAGAAGACTGGTTCTTTGGTTACCAGTGTCTAAACGGCTGTAACCCAAGGATGATCCGACAGTGCACAAAACTTCCATCTAACTTCCCAGTATCGGCAGATATGGTGCAGAGCTCCCTGTCGCCCAAAACCAACCTGGACAAAGAGCTGAAGGTGCAGCGCCTGTTACCTTTGTCTGTAGAGGATTTCATCAAACAAAAGTTCTTAACACTGTCCTCTTCTTATACACATCTCTCCGGTCCAGGCAGGAAACATCTATCTGTTGGACTACGCCATCATGGAAGGGATCCCTGCCAACACCATTAAGGGTCAACTACAGTACATAGCAGCTCCCCTCTGTCTCCTGTACCAACATCCAGATGAAGGACTCATACCTATTGCTATACAGGTGGGTCGATATCAACACACTTTCAGTCAGTCTGTAAACAGGATGTAACCACCATTTCCATTTAAATAAATTGTTTACATGACATAGAGCACAAATATGTGAGGCCCACCAATGGTACGAGGTCTACAAAGTGGAAAATGCTTAATGTTGACGCGAGTAATGGTCATGTCAAAAGATTTAAGTGCTTGACATTTTACATATTTTATGGTGTTAATACAATTGCTCTATTCGTGGCTCATATCCCTGTAAAAAAGCTGTGTTTTTACTGGATGTTCTAAGCCATTTATTGAAATATGTACAAGGCTTAGGCAACAAACTAAAGACTAATATTGTTATTCTAACTAGATGATTTATAGATGAACCTTATAATATAATCATTGTGACTATAATAACAATAAACACTTACATTCAAGATATTGCCACAGACTTTATGTCATATTTGCATCAGCTCATGTTACAAAAAAAAATATGACACATGAAAATCACAGTAAATGCTTATGTTTTCTGACCCTATCTTTAGCTGGGACAGACTCCAGGGGAGGACACGCCCATTTTCTTACCCAAAGACCCTCCCCTGGCGTGGCTGTTGGCCAAGGCCTGGGTCCGTCACTCGGAGTTCCAGGTGTTCCAGCTGCTGTCTCACCTTCTCCGCACACACCTGGTGGTAGAGGTGTTCTGTGTGGCCACTCTGAGACAGCTCCCCGCAGTGCACCCCATATACAAGGTGTGTACATACAGATCAGTGAAGAGTTCCTCCATTTTGGACTATAATAGCGCATGCTCTTCAGAAAATTAATAAATAAGGACTGTTTCTAATTTAGCTCCTGACTCCTCATCTGCGCTACACGTTGGAGATCAACTGCAGGGGGCGCACACAGCTCATCTCCAGCGATGGCATCTTCAAACGGGTCTGACATCTAAAAATGTATCACATTGTTATAGCTGTGAATGCAACCAAGCCTTTCCACTGAAAAAATACAGAATTATATGATAAAGGAAGCTAAAGACTGCTATAACTAATATAATCGGCATTAAGTCTTTATTTTAGCTGATATTGTCTATGTAACTAGATTCACCAACTTGTGTGAAATAATTGTGCTATTGTAATGCTATTGTTTTTTGCACAGGTGGTGTCCACAGGGGGAGATGGCCTGCTGATTCTGGCTCAAAGGGAATACAAGGTGCTGACCTACCGCTCAATGCAACCACGCTACGACTTCACCGACAGAGGCGTCTATCGACTCCCAAAATATTTCTACAGGGATTACTCACTGCTGCTGTGGGAAGCCATACACAGGTAAAAAACACGTATGAGATGTGTGCACTGTGAAACCATTGCTATTTGGGGTATTTAAGACATGAAGACATTGGTTTGAACCAAACTCAGAGTCTGTCCTTTAACCTAGAGTTTCATTTAAAATTTTTCACTGTTTCAATGATGTCTGTGCACCTTTAAGGCACTACATTTTAACACATGCTGTGCTTGTCACTTTATTAATGTAGACCTGTGAAATACAAAAAAAAATGATTAAAGAGATCTTTTATGTTCTTTATTTACTACTTATTATCCATTTATCTGTAGCCTTTGTTGTTATTACTCTATATTTTATGTATCTTTTTATTTAAAATGAAGAGACTCTCCTCATACTATACTGTATGTGTCATATGACTTTTACTCTCATTTAACATGTCTAACTTCTTTTAATTACGTTGCCGAGGTAAATCCTCTTTTTTACAATAGAAAATGTCTTTCTTTACAAAGATGACTGAAGTAACTTCTGATATGTGCAGGAATATGTACAGTAATAAAAATAAAAGGCCTCATAGTATACCCAAAACAATGGCTCCACAGTATAGATTTTTTGTGTAAATCTGATTAAATTTGCTAATTTAACTTAGGCCACATTGGGGTTAATACACTACTTACAGCTACTATAACTGTTACAGAAACTATTTACAACTATCACTTGAGAACGTTTTTTCTTCAGTTTTGTTTCAGGAATTGTAAGCTTGTACTACAAGTCAGACCATGATGTTGAAGAGGACCAGGAGCTCCAGGCCTGGATCAGTGATATCACACAGGAAGGCTTTGCAGAGCTCCCCGACTTTGGTCAGACATCCTCTTTTTCCAGGCCTACATCTAACTTTTTCTTCATATTCATTCATATTGTGTATATGTTTAGGTCTGCCCAGTACGCTCTGCAGTCGAGAGGAGCTGTCCACTTTGCTGGCAGTGGTCATCTTTACGTGCACCGCCCAGCACGCTGCTACTAACAACGGACAGGTACCTTAAAATATCTTATAATCTCCAGTGGATGTGGACGTTGACTATTGAAACCATGTTTATGTTTCAGTTTGATTGGTGCGCCTGGGTCCCCAACACCCCCTGCACCATGAGACAGCCCCCTCCAACAGATAAGGATGCTGTTACCATGGATATGATTATGTCAACCTTGCCGGATGTCAGTCAGTCCTGTGTGCAGATGGCTATCACCTGGCACCTGGGTCGAGCGCAACCAGACGCTGTAGGTACACCTCCATTTGTGGGGCTTGGGAAGTACTTTTAAGGTCACCTATTAGATCTGTTTTCAATATTGTAGAGAGTGTAATGGTGTTTTTTAGAACTTGATGAGATAAAATGAATGGATAAATCTTTTTGTGTGGCATATCTTCTCTCTAGATACCAATGGGCCAGTACACGGAAAAGTATTTCACTGAGAGCCAGGCCCAAGAACTAATCGAAAAGTTCAGAAAGGAGCTGAAGGACGTTGAGGAGCATATCTCGAGTCAAAATGAGGGACTAGACTTGCAGTACCTGTTTCTTCTGCCCAGTCGCATCGAAAACAGCATCACAATATAGAAATGAAATGTATCATGTCTAAATCACTCTATGCGTGGTATATATATATCTATGTAATATATATGTATGTAATGTATTGTGTCCACAAATTGAAGTTTTTGTTCAGTAGGTTCAAAAATACCTCCTCCTCTATTATATTTTATCTTTTTTATTACAGTAAGAATGGCTTTTGTATTACTTTGTTAAAAATATATTAATAAACTTCAAAAAAAAATATCCTGGATAAATAAACTTTTTGCACAACACAATATAAAAATGCAATAATATCCATACTAGACTATTGCAAATACTGTACACACTCCATTTCAAAATATTTGGCTCATCGAAGACAGTGGTGCTACCAAATAGTTCTTAGAAATTTTTTGAAGTGAAATCTATACCTTTAACACAAGGATTAAATTCCATAGATCGCATTACATTCAGAAGCTCGTGTACCTACTTGCCTCCGAAACTTTAAAATCCCAGTATTTGAGAAGTCAGTGAAGCCAGCATCAGCCAGTAAACCTACGACCCCTCCCACTCCGTGTTATGATCTATTTATGGATTATAACGATTTATCTCAACGCTATTAAACTCGTGTTACATCATTATTTATATTTATATCCATTCTGGAGTATGTTTCCGACCCTTTTCGTCACACTGAGCGGATGAACGCCTTTGTTAGCCCGGTGTGAGCTCCTAGTAGCAGCTAGCTAACTGGAGTTAGCATCTTAGCAGCCACATTCATTCAGGGCATTGTCGGCTCCAGTATAAACAATACTTACAGTCTATGTTGTTACCGAAGAAACGAAATGACATCAGCTTCAACTAAAGTAAGTAATTTCAGATATAACCCTCTGGTCTCATTAGAATCTGGTTTATACCTGTGTTGTTAGATATTAAATAGTAAAGCCATGCTACAGATCAGAAGGAATGATTGGTAGCATATCTAGGCTACAATTAAATGCAATAAAAACAATGTAGAGGTAAAAGTAATTTTAAACCAATTGCCCTCTGTCTTGGAGACTACTTTGTCTTGGACAGACTTTTTTGAGATGTACACTAGGCTACAGCAAGTAACTAGTGGGCTGGACATATACTGATGTAGTCTTCAGTAGACAGCGAAACTATGACAGGTGGTTAAAGTTTGTTGGGAAAAAATGAATAAACCTGGATTTGACTGTGACTTAAGTTAATATTATTAAAAAAGATGTGGATTGTGTTTTTTTTAAATACTGCCTTAAAATGGTCCATGGATTTGACTTTTGTACTTGGTGTATTGCTCCCACAGGTTGGAGAGATCTTCTCTGCGGCTGGAGCAGCCTTTACCAAACTGGGAGAACTGACCATGCAGCTTCATCCAGTTGCCGACTCCAGCCCCGCAGGGTAAAGACCCTCATATGTCTGGTATTCTGTATGTTTGTCTGCGTAAATAATCTGATTCTAATATTCCCCCAGAGCTCAGCCAAAGAGCACTGCAAAAAGGAAGCTATATGAAGAAGGCTCCCTGCTGGGGTCCTCTGATGGGCCTAAAAAGACCAGTAAGAAAAGTTCAAATGCTGCCATGGCAAGACAGGGCAGCCTAGTCACTGTGTCCACTGGTCAGGTGGTGAGCACATCTGGAATTCAGAGTCCAACCTCAAGCCAGGTTCCTTTAAAGAAACAGAAGACGGCAGGTGAGCAAAACCTCCTCAATATAGTAAAAAAGTCTACCGCATTGCCTCCAAAATGATCTTGCTGTGTGTGTATAGCATAGTCTTTCACAGCTAAAATAATTCCTATAAAACTGCTGTGTACATTTTTTTTTTCATTTAAATGGTTCAATAATTAAATTGGCTAGAAGCTTGTTGTGTATTGTTTCTGCCTGAGTTTGTAGGAAGTAGGGTCATGTCACAAACTTTTACATTGGAGTATTTGCATTGAGACATAGGCTTCTGCTGCTGATACTTTTGATGTTCTTTCAGTACAATGCACAGTATACCCCTCCCTGTGAAATCTATCATTATAGAAGTACAAATTTAACAGAATCAGAATTACAAGTAGACTCTTCAGGGGCCTTTTGATTTCTGTATGTTCTTTCATATCAAGGATAGTGTGCAGTATTCTGTTTATATCAATGTGATTTGTACTGACAGTCAGTGTATCTTGTTTTGTTTTAGACGTGACTCTCAGCGCCCTGAATGATTCGGACGTCAACAGCGATCTCGTGGACATCGAGGGACTCGGTGAGGGATCCAACTCCAAGAAACTAAACAACTTTGACCAAGGTTCATGTCATTTAGGTTGAATGTGTGTACAATAGTAAAACCAAATTGACTTATTTAGAATATGAGCCACATTTTTTTTTGTTTCTACAGATAACTTAAACCTGGACTCCAGTCTCATCATGAATCCCAGTGACATTCCTCTGCTCTCCCGCTGACTTCCTGTGTTTTTCAATTGTTTCTTTCAAATATTAGAAAGAAATACCACCCCATGTGTAAATAATTAGGTTTTATTATTTTTATAGAAAAATATCTATCAGTATTATGTTCACAGCAGGAAGAACAATTGTTGTTCTGAAGGGTCTCATTAGACTGTTCTCTTGTTTTATTAAAGAGTACCTCTCTTTTTTCTCTATTTCTTTGTTGTGGCATCCCAAAACTAAGGTAAACTCACTTTATGTAATGAATTTATATGACTATTTGTGAGACTAAAATTACACTTTTTTCAGTGTAGCATCATTTTTTTAATCTTTTAATACATTTAAAACAAGGCTTGGGTGATGCATTCTGATCCAAGATAAGTCTTGCTGCTGGAAGGAAGAGTAGTAAGTACCTGACTGAAACAGCACATCACACACTGGTAGTGCACATAGGATATACCAGTAATGACGTGCTGCTAGAGCCTGACACAATTCTGTCCTCAACACTTTTCAATTAATATATTCAAAAATTGTAAGTGAAAAAAACACAGCACAAACTGTTCCTAGATGGTGCCATTAATTGAATCCACATTCTCATATTCACTTGCATATTTAATACTGCATTTAGGTTTTCATTCCACTATTACATTATTTATTGTATCAAAAGACATGAATGAACAGGTGTACAGAGGGCAGAGTGGGTTCCTCACATCAGGGTCCGGATGTGACTTCTGACACTGCAGTGGGACCAGGGCTCACAGTGGCAGCACATCACGATTTGGAGATATTGATTCAGCAGAAATCTGCAAAACATGACGTGCTGCTAGAGCGTGCCCTGGAGATCGGCTGCTGTGTTCCATGTTTGCAGTGATACCTAAAACACCAAAATAAAGCAATATCTTACAACTTTGGACACTGGAAATGAGCCAAAATTGATGCCTTCCAAAAGAATCAGCCAGTACACATCTACAAGAGGTTCATAATAACGCAACTGTCCAGTTTGATATCAATTTGAGGAAAAAGTCTTTTTTTTTTTTTTTTTTATAAGTAAATAATAGAATGGATCCCATGCGAGTGTGCATAACATGTTTGACTACATTTATTTAGGCCTAACTTACTTTTTGCTGGTTAACAAATAAGGCCAAATTATTTAAAAAAAAAAAAAAAAAAAAGATATTTTCTTTGAGCTTTTTACCAGCAAAACCTTAAACCCCATATGTAGCCTATGATGTAGCCTGCAGAAAATTATATAGATTTGATGACAATATACATTTTGCTTTATTTAAACGATTCAAAGCTGATCTCTAAGTCAAATAGCCTTCATTACGACGTTTTCCACAATTTACTCCTATAGCCTCTAACTGTTGCCAGGTTTATTGGAGAGATTTTAGCACGTAGGGTAACATTGGTCTACCTTTGGTACAGGACGTAACTTAATAGTCTATGATTTAGAGTTACATGTCCTAAGTCTCTGATTGTAAGGGCTATTTTGTCGCATGTTTTGAAGTGGGCTGGGGTCTTTGGGAGGGGGCTGTGTCTGGGGGAGTGTCCGCTCTCTTAACTCCACGTCGTCTATTATTTGGAAAACTGCTACTGAATGAAAAATAAAGCAGTTGCTAGTGGTTAAAGTTGGGTTTTGTGAATACAGTGTGTATGATTGACTAAAAAAAAAGCATTAGATGGTTTATAAGAGTAAAAGTGGACAATTTGACTCGCGCAAAACTAAGAGGGGTCCGGCCATTGTTTAACCGTAATCCGTTACATCAAAGGAACACGGCGTTCAGTTAACACCAGCCGTTACAAACGAGCCACACCGTCACCTAGCAACACATATCTAACAATAAACTGACTGCTTTTTCTTACCTTTAAAATTATTAAATAAAACATACATAAAAACACTTACCTTCGGAAGGAAAAAAAATCCAACCGTAAAAAAATGATTTAAATATTTCCCGTAATGTTGAGAAATATTCTTTAAGTGTTGTGTAAAAAGAGTTTGAAGGAGAAGTCTTTCTGTGCGCGAGGAGGATTTGAAAGTGGCGCCAACATCCTCCGCCGCCCGGGTCCACATCCGTCACACACACGCACACACACCGCGGACACACACCGAGCCAAACGGCCACGCATCTATAGTCGACCTGCATCAAATTGTCCCTCTTCCCCAGCCCCACAAATCCCCGGGTCTCAATCTCGAAAATATAGCTTCTGTGATTTTTATTTATTTTATTTCATTTATTATTATAACCGTCGCTGCTCCCCCTGGGCCGCGGTGCAGGTCGGGAAATCGAGGAGCAGTTTTGTTTTGAATTTAGAAGCGGGGACGGGACACAGGAGGGAAATGGCGCCCTCTGCTGGACAGCGTACGTAAAGATAGGTTATCGATTTCAATTTATAGTTTATCAGGAACATAATTCATGGTTTAAGCCATTTGGCTTGCTTTTACTGTTTAAACTAAACTAAACTACAACAACTAAAAATGTGGTTCAATTTGTCATTTTTTCATTATATGTGACGTATAACACATTAAGAAACATCTATAACCTATTACAGCACTGAACTTGCTGTGAGTAATAAGCAGCACTGTCAACCCCATTACTTTACTTCAAAATGTAACCCCACATTTTGTGTATTAATCTGCTTGTGCAATATATAATGTAATTGTTTTTCATATGCAATTCATATAAGAAGTTAGTGTCCCAATAACCTTTGAGCCTTGTTGCCAAGGCAATATCTATGGATATTGACATTACTCCACAGTGTTTGTAGCTAAGTTGCTATTAAACTACAGAAAGACAATATACAGGAATCTGTTATGTTAATAAGTATATCCTACACTCATTTAGCAAAATGTGTCTTCTTAGACACATATTTACAAAACCACTTTGGTGTAAAAATTAAGCAACTGAATAGTTTAGTTGTAGTCATCTGGACATACAGTAGTGTTAAGGCTTCAAGACATGAGGTAGGTTGGTGTATATAATCCTAGCTAGCACTTAATTCTTATGATTAAGTCTTGGGGATAAGAAGAAAAAGGTCAAGCATAAACTTTAGATCCACATACACACTTCTTAGCTACTTTCATACACTATGACATGGATGAATGAGAACCACCACTCTCAGATGCAGCAAACTGTATGTAATAAGGAACTGTGCAACAATGTAATCAAACAATTTATTTTCAAATTAGATCGTAGGCTATTTTTATAGTTTTACCAGGGTACACTTTGGCAGGAGCAATTTTAAGCACCATGGTCTATATTTCAGGCAAAACAAACCATTCTGCAGCTCCACACAATCTAGAATATGGGTGAAAACATTCTGCAGATTGGATTGCTCCTCCATTAGGTAAGCTTTTTTTTCCCATCACTGCATATTCACCTTATTAGATTGTCAGTGTACCAATTAACAGTTTTAATTAAATTTTTACATTCTTTCCTCAGACAGACTTTGATAGTAAAAGACAACCCCAATTACACATTTATTATCAATAATTTATGCATTTTGTTAAAACATTTATTCATGTGACTTGTGTTCGGTTAATGTCTATTATGGCTCTTCTTTCCTGGCGTCCTCTGCAGCGTCGGCCTTGGTCCTGAGCGGCACCAGGAGCCCGGCGTGCTGCTGTAGGTTGGCGTTGACGGCCTCACAGCACTGAGCTCCGCCTTTGTCTTTGGTCAGGAAGTAGAGGAGGGCGTTGAGCCAGGCGTTGAATGACGCCAACGGCCGGGTGATCTTGTAGCACATGGAGACCATTGTCATCGTGTGACAGGGTACACCTTTGGTCATCTTCAGGAGGAAAAAGATGGTTCTGGTCACATGGAACGGGAAGAAGCACAGAGCAAAGAGGAGAGTGATGGTGATGATCGTCTTGATGGATTTGCGTCTGCGGTTGGCGTACGGGGAATGTGCCCCAAGGAAAATGGACATCCCTTCATTTCTCCCAGGTGCTCTGGACGATCTTAGCCCATTGCTTCCTCTTCGTCCAGCACTGTTTGACTTATTCCTGTCCGCACTCTCATAGCCACTCTCTCTTGGATGTCTGCAAGATGGCGGCTTAGAGTGCAAGGTTCTGAATATGGTCAAAACAACATGAGAGTAACACCAAGCAATGATGGTGAATGGTACAAAGAATCCTAGTAAATGGAGAGTGATGCCATACGGTACGTAAAGAGAAAACTCCTTATCTATAGCGTCGTCCCAACAGTTTTGGTACTCTTCAATAAAACCTATAGGCCCACGATGGCTGCTAGTCCCATTTTTCAAGGAGACTTCCCTGATTTGTCCATTAAGTTGGCTTGAGTTGCCACTAAAACTTGTCAGTCTTGTCGCATAACCAGTTTGGGCAAAGCGGAAGATAGGGCAAGTCAAAGCGAAAACGACAGTCCAGACTAGAACGCATGTGGACTTGACCGCCTTCTTGGTCTCCAGCGTGATGGTCTTCATGGGGTGGCAGATACCGAGGTACCTGTGGACAGAGATGCAGGTGAGGAAGAAGATGGAGCAGTAAAGATTAAAGTAGAAGAGAAAACGAACCAGGCGGCACATGAAGTCCCCGAACACCCAGCGGTCGCGCATTATGTAACTAGCCACGAGGAACGGCAGCGACAGGCCGTACATGAAGTCCGTGGACGCCAGGTTGACCATGTAGATCAGCGACGCGTTCCAGCGCCTGGTCTGCCGATAGGAGCGGTACAGCACCACCGAGTTGAGAGACAGGCTGAAGATGAAGGTGAAGGAGTAACAGATGGGCAGGAAGATGTACTTGTAGGACTCGTCGATGTTACAGGACGGAGCCGACTGGGCGGGCAACGCAGGGGTCCATGTGAAGTTTAAGAGGTCAGAGAGCGGAGAGGCACTCGCGTTGGGATGAACTTCACCTTTAGGCGCCATTTTTGGGGAGTTTAATTATTTTCTGGAGAGCGACAAGTGGAGTAATGTCGTAGCCTTTGTCTTAAAGAGTCCTCCAGCTATAACCTTTTTCATCCTTGTGTTGGTTTCCATTTGTTTATTTGCAGGAGTACTTCCCAGATGGCCAGGTCAGAGTGTCTTGCTAGAAAATAAAGAAGAAGACAATGGATTTTGAGAAGAAACTTAAAAACTAAAAACAACATAAAATAACATGCAACAAATTTTTGCAGTTCTGCTTGGTTTTCTGATCCGGTGTTTGATTAAATCCATGAGAATGCATACTTTTTTAATATCTGGATTGAAAAGCAGATTCAAATGAGAGCTAGTCATCGTTTTTATTAGCATTAGGTGCAGTAAGTATGTCCATTTAAGGGCGTAGGTGTGGTTTTGGTCACATCTGGTGGCAAAAATACAGATTGCAATTTTACACCTCATACCCCATCTTCTGTAGCTACGGTAACCTTGCAGGGACCCACTATTGTTGATGAACAAACCTAACAGAAATAGATATCATAGTGACTTCACAAATGTGCTTCTCCTCCAGCTGTGATCATTTTGTCTGCTTTGTGCTAAGTTTGTTTTCAATGTGCCCTGCCAGGAACACAAACAGGAAGTTATAAAACTGCTTTTTACAGATTTAAATGTCTAATTTTCCAAGATAGACAAATTCATTTAGGGTTATTTGGAGTAAATAATACACTTTTCAAAATATATTATTGGCAGATATTTTCTGTTTTGTTCAAATTTCAGATACTGCACCATTAAGTTCTCCTAAAAGCATTTCTTCATTCATTAATACACTCTACTATGACACTAAAGCTCATGATGGGCCTATTCTGTCCTCTAACTCTTTTAACTGACCTCTCCATTATATTTCTTTTATGTATGCTGGTTATGGTTGCTAAGACTCTTCTTTTTTCTTCATTTCTCAGGGACTTCACAGAAAGAGGCTTGACGGGACACTGGACGTTGCTCAATCTGACCTCCTGTGCGCCGCTGGACGTGCTGCTTGTTTGCCTTCCTGTGCACAAGGGTATGCTGCTGATTCAGTCCCTTCTCACCCCATTAACTCACCAATAAGTAACCACACTTCCCCACTGTCTCATTCACTCCCCATCTTTCAGATATTTTATTGCACAGTCCCCCTAAAACTACACTTTTTTACACCCATTTGCACGGGTTACATTCTTGTTTTCGGTTTCATCTTGATCTTATCTGCTCCACTTTTTTTTTTTATTGTCACAGATGTGGACGCTGGAGCATCTCACTCAGCTGGAGCCGTCCATATTAGGATCAGCACACAGACAGGTGCAGCCGAGTGTTCTTGTGCTAATGCTCAGTGAGCCATTGGCAGCTTATACCAGCACTATTGAGCTCAAGTAAATAGGGGTAATGCGTCAACCAGTAACATAACATGTTTAAGAACCACACATGGAACATGTTAACAAGGATGTATGTCCTGTCTTAGTAAACCAACACTAATTAGCCAGGTTAATGTGAATGTGCTAATAATTAATAGTTCAGTATTTGTAGTCTAGTGATTTTAAAAGCCTGACAATAGCAATAAAATGCCTTAAATGTTGTTAGACACAAGATTATCATTTTTCTATCAAAACTAGTGATGAGGAGAATTGGCAGTATTTTTGATTATTTGTATTAATTGCCTAAACTGAGTGGAAGTTTCAGAACAAAAAAAAAGGCTGCTGAGTTTAAAAATAACCATGTCTCATGAAGCATGAGGAACACACTGAACGTGGAAATGAAACAGCCTTGAACTCATAAATACCAACATCACTGCAATCTGAGCTTACCTGTGCCGTGGCAGTCTCCATATGGCTCATGTCGTCTCTGCCCCATTTAAATTATGGCAAGAAAATACATAAAACATCCAAAAAACATGATGGGGCAAGTATAGACAGCTTTTAAAATAAGTCCTTTGGTGGGGATCTTCTAATCCGACAGAGGTCACACTCCAGGTTTAGTGGTGGTGTGGCCCATAACTGACCTTGACCAGTTTGGCCACTTCAGTTTTCACTCTTTTCAGATCCTTCTCTTACAATCCCACTGGTTTCTATGGGAACCCAGTCCCTCCCTCCATGTGTCATCCAATTCCTCTCCCCACTTTGTCTGCGCGCATGTGACGGCTCTCGCTCGGTTGAATGTTTTGCGTATAACAAGAAATAAAACGCCTTATATTTGGTTCAAACATGTATTTACCCCAAACATTTGTGCCACTGCATTAGTGTTTTTAAAAAGGCTTACAAAACTTTTAACTTAACATGACATTAACAGATACAATACAAGATAGACAATGATAAAACATCATGTTACACATGGAAAATTACTCAATGACATGCATGACTATGACATTTTGACATATGCTCCCATTAAATACAAATCTAATAACCTAACACTTACAATGAGACAACTTGAATAGCAGCTTCTTCTCTTACGTCCCTTTAACGCAGCACAAAACTGCATTTGAAAATATTACTTAAGGGTACTGTATGAGTATGAATCTGCATTTAAAAGGTGCTTATTGCGATTCAATTGGACATAATTGACATTCAAAAGGAAAAAAAAAACAGGACTGCATCACTAGTGGTCAACAATCTCATACCTTGAAAATACTAACGCTCCCAAATCCCAACCAAGCCAGCACAGCTGCCAGAGATCACTCACAGGGCTCTGCGTTTAATGTGTGCCGATAAAAGACAAACAACAAACAATACTGTGCAGTCCGAAGTCCTTTTGGGCAGAGACATTCTTTCAAGTGTTTGTCCGCTCCAGATGTTCCTGAAAGCATCTGTGCCCTTATCTGATTCGAAGAAAGTTCACCGAATTTGACACAGGTCCAAATGTTTTGGAACAAGTCCCGAATAAAGATCACATGTGAGTTCATATTGATGTCAGATCCTGGACCTCCAGCAGCATGGCGTCCTGTTCTGTTCTCAGCTGGTCCCGAACTTGAAGCAGCCCCACCAGCTCTGAACTGAGGTCTAATGTGGACACATGAATTGTTCAGGAAACAACAAGGACAGAATAGATTTTCATTGTGTGTGGATGTGTTCATACCTTGTATGGTTTGCCTGAGGGAGGTAGAAAGTTTATTTAACTCCTTAATAGTGAAGTTTTGGAGATCACTGTGTTCCAAGTGCCTCCTCTGGACGTCAGCATCTTTACGAGCTGAAGACTGAGACAAACAGTTAGAGTGAGCATTGATATGACTATTTAAATTAAGATAAATAGAGACACATCTAATGAAAAGTGTAGATCCTATGTTAATGGACCTATTCCTTCTGTATTTTTCCTTGTAATTAAACCTGAAAGAATCAGTTTCCTTCACTGAGTCTTAACCACATGCTATAATTTACACTTACACAGCAACTGTTACTGACAGCAGAACAACTTGTCTATTCACTCATTATTAATGAATACGTGTTTCTAAAGGGAAATGCTTTGCTAATAACAAGTGCAGAGGCCCTCATGTGATGCAATGCAATTAAACTCCTAAAAGGTGGCCAAACCATATGTTTTAATCCTACATTATCTATCAATGAGCACTGAGAGAGCAAAGATCCAGAATAAAATAAAGCGCTGGGTTACACTGTGAATGTTTAAAGGTGAACAGTTGTATTGGACAGTGGTCTTACCGATGTCTTAGGGTCTGTTCTCAGTCGGTCCCTCAGGTTCCGTAGAGTATTCCTAAAACCTCTGGATGATTTGGGTCTCTCTGACTTGCCCGTCTTGGAAGACTTTGCCGACTTGCTTGACTTGTCCGACTTGGCTGAAGGCTGAGACAGATTCTTTTGAACTTGAGCAGACCCCTGAACAGCCAAGAGAGTTTCGAACATGAGTATTTTCAGTGAACACAGAAAATGATAATGACAGAGATGTATACAGCGTTTACCTTGGCGTTTGTGCCGTCCTTTTTACTGAGGTCTGTCTCCTTCTCCTCCTCTTCCTCACTCTCACTGTTGTTGATGAAGCAGAGCTGCAGGTTCATCTGCGTCTGCAGACTGAAGGCACCCTGACCGTTACATATATTTATATACAACAAGCGTATATAAAACCACATGTGTGTAGGTGCGTACCGAGAGGTGAGAGCCAGCACGTGGCTGTTGCAGGCGTCATCTCCGTCGTCCCAGCTCTCTGCTCTCCTCCCTCTGTCCTCCATCCAGCCTCTGTCCAGTGATCCTCCAGCCTGACAACACATCTGCTTTGTTATTACCACATTAAACATCACAAAGAGAAGTGGACTTTTTCATTTTCTACTTGCTGGTGGATAGGACTTTTCATTGCATTTAGAGATGTTTATTTTGCTTAATTTTTTGTGTACAAAATAAAAAGAAATCCAGTATTAGACTAGTCCTTTTACCTATTTATTATGCTATTTTACTTGAGTCAAGAACTTTTGCTTGAGTACATTTGACCTGATGGTGATGTGAATTTCCCTGCGTTAAGACCTTTGCGTTCTTCTCCTTCCGCTCCTCCTCTTGTTTCTCCAGCTCGGCGATGCGCAGACTCAGAGCCTCCCAGTGCATGATGGGGAGCCCCTCGTTGTCCTCATTGTAGCCCTCCTGCCAGAGCAGCGTGGCCCCCTCGGAGTCTTCCTCCTCCTCCTCCTCTTCGTCGCTGGTTCTGTCGTTCTCGGCCTCGTTGCTCTCCTTCTCGTCCCGCTGCAGCCTCTCCTTCTCCCCTTCCATCTCCAGCTGCACAAGTAAACCGCTCGAGTTAGATCGTGACACAAAACATTGAATCACCACAGCATCCTCCTTTTACTGGTGACCTTTAGAAGATTTTTTTTTTTTAAATAAGTAGTGGATACAAGGACAAGGATTTCCTGATCCTTATTGGCCTTTACCTTGTAGTTTATGTCCGGGCTAGATATGGGTGTCATCTTAGCCCTTAAAATGAGTTGAAGATAAAAGATAAAGTTGCATTGTGGGAGTAGATTTAGTATATTTGATGAAACTCAACCAAGTAAACGCAATGCCACTGTTTTATTGACAGTAAACACAAAACAAGAAAGTATTTAAAACATGTTCCCAATTAAGTAACAGTCTCAGATTGACTGTAATTACATTTATGGTTAAAAAGCATGCAACTGAAAATCAATGAAGTGAAAAGTCTATGGATAATTATATTGAAGTTTGCTAAAGTCAAGTAATAACCTACTATTATATATAATTATTTTCTTGGTATGTTCTTTATAAGCAGAGTATTAGGCTATATAGAAACACAGCACATTTATTTGATATAAAAAATATATATATTTTTTAATTATTATTTATTTAATATGGACAACACTAATTAAATTGTGCTATTGACACAAAGTGACAATAAAGCTTCAGACTCTTTAGGAATCAGGAGTGGGACAAGGAGGACTGTGATTCTTACTTGCTTTAAACCTTTTTGACTTGTGTATGTAATCCATACTATATTTATTTTAATGTGAGTAAGCCATTTTAGTCTAAGGTTAAGTTTTTGATCTAAAAAGGGAGGAGGGAATGCAAGAAGTTACAGGTAATGGGAACTTCTAAAACCACTGTAAAAATGAATTTACTTACAGAAAAATGACCTTACCGCTTTTCTAAACTTAGTAATCCAAAGGTGCTCGTCGGTGTTGGCCTTTTTGGGAGTGTTGCCTCATATCCTACCTCCTTCTTCCTCAGACTATCCTTCCCTTACTGTCCATCCGAGGTTTACTTTCCTTGTCTGAAGAAAAGGGAAAAAAACTCTCCAAAGCAGCGGTCTGGAGCTTGTATGTGTCAGCCTAAACTTTAAACTCTACGTGGAAAAGGAATTCACACGTTAGAGGCTGTTACAATGCAAGAATTTCCCTCACTTGAAAGTCGAACAAAAGACTAAACTTGAGGAATTTCACGCACACGGAACGATTAGTCAATTTCCATTTAGCAGACGCACTTCCGGTTTACGTTTAGAGTTCTTCTTCGGGACTTTTTCATTTTTATTTTGTCCTTTGCATACGTACTTCTACTTTCGATGTTCTTTGCACTGTTTTATATATCTACAAAGTGCTTGTTGTAGATCAGTCGCTAAATGTGGAATTATAAACTCAAATATGTGTAACTGTGCAGTTTAAAGTTAGCGCTCTGTTTCCGTTTAACTTGAGCTAACCTGAAGTAGCTTGACTGCTCTGAGACAACAGTGAAGGCGGGGTCTGCCGTGTCCTGTGGCTCTGGTTTTCTAATGTGAAATGTGAAAAGAGCGGTTGTGGTAGCCTTAGTTTACAATATTTAACATATATTTAAACTGTGCTGCTTTCTAAGATACTGTAAGGTTTATTTTTCTTCACATTAAAAAGTCAATGCATCAAAATACTGAACAGTAAACGTCCCAAACCACCCCTTGTTGTTTCGACAGTGGCCAGGAGGTGGCGGTGTAACTCTGGGCTAACATGAATGTGATGCTCAACGCAGGAAAAAAGAAAAACAAAAAAACAGTTTTGTTTTGCATAAATTAAAGTAAAAGAGTGTTGGAATCTGACTTCATGTAAAAAGCATCTCTGTCTATGTGCTATGTTTATATACCGATAATGTAAAGGAAAATCTAATTTTGTTTCAGTGAAATTGTCCCTGCAGTGGGAGAAATCCTGTTTAAAGAAGTGCAAATAACAACTCCGTTAGGCCTACAAAACTGCATTATGGTTAACTAAGTCTGTGAAATCACAAAGAAGAAGACAGGATCCCCAAAATGTGCAAATTAACTGCTTTATAATAGTTACTTTTTTCCAGGGGAGGTGTGTGTGTTAACTATTGATAATGTAGCTGTACATCATATTATTCAAATTAAGTTATTGATAACTATAAGAATTTCCTTATGGGGATAAAACATTTTCTTGAATGTTGTTTTTGACTGTACTCTTTTTGCATTTGACGGTGACTTTTATTCTCTGGTAAATCTGTGACTACCTGCCAGATATTGGAGAGTAAAAAGAGAGTAAAAAAAAAAAAGGCCGAACCATGTTGGACAGAAGCAGCAGGGTGTCTTTATTTCTGTTGCTATAGCTTAACCAAGTCAGCATTCATGATACACAGAGACGTACTGGGAACACTTACAGTACTAGTGATCAGAACAAACAACAGTGAGGCAGAGGACTGACACACAGTCAAATCAACTAAAAAAGCACAAGAATAAGGTTTATGGCACTCATTTCAGTTTATACTTAGAATAATATTGCTTCAAAACACAACCTCTATCCATCATCATAGTTATATTTCCATTGCATTTAAATATCAAATATATTCCCTAACTTATGTATTTATGTTATTGCTAACATCAAACATAAAACATTACAGATATATTAGTTACTCTGATAATAGCTTTGTTGAAAAGTACAAACTTTACAGAAAATAACAGTCCGAGTTTGGCAGGACACGAGGGCATGCATGGGTTCTGTAGTGGAAGGCCAAGGGAAGGGGTCGGGGCTTATAAGCGTGGTCTCCCATTGGATGGGAAGAGCTGTCACTCACACTGCCAGTCATACATGCATTCGTTACTGGTATGTTCATTGTCAGGTACAATCGTGTTTTTGTTTTTTTTTTGTTTTTTTTCTTTTTTTTTAAGCTAGACTACACTACTCCAGTCCATAAATAGGAGCTTTACATGCCGACAAGAGTGCGCTTCACTGGGACAGCCATCAACCAATCACAGCGCGGAAACACCTTCCTCCCAGTGTTTACATGAAAATGGTAACAAACCGGACTGATGATATAGTGGTTATAGTAGTAGACACGAACATTTATTAAAGGGAGGAGACACAGATAACACGTAACACACACACAGGCAGTCAGGGCAACGGTCAAGAGCCCATTCTCTACATGTGACCACACACATACCTCCAATATATATTCTTCATTTTGTGTGCACTAGGTGGCAACTTTTTTAAAGTTTGTTGTTATGAATGGGTGAAAAACATGACTTACACTGACGAGATGATGACCTAGGCCTACTTTAAGTTTACAGAAAGATTTTGATTGTTCTAAAAAATACTAAAACGTATCATCTACAATGGATTTGGTTCCTTAAACACACCTCACAGGTTCTTGTAATGTGAAGATGAGGATGAAAGACAATGACAAAAGCCTGGCACAACATTTTTTGTATATGATTGACCCTTTGTTGGAATTTTGTTTGGTTATTGCAACCAATCAGAGTGTCCCATGGCCTTAGCAACCAGTGTCTCCACCCTCAAACTTTGCACCATTAGATTACTTTGGAGAAATAAAGTTCAAGCATTAACTAGTGATTATTTAAAGTTACAGTGGACAACTGTGCAACAAGGAAGCTAATGCTAACAACTTTAAGATTATTTGTGATTTTCATTTGTTTACTTTGCTGAAGCATTTTCAGTTTGTTGAGTTATGCAACAGTGCATTTCTTTGGCTGTCATCTTTAATCGAATCACCCGACCTCCACCACTCCTTCTCCCTCTCTCTGCTCCCCTTGTCCCTAGCTTTTCCGCATCCATCCATCTATCCATCCATCCAGTGTTCCTGTTAGCTGGCAGGCCAGAGGCTGAGCCAGCGCTCTGTCACATTATCCTGCGGCTCAGTGAATTACTCTGCCTCCATTAGACTAACGAGAAAGCACAAGGAAGGAGCAGGGAGGGGGGTGGTGGGGGAGGGGAGGAAGGATGGATGAATGCGGAAGAAGAGTGGGCGCGAGATGACAAGTAAGAGAAAAGTTGGAGGAGATGGAAGGGGGAACGGGACATGATAAAGAGGGAACAGGAGTGAGATGGAGGAGGGCAGGAATGAAGGATGAAAGGGGGAGAGTGTAGAGGAGAGGGGCTAGGTGAGGTGGAGACGGAGAGGACAGCTGGAAGATTAAAGAGGACGAAGATGGAGAGGCGGGAAGCAGGGAGGCGACCAGGGAGACACAAGGACAGAGGAGAAATGAACAACAACATGAAGGAAAGAGAGGAATAGAATGAAAAACTTCAACCACAGCTTTTGACAGTGAAGAGGAGTGGACTAAGAAAGTGTGATGTCAAAACACAGATTATATGATGCCATGGCGAGCTTTGGGAGCCAGAAGTTTGGAAAAAGGTGCCATTTTATGAAACAATAGATAGACAATTGAACTCCCTTCAATGGGTTTTAAACCATACAGGGTATTATTTTAAAAAATATTAGGAAACAAATGATGCCCCTCAAAAGACAGTCAGACTATATAATATAATGATATATAATATCAAAGAAAGAATACTTAAAACTTAATTTAACCAAACAACAACTATAGCTGCAAGCAGCAATGGCTGGCTCTTACCCTCTGTTGCCCATTGCTGGTGCTATTGATCTGTCTTTCCATCTGAGGCTTCTTTCTGCCTGTGAAGTGGCAGGTCAATGGGAAATTGCATTTGAGAGTTAGAGCATTCTTACTAATTGGGACCATGGTCTTGACAACACAAAAGACAAGGCGTGACCTCAAAAGATGTTGATGACATGCTGGATGTGTGTAGCATATTTCTATAATAGTTTATATTTTACATATGGAAACCTGTGATATGGCTTTACACATCAAATGCCCATGTTTAGCAGAATGTGACAGAAGACAGCAGCAGAGACTGTAACAGAAATGACAGACTAAAACATACAACTTTTGAGTCCAAATAAATCCCTGATGTGGTGGAGAGGCTGTAGAAACACAACGACAGAAACAAAGGTGAAGCCAGCACTGGTGCACCGTCATGGACCTTTGAGATTTGATTCAAGCCACACCCATACACACACGCACACACACACACACCCGAGGTAATGACACAGCTTTGACATTTCAAATACTTCTCCGCACTGATGACGAGTTCCCTCCATAGACCATCATTTCCATAGAGTCACAAACAAAAAAACCTTAAATAAATAAATATATAAATAAATAATAAATTCACAGTGCTCGTGACTCTGATTACTGAATCCAAAAAGCTTTTGGATGAAGTTAGACTTCACTGAGGGACTATGGAGGAAAATGGCCATGGCTTCTTCTCTGTGCCCCCCCTCCTCATCAGGCTCTCATCTCTGGGGGCACTCAGAGGTCAGTGCAGCGCTCCTGCTTGCTGTAATGGTCGAACTGGCTCTTCCAGTGCATCATGTAGGAGGACCAGCGGTGGAACTCCACCTTCCACTGAAGCTCAGCCTCGTCGATGTTGTCTGAAACAAACACAGGGAGAGACAAGATGGCGGCTTGTGCTTATCTCTTAACATTTTGCATGTCAATATGGTAAAAGTATACACTAAATCAAACTTATTGTGTCACTATAAAATTTTTGGTCAGGTGTGACTTGGCACAAATGCAAATATACTTTCCTATTCTTTACTAAGTGGGTAAAATCTGATGTACAGTATTTACCAGTGATGTTGAGAAGCCGAGGTAGGAAGCGGTTCCAAAAGGCACACATCTGGTTCCTCAGCCCTCGGTGAATCTTCAGCTGTTCAGTATTGAGTCCGACATGTTTCTGCTCACTCAGTGTAAACACAGGCCAGCGCCTCCTGCTGTCTATCAACCCGTCGTGGTTTATGTTGGGGTTTCTGGAAATTGAAAAATAAGTCTACTACTTGTTGTATAGTATAAATAGCCATGTCCAATTCAAATAGGCCTTGTTTTGTAAATAAATCCACTGGATTTGTCTACATCAGGTGTTAAATGAGAAGAGGAAAAATGGAAAGAGTAATGTGTAATGAATGTTTATGGAAACCCACCCTGTCCGTGCAAAGTTGGCCCAGTATCTCATCATGCGTCGGCTGAGTTTTTCCTCTTCTAGTGTGTAGTTGAGTCTTTTCTCCAACGGTAACCCAAAGACAAACTCAATCTCATAGCCATGGATCACACCCATCCACTCGGGCCAAGCGAGGTTCGATGCTCTGTGGTCAAACAGGTACAGATAGACCCCTCCTGCATGAAGATAAGAGATAAGTTATTGCATGTACAAGAAAAAGACGTTTGTAGGAGCTATTTGTACTATATTTTTGTTATTTTTGTTTTTAAGTATTTGGATATTGTCTACTTGCATTACCATAAGTAGTATTTTTTCTTATTTTGTGTTATTTAGTATACATTTGCATATGTTTTACTTTCATAATCCTTTCTTTAGTTTAAGTATTTCTGTTTATGGTTTTGCGCTTTAGATTACTTTTGTAGTATTTCTCTTTGTCATTTGGGCACCAAAGATATATAGGTATGGTGCATAGCTACATGAGAAGAATGCACCTGGGTGGGCCTATGTTTTTTTACCAGTAAGTCAGCCAGCCACACCGACTAGCAGGAGATGCAAAAGTTTGTTTGTTTGCCTGGAAAACAGGAATAAACTCGCAAAAGACATTCTCTGGCATGGACAATGGATTATTTGTACTGCGTAAACCACAACCCACAGTGCATCTTAGTGATTATTTGAGTTAAGTTTGATTAATTTTGATTTGATTTGCCCATCCTTTGAGTGGAAAACGCTTAGACACACCTTGTGAGTTTGCTCCACTGTTAACCACTCCAGAGTTGGCTCCTCCTCCGTTGGACTTGAGGGCATTATGCTGGGCATAGGAACGGGCAAAGTGTGCCAGAGGACAGATGACGTTGTGGTCTCCTACAATATCGTCCATTGCATCGCGGTTTTTCACTCCATTGTTCTCATCTATCCAGTCAGTGTACTGCAGCACCACTGCCTCGAGGCCGATGTCATTAGCGTGGGGCACACTCAGTTTGACACCTGTTAATCCACAGGAAAAAATATCAAGGCAAAGAAGCTTGATTTGTTTGTGTCAGAACATTCATTCTGGGGCCCATTATTCAATCAGGATTAGCTTTACCTTCAAGAAAGTCCTCTCTAGAAATAAGGCTATCGCTGTCTTTGCTGAAACCTGGAGCACCATAGAGCAGGAAGTAGGAGCCTTCGTCTTGGTTTACCCCAAGCAAAATCTGAGTATCTTTGAAGTTTCCTGAGTTAAGCATAGCCTCTGGAGTGTCCGGTAGAAACTCACCATCCACAACAGGAACAAATGAAAAGCGGAAAAGGGCAGACCACGGCAGGACCTGAACAGGACGACCACTTTGACATGTTAAATGTCACTACAAGTCAAAAATGCCACTAAAAGGAACACTACATGTGAAAAAATAGTCACAAAAAGCTTCCAGTTCAGAACTACACAAACTATAGGCTCTAGGTCTATACAGTAATATCAATGAGTGGAGACTGTTATCTACCTGCCACTCCTGGTCAATCAGCTCCTGTGGAGTTTTCCCGCGGAGACAGTCCACCAGCTCTGTGTCATTGCCTCCATTGCACCCCACCAGTTTGCCAAGCAATGTCGCTCGCCTTCTGGCCTCAGCGGGGGTTACAGAGGCCCAGGGACAGTTGGGGACCCCACTCTGGAGGATGGCCCTTGTGAAGGTAGGCCGGCTGTCTGGAGACAAGAGGTGGTATCCTACTGAAGCTCCCCCAGCGCTCTCACCAAAGATTGTCACCTGTTCACAAGAAGTGAGAGTCAGGACACATTGACATGGCTCTTTCAACAAAGTTTTCCTACAACAGGTACAAACCTGTTTGGGGTTCCCACCAAAGAAGTGTATGTTGTCTTGTACCCACTGGAGGGCCATTCTCTGATCGAGCAGGCCCACATTTCCAGGGGCCTCAGAAGAACCATGCAGAGCCAGGAAACCAAAGGCACCAATCCGGTAGTTCATGGAAACCACAATCACCGTCTCACTGTGGGCGAGGTACCGGCCATCATAAACATCCAGCGAAGAGGAACCACTGTAGAAGCCTGTAAATAAATGTTAAGGAACACCATTACTCCAGAACAGGCCGATACATAGTATTATTTGTAAGACTATTTAATCTTTCTGTAATAGTGCCTGGCTAAGATAAGAGCATGTTTATAACTAATATGGCATTAATTAGGAGTATTTGTTATTACTCTTATAGAAGTGGATTTATTAAGTTGTAGCTGGCGCAGATAAAAAATAAAATATGAAAGATTTAATGTTTCCAAGTTAAGGTTACATGTAATTGGCCTCTTTACAGTCCATCCTGGTTTGGTACAGCACAGTTTCAACAGGCAATCTATGATTTGGCTTGTGTTTCCACTATGTGGCAGTGTGGAGATAGAGACATCTGTTATTTAAATAGTAACATCATACCAGAGCCAAACAAGTTGCATTCATAAATGATATGTTTAGCTAACATAAGAGGAAAAACAAATGTCAAATGTAAGTGCATTCCCACTTTTTAAATGATAGAAGTAAGTAAACTGCAGGGGTTTTCGACATTTTTAAGTTGTTTTCCATTACCTCCTCCATAGATCCACACCATCACAGTTAGATTGTGTGGTCGTGGTGAGGAGGGCACCCAGACGTTAAGGTACAAGCAGTCCTCGCTCATCTCTCTGTTGGGATTCCACATCTCACTGCCCTGAAACCCGGGGAAAGTCATATCCACGTACTGGTAGCAGGCATTGGGGTAGGCGGTGGCTTCATATATCCCTGTCCACTGACCCTTAGGCTCAGCAGGACGGAAACGCCGCTTCCCCAGTGGTGGTTCAGCAAAGGGTATACCCAGGAAGGCAGAGACATAACTTCTGTCCGGCACTGGCAAGCGGGTCCCGCGGACTTTGCCCATACGGGTCTGTACAATGAGTTCAGAGTCACTCTGCGAGAAGCAGGTGGGTAAGAGAAGAGACAGGAGCAGGACTGGGGCGAGGAGTAACAGTGTGGACATCTGCATGGTGGTGGCACGGACTGGAAATGTGGCCAGAACTGTGGGCAGGACTCTCAAGAAGGGACCGAGTGTGCACTGCTTCCCTTAGACCTGCAAACACATACACAAAATAAAGGTATTACTGCAGAGAGAAGAGCGATGGAGGAAACACTGAGAGAGACAGATTCATTACATGGAAAATGAGACAGGAGTAAGGTGTCATCACTTATAGTATAACATATTAAATATCAATATCAGTGTCTGCTGGGTGTCTGCAGTGTTGACATTTAAAGAGGACAGCTCTGGGACTCCAAAATCTCCAAAAGCTCTGCTGACTTTTTCTTTCTAATTAAGAAAGAATTTTAGAGTTTTGGGTTTGTTTGTTTTTTAGAAATTTAGCCCTTGGATTACCACAGATGAAAGAAATTCATTACTACAAAGAATCTAAACAATTAGACACTGCAGAAATGAACACACTGCAATAAAAACAAAGAAATACTAACACAAAATAACACCAAAAATGACTGAACATTGGAGCATTACACACATCAACTGCACCACAGGAGATAGTCCAGAAAGTTCACATTTTTGTCGACTATAGAGCTAATACAAACTCCTGTTCTAGTTTCTCTGTGTGCTTCCATCTGTTAGATATCACCACTGTTATGTGTCATTTAAATGTTGAATGGAGTATCCCTCTCACTCTTAAACACTGTAGATGTAAAGGCACAGTGAGTAGATAAATGTGGACAGGCTGTGGCTTATTAAATATTAAAGACAACACCAAGACAACGCAGACTCCTGCAGCTCCACAACACAGATAATCGTGTCACTGCTACACACCTTTCACTGTAAAACTCTTTCACTCTTAGTATGAGAATGTACTGTTGGAGCTATGCGGGATAATATTGTTTCTGCCACTAATACTGTAGCATCTGGGGTCAGCACTGTCAGCTACACCTGAACATTACCTAACTGTTTTTTCCAAGCCGTTTTAGCACTGCTAACTAATTCATCTCACCAGGAGACTGTCTCATATTCACACAAAGGCCCATCCCATTCTGCCCATCACATTAGATGTGTAAGAACAGTGTATGATAGTTAGCATTTAGAGTTAACTACGGCAGCTACTTTTCATGTTGATTCCACTCAGCGCTGCCAACTCATTGACTTAGTGAAAAGCAAGGTCTCATATTCCTTCACACTCACAGCCTCCCTGGATCATCCTGTGTGGATCTGTGTGTTCACAGTGAACCATGACCCGTACCAGTGTCACGTAAACATGTGTTTCATTTATAAGCATCCATAGAGCATTTTGCGTAAAGCTAATAAAAAAAAAATTCCTGGATGTGAGCATAGAGACTGGTTTGGTCCCTGTCACAAGTCAACATCAAAGCCAAAGAGACAGGTGTGTGCTTCTAAGGGTCTCTATAAAAAGGCATTCCCCACTATTGGAAGGATTAAGAGGCCACTTAGCACATACCAGATGTGTATTTCCTCAAACAAGATTATTTAGTTAAAGGAGCATGGAGGATATATATATAACAATATTTACAATAGTGTACAATCATTTCAAAATAACACTCTTTGCATTTACTTGTCTTTCAGACTTGGCAATGTAGCCTTAAATTATATCACCATATATTTACAAAATTCAGTGAGTGACAGTATAGAGATACTGAACAACACTGTAATCATCCTCTATTAGAATACTTTTCTGATGCTATATTTAAAACCGTACCATCCAGAGGTCAGTGGTGATCAAACAGAGGGAAACAAAATCTCTCGCAGCATCCCAAAGAACAAATAGGAAAGTTTCTTTTTGTTTCATTGTTGAAATATGACTAATGCTTACTGGCTTGTAATGTTCTGAAGGTTGTCTAAACCTCTTTTGCAATGTACTTGCTGCTCCGTACAAAGTTACCAAATTTAACATTCAACAACAAGGGAGATGAAAAACTCTTGTGATGGATATAATGGATAAAGTTCACACGATTTAATTTGAGTCAGATAACTTTCAGACCAAAGGCATCATATTCAGCTGGTCTGTAGAAAAGTTTCAGATCATTGTGTAATAAGTACTTTAACTGCTGGTGAAGAAATAGAAGAATGACTGGAACCACTGCAGCAATAGGAACCTATTGTAGTGAACCTGTTTGTTAGAGAGTGTAAGGACAAGGGAAAGGTGACATCACCAAAATAGATTTTCAAACTGAGAGGGACAGTGTTCAGAAATAGTATCTATACAAACACTCACACAGCTGCAGCATATCCCTTACGCTGCCCCCAAACTAATCCTGTCGCTATGACAACCATACATTACAAAACATAAACAGCTACTCCTTTACAACCACCTGACAGGTGGGGGACAACTATATCCACCCGCTGCAGCAGCGAGCACATGGTGGTATAATGAACACCTAAGGCAAAATGTAGCCATGCCAATGATAAGATTTAAAAAACAGATTGGATCTACTTTATCCCACAGCATGGAAACGTAGGTGACTGTGAACTAAAAAGGTAACTGATAAGCCATGCAACATCAGGTGTTGCAGACTCGTCCTGTCTGCAACACCTGATGTTAACAGTCTAAGATGTTAACACTTGGTGCCACCTAGTATCCACAGTGAGAGTTTATTTTGAAATGTGGTAGACTGAGCCAAAAAGCGATTTAAAATACAGTAGTACAATAGTCAGACTAGCTATTCTTTGCTTGGCTTCGTCTCTACACTGAAAACGAGTTATACCAGTAATCCCAATGACTCATCGTGTATTGACCCACCGGCAGTAATAATGATGGACACCTACTATCAGTACTACTGCTGTGGTTTCTACTCACACACTCTCACACATCCATATGTCTTTGAGAGGCTAGTGAACACACTGGGTGCCAGTGAGTATATTATTTTATTTTATAATACCAAGCGGTCAGGTTAAAAAGGGTCATCATAAATTAATGCACACATCAGGTTTGAACTGAAAGAGGGAGATGGAAAAGGAGGCGTATGAGGAAGTGAATCCCAGAGACACTCAGTGCAGGGGGTGGGGAGAAAGTGTGTCACTTCTCAAATTAGACTGAAGAATTTGTGTATGAAGTTCACAGCAGGATTGGTTTCTGTGGGGGAGGGGCCATGTCATGCTCTCCAGGACAAGCCCCTTCAGATCACTTCACTATGATATAGTGCTACACATTGGATTTACCCAATTTTTCCCATTGAAGTCAGATTCAAGTTTAAGTCACAGCCCAATCAGCAAAAATCCTCAGCAAATGTGCAGTTAGCAATTAGCTCATAATATGGTTCAGCCAAAAGGAATGCACAATAACGATTTTGTCGACATGTATGTGTTTACGGGAGACATCTGCTGTATGTCTCTATAAATCGCTCCATTGTCTGCCGTGAATTCACTCGGCAGTAAGAGAAGATTTAAAATGATGACAAAGTCAAGTTGTAATTTCACTGCTGTTACACATGAGACATGTAAGCTGTAAGGTTTACCTCATAGCATTAATACCACCTACTATGTTCTTTATCTAAAGGTTAGCATCATAACGTTTGATGATTTACCTTTGGCCAATCAACACCACCATTAACACCATAATCTTTTTTTTTTTTTTTGTAAAATAGTGCATGCACCACTAATGCTACTTCCAGACAAATAGACATTTACGAATAATGAAAACAATATTACAAAATTCTACATCCACATTAAAGATGATGTCATTACATCTTTGATAATGACTTCTACTGTGTGATACACATTTAATTTATAGGTCCAGTTTGTGGAAGAACACAACCAGGCAGTAGACACAGGTGCATAGATTGTAGGAGTATGTTTTTCCACAATATAACTCCCACAGCCGCAGGGTGTGTGTGCAACTGTAACAGGGTCCACAACATTATCTTTGCTTACTATTCTTAAACACCACACTACACTGGATGCTATGTGATGCATAAAAAGTTATACATTTTAAATACAAAATGCATTATTGTGGATGAGTATATGAAAAGCTTCAGAGTAAAACCAGTGTTCAAAGAATTACAGCATGCTTACAGCAATGGGTTAATAGGAGATGGTATAAAAAAGGGATTTAAGCTTGCAAGGGCGCAGATATATGTCCGTGCTGTGATCTGGAGTGGCTCCATTAAGTCTGTGTGGGGAGTTTAATGTCCTCCACAAGCATCAGCAGGTGAGCACTGCTCTGACTCCTCTGTAATGTTGTCTTATATTTTACAGTAAAATGCGAGCTACTATAGCTGCCCTAACAACATTAAGTGGACAGAAAAAAGCACCTGTGCTGCACATTAGATTAACTGACAAATAGAGAAATAACTCAGTGCTATTGAATCATTTAGGCATCTACCAGACATGTGCAGCAGCACCAATAGAAAGGGTTCAATATAGAGCACAGAAAATAGTGTTTGATTTATATGCTTTTAGACATATTACAAAGAACTTAACTGACTGAAATTGAAGAGTGAGCTGTTTTTCTTTTGCATAAAACCACATAATGTTTCCACTCACTTAACCCACCTACAAACTGACAGTTCAACTTACATCTCAAACACTGCCTCTGCAACTGTTGATCAACCTCTACCATCAAACAGGCTCTGCACACAATTCCAGTCAATGTTGTAATGGAATTAAAAATAACTGTAGAAATGTTATGGAAATTGTAAGCATGAATATTTCTGGGAAAATTCATCAAATAGAGATGGGGAAATAATATGATGATACAGCAGCATCAATATGTTCAGGTTGTTCTGCAGAAATACAATAGGACACAGGATAAACAAGATAAGACCAAATTTAATTCAGAACCAAACCACAGGAAACACAGCGAGCCACACATACTGCTGTCACATATACAGCAGAATGCACTTCATCTCAGTCTCTGTATCAATTTAGAATTTTTTATTTTTTATTTTGACTGACACAACTGCTTGGCTGTCGTAAACATAAGCCCATCCTGGTGGTAGGAAAAGTTTATTTTCTGTATGTTACATACATATTTCATGGTTATTTTTATGGACATTAAAAAATGTTTTACACTGGTAACTGCATTAACTGAGAGAATGAGAGAGAAGGATCACTTTACCTATGAAATAATTACGATGAAATAATTAAGATCTATATGCTCAATTATACCTTGGCATTAATCCTGCTGAAAATGGAAAAAGTCCACTGCTAGCTGCCAAAATTGCATTTAGTATATGGCTCACTGAAGCAATAAATCCACAGCAACTAGAGGAGGGTGGAGCAGAGACTGGCTGTGCGTCAGCCTTTCAAACACGTACTAAAACCTAAACAGCCAATTCGTCCATATCCATTTAGTTAGGGCAGCCTACACACTGCAGCTTTGAGTACACTGAAAGCACTGGACGTTACACAATTATATGACGAAGATATAATCGAGCATCTCAGATGATGCTGTCACACAGATCAAGAGGAAAAGGCAACGCCACCAGATTGTATATATTTAGACAAATGCGGCCTACCAATGCCTACATCACATAGAGTGAAATTGCATGTATTATGTGCCGAACAGACATTGAGCTGCTGACTCAACCACTACCAACCAGTGTTTTAGTAGGATACACAAGGGATACAAAGCATGCACACTCCGGCACCTGCAAAAGAAAGGGAATATCTAATGTTTTTGGTTCTGAGGCACATGGGCAGTTGTGAATAAGGAAACAAGACACCAACTACACAGGGCAGCTGCACACGTCTGCCGCTGATTTCTCCAAAGAGTCTCTTGGAGCTGTAGTCTGCAAATATATGAAATTCAACGCAACTGGCGTACTACTTCTGTCCAAAGTAGCCAACAGATTTATAATATCTGCTTAAAGCCTGCACAAAAGGACAAAACAAAGTGACAATAGAAATCAGCAAACAGTAAAGATAAATGAATATTAACTATTGAAAGATATTTTACTGGTGTAATGTAAAGAGATAAAAACAAGATGATAAATATTTCTACATTTACACATAATATAGGCTTGTGTACTTCATAAATTGCATCGGAGTCCACTGTGAAAACACTAATACAACATGTCGTAAACATCTGTAACTGAATAACGTACCATTCAAGGGCCACACGCCATAGATTTCATCCATCAGACACGTGTAAATATGGACCATGTTATGACTTAACGCAGAAACAGGTGTATTCACCGTAGTTTGTTGTGACACTGTCAAATGTACCTGAGTCCCACTAATAGATTAATAGCGTGACCGGAAAAATAGCGCAGTAACCATGGCTACCGCTGATGTCGCACAGATTAAAGGACAAGCAGTCCATCAGCTGAGGGATGAGGAGACAGGCAGGAGAGGCAGAGAGGCGGGAGAAAGAAGAGCAAGTCCTCTGCAGACAGTGTGTTTTAATACAACCCCTGCCATGCCCATAGTGCTATTCATCTGCATATTGAGTGACATAAACTGTAAAAATGAATGCATGGCTCACCTGGCTGCTGCTCACGAAGCCAACCAGAGCCCACTTGCTCGTATTTTCTGGCCTGGCTCTTGACCAAGCAAACCACGAGCCGAGGGCCGCGGACAACAACACGTTTCCGACGGAGATGTGTCTCCGGTCAGCTGTTCCAGATGAAATGTTGGTAATGCCTCCTCCCAGCAGCGCGCCGACTAAATAGTCACACAGCCGGATCCTAAAGGAGTGACAGTGGGAGGAGACTGCTTCTGATAAATACTGCTAGTAAACATTGCGGACCGTTTTCTCGCGAGAAGTCCACTGTCTCGCCGTCAAGCAGCGGCCACGTCCAATGGAAGCTGCCAGATTAGTTACAAAGCAAACATTTACAAAAGGACAAAATATTTCTTACAGTTTGATTTCGTACTAGCGAGAAATAAAAGACACCCAACGAATGCAGGTAAAAAAGAAGATAAAATAATCTTCCAAATTAATTAAATATATCTAGCTATATTATTATAGTTTGTGTGGGAGATATTTAAGCCCAAAAAGAGCTATTAGCAAGCTTTGGCTCTTTAAAATACTTACCGCCCACAATTACATTTGTTGGCATATTCTGCTAATAAAAGGATTTTTTTAAAAATCATAAAAATACAACAATAAAAATGGGTAACAGTACAACATAAGAGTGACATAATCACATTGAAAGAACATAGTTAAGTGGCATAAATGATGCTAACAAGGCCAAAAGTTGAAGTCAATACTTAAACAAATACTTAAACATATATAAATATATATATATATATATATATATATATATATATATATATATATATATATATATATATATATATATGACAACTAACAATATCTTCGGCCCATTTCCAATTTTTGTTTTTAAAACGCATTATATATATTGTTATTATAACACATTATATATTATATTTAATTTGCATTATCTAATTAATGGCCTATGACTGTGATACAGCTAACTTTACACGTTGAGGAGTCTGTGCATATTACTCTAGCAATAGCACTAACAAAAATAACTTAAATGGGTTTGGTTGTCCTTGAGCCACATATACATGCAAGACCATGTCCCTGCCGCTCCAGCCTGGAAACAGACAACTGTTTAGCTTTTACTGCCACTGGAGACAACAGCTGTTCTGCAAATGTCTAATACTAGATATGCTTTGAGTTGTGGGAATGTTATAAGTGTGTATGTATGTGCTAGAGCTCACTACGATTACAAACAGCAAGGAGTCTCAGCCATAGAGTTACGGTGTGCGTCCTAAGGCGTAAACATAGCAAGTTGACATCATGATTTGACATGAAATTGTGTTATAATAATTGAATGGAAATAAGATGGGCATCTGTTTACTACCCTTTGCTTTTACCTCAAACTATTCATAAAAAATTGGGGTGTCTGATATGGTTCAGTACATGGAATGGAGACAATTTTTTTCCATACAGTCTCTCTACTCCCTTTAAATTGAATTTTTGGTTCCATTGTAATGTGTTTCATATCACATGATTTGAAATTAGGTTGTTTTCCTGTGTTTTTTTCTTCTAGTACTGAATCATTGAAGACAATTAAGCAACGATCGCAGGACTGATGATGGAAGATCATTTTCCAAATTGTACGTATTCACACTGAAAGCCGCAAGTGGAGAATCAAACCCTCTGAGACCAACGAGGCTGTTCGCATGTGCTGTTTATGCATCAGGTGTATGTTTCTGGGCTCAGCATATGATGTATTTTATGTGTAAAAACAGCATTGCAATGTTTACACCGTGTTTTCTGCATTTGCCAGAAAAGAGGAGGGTCCGGTGGGCTTGGGAGACTCCAAAAGAGATGGTAGCAGCTGCTGCAGGAAAAGAAATAAACATGTGGGCCAAGTAAGTTGTAAGCAGAGCATGAGCAAAAACTAAGATGATCCTTCACACATTTATCATGTTAAACTGATGCTTTCACTGTTAACTCGTCTGTTTTGCCTTTACCGTAGATGCAGCAGGAGAATGAGGGAATGGAAAGAAGAGGAGAGAAGATTAACAGAGGAAAGCAAAGGAGGGGGGGTAGAAATGCAGCAGAGAGAGCTTTAATCAGTGTAAGTGCCTTGAATCTGACCTGTCCCACCTCTCCTCCATCCTCTGGGTCCATTAAAACGCACACACACCAAGACACACACATATACAGTGGACATTACATCTAGGCTTCCATATTTTTCTTGGACACTGCCTTATAGCCACATCTCTAAAATGTGTGTCCGCATAATGAATCACTTTGGCTTTAATCTGTTAAATTTATGATTTACATCTACGCTAAAGACTATTCTATTCCCGATTTTATGTATAGACAAGACGGCAGCAGTTAGAAAGGATGTGGTCCATGGATAGTAATATGCCAAGGTATGCTTTTTTTAACAGAACCAAGCGTTTTAACATAAGCTATAGCACAGTGACAAAATATGAAACAGAGCTGATTCAGTCAAAGCTAAAGAGCCTGTTTTGGGTGCCCTCTATTCCAGTGTCTGTCTCAGCATAACGGCAAATAGCTCTTAGTAAATAGCACCACCACTGACGGTATATTATAAAATCAATATGGTGTGGCTGAAAAGTGCAGACACTGTTCAGGGTGATCTGCACTGCTGCGTGCCATAAATCCCATCTGCTAAATGGACTGTCCACTTCTCTGTAAGTTAAGTAATGTATAAAAACCACTGAATTCGAGGGTTAATGATCTCAGTGTGATCCGTGCGACTATTGTTTTTACAATATACCTCAGTACATCAGAATCAAAACTGTGGTCCTTTTCATGGATATGGCAGGTCTTGTTTTGGCAATGAATCACTGTATTACTGTCGAACTAGTTTGACCTTTACAACCGAGGGCAGACAGGCACAAAGAAGAAAATCACAAATCTTTATCATTCTTGAAATGTGGAGGGGCTGGGGCATTAGGACAATCAGGAACTCCAGGGGCAATAGAATTTAGGCCACATTTTCCAAGAACAAATACAAGCAACTGTAACCTAGGTGGGCGGGGCCATGGGCGTGGCTTGACAAAGGGTTAATTGGAATAAACTCTAGGCTTTTCCTTAAAGAAATATCTTAAGATAATGAGAGAACAAACTATTTCATGCTAGAAAGCTGTAGGTTATTTCATATGTAAATCAATATAGGTCATAATGATAGATTGTGTGTTCAAAATGAAATATAAATGTACTTCTTCTCCAGCAGTACTTAGTTTGTCCACTCTGGTCATTTGTAGAAACAAGGACAAGAAGTACTAAAACTTCCATTGTGTTTTTGACACATTTATACAGTATTGGAAAATAGTGTTGCACCATTTTGTTCAACCGTATACTACACAGTGCATCTGTAATTCCTAGACAGTGAGACCACGCCTCAGTTTTTTTTTTTACATAGATTATTTTGAATTTATTCTTTTATTCTTATTTGTTTTAAACCCACTGGTGCAATGTACAAAATGCATTAAACATTAGGCTTTGAATATGTTTTGAATACACTTTGCAATATATAATATGATAAATCAGGAGCCCAGATGAGATCAGAGTTGGTCGGTACAGGTTTATAAAGTGAACTATAAGGCTATCTAATTTCTAATAGTGTTGAGAAGGCTGAGTGCTGCTGATCCAGACCTATTATCTAATTGCTACTGCAGCAACACGGACTGGCCACAGCACATCAATCTCTCCTCCCAATGTGCTGGGCCAATTCTTTTTTTTTTTTTGTCCATCAGTCTTCGCTTACTAAGACACACTAGACGCACCGAGAAACAGTGCCCATTACATAACCCTAGGACTTCACCAGTTTGTTACAATAGCTACATTCACAGACTACAGCAGAGCTTATGCTGCATTTAGGTGCCTTTTTAATGGCCCAGATTTTTCAAAGACAGTTATTTACCAGCATTTTACACAACAGATCAATCTCTATACCTTTTTTTTTTTTTTTTTATTAAGACAAAATGCAAATAGCCATGTTATCTTTAGTTTGAGTCAAGTCATTTACTTTGCTTTACAACAAAGTATAACGATTCTGATTTCACATCCTTTCTACCCAAACAGAAAGCAGAACAGATTTGCAGCATGTGCTGTATACTTTAATGAGTCTCTCACTCAATAACAAATAATCTGAAATGCTTATTATAAGCCCTGGGTATATTTCCTTTTTATTTTATTAAGGTAATGTGCAATATCTACTAACAACACATCTACTAACACCCAACCAAACATGTAAATAATCCGCATAACACAAAGCAAAAAAACAAAACAAAACAGAAAGTGTTATTAAAACAATTAAATGCTCTAAAAATATCCCATCTTCACATTCATGCCTTTTAGTCATGAAGACATTTTTAGCAGCCTTTCAAATAAGTGGAGCGCTCCCATTCAAAGAGTTTTACGTCAGCGTCATTATGATTCTTCAGTCAACCATATGACTGCCTCTGAGGCTTGGTGCAAGTGGATCTGTACAAGGTGACTATTCCTCTTAACATCGGTAAATCCCATCAGAGAGTGTATGCTAGTCTTACGCACAGCCACATGTGCAATATTTAGTTTTACTTTAAGAAAAATAGAAAGAGGCATAACTTCCACATGTCTTCATAACAGCAACTATCCGCTGTATATATATTTAAACATAGATTATTAGGTCTTGAATTAATGGAATTTTACTAACTGCAGAGGTAAGGAAGCCACATTTACACAACAGTGCCTCTTAGTGGCTACAGTTTTAAAGTACAGTACACAGTTGATATCATTTACCATTGCTAAGGGATTGGCATTTAGATTATAATAAAACATAATAGACAACAAATTATAATATTAATAATTGGTTTAACTGTGGCAGGACAAGCGGGAACAAGGAATTAGACATACATACTAAGGTGCCTCCAATCTTAAATAATATATTATTAACAATAATAATAATAAGTAGTGCAAAGGGAAAAACAGTTCCCAGTCAGCCATCTGTTTCTTTTGTAATGTAATGGTAATTTAATCTAATTGTAGTCAAGCCCACCCATTATTACTCATAGAGTGCAATCATTAACAACAACAAACCATATAAAAAGCAGCCATTGCACTATCCCAGATTCTCAATGCTCTGACCAGGCAGTTGGATGAAGTCTGCGTCACATTATTGTTCATGTAATTTCTATGTATATCATGTGACTGTTGATAGTCCAGACCCCGGATTCAAGGGAGGTCCATTGGGGCGCACTTGAGCTTGTCTCTGAACACCAGCGCCATCCTCATATGGAGCATATCCATCATGTGTGAATGAAGGATTGTTAAAATCCCCTAGAGCATGACATTCGTAAACATAATTCTTTTAGTAACAGTTTTTACACTTCATAATTTTTACACAATATTTTATGTAAAAATACAGAATAAATACCATTGTTAAATAAATAGATGTCATTGTTAGGTCTTGACCACTCAAATTCCTCCGTCAGCCATTGATTTACCAGTTGTTCTGTAATACTTCTGATCCTACAAAACACACAGCAAAAAAATACACTGTACATAACAAAAAAGTAGCATATGCAATGACTTTATTTGATATAGCAATGATGACTTGAACCCTAAACTTTTTTTTTGATTAAACAAATAAAGAAAGAAATTCTAAACTTAAACTTCCCCTGGCCATGCTGGTGTCACAATTTTTTTTATTTGGTCTGACTACTGATATAAAATTTGATTTTGACATGCAAATCATGATCTGAACTTGGATTACCGTAACATTCATGCAAACCAGGCACTGTTTATTTGTTGTTGTTGATGCAATATATTGTGCAGTATGAGCATTAAGGAGGTGATTGTGAATTCCTACCTTTTCTTTTGTTTGTTTCTTATTAAGAATGCGGTTAATACTCCAATTACCACCAACATAAAAGCAAGGGTCACACTTAGTCCAGCAAAGAACGCAGTCTTGTGTATAGGCAGGCTGCAGTCACTGTTCAAGTACCAAGTATCATTAATATTATGACACCTGTAAAAGAAAAAGAAAGGGACACTGACTATTTTACTTGCTTACTTACTATATACTTTAACAAAACAAGCCATGTTAACCTGAGAATCTGTTCTAAAAATACATCAAACTGTATGATCAGCATACCTGCAAATTTGTCCAAAGTCCCTGTAGACTAAACAGATGCCCTTGTTGTAGCATCTTTTATAGTTCGAATGATGACTGCTACATTCAGTCACGCAAGTTACTTTATTATCAATTATTACAGCTTCATAATGCACAGCAAAATCTGAATTTTCCACGAGATGTTCACAGACACCTGAAAATGCCACAAAAACAGATGGGTTTTACAGTTTAATAGTGGAATACACAAAGAAATATAGACACTGGAAGAAACATGCAAACAAAAAACTGAATGACTGATACTGACCTGTCAGATCCACCTGTGCTGTAGTCGCTGTGGGAGCTGTGACTTTAAAGGCAGGACAATCTGAAAATTGTAAAAAAAAAAGTAATTCATTTGTTTCATGTGGAATCTGACCAAATATTTTCCCGGTTATTTATAGGTTAGTTTCCTGATTGTACCTTCAGTGCAGTTTGGAAGAGATTCAACAGCAGCCTTAACTGCAGAAGCATTTTCCTCATACTGCTGCTCTCCATTTGCATTATTTGGAATATCTAAAACAACATTGTGAATGACACGAACTCTGAAAGAAAAAAAATAAAATATTTGTACTTAAATATTATTGTACATTTTAATATTGGAATAATTAAGAGATGATGATCACCCTTCTGCTCTTGGTCCACCTCTGTAGATATCCAACACATTCCCCCGTGGTCTTTTCCATGAACCTTTCCAAAGGCTTTTTGAAAATCTGACCATTTGGTTTGCACGGCTAAGAAAAGGCATCAGGAATGCAACGGATAGAAAATACAAACTTTAAAACATTTGATATTGAAACAACAAACAAGATATTGCCAGGAAGCCAATTCAATAAAACTGATGCAGTTTACAAGATTTGAAAAACATTACCTGACACTAATTACAGCAACGTCTTTGAAGTTTTTTATCTCTTGAGTCAGGTAGTATTCTATCATCTGTTGCAATATAAAAACAACATTTGAGCTACATGAGGAAATTATAAATGATAGGTAGATATCAGCTGTATTCTAATGATGTAACACAGCTTTGCTGCTTGTAGTTAGTTTTTTGTTTTTCTCGATTTGGCGGCTGTATAACCAGTGGTTCTTGAGAGAAATCACCCAGTGATTCATTACATAGCTCCAAGTGCAATGTTAGCTTGCATTAGTGTAATGATGCAGTGTGCTACAGTGTTTGCTCTGTAAGGCCTAGTAAACTTGTTGCGCTTGTTGAATATTTGGATATAGTTTATGTGAGTCTGTTTTCTCTTACCTGATTTGTGAAGTTTCCAACAAATTCTTCGTATTGGTGGGATGTTTTGTCATCATATTTCTCATCATATTCTCCACTGATTATCATATTAACTACTATTGTTCTGTTGATGATACCTGTACAAAGGCCAGTATTCTGTTAATTTTATGCAAAAGAAAAAAACACTGCATCATTCCAAGTCACTATTTGTAAATATTTACCAGGCTTAATACCACTTTCAACAAATTCACAGGAAGATCCATTAAGACCGATTTGGCATTGTCCTGGCTCTGATGTTGCAATCGTAACTTCATGTGTTGGTTGGACTGTTGAAATTGTGGTAGAATTGGTTGGTGGTTGAGAGGATGGTGTTGTTGAGACTGTAAATTGTGGTACAGTCGACTGTATGGTAGAAGATGCTGTCGGATATAAAGTTGATAGTTGTGTTGAATTTTCTGGAGGGAGGTTGGTAGGGTGCTGAGTAGATAAAGTCATAATAGTTGTTGTTGCCTCAGATGATCCGCTTTGTTCTGTTGTGGCCGAAACTGCGGTTGTCAAAGGTTCCTGGGTAGTTTCACTTTGCTCGTTTGTGGTGAATTGAGTTGGCCCAGTTGTGAGCTCGGGTGTAGCAGACTGGTCAGTCGTGGAAGAGACAACTGTTGGTTCAGACGTCAACACTGCAGCAGTTGTAAAGTCTGGGCTTGTTGTTGGGGAAACCTCAGTGAAGGCACTTGTCAAAGAGTCTTCGGTTGTCATGTATTGTGTTGTAGTGGAAGTGAGATCAGTGAGCCCAGTTGTTTGTTCTGGAGTTGCAGTGGCATCGCTGATTGTGGTGACATCAGTTGTTGCCTGAGATGTTCCAGCCTGGTCTGTTGTTGGGGTACCATCAGTTGACCCAGATGTCAACATTGCAGTAGTAACGTCGCTTTGTTCTGTTGTGGCAGAAACTGCGGTTGTCAGAGGTTCCTGGGTAGTTTCACTTTGCTCGTTTGTGGTGAATTGAGTTGGCCCAGTTGTGAGCTCGGGTGTAGCAGACTGGTCAGTCGTGGAAGAGACAACTGTTGGTTCAGACGTCAACACTGCAGCAGTTGTAAAGTCTGGGCTTGTTGTTGGGGAAACCTCAGTGAAGGCACTTGTCAAAGAGTCTTCGGTTGTCATGTATTGTGTTGTAGTGGAAGTGAGATCAGTGAGCCCAGTTGTTTGTTCTGGAGTTGCAGTGGCATCGCTGATTGTGGTGACATCAGTTGTTGCCTGAGATGTTCCAGCCTGGTCTGTTGTTGGGGTACCATCAGTTGACCCAGATGTCAACATTGCAGTAGTAACGTCGCTTTGTTCTGTTGTGGCAGAAACTGCGGTTGTCAGAGGTTCCTGGGTAGTTTCACTTTGCTCGTTTGTGGTGAATTGAGTTGGCCCAGTTGTGAGCTCGGGTGTAGCAGACTGGTCAGTCGTGGAAGAGACAACTGTTGGTTCAGACGTCAACACTGCAGCAGTTGTAAAGTCTGGGCTTGTTGTTGGGGAAACCTCAGTGAAGGCACTTGTCAAAGAGTCTTCGGTTGTCATGTATTGTGTTGTAGTGGAAGTGAGATCAGTGAGCCCAGTTGTTTGTTCTGGAGTTGCAGTGGCATCGCTGATTGTGGTGACATCAGTTGTTGCCTGAGATGTTCCAGCCTGGTCTGTTGTTGGGGTACCATCAGTTGACCCAGATGTCAACATTGCAGTAGTAACGTCGCTTTGTTCTGTTGTGGCAGAAACTGCGGTTGTCAGAGGTTCCTGGGTAGTTTCACTTTGCTCGTTTGTGGTGAATTGAGTTGGCCCAGTTGTGAGCTCGGGTGTAGCAGACTGGTCAGTCGTGGAAGAGACAACTGTTGGTTCAGACGTCAACACTGCAGCAGTTGTAAAGTCTGGGCTTGTTGTTGGGGAAACCTCAGTGAAGGCACTTGTCAAAGAGTCTTCGGTTGTCATGTATTGTGTTGTAGTGGAAGTGAGATCAGTGAGCCCAGTTGTTTGTTCTGGAGTTGCAGTGGCATCGCTGATTGTGGTGACATCAGTTGTTGCCTGAGATGTTCCAGCCTGGTCTGTTGTTGGGGTACCATCAGTTGACCCAGATGTCAACATTGCAGTAGTAACGTCGCTTTGTTCTGTTGTGGCAGAAACTGCGGTTGTCAGAGGTTCCTGGGTAGTTTCACTTTGCTCGTTTGTGGTGAATTGAGTTGGCCCAGTTGTGAGCTCGGGTGTAGCAGACTGGTCAGTCGTGGAAGAGACAACTGTTGGTTCAGACGTCAACACTGCAGCAGTTGTAAAGTCTGGGCTTGTTGTTGGGGAAACCTCAGTGAAGGCACTTGTCAAAGAGTCTTCGGTTGTCATGTATTGTGTTGTAGTGGAAGTGAGATCAGTGAGCCCAGTTGTTTGTTCTGGAGTTGCAGTGGCATCGCTGATTGTGGTGACATCAGTTGTTGCCTGAGATGTTCCAGCCTGGTCTGTTGTTGGGGTACCATCAGTTGACCCAGATGTCAACATTGCAGTAGTAACGTCGCTTTGTTCTGTTGTGGCAGAAACTGCGGTTGTCAGAGGTTCCTGGGTAGTTTCACTTTGCTCGTTTGTGGTGAATTGAGTTGGCCCAGTTGTGAGCTCGGGTGTAGCAGACTGGTCAGTCGTGGAAGAGACAACTGTTGGTTCAGACGTCAACACTGCAGCAGTTGTAAAGTCTGGGCTTGTTGTTGGGGAAACCTCAGTGAAGGCACTTGTCAAAGAGTCTTCGGTTGTCATGTATTGTGTTGTAGTGGAAGTGAGATCAGTGAGCCCAGTTGTTTGTTCTGGAGTTGCAGTGGCATCGCTGATTGTGGTGACATCAGTTGTTGCCTGAGATGTTCCAGCCTGGTCTGTTGTTGGGGTACCATCAGTTGACCCAGATGTCAACACTGCAGTAGTAACGTCGCTTTGTTCTGTTGTGGCAGAAACTGCGGTTGTCAGAGGTTCCTGGGTAGTTTCACTTTGCTCGTTTGTGGTGAATTGAGTTGGCCCAGTTGTGAGCTCGGGTGTAGCAGACTGGTCAGTCGTGGAAGAGACAACTGTTGGTTCAGACGTCAACACTGCAGCAGTTGTAAAGTCTGGGCTTGTTGTTGGGGAAACCTCAGTGAAGGCACTTGTCAAAGAGTCTTCGGTTGTCATGTATTGTGTTGTAGTGGAAGTGAGATCAGTGAGCCCAGTTGTTTGTTCTGGAGTTGCAGTGGCATCGCTGATTGTGGTGACATCAGTTGTTGCCTGAGATGTTCCAGCCTGGTCTGTTGTTGGGGTACCATCAGTTGACCCAGATGTCAACATTGCAGTAGTAACGTCGCTTTGTTCTGTTGTGGCAGAAACTGCGGTTGTCAGAGGTTCCTGGGTAGTTTCACTTTGCTCGTTTGTGGTGAATTGAGTTGGCCCAGTTGTGAGCTCGGGTGTAGCAGACTGGTCAGTCGTGGAAGAGACAACTGTTGGTTCAGACGTCAACACTGCAGCAGTTGTAAAGTCTGGGCTTGTTGTTGGGGAAACCTCAGTGAAGGCACTTGTCAAAGAGTCTTCGGTTGTCATGTATTGTGTTGTAGTGGAAGTGAGATCAGTGAGCCCAGTTGTTTGTTCTGGAGTTGCAGTGGCATCGCTGATTGTGGTGACATCAGTTGTTGCCTGAGATGTTCCAGCCTGGTCTGTTGTTGGGGTACCATCAGTTGACCCAGATGTCAACATTGCAGTAGTAACGTCGCTTTGTTCTGTTGTGGCAGAAACTGCGGTTGTCAGAGGTTCCTGGGTAGTTTCACTTTGCTCGTTTGTGGTGAATTGAGTTGGCCCAGTTGTGAGCTCGGGTGTAGCAGACTGGTCAGTCGTGGAAGAGACAACTGTTGGTTCAGACGTCAACACTGCAGCAGTTGTAAAGTCTGGGCTTGTTGTTGGGGAAACCTCAGTGAAGGCACTTGTCAAAGAGTCTTCGGTTGTCATGTATTGTGTTGTAGTGGAAGTGAGATCAGTGAGCCCAGTTGTTTGTTCTGGAGTTGCAGTGGCATCGCTGATTGTGGTGACATCAGTTGTTGCCTGAGATGTTCCAGCCTGGTCTGTTGTTGGGGTACCATCAGTTGACCCAGATGTCAACACTGCAGTAGTAACGTCGCTTTGTTCTGTTGTGGCAGAAACTGCGGTTGTCAGAGGTTCCTGGGTAGTTTCACTTTGCTCGTTTGTGGTGAATTGAGTTGGCCCAGTTGTGAGCTCGGGTGTAGCAGACTGGTCAGTCGTGGAAGAGACAACTGTTGGTTCAGACGTCAACACTGCAGCAGTTGTAAAGTCTGGGCTTGTTGTTGGGGAAACCTCAGTGAAGGCACTTGTCAAAGAGTCTTCGGTTGTCATGTATTGTGTTGTAGTGGAAGTGAGATCAGTGAGCCCAGTTGTTTGTTCTGGAGTTGCAGTGGCATCGCTGATTGTGGTGACATCAGTTGTTGCCTGAGATGTTCCAGCCTGGTCTGTTGTTGGGGTACCATCAGTTGACCCAGATGTCAACATTGCAGTAGTAACGTCGCTTTGTTCTGTTGTGGCAGAAACTGCGGTTGTCAGAGGTTCCTGGGTAGTTTCACTTTGCTCGTTTGTGGTGAATTGAGTTGGCCCAGTTGTGAGCTCGGGTGTAGCAGACTGGTCAGTCGTGGAAGAGACAACTGTTGGTTCAGACGTCAACACTGCAGCAGTTGTAAAGTCTGGGCTTGTTGTTGGGGAAACCTCAGTGAAGGCACTTGTCAAAGAGTCTTCGGTTGTCATGTATTGTGTTGTAGTGGAAGTGAGATCAGTGAGCCCAGTTGTTTGTTCTGGAGTTGCAGTGGCATCGCTGATTGTGGTGACATCAGTTGTTGCCTGAGATGTTCCAGCCTGGTCTGTTGTTGGGGTACCATCAGTTGACCCAGATGTCAACACTGCAGTAGTAACGTCGCTTTGTTCTGTTGTGGCAGAAACTGCGGTTGTCAGAGGTTCCTGGGTAGTTTCACTTTGCTCGTTTGTGGTGAATTGAGTTGGCCCAGTTGTGAGCTCGGGTGTAGCAGACTGGTCAGTCGTGGAAGAGACAACTGTTGGTTCAGACGTCAACACTGCAGCAGTTGTAAAGTCTGGGCTTGTTGTTGGGGAAACCTCAGTGAAGGCACTTGTCAAAGAGTCTTCGGTTGTCATGTATTGTGTTGTAGTGGAAGTGAGATCAGTGAGCCCAGTTGTTTGTTCTGGAGTTGCAGTGGCATCGCTGATTGTGGTGACATCAGTTGTTGCCTGAGATGTTCCAGCCTGGTCTGTTGTTGGGGTACCATCAGTTGACCCAGATGTCAACATTGCAGTAGTAACGTCGCTTTGTTCTGTTGTGGCAGAAACTGCGGTTGTCAGAGGTTCCTGGGTAGTTTCACTTTGCTCGTTTGTGGTGAATTGAGTTGGCCCAGTTGTGAGCTCGGGTGTAGCAGACTGGTCAGTCGTGGAAGAGACAACTGTTGGTTCAGACGTCAACACTGCAGCAGTTGTAAAGTCTGGGCTTGTTGTTGGGGAAACCTCAGTGAAGGCACTTGTCAAAGAGTCTTCGGTTGTCATGTATTGTGTTGTAGTGGAAGTGAGATCAGTGAGCCCAGTTGTTTGTTCTGGAGTTGCAGTGGCATCGCTGATTGTGGTGACATCAGTTGTTGCCTGAGATGTTCCAGCCTGGTCTGTTGTTGGGGTACCATCAGTTGACCCAGATGTCAACACTGCAGTAGTAACGTCGCTTTGTTCTGTTGTGGCAGAAACTGCGGTTGTCAGAGGTTCCTGGGTAGTTTCACTTTGCTCGTTTGTGGTGAATTGAGTTGGCCCAGTTGTGAGCTCGGGTGTAGCAGACTGGTCAGTCGTGGAAGAGACAACTGTTGGTTCAGACGTCAACACTGCAGCAGTTGTAAAGTCTGGGCTTGTTGTTGGGGAAACCTCAGTGAAGGCACTTGTCAAAGAGTCTTCGGTTGTCATGTATTGTGTTGTAGTGGAAGTGAGATCAGTGAGCCCAGTTGTTTGTTCTGGAGTTGCAGTGGCATCGCTGATTGTGGTGACATCAGTTGTTGCCTGAGATGTTCCAGCCTGGTCTGTTGTTGGGGTACCATCAGTTGACCCAGATGTCAACATTGCAGTAGTAACGCCGCTTTGTTCTGTTGTGGCAGAAACTGCGGTTGTCAGAGGTTCCTGGGTAGTTTCACTTTGCTCGTTTGTGGTGAATTGAGTTGGCCCAGTTGTGAGCTCGGGTGTAGCAGACTGGTCAGTCGTGGAAGAGACAACTGTTGGTTCAGACGTCAACACTGCAGCAGTTGTAAAGTCTGGGCTTGTTGTTGGGGAAACCTCAGTGAAGGCACTTGTCAAAGAGTCTTCGGTTGTCATGTATTGTGTTGTAGTGGAAGTGAGATCAGTGAGCCCAGTTGTTTGTTCTGGAGTTGCAGTGGCATCGCTGATTGTGGTGACATCAGTTGTTGCCTGAGATGTTCCAGCCTGGTCTGTTGTTGGGGTACCATCAGTTGACCCAGATGTCAACACTGCAGTAGTAACGTCGCTTTGTTCTGTTGTGGCAGAAACTGCGGTTGTCAGAGGTTCCTGGGTAGTTTCACTTTGCTCGTTTGTGGTGAATTGAGTTGGCCCAGTTGTGAGCTCGGGTGTAGCAGACTGGTCAGTCGTGGAAGAGACAACTGTTGGTTCAGACGTCAACACTGCAGCAGTTGTAAAGTCTGGGCTTGTTGTTGGGGAAACCTCAGTGAAGGCACTTGTCAAAGAGTCTTCGGTTGTCATGTATTGTGTTGTAGTGGAAGTGAGATCAGTGAGCCCAGTTGTTTGTTCTGGAGTTGCAGTGGCATCGCTGATTGTGGTGACATCAGTTGTTGCCTGAGATGTTCCAGCCTGGTCTGTTGTTGGGGTACCATCAGTTGACCCAGATGTCAACACTGCAGTAGTAACGTCGCTTTGTTCTGTTGTGGCAGAAACTGCGGTTGTCAGAGGTTCCTGGGTAGTTTCACTTTGCTCGTTTGTGGTGAATTGAGTTGGCCCAGTTGTGAGCTCGGGTGTAGCAGACTGGTCAGTCGTGGAAGAGACAACTGTTGGTTCAGACGTCAACACTGCAGCAGTTGTAAAGTCTGGGCTTGTTGTTGGGGAAACCTCAGTGAAGGCACTTGTCAAAGAGTCTTCGGTTGTCATGTATTGTGTTGTAGTGGAAGTGAGATCAGTGAGCCCAGTTGTTTGTTCGCTGATTGTGGTGACATCAGTTGTTGCCTGAGATGTTCCAGCCTGGTCTGTTGTTGGGGTACCATCAGTTGACCCAGATGTCAACACTGCAGTAGTAACGTCGCTTTGTTCTGTTGTGGCAGAAACTGCGGTTGTCAGAGGTTCCTGGGTAGTTTCACTTTGCTCGTTTGTGGTGAATTGAGTTGGCCCAGTTGTGAGCTCGGGTGTAGCAGACTGGTCAGTCGTGGAAGAGACAACTGTTGGTTCAGACGTCAACACTGCAGCAGTTGTAAAGTCTGGGCTTGTTGTTGGGGAAACCTCAGTGAAGGCACTTGTCAAAGAGTCTTCGGTTGTCATGTATTGTGTTGTAGTGGAAGTGAGATCAGTGAGCCCAGTTGTTTGTTCGCTGATTGTGGTGACATCAGTTGTTGCCTGAGATGTTCCAGCCTGGTCTGTTGTTGGGGTACCATCAGTTGACCCAGATGTCAACACTGCAGTAGTAACGTCGCTTTGTTCTGTTGTGGCAGAAACTGCGGTTGTCAGAGGTTCCTGGGTAGTTTCACTTTGCTCGTTTGTGGTGAATTGAGTTGGCCCAGTTGTGAGCTCGGGTGTAGCAGACTGGTCAGTCGTGGAAGAGACAACTGTTGGTTCAGACGTCAACACTGCAGCAGTTGTAAAGTCTGGGCTTGTTGTTGGGGAAACCTCAGTGAAGGCACTTGTCAAAGAGTCTTCGGTTGTCATGTATTGTGTTGTAGTGGAAGTGAGATCAGTGAGCCCAGTTGTTTGTTCTGGAGTTGCAGTGGCATCGCTGATTGTGGTGACATCAGTTGTTGCCTGAGATGTTCCAGCCTGGTCTGTTGTTGGGGTACCATCAGTTGACCCAGATGTCAACACTGCAGTAGTAACGTCGCTTTGTTCTGTTGTGGCAGAAACTGCGGTTGTCAGAGGTTCCTGGGTAGTTTCACTTTGCTCGTTTGTGGTGAATTGAGTTGGCCCAGTTGTGAGCTCGGGTGTAGCAGACTGGTCAGTCGTGGAAGAGACAACTGTTGGTTCAGACGTCAACACTGCAGCAGTTGTAAAGTCTGGGCTTGTTGTTGGGGAAACCTCAGTGAAGGCACTTGTCAAAGAGTCTTCGGTTGTCATGTATTGTGTTGTAGTGGAAGTGAGATCAGTGAGCCCAGTTGTTTGTTCTGGAGTTGCAGTGGCATCGCTGATTGTGGTGACATCAGTTGTTGCCTGAGATGTTCCAGCCTGGTCTGTTGCTGGGGTACCATCAGTTGACCCAGATGTCAACATTGCAGTAGTAACGTCGCTTTGTTCTGTTGTGGCAGAAACTGCGGTTGTCAGAGGTTCCTGGGTAGTTTCACTTTGCTCGTTTGTGGTGAATTGAGTTGGCCCAGTTGTGAGCTCGGGCGTAGCAGACTGGTCAGTCGTGGAAGAGACAACTGTTGGTTCAGACGTCAACACTGCAGCAGTTGTAAAGTCTGGGCTTGTTGTTGGGGAAACCTCAGTGAAGGCACTTGTCAAAGAGTCTTCGGTTGTCATGTATTGTGTTGTAGTGGAAGTGAGATCAGTGAGCCCAGTTGTTTGTTCTGGAGTTGCAGTGGCATCGCTGATTGTGGTGACATCAGTTGTTGCCTGAGATGTTCCAGCCTGGTCTGTTGTTGGGGTACCATCAGTTGACCCAGATGTCAACACTGCAGTAGTAACGTCGCTTTGTTCTGTTGTGGCAGAAACTGCGGTTGTCAGAGGTTCCTGGGTAGTTTCACTTTGCTCGTTTGTGGTGAATTGAGTTGGCCCAGTTGTGAGCTCGGGCGTAGCAGACTGGTCAGTCGTCGAAGAGACAACTGTTGGTTCAGACGTCAACACTGCAGCAGTTGTAAAGTCTGGGCTTGTTGTTGGTGAAACCTTTTGTTTGATTTGCATTTTCCATGTATTTTTTTCTTTTATGTTAGATGTTTTTGTTTTTACAGATTCTGATTTTGATTCCACTGATTTATTGGTTTTATAATAATTTTTTTTTCTCATGTTTTTGTTCGATTTGAATTCTTCAATATTATGCCAACTACTTAAATTAAACATTTTCCTTTTTGGATTCATTTCCATAGACATATTGTGCTCAGTTTTATTCACAGTTGTTCTAGATACATCCTTCATTGATATACTCATTGATGTGTTTGGATTTTCTGCAGTTTTTAAGTCAACAATGCCTTGTATTTTTTTACAACCATTGTCTGGGTGCTGAAAATGTAACATGTTTATTTTGTATTTTTGTTTTATAATCCCACTTCCTGATTTCTGTTCGGTTTCCTCCAATCTTAAATTGTTATCAATTGTTTGATCATACAATGTACTTAGACCACTATTCGAAATATTTCTTTGTTCAAATTTCTGAGTTCTTCTTGCCAGCTCATTTTGACCTGAAACATAGAAAAATAATAAATGAAAATAATAAGATTACTGTTATGATTTATAATTACTCAAATGCTAATTAAAAACAACTCTACTCTGATTTATCCCTCTATGGAAGAAATTGTAACTGACACTATCGTTTGTAGTTCAATGTGGCTGTTTGTTTCTGCACACATTTGAAGGTGTTGTCCATAACTCTTTCAAAATCAGGCAGAGAGAGAGGAGAAATTAAGAAAAATATGAATCATCACAGCTCTGCTTTTGGTTGGCGCCTGTCTAAATTTTAAAATTGTTCTGGATCCAAGGGGAGATCACTTATGGAAAACAATAATTATAACAAAATGTATCGTCAGTTTTACTCATTTTAAACACTTAAAAATTTACAAATTTTCTGATTTAGAAAAGTAATGGACCACAGATTTAATTCCTTGCAGTTATTCATATTGGATTGATGGATAAACATTAATTAACTATAAATTAAACAGTGAGTAGCTGACTACAACACACATTCTATGATTAGAGGACACAACTTATGATCAGGCAAACCTTCAGAAACGAGAATGGCGAACCACATTATCTTTAATAAATCAAGAGTATGCTGCAAGGTCCTTTTGTCAGCACATAAGTAGATATGGAAACCATGAGCAAATATGTTGTGAACTATTCTTTTGGCCAAAGAAATGGTAACTCAAATTACAGTAGATAAATACTCATACTAGAGTTTTTGCACCTTTAGGATGTTAGCACTCTGCTCTTTCATTCATGAAATATTATATAATATTATATTACTACTATATTATATTAATATATACATTCATATGTTAATTGAATAATATTATTATAACATATAAATATACATTAAAAATGTACATATATACAACATAACATTTTAAGATAATAAAAAGTCACATAACCACATAAAAACACAAAGAAAATGAACTTTTTTACACTGACTGTAGTGGATAGCTTACCGATGGATGATCTGGCCACAGAATATGAGCATGAGATGAGCAAAATGAAGAAAATGATGAAACAAATCCTTTCCATAACCAAATGAATATCCTTAGTGGTTGAATACCACTGATCAGGTCACAGCATTGGAAAGCATGCTAAATAATTCCAAACAGTGACTGCTCAATTACTGCTAACCTTTCAGGTACTACTGTACAATGTCAGCTATCCTCTATATGTCACAGTGGTGCAAATATGACTCTTGGGCAGTCCAAGATAAGAGTCACCTTCTGACCTTCACACAAGTTTATTGCCCATACGCCTTGTGTATTTTACTTTACTCATAGAAATTATAGTCAGTAACCTTTGAGTCACTGCTTGATAATCCAACCTGATAAAGTCATAGCTGCTTCACAGATTTAACATCAGTTGAACACCAAATGGCCAAACTGGAAAGTATGTGTGTGAACCCTTTGTACCATAAGAACTATGGAAACAGTTTTGTTAATGATAATGTGTTTTTTGTAGTTTTTTCTTAATTTGACAAAGGCAGTGTCTATATTGTTTTACAGTACATTTTCCCCCATTATATTTACAGTTACTGAAATAAACTCAGCTTCAGCTTTTCTGCCAAACTGTAAATATGAATAGAACTTATCTGTGAGGGCATTTGGTATTACTGAACTTTAAATAATGACAGATATATAATAAGGCAATACATCCTTTACATGCGTCAAACAAATACAGGCACAGGGACATTCAAGCCACAACAACAAGGGGCTAAAAGTAACGCTAAAAACAGGCGTTTCCTAGCCGCTAAAAGGCTCAAAGGTTTATGTGGAGGTCTTGTAAGATAACCCTAAACACCATAGAAAGCTCTTTACAAAGGTGTTGCCTTTTATTTTTCAGTTGCTTTCAGGGTTTTTCCGGACAGATTGCATAGTGATTATCGAGTCATAAAAATGTCTAGTCGGAAAAAGATTTAAGAAAGATAATGGCTAAATCTATTAAATTATATAAGAAATCAAAGTACAAGAAGACTTCTAGACACTGGACAGATGCTCAGGATTGATAAATTGTGGGCAGTGATTGATAAACTGAGGGCCCATAGTAATACCAGCCAAACAGACTGAATTTTTAAAAAAGAAAAAAAAAAAAAGTTTATTACAAAATGTGTATTATGCCACATATAATGCTTTTCTTCTATGAGCCTTTACCAGATATTTGTTGGTTTGCTCTGTCATTTCAAGATAATGTTTGTCTGAGAAGCGAGACAAGCCAAACATTCAGTATGAGAAAGTTTAGAGGTAAAGAATATCTTCTTAGATTGAGTAGCTTTGAGAGCCTTGCAGCTGAACTAGAAAATGACTCCAGCAACAGCTAACTCTAAAACTACATTGTCAATAATACAGTGTGTACAGATGGCCAGTTTTAAGACATTCTCTGAACAAAGAGGTTAACCACAGTCTAACTCTTTCATTTATGCTTTGGCACCTGGACACATAGAGCTCTATGTGTGTGTGTGTGTGTGTATGTATGTATGTATGTATGTATGTATGTATAAATAAATAAATAAATAAATAAATAAATAAAATGTAAATAAAGTGCTTGAGCAGGTTAGGACTTCTGAGTGTAAAGTATGAGAAAAAAAAAACACCACACAAACTTTGACCACAAGAACAGTTTATTTACATAAAGTGCATTAAATGCAGCATATCAATCCTATATTCATACTACTATCACATACTACTGTATAGCTCAAGTCTTGATTGATCTTTGATTTATTGGTTTTCAAATACATAAAGTAACATTTCAGCATGGTAGGCAGTAAGGCATTATCTTTAAAAGAAGACATTGTTCCAACCGCTCACTGCAATCTGGTGTAATGCAATAGCAGTAGATAAATGTATGTTTGTCACATATGACACAATTTATTCTCTATTGGATAAGAAACAATAAATACATTTGGCATAATAAGACAGGGAGTGATGTAAAAGCAGAAGAAGAAAAAAGACAGAAATAGACTGTAGAAATTTAGGTAGGAGCTGAAGAGATTCTGTGGAGAAGAATGGTCTTTCAGATATCAGGTGATGCTCTAATATGAGGCCGGCTGATAGTCATCTGCAAAATCAACAAAAACAGAATGATTTAAATGACAAATATTTAATTTCTTAGACATATGATATATTTATGTAGCGGTATACTCACTGGTAAACCAGGACCAAAGTCTCCTCTGATGCTGTTACTGGGTCTATGTGCACTGTTGAGTGATGGACCATTGGAGATCAAGTCTGATGTGTACATGTCTCGGAGTTGCCTTGCCATTCCATTCATGTGAGGAGCTGTTCCAGACTGGTACAAGGGATTCCCGTGCCCTGATTCAGGAGTGAATGAGGGGTTCCTGTAATTTTCTGGAAATGGTTAAAAAAAAGTTAGAATTTTAACCCACTCTTAACCCTTAACACTATGCCTTTAAAGATAGAGTGGGTAATTTCTTTGCCATCAGAAAGTTTGGCCAATTCAGTTTGGACTTGCACATATTTACAATCAAACTTGTAGCCTAAATAGGTTAAAGTTGTTCATTCAATTCAGGTATATTATTTCTCTACAATATTGCCTCTAGTTTTCAATTGTATTTTTATAAATTAAATTCTACTCACCGTTACTTGAGTGATTTAGGTCTGCTTTGGACCACTGAAAGTCTTCATTTAGCCACTCGTCTACTAGCTTCTCTTTAATATCTCTTCTCCTACAAACATACATCACAGTTTATATTGCTGTCTCTTTCAGTCATTTGTCATGGTTGTTACAAAAGCGTATTATCTGATCTTAAAAACTAGTCAATGGTCGAAAAGATGATCAAGAACAGTGTAGCTGTCAGTGTCCGTCGCTGGCTTACTGTGCTTGCTTTTGCTTGTTGGTCACAACATATGCGGTCAGGACAGCGATCAGTGTTAAAAGGCAAGCGAGGGTGACACTCAACCCCACATAAAAAGCTGTCTTCTGTATGGGCATCGCACAGTCGTTGCCCAAGTACCAAGTTGTGTTAACACTGTAACACCTGAAACATACAGTATGAGAAAGCTTAAAGATAAAGAATAGCACTACATTGTGTGATATGTCTGTGAGCTTGGCCTACATACTCGCAAAAAGGCCCGATGTCCCTGTACACTTTGCAAAGTCCATTGTAGAAGCAGGTTTTTCTCTTTTTATGGGCGGCGCTACATACAGTAATACAAGTTATTTTTCCATCAATGACTTCAGGCTCAAAGTATACAGCAATGTCTTTGTCCCCTAAAATGTCATCACAGAAACCTAGAAGAGAAATGAGAGTTGTGTAAGTCAGGTTTTAGAAGCTTGTAATTCAAACTACTAACCAGCAGTAATATATGTGAACAACAATACGTACAATAAAGAAACAATAAAACAATAAGGCATTACTTACTTTCGAATTCTACTGTTGTTGAAGTCACATTGGGTTTACTAATCACATCGTAAGGGCAATCTAAAAATGAATTTAAATTTGTTCAGACACAAATTTAATCTTTAGGTAGTATTTTATGTCATAGTGTAAGCCTTCAATGCAAACAGTTACCTGTGCAGTTAACAAGCACAACAACTGCATTCTGAATGGCTTTAAGGTCAGCCTCATAAATATCATTGGACTGTTCATTGTTGGGAATAAGCAAAACCACGTCATGTGTGACTTTAACACTTAAAGAAAACACAGAAGTTCAGTTAGCACAATGTTAAAAAGACACCGTATACATATGTAAGTTTGTAATGAAGTAATGAAAACATGTTGGGAAGAACTGTAAAATAACACTCTATTCTTTATTTTCACAATTTTGCCATAAAGTTAAAAGGTGTAAAGGAAAGTCATTTAAGGCAGTGGTCCCCAGCCTTTTTTGCAACATGGACCAGTTTAATTCATAACATTTTTTCCATGGATCAGGGCAGGTATCACTCATGTAACATACATTACTGTATCTAATATGTGTATAACACAAATGTTATAAAATGCAGTTTTTTATAGTGATCTCAGGATTTTCCGTGTTGACCTTCACATAAGACTTTTAAGTATTATCTTCCAAATGCAGCTTTCATTTTGTTGATAGTTTTGTCTTCTGCTGTCTCTTCTCTCTGTCTTTGGGTCTTTAGCCTTTTTAGGGAAGTTCTCCAATGATTATTATATATCTCATTTTTTCTAGGTGCATGTAGCGACACATGGGACAATAGTGAGTAAAATGGAAATCCAATATTTTGTTTTTATTCTCTCTATGCAGTCCGGTACTATGTAATGATACACGGCCCAGTACTGGTCCATGGCCCTGTGGTTGGGGACCCCGGATTTCAGGTAAGAAAATGGATATGTAAATATAGGTTCATGAGTATAGGAATATCTCTGAACTACTCACGCTTCTTTACTTGCTGCTAAAGTGTAAAGGTCCCAATCATCTGCTGATACTTTTATCTGTAAAAAAATATTTTAAGAGTCACTCTTGATGTCGGAATTATGACAGCACTGGACTGGTGTTGCTTTTTTACCTCCGCCATGTGATCATCTAAAAGTCTTGTTAAAGAGCCTCCACGGCTAAAACAAACAACAAGGTCAAAATGTGATAAATGGAAAACATTAAACATTATTCATATAATTTATAAAGTATATTATAATAATGAATGATGGAAAAAAAACATACCTGACACTAGTTACCAACACCTCTTTAAAGTTACTTATATTCTTCTCATAATATTTTCCCATCTACAATTATAACAAATAGTCATGTTATTTATGACATTTTGAATTGTTGACACTATGTATTGCAAGATTGTTTTAGTTGTGAGTTGTATCCTGCCCTGTAGCCTAAAAGGGACAGGATTATTAAAGGAATATTTAGTAACTATACGCACTAATAAATAAAGGACAAATTTGAAAAAAATCCAACATTCATGAAAAGTATAAAAAAGCCCCCTTACCTCCTCAGTAAACTTGGCAACAAATTTGTGATATTCAGGTGAGGTGGTGTCATCATATTTTGAATCATATTCCTCATTGATGACCATATTAACCACGACCGATCTATTTACAGTAGCTGCAGACATATTTATATATATATGATTAGCATTATTTATTATATAATTAGCTGTAGTGCTATTAATAACCGTGATCATTTGAAAGGATACAAAATTACCTGATGAAATATCTACAACTAGTTCACAGAAGGTTCCACTAAATCCAATGAGGCATGTGCAATTGATTCCATTGAATGTCCCTCCATTTAGGCAATTATGTGGCTTCACAGTTGTCTGGGTCGTTGGATTGGAAGTAGCTCCTGTTGGCAGTGAGGTCAAGGGTGTTGTTAAATCAGTCTGCACTGTTGGTGTTATTGTAGACACTGTATTTTGGTCTGGTGTAGTGGACGCTGGGCTCTGTGTTGTTGCCGTGTCAATTGGACTTGTCGGTTGAGGTGATGGCGTCATTGTAGATTCTGTATTTTGGTCTGGTGTGGTGGACATTGGACTCTGTGTCGTCGCTGTGTCGACCGGACTAGTCGGTTGAGGCGTTGGTGTCATTGTAGAGTCTGTATTTTGGCCTGGTGTAGTGGACACTGGACTCTGTGTCGTTTCCGTGTCAATCGGACTTGTCGGTTGAGGCGTTGGCGTCATTGTAGAGTCTGTATTTTGGTCTGGTGTGGTGGACGCTGGGCTCTGTGTTGTTGCCGTGTCAATCGGACTTGTCGGTTGAGGTGTTGGCGTCATTGTAGATTCTGTATTTTGGTCTGGTGTGGTGGACACTGGACTCTGTGTTGACGCTGTGTCGATTGGACTTGTCGGTTGAGGCGTTGGCGTCATTGTAGAGTCTGTATTTTGGTCTGGTGTAGTGGACATTGGACTCTGTGTCGTTGCTGTGTCGACCGGACTTGTCGGTTGAGGTGTTGGCGTCATTGTAGAGTCTGTATTTTGGTCTGGTGTGGTGGACATTGGGCTCTGTGTCGTTTCCGTGTCAATCGGACTTGTCGGTTGAGGCGTTGGCGTCATTGTAGAGTCTGTATTTTGGTCTGGTGTAGTGGACACTGGGCTCTGTGTCGTTTCCGTGTCAATCGGACTTGTCGGTTGAGGCGTTGGCGTCATTGTAGAGTCTGTATTTTGGTCTGGTGTGGTGGACACTGGGCTCTGTGTCGTTTCCGTGTCAATCGGACTTGTCGGTTGAGGCGTTGGCGTCATTGTAGAGTCTGTATTTTGGTCTGGTGTAGTGGACATTGGGCTCTGTGTCGTTTCTGTGTCAATCGGACTTGTCGGTTGAGGCGTTGGCGTCATTGTAGAGTCTGTATTTTGGTCTGGTGTGGTGGACACTGGGCTCTGTGTCGTTTCCGTGTCAATCGGACTTGTCGGTTGAGGCGTTGGCGTCATTGTAGAGTCTGTATTTTGGTCTGGTGTGGTGGACACTGGGCTCTGTGTCGTTTCCGTGTCAATCGGACTTGTCGGTTGAGGCGTTGGCGTCATTGTAGAGTTTGTATTTTGGTCTGGTGTGGTGGACACTGGGCTCTGTGTCGTTGCTGTGTCAATTGGACTTGTCGGTTGAGGTGATGGCGTCATTGTAGAGTCTGTATTTTGGTCTGGTGTAGTGGACGCTGGGCTCTGTGTCGTCGCTGTGTCGACCGGACTTGTCGGTTGAGGTGTTGGCGTCATTGTAGAGTCTGTATTTTGGTCTGGTGTAGTGGACACTGGGCTCTGTGTCGTTTCCGTGTCAATCGGACTTGTCGGTTGAGGCGTTGGCGTCATTGTAGAGTCTGTATTTTGGTCTGGTGTAGTGGACACTGGGCTCTGTGTCGTCGCTGTGTCGACCGGACTTGTCGGTTGAGGTGTTGGCGTCATTGTAGAGTCTGTATTTTGGTCTGGTGTAGTGGACACTGGGCTCTGTGTCGTTCCGTTCTGTGTATTCTCTGTAATCTCTGCCCTCCATTGATCATCATTTGAGACATATTCTAGAAAAGAGTATAAGGCAAAAACTGTCTTTAATGGCAGTTTTTATAGGCACATTAAAATATTCAATTTAATTGTTTAAGTTATCCATTAATTTGCTCATAATTTTTATCTTTACTTATCAATTTTCCAGCATTGAAATGTTATTATAATTATTATAATAATAATTATTATTATTATTGTTGTTGTTGTTGTTATATATTATGATGTATTGTATTATCTATATTAAGTTCTATGCAGTGTCAGTGTTTGTTACAATGTCTCTATTCTTTTGATGGTTGTGCTTACATGGCTGCAGTGTCAGTAGTAGTAGTAAATGATGCAATATGTAGTCACTGTGTCATTTTGTCAGAGCCAGCCAAAACCTGTATTTTTTGAAGAATATAGCCATTTGGATTTACTTGGAGGCAGTGTGTCTATCAGGATATCATTTTCTTACAATCATATCCACTCATGGTCAGTATAACCCAGGCACACAACAAGACCAGTATTCACCTATTACCTATTGTTTTATACATTTAGTTATACGATTGTTCAAGACTGATATGATCAAGAAGGCTGAGTGTATTTTTGTTATGACTGCCATCAGCGTGATACACACGTTTTAAAAAATGAAAAAGATTTTCACAAGTTTCAGGAAAAAGACTTCCCTACAGTGTAATCTCTCTGTACAGAAAATGCATACAAGTAATTAAAACACATAAAAAAGACACTAAAAAGGCTTACAGTACAGTTTACATTGTGAAAAAGAGTTCATGGGGGTCTTACCGTTGCTAGAACATAAACAGAAAAAGAGAGCAAAGACCAAGGCAAAAGTTACAGAATACGCCATCCCGAGATTCCAGGTTGTAGTTTGCAAGAATAATGAATGTTGTCTTCAGAATGCATGAGATAAATGACCATACATTTTAGAGTGTGTCACGTAATAAAAAAAAAATTGAACTTTAGTCCTGGAGATAAGACGGGAGGGACAGTGTAAAACTACTTTTTATTCTAGTTTATTGCCCAGAACACACCTTCTCCATTACTTCCCAGCAGAATTTTAATTTGGTTGTCATCACTAAATCCGCTTTAATGTAGCTGTCTCTAAGAAAAAGGTTACAGTTTATGCATAGGTTTCATCAGGTCTATGTTTAAATCTCAATAAACAGTCATTTGCAGTTCTACATATGTAAGCTGAAATATTACATTGATCAGAAACTCTTGCCTTAAAACAGCTTTCTTGTTCCTCGACAAACAAATGTGTAAAAAAATCAAGCCAAGCTGCACATGACTGACCAACGTCACAACCTTAGGGGGCAAGGTCAGAGCAAGGCTGGGCCTTAAATGAAGTCATGTGTCAATGTCCACTATTAACACAAGCAGACCTATCACAGAGGACTAAAAGCCTGTATCATTTCACACTCTGTTAGGCAATGCGCACATTATCAGTCACAGATATTGATTTACACTGACCCTCACTGTCAAAATTTTTTCCACATTAACTATTTGGTGAAAAGAAACTCCTTTCAACACACCTTTAACTGCCATCTTGACAAATCACAATCAAATGAAAAAATATTTGGTGAAGTGATAACTTTCTATCTCCTTAAAACGCATGTGATACACACTTAACCATTACAATCTACAATTTGTCAAAAATGTTATATGAAATATTCAATCCTATTGAAGGGCTAGGGGTCAGACATGGGAGTAGACGACAGTTTCTGCAAAATAGAAAAGGTTTATGTTTCGTTTTCTGGAAAATGACACGTCATACACATTGTGGGTTAAGGGGTTGCAATTGAGTACTCCCAAACGACATAAAGCCATAAAGATAATGTAAACAAAACAGTGTCATGGAAATGGTGCTTATCTTGTGATAAGGTTGTGAGGCAGTGCATGTTTAATGTGTCCACAGTAAAAAGATCTTTTTGATAAATTAGTCAAAAAATGACTAATTTATGAGCATTTCATAGTGATAAACATCTTAGAGTTATTTCAGTTATTTTTCAATACATCAATTTTTAAACCTCCATATTTTTTGTGTAATCTCATACAGGTAATAAAATAAAATGTAAAAATGGGCTTAGGTTTTTTTGTATTCTCGTCTTTTACTGGACTATGTGACACCAGATTGAGCGGCACGATGAAGAGGGTGAGAGGTGAGTGCGGCCTCCTGTCTGCAGCTCCTGACAGTCTGTCCATGTTACTTCTCCCGGGTGACTTCTTGTCAGCCTCTGCCAGCCGAGGTGCCGTCGCTTCACTTTGACTGACGTAACCACTTGCTGTGTCTTTATTTTATCACACCCTCGCTGTTTTCCTGTTAGATCCTAAGAAAAGTCGTCAGCCATTTTATAGAGAGCGGAGGCTGACGGCTATTGGTGAATCTGAACTATTTTGTCACATTCTCTGTCTTTTCACTTGTTTGAGTGGTGAAAAAAAGTGATGAGTATGGTCAGGTTTTACACAGATTTCTCTGAAAAATATTACATTTGAGCAGCCAGAACCCATAAAATAGTGCAGCTACCATTATATGACTTAGATAACATCACTATGAACAGATAAAAACATATTTCTTGCCAATTCTAATTTAGACATAGCTCATTGCAGCTAAATGAGTAAATGCAAATAGTTTTTCTTCCAGACTCTTCGCAAATGATTCAGTGGAGACTTCTGATGCCATTGGAGAATTTGGGGAAAAAAATGGCTGCTGATGATGGGTCGAGGGGACAAGTGTTGTAGTTCTTCAGAGTACTTCACTTTACTGTCACTGTAAGCTCCTGGATAAACACAAAAAGCACTTTACAGGACAAGTGATGTGTCATGATAAGAATGATGTTCTCAGTTAGAAATGTGGTCACCCCTGAGAGTTTTTTTATTGTTTGACACTCCCAGTACACTGTGTTTCAGTACTTTATGACACCTTGACACATGAAGGAAGCAAGGAACAAAATCAGCTACCGTATAAGCCCCGTGTCAGTTAGCATCCTCCTCTTACTCATTCTTAAGTAGTAACTATAATTTTACCCAGTATTACCATATGTAAATGTTAAAGACAGGACCATACCATACGGCAGATGAAAAATAAGCAAGGTAAATCCACATTCTTACATAATGCAATATTATTTGTGTTCTTTCGGAGCAGTAAGAAGAATTTGATACTAGTCCCAGTCATAAACACAGTCCATATAAAGATAACAGACAGAGAATAATGCCGCGTCCTTTGCAAATATCTAGTTTATATCCTTTAGATCCACATAAAAGTTGTGCTGCACCAGGCTGACCACTATTGCTAGTTTTCACCTGCTCAGACACTGCTTAAATCCTGCAAATGCACACATAACCTGTAAAGTTCTCTCTTCTGTTTGGGTAAAAGTGGACAAAATACCAAAAAATGGCTTTAGTGTTTGTAGCAAAGCAGATGGGACTGGAGCACCTATGTTGCTCCCTCAATACTCCGTTCAAGTAGTGTCTGTTTAAGTATAGAGCAATTTGACAATTTATTTATAAAATATGTGTATAACCACAGTCAAGTTTTGAACTTTTTTATTGAATGAACAGTGGCTGCTTGCTCTAAAGTAAGAACTCTTGGACAGAGACGTGGTCCAACACACCAGGTCTATGTGAGCACGCCCTCTAGAGGTCAAGCCTAGTGCCTGCAAGGCTTTCAGCTTCTTATGTTCTCTGTTCTCTATGTTGATGAAGTTTAACATTCTAACAAAGTCTATTTTAATGTCTTTTTAAATGCAGATGACATGCACATGTATTACTTTCTTCATCCTGGGTTATGTCTGGGCTCTGTTGGACTAAACCAGTTTTCATGTCGCCACGTATAGTCATATATTCTGTAAATGAAACTAAATGTGGCACTGCTATCACCTGCAACACCACTCTTCTATGTTTGATACATTCCAGTAAAACATGTTTTACTGTTTGTTTGTTTGTATGTATGTGGTACTACAGTGTTCATAAGCCTTATAATCGTAAATACATTTCAGTGTCCTTGAGCCAAACTTACTGTGATATAATTTCGCAATGAATTTCTGACTTCTGATAAGCCGTATTTAATTGCTATAGTATGATTAACCTGATGCAATGCCTTTGTGCAACCCCATTTCCTTCTACATGACCTACAACTGCTCATGTTCATTAGATATATTAATATGAAGTTGTTGCCTTTAATAGGGCTTCCACTTTAGAATGAGTGACACACATATATGTATACATTATTAACAATGATTACATGTGTAAAAAAGTGGACTTTTTGTTTGTACCTTAAAAAGGCAAGACCGCAGAAAACACCACACAAAGAGCTGCTTATATCATTTATTCATCATGATTGTCATGGTTATTCAAATTTATAAAACTGTTAGGTACATTAATAATCATCTATAGATACAGTCAACATGCAACAAGGCACATGCTTTTAATTAAATATACTGTATATATTTTCAGATCATTTCCAAATGTACTCGTATGTTTCAACGTACAGTACGGAAGTATCTGAAGGTCTGCTGTTTATAAAATCCATGACTTGAGAGTAATAGTTGCTAATTTAAGATATACAAAACATTTTAAATGTAAAATGATCTAGTACAGTGGTTGAAAATTGTTCTCATGATTTTTACATTGCACCATTTTTCACAACCATTTATTTGCATATTGTCATGATTTACATAAGATTTGTCAAAAGCCCAATGAAGACCAAAGAAGAGCAGGATGGCCAGTGAATGACAGTGGTTGCTGTGACATTCTCAGCCTTAAAAAAACATGTCTTGGTTCATGTCTTTGCAAGTCTCTCTCAGTCCCTACTCTCTGCCGTGGCTCCAGTGCTCGCTGAGGTCAGATTTTTGTCGTGGGTGTTCAGGGCCAACTGCATGGCCCAGATGCTCAGAGGCCTCATGTAGGCGAGTGAGCGGTAAATGCCCTTCTCACAGTAGGCTTCAGGAGTCTGGAAGGCCATGCCCAGCCGCTCCCAGACGGTGCGGTAGCAGCCCTCCGCGGTGCGCATACCTTCACTCCACATTCCCTACACAGGACACCAGGAAGGTCAAACATTACATTATCTTGAGCATCCACTGTTTAACAATAAACCATTAAAACAGCACTTTATTCAAATGAGATGTGCGTAAATCTGTGTAAAATACAGTAATCACCTACCTCATGGATCATTGTAGCTGCCAGTCCATACACTACTCCAATCCAGACCTCATCCGACTGGACACTGGAGCGGTCCGGTACTCCTTCGGGGCGCATGCCATTGACTGCTCCCATTTGGCCTCCAGCAAAACTCATTACATTCAAGTCATATACTGTTTTGAGTGCACTGCGGATCTTTTCTTCTGGAAATGCCTTTAGGAAAACAGAAAGCAAACTATTAATTATTTAATTTTTAAATCATTATGAATCTATCTTTAGATTAAACAGTTTATGCCTTGATGCAGACAGTAACAGTTTACCCAAACCCACAAACCTGTGCTGTATCAATTGAGAAGATGAAATATGGTAGAAATGTGGTGAACATTAAAACATCCAGCTACAGTCTAGTGTTTATTTTCTGTTTCCAAGCTACCCGTGTGTGCATTCATGGTTGTGGCAAACAGTGAGTCAGCAATATCAATCACTTTTAACAGCATGGACTTTGGCTCTTTTGATAATAGTGAAAACTTGCCTTGAATTGTCCCTCGCCCAAACCTGATGCTCTCAGGAACCAGTGACCAGCGCACTGGTCTGACATGACACTGTTGGAGAGGTTTCTCCCACTGCTGTCGTAGTTATAGTACTTGCCTAAAACAGAAAAAAATGTTAATCCCAAATGTGTTGAAATGTTTAGTAGACAAACTGTATTTTTACAGTCTACAAAATTCACCATTCCAGAGCAGTTTGTCAAAAGCAGCACAGCCTCTGTCCAGGAGGTCTTTGTAGTGTTCATATGATTCTTTTTTTTCCAGGAGTGTGGCCATCTTGCACATCACACACAAAGAGGCCAGCCAAAGCCCACCACAATACGCACTGCCAAATGAAATGGACAATGTAAATATAGAACAATTATAAACATATGAAAAAAATAAAGGTCTGGATATACAAAAAGTGTTCACACAAGACATTATACTGAATATATATGCATGTGATTCAGGAAGATTTCAAGTCATTTTTCATAATTTCATCATATTTGCTAAAAATACGTGTTACAGTAAGCCATTTCTTCCCTTTGCCAAGTTTTTGCCGCATTATTGAATAGGAAATAATTCACACTACGCATGCTTTATACAGTATTAATGCGCAACTGTCATCTAGTAAGAAACAGTATTCAACCAGAGAAAGATAACTACTTTTATTTAACATCTTTGTTTTCTTTTGAAAATTTGAAGCAGTAAACAGGAACTCTTTGGACTTTTATCTTAAGTGCAGACTTTGAAGGCAGCTCCAACTCTAGCATCACAAAGAACCTTAACTGTCATAGAGCTCTTCATCATTTTATCAAGAGTCATGCTCTTTCCATTTCCTTCCTTTTCCTTTTTCCTTTTCCTGCTCTCTCCAACTAATACTTACAGCTGAAGTTGGAAAGACAATTAGGTCACATGAAACAGAGTTAATTTAATCAAAACCAAGTATGTTTTGGATTTAATTAAATAAAGGCAGAGCAAGAGAGCAGAGCTTGTATACCACAACCAAGTGCCTCCTATCAAAAAATGTCAAAAGTTTTGTTCTGTTTTGTTTGTATACGTTTGATTCTCACCTGGGCCCCGTGACTGTCCATCCGTCGTACGTCTGGTCGGCGTATCCAGAGTTTTCTATGAGGCCATCTCCATCGAGGTCGAACTTCAGCTCCGACTCCATCACCGCCTTTCGATTCAGCAACACGATCACAGTTGAGTAACACATTTCATAAATACTGATTTTATTTAAAGTTATTTTTTTGCTGTTAATGGTCGTTACCTTGCAGACTGGCCACATGTCCCGTAAATACTGGCTGTCCTGCGTGAGATGAAAGTCTCTGTAAACTTGTAGAACAAATTTCAGGTTCAAGTCCTTCCAGTCAGCAGTGTCATGGATGAGGTAGGCATTCACTCTTTGCCATGGCTCGTCATCTACGGACATCAAAACCACACTTAGAATATCTTCATAGGCTGAATATAACCTGTTCTATTTATTCCTAAATAGGTCACTTTAAATGGCAACATGACATAATTCAATTCAATCTTTATTTCAGACACACAAAGTTAGTCCATAACAAACAATAGATAAAAAAAAATACATTATAAGATAAAATACTGTCTCTTAATCCAGTGTTTTCTCAGATTAGATGTGTATCTATAGCAGCTCAGAGCAGGATTAGTCAATGCCTTTATAAAAACAGAATTTTTAGAAGTAGAAATGAGTTAGATGAAGGTTAGATAAAGTTATTAATAGCACTAAATCTAAACATACAGTCTTTATTTAATCTAAAGAAATCATTTGTTAGCTCAGTAGGTTAGTTTCTTGTCAGGTGTGTATGATTTTATTGTATGTGCTTGTATATGAATAATTTGGTAGGTTCAAAGCTAAGCTAACTGCAGAAAGTTAGTTTCCTTTAAGCAATGATTTGAGCAAACCAAAATTTTATCAGCTAAAAAGACATACTTCCTCTTTTTGTCCTACCTGGGTCTCCTATGTCATGAGGCACCACATTTTTGGCTTTGACAGGAGAGTAGCGGCCACTCATCAGGTGGAGCCGCTCGGTCGGATCTTGTTGAACCACACTCCCGGCTGTGAAGGAATTAATGCCATGTCAAAACAAAAAAGGTGGCACACCCCAAAGGCAAACACCTGAAGCACAGAGGTAAAAAAAAAAAAACCCACACTCCACTCACCAATATCGTACTGCAGACTCAGAGCAAGTTTGGGCCAAAGCATGATAAGTGCAAATGAAGCATAGAAGTGCACGTCATATGTGTTATACATTCTGTACTCCTGACCTGAAAGACAACAGTTGCACCACAAAAGCTCATTAAGAAGATTAGCTTGCCTTAGATCTTAAAGCAGCTCAAGTTATGCCTACAATAATAAGCCACAAGCAAATAATGTTTCTTAGTTAGCTTTTTTTTGTATTACATGACTAAGCAAGCTTTAATCATTTAAACCTTCTTTGTACCAGTGTGTTGCTACATCTTCATTAAATATTTAAGTTGAACATATTGTATAAAACTCAGGCTTGCACTGACCTTCTAAATAGGCAAAGCGTCCATATTCCTTAATGACATCAGGTTGAGCTGGCAGGCCCCCGTTCTCGCTGCGTAGGCCGCCACTGACATCAGCGTCCTCCGGTAGCTCTGTCCACACCGTCCCTCCGTCCACAACAAAGTACAACTCGTTAAACAGGGCTGACTTGTACCAGGACGGCAGAGAACTGCAACAAATTCAAACGACGAGCATTAGGTAGGTTTAGGTTTTTCACCCGTTTGGTCTCAAGGTGTTTACTATTTTAATGTACCTGTCCTGGAGTATAGGTCTCTGCCACTCCTCAATACTCTCCTCCCACTGTTTGTAGTGCGTCAAAGCGTAGTGACTGAGTGAGGGGCATGCATCTCCTTTAGTCCCGAAGTACCGCGTGTATCTCCTAGACACAAATTGTAACCATTCATAAGGCTTCATTTTCATCACAATGCTTCGGTTCATCTGACAAACACCATTTTTAAAATACCTGACGTGTTCCTTTTCCCTGGAGCCAAACATTATTTTAGGCATATCCCAAGCTAGACAGAACTCTAGGGAGTTATGGCCCTGAGCAGGTACAGAGCAGCCCACAGCCAGTGCTGCTGCCACTTTATCTCCTTTAGAGGTCGGTGGACTAGAGCCTGAAGGTAATAAGAAGATAATAATAATGTAGATAATTTAAAAACAACACTCTCAAAGAAAAGCAGAAATGTTAGTTCTGATTCTCTGTTAGAGTACATGTTTTGCTTTTTGGAACAACAGATAAACTTTAAAAAGATGGTTCCTGATAAAGGAAGGGTCGATGCGACTTTTTGCATCCCCATAGACTGGGCTTGTATAAATGTGTGAATCTCTTGACTGTATTTGTTGTGTTACCTGTCGGAGAGTCAAGTCGGCCGTCAGTGATAAGGTCAGTCCACAGGCTGCTACACGTCCCATTTGGGCTGAAGGCTGTTTGGTGACTAACCTCTTTGTCTGCCTGTTTAAACGCACAGACAAATAGTTCAACTAATATCCCTGAGAGCTTAGAGTTCACAATGAAATCTAGTTGATTATAATAAATCCACTTTGAGAAAAAGACCTTTGTTATTAACCTCAAATTTCAATGGGATAGCGTAAAGTCCTAAACAAAAGGCTTTAGAATTAAGTACTCTGGAAGTCAAACCTGTTCTCTGGCTGCTATGCACAGAGTGTATGGGTTGACAGCGGGACAGTGATGAAGCAGGACCCCGGAGACAGCCTCACCCTCCTTCTCCAGATGAAACGGTTCATTCCAGTGCCCCCCGCTCTTGTCGTCCTTGTGCCCCGACCCGTTGACCATAGTAAACATTATGGAGACTTCTAAATCGTAGTCATTTTTGTTCTCAATGTCCCACACAAATATAGCAACAGGGAGACTTGAATCCTGTCAAAAGGACGCAAAACAAAGACAAATGAAGTATGTAGAAACTGTAAGATCAGACAAGACAGTAACTGATTAAGATTGTATGGAAAAATCTCTATGCAAACAAGATCATTACTTGTTACTGGATTATTGGGGTTTTTTTTTGTTTTGTTTAATCATTGATAGCCCCTCCTTCACCAAGCATTAGCAAACATGAGCTAAATTATGAGCACTTGGAGGTAACCTTGGATTTGTACTGAAATTCACTCGCCTCTCATGCATAATGCACTGGTCTTGTCTTTGGATTACAACACTTAATGTAATTACTTAATGAAACCCCTGAATTGAATTACCTTGTAGTCATGGGGGATGACCGGGGAGACCTGTCTGCAGGTGAGAGTAACATTTTGTCCCGGCAGGTGGTAGACGGTCCAGGCCCGAGGGTACAGGGCGTGGTAGAAGGCGTACTCTCCACAGTAGCCCCAGTTCCAGCCTTGCAACATGGGAGGCCGCTCCACAGACAACACCTGTTGGTAGAGCGTCTGTCCGTCGCGCCGCAAACACACCGTGAACTAAGTCAGAAACAAACGGGGATTTAATTTTAACTGGTTGTTTTCTTGGTGCCAAATCTTTAGGATACTAGGAAATGATGCTCACACTGAAATAAGAGTCAGTTATATATGCCCTTGAATTAAATGTGATATATTTTCCTAGAGCTACAATTAATTCAAAACTCAGTGTGTCTTGAAGGTGCTTTGCATTCAGGTTCAATCTATAATACGTACCTGGTTGCACATATAGGCAACCTGCAAGTCATAATGTCTCTTTGGAGCAATTACTTTTTTATTTATTATAAAATTCTAGAATAACTGAAATTACACAAAGGGTTAGTTCCAAACCATTACTCTTTAAATATTGAATATGGAAATGTATGACAGTCAACCATAAACCCAAAACAATATTGTGTTCTTGTTGCCAATAAGTAGCCCCTTATCAACAGTGTAAACTTTAGCTTGGCATGTTGTTGGAGTAATTATGAATGATGTTTGCTGTTTTTGACAAAAGATAGACACACTCTACATTTTGCTGATATACCTGATTGGCTGTGACTGTTTTGTAGTGGTACATGCCAGGGTTTAGCTGCCATCTGCAGAACTCCCCTCTCCAACCCCTTGTGATGGTCCCTCCTCCGATACCGCCGAGAGGAGCACCTGCAAATTAGAGTCAACGGAAAAGAGCAGGTTCGCAGATGAATGCCTAATCTAACTGTCAAGGGGAAATGGGTGTTTGCTCATATGAAAATGATGCAAGATACACTGGATTTCATTTCTTCTAACTCTATTAGCCAAAGTCAAGGATTAGCAATCATTACAAATGTCATTGTGTAACAACTGTGGTTAAATGTAACATCTATCTAGTTAAAAGGTTAGAGAAAAATGGTCAAAGGGATTACTGACCATTATGAGAAGTTTACAACAGAATACTTTGAACCCACCGTAAATTTGACGCAATGGCTGTGCACGAAACATGTCAATAAAGGGGGCCTTTTTTTCCACTTGGGTCTTTTTGTACCACCATTTTAGATACCTGGAAAACACACAGTGTGACAATATGAAAGTCAAAGTTTAAAGCTTTAAAAGAGGACTGGAGATTAATTGCGATTATAACGTGTCATGTGGTTTGAACTAGTGATGTCCTTTCAGAAATTTACAAGTTACCAACAAAACAATGTAACCATTTTTTTGTGCAACCAGAGCTCTTTCCATGCCTCGAGCAAAATAGGAAACAAACCGTGGACAAATTGCACTCAGTGTGACACAGAACAGAGTCCAAAACAGAAGAAGTAATTGTGCTTTTGCAAAGAAGTAGAAGGGAATTGAGAAGAGGGGAATGAGCGCGGCCGGGGAATTTACTGTAGGTTTGGGTGTTCGCAGCTCACGTCAATTATTAATAAGGCAAAGGTTTCATGCAGCACCATGGCTGGCAAGGCAACAGTTAAGGTCACAGTCGTTTATATTGTTTACACGCTTGCTGACGACATGGTCCATTGGCTGCTAATTTGCTGGATAAAGAATACCGCTGCAGTGTTAGGGTGAAGGGAAAATACTATCAGATACGATTTTGTTAAGGGATGGAAAATAATATTAATAATACACTTTGCCAGAAAATGAAGTGATTATTAATAAGGCAAGGGTTTTACAAATGAAGATCTCAGACTGTTGTGATGCAGTTGAGATCCATTTACAAGCCCCAGACAGATGTAAAAATAAGGAGTTCCTGTTTCTTTAATTACCTCCAATAGGTTTTGCATTTACAACACATCTACACAAGGTTGATGCCTAGTGAAAGCCTTAAACTGCACCTTGATTTACCTTCACATAACACCAAAATACAAATTTCCTTTTGTTTCAGTTGTGACCGAGCTACTTTGCCGCCGAAGAACTGTTATGTGTGCATGTATTCTAACAATACCTTCACAGAAAAGGTCAGTCCAGGGAAACTACAATGGCACCTCATTCAACAGACACATGAATAGGGCCCAAAGTTATTTGAAGCCCATGGCAGGTTCCATTGTCAGTTCTGTGTTGTTTGTTGGCGGATCTACTCTGATGTGTTACTAAAGGCCAAACCCAGCAGCCTTTCTTTAAAGTCAACATATCACATCAAAGCCTGCTATTTTGTTTGTAGAACAGTATTAACACAGCGGCACACAACTCCTCTAAGTGCGGCAATGCTTTAGGGATTGAAATGATAACTCGTAGATTGGTTGAACCCAAACAATGAAATAAAGCCACAGAACATACTCCTCTCCATATCAGATGTCAGCTGCTTGTAAGAAAAACAAACAGCATCAGATATTGAAAATGCCTGTGGGCACACCTGGTCTGCCACTAAGGCTTTACAAAACAAACAGCTGACAAATTTTAGACTCTATCAAATCTCATAGTTAATGAGAAAGGACTATGGCATATTGAGCAGAAATGATGAGTAACATAGAAACTATTCAAACAATTTGTTCAATGTCCCTTAACAAGATATGTGTTTGACACGCGACAGCTCTTTCAAACATATAAACAAGATAACCTTACACACATGATCTCAGGTGTGAGCACAGAAACATGAGACTTTACATTCACACCTCCCCAGGTACCACTCTATAGGAACACACCCAGGGATTCAGTGGTATGAAGGTTGCTATGGCGTATGGGGGTGTAAACTAAAACCAGTCATAACAGGATATATCCCCAGAGATGGTCTAATAGGACTGTTTTTACAGTATTCTGTTTCGTTGTTATAGAATGTGCAAAGACGAAAATGGAGAAATTAAGAGAAGACTGCATACTAGTTCAATCTGTAGCATTCAAAAGGTGCAAGGTGCATTATGTTTTTTGTGCATTGGGCTAAAAGTCACAAATTAAAATATCTCACCTGAGTCCGAGGCCAACATGCTCCAAGACGTGGGACAGTGACACATCTTTTGCTTGAAAGGGCTTCCTCTTTTCCTTAAACTCGTGTGCCAAGCAGATCCTCCAGCCCTCTTTGGGTACACCATAGCCCATCTCCTTGGACACATACCTGCTCATGAGGTCTGCTGTGGATTTCTCCCCCCAGTCTGTCATTTTAGTAGCAAGTCCAACAGTAGTAGAGAGCTTAAGTCAGTGTAAGAGGAGGTAAATCAACTTCTCTGTCAGCCAAGTGTCTCACTCCAAGTAAATTAGCAAATATCTAAGTCATCTCTAAAGGGTAAGGGGTTGTCTTCAAATAAAATGATGCTCCTTCATTATAAAGTTATTAGGGTCTAAAGAACATTCTTCTTCAGGAGTAAGTCTGGATGTGGTCTGCAGGGATGTTTTCTTGGATAAATGGATGACAGCAAGACAAACAGGAAGTACAGGGGATCCGGTCTTTCAAACGAGCAGCCTACAAAAAGAACAAACCGAGTAATTATTAGATTTAATAGGTGCAGGTTTACCCCAGTCTTATTCAAAAAGGCCGATGAACCTCAGAAACCGGCGTTAAGATGTAAATCCGCAAACAAATTCTCAAGCAATAAATCAAGTCTGATCAATGTGCAACAGAGCTTGAAAGACTAATGCATTGAAAGCTAACCTGCTAATAATGCGAAGAGCTGGTAAGAAATAAATATAATCTGTTTAATACCGGAGGGAAGACTTCATCCAGGTCCTTGTCACTCCGAAAGGTTCTCTGTCTGGAGCTAGAGCCGGAGCCTGTAGCCGCCTACTGCTGCTAACTCTGCGCTTTACATGCAAATCATTTTCCGAGACAGGGTACATTTCGACCTCAGTTTAGTCTTCCAGCCTAGGGATTCATGAACGTGCCCTTTTCTCATTTCGATTAAGACCTGATACAACAGTATCAGATTTAAATCAAAGCATCATGTGTCTTGTTGATTATCTACGTAGTTAAATGTAAGCTATAGAACTGATTACTGAGCCTGAAAGACAGAGCGTTGGGAATAATGACCGTTCAGTCAGCCGAGTGCCAATCTGGTTCAAACCATTCTGTCTTAACATAGGGGTGATTTGTTTCTGTATTTGTACACCTTGGATATATATTTCATAAATTAGCAAGGCCCTGTGTACATACAAATTACATATATGTCAAAATTCTTCCGGAGAACAATTCTGATTAATTTGCACATGTAATAATTTTATTTAACCACAGTTTATTTTACGTCCCCCCTGCTAGTGCCAATAGAAGCTGTCGTCTCTGCCACGGTATCGTTTAGAAATGGCGGACCAAAACATTCATCTGTAGTTAGTGTTGGCTTTCGGGTTTACACAAAAAAAGCCAAATAAACGAGTGATAGTGCAAAGACTTGTTATTGTAAAGATATAAATTCATTTTTCTTGTTTGTTGGAATACCTTTTGTATGATGTATTATCCCAGTCCCTAATTGGTCGACCAGCAGAACTTTTGCGAGTATTGTTTACCCTAGCTTATCTTCAAACTAGATGTGAATACATACAGTGTAAAAAGACAACAAACTTGTGACCGTCCTCATCTGGGCTTAACGTTTGCGGTGCATCGACTTCAAGGTATGACTCTAAAAAGCACGACTTTTGTGATGTAAGAGTAAGTTGTGTCTGCTTTAAAGTATGACTAGCGTGCTATATTCCCCAGACAGTTAACATATACATGCACATCGTCGATTGTTGTATTTGGTGATGTAGTATGTAATTTTTTGTTACAGATGATCGAGGTGGTGGCCTCCATGGCTCGGGGCCCGGTATTTCTAGCCGGAGAGCTTATGGAGTGTCTCATAACATTCACCAACCCAATGTCACACCTTTCAACATCTGCCACCAGGTAGGATTGACTAAACACATTTGTATAACCACCTTTAGTACAGAACACATGCGTAATTTAACATTTTCCTGTGATGTCTTCCAGTGAGATGCTTGCTTGGGCCAGTGCTCAAATTCACTGCCAGTTTCATGCCAGTGAAAGTCGAGTGGCCCTTCCACAGCAGGGCAACAAACAGGACGTGCAGGCAGAGAGTGACACAGTCCTCATTCCAAGCAGAGGTTGGTGTATCTCATTTTAAAACAACAACAGGTTTTATTACCACCAGTAGACGCAAACAGGATACTGTCATACGCATGTGGACATACTCTCTAAACTCCTAATTTCTTTCCCCACCAGGAGAGCGGGGGCAGTGTGTGCTGGACACACCACCTAAAATATTATTCTGTGACCTCCGTCTGGACCCAGGAGAAAGCAAAACGTGTATGTGGTTCTCCATTTGAAGAAGTTTAATGTATTGTGTCATTCAGTCTCGTCTCACTCTGTCACTTCTTCCTCAGACTCATACAGCGAACTTGTGCCTGTTGATGGCCCTCCTAGTTTTCGTGGTCAGGCTGTTAAATATGTCTACAAACTAACAATTGGCTGCCAGAGAGTCAACTCGCCTATTAAACTGCTGAGAGTTCCTTTCAGAGTGCTAGTGCTGCAGGGTGAGTTCTTGAGCACTTAGTAGATGGACTTATTTTGTCAAAGAATTATTTATGTTAACATTTTTCCCAACTGTTTTTAGGCATGCCAGAGCCTCCATTTACACAGGATGAGGAAGTTTCACCCTCCAACCCATTCTTGGAGGAAGAAGAAGCGAGCCGCAGGGATGCTCGACCTCTGGAGCGAGCACTTGACATGTTAATGGTCACCACCTCTAGGCGATGTCCTCGTAAGTCCTCCCCATCAGCCTGACTAGATTATGTAAAAAAATATATAATAACTGGGTTTTATTCTGTCTTGGCATGTACTTATAGAATGTTTTTTGGTCTTTCCTCTAGATATGTTTAATATTACCAATATGCGTGGAAAGGTGGCAAAGTTCTGCATCTTCAAGACAGTTTACAGGCTTGGGGAAGACATCATCGGCACGTTTAATTTTTCTGAGGGGGATATTCCCTGTTTACAGGTATCTTGGGATTTCTACTACACTGAATTCTTTACCTGTTGTTTGTTATATTGTAAATTTGTCTTCATGTATCATTTGTTCCAGTATTCAGTAAGTCTTCAAAGTGAGGAGGAGATCCAGCAGCAGTATCAGCGGCGTCCCGGACAGGCCGTTAGTGTAACCGGACACGGGCGTCATTTGGAGTCATGTCTACACACTGCATCCAGCCACTTCTCCCTCCCCATTCCACTCAATGTCACACCGGGCTTCAGCACAGAAATAGGTCAGTGGAAATGTCTTTTTTGTTTTCTGAACTACTTAAGAAAACAGTCAACAGAAAAGTCATAACATGTATTAATTTGTTGCAAAGCTAAGAGACTGGCTTACACTTGTTAATCACAGGTCAATGTATAACAGTTATGTCTATTCAGTGCCTGTTTTTATTGAAAATGTATTCCTCTCTGTGCAGTGACTCTAAGGTGGCGCCTGCACTTTGAATTCGTCACTGCCCGAGAGCCTATGGAACCACCCGTGGTGCAGCAGAACCAGTCAGAGGTCACAGTTTGGTCCGGGGCTGAACACGTCGATGTGGACACATTTAGTTGGGATCTCCCTATTAAAGTGCTGCCTACAAACCCGGCCTTGGCATCCTATGTGTCGCAGTTCACAGGGACCAACAGCATTAACATCTGACACTCTGAAAAACAAGCTGATGGGGAATTACGTTCTGTTGTTTTGAAGCTTGTCAACAGTTGGTGTATCTATTATGTGTGAGAGTGAAGGACAAAGTGTTTTGAAGCCAGTTACGGACTCTTTTTAACATTCTACACAATATTTTGCCTTTTCCATTTGCATTTCATAGTGCATCCTGACTGTGTTGGGTGTTGTGCATTACCGTATTTATTTAACTGTTGATTTCTTAACTGAAATCTCATATGCAAACTATAATCTTATACACCATGTTTCATTATCAAAATATTTTAATCATTTTCTTTCACATTTAGTAAAATCTATATTAAGCTGTTTTTTTGTTGTTGATGAAAGCATTAATTAAAATGTGACCATGGCTCATTTATACAAGACATTACTTTTCTTTTCACTCAAGGATTTTATTTGAAGATGATATAAAATCAAGTTCGAGATCTACTGTTACATGTTTTAAATATATTAATGTGTGAATATATGCTTATATTTACATTTCTTTATAGGAAAAAAAAGCCATTTAATTTCACCTAAAAAAAAAAAAAAACCTCATAAACAAACAAGGTATAAAAGTATTGCAACTGGGATGGTGCTATCTGTCCTCAGTTTACTTTCTGTACACATTTATATTATCAATGAGACTATGTTGTTTTATAACATGAACTGGTTACTGATTTTTAGGATGAATGAGTGTTGGTTTTTCCAGGCAGACGATCTGAAGCGCTGGCTGATTTTCTCTCTACCCTTCGAGCTGTTGCTGCAGCTGAAGTGATCCATGGCTTGGGTCCTTATCCTCACCGGGGGAGCAGGAAAGGCGCGGGTCAGCGGTCTGCACCAGAGACACCTTACATGTGACCGGCTCCACTCTCACCTCACACCATGCAGGGAAATCCACCGGCCGATGTGCCCTGGTTGTTACAACAACAAAGAAGATGATTCTATATCACAAGAGGTAAAAGTAAATGGAGAAGTCAGTAGCACTTGACCAGACTTTATTCTTATGCCCCTTGTACTTTTGATGAAATAACAGTACTTTTCCCTAAACCTGGAGGTTGTTATTTGTAGGTTAAGCCTGGGTAAACAGCCTAACAGTAAAAGAACTGCCATCATTTTAATTCTTGACATTCAGCAGTAAAATGCAGGAATATCCAAAACATCAGCAATAAGAGCAAAAGACTGACTGTGAGTCATTTACAACTCAATGAATACTCTGAAAACATATACTTTGTTGATATCACCATGCAATATTGTATACACAAACCCTTCTTTGTTTATTTCTTAGAAGTTCAGCTCATCGTTATGTAAACCATTACATAGTTATTCCTTTTCCTCACACTGTCCTAATTCTTAGTAATGTGCACTGTACACCTTGACCGGCTTTTGAGGTGTCACAGTTAAAAGTACGCTGATGGCTAATGGTATGTAACTGGACATTTTTAGCTGTGCTGTTTATGCTGTTTTTATAAAACAGTCACACCTTGATAGCTGTTATAAAATTATCTACTTCTATGTAATTAAAAACAGCAAAATATCTATTTACTGTATTCAAGTAACATTTCCTGTGTACATTGCTCTTTTTAACATGCCTTTGAGCTTGTCTCTAGCAAAACCCTGAGCATCTGGACACCATGCCACACAGGTTGTTTGTAGACTTACGTCTCGCAGCAGCCGACCCCAACAGGGTGCAAACAGGTGCACTGCATACAAGTGTTGTCCATCCAGGTTTCACCCAGTGCGTAGTGTTTCCCCTCAAACATACACGGTGCTGTAACAACAGATGGCATTTAAGAGTCATTGGATTTAACATGAATTGTGGGTTTGTGGTGTCTTACCTCTGAAGTTGAAATGACACTCCATGGGTGCAGCAGAACCACCGCTGGTCCACAGGAGAAACCCGGCAACAGCCAGAGTCCAATTAATGCCTGTGAGATTCATCTTCTCCTGGTGTTGTCAGCTTCTTGTCCCTTGTCTCAAATTCAGATTCCATTTATACATCCTGGGGCTTCGCGGCCACAGCGTGGAGGTGTGGTCAGCACCATCATGTGGCCCACAGGCCTGCCTCGGTCAGTGGTGTACGTGGGGGAGGGCGGCCTGAGCGTCTTGGCACGGTTGTGGCACTCTGGAGATCACCTCGATGCGCTTCAATGGGCATGAACCTCCAAAGTGATAGAAACAATGACACATCAATGTGGTGACTAAGAGCAAGGATAAGACAGAGGGGAGTTGGGGGTTAGAGGGGGAGAGGTGATGTTTATGAAGAAGATGAAATAGAAGAATGAAAAATAACAGCTGTCATCCCTTCATCTGTCATAGTTCCCAAATCACAAAAAATTATATGTCCCATCTTAAACTCTAATCTTTTGAAACTATTTTTACCTATCAATGGTAATTGACATTATTCTACCGACTATAAAACAATGTTCACATTTGTACAATACACAACTAGTTACTTTAACAGACTTTTTAGCATTATTATTACCTATATGCAACGTTTTCAGTTCCACTATCAGCTGCTAACAATCTTCATTTTCTGCATCACTCTTATTGCATTCATTTCCAAAATGCTAAATGTAAAAAACTGACCGATCCTGTACTTTTTGGGTCAACAAAATATTAGCTCATCTTCTTCCACTTGCTTGCTATCAGCAGTCTGACGAGCGAGATCATAGGAAAAATCCTCTCAAGCCTTCCACAGGAGGCCCCAGTGTCTCATAATGTAGTCTTTGACATGCCTTTTCTCTTCTTCACCTCCACAATAGCCTGACAGCATCGATAGTTCTGCTCCAAGTGGAGGAAGAATAATTTAGATGATCTTGGAAAAACTGAAACTGTATAAAGATAAGTTCCCTACAATCTCAATCTCATGACCTCTTCAGCATTTGTGTGACTCATAGTTGCCAAAGTGAGGCTCTACACTAAACATACAAAGAGTTAATGTAGTGTTTAATTTACACTAAGTTTAACCTAAGAGACAACACCAAGGTAGTAACAACTAAAAGTTATGTCACTGATTTATAGTTTAATGTCAAGAAGGTGCCCTTGTGTACCTCGCATGTTAATGACCTCTCAGGCCACTGGGACTTGTACAACACTGATGATAAGTTCACGCCCTGGTTTGATAAGTAGCTGTCATCAGCACTGGGGACAAGACAGGATCTGACTGAAATAAAAACTGAGGATTTTCCACTCTCACCCCTGTTATACTTCACAGTCTGCACTTAATTGGAGAAAAGTGTATTTTAATTGGAGGAATGAGACAGTCACTATAAAGTCATATGCCTTTTATATCTGAGAAAAGCACTTCTTTGTATTGCATTACAATACTGCATTTAAGGAAGAAAAAGACAACAACAGAGATAATTAATTTATTTGTGATTACATATCTTCAGGCTGACCTATAGGCTATATAGTTTGGGTTTTTTTTAGAATTTTTTCTAAGACAGAGAAATCAAAATCTATTTACTCGAACTAGAATAAAATCAACATCTTCAACAGTTAACTGCGCTTTAAGTTGCTATATTTTACTTACTACCTAATTATTTTAATAACTTGATATATTTTGTGTTATATTGTAAAAAGTGCGTTTTTTGTTTGTTTTTTTGGTCAAGAGTCTAAATTCTGTCGACAATAAACATTTTCTTTTCCTTTTGCCATATTGGAAGTTTACATCGTTCTGTTGCTTTAAGAGCTTCACAGTAAGCCCCGCCCCTTTCTTCCACTTCCTCTTTTTCTGAGCCAGACCAAACCAATCTATTGTCGGTGCAAAGATGGCCGCCGAGAGCGTTAAAGAGAGTTGTATCGATATTTAACTAGTCTTACCTGAGCTGTGTGTGCCAGTTGCGGCTGTGTTGTTGTGTAGCTAAAAACACCAAATCATGTCCGGTGAGACGGACAGTCGCTAAAATAATGTATTTATTGTAAATACAGACACTTATAGTTGTATTTATATAAAGTGTAGATTATAACCGGCATTGTTCTTGCTGGCTGGCTTTAGGCTGGGTGCCGAAGGGTGTTTATGCTGAACCGAGGCCTAGCAAACACAGCGGCTCAAAGGGTCCGGGGTTTCATGGTGAAGTCGACGGGTTTAGGTTAGAATTTGGTGTTCTCCCGTCGGAAGATGGACACTGACAAATTTAACTATGTTTACAGTTGTGACCTGGATATCAACGTTCAGCTTAAAATGTAAGTCTTGGAGTTTAATGTGTGTTTGTTGTAGCGCAGTACATGATGTATCTGTCATCATCTTGTGACTGGATGACAGGATGGTGTCCAGGTTTCAGGGTGTCATCTCCACGGCACATGACAGGGGACAGTCCAAAAATAAAGAGTAAACATATAGGATAACAAAATGGGAATGTTTTGTAATTGCATATTATAGATTTGAAGGAAAAAGTAAGAGAGTAGTCCTATAATATCCTAATGCTTGTCGGATAACCCCTTAAAACATAAACCTAATTGTTGCATGAAACGGCATTAGACAACAGATTTCATCCAAGTGTAACCTATCCTTGCCAATAGAAAATATCACTGTGTGCTATACGATATTACTATTCTAATCAAATTGTTTTTTATGTAGATTTGATTATTTTATATATCTGTGGCGTGTTAGTTCCTTCTTCCCACCCACTTAAAACCCCCCCCAAAAAAAACCCGGGGGGGGGCGGGGAAGCCACCCCCCCCCCAAAAAGGGGAAAAACACAAAAAACCAAACCCGCTATTTTATTTGCAGCATTTATTTTCAGTAAACAGAAGTAAAATGCTAAAGTTAGATATTGGACTACTATATTTTTGGTTTAATTAAAAAATCCAGGATGGTAACACACTAAATGTTAAATAATCTAAAGAATTGGTACCTAAAATATCATTGTTATTTTACAATGAACACAATACATGCTCTTAGCTTAGCTCTTCCTTTCAACCAGGTAAAGAAGTAAAGTAAAGAATGTTTTCTATCTGTTTTCAATCTCCAGTCACTGACCAAGGCAATGTATGGAATTTGGAAACAGGACATGCCTTTATTAAAATCATGTGTCCAGCTCATGAGTTTGTAAATTGCATTATAATTGTCAAAATAACAAGCTGTGAACTGTGACTAGATTTTCTTCCTCGCTCATCATGTGACGACAGGAGTATAAAGTCTCTGTATTTTGTGGCAAGTTAAATTAATAATAAGTTAAATAGGATTTTGAAAAAAATGTAAAAGGAATCTTACCACATTGTGTATTGTCCAGGGTCAGTTAAAGATTTTCACTGCTGTAGTTCATGTTGTCATGTGTTATTGGTTGATCATCTTCTGCTCTCTCTTTTTACAGAGGAAGTTTAGAAGGAAAACGTGAGCAGAAGAGCTACAAAGCCCTTCTGGAGGACCCCATGCTGCGGTTTTCTGGACTCTATCAAGAGAATTGCTCAGACCTCTACGTCACCTGTCAGGTGTTTGCTGAAGGAAAGCCTCTCGCCTTACCCGTTCGCACATCCTACAAAGCATTTAGCACTCGGTGGAAGTGAGTACATAAGTAAAACGTCCTGCTTGTTTATTGATTAATTTCTTCTTGTTTAAATTGTTGGTTACTGTAATTAGAAGTTGATTAGTATCTGCTTGTCTACAAGTGCAACTACAAGTGTTGTCTTTGAAAGTCCCAGCTCAGTGTTAACGCTCTTGGTGGTGTTTGTGCAGTTGGAATGAGTGGCTGCGGCTGCCGGTCAAGTACCCAGACCTGCCTCAAAGCGCCCAGGTCGCCCTCACGGTCTGGGACATCTATGGACCTGGGAGAGCTGTACCTGTGGGAGGAACCACTGTCACACTCTTCGGGAAATATGGGTGAGATTTATTCTCAACTTTTTGAATAAAATTAGGTCACCAGTGTGCCTGATATAATTAAGGAAAAGTAACAGAAATAGAGGTAACTGTAACACTAGGGAAATTATTCAAAAATTGTGTTTAGTTAACTTTATGTAGGTAATGTTATATGAACAAAAATTAGACTGCACTTTCATTGGAGAGTCCTATTGAAGAAAACACTGGGATCATGTCTGTAGATGTTGAAACGTTTTAATAATAATACAGTTAAAATTAAATAATAAAGTTTTAATAATCTTGTTCTCTTCCAGTATGTTTAGGCAAGGCATGCACGACCTTAAGGTCTGGCCTGGCGTGGAGGGGGATGGAGGAGAACCCACCACGACACCAGGACGCACCAGCAGCAGCCTGGCAGAGGACCAAATGGGCCGGCTGGCCAAGGTACAGTATCAGAAAACAGAAGAAACATAGAACCAGGATGAGAGAGTGTTGAAGGAGAATATGGTAAAAAGAAAAAAATGGGGAGATGGTTATTGGGACATTCTTGGATGGGTTGCCTTGTCTGAAGCATCATTTGTTCCAGGGTCCTGACCTGGAGGTACTCAGGGATGTGAGTACAGTGGAGAACTTAGTGCTATTGTATGTGTGTGAACAAGGCAAAATTTATTTGCAAATCAAAATTAATTGAGGCGTGTGTCTGCAATGAAACATTCAGGACAAAATTAGGAACATACATTTGCAAATACATTTTGACTTGATGGCTGTTGGAAACACTTGTCTGTACAGGTGTATGTCTGTGTTTTCTTAAAAGGACAGTTTTCTACTGTGGCTTTACTTTAGTCTTTTAGTGGAATGTGATGTTTAGACCAGAGATTCACAACGAGGCAAAATATCGTCATCTATCAGTACAGTTGTGTTTGACAGGAAGATTCACTGTTACTTTGTCAAGGGGTTGAGGGATGATGACAAATGTAAGTTTTTTAGCTGCACAATAAATGCATCTCAACTTTTCATGGCCTACTTGTTATAACCCACTTAACAGACAAGCTGTAGATGGGGCTCCTCTGTGGCTCACATTGTAGAGTACCTATTAACACTCGTGGAGAGATTAACCTGACCTGCTGACTATGTCCATTATAGGAAAGCAGTGTTGTTAAAAGCTGAGTAGTAGCTGCCTGTAAGACCTATTTTTTATGTTTTTAATGTTTATTGTCAAACAATGAGGCAGGGAGTTATCTGGGTCAGTCAGTCTGTTATATGCCTCTTTGTTTGATTCTGAGCACATTAATCCTAAACAGAGCACAATATTGTATTTCTTGGCTGTAATTACTTCTTTTGTTGTTTCTAAAGTACTAACTCTGAACAGCTGAGTTGTGGGCGTCCTGTTTATGGCTTAGTGTGAGCTTACATTAAAACTTACTCTGGACTGACTGCTGACACTGGGTTTGTGCATGATCAGTGGAGCTCTTTGTACACACTTCATCCTCAGTTTTTAAGTAAACCTCTAGATTAAACTCATGTGTCCGCCTCTTCTAACTTTGTGTTCAGCTGACAAAAGCCCATCGGCAGGGCCACATGGTGAAGGTGGACTGGCTGGACCGTCTAACCTTCAGAGAAATTGAAATGATCAACGAGGTGGGTTAAGAGTTTATCACGGATGATCAATGTGTAAATAAAGGAGTTTTCTGTTTATGCATTTAATGTAAATGTAATGTTAATGTTTATGTAAATGTTTTTGCAGAGTGAGAAGCGTAGTTCTAACTTCATGTACCTCATGGTTGAGTTTCCACGCGTCAAAACAAATGACAAGGAATACAGTATTGTTTATTATGAAAAGGTATTTTACAAACATTACAGACATTTTTATAGTTGAAAGTGTATAAGTCAGACAACTGATTGTTCTTTTTACTCGTTCAGGATGGAGATGATGCGTCGCCTGTTCTGACCAGCTGCGAGATTGTCAAAGTTCCTGACCCACAGATGGGAATGGTGAGGCTAAAGCACGCGTTAACTTTCTATTCAGGAGTTGTCTTATTCTTAACATTTAATCTGACAGGTTTAGTGTTTGTCTTTATTGTCGTCTCAGGAGAATCTGGTGGAGAGCAAGCATCACAAACTGGCTCGAAGCCTCCGCAGTGGGCCCTCGGACCACGACCTGAAGCCCAACGCTGCTACACGGGACCAACTCAATGTAAGGCCAGGTTCCTCCCAAAGTTCCCAAATTCTACACTTATCATACTATATATATCAAATAAAATAACAAAAACAGTATGGAATATCAGCGCCACAAATATTGTTTTAGCATCTGAAAAAGCATATTTACATGATTCACCTGCAGTACACAATGATAACTCAATGTACTGAACTGTATAATAATAACCATTCTGCAACATTCTTGTACGTTATGTTTTATTTTACATGAAGACTTTTGTTCAGTTGATTTTTGTTAGTAAATGTCATGTGCAATAACAGATCATCGTGAGCTACCCTCCAACCAAGCAGCTGAGCTCTGAAGAACAGGACCTGGTGTGGAAGTTCAGGTACTACCTCACCAACCAGGAGAAGGTGGGTCATAAATCATATAAATACGACACAAATTCTGCCCATTTCTTCTCAGACACACTTTCACATTTTTTGCTCTCCTTTGTTCAGGCATTGACGAAGTTCCTGAAGTGCGTGAACTGGGACCTGCCCCAGGAGGCCAAGCAGGCTCTGGAGCTGCTGGGGAAGTGGAGGCCCATGGATGTAGAGGACTCGCTGGAGCTGCTGTCTTCCCATTTCACCAACCCCACTGTGCGCCGTTATGCTGTGGCGCGGCTGCAGCAGGCAGACGATGAGGTAGGTATTAAGAGTCGGTACCACTTTGTAACACACACGTCAAACTCAAGGCCCGGGGTCCAAATGTGGTCCTTTGCAGTGTTTTAAGTGACCCTTCAATATATTTAGAAGGTGATATTTTTGGCGCTGGGTTTTATTGAATTTGAGCATGTTTTAGATGGATTTGATTTTTGCTACAAGGATAAGTAACTAAAACCTGTTCAAATCTGTCTAAAACCTGTCCACATCCATCTAAAACCAGTTCAAATTCAACCAAAACCTGTTAAAATCCATCTAAAACCAGTTCAAATTTAACCAAAACCTGTTCAAATCCATCTAAAATCTGTTGAAATCCAACTAAAACCTGTTCAAATCTGACTAAAACCTGTCCACATCCATCTAAACCCAGTTCAAATTCAACCAAAACCTGTTAAAATCCATCTAAAATCTGTTGAAATCCAACTAAGACCAGTTTCCATAAAAGGAGGAAATTATTGTTTGTGTGATAACTTTTGTAAGACTCAAATGAAGATGAAATCTCACTTTTAAAATTCCAAATGTCACCATCTTCAGCCCCTGAAAAGATTCTTAACTTTTCCGGCCCCATTACCAATTTGAGTTTGACACCACTGTCGTAACATATTTTTATATACTGCCTTATATATAATGCCTTTCATTGTAGTGGAGTATTTTTATAGTAGGTATTATTATTTGTTGAATACCTTAACAATGCATTTTTAGTTAATACTTAACCAAAACCTCTTAAGTAATAAAGTTGCTGATTTAAATTGTCAGCATTTTATTAATACCTTCAACTCTTGGATTATATATTTTAGTTCTGATACAGTGTTTTCTATAAGCTGGTGGAATATACGCTAAAGCTGAGGACACACTTCATGATTTTTGCCAGATTTTACCCCCGATTCCCAGTTGGGCAGTTGTCCCTAGTCTTTCAGTTGTCATACAAAAAACTGAAACCAGTCTGTTAGTGTGTACTTCTAGTCTATTCCAAATCTGTAAATACTGTGAAAGTTGTGTTGTGAGTCCCTAGCTTAAGGCCTCATACTCATCCTTTTGTTTTGTGTCCAGGACCTGCTCATGTATCTCCTGCAGCTGGTTCAAGCTCTAAAATATGAGAACTTCAATGATATTCAGGGAGGCCTGGAGCCCGGCAGCAAAAGAGACAGCCAAGGACTTTCAGATGATTCTGCGCTGGACAGGTCTGTACCAACAGCTGCTCTGGCTGCACTATATCTATAAACTAGCAGCTACCAGCTTTGTCTTTTCTGGCCAGTTCATCGTGACCTCGAGTGATGTGCTTTTTCAGCTTCTCCTGATCTAAATTTACTGCGGTATTTGATTATTTTCCTTGAAAAGAACACAGTGATCTCATTATGTATTCCTGGCGTAACTGTGTTTATCTGCTCTGGCCAGAAGCTGGACGTGGAGTGCTGCAACTCTACAAACACAATGGCCCTGAAAATGAAAAAAAAAATGCTACTTGCTTAGTGTTTTTTGAAATTGTGTTTAGGACCATCTCTTGTTGAACGTGTTTTTTGTTTTTTTGCAGTTCCCAGATTCTGTCGGCTACCTCAGCGTCTGCTGCTCCACAAAAAGGCAAAGAAGGAGTGGACAGTGAGAACTTAGAGGTAAGAAATCCAACTTTGTTTTTGAGTATCATCATTTGTATTTTGACATGATATTCTTATTCCTACTCATTATTCAGTGTCAATAAAATGACAGTAAGCAGCAGAAATACTGTTTACTGTCATTTATTCTCATTTCTTTGTGACTTTGTGTGTGTTTTTGTAGCAAGATCTGTGCACGTTCCTCATTTCCAGAGCCTGCAAGAATGCAACTCTTGCCAACTACTTGTACTGGTAAGAACAGAAGAAAGAGAACTCATTACTCTGGCTGTTTGCTTGAAGGTGACTTAAAGCTGTTTGCATTTGTCAGGTATGTGATTGTGGAGTGTGAGGATCAGGACACACAGCTGAGGGATCCTAAAACACACGAGATGTACCTGAACGTCATGAGGAGGTTCAGCCAGGCTTTATTGAAGGTCAAACATCCCGATGTTCTTTATGTTTGATGTGTGTGTTTAAGTTACCTATTTTGTCTCTAGTTTAATCGAGTCTGTCTTTATTTCTCATGTACCAGGGCGATAAGAACGTGAGGATTATGCGATCGCTGTTAGCAGCTCAGCAGACCTTTGTGGACCGACTGGTGCAGCTGATGAAGGCTGTGCAACGAGAAAGTGGAAATAGGAAGAAGAAGGTGAGGGATTACTAAGCTCTTCACTTCATTCTATCATGTTCTATGAAAAATATGTGTAGACAAGGACAAAAAATGTAATCTCTGCTCTATCCTGCTGCTTTATATTTTATAATTTATGTTCCATTTGACACACACTTAGTCTCAAACACGGATATATATTCTTTGTGTTGGTGCAGACTGAGCGACTGCAGGCTCTGCTGGCCGACAACGAGAAGGTGAACCTCTCAGAGATCGAGGCAATTCCTCTTCCCCTTGAGCCTCAGATTCGGATCAAAGGGATTGTCCCGGAGACAGCCACACTCTTCAAGGTAAACAAAGGCATCACAAGTTCATATCTGCATCAAGAAACCTGAAAATACAGAACTTTATGACTGTTTTTTTAATTTCATTCAGAGTGCGTTGATGCCAGCCAAGTTGATTTTTAAGGCCGAGGATGGAGCCATGTATCCAGTCATCTTCAAACACGGTGATGACTTAAGACAAGACCAGCTCATCCTTCAAATCATCTCCCTCATGGATAAGGTACAGGACATGAAAATATAAAGCGATCATAAATAATCATTAACAGTCAACATTAAACCTTTTGTTTCTTTTGGTAGTTATTAAGGAAAGAGAATCTGGACCTTAAGTTGACTCCTTACAAGGTTCTAGCCACCAGCACAAAACATGGTAAAAACTGAGTTGAATACGGCTTAATTAGTTCAGTATAATGTGTTTCCGCAGTATGATAACACACGGTTTTATTTTTAGGTTTTATGCAATTTGTCCAGTCGGTTCCGGTCGCAGAGGTCCTGGCCACTGAAGGTAACATCCAGGTAAGCACAATACCTTTTGTTTGTGCCCAAACTTTTCCCCTTGGAGGGCCAAAACGCAGTCTTTCTCACAAGTTTCTTTAAAAAGCCTTTTGTCTGTGTGCCACTGCCTCTGCTGCTCCATTTTGTTCTGACGATGTAGCACCTGATTAGAAGCCTGTGAACTTAAGCTGTTTCAGTTCGATTCTCAGTTTGGGTCATTTGCTCAGTGTCATTCCCACTCTCTTTCACCCCATTTCCTGTCCAGCTACTGCTACATTATGAATAAAGCAATATAATATAATATAAACAATATATATGAATTTCTATGATGTGTTATTGCAACGATGCTTTATTTCTCCAACAGAGCTTCTTTAGAAAGCATGCTCCCAGTGAAAAAGGGCCGTATGGCATCAGCTCAGAGGTGATGGATACTTATGTGAAGAGCTGTGGTGAGTCTCTGAAACACATCTGTTTTTACTCTTGTTTATATATTAAAGTCCTGTATCACATAATATATGCTTTATTAAAGTAGAGCTTAACTTTAAACCCATTATTTTCTTGAATTTGAGTATTATTTTATTACCAAAAGCATTTAAATAGACCTTAAAGTGTCGTATAGGCATTATAGGTTTTTAATAGATGAGAATGTCCAGCAATGTGGCCAGTTGCATTAAAATTAAAGTTACATCTTCATTAGCTACTTGTCTGTTGAAATAGAATCAGTGGTTGCCTCCATACTTAAGAGGAATTGTTTCAGTTTTGCTTTGAATAAAAGTTTAGGGTGACAGTTTAGATTAAGTTTAATCTGCTTCTGTTGGTACCGCCTCTTGTGAAATCCAACTTTGCTTTGGAAATCAAATAAATTATGGGACCTTTTTCAATATGGCTATGTATAAGTAAAATATGAATGTATGGAGACTAAGTTATTGCCTGTCCTTTCAGCTGGTTACTGTGTCATCACGTACATCCTCGGAGTAGGAGACAGACACTTGGACAATCTGCTGCTGACAAAGACCGGTGAGACAAAAACAACCACACATTTAATCCTTTATTCACCGTTGGAACACAGGTTGGATGTATTAAAAGTCTCTCGTTTGATTTCAGGGAAACTCTTCCACATTGACTTCGGCTACATCCTCGGCAGAGACCCCAAACCGCTGCCTCCGCCCATGAAGCTGAGTAAAGAGATGGTGGAGGGGATGGGGGGCATGCAGAGCGAGCAGTACCAGGAGTTCAGAAAGCAGTGCTACACAGCCTTCCTGCATCTGAGAAGGTAATGATCAGACACAACATTACACTTTTATTATTCCATTTTCAAAACAAACCAAAAAATCAGAACCATGAATAAAGGTGTGCAAAGCAGGAGTCGGGACTTCTTGAGGTTTTTTTTTAGCCTAGGAGCATTAGAGCGCTGCAGTAAAGTATTATTATTCACCAGATAAATAAATACTTAACTCCCTACTCTTGAACACATATCTGTACTTTCTACTCCTTACATTGTCAAAACAGTCTTGTTACTTTAACGTAATGTCAACCATGGAGATTGTAAGAGACATAATTAAGAAAGGAACATTCAAGCCCCGCCAAAATAAGAGACAGTGATTGTTGCATGTTGCAAAATGTTATTTATAGAAACTCAAACATCTAATATTGTTTGGTGATTGTGTGGTGAATGATGCAGAATTCAAATAATTGCATAACAAATCACAATTGCAATAGTGGTTCAGTCTTGATTATTCTGTCTGAACCTAAACTTAAAACAACAAACACCAACTTGCAAATTGTTAATGAAAGAGTAATCGCAGATGTATTGTGTATCATTGACAGAAAGTTTTACATTTCAGAGAATGTACTTTTTTACTTTTACTTGAGTAAAGACGTGGAATCAGTACTACTTATTGGAGAATGGTTTTTAACACAGGTATCTGTATTTAAGTAGACAATGTGAATACTTTTGCCACCTCTGATCATCAGCCTGTAGAAGTAATAGAAATGGAAATGTGGCTGTTGTTTACAGATACTCCAACCTGATCCTGAATCTGTTCTCCCTGATGGTGGATGCCAATATTCCTGATATCGCCCTTGAGCCTGACAAGACTGTTAAAAAAGTAAGCTTCATATTAACCTTTTGGACCTCACTTTCTGCATTGTCTATACAGTTAAAAGCAGCCATTATATTTTTTGCTAAAATGTGCAATGACCGTTTTACTGTAACCTATTGTCTGTAGGTACAGGACAAGTTCCGATTGGACCTTTCTGACGAGGAGGCGGTTCATTACATGCAGAGTCTGATCGACGAAAGCGTGGGAGCCCTGTTTGCTGCAGTGGTTGAACAGATACACAAGTTTGCCCAAGTAAGTGCCACACATATCACTTTGAATTTTATTATTATCATTTAGTGCTAGCATTACGGTTATTTTATCACTTTTATCGTATCTGTCCAGTACTGGCGCAGATGAGCTCCTGGTTTCAAACACAATCCACTCGAGAATCTGCGGCAGAACTGCTCCAGCTGGGCTCTGACTGATGCCATGTGCGAGAAGAAAGAAAATCGCTGTTAAGGCCAAGAATGCACTGCCAACCTTACTGCAAGACGGATTAACAATAATGTATTTGTTTGCTCTGTATATATCATGTATATTAATTATTGAATTGTAAGGCCAAATTAAAAGACTTGAAACTGCACACTTTGTATTTTATCCCAAAAACAAGCTGATGGAGACATGTTTTTGTTCCATCTGTGGACAATATGACGGTCCACACTGGGGGTAAAAAGTCTAACCCCCACAGAGCAGTGAGTCAGAGCAAGTGACTAAGCATTTCCTGCCAAAAATAGACAAGAAGCTGTGGCCAGAAACTATACATTAGTTCTGCACCATTTCGGTTTATTTTAGCTTGTGGCGTACAGTAAGTCGGACTGGGAAACACCGAGGACACACACGATACAAAACTAAATCCTTCTTTAGTGTAATTCAAGTCAGACTTTTAATATTCAGTCTTCTAGAAGAAGTGTAATCAATATTTATTGCATTGGTTGTATAAGGGTCACTGCTTATTTTTAATTTTATAAGAAATATAAATAGGCCCTTTATGCTGACGCCTGCTTGCAAAAAAAACCCCAACTTTTTGTTTGTCTGAAATCACCAGAGAATGAGTCAGTTTTTCCATAGCCACTGATCTGAGGCAGGTAACTTTTAAGGCAATTCCTTAACATAAAATTGTCAACATTTAATATAAGCATATCTCCAGAAAACAAGATTATCTTTGAAGAATACTGCAGTGTCCAAACAATACAAGAATGACGGGCATTCATGTTGTTCCTCTTAAGTAGTGTATTTAATTTTGTATTATTCACAACCGTAATTTAATTGCTTGTAGCTTTAAGTTAGAATCAAATAACTAACTCAATAATTTGTTTGCAAACTACAGATTTTGTTATTTTTTAGCCTTATGTTATTGGTTGGGCAACAACATGGTCATATCCGTTTTTTAATTTCCCTTTCAACACATTTAATCAATAATGCTGAAACGATGATTTAAAGAGTAGTTTGAATGATGTATTAATGATCAGGTGCTCATTAGTTTGTGTTTAATACATTTGCTTTATGTATTCACTGTGTTTGTTGAAAGCTGTAGCTCTGAGCATTTTGGATAACCCCCAGAACACTGTGGACTCTGGAAAAGGTAAAAGGGGAAACAAACAACGCTGGACGGCCAAATCCCCAACGCTCCCCAATGTTGCAGAAAGACTGCAGCACCAGCAAAACAGGAGGCAAAAATCAAGCTGTCATGATGTTCCAAAATGAGGTGTCAGTCACGGACAAGGGGCAAGTGTGAGTCAGAGACATTTTAGCAAAAAACAAACGTTATCACATTGGAAAAATAGCACATTGTGGATCTCCACGTGTGGGGCAACATGTTTTCCCAGTTCTTGTTTATGAAGTTGGTTGGGCTGGACTCGCACCGGACCGTGACACCAAATGGAGAGAGGAAGAAACCGCAACGAGAAACACACCGAATCAGTGGCAGAAAGCTGTCCTTTTGGAGCCAATCGGATAAACTTTTTCTCCTTCATTGGCATTTCTTACTCAGCGGTCAGTAGTATCTGACTCATCCCAGACCTCGATGAGCAGAGCAGCAGGAATGTGCTTCAACATCACGTTTGAGAGCCACATTTCAATCAATCACTCGGTGAACATTACAATTTGGATGCCCAAATGGAAAAACAGGCTCACAGCGGTGGATTAAATAATAGTGCTTTCTTTTTCTGTTGAGTACTAAAATATGACATGTGACTGTGTTTTAAAAGTGCATAAATCCTACGAAATACCTTTTGAGGACATGTTGTGTATTTGTGTCAGTCTCCATTCGGGACGCACGCCTCCTCAGAAGAGTGAGGGATGCTGATGCCAGAGTCCAGTCCTCTCTCTGGTTCCGTCTCACCGCTGTCACAGTATAGACCGCTGGACGTGTGATGGCTTTGAGGGTCTTCACAGGTAAATCCAGGTGTTGTGGAGCGACTGGAGGGTAGACTGGAGGACGACTCCAGCGACACGTTGTCAGTGACTTCAATGTGGATGTCACCGGGGTCGACAGGCACCAGGGACAGAGGCACGAAGGAGATGGGATCGTGACTGGACGGCTGCGTGACCACAAATATTAATTAAGGGAACGTGCAGAATATGAATAACAATAATCCTATTTATCTCTTGAGGGTCCCTTCATTTTGAGCTCCCTTTGACACAAAAAAATTCTCTTTTAAATATTGCCATAGAAATACAGTATGTGTCAACATATTTTTTCCCCAGTTTTTTTATGAATTATCATCAGTCCTTATCATATGTAACAAATTTGTAATCCCTTAAATGCCAGTTTTAGTGATTAAGTCGCTTTGTGTTTTATTATGAAAAAATAACACTTTTTTCAGAAATTTAGAAAACACAAATAAATGTCCAGGGAACCAGGAGGGTTTTTAAATGTAATGTCACTGTTGAATTCATACCGGAGACTTGGGCTGACTGCTACTGGCTGGTGAGGCCCGTCCAGGTCGACGTACAAACACACCAAAAAGTGGAACAAGTAGCAGCAGCGTGCTGAGACCGATTCCAACGTACAAGAGAGGCAGCAGTCCTGAGGAGAACACAACAACAAACAGAGAAACAGACATAAACATAATCATTGAGCCGAAGCAACAGCAGGAGATTTAACTGAATGAGTCTTTTCATTTGTGTCTAAAATGAGGAATTTAAGTAACTCCCTGGAACATGAATTGAATATGTCTCGCGGCCTCCTCTCACCTAAGTGGGAGCTGGTCTGGATGCACTGAGGACTGGACTTCGGGGAGGCAGCCATAGCGTAGTTTGGGAAAGAAAAGTTGGCCACAGCGCAGTAGTTCTGACCTGGAGCCAGACCAGAGAACTCGACAAAGGACACCGTCTCCTGGGTCCAAACTGTACGGATCTGAACAAGAAAAGACATTTGAAATAATAATAATAATAAAGGATATTTGATATTTGCAGGTTGTGTATTTTTCATTGTGCTTGAAAACAAGATTCCAGGCATGTTGATTAAAAAGTTAAGTTGGATTTTTTTTTTTTTTGTTGATTCATATTTTATTTAGTCAAAATAGTAATAGTGATAATAACAACCAAAATAACAACAACAACAATAATAATGATAAAATAATAAAATAATAATACAAATATAACAAAATAAAATACATTTAAAAGAATACTTAATGCTTTTCCTATTTTTTTTTCTTTTTTCCTACATGAAGGAGATACAGATTTAGGGACCGTTTGTATGGTGCAAAAAAAAAATCCCATTTCTTCTGATACTTCTTCTAATTCAATAATTGTAATCGAGTTGAAACGCTCAATTAATTTTCCTCCCTGTTTGTTTACACCACAAACATCTTAGCAGTCATCAATCATTTTATTTTTGCCTCTAATGAACTCGCTACAACAGACACTGACCATTGTTCATTTAAGACCTGTGTTTCTGAGCCGCAGCCTTATCTATTTTTCAATTCAATAAAACTTGTTTTTATAAGGAATTCTCTTCCTTCGACACATTTCTTTCCGTAAATCCGACCTGGTACTCGCTGAGTTTGTTGTAGAGCGTCACTGTGGTCAAAGGGTCGATGAGCTCCGTGATGGGACAGCAGCGCCGCGAAGAGCACCGCCTGTTGGCTGCACAGGGGAACTGCACCTTCACCAGCAGCTGATCCTCTTGGACAGACAGGGACACGGAGGGGGCACTGAAGACTGGAGAAACACAGACAAACACAGACAGAACAGGCTCAGAATCAGTTTATGTTAATGTGATTATATAGAGGTGCTCAAACTGTGGGTTGCGGCCCATGGGTAGAGCGTTTGGATGGATTTAAATTAAGTTATGACTCTTTCAAACATAACAGAACAGAGCATAGATTTTTTTTTAAATAAAAGTAATAATAATAATATTGTTGTTATTATTACTATTATTAATATAAATACTAGCCATTATAGTTTAAAGATTCATATAACTTTTTTTGTATACTGTGGTGTTTAATTTATTTGTCTTTTTCTATGGGAAAAATATCACAATAAAAAAAAAAAGTCTTGAGTTTTATTTAAAATTTTTTATTTAAAAGATAGAAACAAATGCATTACAATAGTTGTTTTTTTTTTACTTTCTTGGTCATGTGATATATTATATATTATCTGAAATATATCCACTGAATTTGTTCTTAGACAACACAATGTCCCTGCAGGGCTACCGTAGATGTTCACATGGAATAGGTCAGGACATGGGTGTGATGGAAAATTGATGTATATGTCTTTAAATTGCCCATGAACACGAAATAGAGGCATTAAAGTATATACAAGTCAAGTGAAGTTGGATTGTGGGTAATTTGGCATTTTAAATTGACTCTACCCAGAAGGAATCTCTGGAGTAAATTATAAAATAAAACAAACCAAAGTCTGTGTAGTCAAACTTGCGCGGTTTCATCCAGACGGTGGAGCTGGTGCTGAGGTGGACGCCCACTCGGATCATGTTGTACAACTCGAAGTTTGAGAAGGCCTGAGAGACGTCGCAGCTGCGGGACGAGACCCAAACGCACCACGACACGTCCCTCCATGGGTCCCTGAAGTGGACACAGCATTAAACAAATACTGTCATTTGAGTTCAACAATATGTACTCACCCATGTTTCTTTTTACCATTATCCTTCATTAGGCTTATTTCCTACAGCAGGCCCTCAAATGTGTGTCATATTCTGATCAAATGTTTTCTTCCTTTTATTTTCTTTCATTATAATATATATAATATACTGTGCATTTGTTATTGTTTGCTCTACAAAAATTAAACATTAAAAAACAGCCAACATAATTAGTTACAGCAACTTTTGACATTTTGTATTTGTGGATGGTACACATTGTATATTATATTGTGCAGGGTTCAAAGCAGGCCAACCTTACAATTTAAATTGAATCATTTAAACTTTTGGAGTTAAGAACAGGCAAATGATCTTACTAATTACTAAACCAAACTGTCTGTGTGCGTGCTGGCTTGTGCACAGCTGAGACTTACCCCTGTGTCTTGGTCTGGACGGTGTAGGTGGTATTAGAGCTGGCATGGGGACAATCCCACCGCAGGAGGCATCCTAAATCCAGTGATTCTACTGTGGAGTAGCAGACTATCCCAGTCGACCCTGGAGGTTAGCACGAAACCGGGACACCAAAATAGCATGCTTGTACAGATTGTTCATTGATCTGTTAAGTCTGACTGTCACAACTTGACATCATCAGGGCCACAAGCGACACAATGACTTAGTGCAGCCTTTAACAGAGAAGACAGACACAAAACTGAGCTAAAATGACACTATTAATATACATTCTTACCAGAGATGAGCAGGTTCACAGTGACACAAGCCCCCAGTAGCGCTCTCAAACATGCTGTAGTCACATCTCGCGTCGCCATGCAACTAATTGACCTCAGGACCGAGACAAAGAGTGAGAATCTGTGTGATCAGAGCGGTCAGAGAAACCCAGCTTTAAGCCTCGCAGGTCGAACACGTGCAGACCACTGAGGAGCAGAGGGAATGACTCTCTGGACAGAGCCATGGTCTGAGGCAGCAGGGGGTGGAAGGGGTGGAGATAAGGATTTAATTGGAAGGCCAGAGATTTTGTAAGAGAGAGGAAAGGCTGTAATCTTCTTAAGAGGATGAGAAAATTGGGAGGCAGATACAGGCGGATGATACAATTGTTAGCATCTAGACTTGGATGTAGATCAGTTTGACAGCCATTATTCAGAGTATTTACTGGAAACACATACAAACAGATACATTTTGGTCTGAATATAGTGATTTGAAATTAACATTACAGCATTAAACTAAAAAAAAACAAAAAAAAAACCAAAACAATATCCTTCAATTACACTTGTAGAGCTTTTATAGTCAAACACGTTAATTTAACCCAGCCCCCAAAAAATAGCATCACTGAACATTGGTGCATTCTATCTTTTTATTCAATACAATCTTTAAATAATAAGAATCTGTACATCTCATAAGCAGGTCTTGGACCATTCATTCCCAAAAGTAATAATGATATCATTAGTTTCCTTATTAACAACAATACATTTGAAGTGCACCAAACATCAAAAAGTCATTGCAACAGTAATACTAAACTTAACATTCCTCGGTTCATCAGCAGTATCAGTCGAAAGATTCGTTACGTCTGCGAATGTACAGCTTTAACATGCCTCTCAGTTCGGTCAAATATCAGTCGGACGGACACAGGCACAGCGGCGCCCTCAGCCCAGCAGAGGGAGCCACACACTAGCCTCCAGCAAAGAGGGAGACTGTTTAAAATGTAGCACACAGAGGATTAGAGGAGTGTTTTTTTTTTCATTGTAGAACTGCCTCTGCACCAAAATAAAGTCTGGAAAAGAAGTGGGCTATTGCTGCGTTAAAAACTGTGCAAATTTCAAAGAGACCCGCTTCATTTCCAGGGAAGAGCTTTGGCGCAGAGTAATCAACCTGGTATTTTTTTCATTTTTTTGGTTGTTTAAGGCGGAGCTTAAGTCTGCGCCCCTGGCAGAGCGAGTCCTGGTTCCAGGCTGGACGTGGTCACAGTGGGGGCGGGTGACGGAGGCAGGCCTTTGGGTCCGGGACACAGCAGCCCGTGTGAAGCTGCCGGGTCCCCGTTTAAGTTTTTGTAAGGGTTCCTCCTCGGTGGAGCTCGGAGACAGACCGAGGGGAAGTGCAGTCCCGCTAGACAGCACCCGGGACACGACACCACCTCCTCCTGGTCCAGAGAGTGACCGCTCCCCGACCCGAACGGGGACATGCCGGCCGGGTCGCTGGGGGTCGAGTGGTACCCGTTGTTGTTGTCCGTACTGTGGGGTTCGTCCGGAGAGGTCCAGCCGAGGGGGCGGCCCGTCACCACGTTGTTGTTGTCCAGGTGAGTCAGGGGGGGCAGGCACGGCGGCCCGTTGGAGATGGCGGACCCCCAGCCGTTAGAGAGAGGGGTGGAGGACTGGGACGGGGGAGGGGTGAGTTTAGAGTACGGAGAGGAAGAGCTGTCCTGTGTGTCTGGGGTGTTAGTGCAGTCCATCGGCTCATCCTCCTCCTCCTCTTTTTCATCTTGCTCCAGCAGCTCGAGGGACAGGGGTTCAGCAGAAAGAGGAAGTCCTGAATCCCCTGCGACCGCCCCACTCCCTTCTTTACTCTCTCCCAAAAGTTTATCATCTTCACTCACACCGTTCAGCTCCCTACTGTCTACATCCTCAGTCAGGACCGTTTTAGGAGCGGCTGTGAGGTCGGGGGGCGGCGTACAGGGCAGAGAGTGGCAGCGCCTGTGTCTCCGGGTGGGAGCGTCGCAGCCCTCGGCGACGGGCGTCCCGTCGCAGGCGTCCGGCGGAGGGGGCAGCGTGAAGGTCAGGGAGATGACCGACTTGCTGGGAGTGTCGAAAAGCTTGATCTTGCCGCCTTTCAGGTCCTCTCTCTGGGAGAACGGGTTGACCCGAGTGGCGGGGGTTTGAACGACGGAGGGGGGCACATCCGGGGGGCGGAGCATGTCCGATTTGCTGCGGGACAGTCGGGGGTCAGACGGGAGGCAGAGGGAACGCCGCCGCAGGGGATTCACTGTGGGCGAAGCAGCTACAAAACAAATTAGGATAAAGATTATAGTTTATATAAAGTGAAAAATGAATTTAATCGGAAAGACACATGGAGATGTGTGTCTTTTACTAGATCCACACAGAATTATTTTAACAAAACAGATATTTTTACATACATCTGTCTACACAACTATAAATTTAACAAATGAACAGTCTGAGTTCTGTTTTTCTGTCTATACAAAGGCAGTAATTACAGTTTCTTAAAGTTTCAAGTGTGTTTATGTGACAGAAAACACCATGTAAAAGAAGCCAAAGAACAATGTTTTAAAACCTACTACTGTGTATTACTGTCTTACAGGTATTGCTCTAAAGAAAAAATAAAAAAACACACCAAGATATTATAGTTGTAAATCAAGCTAATTCTGTATTTCTAAGTCTTGACCCAGAAAGTTTAATGCATAATTTAGTCAAAATGGAGTCTGGATACAGTATCCTACTTTGCTCCAAGCCTTTTTATTGCTTTCATTTGTGACATAAAAAGGTTCACTTGAGTAAGAGTTGCACAAAACTGAATAAACCGACTCCCTCTAACTTAATCTAGTCCAATTAAACAGTCTAGTGTACGACAACCTGACTGTGCATGTAAAGTGAAATCAGGTCAAATAGGTGCCTAACGCTCATCTTCCTGCAATGTTCTCTAAAAGTCTCACCTTTGACTGCTGTCTGTTCCTTCTGCTTCCTCTCCGCCTGCTTCTGCTCCAGCTCCGCAACAATTAACAAAAAGGACGGACGCAGCTTTGCGCTCATCTGAAAGTCACAAAAACAAATCATTGATATGACGAAGCAAGCATTTGTGTTTGTCTAAAAACAGGTAGGAACATAAATAAGATATCAGATTAGGCAAGGGAAGTGGTGGAAGCAGTCAGAGTCTTACGTTACAGCAGGTAATAGCCAGATCCAGGAAGTCACGAGGACAGTCACCGACCATGTGCTGAAACGTCTCCACGTCCAGCCCGAAGTCCTGCAGAAAAAAAACAAAGGGATTCTCACATCAGCTGTAGTCAATGGCAAAATTAAATACGACACTATACAGAGCATAAATCTGAACTGATGAAATATGGCTACATCTCATTAAAATGCTGTTGTCCTTAGGAGCCACAAGGGGGAGAAGTGTGGTCTATGGTGAGCAGAAGGTCAACAGAGTATGTCCTGTTTCCATTTGATCATTGAGAGCACTTGTGCAGTTTGTAATTTACCATCAAGATAAAGACAGTCGGTTTCCTGTTTAGTGTTTGAACGGCCGACCTTTTGAACATTTTCACATTTCGCCAATAAATCTTTGAATGTTAGCGTGAAGAAACCTCTAAAGCAAGTACTCTCAACATTGTTTTGAAATATTTAACACTCCTAATCATTAACAAGCCTGGAATAAAGAATTCTCTACTCAACTGTCTTGCCTTTTTCTGTCTTGCGTCACATAGTTATATAATAAAAGCTGGATATAATGAGATGTCCGTGAGCTGATGAGGAGGTGGTGACGGGAGCTAGTGTTGTGAAGGGGCCGTGGTGAAAACTGTGGAAGTGGTACCTCGGTGCGTGGCAGTATGTCAGGGTCGGCCTGTATCCTCGCGATGACCTCACAAAGGATGATGCCGTACGCAAACACGTCCACCTGCGGCGAGGAAAGGCACAGAGTCAGTCGGAAAAACAGTGAACAGGATCTCATTAAAGGTTTGTATCAGTGCAGGTTTAGGAAATAAGTGTGTGTGATGCTCAGATCAGTTCTCATTTAAGTTTTATACGAGCATACACATAGTAGTTTCAAACTCACTACACTGCATAACTTGAATTCCTGTCTGTATCTCCTTCGTCAGATAGTTATTGCTTTATTCCAGAGCCTCGTTCTTCGCTTTATTTAATTTATCACACCCACAGTGGACCTTGGACTCCTGCGATAGTCCGCAGAGGGAGTCGTTGAAAAGAGAAATCCGTCAGTACCTTCTCATTATAGACCTCTCCTCGGAGCACCTCCGGGGCCATCCAGTAGGGGGAGCCCACCACGGCCAGCGGCTCCTGGTCTGCTGCTTCACTGTGAGGCATAAAGATAGGATTTAACCCACACGTTTCACAAATACAAATCACAATACAGGTAAAGTCAATTAGATGAATATCATGCCTTTCATAAACATTACAGAATAAAAGAACAATTATACACAGTGTTGTCTTTCATATTTGAAATCACAGTTTTGGATGTTACACGAAAATACTAGTGTTTGTCTAAAGAAGGGATAGGCGAACAATTAAAAAAAAAAAAAAAAATTGGTTTGAAGAGTAGGAACACTCAATTCTACTCCACAGATCCCAAACAATAGTAACAATGGATGAAAAAGAAAGTACCAGAAGAAAACTTGACTTCAATGTCTAATTTTCAAATGCAAAGAGTGTTACTGTGCAAAACACACATCAGAAAACAGTTTTGACTGATGTTTTCCATTTAGTTTTTCTACTTCTTCACCAGAGGACGTACCAACACAGAAGGGTCGATAGAGTCTGCAGTACACCATCTAAAAGGGAGTGGTAATGTTCTGATATTGGCACGGGAGAAGAAATATATCAGAACAGCCCTTTCTAGACAGAGGAGGTGGACTGAGACACAATCTGTCTCCATTTACAACAGTGTCACCAAAATACTAAACTATGTCCAGATGCCTACCTTTTAACCCCTTTGCACCAAAACCACTCACGACAAATAACCACCTGTGCCTTTTATTCACTGTCATTTTAGAGCTCTATGAAAAGCACAAAAGTATTACTGTTGTAATTTTACATTTATTTATTGACTGTCTATTCTTGACAATGCACTGACCGCTTTTATAAAAGGTATTTTGCACTTTACTGAACTTAATACTGTAGTCCTCTACTTGTGTTTAATATGAAGAGGTCTGCAAGAAGACTTTAAAAAGGTAAAACGTGACAAGCCTGCAAGAATCGCACTCTGTTGTGTCAAAAGCTGTTGAAGTGACATTGTTTTTATCTGCACTTCCTCTGTATCTAAGAAACCACAATGTTTTTCAGTTATATGCTGATACCGTTGCACAATTTGCGTTGAATTAAAAAAGGAAGGACGCTGCTTGCACACACACACACACACACACACACACACACACACAAACACACACACCCCACTGGCAGATACTTCCTCTGAGTGCTATTTCCATCTGCTTCTGTGGGCTATGATGGGGCAGAAAATACAACGAAAGGAAGTGATGGTAGAGGGAGGAATGAGACAGTCCCCAGCTTCCAGTGTAAACAACAATTTAGGAGACGTGCATTTACAATTGTACAAATGAAGTCAAGTAAAAAAAAAAAAAAAAAGGGTCAGGGGTTATTTAACAGTAGATGCAGTAAGGATACAGAGCTAAAGGAGGAACACTGGAATACTTTGACCTTATTTGGAGTGCTTTCCCTAACCCTTCCCTCTGTCCTGGCCACGAGCATTGTGGTAGCGTTCCAACCCAAACACACATTACAAAAAAGGCTTGTCAACATTAGCCTTTCACTGTTAGCACACTGCGTTAGGATTCGGCAGTGTTTGACTGAAATATAAAAGCAAACATGCCCTTGAATGTGATCAAGTACATTTCACACGCTGCTATTGAAACCCACAGAGGCGCAAACAAAAGGCATGTCCGATAGCTGCAGGTATGCGCTAAGTACACAGACACGGAGGCTTCTGGGACTCATGTGCACCTGGGTTTTAAGGGCTCCTACTCAAATTAGACTTTCCCTTAACCACTCTCTCTATAAATCTGCCTGAAGTCGCTCCCCTGAGAATAACGCACACTTGTATAAACACAAAAGGTGGCCCCGACTCAAGACAGAGCCAGGAAGCGCGCACTCGATGGAAAAAGGCCAGGGCGGCTCACGGTGGCAGCTGCCTCATCTCAGGGAGAAGTCATGTGTTTAATGGGAGCTGAGAGGAGGAGGGGCGGCGGATAATGGGATGTGTGCGTGTGTGTTTGTGGGACCGGCCGACATAATTGCCCGTGGATAATAACGTTATGTGTTCACGGACAACAGATGTGTTTGTGACGCAGTCGGTGTGAAATTAAAGTCCGGGACTAATACGGTGTTAAGAGGAGGAGAGGAAGGGTCGAGATGTTGGACAATAAACTAGAAATTATTCTTTATGTGTTTTTAATGCTCTTTACTGTCTTGACAGAACCTTTGACCAGAGTAGTTCATTGTATAGAATAGAAAAAGAATTAGAATGGCTGGCCTGCTAGTTTAGTAAAGCTGCGGGACAATTTGCTGTATTTTATATTTTTTACTTTAATAACATTTTTGGGATATTTGAGAATATTTGTAAGTGTGGTAAGAAATAAACTTTTGAAAGATGGTGATGTGTGGTTTTGCAAATAAATAAGACTTATGGATTGTCATATCAATAAACACCACTAGGTGGATTTGTGAGCTACAACAGCCCAAGTTGCTGGGATACTAGTACTTGTTTCTAATCTTTGAAAGGGCAGGGATTTATTGAGCAGCTGTAAATGTCACAGTGAACTAAAATTCAAAGTTCTGTAGTGGGTTGTTTAGATGTATACTTTACTTCTTTTTTTTTTTTTTGCTTTATTGCCATTTGGAATGAATAAATGACCTTAATACAAAAAGCATGCTGGAATTACAAGAGGTTAAATGCTAGCAACCTTTAAATACATAAAAGGAAATAACCCCAAATAGCTTCTTCATGTGAAACTTCAGAGAATATAACCTAATTGTCAATAAATAATGGAGAGATTTCATTTTAAGGCAGGTTACTACATCTGAACAACAGAGGAGCACACTAAACTTGTTTTCACATTGACATGGTTTGTTTATGGAAGAAATCCATCTTGGAAAATAACACGTCAGAGGATGGCTGTAACTTCACTGGTCATTTATAGTCGGCGTTGAATTTAATATCCACATAAATGTCACTGCATAATACACACGTGGCTCGAAACACAGGGGAAGTGACACAGTGGCACCCACCGAGCAGCGAGCCCATTGTACGTCATGGCAGCTCAGATTAAATATTGACGCCGCCTTTGTGAGTCAGGCTTCTGTCTGCTCCCCCTGCGCTCAAATCGGGTTTCACATTAATAATAGTCCCAGCGAAGGGGGGCTACCACAACATTTAAAGCATGCGCCTGCATAGTTTGGAAATAAAACCTCACTGTACTCTCGAGTCTCATCTGAGAGTCAGAGCGTGAAGCGTGAAGCTGCAGCAATACTGCACAAAAAAAGGGGAAGTAAAAGGAGAAGTGCAGGAATGTCCTTTATTGAGCGGGGCTTATCTAATCGCAGGGTGTTGATAGAGGGTTTGATGAGTGGGCTGAGTGGCACTGACCTGTAATCTGGGATCTTCTCTGCCAGGCCAAAGTCTCCCACCACGGCCGAGCATGCGCCGCCCTCCCATCGCACCAGGCAGTTCTGCAGAGGATCACATGACACGACTGGTTAGTTTTGGAGACTTACCCCGCATTTCAATAGTCCACTGCGATTCTTCTATTTTTTTTAATTCAAAACCTGTTGAAACGATTAACAGCCTTTTGCATTTTTACACTCACTCTGAATAACATTTATGGACATTGAACCATTGATACTGTGGAAATCAACATTCATATCTGGTTCTGGATCAAATGGCTTTTTTCCAGCTTAACAGCGATAATGAGGACACAAATCAAGGAGAAATATCCAATTAGAAAGGCTTGTGACTGTGTTTGAAATGGCAACAGGCACGGCATCATCCATTGCTTGACTTTATACGGATGTTACAAGCAGCATTCTACTTTTAGGCATTGCAACAGATTATAGAAAAACTATTGAATGAACATTGTGTCCAAGCTTTTGAATGTATTAAATGGATGCGCATCTGGTAAATGGCTTAATCTGTGTCCAGTGAATGAGTGTAATACAACATTTAGATTATATAAGCAGACTGGTCCACATTAATATTATATTCTTTAAAATGGACATATACTGTACACATTGAGAATCATTTAGTAGATGATTAGAGTAGATCCAGGTTGGACGCCAGCTGAGCCTGAAGCTGGACCAGGGTTTGTTAAGTGACCTCATGAGTAAACTATGGTAATGTTTACTACAATGTCAGCCCCATCTGCTGCATCGATAAAGTCCTCCTTCTCACAGGAGCTGCCAAAATGTCAGCTAGAACAATGCCAGAGTACAAATTAATGTGCTTAATGCAAACTATATTAAACACCTCGACAACTGTATCATCCTCCATCTTCCTTTTCCCCTCTCACTGGTGCTGTTATTGTTGAATACCATGTTAACCAGCTAATGTTCAGTGAAGTGCATGAGTCCTTAATGTGGCCGTTGTCACCTTGGAGGTGAGGTCCCGGTGGAAGATGCCTTTGCTGTGCAGGTACTGCAGCCCTCGGGCGATATCCAGAGCCAGGCTGAGGCGCATGCTCCACGAGAGGTAGACGTCGCTGGCCAACAGCTGCTCCAGGTTACCCCCGTTTATGTACTGGACCGACAGAAGAGGGGGATTAATAAAGGTAGAGCCAACAGACTGTACCTGATATTTTTTTCTTCTAGTTGGGAAAATTATTTAAAGCCCAAAAGTAATGTAAAAGCAATTGTTTAAAAAAAAACCAAACCAAACCAAAACAAAACAAAAAAAAACACTTTCTGATGCTATCTACTGTTTATTATAAGGGATTTTAATAGATGAAAACCTCTATTCAAGAACGGAAAACCGCGGCCAATCACATCCTTGAAAAAGGAGTGCCACTATTGGTCAATACTGGCTTGCCATATAAAGTTCCAGGAAGTTTATTAGGTCCTGATAAAACGTATTTTCAGCGTTCATTAACACAGAAAAACGGCTCAAAAAGAAAAGCATCAACAAAGAAAAATGGAGGCAAAGTAAAATGCTGATAAATACTGTCAATTCAATCACATGCTGAAGTCAAAGCTAAGCTAACGCTAAAACCTAAACACTATACTTCAGTTTGGTGAAATGTATTAGTATTTTGTGGAGAAAAAATTGGTCTTATTTTTTCTTTTTTTAGAAAAGCAGGAGAGGTCTCTAGGCTGCTTTTGGGGGTGAGTGGAATCTGGGACAGGGACAAAAACGAAAATCAGGTAGTGGACCTTTAAGGGTCTTCAGTCAGAAGGTGCTACATAAAATAGTAAAAAAAAAAAAAGTTGATTTACTTACTAAATGAGTTACAACAAATAAACTGTTACATGCCACATGGTTTTCCACTATACCATTAACTATTTAAGACAAGCACAATCAAGCTTTATTTTAAAGTGTTAAATAGATTGTTAATGGATTCCTGACCTTTACAACTGAGACCATAATATATTAATGAGAATAATGAGCCTAAACACTGAGCCAAATGTAAGTGTAATCACAGTAGAAAATGCACTTTACAATGTCATAAATAACCCCACAAATAAATCCTTTTAGGGTTTTTAAAAGCCATACCTCTGTGAGAGCGTGGAGCTGGCCCTCATGGACACACACTCCAAAAAACCTGCACACACCAGAACAAACACACATGCCATGACACAATTAGTGGGACTTTTCCCAATTAAAAAAAAAAAACAGACAAAACAAAAAAAACACCTAAGTAGTTTTTCTTTTCGATGACTGCAGTTTGAAGAATGTCAAGTAAAACAAGGTGAGTCACTTTGCTAAGCCTCTCAGCGGTACGATACCTGACTGCTCCACCTTGAACAAAAACAAAGGATTACAGGTGTGTGTTACCTGAGGATGTTGGGGTGCGAGAGGCGGTTCATCAGCTGGACCTCCCTGAGCATGTTGGCCCTGTTACTGGGCAGGATGTTCATCTTTAGAGCCATGACCTGCCCCGACACACGGTGCTGCACCTGGGTCACGAAAAACAGTAACCGTCATTGAATTTAGTATCTTAATATAGAAACAAGAGAAGTAATATCACTTTTAAGGTTGTTAACATGGATGTATTTAATTGTATGTTCTTCTTTGTGGTGAATAAGCAAGTGCTCTCTATTTCGGTTTGGGTAAGTGCAATAATATTGGCAAAAATTAGTCACTTACTTCTCTTTTAATTTCAAAAACAATACCATCGTTGTGAAATCAGGAAAGTCCCTTCTGCAAATCACTGGCTCAACCTTTCCCTTATTAAAAATACCTAGCTTTAATAACAAAAATAACAGGGGCGAAAGATAAATCAGTCATTTAAACTGCTAATGAAAAACAAAGTTGAGACATTTGTGGCTCTCGGTCGGATTTGGAAACATTAGCAGTAGAGTTCAGTTTCTTAATTTGTTGTTGGCTGCTCCTGGCTGGGCCCAAACCGGCTGCTATGGCGATGACTCCGTCTGGTATGGTAACCGTGGAGACGAGACGTGCTTCCCTTCAGGGCCGCGTGCATATTTGCCCAAGAAGCGGTTTGAGTAGAATGGAAACGCGTGAAAGAGGCAGATGAGCCTCGGATACTTGGCGAGGAGCGAAGTCATGGGGGAAGTGTTTGAGAAAGTGGTGCTAAAAACAGAGACGGCCATGTTCTTCAATGTTTTCCCAGTGCGTCTGTGATTATGTGCATTCATTGTTTAAAAATCCGGCGAGTCAAATGGATCATATCATTAGAAAGTAGGTCTTGTCAAAATACACTTCAGTTGCATATTTTTAAACCCGATAGAACCCAGTGGAAGTTTTATTTCTCCTTGTTCCCATATAGATACCCAGAGTGGACAAACTGAGCACTGATGTAAGGGAAGCACTTTCTCTTTTCTTAATTGAACACAGACTTTTACATAAAGGCTTTAGACCTTTATGAATTACAAGTATTCTGCTATTTTTAAAGCTCATTTGACTAATTTGTATGAAATTTTTTCCACAGAATGTCCCTGCTGGGCTACCGTACATGTTGCCAGGCTGTAGATAGTAAAGAGGCAAAGGGTAACAATGCAATCAGCAATCTCACAAAAGGGCTATACACCAGTCACCGTATTTAAAAAAAAAAAAAATTATTAATTTTTTTACGACCAAGGGGTTGAAACAGGAAACAAGTAAAACACTGCAGAACAAAACGTGAAACTGTTCTGCCTTTTCAACATCATAAATCTGTCTTTTTGTCTTCCAAGTCTATCGTCTATATGCTGAGTCAATAATTGCTCAAGAGGAATGATTTTCTGCTACACAAAGCACAAGGAGAATCAATGGCTAAGACAGGGCCCATTAATTTAATTGGATTGTAGAACATAGTGTTTTAGAGAGTTTCATTTCTGAAGAAAGTACGTGGCTAAGGTGTGAGTCACTCTGATTTCATTACATTTTTTAACTGTATTACTTGCAGCAGTGGATCTGGGGACATCCTGGATCATATACTTTACAAACTGCTAAGCCCCTGGAGGTAAATCTGTCTTTACTACCTGGCGTCAAACCAAATGTTTCTCTTGCTAATATTAGCAGGTGAAAGGGCATCGGTGAAGGGGGGGGTTCATTAGTGAGCGGGTAATGAAAGATAAGTGCTACAAGAGGGCCGTCAAGTCAGAAGAGCGGAAGTCACCGGCCTCTGTGGCAAAGCTTATTAGAGAGACTGGAGTGTAGTGAGTAATGCTATTACCGAACGTGGACAGTCAATGAAGAGTCAATCTGCTGCACCAAATCCACAGCCACCTCAGAACTGTCACCTGTGGTAAAGCGCTGCATGAATACACTGCCATAATCACAGTAACGGTATAGTATATTGTAGCGCCCTTTCCTAGAGACAGGCTGACAAATATTCGACATGATTGGAGTGAAGTGAACATGTTAAATATGGCCATAAGGCTGCTAAAAGGAGCAAGTGACGGTGTTCTTCGGGCTCCTCCTGCTTCTATTAGCACAGATTTATCAAGCAAACAGGACCGTCGCTGCGGATTTACTTTTAATTTGTTGGCAGGGTTTATCCGGAGAAATTCTGCAGCAGCCGGCCGCAGATGAGACTTAAACACAGTTGAGTCAGAGGCAGGTTACGGCGCAAACGTGAGCCAAATGCTGATCCGGCAGCTCCCACTGGTCATAAATACCAAACTGCTTGTCGCTGATGCTTCGCGCTGATGGCTTTTACTTCCAAACAAACAAGCGTGTACTTATTACAAGCTCTGTCTCTGACTCGCAGAACTGTTTTGGCAGACTACTTCAAGGAATTGTCTGGAGTAGGCATGTAACTGTTGACCATTACATGTGAATACCAGTGCTGCATGCCTAAGAATACTAATGCACAAAATAGTTTCCAATTTCGTTGAATAAAATATGTTTTGTATTAAGCCCCAGGGTACAAATATATTCAGCCCGAGGCGCCGATCGGCTCACTTCCTGTTCTCCAGACTGCAGCCGTGCTGGGAATCTAACTGTAAAAGCCATGATGCTAAAAGGCCAAAATATAATTTTGTTTAGATAAAGCTACGTTAAATTACCTTAAGTTAAATTTAAATGAGAATATAACTTAATTCATTGCATAATAAAGGTAAATATAAGGTTAAATTAAGTTAAAAATTAAACACTTATCACACAGCTGTGTTGAGTATGGGAGCACTGTGTTCCCAACAAAGTTTGTTCTGGGTAATAATTCTCATTTTTCTTTTTCATTAAAGGAACACTCTGTAACTTTTTCACACTGTTTACCCACTAAAACACTAAAGGAGACCATGCTGTGACAAAACCCACACTGCACTGTTTACCTTTCATAAATATCCTACTTATATTAATGACATGCATTTATATTAAGCTTTTCTCTACCTTGTTAGGGACCCAAAGCGCTTTAAATCATGTTTCCATTCACCCATTTACACCCATTCACGCTGTGGTGGTGCTGAGCTACCTCTGTAGCCACAGCTGCCCTGGGGCAGACTGACAGATACCAACAGCCTCTCTGACCACCACCACCACCCTAACACATTCATACACCAGTGGCACAGAAACTGGAGGCAAACTGGGTCAAGTATCTTAACCAAGGACACAACAGCTGTATGGGGAGCATTCTCGTGAGATGGCGGCATGCCCCATCAGTAACATTAAGTATCTGTCAGATATTGTGGAAATGTTTTAAGAGCCCATATTTGGGGTTGGGGGGGTTAGATAGCATTGTTTTAAAGAAGTCTATTAATCCAGAAGTAGCACATACTGTACATTCCACACTTTATGGCAAGAGACAATGGTCAAAAGTGACAAGGCTCAACTATAGCCACTTGGAGCTTTATTAACAGCTCACACAATGTTTTAGAATTTGGTGCACTCGGCTTGGCAGCTCTCCAAATTAATATTACAAATTCAGTCATAAAAGATGATTCAAAGGATGGGACCATCGATAAGAAATGTCAACAGTCACACCTTTATAAAGATGAATCCACAATCTAGAGCAGACAAACGCCCACTGCTCAGTGCTCATCCACCACAGACACACCCCTCGGCTCTCCTTCCAAACACACTCTGGTAAAGTGCTGCTGTCAGCGGAGGAAAGGTCACAGCATCTCTCCTCGTCTCAGACATGTGCAGCGATGTCTGTCATTAGCCGGCGGCCCATGAGGCAGGCACGAGACGGGACGACGAGTCTGAGTCGAGAGAGGCCATGGAGAGCTGGGACGGAGCTGCGGTGGGGCAGCTGCGGTGGAGTGTGTGTTCTCGGTGGCCGGCTACACACACACCAAAGAGCTGCAGGAGGCCGACGAACTCTGCTCCGAGACGCTGGGGTTTTATGGTTTCTCTACAGGAATCCACAGCAGATGGTACTTTACCAGCTGAATGTACGGTTTCACTTTTCTAAACCAACTCCAAATAAATCAAAGCTGCAGCCACAAATGCGAGTGGATTTGTGGAGTTGACATGAAAGATTAACAAATATCCCTTTCAAATACAGACAGAGTCAATTTCACTCAGGATTTTCACAGCGCAATACAATAATGTTAAAATCTGTTGGTGCATTTAAGATATTTATGTTACCAGACAAGTGACAATATGCTCAATTGGAGGCCTATTCTTAAAGAGTCAGAGTAGAGTTTGCATTGGAGTAGGGTTATATGATTTTGGGAAAGCTGGTGAAGCCTCAGCCCCTGTCCCATGTGAGCTTTGAAGTGTCAAGGGACTGTGTGGAAATTCCCCGAGGGGCTCAACCTCTACTTTTAGAGAAAATGAGCTTCTCCTGTGAAATAAGCGGTGGATTAAAGACTGCCTCGGGCTGGGCTCTCAGAGAAGGCGTGAAGAACACAAATAGTTGTGTGATTGTGAGTGACGCAACTGAAACGTGGCACTGAGCCAGGTCTGGTCCATCAGTGATGAGCTGGGAGGTCCAGAAACTCCATCCTCTGTCCAGGTAGAGACACACGACACTCACTTGTCTGTTGCGCAACAGCTTCTGGGAATACACGTGGTTTCTACCCTTCAACAGGTTCAGTCTTATTACCCAATCGATATTTACTTTGATATTCACCTTATCTGTACTAATGGTATGCCAAAGACATCAGTTGTAGCATTACCAAGTGCAGATATATAGATATATAGATATAGATATATAGCAGAATAGATAAAGTGTTGAGCTACTGAGGCCTGTGGTGCACTGGCACAAACAGTAGGTTCCTTTGCCACAGGGCCAAAGGTAACAACCCATCATTAGCGTGAAAGAACCAGTATTTAAATGGCAAGTAAGCAATTTATTATGCTTGTGAAAAAAAAGAACAGTTTAATCTCCCAACAGCATATCATATGTGTAAAAACAAGACCTTAAGACGAGACCTTAAGACATCATCTAGGCTAAGGATTTGAACAGATGAGAGCTTTCAGTCCTGGACGGGACCTTTGGCCAATCACAGCTCACTTTTGAAAAAAGCAGCCATTGGTGAATACCGCTTTTCAATAAGGAAGTAATGGCTGCCGATAAAACAGAACGTGTACATTCAACGCTGAATAACTTTGGTGTAATGTTTAGTATTTTCCGGAGTAAAAATAGGTCAGATTTTATTTTTTTAATATTTAATTTAGTTGCTTTTGGAGACAAGTTTAGCCTGAGACAGGGATGACGAAAAGAAAATCGAGTAGTGCCACTTTAAGGAGGACCTATAAAGTAGTTGAGTAGATGATCCCTTGCTGTGATAAGTAATTCAGAGTTCTGAGAAATGCTGGGCTTATCCTCTGATTCTCTCAGGAAACTGCCATCTGCCGTTGACAGTAATGATTTTTGATGAGACACAGCTACCTTCAAGGGGAGCTAATAAAACAAAACACACTGCTCATGTTTACATGCACACAATATTTTGATGAAGGTTCATATTCAGGTTTAGGCAATACTCCAAAATGAGGTGTTTGTGGGAATATTTCTGTTTACTACCAGCAGCATATCCTCATTAAACCAGGGAAATATACACTTGTAGTGGCAGCAGCATCATGATGTTGGTGTCAATATCAGTGCTATCCTAAATTTAGAATTTATTTTGCGTTATATTTCCAAAATGCACTTGTAAATGCACCTCATTAGCGGTTTCCATAATGTGTTAAACAAAAACTTTGATTCTTATTTTAAAGCTCTCTTCACAGGTGATTGGTGGCCGACTGTTAATTGCAAATGTTTTTTCTGAAACAATTCAAACACTAGCTAGTTTTATTAAGTGTAGACGGCAGACGACTGTTGGCATAATGGGGAGCAGAGACTGGAAGGCTTTCATTTTAAAGGTCCGTATACACAATACAAAAGCAATTAACGGTTGCTGCTGACTTCAAAATGCTCTATGAGGCACGTTTAGTAACAGGGCGCATCAATCAAAATCAGACAGATTAATGGAGGATTAATGGAGAGGGGCCGAATACTTTAGTAATGATTTATGAAAGCTGCGAGGTGAGGCATGTAGGCAGCCTCGTAAAAAGACTAGTGCCATTAACAGACAGCTAATGTTCAAATAATTGGGTTAGTAGGAACACATGCAAACTCACAGTCATTTGTTTACTTTCTTGGCCTTTCAAGGTTCTGCCCAAGCCTGCAGGTCTGGCCTCATTGTCCAAGTAAACAGTTAACACGTCTGCGCAGATAAACTTATCAAAACACTGCGGCCTTGAGAAACATTATTGTGCAACTCTTGCCTAACACTTCTATTTTAATGCAAGGTCTGGGGGAAATTCTTCAAGAAACAGACAGCGGTTCAAGTGAAGACAGTGCGGCTGTGTGGAACATAAACAAAGCTAAATACTTTGAGCAGAGAGTGGCAGCGCTGCAGGTCCCGACTGGAGCCAGGGAGGAGCGCGAGAATAAGCAAAAAAAAAAAAAAAAAAAGCTAAAATAAGCTGGGAGAGTTCAAGTCTGTGCTGGTTCTGCCACACTGACACAACATTGTTCTCCATACCAAACAATGAAAGGGATCACAGGAGGCTTCAGGACAGCTGGTGATGGATGAGGATTCATTTGTCTATTTAACACAGAGGGATAGTTCAGGCCCAATCACAGGTGTATTATCTTCTCAGGATTTGAGGGAACATGTTCGTATTGGGGAGTGTCCCGACCTGCAGACGGCGAATGAGGACTGTTCTGTAAATAAACAAAAGTTAAAGGACACTGGGCACTTCTAAAGTTCTGTGATTCCACTTTATCAAATATAATTTCCTTGTCAGATATAAATGCATAACAACAAGGTCAAGAAATAGGGTGAATATCACAATGATAATGATGGCACAACTTTAGACCAACATCCATTAGGTTAAGTTAAATTCTTGGAAGCAAAACTACTTCTGCCACACAGTCCTTTTAACATACAATGAACCAATCCCCCACAAGTGAAATGTATTCCATCAGAAAGACCAGAAAACACACAGAAAAGAAGTGGTGGCAGCGTTGTGCAACCCATTTCCTTCACTTTCTTCCGTCACTGGCAGCTGACACACCAACACTCGCTGACAGCATTCGACCTCTGCCTCTCAGTTTGAGATCCCTCTTTATCCAATTAACCCCGCTCCTGCTTATTATCATATCACCATATTTAAACGAGAGCTACAACCCACACACACCTCCGTCATTCTGAGGCTAATCACAGCTTGTGTCATAATTACTGTGATGACTGTGTTTGTTACGGTGAAATCCCACCCCTGTGTCTGACGCGGACCTCCCACTTCTTGCAACAATTACCGAGATCTGAGCTGCAGTGTAAACAGACTACCCCCTTCGTGCTCGATGTGGAATACGAGCTACAAGTATTTCATATACGACGATATAAAAGCTAACGTTCGTGGAATTTTAAATGTGCTTTTGCAGTGAGACTTTGGTCCTAATTTGTTTTTGTAATAGCACAGTCATAAAGTCCAACGGGTTACAGGGTGTTCAGTGTCCTTCTCAATAAATCGCCTATAACCCCAGTTACAGAACATCTATAATATGAGTAACTAAGAACTCTATGATATTAAAATGTCCACACAGAACCAATCAAATAGTACACTTTAGCTTCCATTAAATTTAGTAGCTTTAGGTCGGACTTCGGTTTGGTTTTAATGGAGCAATGTAGGAATCAGAAGGTCTAATCGTATGCTGCGTCAGTAAACATCAGACTGTTTCTGGTTTATTCACAGCTTATGAGATAAAATACATTCAGAAATAATAACAAAGGCCAGCTTGTATTTAATAAAATACAAAATTAAGCCTGAAATATGACTATTTACGAGGCTGGACAACCATTCTAATTGTTTTTCTACTCCCTACAAAAGAATTAGTCTGGTCCCTCTCGAGCTGAGTTTGATTTCCAGGGGGCGGGACAAATGGCTGCAGATTAAACCAATGGTGTAGGCAAGTTGGTGGGTGTGGCTGCCCAGGCCTGACTGTCCAATGCTTCATTTGGACAAGTTAGGACTGTCAATCGTCCAATCAACAGACTGCAGTCTTTAGCTCCATCTTTTGGAAAGTGGACCAAAAATACTATTATTTGGAACCATTTTTGGCAATGGAAACCTTCCCATACTGACTCAACCATACCGCTCTGGTGTAAACAGTCCATTAGAGATTAGCCCTGTGACACATATTACATTATAAGGTTATTATAGGCTAATAAATTATCTGGGGATAGGAGAATAGGAAGATTATTTAGCAGTAGTAGTGGTAGTTGCTGCAGCAGAAGTATTGATAAAAAGTTACTCTGTCGTATTTTCACTAGTCTTACTTTTACACAGATATTTTGATTTAGTTAAGCTGAAGAAAAAGTACTTAGCCTATTATAAAGTAAGCTTACTTTTACTCAAATACAGATTTTGACTACTCCACCCACCTCTGAATGTACCATCCTTGAGTAGGATCCTCTTGAGTCACAAGAAACAACAAAACCAAATCTGACAGACGCCTCTTTTGATTCCTTGTTCTTAGACAAAACAGCTGTTTTTGTAAATATACTACTCATGATACAGATGAATAGAGAGCTGTGACCCAATAGAAATAATCCTCAGGACAAATAATGGTTTCCTGCAGTTAACTGATCTGTTGAGTAATGGTGCCATTAGTTTGTGATTGAGTCCTTTTATTGCTCTGGATGCCTCAGGTTTTCAGGTCGAGTTTGGGGCCGACGGGACGCTGCAGCGGAGTCTTGCACAAGGCACAAACTACACACAGGGAACTTTCCTTTGAAGCAACTAAAAAGGAAGATGAAAAACAGCACCTGAAGGATTTGTCTTGACACGTGTGCTCCCTCCTTTCTTTCACCTCTTTGCTTTTATTTTTTCACGTTGCACAATTGCTCACAGGAGAGGTGAATAGCTGCCACGCTGCTCGCAGAGAGGCTCCATTGATCTGTGCCGACTCTCAAACACAGGGCGGGAGTCCCTTTAGCGGGACGTCCGTTTCAAAGCCCCCTGCACTCCAAGTCCACTGTGAGCATCTGTGTGGCAGCTAAACTCAAGAAACAAAACTCCACAGTATGTGCGCTCGAGCTTTGTGTTTGCATAGAACCGCGACACGGGGACAATCGACCAGTTAGACAACTTTTAAATGTGACTGATAACCGCAGTAACAATTTTGCATTTATATAGCGCTATCAAAGGCCAAGTCAATCCGGCGCTAAGTGGCAACTTGACAGGCCGGCAGTAAACACCGTGACATTTGCATGCTCACTAAACATTCAAAGGGCAGAGCTGAAGGAGTGGCCAGAAGTGCCTTCAAAGTCAGGAAGCGGCACAAAGCCTTGAGTGTTCAACTTCACTGTGTCCTCAGTCCTCAGAGTTGCACTAATGTCCTAACGTCCAAAATGAGACGCACTATCCATCAACAACACTGTAAAACATAAACACTCAAGAAAAGCAAACTAAACAAAGCATGAGTTGATAAGGAATGACTGATCATGCCCCAACACCATGTCCTACTACTACATTTATAACAGTGCTGTAGCGTTATTTTGGCAAACAATGAGACCTGCTCATATTACTGTCGTTGAAAACTGGCAACTGGTGACAACGATTTGCCTTTTAAAGACTTCCATGTGCAGTGTTTGGATGAACAATCAATAAGGAGGCATCTAAAAGTGAAGAACAAGTGGACAAAGAGTACAGATACATGGCTGCAACAACAACAATCATTTATACACCTAGTAAAAAGACATTAAAATTAAATAGGTGGCAAAAATATATTAGCCAATATTCTAATGAAGGATTAAAGTTCTAGTTTGGATATGCAAAGTTTGCTGGCTGTTTTACCAGACAGAGTGAGAATGCTTGAAAAATAAAGTCTTAATGATGACCCTAATGTAGTTTTTGCACCTTAATTATGCTGATCTTGGTCTAACTGTCTTTGATGAGGAAGCACAGGTGCTAAAACATATCAGGACTTAAAACTGAGTCCTTCATGAGGTGATATTTGCCGTTCTGTACTACACTAATAGCATATTCCTAAACATCCGGTGATATGGAGCTTGTAACCTTTTGCTGTTGTCGTCTAAATGCTCAAAATAGCTTATCAGGCCACTCACCAATGTTCCCTACCCACTCCCTGACAGCACACATGTTGGCTGACATTTGCCAAACTCATATGTTTATGTAGACTGTCATTTTTTGCAGTCCACATGATTCCTCTCATTCACAAACAGTCTCATAATGAATTATCACCTCTTAAGACCACTACCATCCTGCAGTATTTCACACTTGTATTGAGTTTAGACTTTTCAGCACCGCAGCTTTAGACGACAGGCGTCACAAATAATTCATCACCAAAACCTTTTCAGAAATTCCTAATGATCACATGATGTAAAGGTCAGCGTTTGCTCCTCTCCTCTTTGTGCAGACTTATCACTCACGCCATCCGTCGTGGCAGTGTGGCTCTTCTCACGGCCGCACTAATGAGGCGCTCCCTGGAATTAGTCCACATACAGGTGAACGAGAGACCAAGACTACTGGTCCGGGTTCGAAGAGGGGGTAGAGTTACGGACATGTGTGCCAGTTCTACCTGTCCACGGCGGATCGGCTTACACCGAAAAAAAAAAAAAAAAAAAACACAGTCCAGCTTACACAACCCGAGGGTCACTGCAAACACGTGTGGGACAGATGAGAGGATCAGGGGCTTACGCAATGTCGCTAAACAGCCTTTGGAAGAAAAAAAAAACAAAAAAACATTACAAAGCAGAGATGCTGAGGTTGCCATGGAAACCATTTCTTTTTAGTTGGTGAAAGCAGGGAAGCCTCAAATTACAGAGTGGACCACAGGGGTCAGACCACTTCATGACTTGGCTGGACGTCAATATGCGACAGCTACTTACTTATTTTATTGAATCTTTTTAAGGCTCTTTGGTTCTGTTCAGCACCGTCCGGGTTTGGTTTTCTGCTCGAACTCCAAATAGCTCCCTGCTGACCTCTGACTATAAGGGTTTTGTGGTCTTAATTTCTCACAGACATGAAGTCACTGGGGACATGCCTTTTATTTACAATGTTTAAAGCTCTTATTAAGCTCAATTGGTGCGTATCGCAGTCTGAGCACCATGTTATCATTTTAAACGTATTTACATTGCATATTGTATAACGCATAAGTATTTCTTTGATTTTCTTCTTGTGATAAAGACAGAATCCCTTAAGTTACTGCACAGTGGTTTTGTTTTCCCATAAGACTTCATGATGTTTTCGGCCGACAGCGATAGTATTTTTGATAATAAGACTGATATGAATGTTTGTACTAAAGTATTTGCAAAGCTGCGTTGTTACTGACCTTTTGAATTTGTGAGGCGGTATAAACCACTGACCGAGCACTGAGAATGCAGACAGACAGTGAGGCCCAGTGCTAAGAAAACTGCCCAATTAAAAGTACTGCACCAGGATCTTTCCACACGTGCATTATTCATTTTTATCTCCGTCTGTTAGTCACAAGTCGGTTTGAACACACATCTACTAATGAATACACCTGCACAATGCCAACTTTCTAATCCCCTTAATCTGGGTAAAGAATACTGATATTTGAACCATCCTGTTTTTTGTTTATTGCTAACGTACAGCTGCACAAAAGGACAATAACTGAATTCACTATAAACAAGACAAACATATTGATCTGTCATTTTGACTTCATAACCTCAGTCAGTCACTAAAGAGGACCTAATGAACCGCAGAATGGGTTTGTGTTAATCCCAGTCCTAAAGTTAGAGATAAAGCGGGATGATCAGTTAGGTCAGAGTTAGTGAACAACTCCCTCATGGTCAGCCGTGTTAATATGTGTAGTTCCCTCTTAAAACAGCCAAATAAAGAGGTTAACCTAACCTTGGTAACCATGGCGACCTGAGAGATGTGCATACATTAAACAATGAGCCTGTGAGAGCTTTAAATGTCATGCTGTGGGCTGTGTCTCACCTTGAACACCTCTGAGAAGAAGCCCGCTCCGATCTTCTCACAGTTGAAGTCGTCTATCCGCGCCAGAGTGGACACGGCGCTGCGCAGGGCCCGGTACGAGGACGGACGGATCCGGTGGGGTCCATGGACACTGTGTATGAGCGGTTCTGATCCAGCCTCCGCCTCCTGCTCGACCCTGTCCGCCTCCATCTCGGACAGCCCGGGAGGAGCGGGGACGAGCCGGGACGTGTGTGTGGTTTAAAATCCAGCCCGACTAATGTTTACATTTCCCATGTCCACTTAGAGGCCAGAGGCTGCACTGCCTTAGAAACCAAATATTAGCGCGGCTAAAAATCCTGGGTCAGATTCCTTTAACAAACCACGCAGCTGCAGTGGTGCATCCTGCAGAGTCAGTGCACAGCTCCTCTCCTCTGCCTCATGGCTGTCTTCAAACTGCGCAGGCCGCCTCTGTCTTGGCACTAGCTGCTGCTTCCTGCAGTGGGCTCGTCCGGGGCTCCCCTCTTGTGAGTCCTCCACCAATTGGATTTTCAGTGCCTCGCTGCAGCCAGGGAACTGGAGCCAGGAGACAGAAGAGGAGGCGGCAACAGTGTCAAAAGTGACAGGCATAAGGCGTGTGATGAGACCAATGTGACACAGACCTACAGTCATTATCACTTCAACTGGAGTCACTGACTCGTCACAGGCAGGACAAAGAGTTTCTGCAGAATAACTTGTTATACGCTTAGAAAACCTTACAAATTAAAAATGGGACCCTTTGGCAAAAAACTCTATCACTGATTTCAATGTAACAACCTGAGTTATGGATTAAACAGACTTTGGAACAGTTCTAGCACTGAAACATGCAGGAGGATCACATCTTACAAAAATATTACAGCCCCATGTTACTTTCCATTCTCTGTGGTTCCTGTCCAGTGCAAACATTTAAAACTACATTTTAAACCAGAACACAACAAATTATACTGCTGTTAACTGTATTGTAGGCTGTTCATTTTCAGAGTGGATAGAGGAAGAATAGTCTAGTTCTAAATATTTCTTTCTGGGTACATCTGTTAAGTTAAATATTGAATTAAGAGAGTTGTAACAACCACAGTATACGTTATAACGTCCTCAATAAAAATAAAACATGAATACTGGCACAGCAGGTGAGGTGCAGTGTGCATAATGCCACCAAGAAGCCAAACAAATCCAGTAGAGAGCTGCAGTTAACCGTAGGTGTTTGTCTTATCTGCTGCGCTGTGATAACGCATGAATACAGCCTCATATCACTGTCACAATGCACTTTGCACACACAGCTGATCCAATCATTAGGACTGCGTTCACGGCTCTTAATGCTCCGCAGCACTGTGCACGTCGCGAATGCACTGCGGCTTGTAAATAATGGATGCCAAACTGAGCTCGAGTTTAAGGGGGCTCGTCTGTCACTGGCGGAGACACGCACACGAGCCCGCGATATCAAAGTGAAAACGCTGACGCACAGCTGCAGCGGCGTGAGCTAGCAGTAGCTCCGGGGAACGCGTGTTTTCTGCTCGAGTGGTGGGTTTACCTGCTGCTGCTGACCTTAGCCTCGGGGGAAGGGCTCCACATGCGCCGGTGTGTGTCCTCTGGGTGCGCACGGACGCAGCGGTGTCCGGTGTCCACGGCGCGGTGTTTTACTAATTTATCCGCTGTGTCTGTGTGGATCTGTGGCTCTATGGCCCGCCTCTCATCTCTCTGACTGAGGACTCACTGGAGGAAGAAGAGCGGTGACTTTTGCAGCGCTTTTATGGAGGCAACGAGGCGGGGCGTGTCCTCACGTGACCACCGCAGAATCCACCTGTGGGGGCGCTTGAGCTGACCCAATTCTCACCCATCAATCATATTCGAGTCCTCACATGAAAATGGCACAGCTTCACATTCTCAAGAGCATCATGTTACTTTTAATTAAATGTAGGCAACAAAAAGGCAATATAACACTCTTAGCCTTTTTAACTTGTAACATTACAGTATTAGAACAATTGTTTAGAAATAACAAACTTAAAGCTCCACAATCATCAGGTAGTTTCTTTTTTTGTCCCTGTCTCAGATTCCACTCATCCCCAAAAGCAGCCTAGGGACCTCTCCTGCTTCTCTTTTATTTAAAAAAATAAAACCGGACAATTTTTCCTCCTCAAAATACTAATACATCTCATCAAACTGAAGTTTAGAGTTAGCTTAGCATCAGAATGACAATTATCTTCTCCTCCTTAAACATTACATGATTGAACTGACGGTATTTATCGCCTTTTACATTGCCTCCCTTTTCTCTATTGATGCTTTTCTTTTTTGAGCTGTTGCTCAACATTATTGGCAGCTATTAAACCTGGAACACCAAGTGACTAACCGGTGTAGACTGTCACTCCCTGATAGTCTGTTAGCCTAACAACATTAACTTTGTTTTAATTGCTAGAAATACTTCAAGTTCCTCTCTGTGATGTTGCTGCAGCAGCATTTTATTAAAATTTAACGATGTTAACACAGCCCCTTTTTACAGAGCTCAAAAAGAGTGATATGAAAGACTGAATGTGCTGCAATCATCATATGAAAGAAATAAATACTGATTTCAGGTCAGATATATTGGTCTTCGGGTAATGACGTAGACCAATGGGAGAGCTCCTTTTTCAAGCATGTGATTGGCCAAGGTTTTCCTTCCTGAATAGAGGTTCTCATCTATTAAAATCCCTTTTCAGAAACATTAGATGGCATCATAAAGCCTGTTTTTTCACCAATTATTGCTCCACATATACTATTTGTTGTTTAAACCATTTAAACCACCAAAAATATCAGGTACAGTCTGTTTAATCTATGTATGTAAGTTTAATGTTCAGCTGCTGGTTACACAGTATTTTTTTTCCTGGCATATTGAGTTGCTTATCCGATTATTTTAATATCCGCTTCATGTCCGGCGATTAAGAAAATCATCCTCTTTCTTAAGCTTCATAAAGTCTCTAAACCCCTCTTGGATTAGCTGTGGAGCACAGGCCTGCTATTGGAGAACAGTGATGCTGCAGAACAGTTATATTTTAGAATCCCCATGTCTTATTGCAGAATGAGTTTGACAAAATGCTGTGTATCCTTTGTCTAGTAGTCTCTCATTTTTCAGTGCACACATATCTTGTTGTAGTCGATCTTCTTAATGCAGTGAGTGTCTATTATCATACTTTTTCAGATAAATGGTGCTAGACTAGACACACTAAACACCCGAAGGCCCTTAGCTGTCTCCAAAGCTGCTGATAGGACAATATTCTGACAAAAAGCCTACATTAAATCTCATGAGAATACTTTTTTTAGCCTGTTACACTCCCGAGCATGCTTAACTAAACACTTGTCAAATAAAAAGCCACTATTTCATGTCTGAATGTAAAAAGTACAGCTGCAGACATGGATTCTCTTCACGGCTTCTGGTGAAAATTGTTTGGGTGCACCCAGAGGACATGAGGGAGCCATAAAAAAAAAAGAAAAAAGAAAAATGTCTTACATCGCTGAGCCATCTCACACCTCACAGCTACATGCTCGGCCCGACGATACCGTGTTAACACATTCTGCTGGAGGCGAGTGGGCTGTAAGATCTGGAGTCTGCATTATTTATCGCCGGCTTGATTGGACAGTAGAACATACAGTCACACACTATTGTCCCGGATAATAATGTGTCCTATGTATTATTGAGCACTGATGATGACTTATTCATTAGTCTGAATTTCTTTTGGGATGGGCTTGAGTGAGCGCATTAGTGCAGGATTAGGATGACCACTGGGGGGTTACTTACTCCACACCAGACTGAGATTTTAACGTAATTACTTATTTTTTAGCGCCTAAAAGTACGGATATATACTGTAGCTTATATTCAAATACATTAGTGTCTCACTCCTGCTGCATTACAACAAATGGTAGTTAAAAGTGTGGCTCCTTTCATCCAATCAGAAGTGAGAACTCACCAATTAGACTGTTTAAAGCGATGTTGGTGCAGGAGTGAAAAGCTGTATTGTATTGCATTTCTCGGTAGTAGGTTATTGTCAGTGATTTTACTGTACATGCACATTTCTAGATTAGCCTCTTTTATCTGTAACATTTCTGAAAATTAAAGGAGCATTTTTACCAAAAAGTGATGCTCAAAAATGAATACATGCCTGTGTTTACTCAAGACTAGACTATTGCACTTTTCTTTTCTCAGGATGTCCAAACAATTGTACAAAAGCCCTTTATTTGGTCCAGAATGCAGCAGCTAGAGTTCTGACTGGATCCAGTAGAAGAGAACATATTTCCCTTGAGAAAAAAAATAGCCACTCTCCACTGGTTGTATTTTTCTTAATAATACATAGCATATCACATTAATAACTGTTGTTTATCTCAAATTAAACCATGCAAATTAGTATGCTGTGTTCCTGCATATCAGTTTTTACATTACGAACTTCTTTTACTGATGTTTTCACCCCTCTTGTATTACTACAATTATAATAAGGTTGTTAGGTTGTGTTCTATTGGTTGTTTTAATGTAGGCCTTGCGTCTGTGTGCAGCATTTGTATGTTAAACTTCTCAGGGGACAGTGAGGGGGTCTATCGCACCATTCATTTGTGGGTCGCAATCTAGGTCTAGTCAGGGTCTAGATGAGCTGCAACTCGATCAGGGCAATTTATCCACTCCTTTTCAGTGTATTTCTTAAAGCCAAACCCTATTCAGCAATTTAGAAAAAAAAGATCAATACAGACAGAAGTTGATTATGTTACATCCTGTGCTTCATTACCGTGTGCTGAATCAGACCAAAAATCAATGTGAATCAATGCTCCTTCTGGGCTAACCCTTGACAAAAAAATGTATTTTAATGAGGACAGCTCATGTTGTTCCTATTCAGATCCCCTGCTGGAAAGTTTTAACAAGCGTGCTAAGGAAGGGAATCAATACGACACGCTCACAGCAGCCAACACCTGAGCTCGACGGCCTTTCTTTAACAGCGTCGTGGATCAACAAAACTGGACAGAAGACGGGTTTTGATGCCTCTGTTGACTAAATAAATCATCAAATACTGTCAGTCCATACCTCGAGCCTGTCCCGTGTGAGGGTCCCGGTGGTGGTCCCTCATTCGGGCTCATCTGTGGGTGCTAACAACCATACTCCCTCCTCCTCGGCCGTACACGAGTGTGATCCTGGCGGGGGGCCGGGGGGGTCTTTAATTGGTTTTTCGGAGGCTGACCAGCTGTTTCACGGGCCCACTCTGCGGTCCCTCAAGGAGGAGTGGGGGCTGGGGCCACTTTGATTTGTTTTCATGGATCAAAGAGTCCTGCTAAATAGAGGAAAACATTAAAGCAACTACAATCGTTTGAAATATTCTTGGTTTGCACACTCATAAAGTTTTAAATATATTCTTTTCTGTGATGGAAAGTAATGAAAAAGGTCACTTATCTGCACACACCCTAAGTCTCTGGGGCCCAGGGACTGTCCTACCCACTGCACAGGTCTCTAGGGCCAAGTGAAGGTGCACCAAAGTGGATGAGAGAGAAATGCGGCTCTCTCCAATGGGAACTGCAAACTAAATTACCGTCTACACCGCCTTCCTTCTGAGATCTCATTAGCAGAATTAAATGTCTGGATAATACTAACACAACCCATTTGGACCTGAGTGTTTTCTTGGGAGCGGAGATTGAACTGTGAGTGGCGGGTAAGTGCTGAAAGTTCACGGCATGTAGCGTCGATCTCGTGACAAGCCAGACAGGAAAGAAGATGGAAATCAATACAAAAGTGCCCCAAAGCCACGCTCTGACGTTCAGTGTGTGCGCCTTGCTGACCCTGTATCATTTTTCCCCGCAGGGCCGCACTCACAAAGCCTCCTGTAAAACATGACAGAGCACATGTTACAGCCACTGTATGGACACAGCTCATATCCTCCCAACATTAAAGGTCAAAAAACGCATCTACATTCTCTCTAAGTGTTATTTATCCCCTGGACTCATCCAAACATTCAAACACCGTCCATTGTGCATCTTCCTGCTTCTCCCTCTTGTCTCTACATGCCTGCTACTTTCCTAAAACCTGTCTGTGTGCTCTGGTTTCAGCTTACAGGTAAGGAATGATCTGTTTTGCTGCGCTCGGTTGAGAGTGTTTGTGTTGCGTTTCAGGCGGCTTGCATCCTTTAGAGACGTTAATTCACTGACACGCACTTTATTATGTCAACAAGGGGGGAAAAAGCAGGCTGTTTGTTTCCTGAAGATGAAATACTGCCTCTTAGTTTTGTCCTCATAGGTTAGAGGTCAGAGGTCAGTGTGAAGAAGCATGAACAGATTGTGAAAGATGCGGTTTAAAGTGAATGAATCTCTTCCTGTGGTGAGTTGTGAGGGATGACATGGCTGACATTAGAGAGTTCAATCTTAATAAGACAAGTATTTGCACGTAAAAGGATGAAAATGACATAAGAACATTTAAAAACTTGCCTTCCTTTGTTCTATCTGTAGAGCTGTTTTAAAAGTAACAGGGGCTGTACAACTGTAGACTGCATTCTCAAAAGAACCATATTCCTTATTATTTACACATAAAGTGGTGATTAGTTAATGTCTATTCATTTCAATAATTGATAATAATTGAGTGTCTGCCTGCTGCTGTTCCAACGCAACAGCTAGCATCACACACCTCAAGTATAAGGTTGGCCAATTTAATCGTTAAGAAATTGTTATAATAATGAAATATAAACGTGAATCTCCATCTATGTGCAGACAAGATGGTGGAGGGTCACACAGCAGCCGAGCTATAGCACAGTATGGATCCTCTACTAACCCACTGACCTGCATTGCAGAGGCGCTTTTTTCCTTCGGTACGTGCTCTGTTTGTTGAGCAGAATACACAGTGAATTCTTTACTGATGCTGCCCTCTTGCGGCGAACCTCTGCTATTGTAGCCCTCAGTGATAGATTCAAGCGACCGGAGCAATGAAAACAGGAAAACATGAACATGACTTAAAAAGCCTTAAATATGAAAACTACTGAGCAAAACGCCATTTAACTTATTCAAGGTGTGAATAATGAAAATATGTTTTGGATAAAACATTTTTGTTTTCAACAGACACCCACAGAGTAAGCCTTATTTTTTTTTAATTCAGGTTGCTGTATTTATATATTTACTGTAAATAATCCAAACAAAAACACGATATTTTATTCTGATATGTAAACAATGACAGCAGGCAAAAATCATTTTGCCGCCAGTATCTGCACCAAATGCTCTATTTCCTCTAAATTGCACTATACAGGTTAGTTTATAGTCCTCTGATCAAATTAAGAGTATAGACTATGGACAGTATATCCATACGAGCATCTATTATATAGAGGGGTCAACAAAATTGTATTAAACATTTCTTACAAAATGATTTTTTTTTAACCAAATACAATCATACAATAAAAATGTAATTAAATTATTTGAACAATTACAATGGTTAGTTATGTTTTTAATATTGTACGATTAAATGTTTTATACTTCAAAATGATCATGAATTGTTTTGTAAAAATGAAATTGCGACTCATGGTTTGATTTGATTGATATGTGGACCATCTAATACCTGTTATTACTTGATTGGCAAACCATTTGGTGAACAGTACATATGCATGGGAGAGACATGTATGAGAAAGTCTGACCTGAGAAGGATCCATGGAGGATCAAAATGTTGTCAATAAAATGCAGTATCTGAAGTAAGTGTGCTGGTTTCACTTCTTCTTTTTCTAAATGCTACAGACAATGGTGCGTTCTTTAATAACAAACTGTTTCACTGTCCTCTAAAATCACATACAATGACATACTATACTCTGTAACTGGCCTTCTGTTGGTGCTTTCTCTGTGAGCAAGCATGACCCACTGCTGCAAAACCTGAGGAAATGGAAAAAGACATATGAACAAAAGAATGTTAGTTTTTAGGAACATTTGCTAAATAAATGCCGCCTGGAGCATGATGTTTATCCAGTCAGGGTTGAAGCACATGGTTGTCTCCCTAAAAATGTTTATCTTTTCTGTGGAATGCTCATACGTATCTCATAATTATGACCTTCTTTTCTCATAATGTGGACATCTGAAGTCACAATTATGAGATAAAAAGTTATTTCTTAAGTAGGCCTAAGGTCAGTCAGAATAGTTTAAAAACTAGAAATTCAAGTTTGACCATTTCTCAGCAGTGTTTTCTCATTTCAGATCACTCTGCAGTCTTTTTCTCTTCATAACTCATTATCTTGTTTCTTTGTCTCCTTGGTGTCCTCTACCCTAGTTAGATAGTTCTCCAGGTGCTTGTGTATCTCTCTGATTTTCATGTAAAGGGAACTTTACCACAGTCCTGCCCCAAAGCCTGAACACCTAGGCACATGTTCACCTTGGAAACTTATAAAGATTGGCCTGGTACAGAACAGGTGTAAGGTCAGGCTCAGCCCAACACTTTTATCCTAAACTAAGAGGAAGCCCCTTATTTTGCTCCTTAATGTAGCCTATTTGTAAAAAATAAAATGTTAAACCAGACGAAAAACTACAAAATAAATGATGGTCCACTTGCAATTGTCAGTCTTTGTTCAAATATTTCGTGTCTGTCTTTCACTCTGAGCATGTTCGTACAAAGACTGGCAAATTGTGGCTGCAAGCCGCGAAGACTTTCATTGAATATGAACTCAATTCAGTAAAAAACTAGTCTCACACAACCCAAGGACTTTAAGGACTTATCCCAGTATGACTCTAAATTCCCTCTCTGTTGTGGTGTCCCTCAAGGTTCAGTTTTAGGCGCAGTCCTGTTTTCGTTATATATGCTGCCATTGGGATCCATATTTAGAAAACAAAAACTACCTTGAAAGTCTGAAAAAGACTCAAGTCACTCCATTAGGTCCAGCACATTACTGCCTCATCCATCCAGACTTTTAATCACTGCTCAAAACTCACCTCTTTTTAGTGGACAATCTGAGCTTAATCACAGATCTTATTTTTTTCTTAATTTATTTTGCTGTTTAGATTTTTGTGTTTTTACTGTCATTTTTATTCTTTTGTATGTATTTATTCTTACTCTATTTATCACAGTATTTAACCTGTAGCCTAGACTTTGCGCAGCGCAGGCTTTTTAAAAAAAAAATCTGTTATATAAATGAACGTTGACCTTTGTTGGACCTCAGCAAAGGGTAGGTTTTTAACAGGCGTTTACCAGGTTAAAGTTTGTCTGACTTTGTCAAGCAGCAGTGACACCGGATGTTAGACCACACCTTTCAGTGTAAAACCCTTACAATAAATGATTAGGGAAAGGATTAAGGGCTAGACTAAAAGATAAATGACTTAAATCTGAAATAAAACGTGACACGATTTGAAGAAAAAGTGCTGTGTTTATATTTTGTAAAGTGGTGTATTGTTCATTAAACTTCACATTGTGCCTTTTCTTCATTTGTTTCCCGGGTCACATCCGGTTTGTCGTTTGTTTAAACCGTGACCGTGACCAGCTGCAGAGCTTCAGGAGGTTGTCCTTTCGTCGACAAGTCCTGTTTAACCCTCGGGAGTGAAGTGAACAGAGGAACTCGGAGGAGAAACATGGCGCCGGGTCTCACGGAGCGGTTTGTGGCGGTGCTCTTCTCTGCGCTGTCGGTTGTCCTGATGGGGCTGTTCCGCCTGCTGTCGCCGCGGAGCCCAGTGACCGGCAAGAAGCTGCCTCCAGTCCGCGACCCGCTGCTCAAGGAGTCCGCGACGCAGCTGGCCAAGAAAATACGGCGGAGAGAGGTGTGTCCGGGCTTCACAGCTGCACAAGGGTCCTAGTTTAGTCTGCTATAAGTCAGGTGCACAAGATAAAGGACATTTACAGGCTAATTCTGTCCGTTTTCTCCAAAGCTCCGTGTCATTCCACAGGTGTGCAGTTATTAGTGCGTATAGGGTTCACACTATATAGTATTATGAAATACTCACATTTTTCTGCGAGGCACTATGAGGTTGCAGTCCGTTACAAACTTGTTTTGCAATTAAAGTGTACAAGTGAATAAATTGGCTTCAATAGTGTATTTCTTTAGACTGAGGGATGCATGTAATTCCTGAGACTGAAATAGTATCTGTGGGAAAAAGGTCTGTCTCCTTCTCTTTGTGGAACAGAGCAGTGACCTAGAGGAACATTGTAGTGTCAGATTTGGTTACACAGGTCTCTGTGTGTTTTACAGGTGTCTAGTGTGGAGGTGGTGCAGGCTTACATCGACAGGATCCAAGAGGTCAACCCTCTGCTGAATGCTGTGGTAAAAGACAGGTCGGATGGGCATTTATTTTGTAATTATGTTGAACATAAAGAGAAGTGAAACCTAAAACAACAAATAAATGCTGTGTCACAGTATCAACTCCATTGTTGCATTGTTAAATTTGGTTCACTTTTCATCCCGTCCAGGTTTTCTGCAGCGCTGCAGGAAGCAGCACAGGTTGACAAACTGATCGAGGAGGAAACTGGGGGAGAGGAGGTGTTGGAGGACCGCCTGCCTTTGCTGGGGGTCCCACTGTCTGTCAAAGAGTCCTTCGCACTGCAGGGTAACTCTGCCCCTTTTAAGAATACGGACTCCCTCAGATTTCTATTGGTGACACACAACTATTTATTACAACTTTTTTGACATTTTTTCCATAATTACTTGATTAACCGCAGAAGAACAATGGTGAACTTCAGACACAATCACTCACTGGTTACAAAAGCCTCATAAATGCTGCGTTGCTAATCCTCTTACAACACTTTTACCTTTGGTCTGATTGTGAGTTCTCAGACATGCCTTTCCCTGTCCTTCAGGCATGCCCAACTCTGCAGGTCTACTCTCCAGACGAGGAGTCCTGTCCACAGTGGACGCTCCACCAGTGGCCCTTCTGAAAAGAGCGGGTGCCATCCCGCTGGGTGTCACCAACATCCCCGAGCTCTGTATGTGGTTTGAGACCCACAATCATCTGTACGGCATAACCAGGAACCCCTACAACCTGGACAGGATCGCAGGAGGGAGCTCGGGTGTGTATTTACATGGATTTGTCTGGATTTCTTTGTCTTTGAGCAAAGTAGTTGATGTGCTGTTCTTTGCTTCTGTCAGGAGGTGAGGGCAGTATTCTGGCTGGGGCAGGGGCTGTCATTGGAATAGGCTCCGACATCGGTGGCAGCATACGAATGCCTTGTTTCTTTTGTGGCATTTTTGGCCATAAGCCCACTCAAGGTAGGACAGCCACTTGATGCATGTCTTGTCCTACTTCAATCACACGATGAGTGACAACCTTTTTTTTTTTTTTTTTTTGCAGGAATTGTGTCCAATGAAAACCAATACCCTCTGTGCTCTGGCCGACAAGAGGAGTATCTCTGCTCAGGGCCCATGTGCCGCTACGCTGAGGACCTCCTGCCCTTGTTGAAGATCATGGCTGGGCCCAACACTAACAAGTGAGAGCTTTCTGAAGCAATTAAATGTTGTGCAAATTACCCTGTTGGAAATGCAAATAACATTTCTCTGTGATAAATATCTTGTGGTATAAATGCAAAGTGATGTCAAACACTGAGTTGCAGATATTCAAATTGTACATGGCTCTTTCCCAGGCTGTCTCTAAACACAAAGGTTGACTTGAAGAAGCTGCGTTTCTTCAGCCTCCCAGACTGTGGAGAGTCCCCTTTGGTGTCTCCCGTCAGCGCAGACCTTAGACAGGCTCAGCGGAAGGTTTGTGGAACATGACCAAAGCAAATTTTCATCTTTTTCCACTGCAAACCAAACCAGCCTTGTGTTTATTTTGAAGGTGGTGGAGCGCCTTGAGGCTGACCTTGGGGTTAAGGTCCAAGAGGTGCGTTTTCCAGAGCTTGAAAACAGTATGGACATCTGGACCACCTTCATGAATCTCCCCGACAAAGAGGGGAAGGTGAGATCATTTGCAGCAATCAGATCAGAATACATTAAAGCTGATGAAGTCTATGGAAATGATACTAATGAGAATTCCAAAACAGCCGCCTCAACCTTTCGCGGAGTTGATGGGTGGACCCGGCCCGGCAGTGTGGCCTCTGTGGGAGCTGCTGAAGTGGACGGTGGGGAAATCAGACCACACGATAGCTTCAATCGGTAATTCAGTACAATTATCGAATTAATATCGACCAAAAAAAAAATGCTGTAAGTGACGTGTTTAAATGTGCTCAGCCTTAGCCCTGCTCGAGATGTCACTACCAAGCAAACCTTCACAGTCGAACCTTGCCAAGAAAGAGAAGCTCCAGAGAGACATGGAGGAGCTGCTGGGCACAGACGGGGTCTTACTTTACCCTCCTCACCCCAGAGTGGCCCCCAAACACCACCACACCATCTTCTCGTTTCATGACTGCGGCTACACCGGTCAGTTTTTGTCTTCTTCACCGACTTCATTCATTTTCTACTGCTTAATCCCGTTTGGGGTCGCGAGTGGCTGGAGCCTATCCCAGCAGCTTTGGGCCTTAGGCGGAGTACACCATGGACAATGGCCAGTTAGTCGCAGGGCTGACACTAGGGATATTTTAGAGCTGCCAACTGACCTATACATGCATGTCTTTGGGCGGTGGGAGGAAACCAGGGTACCCAGAGAGAACATGCAGACTCCTCCAGAGTTAGCCGACTTTATCAGCCAAAGATGTTTGAATTGGCTAGAACCAGTCGGCCGAGATTTGAACTCACGACCTTCTTGCTGTGAAGCAGGAGCGCTAACCACTCTGCTACTGTGCATCCTTCTTCACTTTTTAAGTAATTATAGCTTATGATCACTCATTCTCTTTTTAAAGGTATCTTCAACATCCTGGGTTTGCCCATCACTCAGTGCCCTTTGGGTCTGAATGAAGAGGGTCTGCCCCTGGGGGTGCAAGTGGTGGCGGGGAAACTGCAAGACCACCTGACCCTCGCTGTGGCTCTGTACCTGGAGAAAGCGTTCGGAGGCTGGAGAGACCCCGGCGACAACTAGACCCTCGCGAATAAAGCTATATTCAGACTGCAGCAACGCACTGGACCAAATCTGACACTATTCCCATTCAAGGTCCCTGTCTTTTTCTAATTCTTTCCAAGGTGACCGGCACAAGTCACATCTACACAAGCGTTTTAACTCTAGTTTTGGGCAACCCTGCACAAAGTGAAGAGTAAACAATTATTCAGAATCTTTCCAAGTCTAAGGCAGGCAGAGTGAATGTCGCTAAAGCTCCAAACTGAAAAATGTTGCACAGTGTCTACAACGACAAAAAGGTACTCCCATTTAATGTTCAAATAGAAGAGATTTTTTTATAGTGTAAATCATTTATATTTTACTAGTTGGGACTGTTGTTGTTCCTCAAATTTTCTGCAGAATTTAGCATCTATGTGATAACACAAAACAACTTTCATCGGTTTTAGCTCCAGCTCCACTGACATGAAGCTGGAAGTTGTCCTGAAAAGAGCAGACCACGCAGGTATGCGTCTAAAAAGCTAAAGCATTAACTATATCAGCAGTTTAAGAGTAGCAAGACAGTCAACGATGAAACCGACTAAAGCGAACTGTCTGACGATATCATGTAAGTTCAGTTGCTTTAGTGCCCCTTTAATTCTGCAATTTATCTGTTAGTAAATAAAAACTTCTAATTTTTACAACTTTCTCTTGTTTTGAGCACTTTTTGTACTGCAAAATGCGAAGAACTGTAATGTAATAAATCGCCTTGGTGGTTCACATGTTAGAGTGCTTAGGCCCACCTTCTCCATTTCAGCTCCTCACTTTTTCCCCTCATAACCTATTCTCCACTCAAGAGAAAGATGTCAGATTCAGTTTTTCTGTAAGGAAAAGGATTAGATCAAATAAGACTTAAAAACCAAGATGTGGAACTCTCTCTGGAGTCTGATGTCATTTTATTTTCTTCCCTTCTTTTAAAAAAGGATGAAAACTTATCAAACATCTGGCAAAAGGCTCCAATCAGAACTTTACAGATTTAACAATTATGCAGCCTTTATCCTTTCTGGTCACCACTTTGATGACTTTATTGTTCACTTTGAGTCCGCCCATGACTTTGTTCTCAAAGAATAAGCTTGAATGCCACATTGGGACAACGATACAAACAGCCTGCTCATTTCTAGTCATGTCACACACTTTACATTGGAGTACAAATCAGTCCTCTTGCCCAGACTCAAACTTCCACCCCCTCCAGACTGCAGCATCGTTCAGGAAACGGAGGCCACTTAAAAACACAAACAATAAAATGTATCGGAAACAACCAAACAAAATAACAGTCCTGCGTTATAGCCGTTTTACAGGAAAAGGGAGAACCGTTCTCTCCGTCGCCCTGCCAGGGTGTGATTTGGCCCAAATGTGAATGCGAATACTTTGAAGTGTATGTAAACATGTGGTGCTTGTGGAAATCTGGGGGGTAAGGTAAGGTATTTAATCTTCTCATGAGGTGTTGGTGATGGGTTTGTATTTTTTGAGGCGGGTCCACTGTCCCGTCGAGTAGTTCATTTCGAACACTGTGTCCACCAACATTGTGGTGCTCCCGGTGCCGTCCGCTTTGGGGAGGACCTCTGTGTGCTCGCTCAGCTTGATCTGGATGATGTCCCCTTGCTCCGGACATGGGTTCTCTGCAACATACCACAGCAGAAACTAAAGTCAAGGTATCTGCATCTCAGATCTGTCTCAACCAATGCAAGCTTTTAGGATTGACTTACACTCTCTATATAGACAGCTTGACTTAGAACTTAATAGGACAGTGTTTTTGTTTTTACCTCTGGATCCAGCCATGAAGCCCAAAATGAGTGCCTTTTCTGGTCTTGTAACCTTGTTGGCCGTCTTGAACATCTCCTGGGCGGCGTACATCTGGTCTCTCTGTAAAAGCCAAGTCATGCAAGTGTTTTGTTTTTTTTAGAGCTGGTAAAATTAGCGTGCTAACTTTTTGTGTTCAGTGCATAAAAAAAATAAATAAAGCCATAGTTGATTTGCGAAGCAGATTTAAATATTCTGTAAGGTGTAAAGTTCACACAAATTGACATTTCAAATAGTTCTGAACCACAAAGTGAATGTACTGGTAATGCACTTTGAGTTACTGTTTTTTATAAAGGTTTAAGTTATTTTTAAGTTTTTTGTCAAATCATTTTTGCATTCATAGACTTGGCTGTCATAGTGACTCATGACACGTTATCAATCACTATCAAAAATTAATCCTTTCTATGTAAAACTTATTACAGTACATGCTATACAAAAGTTAAAGTATGGCAAAGTTAAATGATTCAAAAATAAAGATAATTACCTGCTGTTAAATTGAAGAATCAGTGTGTTTATTAAAAGTCAGATCTGTGATTAATAATTTTTTTTTTTTTTTATCAATTCACATCCCTAGTTTTTGTATTTGTCTCCCGCAAACAATCCTTATGTACATACTCAAGAACAATCAGCCTAAAAGCTCTTACCGTGAGTGAGAGATTCTTTTTGGGCTGGGGCTGTTGTGGCGCAGGGGTTGGGGTAGGGGTCTGCGGCGTGCTAGGAGGTTGGGTAGGGGTCTCCGGCTGGCTGGCTGTCGCTGCCGCGGGCGGTCCGTTGTTGGCGGGCGTGGAGGCCGGTGTACTGGGGGAGGTGGGTGTGGCGGGGTTGGCTGTGGTGCCGGCGTTGTACATAGGGGTCCTCTGTTTGTACTGGCCGGGTAGCGAGGCATTGGCGCCGGCACCCGCTGTCGCCGACTCCTCCGGTTGGCGAGCCGACTGCAGCGTGTCCCGCCCTGAACCTCCGGCGTTTGCTGCAGACGGCACCAAAGGAGAGCCATTGTTAGATGATTTAGTTACTGCACTTAAGAGCAGTTAATTTAGGAGCGCAAAGGATAAGGGGTTTAATTATGGGTCCAACCTGGCTGTGCTTCAGAGCTGGGAATGTAGGAGGAGGAGGGCACCATGCTGGGTGTGGCTGGTAGGTAGCTGGTTGATGGCAAAGGATTCTCGTTCAATGCCCCCAATTTCTGTATCAAAACAAAACAATGAGGTCAGATCACACACAGTTTATGTATATGCAAGAAAAAAAGTGTATATACAGTGTTGCCCACCTGTGCAGAAACCAGGCCTGCAGCGTAGTCGGGTGTGGTGTTTTCAACCACTGCTTCCTCTTTGGCGGGTTTCTCTCCGGTCTCGGTTTCTGCAAGACATGAAAATAGGACCCAAGTTTAATGATCTGTGTTTTCTATTGTGAAGCTTTCAAATGAATTAATGGGTCAAATGATGTTACCCAAAGTTTTTCTTCTCCTCTTAGCCTCCCGTCCAGCTCCGACCATGTCCAGCTCTGAAATATCTAAAAGCTGAGAGAGAATAAAATAAATAAAAATATTAAGTGTACGTGAAGATGGAGTAATTTCTCATAGCAAATCAACTCTACCTTGACGCCCCGCTCTTTGCGCAGAGGTGTACGTGCAGGAGCAATAGGTGTGCGGTTACTGGGAGGACTGAACATACTGGGGGCTGTGGGGCTGCGAAATGGTGCCTTAGGAATCCCCTTAAGAGGTGCTGCAATGAAAGGCATAACATATGTAAGATAACACTGTAGCCAGGAGAAAAATATTTAATTCGCCAATTGGTAGCATCTACTCACTGGTATTGTCAATCTTCTTGACCAAGCCTCTCCCTTTGGCATGAAAAGGCACTCCGGCTGTCTTCTTCAACTGCTGAGCTGTCTCTGTGGCTGTCATGTCAAAACATGATACTTATATTTAATAATTTTACAATCACCTGCCTGTTGTGCATCTGGAGATTTGAGCGGAGGAAGGAAGCCTTGTATTCTCCGTGATTCATTTATACTTGACTTTCCAAAGTTTGCTGTTTAGATGTTTAAATACATTCTGAGTCGATAGTGCATTTATTGCATCATGGTGAAGGGATGGGATACTTCGCCTGACAGTATTTCGTAGTAAACAGCTACCAGGAGAAAGTCTAGAGACAAATATAAATCCACATTTCTTCAGAAAACCAGAGTGTCTCAAGTGACTTACATTTCTGTAGCAGCTCTGCTCTCAGTGTTGCACTTTTAGGTTTTCTCTTGAGCTGGAAATGTTTGACGGGGGGCGTCAGGGGTCCCACCAGCGTGGTTAAGGCGCTCTTGTTCAGGTACTGGCATTCCAGAGGAAGCATGGACGATGCCTCACACTCACTCACTGTGGACAAGAAACACTGAATTTATCAACCCTTATTTAAAAAAACAAAACAAAAACACCCCAACTTATCTGAATTCAAACTTTCTGTAGGTTAGCGTTGCTTCTTGAGTGTAATGCAATTATAAGGTCTGTCACAGTAAAAAATTATATAAAATGTAAGTGATGTAATATCCTCCACCTTTCTCCCTGAGCTCTCCGAGAATATCCTGAACATTTGGATTTTGCTCTTCCAAGTCCAAATTTAGAGAGCCTGTCTCTGGGAAGGATTTGAGGATGTCTGCAACCATCAGCACCCAGGGCTCAGAATCCACCGTGGCCAACTGGATTATCTCGGACAGAGCCTCCTTCATCTGGAAGACAGGAGGATAGACTGTATGAAAAATAAACAACATAATGTGATCCTACTTAGCAAACAAATGTATACTACGTACCATTCAACCATCTTTTATTACTGAGCATAATTGTGTTTAAATAACAATTTGTTGTTCTTTTACCTACTAAACTTAACGCTTAAAAACCTACACAAGTTATTAAATAGGACCTAATCGTGTCCAAGTATGTTGGCTAGACATAGGCGTTGTCTTTTAAGAGAAGAGGGTGGCTGTCATTTATTTTTTATTATTCTGACTATATAGTCCTACTAAATACTGGGGCTGCAACAACTAATCAGATAATCAATTATAATTAATTATTAAAATAATTGTCAAGAAATTCAATAATCAATGAATTGCTGTCTGAGGTATTCATAGACTCTGAAACATGTCAAGTGCTGAGAGAAGAGGTTTTATTACCCACAGAGCAGAAAATCCACAGAAAAAATAAAAGATGTACATTTTGCGTTTTTGATTAAAAAACAAACAAAAACAAAACATCTTTATGTGTATATGCTCTATACACAAGTCCTGTGGCATATTTGTACCTTTGTAAAAATGTATGTGATATTAAATATTCTGGCTCATTTGCCTAAAATATGTATGCACGAGAAAATAATGACAACAAACATCCAGACAGCCCTTTTGCTAAGCTCTATTTGGACTGGATTCAATGGACAAGATACCAGAACTTGACAAAACATCGCAGAGTTGTATAATTATCAACAATAATTTATTTCTCCTTTAATTACCCACTTTAATATCATTTTCTATACTTTCTAGTGCTTAGGGATATGTGGGCTGCATGTTAACAGGTGATATGTCAGGCTCACATTAGTACCGCCTACAGGGCAGTCACCCCGCTCTCTCGAGCCCGTCCCACCATAATGTCTGCGAGAGACCCGCTGAGCTAATGCAACCCGCTGCAGCTGGAAACCCACAGCAAGAAACATGTTATTACTCGCTGTAAACGAGTTAGTAATAGGCATTATTAGATTTACCACAACACGGCAGCATGTTCTTGTCTGGGAACCGAAGGAAACTTCAAGATTAGGCGGAGAAATACCACGAGCAATTTAACTAACAGAGCTAGCAGTACCGCCAAATAGCGAACTCCATTTAACTAACTAGCATTTCCACTGTAATGAGCAACCTATTAGACTATTGCTAATACTTTAGACTACTTAACGGGTAACTACTTGTCAGGCTAAGAGCTAGAAGCTAACGCACAGCGACCCACCTCGTCCACAGTGCGCCGGGGAAGATGCAGCATCCCGAGCAGGAGTTTTAGCTTCACCGGCGGCGACAAACTTGAGAAACACAGCCGTATGTTGTCGATTACCGAGACCGTGAGGAGAGAAGCAATGCTCGGAGGCGTCCAAAGCTCGTCTGTAGATCCTAGTTTGTTGTGAAGCCACAGGCCGGTGTCGCTGTCCTTCATCGACGCCATCTTGGAAAAAGAAGTGTTTTGAGTTCGGGCATTTTAACAGGCTACCTAAGAAAACAGCAGCAAGGACCCCGCCCACAGCAGCGAGCAACATATCAACACACCTTCACAACTGGAATTGTACACTATTATTTGTGTGGTTATTAAACACACTGCTATTAAATACTATTGCTTTCCCCGCTGTTTTATGAGAAGAGAAAAGTATACGGAAGCACATACAATCACTCAAAAGATGAGAGAGGATGAAGATACTTACCCAGTCTTGGTTCCTAGTCATTGAAATGTTGATTTTTCATTATTTTTATTGAACAGAATTATTAAATTAATGTGTACTTCATTGGTCATATATCAATGAGTAAACTCCTGAATTTTTAAATGTTTGTATTTTGATTTCTTGTCATTATTAACATTAGAAGTATATATTTACCAAATGCATACAGCTATACACGAAGGTTAAGTTTTAAAATAATTCCAGTTACAACATATTTTGTGCACAAATCGCAAAACGCTTTAAAGTACGGATAAGTAATACTCTTTTGAGCCTTTATTTTGAAACCTTTATTCCAATTCTCAGAGGGATAGCAAAATGAACAAAGCGCATGCGCAGTAAGGAGTTCTACATAAAACGGTCCCTGGTGGGCATCTTGCGCTGATCTGGTTCTTCAACAACATCGGCTCATTGCAGGTAGATAACCCTTTAGTTTCATAAATAAACCACCATCTTATACTTCGGATATACTGAATACATAAACGTATCGATATTTGTCACGGCTTTATTCTAAACAAAGAGTGTTGTAATTTCATTCACTGACGCTCGTAGTGTAGGACCTTTTCCTTGCTACACCATACCTCTGTGCTAATTTTAGTCCCTTTATTGTAGGGTGCTAATTAACTGCGTCGCCATGGCCTCAAACGGGTATCTACAGGCAGCGGTGCTCCTTGTCGCGGTCCTCCTCTGTCTGGGTGCAGCTGAAGCGGACCAGGACACAGGGACTGTGATCCCTGCTGAAAGTAGGTGCATTCTTATCAGATGGGGATATTTTGACTTAATGTTAAAGAGGGTTACTCGTCTCCCCAAAATGTTCTTAAAGCCCTGTAATAATGTGCCCCATAAGGGGTTAATAGTGGTGGCACATCTTGATTGCTGCAACATCACACAAGGCCTAAAGGTTGACCTGCTACATTTAGTAACAAGAGCATTTGCAAGACCAAAGTCTTTACAAAGAGGTTGCCATAAATGGTGTCTTCTTGGGTAACTACAGGTTTGCCTCTGAAAAATAAAAACCTGTAATATGTCTGTCTTTTCTATTAACCTAATAACAGTACTGACCCAAGCATCCTAAATACAACAACTACTCATCCTTTAATTGGACATTTCAGGCAAGTTTAAGGAAGCTGCTTTGAGTGAACTTTCTTTACTAATTTTTTTCCAGGTCGCCCATGTGTGGACTGTCACGCTTTTGAATTCATGCAGAGAGCCCTGCAAGATTTGAAGAAGACAGCCTTTAACCTTGATGCCAGAGTAGGTCTCACACCTAAACAATGTATATTTTTGTCCATATGTCCCATGCTTTGAAATAAATAATTCTGCTAACTGTCTGCTGATCATTGTAGAAATACTAGAGTAATAAACTGTAACAAGTGTGATGGTCTCAAAATGATCTGTAACTTACTAATGACAATAGTCTTAACAGATTGTGTTGTTATTGTCTTCTTGTAGACAGAAACGCTGGTGTTGCGGGCGGAGAGGAGAGCTCTGTGTGACTGTATGCCCGCCGTCTCACTGGGCTGAGCGCTGCGACGCCTGCGGACACCTCCACCTGCCATCTCACCCCACACACTCCTCCAAACCTCCTCTAATGTACAGAGATCTCTGTCTTAACTTATTCACACAATAGGCACTTTATTTTCTTTTACTGTCGAGTAAAACCTTTGAGTTTGTACCATGCGTCGCCAGGCATGTGTTGTCTGCCTTATTTGGGATGTCTTTTATACAACTAAGATTTCAGATTGTGAAACACGCCTACAAATCCACTTGCTTTATTTTGTATCGCTGTAAAATTAGGTCATCTGTGTTGAACGAAGCATAAACTATTTTTTGTACTTTGTAGTATTTCACTGATGATGTAGATAGATTAGAATACATAGGTACATTTACTTGTTGAATGTGTTATAAGAGATTAATGTTTACGATTGTTATACACATTAAACTGTAGCATCTTATATGAGTTCTTAAACTGCTTAAAATATAAAGAGTTTGAATAGTTTAGAGATTGGAGGTATTTATTTCAGCTTACTAATAAACACTGGTGATTAGACTGGTTTTAAATTTTGTAAAGAGATGTCATAGACATGAAATGTGGTGTTTTTTTGGCGAAAAAAAAAATAGTACTTGTCTTGATTTAGCAAAGCAGTGTAGCATGAAAATACAGCACTTTTTGTTGAAATAGATTGTATGTTTACCTTCTGGTTGTGTCCACGGGTACGTGTCCCTCAGTGGTTTGTCTTATCTGTGTGACAAAGGTGTATGCAAGAACAACAATGACTCATATATTATTATAGAGACTAAAAAGAGCAAGTAATGGACCAACACCTGCAAGCTGTGCCATAAAGAAAGAAATAACCACTGTTTCACTTGTTCTGTCACAGAAAAAAAAAATCTGTCTCACTGTTATATAAATAAAAAACTAAATTGTGGCTTCTTTGTGGAATATCTTGTAGAAAATCCAAACCAAACCAATCCAAACATTTACTCCCAGGGTTCCCACTTTAACGTAGGCCCAGTTTTCCTCCTCCTTTTACTACTCTTTACTGACACACTACAACAACCAAACTAAAATAAATGTCCAGGTTTAGTAGTTAGTAGTCCACGGCCAGTTAGCGATGGCATGATAATAAGAGCCCACATTTATTAATTGGAAATGTATTGATACAATATAGATCTGATTGCTGACCGTTCTCTCAGAATTACATGATACGTTGTATTTGATGGTGCAGCCTTGTTAACACTTGTTTTAAACAGTCACGGGTCACCACCTTGATTTTAATAAAGCACTTCTCTCTCGGTCAGTGTTCGTGTGTGGGATTCCAGTGGCCAACGCGATGTTATAAGGTCCTGCTGATTTTTGCTGACCTCATCTCCCTCCTACACACATCACTCTTTATTTATTTACAGCAGAGACTAGAGCCTGTGGGTTAAAAAAGAAAAAAAAAAAGACAAAGCCTGCACAGCACTTATCTACACCAGCAGGAGGAGCCCTGAGTAAAGGCAGGCTGCCAGTTGTGTCGCAGCAATGCAGCACTCTCCCCTGCACAGTCACACTTCCCTCACGACTGGAAATGCAGATACGTCGAGGTATACTGGAAAACATAAACTTGAGCTACATTTAGCCAACAAAGTGACTGCAGTGAACTGGCAGGAGTCTCGGATACCGTTAGGGGAAATCTCCTTTTACTGCAGCACATAAAACAAACAATGTAAAATGTGTGGACGAGGCAGCTTTGACCTGTCTGATTGCTATTGGAAGGTCTGATTACAAGCAGGGACAAGCTGAATCAACCAGCAAGTGAAGCAGGCAACACTTTTTCTCCCTCTCTCCACTCACTCAAAGCTTAGTCTCTAGGCTTTGCAAACTTTCTCTGCTCTATTCTTTCATCTGCCTCACAGAAACATCAGTGAATTGTTAAACAGCTGTTTAAAATTCTCTGTCAGGGCCATCAAGGAGGCATCCTCAATCCTCTCCCCATTTTTATCCACGTGTCTCCTATTGGCATTGATTTGACCTTGCCACTGAAGTTTGCTGACCTCACAACATCCCAGGGAAAAAAAAACAACAACCCACGAGCTTTGCTTATTGTGAGAAAACTGATTTCTGACATCAAAGTGAGAAGCAAAGTCTCAGCACCTTGTCAGCTCGAGCGGATATTGATGGAGACAGTTTAAAATGTGAAGGTAAGTGCTTTAGGGACACTTTGTAGTGATTCAGTTACAAACAGAAATGGCCACATGGGGGCTCTGCTGGCTCTTAGTTTGTCCTAAATGTTTGGCAGAGTAGATAGTTACCTAGTTTGACCCTGTCTTGACTCCACCTCTGTAACCTGTAGAAGAAAGAAATAGTTTTAGAAAAAAATTATAAAAGTTAAACCACATAGAACACCTCATGACACGGACATCTCTAAAGAACCCAGTGGAAGTCCAGTTACTTCATCTTCCTGTTCTTACAACTGTCCAAAACAGTCTCGCTTGAGGGTGTGGGTGAATATGAGCTAAATAATTGTGTTTCTGAAACCCAAACTCATGTCCAAGAGGTTTGGCTACTTGCAACAATGTCCCTTCTGGGCCAATATAGGTACTCACAGGTTCTAAAAAGAAGGGCGTGGTTTTCCAAAGTGCATTGTCACCATTATATGCTACCAAAAACTACACATTTCTAATTTGAATGCTGAAAAAAGTAACAGCTGCATCATGCTCTTGTCACATGAAATAAACAGAGGGAAATCTTATCAAACATTGAACTGAGAAGGATGAGTCATTGTGCACAATGTAAAGATCTGATCTAAATTTTTTTTAGTGGGAAATGTAAAAAGTGGTAAGAGAGAGAGCCTTTGCTCCGCAGCCCTGTTTTGTGCAGGGCCACAGACGCAGCACAAGCACGAGCCTGGGGAATCTGCCAGCGTTAACAGGGCACCATGAATAAGTCATGTTCACGCTAATGCATGAAATATACATTTACATATTTTCACACAACACTCGTGAATCACTAACTTCCTCATAATTGTGTGAAAGTGGGATTTATCAAAGTGAGACGGAGAAGCTAAAGCCAGGGTGCATTTGAAGAAGAAAGAGAAATTATGCTTTGAACTTCAGAGAATGATGAGGTAAGCACTGAGCATCAGCGGGGTATGAAATACAGCAGACACAGACACTTAACTGGTTTCCACGGCAACATGAGGAGTCACCAACATTTGAGGTTCTACAAATAGTTCCAACCAAATAGCCTCTAACGGGTCTGGAAAAGGACTGGGCACACATCACTTCTGTGGGATCAAGCAGTGTCCAGCTTGAGCTGAGAACAAATCTACATCAACCTGAAAAGATATAACCATTGTTACACATTCATTGCTTTTTGCACCCAAAGAATAAAGACCATCCAAAGATATAGGCATATGGCTTTAAAAATAGAGCTGCATGATATTAGACACGTATGTGAGATGTTTAATGAACATGGAATTCACAAATAGAACTTTACTGATGTTGTAAGACCTGTAACATAAAAAAATCAAGTCATATTTTTAGCTTTGGGCCAAATTCAACCCCTTTTAAATCTCCATATGTTTTGTGATTGAAATGTTCACCACATATTAATTAATTCCTATACAATGTAATATGCATGGTGCTTATTGTACTGACTTTTACAAAGAATTGTTTGAATAAAGAATCTTTTTAGGATGTAAATAGCCTATTTCTCTTGTCGCCATCGTTAAAACAGTTGTTGATTTTGTTTTATGTCTGTTCAAAGATACTAAACAAGGTGGTTTCTGTTTTGCATCATCTGCTTTCATCTGGTTACTCTTACATCATTTGAAAACAAAAGTGACTCCCAAGAAGAAAAACCCAGCAGTACAGTGTGTGGCAGTGGATGATAAATGTCTTGCGGCTCTCCTCTCTCTCACTGGTCTAAAGGGGGAGGGGATTACCTTAAGGAGGAGGGGCAGTGGGGGTGGATGCAGCCTTATCAATAGCAGTTTGCCTCCGATGATCCAGTTCAAACTAGTTTGGCTTTTCATATGAGACTGCTGGATCCAGCTCTTTGACAAAGAAAACAGCGTTGGGGTTTAAAAACGCAAATTTCACTTCTGTTGTAAAGTGGGAAGGAAAAGTTAAAGAGTTCATATAGGGACTACATACGAAGTGCTCTCATGCTTTTTGTAAATCGAAAAAAAATATATTCTTTAGGATAATTTTTTAGATTAGTTACTTCACTTGGGTCCAGAAATAATGTTCAAAATAAAACAGCACCATTATTTAAAAAAAAAAAGTCCAGTTGTGAGCATCAGTCATGATTAGCATCAGGGAGTGTCGAGGCGCAACAAAGGAGCAGCCTCTCCGGTGCTAAAACGCCTCATAACGCGTGCGTAAAGCTTGGATAGACGTCAGTGCAAACGCTGAAAGCAGGCTAACGGCCGGTTTGAGAGAAGTTATAAACATGATGTCCATGTCGAGGCTGGAACAGGCTGACAAAAGCAAGAGGGAAGCCGAGGAGTGAAATCACTGCACTGCAGCAAAGCTGTCAGTCAAAGCGGCTGCACACAGCCCACTGTGGACTTATGGGCGCGCGCACCACAAAGCGACGACAGAAGAGTTTCATTTGGACAGATGTGACTTTATTCGGTAAATCTGTGTGCAACAAGCACGTTTCAGTCGAATCTACTAATATTAAAGACAATAAAATGATTATAAAGGTTGTTTAGATAGCTGCACTGCGCAGTTTAATCTGAAAGCCCTCTTTTTGACGCATTGTCTCACTTTATTTTCACATTACATCTCATGCATTAAGTGAAACTGGTCTTCGTCGTTTTCCGACTCTAACTAGCCCCATGTCTTTACCGGTTCACACCGGCCTGCTCACTGCGTGTGTGTCCCTCCGCCCTCGTCCATCCAAGAGCATCTCTCAGCGCCTCCGCCAATCTGCGCCGCCGGAGGACCTCCCCAGCCCCTGAACCTGAATCTCACCGCCCTGTGCGCGCGCATAAATAGCGCTCGAGTCACACATGCAAGCCTTGGTCGTCAGATACGCTCAGGGTTGCAGCAGAAACATCCCCCCTTTCGTCTTCTCCCCTCCATCTAGTTTTCAGCGCAACAACCTCATCCATTTCCACCCATTTCTCCCTTCTCTTTTCTGAACTGTTTTTGGCGGCCAGTTGCATGCATTTTTCGTCTCCCAAAATGGTTTGCGAGACTAAAATTGTTGCGGACGAACATGATGCTATACCTGGGACCAAAAAAGAGTCTATTATGTGGAGCACCCCCTCTTCTCCCTCTGCTGCTGCGGCTCTGAACCCCGCGGAGGCGAAGGTTGTGAGGAAAGACGCAGTTTTTATTCGCGAGTTCGAGCGCGAGGACCAGGAGGAGGTGCGCCGCATCTTTTATGAAGGGATCATGGAGAGGATACCCAACACGGCGTTCAGGGGGCTCCGGCAGCAGCCCAAAACCCAGTTTCTGTACGCTCTACTGACAGGTGAGTACGACGGACTCGCTCAACCGCCCATGGGATTTAAAGACGAGTAATGTCTATTTACTGAATAACTACTTGTTTTATTTAAATGTGTCTAAAATGGCTGTAAACTCACAATGCTTTATGAGCACGTAACAGCGAAGTTAAAAAGCACTGCGGCCCCACGCTCTTTGTACCGGCAAATACCGGCATGTTACCCATCATGCAACAAAAGGCATGGCAGAGCGCGTGGTGCATGTGCGTTCAACCCGGCTCATGAAGATGTGGTGACACGCCGGTGCTGTGAATGAATGGCTCATTGGCTTTGAGGATTGGCTCGCAGGGTGCGCGCACGTACACTGCTCACGCACACTTGCACATATATTTAAAAATATGTGGGCGTGCACTGTGCACAGTGAGGGCGCTCCCTGTAGCTCTATCTTCATTCCAAAATATGGTCTTTGTTAAATGTTTCGCGCGTAAATTAAAAAATTAAGTCTAATTCATTACGTTTTTGTGCACTTTGTGTGTTTGGCTTTGATTAAAACAAAATGAACTAACAAAGAAAGTCCAAGCTGCCGTGAATCCTTCCAAAATGCTCTTCCATTGTCCAGTTTCCTGTTCTTTTTGATGTATTATCTCCACATCGAGCGCTTGTATTATGGAATAAATTAATTACAAAGTAATTACATGACTCACAGTGGGTTATACTACGAAGGGGCCAAGCGGCTTTATTGCGCTCCCCTTTGCGCCCCCCAGTGCCCGGTCTTGCTAATTACTTCAATATGGACTCAACTGCTTTGATAAGTTCCTGCTCTGTGAACTTTGATGTGTGTTTTTTGATGTCTTAATCCCATTTTCTCAACCCTTACTGCTTCTAAAAGGATAACGTTTGCTGCAATTGTGACTTTTTTTAAATGTTATTTCTTGTGTCTGCATGAGTTCAAATCCACCAAAAATCAAACATCTGATTCTCTTTTCTGACAGGTTTCGTTTATTTTTCTTCCATTTCTCCATAGTAATGTGCTTTGTTGTGACCAAATCCGTCACCCTGACCTGCTGTGCGCCCCTCATTCTGATGGGGGCACGCTACTACTACAGCAGCAAAGTTATCCATAATTATCTGGACTATGCTCTGCACACGGACATGGCCGACATCGAGGCGTATTACATGAAGCCCACAGGTAAGACTATGATATGTGGTCGTCCACTTTGTCAGCTGACAGGCTCCAACACTATTTGTAACTTTAAACCCAGCATTACCCAACACATTTCCTGGTTCTGTTGAGTGATGTTTTGTGCAACCATCTATAAATTTTGCAGTTGTAGACTGTCTAAAATGTACAGTGTATATTGGCATAAATGACTGGGAAGGATGAGTTATAAAAAAGTACAACAAATCTCAGAATAGAGTATAGACAAAAGCGCAGAAGCAGCTCATCAAATATGCTGTCGTCTTTTTGCATTCCTTCCTTCTTCCCGTCTCCTCACCCCTCCTCCTTGCTCCTCTCTCTGCGCTCCTTCCCCCACTTGCTTCCTCTCACCGGCGAAGGAGGGTGGCGTTGGGTGGTGGTGCTGGGGAGGAGGAGGGGCGGTGGGTTGCATCACAGGGCTATTGATCTCGTAGGGGAAAATGCTGATACACTTTCTGCAGTACACTCATTTCCTCCACTAAACTCCTGATAGGGAAAAATCTATCCACCTTTAGTGTCATCTGGACTGGAGCTGGAAAAGTCTCTGGACTAACCGCAAACACATGACGCGCTTCACACATTCCTCCACTCGGCATCTTCAACGTTTAGCCTCAGTTAATGAAAACCACGCGGCTGATATAAAAAAAAGCAGGTGTTAGTTAAGGCCAGTCATTCGTGCATCATTGTGTCTTTGGCTCTTTGACATTGTGGCCTTTTTCGGCTTGGTAATCCACGGCACGCACAGTTGCAATTTCCCTTTATTGCTGCAGGGCCCGGATGGTTTAGAGGCGGTCAGGCACCACTGCCCTTAGACAATGCTAATGGTTCTGTCTATACCAGCAGAATAGACCCATCGCAACGGACACCTGGGGACCACTGACTGATCTGTTAGTTCCTATGTGACACCTAGCAGCATGCAATATCATTCATCTGAGCTGCTCTTCAGGAGAATATGAGTAAGGGACTCTCAAAGCAAAGAAGTTACCCAGAGTTCCAATCATCTATCAGCTGAATTACGATCATGAATCCGAACTTCTCTTGGCGTCAATTGATTAACAGAGATGAATAGATGCAGCGGAGTAGCACTAAATGCAATGCAACAATTAATCAATACTAAACTAAATGGATACTAAATATAGATGCAGGCTGATAGGAGCAGGGTAATAAAGACTTCAGTGAAGCTACATAAATTTGTCCACCCAGCCTTGTCACTTAAGGCCAACTGAATAGCACAAGCTCATAGTAAACTGTGTATAGTGGTTACATTATGCGTATGTAGGTGGGGATAATCACAAAGCTATAGTTTAGCATTTAAACTGCAATTTCACACACTACAGTCACATGGCTTTTTAACATGCCACTGTAAGCTAACAAGTTTTTGTGTGTAATTTGTAACACCGAGGAACAGAAACATTTCAGAGCTCTTAATTGTAGGCAGCATTTTTCGTCTGTCATATTCTCAGACTTCTGCCAAAAGAGGTGACGTCTGCAGGTTAAATTAAACACCAGCTAAGTGTCTAAAAGTGAATGTAATACAATGAAGATAACGCCAGATGCTCCCTCACTTGAAAATGATACCTCTCTGTAAAACGGGCAGTTTAATGAGGTGCTATGATCGCTTCAGGGTCTCATCCAGGAAAGAAGACTGTCATAATACCCACCAGTCGCTCTCTATTGCCAAATGTGCACCTGAGCTATTCTAGGGAAGAAAACTGCCTTCTCCATCAATACCTGCTGGGCTTATTTTAGCTACGAAGACAGTCACAGAAGAAGAAAACAGGGAAATGTGTGAAGGAAGAAAGTAGGATAATAGGGGGCATCAATGGGAGGGAAGCGGTCCTTAACTCAACCTAGGTTTTGTGTGCGTAGGAGACAAAGGAATTGCCTGGGGAGACGTTTCTTAAGCAGCTTACTTTCTCTCTGTCAAATCCTTCTAACAAATTTCCAGTCTCGGGTGACCGTTACAAAGGCCTGTTGCAAAGAGGTGACTACTCGCAGGGTAATTTAAGGACTAATGAGAAATTATGGCAATATCTGTCATGGCTAAAAGCTGCACCATATGCTTTGAGCCGCCTTTGCCTCCCACCTGTATCCCTCTTCCTGTCTATTTCTCATCTTGGCTGATGGTGCAGAGGAGGCGCTACAGTGGCTTACTGTGCTATCCATCATCCGGCACACAGGAAGTGATGATCTGAGATGTTAGCAGAGGAAGTAGGCTTCAGTCTGGTTGCAAATCTGAAATTACAAATGATATTTGTTTATTGCTTCACTGAAAAGATTGACTTGTTAAAGAAAACTAGTGAAATGACCTTTTCAGATACATTTCGCACAGTTTTTGACAACTTAAGTAAAGCAAAAGAAAACCAAAGAGAAGAACAAAGTGTGAAGCTGAAGGTCTTAGGAAGCAGCATTTTATTGAAGTCAAGCCAGTCATTAATAATGCATTGTAGTCTTGCTAGCCTCAGCCTTTGTTTCACATTCTGCTCAAATCAATACACAACAAAGGCTCTCATTGGAGAGAGTAGATGAAGTGTCAACAGCTGCATCAATTGCAGCATCCTTCTCACTTACCAATCACAAGACTAGATTAGGACTTTCAAAGCACGTCATTGATTGGTAGGATCTATAGATAAAATAATAAAATAAATTAAGCATGGTTTTAAATATAGAAAACCACAGTCTTGTGTTTTGGTACAGAGGGCTGTTGTCCCAGGAGCTAAACAAAATGAAGGGCTGCATTCTGAAGTATTGGCAGCTATGAGAACAGTGGCATGTCAACAGTAAAGTGTATCATGTGTGCATAATGTGGTCATGTACAGCCAGGCTTGCATAAAAACAAACACATGCACATGCTTTTACGTGTTGAGGCAGTAAAACTGACATTTAATGCTCACATAACTTGTTTCTCTGAGCTAATGGAAGTGTGTGCCATATATGTGACAAGACACAGGTCAGTGCATTAGCCACATGCCATTTAGCTCATAGGCCAAGATGATGGTGGAGGCGCCTTATATTGTAAAAGCAGGCTGCAAGAAACATGAATTATTCATTTTATGTTGTGTGCTCATGTACACATCCTTAAAGTGTGTCCTTTATATCCCCTTAGCCTCATTTGTCCAGAGAAGAAAAACTGCTGACGTGTAGGCTTTCTGTGACAGGCTAATCTATGCTCCCAGCATGCACTGTGACCTGAGGAAAAGGGTGTGTCACATGGCAAGGGCATTAGACTCAACCAGGAATCATTAAACCAAGTCTATCTTTGGTTGTCTCATAGTAAATGAAATAGTAACACATAGCTCAGTTGCAACCTTAAATAAATATGATCTAATATAATCTAACATGGCACTATTCACTACCAGGTGGAACACCGTTTAAAAATGAATATGATAACGTTATAGTATTGATTAGGAATATACATGCCAGTGCTATATACTCGACAGACCAGTGGTTAATTAAGACAGAATAAAAAATACACTTTTGCCAGAAGGTCTTCACAGCCATCATCTCCTGGAAAAGAGAAGCACAATGAGGCAGTGTCTAGACTGAACGTTTATCTATTAAATTAGCCCTCCAGGTTTCTTGTGAAGGAAATACAGATTTATCTCATTAGATCCCATAAAACTATTCCTGCATTTGTGTGTGATCAGCTTTTGGTTGGACATTTTTACATCTCACACCGTCAGCCTGTATTTTCCACTCACAGATAGTATATGCAGAGAGACATATTAATATCTTTGTAAAGTACTTCAAGACATTTGATCTGTTTCATTGAGAAGAATGAACTAATCTGATTTCTGGGTATGTGTGGATCATTACAAATCACCTCCACTGCTCACAGCTATTTCCGCTTTTCTCACTGTACTCTCTTTTCTATTCTCCATATTCTGATTGATTAAGCTCATTCATGCAACTTTATGCCTTTAGTTACACATACCACAATATGGATGGTGCCTGTGCCGCCACTGTATGAAGCCAAGCTAACACTCTGTGTTTCATCACTTGGTCAAAGGCTCCCCAGGTCCAAATGTTGACTTGCTCATTCCTGTAAGCTCTTATTTCATGTTTAATAGCAGTTGTGTAGAGACACAGCAGATGTGTTACTCCTTGGGCCATAATGTCAGGAAGCTTAGAGGTCAATACGCCCTTCTCAGCTTTCATAAGAACAGTGGAGTCAGAGACACAGAGGGGAGAAGGGCGAAAGGTAATATCTGCGTAAATACAGTCAATTTTCTGATTCCGAGTGATGTTTTGAAGATATACTCAAAGGCTGACAGGCGAAATGTGTTTGTTGTGCTCACTTTTCTGTGCTGTCTCCATTGTTGGCCCTAGCCCAGTTCAGGCAGATGGTCAGGAGGGCTTTATCCCGTCCTGATGCCTGTAACACACAAACACAAAAGCACATGTATGAGCAGAATAATACCAGGTTAACACAGTGCAGCTTTGACATCTGTCTTTAATGCAGCATCATTCCACAGGACAAGCTGGGGAGACACTTAACCACTTTACTAATCTGAGCACAGACAATTCATCAGTCAGAGCGACGCATAATTAACTTCACGCTTTGGCATCCTCAAAAGTCAAACCAAACCAGTGTTTACTTAGTAATTTTAAAGGCTAAAGGGCTTTCATTATCCTGAAATTGCTAATGTAATTTCACAAAACTGCAAAGTCATCTGACCTACATTTATTTAGAGGCAAGACAACATTTTTGCTCAGTCACTACCAGTAACAGCTTGTGCATAAACCAATACACCAGAATTGTCCGGGTAAAACATTCCTCGTAGGATTTGAGGTTGAAAATCACAGCCCTCTGACAGATTAGTCCAACACTGGTTGCACCCTGTTTCTAAGTGATGCTGCACCTCGTTCAAGCTTTGAGGGCAGCTGCGGCAACCTGGCATTAAAATGAAAGCCTCAGGATAAGCTTAATATTAGCCGGCAGGGGCGTCGATTCCCTTGTGACAGGCAAGACTCCAGGAACACAATGCTAATATCACCATCAGCTCTAAATGTGCAGGTATATGACATTTAGAAGCAAGATTTTTAGCACACAAAAAGTTTAAGTTGTGGAATGGAAATGTGAAAGACTGAGGCAGAAAACCGCAATTAGGATTTAGATTTCTGGGACAGACACATAGTTATCCTCTGCCAGGGACACAATAGTCAGATCTACTTTATCTCTAAAAAACAGATGGTATTTTTTAAATAAAACCCATGTAACCACTGGCAGCACATGTTGCAAACACGGCTCACATTGATGGAAAGGGTGCTCAAACATGGTTATGTAATAAAAACAGGAGGTCCAGAGGATCATTTTCCTTGAAAGATTATGATCGGTAAAGGAAATTAAGCATAGAGCTGCAGATACACTGAATCCCAAAGCAAATGTTGGTTTTCATAAAGAAATGGTTATGTGATCACCTTAAAGACTTTTTTTTTTTTTACTTTTTTTGTTAATTTTTTTCCTGAAGGAAAAAAAACAAAACAAAACAAAAATCAAAGTACAAAATCCCACAAAACATAAGATATAAAGCATAGAGCAGGGGCTCTACAATCACTTTTACTTTATTAAATAGACCTATAAATGGTTGCCACATTTCACAGAAATCGTCTACGTTTTCCTCAGCTTTCACGAGCTAGAACGAGCCTTCTGGCAAGCAGTGTTAGAAACTTGACAATGGTTTTCTGTTTCGTTGAGGGTTGGGCAATGACCGGGTCAACACCCACCTTGAAATTTTTAAACATTTTTTGAATGTGCTTTGCTCTAAGGGGAATTCACTTACTTCTGCTTTCTTATTCTGAAACCAAAAATGAAAAATTATTTAACTGTCAGTTTGTGGGCTCGGCTAAATTTATTCACTGGTTTTTGCACTCTCTCATTTGCCCTACTAACCCCAGCTACTATCACCGAATGTGTCACAGGGGAAATTACCAGGTCAACATTGGCAGCTTACAAGGTTCACTGAGAGCATAAATACTCTGCTGTATTGAGTGATGATAGTCAAACTCCTAACATCATTCTGGTGGAGGAGCCCTGTCAGCTGACATTTTATCTGGACTGGCCTAACCTTGTTTGTCTGTTTGTATGTGTGTGTCTTTTGGGTCCATCATCACAGTAGAGAAGAAATGTAGAAGAAATGTTTAGTGGGATATGTTTGTTTTTGGGTCATTTTCCCAACCATAAACTATGAAACTACATTACACTATAAGGGCCAACAGTTTATCAGATTGAGTTTGGTTGATAAAAACTGAATGTGGTTTCTGTACCCCTCTCAGGTTCCTGTTTCTGGGTGGCAGTGCTTGAGGGACGCGTCGTAGGCATCGTGGCAGCACAGGGCCGAGAAGATGACAACACGGTCGAGCTGCGGCGCATGTCGGTGGACTCTCGTTACCGGGGCAAAGGCATCGCAAAGGCACTGGGCCGCCGGGTGCTGGAGTTCGCCGTTCGCAACAACTACGCCGCCGTGGTCCTGGGCACGACGGCCGTCAAGCTGGCCGCCCACAAGCTGTACGAGTCGCTGGGTTTCCGCCAAACGAGCCAGAGCGAAGACTACAGGCTCCCCGGGATGAGCCGCTCGCCGCTGGAGAAGCTCTTCTTCCAGATCCGCTACAGCTGCTACCGCCTGCAAATCAGCGAGGAGTGAGAGGTGGCAGGGAGAGAGGGATGGAGAAGGGGAGAGAGGGAGACCTGAGAGCCCGGCCACGTCCTCTCCTCTGACAGTTATTTATTTTGTGTCATTACAGATAACTTCAAGCACCACTTAATACTTCGAGTAGTTCATCTTTAAAGTCACTAACGTTTTGTTTTTCTTTCGTTGCATTTTTTATTATTACACTTTTACATTTTAAATAAGAGTTTTTTCCTTCTATTTTATTAAGCTATTTTTTGTATCTTACCTCTCCTTTCCGAATAGCTGCATTTACTGAGATATAAAACTGGCACACCATGTAGACACCCTCTCCTGTCCTTGGACGATGGTCAGTATTCCCCCAGATTCCCCGATGACCCCTTTTACAAATTTATAACACTTATAGCAATCAGCATTTTAGCAAATAAGGGGTTTTAGGAGTCGTCAGTGAAGCTCGTGGGTCAACCTTGCTGAATTGCAGAATGGACACACAGCTCTTTGGCCTCTTGCTGTTCTCTCAAGACACCATATTGGAGCACAGCAAGAGTGCACTGCCGACTCCCATAGTGTGAGAAAAGGATGATGGGATAGAAACAGGAACATGCCCTCTGCACCTTGTGTCCTTCCCAGACATAAAGCTACACACAGAGCATATTCCGGTTACAGTATATCCCTTGACTGCTATCGTTTGAGTCATCGGGTTTATCTCAGCGGAGAGGAGGGGGTCTCTGATTGGTTGTGGTGATAAAATCTGGAAAACATATTCCAAGACAGAATATAGTTGCATGTCAGAGCCAGTCCGTGTATGTATGTGTGATGGAATAATGTGTGACTGTGTGTGTGTGTGTGTGTGTGTGTGATCTATGGTCCCATTTGAGACCATGACTCAACAGTTTTTGACGAACAATTAACAGACCCGCCTTTCTTGCCACGTTTCAAGCATCATTGAACTAAACACTACAGCTTTATATTAAAAATGTTTACCTATTTAGGAAAAATAAATCCTAATATTTTCACTATGTTTCCTATTTGACCAGTGATTAGTATTTTATATAAATTAACACTGAGTATTATGCAAATTTAGCTGGTAAAGGCGACAATTATTACAGGTAGCTGCAGTGAATTGACCTAATCCAGGTTTTTGGGTACGGCATGAGCAATACTTGCAAACCTACAGTACATTAACAGAGCACAAAGCAAACAATTATTCAAAGACAAATATTCATATCATCCCTTGCTTATTTGTTTGTATTAAGTATCCATAGAAATTTACAAAACTAATTTCTCCCATATCTACTCTCTCCATCTCCATCCTCACATACAACCAGCAGTGGGTGTAGACTTTCACTACTCTGAGCCTAAGGTGTGACATGACTCATTTGTATAAAAGGACAAAGAAAAATGAAAAATATAAAAAAAAAAAAAAAAATCACATAAGTGGAAAAAAAAAAAGTTGTCAAAACAGACTTCAAATGTAATCATCATCTGACCCTCCTTGCCTTGAGAGTCTTTTTCCCTTAAACTCTCCCCAAGTCCCATTCATGAATCTGTCTGCAACCCTGGGCAAGACCCCACACCTTCCATTTGAACCCAGCACACCCGACGCTGACCTTTGACCTTTCCGGCCCTAAGTCCACACCCATCCCCCCTCGAACCCAGCCATCTCTGCATGCGCCACAGAGCCTTGCTGCACTGCTTTTATTATTCCATTTGAAGCTTGTCGGACCAACCCCCTGACCCCACCCCCCACTCAGATGTCATCCACACGGTCCACTGCAACGGCGCGGATTAATGTCCGGCTGTAAGGGTCATTTGTATTTGTGAGGTCACAGATCGCCAGACGGAAATGTGCGTCTGTGTGTTGTAGCGATGTAAAATCCACTCACCAACCGCAGCGCCGCCTGGATGACATCATGCCTGCCCGCCAACCAACTGTAGAATGCAAAAGCAATGCAAGTGTGGCATGCCTCTGTACCCAGTGTGTGTACGGTGCCTGCCCTGGAAAAGTGTAGAAAAAAAATTACTAATATATACTATAAATATATATATGACTATATGAAAAAAGGTTCTTTTTAGATGAACAATATGTGTTACTTTTGTTTGGAGATAAAAAAAAAAACATCGTACTGTTTGCATGAATTGTGTCTTTGAATGCAAATATAACTTTTAGGGGAAAAACTCCTAGCACTTGGAATACAGTGGAATAACAGAGATGTCGTTTTGATTGTTATTTTCTTTACGCTTATTTTAAATAATAATAAAAGCAAAGATATAGATTTAATACCAGACCCTGGCCAGTGCCCATTAGGACAGTACATGACCCTCTTTTTACCACAGGGGACATAGGTTGACCTTAGCAACTCCAAGCTGTTTAACAGTAGGTCATGTCTGATGGTTCAAGGCCTTTTTCCCCTTTGTTGTTGGTGTTTTGGCTCCAATAAACCAATTCTTATTTGTCTTAAATTGGATACAATTAAAAAAAAACAAGACACTTATTCACTAAAATGCATCTGCTTTAGTTAAAACTGTATGTTTGACATTCTTGAAGCTATGTTGCCTCTGATCGGCTAAAGTCAGTGGTGTTATGGCTTCAAATGTCTTCAGAGCAGTATTACTTGTATGTCAAAACTTAGCTTAGATAACTTACTTCTGCTGCCATTATGTACAGTTCCTTCCTGTACAACCTGCTCCACAAAGACTTGAGGTTTGAAGGCTGGGAATGAGAGGTGGGCATAGCTCAGTGGACTGAACCATTTACTGTTGTGTGTGTCTCTCAGAAGAATGTGAAGTCTGTCAGTTCTGAGCCACTTACTGCTGCTGCCAATCTTAGTTATTGCCTAATGAAATTTAAAAAACGCTCCTTCATGTACAGTATGTCAGGAGAAAATAATTCACACTGGTACATCTTAAAAAAAGAGGTATTATCAATGAGATGCCTTTGCCAAGGCCTTATGCACTGGAATAACTTTGTGGACTGCATGGCTTAAGGTAGTTCAAGGCAGGTTTTGAATTGTAAAGATGAAGAAGTGCACTGACTATTATGCATTTATATCTAGCCTGAGCAATGTCTCTTTTCTACTTCATGTGAATGCTATGCCCTTTGAAGTTTCACTTCCCATTCAAACTGGTAACGCGTACTTCATGTCAGAATGTAGGAATTAAAATGTATGCAACATTTACCAGTTGTAATTGAGTTAAAACCATTCCTCTAAAATGTTCTGCCGATGTACAATCCAAAACACACTGTTGCTATTTGGTTTTCTGTTTTTCATTTGAGGGTGAGAGTGTATTTTTATTGGTTAAAGTTTGATAAAGTATGCTGCATAGAGGCCTCTTCTGTCGAAGATGACTCTTTTAGTTCTGAGTGCTTTACAACAAAAAACATTTGATGTTCTCTCTGATGACAAAAGATAGACACTGAGGCCATTAAAGCAAAAGCTTGAACATCAACAGTTTGTATGTCAAATGTGGACACACTGCTTAAACCACAAGAATAGTCAAAGTGTAAAAATGCCAGTATTTTTTCACGATCAATGTTTCTTTCAGTTTTGGAGTGTAGAACTGAAACCTGCACAAATGTACAGATCCTGTGAGATGCTGTTTTCAGCTGGTGTGTGTCTATGCTCAGCAGCCTCAAGGCACAACACGCCTACAGGCATGAATGTAAACTGCCAACATTTAAGGTCTTTGAAAGATTTTTATGTTTTAAATCTCTTATGGTTTGGTTGCTTTTTTTTTACTTTGTAAATGAAAGGAACAGTGGACAAATGCATGAAAAAGCAGCTATTGTTTCTTTCATGAAGTGACAAAACCACTAGACTAGATGTTAGACATTCAGTGTGATTGTAAATAGCTGTACCTCTACCTTTTGCTGTTGTATTATTTACTGCGACCTGTCATGTCTTTGCTGGTTTGAATCAATCCTGATGGAGTTCATTTGCGTCTCAGAAGATGGCTGTCGTTGGATTGTTCCACCGAATGAGGAGGGCGAGGGGTGAGGGAGGAACGTGCCACACTGGCAGGCAAATGGGGGGTTGTGGTGGGGCAATGGGAGGAGGTCTGCAGCGATAGAGCTCCAAAGCATGGACTCCCTCTCTCTCTCTACCTCCAGTGAAGATTTCGCTCAACTGTGGCAAATACAGAAGGACTCATTCGGGACTGAGGCCACAGGTGCCAAGAACTTTAAAGCACTTGTAGCACAACTGTGTCTTGCTCTGCTATGACAGTACAGCTGGTTTTGATTTGTTTACATGTCCGATCAAGAATATGGATAAAGTTTCTCCTGCTCCTGTGTGTATCTTCATAGACAGGAGCTGACAATGTACAGTTTCTCAAATGGTCCACGGCTCTTTTTGAAGGTGACATTTTGCCAAAGGTGACAGTAATTGATTTGTAACAATTTGTATTCCTATCATTTATTTCATTTAACGCAATCCTTACTTGGTCAATTTGGGAATCCAGCCTGTGTGCCATTTAATCAAGCAATAAATACAAACAAACAGAAAACAAACAAAGATGGAATAAAACCCACTCTCAACAAGGATTTTATGAAAATGCTGCATCCATGTTGTACCTACTACTGTTGTACTACAGTTTCGCCGCTCAGTATATTAAGTTGGAAGAGGTGTTTGGTTCTAATTGTTTTCTTTTGCATTTATTCTTTTTACAAAGTGTTTTTTAAAACTTGAAGTTGAAGTACACAGGTGTACCTCTGCATATTTGTACAGATTTTAACAGGAAATGAAAGAAATGACAAGAGAGGGACAAGTAATGCTACAATAGAAGTGTGTTCATGCAGACAGGAGAAAGATGGCGTGCTTTTGAAAGTGGCATTATGTGCTGTTACGTCTGCAGTGGAACTTCACCAACACTAATCAAGTAAAAATATGCTGCAACTACTGTAACAACCATGTTGACCTTTCTTACAAAGTGAGATTCAAAGTCTTTTTGTTTTTGTTGAATCTGCAAAGTAATGTAAAGTTGTAAAGTATATTTTACTGTAAATAGCCTATGGGGTCATTTTTACTCCTTTTGTAACGGGAAGTGTGGATTTAAAATGTATATTTTAAAGATATTTACAGCACTTATTAAGAGATACTATAGTAGCACGGGTGTCCTCATCTGTGCTGAAGATACAGAAGACTAATGGCTGCCACTTTCAGGGAACTCACGCCATCTTAGGACTGGTGTTTGAGGGTTCAGACACAGCGTCCCTTGTCCCGCCTGTCTGCCTGAACACTCACAGTTTCACGGAGGCACCCATCAGGTTTAGCCTCCGAATCAACGGCCTTGGCCTCAGCTTAGTTATGTACATGGAAAGCTGACTTGTGAAGGGGTCTCTATGCCCTCAAGTCTGTCATGGCTGTTGTCTGTTGCCAGGAAACAGACCTGCAAAAAGCACAGCAGGGGACTGACGTGCAGCCACTGTGGCGCGGCAGACGGGTCAACCGGCCGGTCAGGAGTGTGCAGTGGAAGGAAGGATGGATAGATGGATGGGATAGACAGACATAGGGGGAAGGGATGGAAGATGTAAGGGAACTTTGTAACCGGGAGAGGGGTCCTTTAGGGGCTTGGCTACAGTGAAGAATTTGAGAAAAGAGGCCCTCAAAGCATACAGTGAGTAAATAGTTTCCGAGGCCCAGTCGGTTACAGGGGAGAGGTCAACGAGTAACCAGATGAAAAAGGCTGATGTGACTCATGAGGATGGCACGATAAGGATTCCCTTGAACTAAAGCATATTGTACTTATTCAGATATTACAGAGATGATGGAGATGAATTAAATAAATACATATAATTAAATAAAAAAGGGAATCTGTTATATCAGGATGTGCAAGAAACGGTTTAACCAGTCTGCCCCAAGATCAGTGAGACTGCAGCGATCACCTGGTATTTCTTAGGCTCTTTTAGCCTTCAGTTCCCTTTCTGCCATTTCTTTGACGACTGCTGTTTTACCACACTTGGATTGCTACTATTATTGTGATTAACCCTTTCTTTTATACTGACAACTACTGGAACACTGTATAGGTGTAAAGATGGGATTCCTTGCATTATGATGACTCTGATGGATGTACATATATATCAATTAAAAAGACAATGCATTAAGCTTTCATACGCGCTGATGTTGAGCTGTTTTTTTTATAGTAAAGGACAGTGATAATTTTAGGTAATAAAGGTGCCACAGCTATGATCTATCCATTTGGGGGCTACTTACACATCTCACGGTTGCCATGGCTGCTAGTGGAAGCTCATGCTGTTGCCCTTGACGACTTGAGTCTTCAGAGGGTCCCTTACGCCTTGGCTCCTTTTAATAACTGAGGTCATTAAAGTGAAGACACAAACCTATAAATAAATAGATGAAACACAGTCTTCATGTTTTGCGCATTTGCATTTTAAGAGAGCTGAATTATCATTACAAATTTCTATTTTTATCCTTGCTAAATCCAAGAGAGCTACTGTATATGTTTATAGAGTGAGTTCATTTAATAGCAGGAAATCAGTTATGTTATTTATTTTACTTCCATATGCACTTGAAACAGTGCTAGTGTTCACTTAAAATTTGCACAGAGCGCTCTCACACTACCCCTCTCAAAAAGGGGGTGAAGGCCATGCACCCTTAAACCCCCAAACAATGAGAGAATAGAGGGGTAGATTTCCATAACACTGTTGATACTGACCTGGGGAGAAAAGCTTCCCTCACATCAGCATAGTCACACGGTGAGTGCATTCCTGTCACCGGGTTCAACAGGCAGAGTGAAGGACCATTAGACTGGAAAAGGAAGAAGTCTTAGGGAACAAGAGCACAATGTTATGCCAATGTAAAAAAAATTACAAGCAGCCAACATTAGATTACACTAATAGGGAATGTTTTGTCCGGTATGTCACAAGGGGTTTGTCGAAATCTTTTATTCGGTTCAGGAGGAGACTTGAAAAGGAAAGCTTGGAACTGCCAAAGACAAGGAAAGTTGGTCAGTGTGTCTGGCAGCTTACACGGAGTGCCGCTTTCATGTTAAAAGTGTGTGTGTGTGTGTGTGTGTGTGTGCTTGTGTACGAGCATTTGAGGAATGTGCTCTTGTGTGTGTGTGACTGTCAGCGAGACAAAAGGAGGAGTGGGCCACAGCCAAGTGAGCGGATAAAAGATGAGCTTGGAAGAGTGAGGTACTGGAAGCTCATGGCCGTGTAATGAGTATGAATGAGCTTGTGTGTTATCAATTGAAAGTATAGTGTTCTGGAGATGGTTTTAACAAAGACAGACCTTCACAAAGGCTTAGATCTCATTAACAGCACAACTCAGTTTTATTCAGTATTATCATCACCCAAAGTTATTTTAAGAAGGAAAGATAGTTGAAAAACCTACAGTAATTATTCATCCTGCTCCAATTAACTCAATTTAAAATGTATGTCCAACTACAGAACTAAACTTTTACCAATAGAATATAAAATGTTATTAATTACAAATTTAAAATCATAAGCCTCCTTCCTGATTTATTCCTGTGCTGTTGCTGGCAGTTTGTAACCAGGTAATAACTGATTGTAACCATGGAAGCATCTGTCTAGGGTCAAGTAGTAAGTAATTTTTTTCAGCTAAAATTAGTCTTGTGAAAGAGACCAAACCAAAATCCAATAGTGGAACTGCAGGGATTGGGTGTAGTAGTAGACATTATGCCTAACCTTTAATGCAAATCATCCAATTAAGGCATAGTACATTTAGACTCTTACTTTGTGAGATTTGTGGTGCCTGTTTTTCAGTCACTCCTTTATTTTTCTGTCAATGGTTAGTGGTGAAATTGAACTCAATCGCTAAATCAAACAATTAAGAACCATAGCATACAGTTGTTACCTTCTTTTATCATACTGCACAAGAACGGTGACAGAAGTTGAAAGTCTTAAGCTGACAGAATTCATGTAAAATTTATTCATAAGAACAAAGAAAAGAACAATATAAACAAGAAGAGTGTTCCCTGTGTTAAAAGTATAAGCTCATTAGCTATCAACAATGACGGCTTTTCTAAAACCACCATAATGAACGAAACAGTCTCAAGTGTGCAGCTTCACCTTGGCAACAAGGCAGAGAAAACAGCACCGGTCTTAACAAGATAGTGTGAAAACGGAGGATTCGAGGAGGAGGAAGACAAGGAATCTTTTTTGCAGGATGGAATAAGAAAAAAAAAAACAGAACTGGCACAATCCGGTCTGTAGCTCCTGCCGTTGCCCCCGGATACGGATGGAGTGAAAGCAAGAACTGGGAGCTGGAGGGAGGTGCAGCTGCCTGGTTTCCATAGCGATGTGGATGCAGGATGAGAGATGAGACACAGGGAGGGAGAGGGGTAGATTTGCAGGGAAGGCAGAAATGGAACAAGGCAGAAACATAAGGAGACACCAGGAGGGAAAAGCTGCAGAGACGATGTCCTGAACTGAGAACAAAGTGGATTCATTGCATGGGTGTGGTATTAGAGGTGAGAAAGGAGGACTCAAAGATTCAAAGGAGGGGGTTGTGACGGAGGTATGTTTAGCTCAGACATGGATCCCCAAGACTTGCCACTGGAGACCGCCACCTTTAGGGGGACCTGGGAAACACAGAAGAAAGCAGAATGTAGAAGGGTGTTAGTCCGGTGTCGTCATTCTTATGTTAATGCGACCTACATAAATCTGTACAGAACCAAGGCAAACCCAAGAGCAGTCACAGGAGTAAATAAACATCTGACATGCTGATCTTGTGCAGCTAATAGATACAACTTCTTAATGACTTTGACTAATCTAATGAAGTGACCTAGTGAGGCAAACAGTAGGTCCTTTATAAATGCTGCATAACCACATGAACTTGGGTTGTACTGAAAAAATGCAAAGAGATGATCCTATACATCTAATTCATGCTGCAGTTTGAATTTGACTTTTTTAAATATGTAATACACTTGGCTTCAAGGGCTTACTCTGAGAGGGACAGCAAGTTGATCTATGTGCTGAAGGGACTCCATAGTGCTCTTCACCACAGCTGCACAAAGTAAAGATATAATAGCATAATGCAATAGGGTCGGAAAGTCAGGATGTTTGTTTCAGTGAGAATCTGACCTGCAAACTGTTGTATCTGGGAGTCTTCCACTTCATAGAGAAGCTCGTCATGGATCTGAGCTATCAGCCTACAAACAATGACATGAAATACAAACTCATATCTAAATGCAACTATACCACTAGTATAGAGTTGTAGAAATTAATGGAGCAATATGTTGTCACTGTCTATTTGGTGACATTTTTGAATTAAAGTGAGTGGGAGTGAGGCTTATTAGAGGTAACACTTCCCAATCTGTGTTGATGATTGGTCACTTTACAATGACATTTCAGTGTAGTGTAATTAGGCATGAAGACCTGGCAGCAAGAGAACTGGAGGATGAAAGGAGGTGGAAGATTCTGATCATGGCCATCTTACACAGGTCAGCAGCAGAGCCTGAATGCACAAAAACATTTAGTACTCTCTCTTAAAAGTCAGGTTGAAAAACATTTAAAACATTGGGGAAAGAGATATGCACCATTACCTTGGACCACAAAGTTGACAGCTTGCCTCTCAGCCTGCATGCGGACAGCCCAGTCAGGGGAGTTAATGTTGGGAAGACTTCTTCGACGTCCCATGATGGACAAGACATAACCTGGACAAAATAAAACCTTAACATTTAAAAACAATGTTTTTTATTCAGTCAGTTTTTGCATTCACCATTTTCATCAGTGTGTCCTTGAATAGAACAAGCAACAACCTATTGAGGCATAAATGTAAAAGAAATGTTCTAACAACTGTCACAGGTCAACCACATGATGCTCATATGACAAAGGAGAGAGAGAAGTCACAAAAACACACTCGAGGTGGCAACCTAAACAGTGTGATGACATAATACATTATCATAGGCAGGTATGTGCTACACACACTGACATACAGCAGACCAGTACATTCCTGCAGCTGGACAATAGACGAGGCTTTACAGCTAAATCCCCACGTATCCCTTACTGTGAGGAAAGCCAACCAGGGCATAAACCAGAATGACCCTCTCCCCCAGAACAAACACACAAGCATAAAATGCATTTACGAAAAAAAGTACACAATAAACACAAAAACTCACAGTGAATTGACCCATAAAGCATGCATGTGACCTTTTCAGTAGGAATGTGACCTTTGTCTTTGGGGCCCATTAGGAGAGATGTAAGGCTGGCTCTGCTGCAGTGATTACGCATCGAAACAAACACTATTTCTGTCCGAGAATAGGTATGACTGAGAGTTGCACCGAAATGTTTGTCCGTTTACGCTCAATTGGCTGCAGTTCCAGTGAATGCCAAGTTCAGGCTCATTTTAGAGGCAAGCTGTTAGATTGGCTGGAATTATGTCAATTTTAGCAAGAGAAGGAGGTGAGTATACAGAACCTCAAGCTGACATATCCGAGACTGTGCACTTAAATTGTTTAATTAATCATAAATATTGATTTAAGGTCATATTTCTCAGACTTAACAGGAGAATTTAATATGGTTGAATCTCAGTGTGTGTGGGCAGTTTGTTTACATATCTATGCAGATTTGGGCCTCCCTCCATCTGCTTTGTTCCTCACAAAATGTTTTCATCTTTGTGATTCCACTGTTGTTGTAAAATGTTTCATCTCAGGCAGCCTTTGTCAAGTTGAGGACCGGCATTCACTTCATACATAAATGAAACGTGAACGATCTGAAGAACAACAGTGCAGTCTTCCACAAAAGAGGTGTGATTGTCTCATCTTAAAATCAAAGGGAGTGGGTGTCAAACTGAGCGTTGGATCATTTCACAAAGCCCAGCCATGCCAGATCTGGCTATGAAGTCATTGACTGTACTTTATATAATAAAAAAATCCTCATAAAAATCCCTGCTTTTATTGTCCTCTTTTGTGTTTGGTCCTCTCTACAGTGTTTCCATACTTAAAGTGAAAATAATCACTTTACATTGGGTAATTCAAAACATTATAACAATTCCCGTTCAGGGGAATAGTTACAGTGCTGTATGTTATAAAGCTCATAAACTCATTGAATTGCTCAGAACCAGTGATTTGACTCCTATAATATACCCTATAATAAAAAATAAAAAAAAAGATTGTACAGAGAGCAGGACAACTGGGCAGATAAATCTTGTCTCTTGCAGTCCATCACCATGGAGATGAGCTAAAGCAACAGTTTGGTGCAATATCTTGGTGTCCCCTGAGAACGAGGAGCACGCAGGTCCATTAGCCCACTTCGATAACAGAGTCAAGACGTGTCAGGACAAGACGAACGGGTTTGTGTCACCGGTGATTGGTTGCTGTCCTTGATGTAGCACCTGTCAGTGTGTGATGGCCGGTCAATATTTGAGACAAAGGTGTCTGGGTTCACGCCTACAATGAAGAAAATGGCCAAACTGTGCACTGCCCTGGGGTCATTTTGTATCCACTTTGCATTTTAAGGCACACAATTATGCTAAAAATACCCAAATATTTATCATAATGGTTAATAAATGCTTGATAACACATACTAACAGAATTCCCTAAAGACAGGGCCTGGTGTTGACACTGTGGCTTGTTATCTGTACTGGCATAATTGACTGTTTCATACTGATTTCATCTAATGTGATTGAGTTTTAATTGGCTGTAACTCATCAGGCTTTTATCAGCAAGGGGCAAGTGAATACATCACACTTAAGCCAAATAAAGATTGTTTTAGACTAAAGATTGAAACAATATGACAACATGGAGCTTTTTAATGCAGGCTGACCTCAACCTAATCCTGTTCAAAATTCAGTGCTATGCGGGTTAAAGTGCAGACTGTACAGTATTTTGTGTGAGTGTGTTCAAGTCTCAGGTGTGCTGTGTTGGCAGTTTGCTGGAAACATAAATAGATAGTCCCATCTGATCAGCTCCTGCCCATCCAACCCCTGATCCATGACACTGCTCTCAAGTATTGACCCGAGGCAGTTTGTCTCGTTCCTGCCAATGCAAGCACATCTTCTTTCTCGGCCAAAAGCGCACACAGGAAGCCGTGGGGCAGTAGTGATAAGCTGAATAAAAATGATGTTGTTACAGTTATTAGTCTGAAAAGGAAAGTCTGAATAACTGTTGCACAGAACCATAGGATCACTCTTTTCATGTAAGCCATAATTAATAACAAATAAGTTGTATTGATGATTATTACCCTCTGTTAAAGCTGTTGTATCACCCGAACACACCTTTTTTGTGACACTGAGCGACTGTCTTCTGTATAAAAGTCTGGACTTCTTTGTACGTTTGGAGGAAGCTGTCCTGGAATCTGCGAGCTTGCTCTGTGCTGACACCAAGGATCCCTGAAAGACGCTCAGGACCTATAAAGAAAAACATTTCCACTCACTAAATTGCAAACGTATATGACAGAAAATATACTTAGAAAGCAAGGCTGAAGGGTAGTATAGTAAGGGTCAGTTTTTGCTCTAATCTTCCTTACCTTAAACACAGCTTTCAGTACTGTCTGTTTAAAGTCTGTTTGAAGTATTGGACCACATACAAGGACTGAAGAGAGTCTGGATGTCTTAAGCAGGAGAAGTTTATTACCATCAAATACAGGCTCGGAGACAGTTGAACAGTCAACACAGCGTAGTATTGAACATTCAAGTCTGGCAATGCTTTCATAGGACTGAGCTTATAAAACCTCATAGAAGGTCAATATGCAAACAATACAATAACAAAAGAGTTGTTATTAAGTTGATTATATTATAGTTGATAAGGCTCGAGGTGACATGTTATTCTACAGGTGTCTGAGTCTATCTGTTGACAGAGCCCAAGGCTCAGGGCATCACAACCGTATAATAGATCCAAAATTCTCTAACACAGATAAAACACAAATGGCTTTGATATGTTGTAGACACAAAAGAAGCAGTTATAGAGATTTAAAATGCACTATATGAAATGTGTTTGTAAAACGTCCTGTTGTAAATGCCCTTATCAATCAACTTTGAGCTCACAAACTTTCCCTGTCACTGCCAAAAGATCTAAAAGCAACGTCAGGAGGCAGAAAAGCCAGTTAAAAGAAAGGTGAGTGAACAGAGGACGAACTGGACTGGTGGGTAGGAGAGTGAGCGAGGGAAAAAAGTCATGCTGTGGGATTGAAAAGGACAAGATGAAAGCGTGCGAGATCAGGGGAAGACTGCAGGGTGTCTGTGTGAGCGTATTGTGCACAAAAGGTTAAAAACTATGTCCAGGCCTGTGACGTTTTAACTGTAGACTGGATGGAAGAGCAAGCTATAAGGTTAGAAACAAATCGATAGGCAAGTGTAGAGGGTTTGTTAATGGTTGCCACAGTGGCTGTGTGTGTGTGTTTTTGTGGTTCGGAGCTCAGAGGGGTGTGGGTGGTGATGAGTAATGTCATGCCAACAGTGTGAGAACCAGAAGAGAGGGTTAGCAAGAGGTTGTGAGGGGATTCACATCAGCCACAACACAAACTAAATACATTTTACTGTGTAGGACTGGAAAACTTTTTAGTTTAAATGTTGGCTTGAAGTATAAAATACATTTGTTTGTAAAAATCTGATCATGTTTAACAAGATTTACATTTTCTGGTTGTAAAAAGGTTTTAAGGTTATACTATATGTAACTGTTTTCTGTCATTTTGCTGTGATGGTGAAACCTTGGGATATTTACTCTAAAATGTTCAGGCTAAGTTACTGTTGTGATGAAATGTAAGTCATATAAGTCTTTTGTTGTTGGGTTTATAAATGTTGTGTATGAGGCTAAAGACTGAAATAATTCTGCCCTTACTTTGGTCAACGTAAATACCGAGTAAAAAACAACACTTTGTGGCTTAAACCCTACATTCCTACCAAATGAGGTCAGTTCAGGAGTTGACCTTTGACCTTCATTATAGGCACTCTCTCTGCACTTTGGTCTTGAACCTCTGTCACTCAGTCTTATGCTTGTTTTTCTTTTTTTCCCTCATTCTTCTCTTGAGTTCTGCCATTTTCCTTCACAGTAAATCCAATTCCATTTACAAAAGGTCGCAGTATCTTCAACTGTAATGACTGAAACGATCGCTTTTAAGAATTTACTATTCAAATAAAGTAATTTCCCAGAGTACTCCTTGCGGTCTTATTTGCTGACCCATTTGTGAAAACATAGACGTGTGTGAGCCCCATTGTGCCCCTCCTCCCTGCCCTGATTATTGTCTGCGGAGAAAGCTTCCTTTTAGTATTCAGTATCCATGGCAACGCATCCTTCCATGAAGAGCCGTCTGTCTAGGCCGGTCGGGAGCACCTACAATTCCTCTTCTCATTCCCCTCTTCCCCTTTAGCCTACATTACTCACGTCTCCACCCCTTTCACTCTTAACCTAGATATTCCTTCCTCCATTTTCCCATTTTCACGTTCTCTCTATTTTCTGCAGGTTTTAGTCCTGACCTTTTGCTTTGTAAGCTTTCTCCACATGCATCTCGAGCCCCCGACATGTTTCAAATGAAAATCTTTTACATTTATTTTTGTGTTTTATTGACTTCACTGGCACTGAGTCATTTTAGCTGGCTGTATTTGTCTTCTGTATTTGTCTTCCCCTAGTGAGCCGCAACTCCCACTGAAGTAGCAATACAACACAGCACTCCATTGTCAACATGAGAGCACTGGATTGTGCGGAGTTTTTGAATGCATCTTTGCATGCCTAATCCAAACAGAAAGACCACCAGTGGCCTTGTGTAAACAGTAGGCTTTGGGGCCAGTGCTTGTTAATTTGATAAACTCAAATCTGCAAATGACTGAGTGCACAGATCCAACTAGTATGTCCAAGTTTGTCTACTGGGGACCAAATTATAAATCAATATGTATTATTATTTGGGGTGTGCATGTAGTGATTGTTGCACTACTTCAAGAAATAAGAATAATATCAAGATTGTGCAGTAATGGCTACTTCTGTATGCAGCAGTCTGTTGGGGAAAGAGGGTAGTCTCAGAAAAAGAAATCACAGGCGACTTGAAAAACTAGTAGAGAGGGCTGGTTCAACTATAGGCATTAGTTTGGAGAATCTGGTTGAAGTAGTGGAGTAATGGGATGGATGCGATACAGAATGACATGGACCATCACCTGCACTCAGCTTTTGTACAACAGAGAGCAGCCAGTTTATGTCTGAGATCAGTGAGCTGCAGGACGGCACACCACAAGAACTTCTTCTTCCCGACTGACATAAGACTGTACAATTGATCAGTCTATGGAAGATGAAGTCTGAATCACAGACAACAAACTGTCCGATTTTACAAGATGAACTTTTTCAGCCTGGGGAACTGAAAAAGTTCATCTTTTAAAATAACACTTTTGGATTTACAACAACCTGTCAAAACATAAAACATATTTCAAGAAACGAATCTGACTGAGTGACAAAGACACATCCTGTGAGTAACCTATGATTAATACAGAGACTGCTTTGTCAGTTATAGTTATAAGTCATATACAAATAAACCAAGTGTGTTTTACTTTTAGTGCGTCAAAACATATTCCTTCAATGAATCCTTGACAACCTTGGAGTAAACCAACCTTTCTACCTGAGTTGACCTGTTAAAACCAAAATAGCAGCACCTTAAGGAGTAGTAAAATCAGAGGATGAGTGTGAAGATTTTCCTTGAACAACATATATAATATAATAAGTGCAGTGTTAATAAATGGTTCTTTGTCACAGTTGGTTTGAACAGAAAGCATGTTGTCACCTCAGTGCCTGGTTCACATGGCTCACAGCAGGCCACAGATGTGGGTGTTGCTGTGTTGGCCAATGGAAAAAGTCTAACCCTACATAAACATTGAAATTGGCCACATGCTATAAAAGCTGGTGAGAGCAGACTGGTAGTAAACATCACACATGAAAGCACATCTGTGTTACTCATAGGTAGTGAGTAACGGCACCATTCACCGACTAATATTTGTCAACATTTTAAAACCACAGCAGCTACGGCACTCGCTGGCCCAGATATCTGCCATATTTCACCGAGACACAAACGTGCATGCAGCTGCACAATTTATCCAGTCTGCCTTGAAAACTGGCTCTGGTCATGTGAGTGCTGAATGAGAACATGCCTCATAAATGGGTCACAAACGACACGGACAGCCTTCCCACAGTCCACAAGGCCACATTATGCATTCATCTTCCTCTTCCACCTTTTTTTCTCTATTTTTATCTTGTCAACCCCCACCTCTGTCAACTCTATGGATCCAAGAAGGTGATTAATAAAACATACCAACAAGCGCACAGACAATCTGAAATTCTTCCTGCACCGCTTGAATCAAAGCCCCCTGCTGTGCGACATTTTGACCATTGTAAAGGTTAACCGTCGAGTCGACAGTTGTCAATCAATACAGATCTGTCTCTTAATCGTGGTTAATCAATCACTACATCACATAGAAAAGGTTGTTATCTCTCACCTGCTCCGTATACAACTGAGTAGACGATGCGTTTGGTGTGTTCCCGCTCCTCAGGCGTCACCTCTGTCTCACCCACTCCCTTCCTGAGTTAACGACAACGAAGGGCAGTGTAAAAACAGCATGCATCAATGATTGACAATGAACAAAAAGTGAAAAAACTACCACTTTTCACTTTAATTCTACTTATGTATTAGCAGATTGGTCATAATTCAAGAAGTTTTAGTTCACATTAAATGCTTGTCTCCCTCTGCAACAATTACCCCATCACCCACAAGTCCTCGAAGTTCCACAGAGCAGTAAAGTGGCTGGAGGAAAGAGCCAGGGGCAGAAATAGAAAAGGCAGACAGACACAGTTATATAATTTGACTTGTGGACAGCCGTGGCACAGGGGTCCAGACAGGGTGTGATGACACGTCTACAAAGTGGCGCTCCTGGAGGTGCTGACGGCGAGCTGCCACAACCGATCAGCGCTGAATGAGCCACAAGGACCGCACACAAACAGACACACACAAACATTATAAAAGTGTCTGGTGGGCTTCAACAGTCTCTTATGAGGGTGTTTATGAATGCAGCCGGAGGATGAGGAATGACAGATTTGACGGAATTCAAACTTAAAATAAATCCAGAACTGGGACTTTCACTAACCATAGAAACAGGGTAAAAATCTCAAACAGGGGAGCCCAAAGTGGACATTTCTTACAACAGGCTGGGAATCTAGCCCACACTAGATTTTCACTGCCCTCTGCTGGACAGGCAATAATTGTCCATTCTTAGTACTTTACTGCTATGTTAGGTAAAGATGACATTTCAAAATTGGTCTTAAATCGATTTAAACATGTCTTGTTTTGTGTGCATATGCCACTGATGCAGTTTGTAACAAAGTCAAACTAAAAAATGAATAAGTCCTATATCCTGTGTCTGCTCATAGTATTAAAGCTGCTGGAAATAGATATTGAAAGCTCTGGGCCACATGAGCAGTGAATAATATGCATTTTAAAGCATAATTCTTTATTGCAGATTTATTATTCATTCTTTTGGTTCTTACCTGAACACAGAGGAAGTTGAGTGAAAAGACATATTCAAGAGCACAGAGAGGTCAAGATGAAGAATAAAAGAAAATAAAGTGCAGGATTTAAGAGAGTGAAGTTACAAAAGAGAGTATTCCCAGCAGGGCTATAGAGGCAGTTAATTTGTTTAAAGGTGAAAGGGAGATAATGAAGAGGCTCTATGTAAACCTCAGTGGAAGTGCTAATATGCTCTCGGTGACTGGATAATCTGTTTAACAGGCTGCCCTCTGCTGCACACTTCACTGAGACGAATTACAGGAGTAAAGGTGCACCACGGATGATTCGAAAAACATTCATAACACTGCCCTGTCGATGGAAAAGAGGCAGGAAGCAGTGCATCTTTTCCAGTGTCAACAGGAAGCACTTAGGAAGCATTATCAAGGTCCACTTTAAGCTTGTCAAATATCCTTAAAGCAACGCTACATATTTGCACAAATATGTGATAAAGCAACATGTGTAACACAATAGATGCTATACAAAACAAAATGCTGTAACAGAGCTATAAAGAGCAATAAGGAAATGCCTGAAAGTTATATGCAGCAAGATTAGCCAGCTTGGTGATTAACAGGTTAATAATTATATTTTTAACTTAGGTTTTAAGTGTCATTTGTCAAAAACACATATCAAAAATTCAATTAAGCGTTACATTAAAGAATTTTCAAAAATGTCACTCTATTTAAAAGTTAGAATATACAATTATTGGAAATTAAGGAAAAACGCTTTTATTTTGCACGTGTTCCCCATCGAATCCAAATCTTTTCTGTAGACCAATAAAAAATGGTCTTAAGCTAAAAATATATGCTATAAATAAGAAAAGTGGACATTTTGAGGCTATTTTTAGTCAGTGCTGATGCAGTGACATAGAATAAGTGACTGAATAGCTGTGTCCTACTTGTGACCCATGCTAAATCTAGCTTACTCATTATGTTTTTTTTGGGGGGGTAACAACATAGCCTGGAGACTACCAACCTGAAGACTCTCTGGGGGCAGTTGGCAAAATTGCTATGGCAACGAGGTTATTAGTGTTTGAAGTGAAGGAGCTAGCGGGCGAAACCCTGTGGAGCGTAGACACTCACCTTGGCAATGAGAATGAATGTGTATGTGTGACAGAGAGGGGCGTACCACTGAGACGCCAGCATACTGAAGACGTCAGCCTCGGGGACGGTAAAAATGCGAAGCAGCTCGGGGTCAGAGGAGAGGTGAGCCAACAGACGGAGCTCCACCTGGCAGAAGTCTATGAAAACACACACATGAATAAAAACTATAATGAACCCTATTTGGGGGAGACCATTCATATTTTACATAAATTTCACAAAATCACCAAACTGATCTTACGGGTTTAGCACAGTATTTTTTTTATTATCAATAATCCTTCTATATTTATAATGAAAGCAAATATAACTTCCAGGATAACATTGTAGCCTTAAGCCCCTGTTACTAAGAACATAAATGCATATTTTCAAGGCATTTACTTAAATATTCTTGTGACGCTTACTTTATACTATAATCTAAAACATATGACAGTTAAATCAGAGTATAGGCTAGGTTTCTATATAAAATACTGACATTTAATAACATTGATTTCACTGGCTTGTAATACAGTGATCTATGAAAGCAACCTTTTATTAATGTAGCCGGGGAGAGAAGAGCTGTTCATCATTATAAACAATAACATCATGATTAAATGAGGCTGCAATAATTTATTCTGGACTGTCTAAGTGTCTAAGTGTATTCATGCAGAGGCATACGTATCCACATTTATTCCAGCTAATCTAAATACATATTGATATGCTATGACGTTGTTTTTTCATTCAATACTAAAACCGAGCATAAATTGGATGTAATCTGCAACCTCCATTTCACAGCCAGTTGGTAATGGTGTGTAATACATGTAAATCTGGATTATTAAACAAAAATCGTGTCACATGGAAATGGATAAAAGCTATTACACCTTCACGTAAAAACACATTCAACCAAAAATAACAGGGAAACTTGTACAATTGACTCCAAATCTCAAAAAGCCAGCTGAGAACCAATCGATTCAGAAAACTGCCCAAGGCACTTACATGGAGTGAATGAAACCCTGTGGCAAAAAAAATCACATTCACACAAAGACAGAAACACACACCGTTTCAGGAGTGTGAGCATGTCTTACTGACAGGCCTACAGAGTTCTTGTCAGCACAGGAGATCTGAACGGAAACATCTCACAGGACAAAAACACACAAGCGTCTAACAGCCAGATAACAGATCTACAGACGCTTCGACAGACCTGCACAGCCGCTGCAGTGCGTTCTATTAAAGCCACACTCCCTGCAGACACATCTGCTTGGCTGCTCCCAAATCAAATTACAAGCCGCCAAATGCAACGGCAGCAGAACAAAGGGGCAAAAGTGTTCTGAGCCAGTGTGAAGCAACAATAAGTAATAGGTTTCAAGAAAATGAGAAAAAGACAGTATGGTCACAAATGGGTTTGGGAGGATGAAATATTATAGAATGATTAACAAGTAACAACATAAGAACAGGTACAAATAAGTATAGTAATTGCTAATGTGAGAGCTGAAGTACTACACTGGATTTGTTTATATGTTACTGGTTGACATTGCAGTGCTTTCATGCAGACTGCACAACATTATGCAAAGTCACTATCTTTCCTTTTGAAGTCATTTTAATAACTGGGACAGTAGACAGACAAGTAACAGGAGACAGAGGTCTTTCAGCTTTTGCACAATATTTTTGTACTTTACTATTTGATTCTCAAAAGAAGGCACTTTTAAGTCTACAATAAGTTCTACTTTCTACTTAAGTTTTTGTCTCAGGCCCTCGCTAAATGCTAAGAAAGCTTGTGAAAAACGGTCAGCCTGACTTAAATTTAGAAGGACAAGTACACAAATGGAAAATCATTGTTATGTGATTGTTAAATATCACGTTTTTTCCCCCCTAACATTTAGAAGTAAGACATAAACTTTTCTTTTACATAGCCTTTTTTCAGAGTGTTGTTCATAGCCATTTCTCAGAACATTTCCCTGCAAGCACAACAAGAGAGGATATATTTTTTGCTACTGTTCTTGCAAATCGGTTTCTGTCTGCTCTGGGTTTGGGTTAAAATGTGCACTTCTTACCATTTAACCCAAGGCCCAAACATATAAGACAAAAATAAAAAAGACAGTGGGATGAAGAGTGTGAGAAAGCTGGGGCGAAGGGAAAAGGCATAGGGTGAGAAAGGGACTTTCTAAAGATATCCTCCATCAATGTTTTATGAGTCATATCACATTTCCTCAGAGTATCACTCATATGTGTGTGTATACACAGGATATTGAGCCTCAAATCTGTACTATTACATGAAAAGAAATCACATGATGATGAAAGTCCAAGAGGTATATATAATAACATAGTTTTTGTTTCTTTGACAGCAGCCTGGATACAAGAAGGACAAAATTGTCACTCATTTATTCATGTCACTTCCCACAGCACTCAAGGCAACCTTAGTACTGTTTTGAAGGACAGTATGGTGTTAGAAAGTTATGGATGAAAGCTTAAGAGCTCAACGTAAACCTATGCATTGAGAAGATGAAGTGTCCCCTGGGGGCTGCGGTTAGTGAGGGAGGGATTACAGGAAGGATCAATCGACGAAAATGCTCACCATGAAGATGTGAGGCTAAAGGTGAAACATCATTGTGGCTTTGAGAGGGGAATGGTTCTGGTGCATTGCAGGTTTGAACACAAAGGCGAGGAACAAGTAAACTAAAAAATGGTAAAAAAAAAACAAAACAAAACAAAAAAACAAGTAGTGCTGGAATAACCAGAGTAGATTATATTTTCCTTTTTCTGCTAACTGTCAAAACTCAAAGAAGAGAAACACACAGCAGTTCATCTAGTTTTGGAAAGGACATTGGAGGACATGTAGAGGGTGACCGGGCATGGGTCGTTTCCATGGCAACGTGCCCTTTGAGCGGTGCATTTGTGGCAGTGTGGGCCTGTGCTGCTGGTGTGTGCTTGTGTGTGTGATTCCCCGCCGCTGTCCTCCCGCTAACCCCGGTTTATGTAGCCTCTTATGTAAGTGTGCGACATGCTGTCAGGGTGAGCAGACACCCTCTGGTTCCCACAAAAGCTCTCCCCGGCTGACACTGTCCCAGCTCTGCCCACACAGCATGAGCCACAGCTGCACCCCGACTTGACCTTAGGAATGGGAATTTATCCTCCCGAAGAAAACAAATCAGACTAGCGAAATGTTAGCGCTGATACAACGAGCTTTTGTTCTTTAGAGAAATTGAACCATATACGCAGAACTAATGTTAATCAAAGGAATGTTTCCAGTCTCTTAGGTTTAGTTAAAGACTGGGTCAACAATGAATCCAGCACATGCCTGAGCAGCTCCGTGCTGAATCAAGAGTCACATTACATTTTGGTTTGTGCAGTTACAGCACATGCACTGAGAGTAAAACGCTGAGCTGTCATAGCTCCACCAAGTTTCACTGCAGCTACAGCTTTGGCAGGGGATGAACATCACTGGTTTCCTATCGTATACCTGCAGAGAGGAAGGTCCAACCCTCTTTAGGAATAAACATGGCTCGAGGATGAACAGTCACCACCTCGTCTTCTTTTCCTGTTTGAAGAAAAAACAGACAATAAAAACATTCCAAGTAAAGTTATTACAACTGCTAATGTGCAAAATTTAATCAGTCTAATATCACCAGTTGTTTATTTTCTTTTTTACTGGAGCCTTGGGAGACTTTTAGAAATGGTGATGCCGACACTTAAATTAGTCCAAATAGTCATGTATTTCACTATATTTTAACGTAACTCAAAAACCTTTATTCTGTTCAAGGGAAAATTCAAATAATCAAAAAGTTATGTGATCAATGCAATATTCTCCATAGATATCACCTGATATTTCATAGTACCACGCACACAAGCTATGAGGTTGTATCGACATCATGTAGGAATTGATGCAATTTAAAATGAGAAGGCAAAACGATGCACTTTTATGATGTTGATAGCTGTCCTTAACTTTGAGGAACTTCACAGAAATAGGCTTTTTATGTTACATAATGTTTTCGTCCCATTTTCTGCTCTGAAAGAGATTATCCCAGTGACGCACATTTTATTTGATGTATTTATTTTTTGTTATTTACTTATGAACATCTGGACCAAGAATGTTGTGGCTTATTTTTGCCCATGTATTACAAACATTGTAATTCAGACTTATTCTGTTTATTGTCCTGCTCAACAGTAAAGTGACTAATCCAACTTTGGTAAGATAGAAATGCAGCGAGTAAATATAGCAAGATTAACCAAATTCTCAAGAAGAAGAAGTAATTCTTTTCACAGATTAAATGAAATCATAATAAATAAGTGAAGACCCAGAACAGATAGCATGTGTGCATTTTTCTCTTACTCAGCCACAAACAGTTTATTCCTAAATTTCTAATCTGTTTGTGTGATTAAAAGTAAATTACTAGGAAATTAACAACAGCAATACACAGTAATAAAGTCACACTTGCATCTGATTTAATTATGAGTGCATGAAGCTTCAATCAGAGCAGGCCTATCGTGCTCTTTCTGCTTTAGTGCTGACCTTACTTCGGGAGAAAATAATGGGCTCCATAACAATGAACCATCCCATCCCACGTCAGCATGATGCAAATGCCACTCACTCCACGGCAGCACGGGCATATCAACACATACATGCTGACAAGGGAAATGTAGCCTGGCCTTATACACACAGGGCACTGACATACAAGCGATTCTCACCTGGGGCAGTATCTGATATGGGGCTGACGAAGGGAAATGGAGGGAGAGACGCTAAAGAAGGGAGGAGCTGATGACAAGGGGCTTTGAGAGAGAAGCTGTGAGGAAAAAACACAGCGGGGAAAGGCAAAGGACAGCTATCAAGGCAGAAACATGTGTGGAGTGCTTAAAGTGTGAAGTGTTGACACTACGCCACAGCTTTCAAGCAAATAATCAAGAGGGCTGTATTCCCAAATGCGAGTTCTGTGCTTTTCTCATCAAATATTGGTCAAAAGTGAGACAGCAGTTGGAATACTTGCTTCTACAGAAAATTGAGTAGCAGTTCTTTTGTTCATCAACAGCTAAAAGATGTTTTTTTAGTCCGACAATGGTCTCCAACAGGCATCTTTGTAAAACAGCGGACAAATATTACCACTTATGAGGCAGAGATAGCGATGAAATGGGTTTTCGCAGATGGTCATTACAGTCAATTATGCAATTATGCACAGTTGTTTATCCCCCAAGTGCACTGTCTTCTTTTCTTTTCATTTTTCGTCAGTTCACCATTTCCCGACAAAAGAGGGTGGCTTTATCGAACACTTGAACCTACCTCTCAGGCTCATTCTTCATGTATTTATACATGCCCTGAGAGACATCTTACTCACCCACGCACATACCGCTCAACATTTATCACTGTCTCCTTCAGTGTCACTTGTGGGAGGTGTGTTTTTCATGGCTCTTTACCTGGGATGTACTGCTTCCTGGTCACTTGGAGAGGCTGTCTTGGCAAGGCCTGGAAATTCTAGTGCAGGAGAAAAGCAAATGATGAGACGGATTTAAGCATCAGAACAATGTGTCGGAGAAACTGGGTCTTTTCTGAACTGCAGTTAATGTAATAAAAGAACGTGGGCGACTTTGGCTTGACTCAGAGAGCTTTGGGAGTTTCTACTGAATACCCCGCACAGAACTGAAAGTTAAACAACTACTCCTGCAGCTATTTTTAATTCATGTAGTTCCCTTGTTTTGCACCACTGCTGCAAATTCCACCGAGTCAATAATCAGCGCTGTCATTGTGTAACTTTATACGGCTTCCTCTGGCTAAGAATAGACAATCACAGTTATCCCAAGACTCCAAGCAACTTTTAGAGCTTTCACCTTCTCAGACATCTTGAAATAGGATGCAGGACTGCAGATAGAGAGGAACAATTACACATTATTTTACCCGAAGGGAAAAAAAAGTTAAATTATATGACAGAGCTGCACATGGAAGAATGCGCCAGCAATTGTGTTTTAATCCCCGTTAATCCTACTTATCCAACCTTTTAATATCATGCAAAAATACGCAAATATGCTGTGTGAAAATATAAGGATTTTAAAAGTTATTATGAAGGATATTGATATGAAAATTGGTATAAACAGTCTTGGTTACAGAAGTGTGAATAATAAGATGGACAGATCATTGTGTTGGGTTTAGTTTGCTAGCAGCCATCAGTACATTTTAATGGTAACCTTCCTTACTCAGAGACATCAACTCTCTGCTTTCACTCACCATTTATTATTCACAAGAGGGAGGATGCTAAAAACGCAGGGACTGCAATGGTAGGGTGTGGACAGTTGAAAGAATACATGAGGCTCACGAGGGAGGGGAGGACGGGGTGGAGGTGGCACAAGGGATACGTGACCTGCAGCGTACATTCGGGGCACTGTGAGAGGTGTAATCGCAAATACGTGTGGTCCTGTGATGTGACAGGTGATTCACTGTGTCAGATGTGAATGCTCAGCTCTACCCACAATGCATCACACTGCGGTGACGACAGCATAAATCAAACGCGGACAAACAGAAAACATGCTCGGCCTCATGCTTAAGTGAGGCTGTGTAGGACATGACGGGGCAGTAGGAAATGATCAAAGCAAACAAACAAAGAATTAAAGGACAAGTCTTAAGGTTATAAAGCCCTGTTATAGAATGTTTAGTCACCAATGCCTTTCTGCTTTGCACCAAACAGAGAATAATTCTAGTATCTTGTGTTGATTTATCCAGTAGAGACACAAAGAGATGACCTTTGTGATTTAACTGTTTAAGGTAAATAGTTTCTGTTACAACTTTGGTGATGGGCAAAATGAAAGGCCAACAGTGAAACTAACATAAAGTGGGGCGTTTAGGTGGTTCACCTGGTAGAGGACATGTCACATACTAGGTTCATTTCTGGCTCGAGTACATTTGCTCTGTGTCATTTCCCTCTCTCTTACCCTGTTTCCTGTCTATCTATCACTGAACCTATCAAATAAAGCCTAAAAAGAAATCTGAATCTATACATACATATTGCAAGTCATCGAGCAACTGAATATATAAATAAAGTACAATATGATTCAAGATCGAATTGGCTGCTATCTGCTGTATATCTGAGTTGATTTTGATTTATATGATGCCCTTCATTATACTGCATAACTTTGGTGTTCAGAGGCACCTACAACCTGCTAAGTCAATATGACCCTTATCCTGTCATACTGAACTCATTAGAAACTCATTAGTGGACACTGGAGTCAAAACAATCCCAAGAGCACAAACACTACAAGTAGGACACACATCTGAGGCAATAAACCAAACAGAAGTAGATGTGCCATAACTGATAAAGACAGACGAGAAGGGCTCCATTAAACGGCGAAGGATGTTCCCAGTCTAATTACCTCGAGGTGTGTGAATCATATTGAGCTAACATAAGTGCACGTGTACACCCTCTGCTGCGCAAATACAATACAAGACAAACATTCCCAGGTTAGACACAAAACACAGCTTGAATATCACTGTTGTACATGCAAACGGCCACGTGTCGTCTCCTCAGGCTCATTGACTTTAAATGAGCCACTTAATCATGCAGAGGTGTCTGTTGTCCTTATTGTCTTTTCATGCCCTTCACTATTTATTTTCCGTAACAACCGAGTATTAAAATAAGTCCTCTTAGGGTAAACAGGTCGAAGGAACATTGTTTACTCAATTCGTTCATAATGTAGCTGTAGAAACATTTACAGAAACATTTGTACATCTGGTTTTAATTACACACAGACACGAAACACAAATTGAATAAAAGTCACGTTGCAAATGTTTCCCGTGCTTTCACGACTGTAAATCTGGCCCGCCGAGAGTCTCAAAGGACTTATGGCTTGTTAAACAGATGGAGAGCGTTGAATTGCTGTGCTGGTGTGGAGTAATTTAATCACGCTGCATCAGTTTAATGACTCATCACACAACAAACCCATACAAACACATACCTATGCTCAAACGCTGCACACACACAGCTAAACGATCTCCAATTACACTGCAAGCACAAACAAACCCAAGCCTGTGCGGTGAGTGCTACTGGAGAGAGATGAAGCCATGCCAGAGAATTGTTCGGCCTGTGGATTAGATAAAGAAGAAAGCCTCTGCTGCTTTAAACACTGACGGACTCCTAGACACACAATTAAAACTGAGAGATGTTAATACTTCCCATGACTTGAATGAAAAAAATTATTTGAAATGTAACGTGTGTTTGAATTATTACAAAGATCTATCTGCACAAGCTACATCTTCTAAAGAAATCTAAAACATGACAACAATGACTATCTGGTTAAGTGAATACAACAGCAATATAAACTAAGATGACAACTTTACTTTGACATCTTAATTACATTTATGTGCTTTACATAAGACTTTGAAAGATGTCGACTAAGGGATCAGACATAGCAGCCTTTTTAAGTTTTCTAAATGTCAGTGAATTAAATGTCCTCTTATGTATGTGCTGGGATCATCACAGCGAGGAGTCAGCAGAGAACACTCCAGTGAAGTGCTGAGATCAGCCTTCCGAGGGCTTTATGTAAGTGAAAGACATTTAATGACTGGATGCAAAGTGGTCTTAAGATGCTGCTTGACAAGAATGATTCTATTTGTATGATGCATGTGTTTTTATCTCAATCGCAAAAATACATGTGTGAAGGAATAAACAAATGCCACACAGACAAATTTGATCTATATACTTTCTTTGATTTTGCCGCAGGATTAAATTAGTGTGTGCTAATGTGAGGCAATAAGAAGGACAGGAAAAAACAACAGAGACATAAAAGGCTGCACACTAAAGCTAACAAACTAAAGACTGCTTTTACTGTCTTTTAGCTGATGAGTTCAGGCACCTCTCCCAGTGCAGGATAAGCTCTTTCACTTCTAAACTCAGCTCCAGTTTATGATGGCTGCCTTCCTTCCATTCAAACAGCTTTGTTACTGCAGCCATGCAGGCATCACCTCAGTTGAACTTAAGTTGAAAGCTAAATCCTCTCTGCGACAATCATTGAGAACATGGACAAAATGTACAACATCACAAGCACACATTGGCCTTAGCCCTTTCCTGTAAGGTTATTGTTTCCTCCTTTCACTGAAAAAATGACATGTATAGTATGTATAGTAAATTGCCATATATTTTACTTTTTTTTGGCTATTTCACAGATTAATTGGCAATAACATGTAGATATAATATGAAAGGCAATACAATTTGTGACAACAGATGATTTGCTGTACTTGGGTTGTTGTGTTGTGGGATTTTTGGTGATTTCAAGTAGCCATAAATATTTCAGCAGCTCTGTTCCCCACCTCACTAAAACCACTATCACTGCTTCCATGTGCCCCAAACCAACAAACACGACAAAAACTAACCTCACAACAAATCCACATACTGCAGAACATGTACATACACGTTCAAAAAAACTCTCTCTGTTCATTTGACTATTTTAGAAGCAAGCTTTAGGAGTAAGCTTAGAGTTCAGCACCACGGATAGCTCCATGAACAGAAAATGACAAAGGGTATGATGTCCAGGAAGAACTTACTGGATGTTTGGCTGAGATTCTTCCCGTCACTGCACTTGTCTGGTACCAGGTGGAGGAAATGTAGTTCTAAGAGGAGACAAAAAAACAATGATAAATTGATCTAACATTTTACCAGTGCTGAGTTATTGGTGATGTTGTCATGTCACTGGTTTATATCGAGCCTGAAAACAACAGCTGTGTTGCTGATGGCAATTATGACTATCTTCTTTAGACAGCCAGCATTAATAGTGCCAAGTGCCGGATGCCTGTGTCCAACAAGCTGTTTGCAGACTCTAGTGCCAGTCAACACACAAGACATACACTATCACTCAGCTGGATATTAAACACTAAACAATATTACTTTTTTACTGTTTTCTTTTGGCACTTACCAATACTGTCAACAAAAAGACTGCTATATACGATATCAATACTTATTCTATTGTAAAGGTGCAGTGATTGTGTCATTAACCAGCTTCAGCTTGGACTGTTGCCTGGACTGTTCAAAAACACACACACCACCAGAAAACAAACTCAAGAAGGCTCATTTGCAGACTTGAGTAAGCACAGACAAACACAAGCTGCTGCTGCCGTCATATACAGAGTCGAAAGGAAGTCCATGCGGAGGGACACTCTGCTGCAAAGCACACATATTTTTCTGCCAAGTCAGTGGAAGTCAACAGCCTCAGATGAGCCGTCAAGGAGTGTGAGCGCCTGTACTACAATAATGATGCCTTTCACACTTGAGGCATCTTTGAAAGGAAAAAGAAACACAATGAGTTTGACCATCCAAGCAGAGTTAGAACACAACCATGCTCAATAAAAAAATTAAAGCTGAGGGGTCTAGTTTAGCTATACTTCTAAGAAAAATAAATTGATTTTTGTGCTCATGTGTAGTTCTGTTTAAGGCGCTGTACAGCATTTTGAATGAATGGCCAGTTGACTCTGACTGTTGTCTCACCTTGGTCATCATGCACGAGAGAATCCCATCAACAAAAGTGGACTTGATCTTGTGAACCTGAAGGCAAATAAAATAAACTTAAAAATCACTATTTGAAATCCTGAATCCATGACCCCCTTATGACATTTAAACATTTATTTTGGTTCTACACAACGCCACTAAAATCTACAGTACCTGTCTATACTCTAAAATGATCTTCGGAAGAGGGTGCAGGTCCTGAAGCTGCAACAACTGAAAGACATTTGTGAAGGAAAGGTTATTAAAAGGCTCAAAAGCTGGTTAAACTGAAATACTGTGAGAGTGTCATACTGCAGCCTCTGATGTTGACTGCTGTTTGTTGATGGTCTTGGGGAGCTTCTTGTTTTCACAGCGCTCGTGAAGACGCAGCTTCTCAAACAGAACCTGCATAAAACCATAATGTCCACACTTTTAATAAAACAATGTATTCATATGAGGCTGTGGGATTGATCCCCGCACCAGCCATCAACAGCCTTTCTGTGTAGAGTGGAATATATGAATGAATTGGTAAACATGTCTAAAAGGAATGAATGAGAATGAAGGATTGTCTTGTTAGCCCTGCAATAAACAGACAAATTCCAGGTCACTTCATCCCCTGATAGGTGGTAGAAGATGAATGAATGAACGTTGTGGAATATCTAATCTCAACAAAATCACACGGGAAAGTAACTTGTCTGCACATAAGAACACACAAACCGTTCGGAGCTGAGTGCTGCTGGTGAGAAGGAACATCTGTCCAGCTGCTTTGTGAGCCTCTTGCTCCAACTGCTTCATCTTTGTCTGCAACAGAGAGATGTTATGATGTTAATTTCAGATTCATATTCAGACAGTTACAGTAATCATTTGGAAGACATACAACAACAAATATCTAACATTTTTTGACCTGTGAATGAACCTTTGATTTATTTCAGGGCAAAAATAAAATGTTCAAGACAGCCTTTGCTTTTCATTTCTTTTAATGGATAGAGGCAAGACTCTTCATCTGTCACATAGGGGAGACCAGGATGGTTGTAATATTGGTCAGTTGTAACACTTCCAATCTCTGCAATCAGGAACTAGTTACAAAACAAAGCTGATTTGCTTCACACATGCTCTTTTTAGTCGTTATTCCTCATTTAACAAAAGTAGAACCTTGTGGCAGACACAGAAAAGCTAGAGGGAGAAAACTAAATTTGAGGTAAAAAAAAAAAGTAACTTTTTTTACATAACTTATTTTTGTGATGGTAATGCCTGCTTTGTAGTTAAACTCATTAAAAGTTAAAGTATGTTAATTGTGTGTCTTGTGTGGCTATTTTTCATGCAAGTTGATGGTGCTAATGTTTTAGCTATTCGCTGTAAGGTGGGGAGGCAAAGATTACGAAATGACAGGAGTTGAGAGAGAAAAATGGTAAGCTACAAAGAAGAGTGTGACAGTGAATGTAAAGTGAGAAAATTAAGAGGCGTGAAAAGGGAACGCACGGCAGGAAAGTTAAAGGTGGCGGCATTTAACAAAACATAAGAAGCTTAAAGAAGATGCCTGAGAGAATGAAAGGCCCAGAGAGACACAGCTAATGAAGAGACGCGAATGTAAATGTAAAAAAGAATAAGAGAAAGCTGGAAAGTATAGAATTTGCTGTGCTGTGATGTCATGAGTTATAGGGATATTAGTTGTGTATTATATAAGATATGACAAACTGCAGACAGCAAAAGTTCAGAAGGAGCAGGCCGCACTTCTCATCTAGCACTTAGCCCAAAGCAAGCTCCAGACGGCCTCTTCAATATTGGATGATTGCCCTTTAGAAATGCATTGAACACAATAAACACACACACAGGCAGTTTTCCCACAAAAGGGGTGTGATTATGCAAAAAGACATCTGATTAAAATCAAATAGGTTGTTTTAAAGACAGTCCATTGTCCATTAAACACACAACTCACTGTCAGTCTAGTCTAGAATCTCAACAGTACGTGTCTGAAAGAAGTTTTAGGTGTGCAGAATTTTAATTACATCACTGAACTACATCACTTTTTACACAATGCTTTCTGACAGTCTGGAGGGGATTCTCTGCTTGTTTTGCCGAGAGGTAAACTTGACAGCTGAGATAAAACAATATAAAACAAGGCAGAGTTAATGCGGCAGATAAAAACTCGTGAGTGGTGTGTGTCGGCCGCTGGTGAAGCTCCCTCCTGCAGCACAGCCTCTTGTACAAAAACACAGCCTCCCCTTACTATTTATAGTAACACCACAAAACAGAGCGACTCCCACCACAACAACCCCCCCGGTGGTACTAGCACCACGCCTGAGAGGGTGTGTTGTTGTTACGATCAGAGCCGGAAAGTTCGGTGTGAGTCCGAAGCATGTGTGAAGTCTTTAATGTAGTCTCTTGAATTAATTTACTTTGGATGTAAACAGGACAGCTCCCACGAGGATGGCCACCGACCACATCACTAATCCTACGCAATACGAGATAGTACAATCTTTCATCAGATTGTGCAGATGTAGTTAGAGATTTACATTGAAGATTTTGTGGTAGAATTTTATATTTAGTTTAAAAACGGCGAGTAAAATTCAATGTAAATGGTAGTTATTGCTTCCTTCTACCGCCATGGTTTGTGTTTCCTTACCCCCAGCAGGTCAGATGTTCTTCTAAGAGCCTCTTTGTCGACATGGATATGACAGCTCTCCATTGCTAAAACAATATAAAACAATTATTGTGGAAAAAAAAGTAAAATCACTGAATTTCTTGATGGTTATATATTTATTGCTATTGCACATTCATTAATATTCAGCTTATAAAAGAAGATAAACTGGCCTTTACCTGCAAGCACTGGGATCATTTTCAACTCCATGTCTGAGTACAGCCCCCATAGCCCCTGGCTCTAAACACACAAAGAAGACCTAATGCCATGTTGATCAGCTGTAACTGTTATATGTGCGCTTATCCCACCTTAAGTTTAGAACATAACTTCCTGTTTAGTTCATAAAGAGAGTAAAGGCCGCCAATGATTTGCGAAACCTGGGAATGAGGTATAAGAACCACGGATTAGGCAGGATCTTATAGGTTTTTTATGAATGTTGTCACGGGCTTCTAAATGTAAGGTCAAGTTGTGAAGAAAATGACACACAGCCACTAACCTTCTTGCTTCCAAAAGCAGGTGTTGTAAGGGGCTTTTTGCAGTGTTTGTTGAGCAGTTCCGGAAAACAAGAGGCAGGGTCAGCAGGATCCAGCAGCCACCCTGACACTTGAGGATCTTGGATTTGACAGCCAACAACTAGACACAGGAACACATAAATGATTTACATATTTATTTGTATTTTAAGTTCATTGTGCAAAGCAGCTGATGTGAAATTGGAGAGAAATATCTTTTAGGAAGCAGTTATTTTACCAACAACAACATTAAACTAGTATGTAATATGTTCATGTTGTGTTCAGCTAAGTTAGTTTTATATACATAAAGCTATAAATGTTATAACAGAGCAATTATGATTTACAATAGACCAACAGGAAGCATTTGTATATTTTTTTTCTTGTGTAGTTTATTTAAGAGCTACATGCCTTGTTTCCACGTGAGGTCTCTTTTGTAAAGCTGCAAGATAACACAAAGCACGTCCTTGGATTTGTAGCACACCACCAGTTGAGATGGTGAAAACACTTGTAACAGCAAATTTCTACGGAAGATGGAAAAAAAGTATTTTTAGCATCTAAAAATAACTACATTTAGTAAGAATACAATTGGAAACACATGACCAGACCTAGTAAAAAGCTCCTGGTGGTGCTGTGCGGGTTGTTTTGCCCAGGCAGGTGCACGCTCTAGTTTTAAGTAGACCAGAGTATCATTTGGCCCGAGTGTCTCGTCGGGTGTGCTTCGGTCCAGCTGGTTCTTCATCAGCAGGAGAAGGCCACACACAGGCGGAGTTAGCTTCTTTATCAAGAATCGCAGAGGGACATTAATAAGAGCAGACAGTTAATGAAGCATCAAGTAACAAGAGTCTAGTTTACACTAATCCTTTTACATGAGGGACCCTTGCAATGAGATTGTTAATACTGGCATAAAAAAATATCAGTTAATAAAACTATGAAATAACAGAAGAAGAGAGTGCTGTAGTCTTAATAAAATAGTGCAAAGAGTGTTTGGTGAGTGACATTTTTTTTTCTTTGCAAGAAATAGAGAATATTTTCTAGTATCCCATCTTCTTTGTATCCAATCAGAGGTGAGCTTGTTATTAACAGACTTGTTCTCTTTCCTGTTGTAAGGTAGTTTTTCAAAGAATAGAGGAGTAGGTGTGTTTTTTTATTTGGAGCTGCTGTGTGACTGCTTTGGTTAATGGCAACATTTGATTGAACTAAAATTGATTAGAGGTTATTATAACACTTACTCATAACACTTAAAACTAGCATATGCATGTCTGTCAAAGTTTTTCTGACCTGTTCTGAGTCCAACTGAGTGGTCCCATCGCGGTACACCATTATAAGCACAAAGGCCTCTGACTGCCCTGCCTTCTTCAGGAAATACTCCATCTGATCTTGAGTCATTCTGGATGAATCTGTTACTCTTGGGTCCGATGTCAAGCTTGAATTTAAACTTCCTGCTTTGGACTGGCTCCTGTGCTCTACATGACTAGCACCTTCTTGGGCTGTTTCTGGAGTACAGTCAGCTGATGTTGGGACATGTTTCACAGCCTTACCTATTGGCTCTTTGTATTTCTTTTTAACGTTGAACTGTAGAGTTTGCCTTGGATCATGTAAGTCTATAGCCATACCATTTCCTACTTTACTTTGATTTGGGGAGAAATCTGAGTGATCACAGAATCTTTCAGTCCTTTTTCTTCCTTCGTCCGCCTGCTCTTGAGAGGAACGAGGTGGTTCCCATTTCAGAGAACGCCTTGCTGTGCCAAAATTGAAAGAAACGATCGTTGGAGATTGTGGCAGAGTTTTTTCATACTTCCTTTTCAATGTAAAAGATGGTTTAAAGGGGGGCTGATATGATTTTTTGTGAGGGTTGTGTATGTTGCAGGGGTCATTTTGACACGAAGATTTTACAGCAGCGCTTTCTAGGAGAACTCCAGAGAACATATTACTGTCCATTTTGCCTTCACTTGGAGCCTATGCAACAGAAAAGAAGCGAGAACAAAAAGAAAGACTTAACACAGTGTTCCAGACAAAGGCACAGACAGACATTTGGAGAGCCTGAAGCAAGGACAGAGTTGAGACATATTACGCACAATCCCCAGTCTCTCTGACGTACAAATGAATAAATATTTTATGGTTAAAGAACAGCCTTTTTGGGCAAGACAAAAATAAATGTATGATGCTATTTTAATCTGACGAAATGGGTTCTGTGAACTGGAGATGGCATGAGTGGAACTAAAAAGATCAATATGTCTTTAGTAACTTATGACTAAGTTAGGATGGTTAGGACTGAACAAACTTAATAATTTTGTGAATAGATTATATTTAATAGATATGCTGCACACTGCTAAAGATGAAGTTAAAAAAGTGAAAAAGAACAAGACGGACATGATTTTACATAACCTCACCTCCCTGTACCCCTCCTTGCCCTCCAACATCATTTCTATTATTCATGAGTTCAAACTCCAATCTCACTTTTAGGAATAAAGTTGGTGTCTTCTTCATTTTTGGAGACCATATGTGTGAGGCATTTTGTATGCACACATTTCTAATGGCTGTCAGCATAAGACACTGTAGGATGGAATTCCCCCGGGAGCATCTCTCTCATTTCCCTGTAAACACACTGCCCGTTTTCTTGCTGACAAAGTCATGAACCCCCCCAGGGTGCTGTGCTACTGGATATAGATAGAAAACCAAGGCAGGCTGTGGCCCGTAGCCCAGTGCTGGGCGCAGCAAAGAGTGAATAAGGGGTGAGATTTTGCTGCTGATTGTAGCAAAACAGTAGAGACCAGCTCCTCTTTCGCCTGTATCCCACCTTTCCCATTTTTCTTCCACTCCTCGACAGTTCATTTTTATGATTTCCCTTCTTTCATCTCTCCATGCAGCCATCTCTACACCTCTCTTACTCCCTTTATAGCTGTGCATCAGTGGCTCCACTTTTATGTCAATATGTGGCGTGGAGTACTTTGTCAGGATTTTTGTGGCTTTACGACTCAGTGGGGAGCTATCACTTGTCAACACACTGCACTGCGGACAGCACCATGTTCCAAAGCAGACAGACGTATCTCTTACATCTATCCCAATCCCTCTTTCTGATAAAGCAGCTACAAGAATATATTTTTGTGTAGCTGACCTTTTCATAAACTCATATCCCTTAGAAGCTATTCACTTAACCATAGATAAAGTGCCTAAAAATAGTCACAACTCATTAGTTTTTAATATCCAACCATGTCAAACTAAAATGTCTTTCATGGAAGGGTTATGAATTATTATTATTAACGTGATCTGCATTTCACTTCAATATGGAGTCATTCATTGCTAAAGATTCTTGATAATATTTGATGTTAAAGAAAAACAAACACTTTGTACGGTGACTGTGCTGGCAACATCCACTCAGTGAACTCTAGTCTGATGATTTTACTCACTTGTAGCTTGTCATGGTGTGAATGTGTGTCCCCGCCAACACTGGGGTATCTAACCCCTGACACTCCTTCCCTACATTCTTGGGCCATCACAGGAGTGGCACAGCTTTCTTGTGAATTCTCTGCAAACCAAATATATTTCAATGAACATAGAAACGGACGCTCAAAGTTTAAATGTGATCCTCATGTGATGTCAGAAAGGAACATGAGCCCGTCTAATTCAAAACAAGACTTGCTACGACAGACCGTGCAGCTTGTTTGTGTTGACTCAGCGCCGTCTCAACAGAACTAAGACGTGAGCTCCCATCCTGACTCCTGAGTCCGTAATGTGAGCAGACACTTAACAAACCCCGTCAGGGCTGAGTGTATTTTCTGTACTGCTCTGTCATCTCCCCACTTAGATGATGAGACAAATCTGACAGTAAAGCATCAAACTGTACAGTTCATTATGTAAAATGTTCTCCTCAAACATACTGTTCTGTTATTTCTAATATATGACCACATGAAAGTAAAAACTGTCATGTGTAAAACGGGATTCAAATTTATGTCTGATTTTCAAATTTAACTGCAAAAATTACTGCTCTGGTCCTCATGAATAGTCCACTAGCCTCCTCTGGTGGTGAATATTTTGAAATGCAGACAGACAGACAGACAAAGCTAGAACTTGACTCCCTGCATATGTAGAAATAACTGGAAGCAAATAAAAATAGTGCAACAGTGTAGATTTGACGATCAAATAGACTTACCTGTTGCCACATTTCCATTACCCCTCCCCACAGCTGACATCTCCAGTCTATCTGGCTCGCTGTCCTCTGAGGAAACTCCCTTTTCATTAGTATTGTTGTATTCTTTGTGATCTGTCTCACGCTGCTTGTCTAGTTCTGCCTCATTCCAATCCTTCTTAATTACTACACTCCCTTCTGTCACTTCCTCTATGTCTTGCAACAGGTCTGCGCTCTCCTCTGTGGTCACCTTATCTGCAGTATTGTCTACCGGGACTAATTTACTCGGCTCAGTCTGTATCAGCGGCCCCTTTGAGGAGTAGATCTCTGATGTTTTAGTCAAAGGGCGACTCTTAAGTTCAGATTGGCTGGGGCTGTCTTTGTAGAGTTCACTTTCCACATGAAACACAATCTCTTCTGAAACTGAGGTGTATCCCAGTGATTTTTCTTCACCTATAACAGGCTCATCACTTACGTCAGGGGTAGCTCCATATTTTGTGTGTGAAGTATTAATGCTATTGTTGTGAAACAGAAGGTCTTCCATTTCAACATCAGACACTTCTGCATTTGGCTCAGTTGTTTGTTTTTCTTCTCTCATTTTCAAAACATCATCTGGGGCATCGTGCTGGTTAGTAAAATACATTTTATCTTTCACTTTGTTCTCCTGATCACGATTGAATGTAATTGGTTTGAGTGAACCATGTTTCTCTCCTGTCTTAGTAGTTTCATGTAGGTAATAGGAATGACTTGTGCTGTCTTGTGAATCTCTTTGAGGGATGTTTTCTATGATTTCCATCTCAAGCCACTTGTCCTTCACTGTAGCTGATGAACTGTTAATTTCTTTACTTACATCGAAGGCTGCAAAAATCTGGTGCTCAGTTTTGTCTTTTTGGCCTGCTGTAATGGCAAAGAAATCATCTGTATGCTCTGGAGAAAGGCCAATACTAAACTGTGGTGTTATCTCTTCAGAACTAGAAAAGAAACGAAGACACAAGAATATAATCTTAGGAAATGTTTCAGGAAAATGTGATGTAAAGTCAGCCCATAAAGACAATTTGCCTACAGATAAGTGAAACTCAAAATTCAATTTATATTTCATACATACTCTCTCCATGGTGTAACTTGTTGTTCAGGGAGTCTTTGTGGAGTGTGTTTGTCCTTTTGAGATAAACTCGTCTCAGAAACATCCCACTGAGAGAATGACAGAGCTTGGCCAGGCTCGGGCCGGTAAGTGCGGGACTCTGACTGCTTCCAGTGGGAAAACATCTGTGAGTGCTGATAATAGGCTTCAGTTTGAGGTGTCCGTCTATGTTGCGAGGCGTCCAAGCAGGAGGAGGCCTGGGATGACTGGGAGTAGTCTTGTGTCTGTGAAAGCTCATTGTAGGTTGAGGTCGGAGAGTCCTGCCACTGGGGGTTATAGCGGGACAAAGGAGAAACAAGGGGCCTGGGGGAGAGACTAAACAAGTGCAATCGAGAAAAAGTAGACTAGATTAATGATGTGTGACAATGCACCTGCTTAGTTTGAGTTTACAGACTATACCAAGACTTACGGGTCTTTCTTCTCCTCCTGACTGATGTAACTCTGAGACAAAGGCTCCCACTGGCTGCCATTTTTCCTAGTTTCCACTAATACACGGCAAAGACAGAGTGCATTAAGAACTGTACCAGTCTTATGAGCCTAAACCATTCACTATTCCAATGACAAATAAGCCAAGTGTCTGCTTTATAATCACTTAATAGTTCAGAGTTGTTTTGTGCCTGTCTTTTATCCTGACTCACAGAGATGATGGCTTTTATAGTAGCTGTTGTTTTGTCCGGCCACATGTCGTCTTTGGGCTTGAAGAGCACCTAGGATCTTTTGTGCTGCTACAGACAAAGGTCCTGAGTACAACCTGCAGTTGGACCTCTCCATCTCATCCCTACGAGAATACTGTCCCTCTGCCTCTCAGGATCTTTGGGCTTTTGTCTGCCAATAACATCAACACAACAAAAAAAGTCAGTTTATTTTATGTCCCAGGATCTGCAAACAATGGTCTAATAATATCATATTAACCCAAATACTATATCAGAAGACAACAATTTCAACGTATTTATTAGAAAGAACATTTTTTAACAAGACAGAATGATAAAATCCAGATTACAACAAGAGATACAAATCTACAGAGACAAGTATTGTTACATGTGTGGAACAATAATGTAGTTCTAAACATCCCAATCTCCCAAACATAGGTAGAAACATCTCAAAAGTGAACATGACATTTCTGAAAACTGTTAGTGCAGATTAACGCTGGGCTCTCTTTGCAGCCGTTTTGTTCTCCAGATCTTCCACTATTTTCTGCAACAGTCGGGCATCTAAATGGAAGTAGATGTACAAGCCCCTCTCCCGTCTCAGGAGGCTGTTACGATCCAGCTGAGAGCGCTTGGTTTTAACCTCCGCCATGATTTCATGCATCACTTGCTGCAAACTCTGCAACTGGGATTCAGCCTCTAAGAGTTTTGTGGTGACATTCTGTAGAGACAATACATGAAAGTAAGGATTGTGCCTAAATGCCTATTTAGGTAAATACAATGTCTTCATGGACAAGTTATTGATCCACTTTTGTACAAAACAACCATTAATCACATTGTTTTGTCTTGCTGTTATTTGAGGGCATTTTACAGGGTGCACACACTTTTTCCTTTTTTATTCATGTTTTAGATGGGCACTGCTGTCTTTAATATGATCCAGAGATGTACCAAACGTCATGGGTGTGACGCACTAAGGCAGGAGGCACAAAAAGTTACAGTTTGAAGTTCTTTAGGACCTTAGTGTTTTTATTTCTGCTTGATCTGTATAACTTGTGCAAATTTTCAGAAAAAGAAGTGTGTGATCCGTGTGAAAAACAGCAAAGGAACCCCATGACACCAATCACAATGCAGTGACCACCTGTGTGCCTAATTCTTATGAAAAAAGTGCAAACAGCTTCCCTTTCCACTTATGGCAAATATAAAAACAACTCACATCAATGCTTGCTTGGTAAACACACTGTACGGTTGCCCACCAGGATGACTGTGTAAAGTGAAAACCCACCTGTGCATTGGGACAGAGCTGCTGCTGGTCAGAGGTGGCCATTGGACATACCTGAGGCCCTAAGACCAGCTGCTGAAGCTCTGTGTACATGGCTCTGTGCAGCTCCTCGCAGCCACCTGAGAGACAGGCTGCAGTGTAGTACTGCTCATGGCTAACACCGGCCAGTGCGTCTTTTGTCTGTTGGAGGTCACCAGCCAGGTCATGAGCAGCCTGGTTCAATGCCTCGTATGTTCGAAAGGGCTCCGAACGACTGCTGTTTGAATTACGGTCAAGAATCTGGAGCAATCTGGTGAAAAAAATACTGAAATATTACAAAACTATTCCTTCTACAAATGTCGTCATGCCTTTAAATACTTTCTATAAGTTTCAAACCTCCTACCTACTAAATGCTGCATCCTTGTTACTAATAATGGGATTTGGCCTCGGATTAATTGTAAAGTCAGGGTGAGCCAGGGCCTCAATCCTGAGTGATACTGCTTTACTGTCTTGAACCAGTTTGCAGTTTAGATCTTCAAGCTGCTTCATGCAGGTTCTCCATCTTCTTAACTCCATCTCCTGGGCCAAATGCAAAAGGTCAAATGAAGCCTTCTGACGGAGCAGGTAGTCCCGCACCTGGTGGGAAACAAAGTAGGTCTAGAGTTTTGCCTGGTAAAAAAAAAAAACGACAAAAAAAAAAAATGCAAAGAGGGACACCAACTTACTTGGTTCTGTCTGCGTGTGTAGTAGTCTTGCCGAGCGAGCTGTAAGGCCAGGTCTCCTCTCACCACAGGGACGTTCACCTGCCTGGCCGACTCTCTCAGGGCTGTTGGGACAGGGCCTTGGAGAAGAGCCTCCAGTTCTGCCTCCACAGCCTGCAGCTCTTTCTTTAACACAACTTCACGAACATGGAGTGAAGAGGACATGGAAATGTTCTAATTGGTAGAAATATTAAAAAGAAAGAAAGAAAGTTAAGTGTTATTTGCATTAGGGTTGAAAACATTTCTCTGTTGCTGCTTTAATAGACGAGAGTATTTAGTAATATCAATGAAAGATGTTTCATCTTTACCTTGACGTGTGAAGACTTCTCAGAGAGCCAGTCTAGCCCAGCCTTAACACTCTTCTCCTCTGCCCTGGCTTGCATCAGCTGGTGCTGGGCCACAATATGAGCCCACTGAAGCCGGGCCATTTCCATTCTCCTGCGTTCCACCACCTGCTCCTCATTGTCTTTCCCCACACTGACCACACTCTCTTCCTCATCTTCACAAGAACTGAGATCCAGCACCTGTAGGCGTCCTGAATAGGAAGCTTCGACAATATCAGTGATGCCTTTGAAAAAATGCTTTTGAGTGAAGGCAGCTAGTGTTTTGGTATTGAGCTCCTCCTGCTGCAGATAAGGATCCAAAGACATCTGGGATAGGAGGACAGTTGGGTGTTGGGAGATATTTGATGCCACAGTTTCACATTGTCCATTTTTTTCAGGTGCAACACCAAGGTATAAAGCAACATTTTTCACCTCATCTGTTAAATTTTGTAATACTGTATTGGTGTGAGCATTCTCTGCTCCAATAGAAGCATTGGTCTCTTTGAGTTTACCCGCAGTCCTCTCCATCTCTGCAGCAAGTCGCAGGTCTACATCTGCACGGGTGGTGGCAACAATCTGTAACCGGTTATAGCGTTTTTGTTTCAACTCTTTCTCTTTACGCAAGGCTTGAAGCTCTGCCTCCAAATCCTCTGTGGACACTTCCCTCTCCCCAGCAAACAGTGAGGATGAAGCCAAGTTCACCGTGCTTCCATCTGAAGGCCCAATGGTTTTTAGAACTTCTCCCAAAGCTGCCTCATCCAGGATTGGTTTGCCAGACTTTCGGAGCTCCTGAAAAGCGCGTGCCTCCTCCAAAGTAAGAACATTGCTCGAGTTGAGGGTCCGACAAACAAAGCGCAAAAAGTGAAGGTTCTCAGGTGCACAGTCAAACAGCCAGTCGAACTCAGATGCCTTCAGTGATGATGCACCAGGAAAACCTAGACGGCCAAGGGCCTCCACAAACTGGCCACCATCTAGCATCGTGGTGGTGATACCTGAATACTGCATTTAATAGTCACACAGCAGTACAAAAGTGAATTCAAGTAAAAGCAACGACTCAATTAGATATATAAACTTCTGAAGTTGATAACTTCTGTCTTTGTTAGAACCTTATAGCTTATGGCAATAAACAGGGTAAAAACAATTCTCTGTGCTGAGTACTATTTACAATCATAAAAACCCTACATAAAAAAGGTATTTTCTCTTCTGTAATAGGTAACATTAAAAAAAGTTGTTATACCACTTTTTCTATGAACCATAGCAGTCACTGTTGAACTAAAACTCGGTGATCTAACTAAGCAAGCTAACTAAACTAGACAGAAGTTGAAAGACCTAAGCGACGAACTGTCATGACTTGAATACATTGTGACAGAAATAAGGTATATGCACGAGGTTAATATCACAGTAATAGTATCACAACAAACTTACTGTGTTAGTTACTCGAGAGGTTCCTAGTTGTTAGCTTCCTCTTGTAGCTGCGGCCCGCCAAACATACAAACTTACGTTACGTAAACGTACGGACGTCATGACGTCCAACCTCAGGGAGTGAAGGCGGGCTAATAATTCTCAACCAATCACATTAAGAAGATGCAGCTTTTGTCCCGCCCCCTCTGCTTGCTTCATTCGTGTAAGGCGCCACTCACTGTTGCCTTTCACTCACTGCGAGTTCAACTTCTGCCATTTCAGAGAGGTAAGGAGTTTTTCATTTTCTTACTTAATGTTAGTTTTTCATAGTCCCTTGTAGACCGTTTATTCTTAACAGAGCACATGTAAACTGAGCAGCTTCCCGTTTGTGAAAGCACCTTTCTTGTACATTGTGTTGTTACTATTTTTAATGCACGGTGTTTACTAGTTAGTTACTGTGATGCTATAGCTACGCGTGATGGCACACAGCCATAACAGTGTAATCTGAGACTAGTTAGTACTGCTTGGGGCATATATTAGATTACATTTTGATACATCATGTTACTTACTCTTTAACTGATATCCAGCTACTGTGTTTTTCAGCTGCAGCATCTGTCCATAGAAGAACCATGGTTCAGGCTAAAACATGGATCCTGACCAAGCACTTTGACGGCTTTCCAAAAGACTCTAACTTTGAACTTAAAGTGGAAAAGCTTCCTGAGCCCAAGGATGGAGGTAGTATTATTTGCCAGTTTGTTCATTATTATTTGACTAGAAAGTGGTGATAATCCAATGCTTTATATATGTCTTCATGTTGAGCAATAGATATCTTACAGAGGAAACCAATAATGTTATTCTTTTTTCCAGAGGTACTTTTGGAAGCAGTATTTCTTAGTGTGGATCCATATATGAGGTAAGGTGAGTGTAGTAGACTTTACAAAGACATGTGCTGAACCTAATGAACTCAGTTTTGGATTTCTTCATCAGGCCGTTCAGTCGGGCTCGCATGAAGGAAGGAGATGTGATGATTGGAACTCAAGTGGCCAAGTAAGAAACAAAAACCCACCTGTTCACTGACAGATAAACGTAATGTACTGTACTTTTTATAGCTGTTGTTTACTTAAACAGCAGGCTTGCGTCTGTAAAGAATTACTAAAGCCTTTGACTCATAATTGCGCGGAAAAGCCAAGTGGACAAATGAGATGTTCTTGGCTGAAAGTTCAGACACAGATGTTTCAGTTTGGTTCAGAGGGAATGCTCTTGTTGATAGAAAATAATAAATTACTGAGCAACCACATTTTCCAACTAAACATATGACATGTGTTTTTGTTCATCAACATGTGACTCAAAGCCTTTAAAATGTTTTGTGTTTTATAACACTGAGTGTTTTTAGAATTTTGTGTGGCTATATGGAGCTTTAACATTAACAGAACCATAATCCTCAGAACAGTTTCTAGACAAACAAGTTTTACTCTGTTATGTTGTTTTAATTACAGAGTGATTCAAACTAAGAACCCAGTATTTCCCTTGGGAAGCCATGTTGTGGCACGTAGCGGCTGGCGATCCCACTCACTCAGTGACGGGACAGACCTCATTCCCATCATGCCTGAGTGGCCTCATGATGTGCCTTTATGCCTGGCTTTGGGTACCGTCGGTATGCCAGGGTAAGAGCATTCATTCTCTACACAAGTAAGAAAATCTCTTTCAGTGGCAGATTTAGCGATGACATTCTGATTTGGTAATCTCATAGATACATAACTAATCCCTAAAATTATATTACACACACACTCTGATTTTTTACATATAACTAAAAGATGTTTTATGCAAATGCCTTAAGCACAGAGTTTTGGAAAATCAGCCAGAGGCTTCTAGAAAGTCACTCTTGAAATAAACCAAACCAAAACTCTTGAGTCTTGAGTTCAGATTAAAATCAAAGCAGATTATTACAGCTCCCAGCTCTTAAAAGTTGAAATAGAACCACATTTTGTCTTTCTTTTCAGACTAACAGCTCTCTATGGCATTGAGGAGGTGCTGGGGCTGAAGGCTGGTGAAACTTTGCTGGTGAATGCTGCAGCGGGGGCAGTGGGCTCTGTGGTGGGACAGATTGCAAAAATCAAGGGCTGTAAGGTGGTGGGTTCTGCCGGGACCGATGCCAAAGTAGCTCTTCTCAAGGAACTGGGGTTTGATGAAGCCTTCAACTACAAAACAGTTGGTTCACTGGAGGAGGCTCTGAAGAAGGCTTCTCCAGATGGATACGACTGCTACTTTGAGAATGTAAGTTGTAGTGGTTTAGTGATGCCTGTGATTTATCTGGGTTTGCATTATGTTCCAGTTGAGAGACTTGTTTCTTGTTACACTTCTGCTTTTTCCTTAAAATATACCTTTTTTGTATTTTTTCCTGCATTTTCAGGTTGGAGGCCCATTTTCAAGTGTTGCCATACAGCAGATGAAAGAGTTTGGGAGGATTGCAGTGTGTGGAAGTATTTCCACCTACAATGACACTACACCCCAGACAGGTGCACACTTAATCTTTCCAGTCTCTTATTAGTAAACTAAACAGATTGTTAGTCTGATTAATTCAACATGAAATAACATGATGCAGTATATTGTGTTTATTCATTACAGCAACTGGGTGTTGAATAGTTTCATTTTTGTCACTAGATGGAGCCCTTACATTTTTTTTAACTGTCTGTTTAGGACCTTACCCTCAATTTACCATGATCATAAAGCAGCTAAAAATGGAGGGCTTCATGCAGTCCAGGTGGGCTCATAAGCACCCAGAATCTCTCAAGAGGCTGATGGGATGGGTGAAAGAGGTTAGTAATAAAAGAACACTTTGCATACTATAACACTGAATTCAATTATCATCCTGTTTGTCTTTTGTAACCTACATAACCTAAGCTGTTGTTTCTACTTGGCTGTATTTTAAATGTATTTGTTCAATGGTGCATTGGCAGGGCAAACTCAGGAGTCAGGAGCACATCACAAAAGGCTTTGAAAACATGCCGGCTGCTTTCATGGGAATGCTGAAGGGAGAAAATACCGGCAAGGCCATCGTTGCAGTTTGAAGTGGAGCACAGGGTGAACAGGAATATCAATTATTAGTTTATAGCATACTGCAAATGACAGAGAAATAGATCCTGCACTTTTCTTTTTTATTTTAACATGCCACTCTGTCTAGTTACATCATGGTGTATTGTTTACCAATGTTACACTCCCAGTTAAATCCACAATGATGAGTGTAAGAAATCCTATAAGATGAATAGTGGTTCTGCTGTTGACACATTCCTGTTTACATTATGAGCAATATTATGTAGGCTTTTACCTCATAATATTGGGCCTGAAAATCATGTCAGGTAGTGAAGGTGGGCTAATAATTCTCAACCAATCACATCAACATGAGTCAGCTATTTTCCCACTCCCTTCCTTCTTACTTTATTTGAGTAAGGCAAACACTCACTGCTCTCTTTCCCTCACTTTGAGTTCAACTTCTGCCTTTTCAAAAAAGGCATAGGCAGAGTTTGACATTTGCCCTGCACTGTAAACAATAGTCTGGTAAAAGAAATACCAGGTATTTGTCGTATACTGTTATGTTTGAATTTCTATGTAGCCTACTCTTTTGATACAGTTGAACAAATTTGTGTTAAATTGAAAACCATGAAGTTTATTAAACCTAAACCAGAATAGTCACCTTTATTGTGTCCTGCGTATATGTCCACTATCTTCTCAGGTGATAATTTTAGTATTATGTTGCCCTCATTAAGAGGAAGCACAAAAGCACAATTTCTCCTTATCCACGCTCTGCTAAGTATATTTCTCCAACACTGACTGGTTTGTGCACAAATAACCACATCTAAACTTTTGTAAACATGTGCTATAGGCCTACCTCATTTAAAAACTTTGGTGATTACCTTTGAAGCAGTCCTGAAGTCTTATTATAAATCCAATCATTTATATTTGTTTACTCCATAAGGGTCACTGAAGTTGTTGTCTTGATGAATTCCAATATCATCCAGACATTTTGGACTTACAGTATCCTACAGTTATGTAATGGTCTATGTGTTTCAATTTGGGTTTATGCAAAGAGAATTACAGGCAGGAATTAAATACAAATATGAATGGGGGGGGGTAATATGATTCAGATTCATTTCTTGCAATGATTTTTATTTTATTGCATGACTATATTACATTTAATTTGGACCTACAGTATTTTTCAATTGATGCAGTGGATAAAAATGAGGAGTCTTTCATTTTCTGATCTTTGTTTATTGATAGTTTCTATTTACCTGTGCAAACCAATTTTATTCAGCAGAGCACATGTAAACTGAGCAGCTTCCTGTTTGTAAAAGCACCTTTCATTTACATTTTTTTGTAACCATTTGTAATGCACTGGGTTTACTGCTTAATTACTGTCATGTGATCTATGCACCATGGCACACAGCCTTGACAATGTTACCTGAGGCTGATAAGAGCTGCTTGGGGCATTTATTAGATTACATTTTGCCACATCATGCTACTTATCATTTTTCCAGCTACTGTGTTTTTCAGCTGCAGCATCTGTCCATAGAAGAACCATGGTTCAGGCTAAAGCATGGATCCTGACCAAGCACTTTGACGGCTTTCCAAAAGACTCTAACTTTGAACTTAAAGTGGAAAAGCTTCCTGAGCCCAAGGATGGAGGTAGTATTATTTGCCAGTTTGTTCATTATTATTTGACTAGAAAGTGGTGATAATCCAATGCTTTATATATGTCTTCATGTTGAGCAATAGATATCTTACAGAGGAAACCAATAATGTTATTCTTTATTCCAGAGGTACTTTTGGAAGCAGTATTTCTTAGTGTGGACCCATATATGAGGTAAGGTGAGTGTAGTAGACTTTACAAAGACATGTGCTGAACCTAATGAACTCAGTTTTGGATTTCTTCATCAGGCCGTTCAGTCGGGTGTTCATGAAGGAAGGAGATGTGATGATTGGAACTCAAGTGGCCAAGTAAGAAACAAAAACCCACCTGTTCACTGACAGATAAACGTTATGATGTTCTGTTCATGGCTGTTGTTTATTGAAACAGCAGGCTTGCGTCTGCAAAATAATTACTAAAGCTGTTCATTCATAATTATTACACAAATGAGATGTTCTTGGCTGAAAGTTCAGACTTACAGATATTTTAGTTTGGTTCAGGGGGAATGCTCTTGTTCATAGAAAATAATAAATTACTGAGCAACTGCATTTTCCAACTAACAACCATATTACGTGTTTTTGTTCGTCAACATGTGACTCAAAGCCTTTAATTGCACCACATGAAAACCACATGATAACTTTAGATGGCACACTTCTTTAGATTATCTTGTGTGAATTTAAGCTCATTAAGACTAGGACGATTTGGTTAAAATACGTGTGCAATTTTTGCCGAAGTCTTCTTTTAAATTTTCAATCCAAATGGCGGACTTCCTGTTTGTTTGAGGCTATAATAATATTTGTTTGAGGCTATAATATTTTTTTTAGTTTCGATGTAAAGAATCACAATGCTGAATTTTGTTCAATTCCAAGACCGTGTGGGTGCCCAAAGTCCCATGGGGTGAAAAAAAAGTCTGTCACTCTCGCTGTCATCATATATACATTATCACAGGCATCTTATGTGTGGCAGGGATCAATGACGAGTAACTTTGAGCAAGTCCAATAGGCTCCTCTCCATCACTGAGGAGTTCAGGCCTAACAGGTTTTCCACTGTTATGTTATTACAGAGTGATTCAAACTAAGAACCCAGTATTTCCCTTTGGGAGCCATGTTGTGGCAAACAACGGCTGGCGATCCCACTCAATCAGTGATGGGACAAACCTCATTCCCATCATGCCTGAGTGGCCTCATGATGTGTCTTTATCCCTGGCTTTGGGTACCGTCGGTATGCCAGGGTAAGAGCATTCATTCTCTACACACGGTGTCAGAAAACCTCTTTCAGTGGCAGATTTAGCAACAACATTATGATACAGCTCCCAGCTCTTAAAAGTTGAATTAGAACCACATTTTGTCTTTCTTTTCAGACTAACAGCTCTCTATGGCATTGAGGAGGTGCTGGGGCTGAAGGCTGGTGAAACTTTGCTGGTGAATGCTGCAGCGGGGGCAGTGGGCTCTGTGGTGGGACAGATTGCAAAAATCAAGGGCTGTAAGGTGGTGGGTTCTGCCGGGACCGATGCCAAAGTAGCTCTTCTCAAGGAACTGGGGTTTGATGAAGCCTTCAACTACAAAACAGTTGGTTCACTGGAGGAGGCTCTGAAGAAGGCTTCTCCAGATGGATACGACTGCTACTTTGAGAATGTAAGTTGTAGTGGTTTAGTGATGCCTGTGATTTATCTGCTGTTTTCGCGCTGGGTTTGCATTATGTTCCAGTTGAGAGACTTGTTTTTTGTTACACTTCTGCTTTTTCCCTTAAAATATACCTTTATGATATTTTAACCTGCATTTTCAGGTTGGAGGCCTATTTTCAAGTGTTGCCATACAGCAGATGAAAGAGTTTGGGAGGATTGCAGTGTGTGGAAATATTTCGGTCTACAACAACACTACACCCCAGACAGGTGCACACCTAATCCTGTCTCTTATTAGTAAACTAATCAGATTCTGAATCTGGCCAATTTAACATGAAATAACATGATGCAAAATATTGTGTTTATTCATTATAGCAACTGGGTGTTGAATAGTTTCATTTTGTCACTAGATGGAGCCCTTGTGTTACAATTACTTTTTTAAAACTGTTTAGGACCTTACCCTCAATTTACCATGAACATGAAGCAGCTGAAAATGGAGGGCTTCATGCAGTCCAGGTGGGCTCATAAGCACCCAGAATCTCTCAAGAGGCTGATGGGATGGGTGAAAGAGGTTAGTAATAAAAGAACACTTTGCATACTATAACACTGAATTCAATTATCATCCTGTTTGTCTTTTGTAACCTACATAACCTAAGCTGTTGTTTCTACTTGGCTGTATTTTAAATGTATTTGTTCAATGGTGCATTGGCAGGGCAAACTCAGGAGTCAGGAGCACATCACAAAAGGCTTTGAAAACATGCCGGCTGCTTTCATGGGAATGCTGAAGGGAGAAAATACTGGCAAGGCCATCGTCGCAGTTTGAAGTGGAGCACAGGGTGAACAACTATATCAAACATAGTTTATGACACACTGTAACCAAGTGGTATAGTTCCAATGTTCCAATGTCACTTAAATCAACAAATGATTAGTGAAAGAAATTCTATAGGATGAATTGACTTATTCCTGTTAACATTGCAATCAACACTATGTAAGTTTTTACCTCATAACAATGGGCCTGAAAATAATTTAAATATGTATGTCATTTGGTGTGACAGATGCACCAGTAACAGTTATCTGACCAGAAACTGTCCTATCACCTAAACTTAAAGATAGAAATTGTTATATTTTCTTGTTATTCCACTCTTTTTTAATTGTGTGTTACTTAATAAACACATTTCAATAAAATCATCTAGAGTGCATAGTGAGTTTGTAGTAGCTTTTATTACATAACAAAGGTGAGTCATATGTGAAGTGGCACAGGGCGGTATCAATCAAAACAGACAACACTGTGGACATTCCTGAGTGCCTATTATATAATAAAAAAATAATCATAGAAGAAGCAAAGCCGGTCTGTGAAGTTTAGTTCATGCACGATTGCGCCAGATAACGCGGAAAAAACTGTGTCACGTGATTTGGAGAGAAAAGGTGTGTCAGAGGAGTGGTTTGTAGAATGTCGTAATAAGCAGACTATTTAACCTACTGGTAAGTGTCTGTCTGGACTGAAGGCATTCTTTCGCTTGACTTAACTTGCAGTCAAAATGGTCAGAGAGATCGGATCCTTGGTAAGCTCTATTTGGATGGACTCTCAATAAAGCGTCCATGCTGTAAGTTGATCATATTTTTGTTCATTCTTATTTCTCTTCTCACTTGTCCAGGCGGAATTTAATGCCACACTGGCTTCAGCTGGAAACAAGCTGGTCGTGGTAGACTTTACTGCAACATGGTGCGGCCCCTGCAGAAATATTGCTCCTCATTTTCAAGTAAGTTTTTTTTTTTTTTTGGATAGTTTATAGTGGCAGGATGTGTCGCAAATGGTGTATAGATTACGATAGCGTACCACGTGATGAGGAAGCGATAACTAGCACCAATCCGGTAGCAGGTTTGTGACAAAACTCCCCCAAATTTATAATTCAAAGGTAGCTTTTTCTTCTTTTTTTTTCTTTAGCGTGAAAAATTCCGGATTTCATTTTGTTTTGTAATAAAAAAAATCTTTAATTGTGTGTTTTTTTTAAATTTGTTGACTTGTTGGTTGACGCGACTTAATCCTATCTTTGTGTTTTTTCAGAAAATGTCAGAGGAGTTCACGGACGTACTTTTCCTGAAGGTGGATGTTGACGCAGCTTCGGTAAGTCCTAATTCAATATTGTTTCGAGACATTTCATATTCTGAAACAAGAACAGCGTAGGAAAAAAAACACCACTTTAATTGTACATGGTGCTTCTATTTGTAGACCGAGTGAGACCTCTGTCCACCTCTGTCCTCGTGGATCGTATATTAACGGATCTTTGTTTTTCCAGGATGTGAGCGGACATTGTCAAATTAGGTGCATGCCAACCTTTCAGTTCTACAAAAATGGACAAAAGGTATGCGTCAGTTTGAAGCGCACTTACTTATTGGTCATTGATGCCTCGAGGATATTTCAAATGTTTATTTAATGTCTTTCAGATCGATCAGTTTGAAGGCGCTGATCCAAATAAACTCAAGGCGAAGGTGATGCAGCACAAGTAACACAGCCCTGGATCATTCATGTGTATTTGTCAGTATGTAAATGGTTCTTCCAGACTCTAAACATGCCAAATACAAAACAGCACTATGGACATTACATTTTTAAAAGGGAATACATTTTATGATTGGCTTTTGCTGCTGATTGATAAATACATTGTTATTGTAAAAAGCGATACTTGTTCCAAATAAAGTCAACCCTTGAGATAAAACAGAGCCAAATGTTGTTGTACTGATTTTTTTTTCTAATTAAGAATGAAAAAAAATTGCTTTTAGCAGCCGCTGCAGTGATATTTGTTCCACTTTACGGTAAACCAGGAATTTGTCGAGTCATTGTGACATAAACTATTCTTTTACTATCGTTTTTTTCAGGAGCTACACGAGAAGGATCAAAACACTGAACACACCACACACCAAAAAGTATTTTAGGAACATTGATTTTATTTATTGCCAAGAAAATTGATCAACACAAAACTATTTACCACAAGAGATGACAAAGATGTTTCAAACACACTTATCGCTGAGATTATTAAGAACATAGTAAGATGTTATGGTTGTAAGGCTAACTGAACCAACGGTAAAGTAACACAAGTGTTACTGAAAAGTTACATATAGCAAGTTAAATGTTATTATGTACAGAATAAAATTAAAAGTGTCACAATCAAAAATTTCCGTGATATTTCACATCGGTAATGTGCTCAATTAGCGCCACGAGTTTTGGCAACATGCTTTTATTTTTACAAACATGCCGGAACGAAGCTGGTTTGTTTTCGTTGACCTGACGGGTTGGTATAAAACTCCGGAGGGTCGCCCAACCCCAGGGCATTCAATTCAACAGAATCCACCCGGCTGTTCTTACCATAAAGTCGCCACCACTTTGCCGTCAAAATGGTCAAAGAGATAACAAGTTTGGTGAGTTCTGCCTCTGTATCTTATTTCTCTTATTTTAAAAGGCTAAACTTAGATTGATGCTAAATTAGCCACAGTTCTTTTTAAAGCGGTGCTTTCAAAACTGCGCCCCTCTTAACAAACTCGTGATCCATTCTTGAGGTAAAGCGTAGTTTTTAAGTTTTCCAGCCTATATACAGTGTTGTTTACAGAATTTATCATTAGCCTAGCAACATGCATGACAGAGTAAAGCTAAGAATAGTTAGAATGAACTTTGTTTCGTCCTGTCAGGATAGCTGCCGCCCTCACCATGCGTGCACTTTCAGCCAAGCGTGAATGAACCGCTAGCCTCTGATGGACAACCTTAGCCGAGTCTTAGCCAACTTAGCATTAACAGTGAATGTAGCTATAATAGTGGCTAATACCGAGCTGAAACCGTAGTTACGGGTCAATACAAAACTGAGGTGTTAGCATTTGTAAGCAGTAGTTGCTAACATCAGCGGCTACATCGGAGAGAGCGGGCCGTGCAGGCCATAGACCCGCTATTCTGCAAAAGAAGATGAATAGCTGATTTATTACAAAGTGTTGAATATGAAATGAAATAAAAGCCTTAAAATGCTACGTTTTTAAGAGTACTTGAATTAAACCAACATAAACAAAAATGACTAAAAATTGATTCCCGGGGTAGTTTAAGATCGGAAGCACTGTGTTGTTATTTTGTATTATCCCAGTGCTCAAATAAATGATTTTTGGGACTAGTGGACAGTGAGAGCCTTGTACTCTATTCATAGTTTCTCATTTGTGTGTAGGAGGAGTTCAATGCAGAACTGGCTGCAGCTGGAGACAAACTGGTGGTGGTGGACTTCACTGCACAATGGTGTGGCCCCTGCAAAGCTATGGCCCCCAAATTTGCAGTAAGTGATTTTTAGTTTTAGTTTGTAGTTGTTATTGCTAAATGGCTTTTTCTGGAGTTCCTTGTTGATGCTGACTGGCAACTCTTGTTTCCACCTTCATGATAAAACTTAAGGATTAGATGGAGTGGACACAAACTATATATGCAAATTTATTCTAAGAAGATCTTAATATGGAGTTTTGAAAAGTTCATGTGAAAACCCTAATCATCTGTGTTTTATCAGAAAATGGCAGAAGAGCATAAGGATGTTGTTTTCTTGAAGGTGGATGTGGATGATGCAGCGGTAAGCCCTAATTTGTTTGTGCTGATATACATTAGATATCTGGTGAAACTTTGTTATACTTTTTCACAGCGTTTGAAAAATTGTAAGGTAGCTTTTGGATGACTTTTTTTTATTTTAATAAAACATGACTTATGTTCCTCCTTCTTTCAGGACGTGAGCGAATATTGTGGCATTAAATGCATGCCAACATTTTATTTCTACAAGAAGGGACAGAAGGTAAACATTTGATGTTACTATTTAAAGAAACACTATCCATTTGCTTTCATATAAACTAATTTGTATGTTATTTTCTGTTGTGTTTTTTTTTTTCAGGTCGATGAGTTCTCTGGGGCTAATGAAGAATCTCTAAAGGCAAAGGTGGCAGAGCATAAGTGAAACCCCTGATTTATAAATGTAACCATTTTAGAATTTGCCTACAAAAATCACTTTTATTCAATGTTCCACACGTCATGTGACATTCTTTTGTTCCACATCATGTGACACAGTCTGTTCAGCAGGACATGCTGTTTGTCTTAACTGAGGCTGCATCATTCTCTTCTGTTTTCTATGTTATGTCATTGTCACCAAGGTTTAAATAAATGATGTATAAAAGGTTTTCTATTTTGCAAATATGTAGGTACTTTAACTTCCTTTAGAGCATTTCAAAACATAACAGTGTTTGTTCTGGTGTGTTAATATTTGAATTTATAATAATATACAAAGCAGCAAACTTCCATGGCAATGATATTTCTAGTGGGCTAGTTATCTTAACACATTTTATACAAATTTCATATAAAGGAATGATTCCACATTTGAGAGCTCTACCACTCCGTGAAGAAGCTCTGTGGGTCTCCTTCTGTGGGGCCAGTGGTATAAGAGCAAAAGTTTACAGTGATAGTTTAGGTTTGGAGGATTCATGGTTAAACCAGTATTAAAGGTCAGGCTATTGACATAGTCATGAAAAGATACATTCTGTGCACAACAAGCTGCACAATGAGTTAGAAAACCAAATCTTTCACTCCAGATGAAAACCCTGTTGCAGCTTATGAGGCAAGAAAAAGGCACCGACTCTCCAAAGCGCTCTGGAGGATTATGAAATCACCACAGTTGCACAAAGTAAAATAGCTTCAAAAGGCTTCACATTCTGTCATTCTAAACATTACATTCTAACAAATTGCTAACATAATTATTTTTTTTTATTCAAACGAAAGCTTACCTTAGTCAAATACTTTCCTCGCTCTTTGTGATCAAACAGCTGTTTCCCATGCTCAGCAACAGGGCTTCAAGACTCTGAATGTTGCAGTTGAAACTTGTTTTGGAAGTATCAGTGTGCCTTCCTATTCAAATAGTTGCTTAGGGTGTGGTCTATTTCAAATAAAACAGCCCTCTACAAATCTAGTCACATCCTGTCATGTAATCAATCTAGGTTTCATAAATGTCTCTGGCAAACCTAAAAAGCACCTGTCAACATGTAAGGAAGACTCTTACCAAGACGTGCATAAATGTTTTTAGTTTGATGTTGCTCTGGTCAATACTTGGCACAGTCGGGTGGTGCTGGAAATCACCCATCTGTCGCATACACACGTTTTGTACAAGATCACTCTCTGTTTCAACAATTTAAAATGAACCAACCAACAGTAAAAACCAATTCAAATGTATTTTATGCTTTAATAAAAATGTGAGAATAGTTTACACATGTACAATGGACAATTGCACAATATTTTTACACATCATACAAGTATATAGCAGCATATGTTTAATACTGTCAGGTCTCTATATGAAAAAATACAGCTTTATTTTACAACATAGTTCTGTCTTTGCATTTGTAGAGAGATGAGCGTAACCAGGTGTGTAGAGTTTACTATACAAGATGTCCTTTAGGAAGACTTTTCACATGGAGCTGAGTGGAAACATTAGAAGTGATAGTATCCTGATTTTCTTTTTCTGCAAATAGAAATAAAATAGATATGTTGAGAAAGATGGATTTGAAAGTGAAATACTGAATACCTGAAATACAAGAACTTTAAATACAAGAACTAATGCTTTCTTACATCGAATAAATTAAGTATAAGAGAGCTGTTTAGACTGAGGAAAGGACATTAGACAGTAGACACAGTAGTGTGTGTGTGTAATTAGCTGCTGGTGCTCTGCGTGTATCTTTATGCTTAGTCACCACTGCAGAGACGGGAAAACAGAGCCAGATCTGTTCCAGTGAAGTCCCACTGACTGACCTCTTTACACAGTAACTCTGAGTCACATTACTAAAATACTACAAGCCCCTGCCAGCAGCTGTTTCTGACTGATCCGCCTGCTCTTGGATGATTGTTGACTAATGAAAAACCCTAAGATTTTTTGTAAGGTTCATTTATAGAGACATTTTGTACTATTTTGTGGTAATAGCCTTGCTTTTAATGATTTTAATGATGGTTTCCACTAGTGTTTAAAGTCACTTTTTAAACAAACAACTCTTGTCTTTTGTCTTTTGTATTCTTGTTTATGTAATTACCTGGAGCAGTCATGTCCGCTCCAGCCTGGGCTGCAGTGACACCTGTTTGGCCTGATGCATCTGCCTCCATTCAAACATGGAGATGAACACACCGCTGAGAGGCACAATAACGTCAGACATTTAGGAGTGATGACGTGGAGGGAACCCTGTTAAGTAGACTTTCCTCTGCGTTAGAGGCACTCACCAGTGTGACACCGCGTGCCTGTCCATCCTGAGGGACACTCGCACTGGTAGGGGGCCACACAGCGGCCTCCGTTTAGGCACGGCAGGATGCAAATCGCTGTTATTAAAGAGAACAGAACAGACTAGTTAAACCCGAAGTCATATTAGGTCACTAATGCATGTTTATTGATTCTGAAAAGTATATAAAAGAGGAATTTAGGCTATAGTTAATTACTTACGCTCCTCACAAAGTCGTCCCATCCATCCCTCGGGACAGGAGCAGGTGTTAGGTCTCTGACAAACGCCTCCATTCTGGCACTGCAGCCAACACACCGCTGTGGAGGACACAAGACATGAAATGAAGATTACCAACATGGTTCACACAATGTTTGCAAGCAGTGTTCAAAATGAAAGAAAGAGCTGGTCAAATATGGAATGTTCAGTTTCCTCTGTCACAGCTACTAGAATAACTTAAGTTACTTTTGATCATGCAACAAAACAAAGGAAGCATTCATAGAATGAAGATGAACATTTGATATTCTCATTCACAGATCAAGCAGACATTTGAGTGTTATTGAGTTGAGTTGTTGAAAGTTAAATTTCCATCTCAGCAGAGATGTAAGACTGGATCATACTGCTGGAAAGAAACCAGAAAACATGTTATACTGTATCAATGGTCCATTTTCATTCTTCATGGAGATACAGTAGCAGAAATTGGTGTATGTATTGTACCCACTTGTACCAGACGTACTACTTCAAATGGTGACTTTTCTTTTGAGCAGATTGACAAAAAGATACATAGAAACACTGAAAAATTTTCTAGTGCTGTTTTTTGTCAAGTCATGCACAGAAAAGGCAGTTCTTAAGTTGTACATGAGATGACAAGGGATTTTCATTGTTGTATCCAAGCATTTAGTCTTCACTCACAGATGTTAATATAAAGATTGTACAGTATAATGTGGGACAGTTAGAAAAAAAAAAAAAGTCTATTCTTCAACATATTACACGTGAGACCAGGCAAAGGGCGGTAGGGTAAGTTATTGTTAAGGGAAGTGCAGAAAAGAATCAAGCAGACAGTAGCAGAGCATCAAAGGAGGCAGGCAGGAAAAGGAGGCAGTTCCCAGAAGGACTGGAAGAGTCCATTGTGAAACCCACACAGGGAATACTCTCTCTACCTCTGCATGTGGGAGGTGGTGTCCAGGTACCGTTCTCCAGACACCTGCTCCTTCCAACGCCCTCCATGGTGTAGCCCCCAAAACACGAATACACTGCCACATCCCCGAACTGGAAGACTGCCCCCCGCACTACCCCATTGGCCACATGGAGAGGAGGGCCACAGGACACCCCTGCACAACAGCCCAGATGGAGCAACCCTCAGTTACTGATGTGTGTGGATTGTTTGAGTGTTGCTACTTCATATGAAATGAATCTGTAACATACAATAATGTTGTATCTAATGTTGACCCTCACCCACATCACCAGTGAGGACAGTGGAATCCATGTAAAATATTCAAACGTGTTATGTTACCATGTTACCAAAGAGATGATGTTAAACATGCTTATGAGATAATGAAGAGCATTCAAACAATGAGTCATAGCAACATACCTTTTACATATTGTGTTGCATAATTAGAACCAATGGGTTTAAGAAACATCAGAGGACTATCTGACAAAGGTTGCCATAGTAGCCCAAGAGGTGCCCATAATTAGGCCAGAATACAGGATGCCATGTTTGATGGCACCTGGTTTGTTTGGATAAAAGAGACAGACAAAGGAGAGTAATTGAAAAGAGCACGTGTTGCTGCAGGCAGACTGGAGACAGGCAGCACATCAGGAAAGACAAGGGCTGCGTGCAGATCTGATCTATACAAATCATTTTATGAATCAAAATTTGATTTGCATCTTAGTAATGTCTGATCTAGTAAGAAAAACAACTTTTTTTTAAAAATAGATGACAGAATTTAGAAATTAATCTGATGACTGAGATGTAGGCTGGTTGGAGTTGCACAGTATATTATTACAGTGTACAATTCAAAAACTTTTATTAAACACAAACAAATATGTGTTAAATCCCATACAGACACTAGTTTTTATCTGTCAAGTCTATACTCACTCTCACACACAGCAGTGACAGGGCTCCAGGTCTGGTCGGGTCTGCAGGTGATTGTGCCACTGCCTTTAACCTGCTGACCTTTGGGGCAAGTGACACGCACTGACTGGCCCACATAAAACTCCTGCTGGGATCCACTGTTTCTATTGGACTCTCTCCAGCCTGGGGGAGCCTGGCAAGGCTTAGCTGTAGTAAACAGAAGATGACAAACTGTTTTAATGCTCCAAGTAGCCACTGGCTTCTTTGTGTAACATGACAAAACAGAAATTGCAAAGTGGGCCACTAGCTGATGCTTTGTGGTCAAATCCAACAGTAGAAATAGATGGAGGCCTGCAAGGGGCAGCAAGTAGAACTGATTTATGAGTTTCAGTTAAACATCCTATGCATGTACTTTGCATGCATGCGTGTAACTGCTTATGTATTTGATAATGTAAAAGGGGTTTCTCACGTTGGCAGGTGGGGAAATTGGAGCTCCAGGTGTTGCCTCCCATACATACTACCAATGTCTCCCCCACCAGGTAGTAGCCTTTGTCACACTGAAACTCCACAGCGCGCCCTGTGTTCAAGTTGTGCTCCTGCATTTTACCATGAAGAACTTGTTTTGGACTCTCACAGCCCCTGGCAACTGACACAAAAAATCTACATTAGTAACAAAAACCTTGCAGCGTTTTGTTTTATGTTTTCCTCTGTATTTCCTATATTAATACCTTCACATAAAGGGGCCGGGAGGCTCCAAGTGCCGTTGGCCAGACACACCAGAGTTTTTGGACCAACAAGTTGCAAGCCAGCATTACATACATAGCTCGCATTGTGTAGGTAAGTCTCCCCTGTTGTGTGGACATAGGCATTTTTGACAGTGGGAGGAGGTCCGCAGGATTGTGCTGGAGAGAGAACAGACAGGCATAAAAATGCTGCCACTGTCAGTCAACCCAACAGGTTCCCTCATATTATTTACTTGTGGTGCAACGTTAATGATATTGTTGTGTGTGTTGGCCTTTAGTAGTTTCTTCACATGTTAACAAATAACAATGTTTTGACAGTCTCTTCATACATGACTAAAAGGTTAAATATTCAATTCTTATACATATAAGCCTAGGTGTGTTCAGGGTAGGTAGGTAGGTGTGTATGTAAACTACCTACCAACACACACTGGCTGGTTGCCACTCCATGTTCTGTCTCCTCGGCAAGTCTGAATAGAGTCTCCCTGTTAAAAAACATATCATTTTCTAGTGAAGACAAGAAAAATATGCACAAATAACTGTGAATTAGACATTATAATAATTACAATGGAAAGCACTTTATGCTTGTTGTGCTTTGGGTGGACTTCTGCTGCACTAAAAGGTACAGAGGCTCACAAGAAAAGGCTGGGTATGAACATATCAGTAACACCATGACTCAGCTCTTTGTGTAGCTACTCTGTTCGATTGACTGCTGAGGAGAAATCATGTGACTCTGTAATCTGATTCCTACAGACGTTTGGTCAGCTCCAACAGCCTATTGTCTGAACAGTATTACCTCCGCAGTTTTACACAAATGAATGACATGTACTGATTTCCAGGAAAATATGTCATTGGAGGATCACAGAGGTTTAAAGTTTAACTGATAATGAAAGATAAGATAAATCTCACATGAGGGAGTGCCTACAAATGCACCATTCCAAAGAAAACACTAAATAAAACAGCATGGCCTCAAGGGAAATAAAGTAACCCCTCCAAGACACAGGGAATTAATCATCATCATTTTCTAACACCAGCTCATCTTTTTTATTGCTAACTTAACTTATGTCAATAACAGTCAAATCACATAAATAACAGGGACATTTTACTCGTTTTGTGTCTTTGTAATATCGGTTTATTAATGAGTTCCTGAATAATCATTTTTTTGTGCAAATGTGTCCATGTTTGTAACCAGGGTGGATTTTTACACATCAGGAAACGTGTAACATGTAGGTTTTGAAGCTGCTAATTCGTAGTTAAAGGTCTATACAACAGCTAAAATACTTAAAACAGAAATGGCTCGATTTTCCTGGGCTCTTTTTACCTATGGGAGAAGCAAGCACCGTACCTGTCATTCTCTGATCCAGTGGTGTAAATGAATCCACAAGACATTTTCAAACATTAGATTAGATTCTGACACAGGAAAATGTATCACAATTAGCAATACCTTCATTTCAAACCCAGGAAGGCATGAGTACACAACAAAGTCTCCATAGTTAAAGCTGTCACCCTCTGTGATTCCATGGAGAAGTGGAGGTGGTTTTGCACACACCACGAGTTGACAGGAAACAGATGTGATGCTTGGAGTCCAGTTTCCACCCAGCTTCTCAAAACAAACAGACAATTTTTTATTATTCATGAGGTCTTTAGGAAAATTAAACTATAATTATGACATATTTTGCTGTTTTTTTGTCAATATATATTTTATTAGCATTTGTAATGTATGCTTGATTTACCCACCTGACACTCCGTTAGTGCGGACCCCTGCAGGTGGAAGCCAGTAGGGCAGGACAAAGTAGCAGTGGCTCCAACAGGAGTGAGCTGTTTCCCAGTAATTATCAAATGGGGGACAGAAACATTGGCTGGGAGCAGACAAGGAGCTGGCCGACACCAAATGCTGTGTTTTGACCAGGTGCCATCACTCTGGCAGGTTATAGATGCTGTTAGTGTTGTCAGTTCATATCCATCTTCACACCTAAAGGGTTGTAACAAAGACTAAATGTTTCTGTAGGTTATCAGGCAGTCGCAATACAAAAAACTATTTCAGATTATTACCTATAGGAAATCTGGCCTAAAAAGGTGAAATCTCCTCCAATAATCTGAGCGTGGGCAACATCTGGAGGTTTTCCACAGCTCAGAGGCTCACAGCTGATTCTGGGCTCCCCCCATCTGCCGTCTCTTCCACATGATATCTGTGGGTAGCCCTTTATCTTATAGCCAGGTCGACACTTGTACATAACAGTATCAGGAAAGGAACCACTTCTGCCCTGCAGGACAGCATTGGGAACTGTTGGTGGGGCAGCACTGCACCTGCCACGGCTACACACAGGTACCCCTGGGCTCCACACGCCTCCTTTCTCACACACAGCCTGTGTAGGACCTAGCATCTTATAGCCTTCATCACACTGGAAGTGGACACGGTCTCCACAGGCACGATCCCGGCCCAGAACTACTCCAAATTTTAAGACAGGGAGAGTACAGAGGCAGGGCTGGCACTGAGGCACACTTCCAAGCCAAACGCCCTGCGCAGTGCACCGTAGAATAGGGTCTCCTATGACTTCGTAGCCTTCGAAACAGACATATTCCACTGTGTCATCATAGTTGAAACTGGAACCATTAACATAACCATGGCTGATGTCCTCCGGAGGGTCACAACTGATGATGTCACAGCGAGGAACCACTTTGTCCCAAAGTCCATTGGACTGACAAAGGAGTGTGGCGTCTCCATTTAGGGTGTATCCCTCATCACATTCATACTTTATCTTACTGTTGAAGCTAAACTCTGAGCCAAGCACACGGCCACTGGCTATAGATGGGGGTTTTTCACATTGGGCAGGTACACATGTAGGAACCCCATGACTCCAGGTACCATCCACTTGGCAAACACTGACAGATTTCCCTTTTAACATGAAACCAGACGGACAGCTCAGTTCTATCTCATGATTATATGTGAACTCATCTCCCCTGTAAGATACATCTTCTGGGATTTTTGGAGGACCACAAGAGATGGGTTCACACTGGGGCTTTGGTCTGTTCCACTTTCCATCTGCCTGACATGAGATGGTGTCTGTTCCTTGGAGCACAAATCCAGGATTACACTGATAGTGCAGAACCTGAGGGAACACAAACCCACCTCCACGAGCTGTGCCATTATTAATAGCCCCCGGGTCTCCGCAAGAAACTGACCGACACACTGGTGCATCATTGGTCCAGATACGCCCGGAAACACACTGCCTCACAGGATCCCCCACCAGCTTATACCCCTCCTCACAGAAGTACATGACCATACTGCCCACAGAGGTATCAGTAACATTCACCCAACCGTGCTCTGGATTGGGCGGCGTTTCACACTCTGCCGGGACACACAAAGGAGCTGTGCCGTTCCAGCCGCCATTCTCCTGACATACCAGCCTAGTGGCACTTGTAAGGTCATAACCTTTTAGGCAACGATACTCAATCAGAGTCCCGTGAAGAAAGCTTAAGTCCATGCGGGAGGATATAGTGTCTGTTTCTGCTCCCAGTTCAGGCACCCGAACATATTCTCCAAAGTCAATGTGAGGAGGTAATCCACAATCAGATGGTACACAGACAGGAACAGAACTCGACCATCCTGACTCTTCACATGTCAAGTGGTCCTGTCCCACAAGCTGGAAGCCAGGAAAACAACTGTAGAAAATAGTGACACCAAAACTGTGTTCCTGGCCTTCAACAAAACCATTTTCAATGGGTTGGGGAGGAGTACAGGATATCTGCACACAGCTAGGAGGCGATAAGTCCCACTCTCCAGTAGCAAGGCATTTCAAAGTCTCCGGGCCTTGAAGGCGGTAACCTCGTCGACAGGAATAGGTCGCACTGTGACCAAACTGGAGTTTTGTAAACACCAATTTTCCATTGACTATCTGTTTAGGCACTGAACATTCAACTGGCCGACAAGACGGCACTCCTCCAATCCATAGTCCCTTGTCTCCACAAAGCACAGTAGAGTTTCCGACTAAATTATATCCAGTCTTACAGCTGTACAATGCTTTACTGAGGTACATCAAACCCTGAACGTCAACAATGCCATTAGAAATCTCTGCAGGTTGAGGGCATTCAACAGGGATACACTCAGGGTAAGGGCTGCTCCACTGCCCATTGGCTTGACAGGACACAGAGCCTTCTGTTCTTAATGTAAAGCCATCCATGCACAAGTAGGTCACCACTGAGCCAAAAGGGAATGGACCTGAGGATGAGGAAGGCCCACCAAATGACACTGCAGGTGGTGAGCTGCAAAATACCTGTTTACACACAGGAAAAGTGTCATTCCACTCCTGTGACGGGGTGCAGCGCAGAATCCGAGCCCCCTCTAGGCTGTAGCCCTGCTCACAGGATAACTCCACTGTTCCTGATTCAGTGTCCAGGCCTTTCAAAACCAGGTGGTTCTCCTCCAGCGGGGGCTCTGGACACTGCACTGGTGAGCAGCGAGGGCGCTTGGTTTTATCCCACCTGCCGTACTTAAGACAGGTCCAGATGGCTTCCCCTACCAGCTCATAGCCCTCATCACAGACATACTCCACTTTACGGCCTACTTGAAACTCAGATCCTCGGTAGTGGCCATGGACTATGTCAGGAGGAGGGTCACAGGTCAGAAGCACACAGGTAGGAGGGTCATTGTTAGACCACTGATGGTTAGCTTGGCAAACACGATCAGGACGACCAACCAGTCTGTAGCCCGCATTACAGGCATATGTCACTTTGCTGTTGAAGGTGAATCGCCCTCTGGCCTGGAAAGACAGTAAATGAATTAATCATTTCAAGAAAACATAAACCAACCCATAAACCAAGAATAATTAAAGAAACAGTATTTTCTCATCTGAAGTAGCATACCTGTATATATCCATTCTTTAATAAAGGCGGTGTAGAGCAGGAGACAGGTACACATGTAGGCAAAAGCCCTCCCCACTCTCCATTTGCTTTACAAGTTCTCCTCTTCTCTCCACGAATCATAAAACCTTTATCACAGCTATAGGCTACCACAGCTCCAAAACTGTAATTTGTTCCTATCACATAACCTCGATCAATGCTTTCAGGCTTTGAGCACCTCACTGGCACACAGCCAATTTCATAAGGAGAAGGCTCCCACTCTCCTCCCATCAGGCAACGCAGAGTCGCTGTGGTATTGAGCATAAAGCCTTCCTCACATTTGTAGCTCACTTCAGTGTTGCTGGCATACTTGGGCTTGTTAGTTGAATCTAAAATTGCATGTGGCAGGTCAGGAGGACGTATGCAAAAGTTTGCAATGCATCGAGGGGCCTCCATTCCTTCGGGAGGGGCCCACAAACCCTGAGCATTGCAGAACATCTTGGAGTTGTTGCCGGCGGTGTATCCATCAGTGCAGTAGTAGTTTGCTGTGTCTCCAAACAGCTGGTGGCTCTCATAAGGCTCAGCATGCTCAATGGCAGGTGGGGGGCCGCAGGAGCGGGGTACACACTGGGCAGAACTGTCACTCCACTGACCAGTTGGAAGACACTCTCTGGTCTCTGGACCAATCAGAGTGTACCTGGCCAAAATAGATCAGCACACAGCAAAATAAGTAAAAATATACCAATCAAAGTTTAATTGATTTTTATTGTGATGTTTCATTCAATTATTAAATCAAAGCCTTTTACTCAATAAGCATGTTGTGACAAATATTATCCATAGTTACCCTTCTTTGCAGACATAAAACACCTTGTTTCCCAGTTCATAGTTTTCTCCAATAGTCGTGGCATCTTTTAAGGCAGGAGGTTCATCACACAGCACACTCACACACCGAGGGACAGGTCTGCTCCACTCCCCTGTTGCTTCACAAACCACCTCCTTTGAGCCCTGTGGTCTTTGCAGGAACATTACACTTAGAGTGTTACACAGAAGAGAAAAAGTTTGTTGCAGCTAATGGTAGTTCAATCATACCTGTATCCCTCCAAACAGGTGTATGTCACAGTGGACATGTAGGTGTTCGTGTTCAGGATATAGTTTGCATTTTCAACACTCGGTGCCCCACCACAGGTGACTGGGTGACAAGTAGGTGGGGACCCACTCCACCTCAGGGTTGCAAGACATTGATACTCATACGGGATCTGAGGCAAGTAGCCCTCCATACAACTATATATTAAAATTGGAAAAAAAAAGCAGAAAAAAAAAAAGCAAAGAGTTAACAAAAAACAACGGCCCTGGGATTTTCCTTTTTTTTTGCTGTAAATTGATTTTTAAATACAATCCAATATTTTTTTCTACTATATGATAATGATTTTGGGGGATGCAAATGATACCTGAAAGTCACCTTGCTTCCATAGGTGAAGTTTGTTCCTTTCATGATGGAGTTTTCTGGAACAGTGGGTGTTGGGCAGGAAAGAGCTACAGCACAAGAGTGAATATGTACAGTGAGAACATTTTATGTAACTGAGAAATCATAAAATAGGAAGCTTGAGGAGTAAGCAAATAATTGTGAATTTCTTCTAAGTTAATTTACCTTGAGTTTTAAGATAAATGATCACAGATATGTATATATGTACACATTCAAAGAATTGCACAAGGGTAAATAAAATGATTTTTCCTCACTGAACTGTTGGACCCCAGGAAGAATAGGCTCTACTGTGGTAAATACTAATGCGATTCTTAAATAAAACAACAAACCAACACTTCTTTTTTGTTACTGTAACAGTGATGTTCAACATAGTTTAAACTTAAAGTTAGTGTAATAGATTTATTTCACTTTCACTTTCACTATGACAAACCAGATAAAATATTAGCCAAGGGTGGCTGAGTAAGTCAATTCCCTTAAGTGAGTCCGGCATACAGCCAAAGTGAAGGACCCGCAGTGGTCAGGCCTTTTATCTGCTGCATAGACAAATTAAACTCTTGGCGTCAGTCATTTGTGGAGAAACCACACCCTTTATTCCCCCATAGTCTCCAGCTCCAAATAAAAATACTAAATAAAAAATGTCCCTGCTCTGTATGTAAAACAGCAGTAGTTTTTAGCTTAAGTGAAGACACAGTTGTATTTGTGAGCTTACTGCCTCTGATACCCACAAATCATTACATTAAAAGTTAAATATATTAATACATTACAATGTATGTACTTTTTACAGCAGTATGACATTAACTTTTGTTTTGTTGAGAGCAAAATAGATCTGTAGTTTTTAATCAAATTGATAATTCACTCTAAAATTAAGAATAAAGGCTTTCATTCAGCTAAATGACTGCCAAATTTCCTTCAGAAATGGTGACTGTTCCCTCTTGTGGTAAAAGTACACACAAAACATGCAAACATTTCATTGTCAACAACCACAACTGGCTACCTCCACAGTATGGAAGAGTATGATCCCAGTTTCCTGTCTCCAGGCACCTAAGACGTGTTGGCCCTATTAGCTCATAGCCATTATCACAGCCAAACATAACCTCACTGCCCATTAGGAAGTTGTTGCCATCTCTGTGGCCAAACTCTGGAGCACCAGGGTCTTCACACTTAACAGGCTCTGATGAAGAGAAATAAACTATTTTAACTCTCTGTCCATTTATCTTTTTTTCATGTTTTTACATAAAAGTCAGGTACTTGCCAGTACAGTTCTTGCCATCTCCATTGTATGGGTGGATACAAGTGCAGGTGTATGAACCATCTGTATTTTGACATCTGGCATGCTCATCACAATCAGACCCCAGGGCACATTCATCCACATCTGAGAATACAGGTAACTTCATTCAGAAACATTCAAGTGATTTTTAAGTTAAATCTCACAATTACCAAGATTGTTATAAAGTCTATATGTTTCATCAGCAGTAGATACCTAGGCACGCAGGTGGATTTCCACCCCACTTGCCACTGTTAGTGCAGTGCACCTTTGCATCTCCCAAAAGGTAAAATCCAACATTACACTGATATATGACAGAGCTGCCAGCATTAAAGTCTGTCCCCTGAAAAAAGCCATTTTCCAGAGGATGTGGGGATCCACAGGAAACACCTATTTAACACAGGGAAAACTGGTTAAGTGCATTTCTTTTATCTGTGGCCCTAATATTTAGAAAGCAGGCTTACGTTCACAAGTGGGCACAGGATGGCTCCACTCTCCTCTATTTTGGCATTGCAGAACTGGCTCCCCCACCAGGTAGAAACCGGGATCGCAAGACAGCTGAACCTGAGCCCCAGGACTCCGCTCCACAGTGGAAACATGTAGGTGAGGTACTGCGTTCTCTAACTGGGGACAATCTGAAAAAACATGCTATTTTTCAGTCACAGTGTTGTTTATTCAACATAAACTGGATAACATTGGTAAGGTGCTATTACCAGCACAGAAAATGCTGTTTTGGTTCACTTTAACTCGTCCCACAGCACCGTTGAGGAAGTCTGGCCAGGCAAGAACATTCCCTCTGTGAGTAACATGGGAGGCTGGACAACTGCTGGACAGGACCTTAATCTAGAGCCGACCCAGGAAAAAAACAACTGGTAAAAACTGTTAAATGATCAAGGAGTTTCTTTAATTGTAATTTCTGACTTGTTGCATCTTTATTATTATTTTAGAGTTTAAAGACAACATAATTACATGTAGAAGGTGAAAATTAAGCAGAGGGTGTTAAGAACCTGCTGTGGCGTGAGAACTCGATCCCAGATGTTGAGTTGGCTGATTGAACCGACAAAGGATTCAACAGGGTTAAAGCCATCCGCCCTCTGGTCCTGGTCCTGGCCTAGTACCAGCGCCCCACCACCTAGAGGACACAGATAGAAAAGGTTATCCCTCAGCCCCTCACACTAATCATATTGGTTTATTAGTTTATAACAACCCGTTTTTGTTTACAACCGTTTATTTCTGGCATGAGGGGGTTACATTGACATTTCACCTTTATCCTGCAAAACGAGATACAAACTGTGTGTAAAGGAGGCAAGATGGTGGCAAGATTTACCCATCAAAGGGTCTGCATATTAATACCTGTATGACATATGTGTATTATGCTGTATAACTGTTGATTTATGAAAACCTGATATGTGCAGTTAGTTTTCAGTTTAACACAATGCATTTGCCCTGATGTGTATATGTGGATTGTACGTTATGTCTTAGTAGCCTATGGCCTATAACAAATCTCATAGTCATCATCTCATGATCATCTCATGAGCTTAAAAAGCAGCGGGGTCGAGGATAGCACTACACCTGGGATAGTGGTGCCAGCTGACAGGTCTTTGCCTCCATCTGAAGCCTTCCCATTGATGTAGATTCTCCAGTCACCATCCCAGCTCCTCCATGACACACCGATGTGGTACCACTGACCAGTGTTCACTGCAGGGCAGTCAGTGATCCGCTCCTTTCCGTTTACATATAGAACCCATCTGAGGAAAAAACAAATGATACATTAGAAAAGGAATATTTATAGACAGTAGTACATGGAATAGTCATAGTTGTCAATAATTAAAGCCGGACCCGTTATAGTCTATGAGCAGGAAAGCATTGTCACTGCCTTCCACAGCATAAGAGACAGGTGTGCCATAATTAGTGGTGTCTGATGACTTCATCCAAAAGGTGCAAGTAATCTCTGTCAGTGTTGGCATGACCCCATCCAGCATCACATATCCATGGATACCAGAAACCTCAAAGTCAAGGTTGAAGGCAGAGGACATTTCTGGTAGACAGAATTTTGCAAAAAAAAAGTAAACAAAGTTTTTGTTAATATCTTTTGTTCATCTTTAACATTTGTCATCAAATCTATTTCACAAAAAGGTTGAAGAAATTGCTAGACAAACATTAGGTCCAACAAAATGTCATCCAGACTAAATAGAAAGTAGTTTTTAAAGTGCTTGGTGATGTGTCATCTGTATCGCATACATATAGTACCTGTCTCACACCTGGTTCCGTTGAACCCAGGGAGACAGCGGCAAGTGTAAGAGCCCAGGCCGTCGAAGCAGCTAGCACCATTTAAGCAGGGGTTAGGGTCACATTCATTCACATCCACTTCACAAAGCCGACCTCTGTACCCCTCAACACACTGACACCTGATTAAAAGAAGAAAGAGACGCATATAAATAGTACTAACTTAATGACTATCCTTACAACTATCAATTTTGAATAAGATTATAGTTAGATTAGTTGTAAATGCTCAGTCTGTATCAGTACCATAAACACCTTACCATTAAACCTTCTAGTTATTTGTGATTGACCAGGCAGAATTTGTTCATACAGTGAAATATCTTTTGTTGTAAAACTGTAATATATAATTAAGCAAAAAAACATAAACACCTTTTACCTAAAATTGTTAACCGCATCTAGACATGAGCCTCCATTCAGACAGGGCGTGCTGTTACATTCATCAACGTTGACCTCACAGTGATCCCCTGAGAAGCCAACAGCACAGTTGCATATGTAGCCTCCTGTCAGGTCTTCACAGACACCTCCATTCAGACATGGGTTGGAAAGGCATTCATCAACTTCCAGCTCACAACGAGATCCTGGAAGAAAAATGAAACAGCCCTATTTGTAATACTTTATTTGCATTTTGAATACACACAAATGCACAGTGTACAACAATAAAGTTTAATCCCTAAAATGATTGACTTGGTTTCTGTACACTCCAATAGTGATGCAGAACAAAAATAATGGTGTAATAACCTAATCTTACCCGTGAAGCCTCCAACACAGCTACATGTGAATCTGTTGACTTCGTCCACACAGATGCCATCATTTAAACAGGGGGAGGACAGACATTCGTTCACTTCAGCTTCACACAAAGAACCTGAGACATACAGGACATGCATGTGTTATTGTTCATTTGTTATATAAGTGTATTTATTATAGAAATCCTATATCCTTTAATAAAAGTAACAATAAAACACATTGTTGGTAATGAATTACCTGAGTTAACCATTAGGTTTTAAGTATTTTAAAGACTGTCCAAACTGTTTTTTTTATCCTAAGGGCATACCAAAAAATCCAGCTTTGCACTGACACTGGAAGTCTCCCAGGCCGTCTTTACACAGACCACCGTTCTGGCACGGAGCAGAGTCACATTCATCTATGTCAACCTCACATTTGGCACCTGAGAGAAGAATATGATAGACTTAATCAAATGTGTTTCAATACCACAGCGCCACATGCAACACCACTGTGGTGTCTGTCATCAACTTGAATTACTGCTGCTCTCTGTCTATCTACAATGGTTTTCAGCAACAATTCAGAAATGACAGAGTATAAAAAAGAATTATGTTATTAGGCCTATAGATATAAAACATCATCAATCAATAAATAACACTTGTCTAATCAATTCTAGCATTGATGACTGATACCAATATTCAACTGTAAATTTGTAGTTTATTTAATCTCTAAACAGACAGTGGTAGAAAGCTGCATAACATGAAAGAGGACAGAGATGGACTTATACTTGTTTGAAATGAACATTTTTTAACGAGGTGGCCCACCTGTGAACCCCGGCATGCAAGTGCAGACATATCCAGCCCCGATTTCTTCACATGTGCCCTTATTCTGACAGGGATTAAGAAAACATTCATGGAAAACCTGCAGAAAATCAAATCACATCATATTAGTAATATAAAGAAGGAGAAACATTTTAATACAGCATATAATGAAATGTGCATATCACAGGACTAAATGCTCACGATTGACATTTTTATTAAAAATAATAAATCCCAACCTGGCTGCTGGCTTGGTAGTCCTTAATCACCTCCACTTCTGGAGCAGCCGTCACACTTTCCTCCTTTGGAAGAAAACTGGAGCTAAAGCCTGACAATGACACCCAAATAAAATACAGACAATGCAAAAAAGGGAAAGTTGGAAAAACAGCATGGAAATCTATTGCTACCAAACTGGCAGATGGCTGTGATCCCACTGAACTAAAACCCCTGTTGTTATTGAATCTGGCAGCATCACAGCCGTGTTATTCATTTCCATTCAGCAGCACAGCACAACTATGATTGTCATATTATTTCCATTTCCCACAAAGCTCCCACTAAACAGATCAGATCACAGACACCACACTCCTGGAACTGGCACATTTTGGAATGCACAAGAAACTTTGTATTGTGTTTTACTGTATTTGACTCAGGATATACAGTCATTACCTGGTTAATTGATATAACATGCTGTAATCACTTACTAGAACATTGCTGCATGCTTGTTGCCCCAGAGTTTGTGGTGGTCCCATAAAAGGGGCAGGAGAGGCAGTAAGAGCGACCATGTTCAGGTTGATAGTAGTCTCTGGGGCAAGGATAACAGGGTACCAGACCAGTCCGGGAGAAATGACCAGCTAAACAAGGAACTGGATGGGAGGGAAAAGGAAACAAAAAGGTTTCAGAAGTAGTAGGGGAAAGCAATGTGAATGAAAGGTAATAGCCCAAAAAGCCATAAGCTGGTTGGAAAATGTCATATGTGAGCTCACAGTCTACATTTTTGAATAGGTCAGTTGTTATTTTTTCCACTTAAGACAGTTAGCAGCAATCTTTTCCAGATGTTTAATGTAACTCTTGGTCTCTCTGTGAAATCTGAAACAATAGTTAAATCTATGGAATAGCACAGTCACTGGGTCACCTCCACACTCAGTCTCGTCCACTGCTCCTCTGGTAACTGTGGAGGTCTCGTCGGGACATGCCAGACACTCTCTTGCACCATACCCAGGTTGGAAGTGTCCCAGTGGGCATGACTCGCAAATCTCCAAGCCATTTAGAGAGTGACTACCAGGCTTACACTGTCCTGAAAAACACCAAAAATCCAGATAAGCAAAATATGTACAGATAAAATAGTATACTTACAATTACCAAACAGTGTATCAAGAAATATTGTGGCTGGGCATTTTGAGTTTTACATGTGGTTCTCAGGTTTTCAGGAGTAAAAATGCCACTATTGCAGTATGTTATTTTTTTATTTATTTTTTTAACTTTACACTATGTTATTTTTTTTCTTTAATTTAGAATAAAGAATTAGAATTGAATTCAAGAAGTATCTACACAAATCTTCTGATGATGTCTGCCAGTTGTACCTTTGCATTCAGCTTTGCTGCGAGAGTGTAGATAGGCTGTAGAGGTTCCCTCAGTGCAGGACTTACACTCCAGCTGGCCCTCCTCATCCTGGTAGGAGCCCAGCCAACAACTTTCACACTCATTATATTCCAGAGAAAAGTATGTCCCCACTGGACATTGGACTAAAACAACAATTGACTGCATTAGAAAGGAAATAAAAAATACAAAATAATACAAGATAAATATACTCACCACACATTCTTCCTCTAAGGACTGAACCTGGCCTACAAAACAGGGATGCCTTCTTGCTCTCTAATGATTTGGGATCAGCTACGATCATCTGTGATGACACGTGAAAACTGGACAGAGGCTGCTTGGCCAGTGTCCGCTTCAGTCGATTGGTCAGTTGTTCCAGAGTACGCAGGAGCCTTTTCTGATTGGCTACTTCCATTGAATCATTCCTTGACAGGGGCAAAGGAATGCTTGCTGGGAAAATGGGCAAAGATTAGAGGACTGAAAAGTACAATAAGATAAGGTATTGAGGTAAACAGTTAGCACTCCATTTTAAATAAAATGAAAAATAAGTACATAAGACAGTACATCATGTAATTCTACCTGTGATGTTAAAAAAGATCTGAATCTTTTGGTCTCGTGTGGGCCCTCTGATCTTTCTGTGCCTCTTGGATCGATGGTGGGCTTGTACACTACTGCCTTGGCTTCGGCTAGGGAGCTGTCTGGTGCCTGTTGCAAAGCCGGACTCAAAGTAGGCATAATCCTGTGAACCCTGGGGGCCCCAGCTGTTGCTCCAACCTCCTGGTGCTAACACATGTTAATCAGAATGAATTTTGGAAACAATGACATGAAGCTAGCTAAGGAAGAAGACAAATGTAGGTGCATCTGTGAGCAGAAAGCTAACCGATAGAAAATCCATTCTCATAGTCATAATTGTACTCCAGACAGTTTCCCTGGGACAGGACTTCCAGTTTGCAGGTGACGTCATCACTGCTGCAGAGGTTTGGGAGCTAGGGAGAAGTACAACAGCATGTGAACAAAACGACTTGAAAAAAACGAACAAAAACAAGTTGGACCCCCACAGCCACTCTCACACAGGATGCTTTACCAGGCTTTCCAGTTTAGTGTTAAACTCCCCAGCAAATGACTTGACCAGGTCCAGATCATCACAGCGTGATGCTTTGAACAGCATCTCAAATGGCTTAAATCCATTGTTTGCCACACGGTTCACTGCAAATCAAAAGAGGATTTCATGATTTTAGAGTACTGTGACACAGAGATGTATCTTCAAATTGTATTGATTATGCCTCCAATTTTATTTGATCAACTCTAATGTTCATAAGCATTTAAACCATGACATAATTGTCAATGTGTAAAACAACATAAACAATAAGAGCTTCTGTTCAGTTCGGATGAATGGAAATAATGGGGGAACCAGAGAGCTCATACCATGTTTTTTTCCAATTTGCTAAAAATTGTTAAAGCTAAAGCTAAAGGTTTACAATATAATCACGTTTATGTTTCTATTAGTTGTGGTGATTAAAGCCTTCTGTCTGAATTCATTAAAAGACTACTTCTGAACCAAATACCTGCTTACATCCTACATTAATTAATGCAGAACAGTCTTCGTCAACTATTGGAGTGATAAACAAAGTAATAACTTCCTTGCCTGAACAGTCCGGCCGGTCTGAGGAGGAGGGTGGCTCCCACACACCATTGTAGGCACAGAAATAACTGTGTACTGCATGCTGAGTAAGACTGTAGCCCTCCTTACAGTGAAGGGTACAGTTAACACCCTCCTCTTCTTCAGAACAGACAAAGTCCCCGTTCACTGGGACATACGGCTGTCCACAGGTTGTTCCTGAATAATGATTGATGATGAGATTATTTGAAAACAGCATGAGATACATCAAAGTATAAGAGAAAGAATGTCAACAGTTGAACATATATATCAAAATGAATACATTTTCATTTAGTGTCCCTTACCTTGTACAGTGATAGTAAGATTGCAAGTGCGGCTGTTTCCTGTAGAATCAGTAGCAATATACTGAACGAGAGTTTCTCCAACTGGAAACAGGGAGCCTGGACTGTGAGTACTGTTCACAGTTAAACGTGCACCTGTAGAAAAGACATTTTCCTTTTATTTTTGTCTGAAAAAAATACATATTTTAAATAGACATCCAAACAGGCTCTCTTAAAGTGAAGATCCTACAGAGGGCAGTCTTGGCTGCACAGTTTCCAGGACTATATGAGTCACTGTAAGTAAACCAGAGAAGTTATGTTAAACAACTGATACATTGACAGAGGCATGTCTGACCTTTGAAACAAAAAACCTTCTACTGTCTACTTTGCCCAGATGGAGAAAATAACTCACTGTATAAAGTGACATGACAGAGCTTTGACACATGGAGGCTTATACAGTATGTTGTGTACGTGTGACACTTGTGTGAGGGTTGATTGCACAAAAAAAGGGCTAGTCGGAAAACTGAGGAATCGATTTCTCATTTTACTTCAATTCAGCTCAATGTTAAATCTTGTAACAGTCGTAGCATCATTCCAGAGGGGCTAACACACGTCTGGCCTTCGGGAGTCTGGTGTCTACACTTATACACTGTTTATGTGTGTGTCTATCGAGGCAGTGCTATATATAGTACTGGCATCAGGGTGTGGGCCTGGAAAAACAAAACACTGACGTCGAACCACGCTGGGCTGACGTCGTGTGGCCCCAAAGCAGCCACAGAAGCCTGTTATTACAGTATGTGTGTAAGACAAGTGTAAGCATGTGTGTATTTAACAGGGGTGCACATCTCCAGACAGGTGGGGAACCAACGTGTCAGGACCTGATTGATATTTGAAATTGTTAACTTGCATTTTACTTTATTGCTTTAACAATGCCTTGAACATGTGTCAGAATGAATAAAAAATATATGAGTAGTGTAACTTATGTGCATGCAGGGCGCCAGAGCCAGTGAATTACATGGGACTGGTTATGTGCTACAATCTTAAGTAGTCTGGTTTGTTGTCTGTCACCACCACTGCTGTTTGGGTAAAGCTGGGAGTGCCAGGAGAAGCCGCCCAGCTCTTGTTATTTAGTCTACTTTTCAATGGCCTCGATACATGTCTATACAGAACTGGTCTGCATCAACAGGGCAGCATACCAGGGTGGCCGTATATTAGGAGAGACTAATCAGATCAAATAAAATCTTAACAAAGGCCAACACCTGTCTGTCACACCTTGTCACAAGGAGCATAAACAGAAAGAGGTGCAACAGATGAATGTGCTCTTAAGAGATGAAGACAGCTGTGTTTGAACAGATTTGAAAAAAAAAAAAAATTTCAACCTTGCCTTAAAAATACATTAATTGGGTAAATTAATGAAATAATTAAAATATAATTGGTTTCAGAGAGAGGATGGGACTAAGAGCCTTTACAGTAGCCCCAAACCTTTCAACTAATCAGCCCAGGGAAATCAGCCCAAAGGTCTTGTTGAAACATATTTTTTTCCCTTTACTGATTTTCAAATTCTTTGTCTGGAATCAAACAAAGATTATTAGACATAGCAGCACAAAGCCTTCTTTTAACACAACTTTCCAGTGCTTTCATGGAAAAGATCCTGTCAACTAACGTCAGTGGAAGTAGGCAGGGCAGACTGGAAGAGATACGCAAAAAAGATCAAACTCATCTAATGAGCTGCCATGTGACATACCTGAATTGTCGGAAAACTGTGGCACTTCCCAAATGACTGCTGTCTCGGTGTCTGAGGCTTGAACTGGGGGTGGCGACCTGCACCGATCAATCACTGGGGGCTCCGTATCTAGAAAGAAACTAGAGCTTGTTCATTTCCAAATTAATGTCAAATGAGAAACACACATTGGTACGTTAAAAGTCTTTTACCATTTCAAAAAGTATGTATACGTGTTTTAGTGAAACCTCAACCTGACAGACAGTACAAGATTCATTGGAAGCAGAGCAGTACACAGTTATTTTACTTTTCTGGATGCAGCAGCACAGTGTCAGAGGGCACTAGTTAAACACATGTCTCCAATAAAAAACCTCAACGTTCCACCATCATAATAACATATGGAAATGTTCACAGCTACCATGCTTGAGGTTTTTCCCCCCGACTGCTATGATTATTGAGTGGCTGACATGGGACACCCCTGTTTTTCGCTCTCTACTGTAACCCTGTTTGGCACCTGCTAAACGAGGGCTGCCTGCTTCACTGGTAAGTACGTCTACTAGAGTTCAGAGGGACAAAAAATGTTGAAATATGGTGGCAAGACATTTTCTTACATACAAAGCACAATGTATCTGTGGTTTAAAACTCTATACATTTATACACAGTTTGAAATCTTTTGGTCTAAAACACTCAATTCCTATAATAAGTGAGCTCACCAACGACGGTAATGGTAAAGGAGCAGTTAGCTTGATTTCCAGAGCGATCAGTAGCAATATATGTAATTGCCTCTTTTCCAATTGGAAGCAGTTGGGGAGGAGTGTACACAGGCTTCACTTGTACAGCCACCTAGATGAGAGATCGAGTTATTGAAAAGTGACTCCCTGACTTATTAATCACCAAATTAATTGGTTATAAATGAGTTATAAACCTCCTCTTTGGAGTTGTCTATTGCAGTAGGCACATTCCAGCTGACATTGGCAGTGCCGCGACGCTCATCTGTCCCAGCAACAATGTCATCTGGGCACTGGACCCACGGTGGCTCTGAGTCTGAAGAGATAAAGCAGGAAAAACATTTAAAGGAACAATGAAACCACTGTGGATTACTAATGCAATTATAGCATTTACAGATATTTACTTCACTACATGCTTAACAAATCATCTTGTTATCATATTGTTACTGTCGACTGGAAAAGTGTGCGATGATCTCATCTGACCTCGTTAATCAAAATGTATCACATAATCGTCGTTATTAAATCAAGAGGGAGTGCATCTCCGTCACAGTTTCAACAAAGGCAGACATTCATAAAATTAGTTTAGCTTTAGGAGTGATTTTTATCTCCCTTCGACAGGCATCAGGTTACAATTATTAAAAAAAGCAATTACACATGTTTATGCTATCGCAAAAAAGTTTTATTTACACAGGAGGTCGTCTTACTCAAAGAGAGATTTTATCTGAAAATCTTAGGGACATTGTGTTTTTAGAGGGCTATAGTAAGTGTTTCCTGTAATCCCATGAAATAGTTTTATAATATAAAAAGTCTTTGTCAGTCAGTTTTAAGTCAAGATTAAATCTACTGTACATTGACCTTACAGGGTGACACTGATTTAAATCCTGGGGTACTTTACACCAGGGCTTATTAAAACAAGTGATGTACTTTCGTATGTTCGTATGTTGGGTATGGTGTAAGGCACCATCCACTTCAGGCTCTAATGTTATACAAACATATTTAAAGACACTGTGTACATTTATACAACTCTCCAAAACAATTTGGAGGTAAATGTATCTGCAAACACATCTGCAAACTGTCATGTGCCTGTATTTCATTGTTGTCATCCCATGTTTACAGAGGAAGGATGTTTTTGGGTGGGTATTCCCTAAGCCAATTACAACTTGCAGAGAAAAGAAAAATACAGCAAATCTAAATAACCTGTTACAAAAAAATGTTGTTAACCTAGAAATAGACTGCGTTAGAGATGAGAATAGCCTTATTCTGGAAATCCTGCATATCAGGCCTTTAACTTTCCACGTCATCAATGTGAGCTGAGAGGAGAAATAAAGCACAAGTTAAGTTGGTAAATGTCAACTAGGCTGAAATAGTCCTATGGCCCTGGGGAGCTATGTGCTAACTGGTCTCATAAGGCAGAGAGGCCTCTTGGTTATTGCTGGTGGTTATTGTATCGAACCTGGAGAAAACCTCTAGGTCTCTTTGAGCCATCATTGCTGTTGGGTCTGTTACCAGTATCTGATACACACTAGGCTTTTGTGGCATCCACTTCAAAGGCTAAAAGCAATCAGACAAAATACTTTTCTTTGCTATTCTGCTACATGATAAACCACCTTAAGAAACCTTGTAATCTCTTATACTAAATCTACTTGCCCTTGTTCTTTATCTTCTTCTTTACCTTGTTGTTTATCCCCTTCTCTTATCCTCTTCTCTTCATTAGTAAAAGTTTATTGAAATGAGGACACTGATGACATCCATGGAAAGGCAGACAGAGCCATGCAGCCCCACCTGTCTCACCACTCAGGCATCTGGGGCCTGCATGTCATTATAATATACTCTGGAGACTAGGCAGAATGAGGAGTGGGGAAATCAGTCATAGTGTGGTTTGAGTTAGAGTCAAACAACCTGCTTCTAATCGGGTTATCGGCTTTAACAGAGTTGTAAAGAGCAGAAGGAATGGAAAATAAAGACAAAAAAAGTTTTCCAAAGTTCCTCCTGTGTTTCGCTCTTTCTTACATTTTTTCTGCATGTTGGTCTTTGGTAGTGTTTTTCTATATACTAATCTTTACAACAATACCTGTGCAGTGGGCTTTATGGACGTTAGCGCTCCAGTTCCCCGAGCTCAGACACACTGCCCTCCTGTTTCCTTGAAGGCTGTAACCTTGACGACAAGTGAGTAGACAAACAGCACCTGGCAACACAGCCCTTTTACCACAGGCAGGGGGCGAGAGCAAGATGTTCTTCAAGTTGACAATCGGGGGACAGCGCACCTCTGAGACAAGATTAAGAGACAAGAAGAGAGCACAACTTAATACTGCAGAGTAGTTAAATAGTTAAGATCAGACTTCTTCAAATGAAAAAATATCAAATACAATTTTCAGATATGGTGGGTCTAACAATTCCCCAAACCTTTTGAAGCTTATCAGCATATTTCCCTATTGTGATAAAGTCTTACTTTTAGCAGGCTATAATAAATCTAAATAATAAATCTATTTCCAGAGCAAATACAAGAAACATTGGCCTGTGCAAACCATAATGATACCGCAGGACTAAACACAATACAACAAACATAGATATTTCAGATGCAGATCTTTCTCATTCTGTTCTATTTTAACTTTTGCGTTTTTGCATTTTGGCTGCAGAGGCAACCAAGAGAACACTCACTGAGAGGCATATTTAACATGGGAGATTTCAATCCGATAAAGACATATCACTGCATCCTCTTGGGAAAGCCAAGCTGATCCCGTTTCACCACAATGCAAACAAACAGAGTAACAAACCACTGAGCTCAAACGACAGCACACAGAGACCTGTACTTGTGTTGAAGAGGCAACGACAGACTGCGGGGAAATGCTGAAACGTTCAAACAAACACTGTGTAATACACGTCAAAGCAGAAGAGGGAAGAGATGGTAGTTATCGATAAACAGAGATTCCAGTCTTATAAATAGAGCGGAGAGCTGGTTGGCTGGAAGTGACTTTGCCAAAGCAGTGAAGCTGGAGGTTTGCAGCTAAACACTGCCCTTTCTGTGTGTTTTGTGACCTGGGTGCTCTCTGCGGTGGGCATGAATGGGTGCCTTTTAACTAAACTATCAGTTTTGCAGTGTGTATTTGCTTGTGTATCTGTCACTTTGCTATGGGAAAGCAGATGTATCTATCTCAGCACAAATACAGGCTGTATGTTTACCCACATGTGTGAGAGTAAGCCTTTATGTGTGTGCAAAACCACGCTGTTAGATGTGTGCATGTAAAGGGTCATCTGTTTGAAGCACTGCCAAATGTTTTTACACGATTTAGTTGAATAATTAGAATACAATTTTACAAATAACTTATTTGTACAAGAAAGATGAAAGACAGCATATGTTTAGTCAAATTGACAGTGATGTGATGGTCATGTATCATACTTCCATCTGATGTAGTCAAGTGCAGTTATTAAAAATAGTCAGCACTTCATATGATGTGCTTATATAAGGTAAGGTAGGCTTACCCACACACCGAGGCTGAGGTCCACTCCACTGTGAGCTGGCCTGGCATGTGAGACTGGACTCTCCCTCCAGCCTGTAGCCTCGATCACATCCCACCTGACACTCTGCCCTGTAGGAGGCGCCACCTTCAGTGCACCTCAGGGAGCCGTGTTGAGGTCGGGACAGGGGTGGACAAGAGCGGACTGTAGTTGGGGAGAAGAATCCATTGAGAAACACCTTTGTATTTACTTTAAATATAAATATAGACTATTAAAAGCATAACAAAGGGGTAAAATCTAATTATGTTCGCAATAAGATTATGAAAATATAATATCAAAGTGTCTATAATGGTTGATTTGTAAGTTACTTAACTGTGGCTGACATAAATAAACACAACTACACTGTACATAAATCACAAGAGTAGAAGGGGAAAAATCTGTTTAGGTAATTACAAGGAATTATATCATTCTCAACTACAACTTGGCTTGTCATTTGACCTAAAACCTGAAAGTCCCCTTCAAATAAAAGAAAATATTGTTGTGGTGTGTCTTCTCTGAATTATGCTCAGGTCTAGAAAAGGCTTAGTAGTGTGTTATTTCTCATCACCAATCATAGACAGACAGGCGGTTAAGGGAGACCCCCTCCCTCAGGGCTGAACTAACTGGGAGGTCCTTCCAGGCCAAGCCTAGACTTAGTGAACACATACCAGCAGACAGATTTGAAAATATATACCAAAGCCACATACTATAAATCTCCAGCATCCCGTGCATGTTCAAGGCCTTGGTATTTCAATGAGTCACTCTGTGACATTTAAGCATACATTTTCCCTATTTATCTCCACACCTCTCAACTCCCTCTTACTGTCTCGTGCTTTCCAAATGTTATTTCACTCTGACCTTCTCATCAGCTTCTCTCTCACTCTTCTCTCTTTAAAGGGATTCTTCCTTTCAGCATCTGGCCTGGCATTAAACATAAGACTCCCAGAAAATGTTGACTTCTCCCTCAGTCTAAACACAAATGATCTTCACACACACTTGGAGAGCTGGAGACCAGAAGAGAACTGGTGCAATAGATCACTGTATTTTTGTACAGACATCAGAGCAGAGATGTCAGCCTTTGAGATATGAACTTTGATAGAAGTCCCAGTTTAATGAGAGATTATACAACATATGATGAGAATAAATCTCCTGGGATCAATAAGTGAAGTCAATGTGTCACTAAGACAGGACTATTGACTCCTCTTGTAAAATATTTATATTGGCAACTACTAAACCAGAACATTTTTCCTTATGGTTCTTTCAAACGTGTCTTACTCCAGTGTCATAATTTGGGTCCTTACCGAGGCAGGTGGCAGGTGTCCCGGACCAGGAGCCGTCAGCCTGGCACAGTCTGATACTGGTTCCCTGGAGGTCATAACCCTGCTGACACCGAACACCGCAGGCTGCATCGTAGTTATTGTTACACACATTCTGGATGAAGAAACCATTTTCAGGTGGGTATAGTGGTGGACAGTAAACCGCTGATAAAGGATGGAAAAGGAGAGGGCATTTAAAAAAAGAATATTGTATACCAGTTTAAAAAAAACTTGAATGTGAACAAAATGGTAAGAGAGACCAATTGCAAAGGGACCATCTTATTTTTGTCTACCTGCGAACCATATTGTTTGGTTTATTAGTCACATACAATAATAAAAGAACAGTGTTATGGCTAAAACTTCCAAAGACAGACAGTGGCTGGTCTTACGTTGGCAGGTCATGCCCGCTGGCTGAAAGCCCGGTTTGCAGACACAGTCGCTGAGAGAAGTGCTTCCAGGCTGGGAAGTGTGTTGCGGGTCAGGGCATGAAAGGCAAGAGCTAAGGCCGCCTGGGGTTCCCTCTGGTTTATATGTGCCAGGTGGACATGCTGACAAAGAGAGAGGGAAAAATTAGACAAGAGACAAGAGAGTTACCAAATGTGTTGAATGTATGTCCTCTAACAGATAGGACAAAGCTATGTGACAAACCTAGTTCGGTACAAAAGTGTAGTAGTATGAATTATGCACCAAACAAGAACGTAACCATTTAATTGTGTTCTTTCATGGAAAAATGAAAGCACACATGGTTGGTATTAGAGATTTGATCACATGCTGCTCCAGTGAAATTGAAATAGCATGGAAGGTCATTGTCCTCAGAAACACACTCATCAGAGTGGAATCATATTTGTATATTTTTTTCTATTACATTTACTTAAGATGCTTTGAGATCGCAATGCCAAATAAAGTATATTAAATTAACTGCAGGATTTAAATTATTCCCAAACAGGCAATTTACTGATAATGCACCTAAGTCACTGAGTATTGGGTGTTTAATTTATATTTACAGGAAGGAAATTAGTTTTCACTTAGATTGTTTTTGTAACTGCAATGGAAACACAATTATTTAAACTTCGAACAGAGCTTTTCATAAGACACAGTAAATCAGGCTACAGCTTTTCTTTTAAGTACTTCTTGGTCAGATGAAATCTTTGAGTCTCTAAATCTAAACCAAATGTTTCTAATATAAATCTATGTATAAACTTAGGCCTACACATTTCATCATTTGAGCTGAGGTTGATGTCAATATAAATATTACATTAGACGGGACATGTATGAAACCCATGGGATCCATTTACTTACATTTGCTTTTTATTTAAAAAATTAAATTTAGGGGATTTCATGTAAGAAAAAAGAGAACACTTTTGAAATCAGGTTTTACTGGAGATGCAGGTGTGACAGAGCAGCCAAAGTACTAATATTTTCACAAGTCGTTTATGTTCGTCTGATCCAGACACAGGGTGTGAATTTCCATTTAGGAGCCAATGCCAAGTAATGTACTTACTGACCCGCTTCAAACATCCAGACCTGCACATTTTACCTGTATTATTATATGTGAGGCTGTTAGCTCTTCATGAGCAGTTTTACAGTTTTGTTTAAATGGTCAATACTAACATGAAGTCCCCAAGAACAGAAGATTTTCATATCTGGCAGGTTGTGTTGAATGGGAGGTAGAGGAGTAAACAGGAGATTATTATTACATGAGCACTGGACTGAAGATCAAGAAAAACATATGGAACCATTTCAAAATATATCACTGCTGTTGACTGTGGCCAAAACACCGACCCCATACTGAAACTAATGGTCTGTATGACGCAGCGGCCAAAAGTGAAGGTCTGAGTCCATCTAGTTGCTGTGGAGTTTACTCTACTGCAGTGTACCCTTCATTTAGGGAAGGAAGTGTACCGCCAGCAAGCCAGATGACCATAAAACAGAAAGAGCCTGCTGTGTCTGGACTGGAAATGACCATATGGAGCGGCAGCAGCTGCTCAAAGAGAACTACTGTACACTAATGATCTGAGGAAAGTCTACACCCGGCTCCAATGATCTGGAACTATTTATTTAAAGTTAAAGCAATATTTGTTTAATTCTAATCACTAATAATCATTTTAAAGTAGACATGATAGTGTTTTCAACATTAGTAAAGAAAAGACAGCTCAGTATGTCAGCCAAAGAAGGCCGTTTATGATTCACCTGTAAATTATTTTACTAAACAACAAACCAAATGCAGGTTGGATTGTGACTTTTGTCAGAATATGAACAGCCAGGAGTGTGTGGCCCTGAAGACGAAGTTTTCATCACATGAGAATCTCTCGTCTCAGGGGTAAGGCTGCGTTTGATTAGTTAAGGCCCAAAACAGACCGGGACAGTCGGAAACGATGAAAGAGGGTCTACAGGGAACAGGAACATCTGCTTTCACAGCCCCAATGACAAACAGAGAGAGAGACATACGGTTTATCTGTGAGCCACACATTCTGCGTCATCTCACATGTTCTACATATTACTATACATCACACACTCACTCCCATGTGTGTTTTGGACCATGCAAGATATTTATTTTAAAGACTGTTCTGCCCAAAGCCTATAAAAACAAATAAGTTGTAAAATTATATTCAAAAGTCAACCTGAAGTAAAACACGGGGTGGAACTTTATTGGAGTGTTATACAATCAGCTTCCTTGAAAATCCATCTTATATGTTTAGTGTAGGATTAAGTTTAGTTGTTATAAACAATATTAAAGCTAATTGTTGCATTGCTTCTAGTTTAATCATATCGTTACTATAAGCAAAGAGGATTTAGCTAATAGTGACTGTTCATCTGGAAGCTCCATACATGTATTTATATCCTACCTTGACCCCATTCTGTCTGTTGTCTTCAAACAAAGAAGAAAAAGTGGCCTGGACTAATTTGCTAAATCTGGTCAAAGGCCTGGTCACTTGTGGTTTGTAGGTCTTCCCACATGAAATCTTAATTAAGTTGTTAAGTTAGGCCTTAAATTCTAGGGTATATACTTGGGAAAACAAAGTTAACATGCAAAGAAAATTTCCACTCATAACTGGGACAATCCCATGCACACTTGAGGTGCATAAACAGACAGAAATAGCCAATTAAAATGTATAGGCTAACCCACATGTGTCATATACAAGGCCCTGACAGAAAGGGTCTGAAGCAGGAATGTTTTATTTCATTAAGCACAGTCTGTATATACATTTAGTCTGAGAGAGCCTGTATGCATCACAGGTTGAGTTCATCTGGACCACCAGGGTTACTTACAATAGACATTGGACAAATATGGGACACAAGGACAATAGGCATGTACTGTGTCAAAATCCAGCTTTAAAAGCATATAGTTAGTAACTGCCAAGAAACTGCATATGTAGGGCTTAATGTCTATGTGTTCTTTCAATGTATTACAAAAGGCACCTAATAAACACACCCAACGAGGTACATGGTGAATTGCCTACATTTATGAAGTAGAGACAAGTTTCAAGTAGAAACAAGTTGCAAGACCAAATAACCTTCCTCCTGAACTCCCTGAGTGTGGAACTTTGATTCCTCCAGGTCACATAAATGCACTATTCCAGCTCTGTATTGTAAACTGGGAAGCTTACGAATTCATCCCAAAGACAGCTGACATCTGGTTTGGTGTCTGCACCTCCTCGTTATAAAAATAGACGACGGAAACAAAGATGTGTAGCGCGTTGGAGTGGTGCAAAAATGAGGGTCACAGTGATTTTCCATTGTGAAAACATAGGTCATCTCAAGCAGAAACTGTTTGGGAATCCCATCTTTGTGGAATGTCAGGGGGCTCTAAATCACATTGCCAGAGTCTCGTTTAAATGTGCTCTTCTCTCCAGCTGGACAGTGAAGGGGAAAGGGAAGAGGATGTCCACCTACGCAGGCTCCGTCTTGGGGGGGTAGGCCTCTGCAGACCCCTGCCCCAAACTATGTCAGCCAATACGATGCAAAGGAGTCTATAGAGACGAAATAGTAACAGCTTAGTGCTTGTTACTTTGCTAATAATTCAATACTGTTTCCAAGGGCAGGGGAAAATGATATACTAGGTACCTCTTATGGATTGCAGCGGACAGGAACAATGTGCCTCTCCGTCATTATTAATTCTGAGGGGAAAGAAACTGCCAAACAACTGTACAAACATGGGGTCTCCCCAGTTTGGTGAGCCTGGGAAATGGTCATGGAAATGTAGACCGCAATGTGATCTCAGCACACTTGGGATGACTTAAAACGATGCTCTGAGTGTGAACACTGATATATATTGAAGGCTATGTTGTGTTATGTAACATTTGTATAAATATATATCTTGTGGGTTACTGGTCTTTGGATTTTAAGCTGAAGAGAAAAGTAACAGCGGCTACTATTTCTCTCAAAGACAAACATATGCCTAACTTCCTTTTTTTCATCTTTAGCCTTTGACCTTTGACATGGCATGTGTCCCACTTCATTATCTCCATCCAACTGAAGAGATTTCAGTCAACAGACCCTCATACACTGACACACACAAAGAAAGTAATGGGACCAAGTGAAAAAAGGGGGAGAAGAAAGATCACTGAAATCCTGAAAAAAAAACTTTTAGGGTCAGGGAAAGTGACTATTATTTTTCCTAAGTGGAATATTTTACAATTCCTGTTAATCTTAGATTGTTATAAACAGGTTCCACCAAAAATTATTCATGAAGCAGAACTGTTCAGGCCAAGGTGGTAGATCTGTTGTGGTAGAAATCTAATCAATGTATATTTTCCAACATAGACCCATACATTTCAAACAAGACATAAAAAACTTAGCCCCACCTTGAGAAGGATGAAATGCTAATGAAAAGAGGACATCATAGAAATCAATCGATGACTGAAGAAAAACCAACAACAGAATAAGTCTCCTTTGAGTTCTAGTAGCTGTTTATGTAGCTGCTTGTTTTTCATGCTCTCCTGCTGAGTTGGGTCTTATTAGAACCAGTTTACAGCCTGTCCTACATCAGCCCTTCGTCTACGTCTGTTTTTATACACACACACACACACACACACACACACACACACACACACACACACACTCACGTATACATTAGCCTTAGTTTATAGCACAAGTCATGTCTGCTTTACAGCATCCCTGACCTACAAACCCGGCAGCAGTAGTCATCAATTAACCCTTTTTACAGACCTATATGTGTCATTTAATAGGGGGAGGGGCTGGATGTGGCATGGAACTGAAATTTTAAGACCATGTATACAATCTACACCAAATCCAAAAACATCAAAGAGAAAATAACATGAAAAGGTGTTTTGAAAAGCTAACCTAAGCCTTTGGTCCTGTCTGAGATTACTGCTGCCACTTGTCTCCACTGAAATCAAGACAACAAAATATTGTTAACATGAACCAATTTATGCAGCACAGCTTGGTTGCAGAGGCAGAATTCTCGCCCTCAGATATATGTTTCAACGCTATCTTATGTCTGTGTCCCCAGTCCATCCGAAAGCAAATGCGTCCAAAGAAGAACAAAGTTAGTGGTGACACCGCATTAACAGAGTCCAGAGCCCCTGTCATTCGCACAGGCCACAGAAGAGGCTGATAAGACCAAATGTGTGACAGGACAAAAACATGTTACACTCCAGCACCACTTCTCATTCCACTGCTACAATTCCTTTGGTAATCCTTCATGACACGCTAAAAGACTGAATGACTGAAGTCTTACTAAATTACATTTCACACATCCAGATAACACCATTAAGCTACTGTGCCGTGTATATACTTTAGACAGACTCATGCTGGCCTAGATGCTCTGAGAATGCTTCACATCTGGCTTTCAAACTTAGGAGTTAGGAATACTTCCGTTCTTTACTTCAATTACTGTACAATGAAAGAAACAAAAATGTTCTGGCCATTGAGAGTAAACCTAACTACACAGGAAAAGAGTTCATTGACAGCCTCTATCTATTTGAATTCCAGACGTGTTTTGTGGAAGAGGCTGTTTGACTTGGCTGTTGATGTACACTGCTGTACACTGCAGGCATTTGAATAGCATTACTACCAGAACCATTGGCCAATGAAAATAACAATCCACTGATGGGACCTAGGATTGGTCATAATAAATTCACATGTGTCAGAAACTGTTAAAAGTAAGAAAACAAAGAACAAACGTTCTCATAATTTAAGTCTAGACCACAAACCCACCTGAAGTCACACTGCAACTTTCCTGCCACTCAAATGCACTTGTGAGGCAAACACAGTAACCATAATTCATACAACACCTTAAGTTCAGCCAAGCGTACTAGGGTTAAAGCAACAGCTAATATTAAAGAGAGCCTCTGAATCATTCTGAGGACTTTGTTGGCATTTTGCATAGTTACTCACCACAATCCTAATTGGTTTTGGAGCCAGCATTACATCAAAAGTCCCTCTTAAGTTATTAGGAAATAAAGCCCTTAATAAAAGTAGTGTTAAGAAACATACATGAGGTATTTCACACCATGTTACAAAAGAATGGTGTACAAGGTTGTAGTGAATACTGCCAATAAGTAAGAAACCTGCCTGAGTCTCAGACAAGGCCCACATTAAAATGTTCACAACAAAAAGGCCAATCTCTCCCATGAGGCTGTTGTGGGAGAAAAAGAGGCAGACACAGGAAGCAGTTCCCAGATGCGGTTTCTGCGCCTCGCTGTATCCTTCCTTCTTCAAGTTGCCGGAGCCAACTCTGCAGTCTGCTTTCTGCCATTAATTAAACTATTAAACAGATTAATAAGCATAGTGGGGCTCCGGTCTCAACAACATCTGAGGGAAATTAAGAAGGCGTGCTTTTGGCACGACCCTAATACCCTTTCCTTTGGCTCCCCTAAAAATCCTCCTCCTTGTGTTGATTTAAATTGTTTAATCTCTATCTATAGTTTAAAAGGATTTCTTTTTTCTATGGTTCTTATCTAGGATTAAAAACACATTGGCAAAAAGGAAACCCAGAAGGCAAGTAAAGGCAGCATTACAACTCATTGTTTCTCATTAGGAGTAGATTGTTATCTAGACTTTTATTGTGATTGTTGCCGCTTTAGCAGCAGCATTGATGTTCTACATGCATACCACCCAACCTGCAGACGCGGCACCCAAAGTAAACTGTCTAAATAAGTGAGGTATAACACAGCAGTTACACAAACACACATCTGTTAGCCACTCTTCCTCCCTCCAACAATCACACATACTGCTGGGCTCCTCATTTTAGTTAACATAATATAACAATCAGGCCTCGACTTCACGTTCACATGGCAGAGACCACCTGCATTAAATCCCAGTATTACTCTGTGCAAGTCTTTCGCATTACTAGCTTGAATTTAAGCAGCATTTCCAACATTCACAGTGCATTGACCAAAGCAATATAAAAATATAAGAACATCCGGATTTCCTGAAGCTGTGAGGAGAGCTTTTTCTGGAAGGGGTAGTGCTCTCAAAACTCTCAAAATCCAGAAGTCATTCTTGCCGTCCCTCTAGATCAGCAGCATTTATCCATGAACTTTAGTGCTTGTATATATTTTGTATTCAATGAGCACAGATTTGATTCTAAGAGGACCAGTCCTACCTGTGCATTCGTGCTGCAGGCCCTTGCCGTAATATCCTTTCTCGCAGATGCAGTCGTACTGACCAGAGTGTGTGCCACACTTGCAGCTGGCCATCAGGTCGCAGCAGTCTTTGCCCGCTTCACAAAGAGAAGAGCATCGTGACAAGTCCTCCTGAATGTAGCTGCCTGTGGTCTGTGGGAGGTCTGTGGACAGAAAAAAATCAGACATGTTTAAAATACACATACAGGCAAAAGCATATCTCAATGTATATGATTACTGCCATTATGGGCTTATAGACCTCTGGTAATATTGCTACATAAATATTACATCGAAATAACCATGGCAAAACATTGAAAAACAAGTGAAAATTAAACACCAGTGGTCTTTGAAGTGTTATTTATTGTCAGATGTTAGAGCTGAAGTCATTTAGAACTGTGACAGTCTCTCTACTAATGATTAATTCAGATAAATTTACCAACATATAAGAGATAATCCTACAAGCAATATATATGACTGATGGTGCGTGTACTGTGTGTCATTCACCTCAAGACTATCTACTGCTTGGTCTTTCACACAGGGTTACAAAGCAAGAAAATCTGCACGATTTACAACACTTTTTTACACTAAACACGGCAAGTTTTATAATAAAATTTTAAACTTTTAAAACTATGACAGAAGAAGAAGAAGAAGACAGAAACTCCCCTCTAAGTGCGGGAAAAGACCTTCTCTATCAAAGTCAAGCAGTTGGCAGAACATAACAGAAAAGACCATGTGAAATGAGTATTGTCAAGATCAATTTAAAATATTGTGTGTTTCCCTTTGAGCAAACAACGAACTTTGAACAAGGTCAGAACCTTTGCTTAAGAAATATTACTGCAGGGCAAAATATGATCATAGAAGCTCTAAAGCTTCAAAGTGTTGCCATTAAGTTTAAGCTTAAATCTACAAAAACAGACTTTAGTGTAACTTTGTCTGGGGATGGCGATATAATGCAAAGTCAGTACCTTTAATTTGTCTCAAAATAGATGTATAATATTTGCAGAAGAGTTTATCTCCACCATCCTTCTCACTGTACCTTCATGCAGAGCGTGACGGGCCAGGGCCTCAAACTCTGCAAAGTTGTGGACAAAGTAACAGTGCTGGTCTTTTGGGTTTGAGGCCATGTCGTGGAGCTCCTTTATGTTGCCCTGCCAAATTCCCAAAGTGAAGATCTCAACGCCCCGTTCCCGTAGCGCTGCTGCCACTGGCCGAGGGTCACCACCATTGGAGTAGCCATCGGTGATTAAGAATATTGCCTTGGTGGCATTAGCACGAGAGTGGCGAAGGATTTGCTGTATGGAGAGAGAGAGATAAAAAGTTATAAATTAGATGAAAAGTTCATACGGTCATTGACTAATTCATTGATTGGAAAACAATTACCAGCAACACGCTAAAATGCTAAAGGTTAAGCAATAATCTTTAAAATACACACATCCCACTCACTGCTGTGCCTGCCAATACCCTCCCAACATACGTATTTCCAGGTTTGGTGACATGACTAAATTGAACAACGAACAACGTCACAGAAGACCACTAAAAACAGCCCTCAATTCTAGGGTTCCTCAAAACCCTACATCAGCACGACAGGGAACGAGGGCAGGATGGTGAGGAGAAAGCTCTACAATTGTAATTATTTTTTCTTCAGACTATGCAGCTGCTCGCCAGAGGCCTGAAACCACTCAAGAATACTGGGCAACACAAACCAGGCTGCTGAGTCCACCCCAGAGACCAGCTACAGTTCCCAAACTAACTTTAGCCATCGTTTACAATCCACCACATACAATTAGACAAAACATTAAAGTCACAGAAACATGTCTTTATTTTCTTGAGAGTAAAACAACCTAAACATCTGCTTGCTTTTCTGTGAAGGACAATTTGACGTTTGACGTTTCCTGGAATGCCATTTTAAAGTGAAATACAAATAGATCCTAGTTAACAATAAATGGACTTTAAGAAATAAATTACAGTAAAAGCAGCCAAAAGGAAGTCAGGAGTACAAATATCTATTCATTCAAGTAAAAGCCAGACAAGTCCTTGAAAAAAAATGATGGCGGGGAAGAACTAGATGTGCATTAAGAGGCTGTGGAAGATTTTTCTGTATTTAGAGTCCAAAATGAACATAATAGTTAGACATGACTCAGTGTTAAGTACAAGAGGTAAAAGAAGAACAGACATTCTAGGGTGTGACCAGAGAGCTAGAGATACAAAGCAAGAAAGAAAACCCTGACTTTTATTGTCTAATTGGCCATACTTCAAGCAGCTCTGGCAGCAGTGGGTAATTACAGAGGCTGTGGAGCGAGAAAGCAAAAGAGGATGAGGCAGAATAGCTCTGATGCTAAAGCTGCATGCTGCCTGCTTCTTCAGTTGGAAAGGTACTCTACAGCCATTCCCAGTTGTCAATGCGGCCCATCAGTCTGTAGAGTGAAGCAGAAAAAGAGTCTCCCTACGTCTACACGGGCCTGCCACCTGTCAGTACATCTATGTCTCTGTCAAACATAAACCGTAGAAATTAAAGAAAACAAACCCATCGATCATAAAGGAAGGAGAAATTTCAAGCTAAGGTGAGGCCGAACCGTCTCTTAAACCATAATTCCTCAATTATGACAATTTTCCAAATATGATAAATAGTCTTCATTACAAGTTTATATAATTTACCTCACTGTCTTTGAGTCTAGTCATGGTTTCGGTCTATAGGGCATTTACAGCCATGTAGAATCAAAACGTCTTTTATTGAGTACACAAAATAGTACTGTGCCTCAGTGGTTTTGAGGGATTTGGTGGTCTTAGTGACAGTGAAGATGTCACCAAACAGAGAACATACATCCCACTAATTATACCCTCCCAAATAACCTCTACGTATTTATTAACGTAAAGGTAACCACATAAGCCACACTGTGGTAAGGGGCTGTCCTTTACAGTAACTTTTAAAATGCACAATATTATCCAAAGCAATATGTCTGCTCTACTCAATGTAATAATTTCCCAGAAGAGAAAAGATTACCTGCATGAAAAATGTACCTTTGTCTTCATTTAAGGTTATTTTAAACCAGTAGGAAGCATTTACTGTCAGTGATGTTATCAATAAAATGAATAAGACCTGAGGGGAGAAGCCAAACTATAACACAAGACTTGACTTGCCACTTAGACTTGACTGGCTGCACTTACTAAAATCTCTACTAAAAATTCTAAATTATAGTTAATCAAGAATCAGATCTAAGAGTTTAAAACAATATTCTAACAACTAAGTAAAGTTTTGTTTAGCTATTGCTTAGCTTTATTTATACAGCAATACTGTTGTTTCTGAGTCTCAGTAACTTGGCTTTCCCCAAACAGATGCTTGTCTGATTAAAACTTCAAAAGCTTGCACCTCATTGCATTTGGCAGAAGAGATGGGGAACCTTTCCACACCTTGAGGGAGTAAAGATGTTTCCAAGGCAGGCCAGCTGTTAATCAGAGGGTTATTTATATATGCATGGCAGCTATGCTGAATGCTAATGAGCCTTCCCACAGCCCCTTTACCAGTATATGACAGGCCTAATGGTGCTGCTTCTGATTTACTTTAGTTCTCGCTAGTTTTTTCATAGCACCCACAGGGAACACAGACACATTATTCCTGGATATCGTCTGACAGAAAAACAATAGCAGAAGTAGATTTGCAAACATTCCTCAGTGAACAAAAAATACAACCCAACTGCATCCGTTTGGAAACCTCTGTCCCCTTTGGTCGGAAGTGTAAGTGCTTGTTTGGACACGCTATCTGCTTTTGGCTTGAGTGGTAAAAATAATACAAAAAACTCTTTGGGGGCTGAACAGAACAAGAAACAGACATGAAAATAAACAAAAAAAATAGACCCAACGCAAGGTTATTGAGCAACTACTCTGACAAGCTACAGAATACGTTCCATATAATGCATTGTGCATGTCATCCTCCCAGTCTCGGTGCACTTCAGTCTATTCAAATATAGCCATAAATATAAATTCAATAATTGTTTCTTCCAGGAGCTTTTATTATTACTTACAATAATTCGCTTATAAAAATATCACAACTATTTCAGATGTCTCCCACGCTGAGGGCATGAGTGGGTGTCAGAGGTACTGGAGGCGTTAAAGAAGAGTGCGGACATTCTGCTAGCTGCCAGACACGGTACACTGGTTGGCTGTGTGTGTGTTAGCTTGATGGTTTCTGTCACAACACCATTTATCAAACGCAGCAGTGCAACCAGAGTCAATTAGAGAAGGAATAAATGGTGAGAGAAGCTATTTTCACAATGCAGTGAAGAAGGCTTTTGTTTTGTATTATCGGGAATGGACTGCTAAAAGAAATTGACTGGTAATGTTCAAGACAACCACATATGAATATGTATCTTTATATCTTGTTTTTATAGTGGCTAAAGGCTAATTCTGCTCCTGAGACAATACTATAAACTGTTTTGGTTTCACTTCTGGGAAATTAGGAGTGGGAAAGATAGTTGAGAAAGAAGGAAGAATAGCGAGCAATTGCTAAAGATCATTTTGAGGTCAAACTGACTTGGACTTGAGTCAGTATTTTGGCTTATTTATATTACATTTTTGCAGCTTGAAGCTCCAACGTTTACCTGAACTCATTTGTTTCGTTTTGTGGGCAGTGACATTTTGAAAGCAATCCAAATACAACATTCAATTCAGTTCTCAAGGTTTACATAATAAATCACAAATTACGGCTATGTTATGCTTATTGGCTTACTCAATTTATCATGCATTTTTCTGTTATATATTTGTTTTTAATCAGATAAGTGGACCATGCGCTTAGTTATAGGACTTAATAAAGCCCTTTGTTCATGTTTTAAGAGAAAATATTTGATTTAGTCAATGTTTAAATCCTATAATAGCATCCTATAGGTTTATTGAAAAAGCAGTAGAGTCATTTTCACTTAAGGGATACCTCCTAGCTGGCATTTTACTATTTGTACAGGAGGGTACTTGTCCTTTTATAACCAAGATACACAAATTTTACAGCCAATTGTGACCCAACAGGCACTGTGTGTTTTGAGAGTCTTCCATGAAAATATGACCTATGTGAGCATTTATGTCAGTGCTTATATTCTACTTCTATTACAGAGGTGTCAAACTCATTTTAGTTCAGGGGCCACATGCGGCCCAATTTGATCTCAAGTGGGCCAGACCACTTTTCACGAGCTCACCCTCACAATATGGCTTTGATGCTATTGCTATTTTGCTAACAACGTATCTAACTTTCACTGGCCTCTTTGCAACCGGTAAAAACAGACTGATTAATCTGCTGCTAATTCATCAGACCCGCTAAAATATTTGCTCTCGGCAGTTGTCCAAGCTGTTATTTTTTTCACCTTGATGAGTGTCATAGTGGTGCTTATTATTATGTTCCCTGAGCACTGAAACTTTCTCCATAAACACCTCTGTGAATAAACAGGAAGTGGTACACTACACCTAGTGTCTATCTTTCTCCTTTTTGACAAATTGTTTGGGTAATTAGGGAATCACAGAGTTGTGTTATGACTGCTACTTGTAGTAAAACAGAGCGACCCCTAGTGGACAAACTAGGGATAGCAGTTACTTTGATTTAAAAATTGCAGGTTATGTCTTCTTGGTAATTTTCTCACTTTCTAAATTCATCCCCCAGACTGAATTATACCCTCTGGGAGGCCGGTTTTGGCCCACGGGCTGCATGCTTGACACCACTAAGCTATAACATTAGGGAAGTCATTACGAGAAAGCTTAAGAAACAGTGAACTCCAACCATCACAACTGTCTTAAACTATATAAAAGAAAATATTAAACTGTAAATAAAAAAGTCCATGAAATCAAGAAAATAATACTACAAATATAAACTCTACAAGTTCACAATTTGTTTCCACAAATAATACACATAAACCTTTCAACTAGAACCTACAATTAGATTTGAACCTTACTCAGCAGTGAACCAGCTACAGTTGAACTAGAACCACACAACAAAATACCAGGTGACATCTTACCTCTAAAGAGTTGCAATGCAAATAAAATGAGTTGAGAAGTATTTTGTTTCACCTAGATAAGTCCAGGTTACGTAAACATCTCTGATTGTGTAAAATCATTTAACCACTGCTTGACAGACAGCACAGACATGATTTTTTCTCACTCCAACTGCTGCTTTAAAAGAGCCTGTACATGGTGAATGCTATAGGGAACGGTCGCTGGCTTAAAGCATCGATGAAAGTGTATCCCATATCTTCCAGACTTAGGTCAAACCAAACCGTTCAGACAGAGACTGACTTTTTCTTTGTTGCGTTGACTGAAGTGTCTGCATTGCTCCATTCTTTCCTTCTCTTGAGGAGCTAATTTGCCTTGGCACCAGCTTTAGATGGAGATTTCCCCTAATAAAACAGGGAATTCAAGACGTCAGCGGTACATAACAATGGAAAGGTTTCAAGTTATCGATTCCCCTGTTTGCTGTGTTTCTCTGTGTTATGATAAATTGTATTAAATCACTAAGGGAGATTTGCGCAACATGGGAGGTTATTATTAAAAGAGGATGACATATTTAAGGGAATTATTGCTCTGAGATTGTGCAGACTCAGTTCTCATGGATTTCAACAAAACTCCAACATTATAATAAATCAAGACAAATTTGGAACACACTGCTATACTTTTCCTCCAAGAAGTTTAACTTTAGAAATATGTTGTTGCTGGGAAACACATGCATTTAGCTTTAGTTTAGATACCTGGCACTGGAATGAGTTATTTATATGCCGTTGCAGTATTGCATGCTCCAAGAACAAACATGAATAAATGAAAATGGAACAGCTATAAAACACTGAAGAGTTCAAACAAGATGCAAATGTTGCTTGTAAGTTCCTCTACATGTTACCTATTTATAGCCCCTTTAAACAAACAGATATACAGACATTGAGACAAATAAGTACACGCTCCACAAAAGAAAACAAGTCTGTGGAGTCTGGCACTTTCAAATCTAACCTCAACATAGCAAGTGGCTTACTAATAGACCTGCAGCCCGTGAAAACATGTTATTTAGTTTGCCACTACTGGAACGTACAAATAGTTTTGGTTTCTTCAGGTGCCAGTCCATGTCACTTTTGCTGCTCGGTGATTCAAGGTGCCAAAATAAATAATTGTGCTCACATAATTTGTATAATTTGTTATATAATTCTGACTGTGAGCCTTTTTGTGTCTAATTTTTATAGCTGAGATAATCACCATCCTATTAACAAAATGACTAGCTTTTGACAGCATGGTGGTCCAGCGGAAACATCATTTTCCAGAGAATTCAGAGCTTCAGAGAACTGTTACTATTTTATAATGACGCTGCTTCATTTCTTAAATGCAGCAGTTAAACAAGAACCACTGAAGCTGCTGACAGACAACAGAAGAGTATGAAAGCACCCCATTACTTACTATTTACACATAAATTACAAGTAAATGATGTTACAGGCTTATCTCGGTGCAGACACAATATAATAATCTTTAAAGGGAAAAATAACCATCAACCTCATCCACTGACTTCTATGTATAAAATAAGCAACACTATGTAACTTTATATCAGAATATTATACAAATTAAAACAAGTAGCCTTAATGTCAGTTTTTGAAAAATAAACTTCTCTTTCATAGTGCCTAGTGCTACACCATAGTGACATCGTAATATCATTCTATCTAATAATTGGTTATTTTTTATTTTCTACCATTTATTTTAGTCAATTCCAGCTAAATAATTACAGATACAGATCACCAGTCACACTTACTTTTATTCCCAAAGGCAATTTTGACTCTAATCACCTAGTCCCAGATCCATGGGCGGTGGGAAGGACAGACTGTAATAGTTGGCAACACTTAATAAGGAAGAGATTGGATGACACCAAGCAAAAGGATGAGACTTTCAGAATCTAAGAAATTGTTAACTGGCAAATGTGGGTTTATTATTGTAGTCTGGGACAGGAGAAAAAGCAGCCCTGAGACATAAAAATGTGCAGACATTATGGCTGTGACACTGGCCTCAGTCACCTCATTTTCATTGACTAACTCCTTCTCTAACTGGACCTGCTGGGTTTGTCTGGAGCACAGCCTAGCTGTTCTGACCACGAGAGCAACAGCCTGGGGCCAAGTGGGACAATATCACATATCCCAAACAGCGAATCCTGGGGACACTACTGAATGACACAGAAGCTCCCTGGAGATGCGGAATTTAAGCCAGAGCAAGTGGCCAGAAAGTGAAAGCAAACTCAAGTACAATCTCATTTGCAGTGAGAGAATGTAGACAGATATCTACATGTTGTTTTTGTAACTGCTGTTAGACATCTGTACAAAAAATCTGCCAGTTAATCAGAGACAACAAAGTAAATGTACATTACAAGTTACAATAAAAAGACAAGGCAGAAAGATAATTTGGTAAACTACCTTACATCATCAGGATCTTAAGTCTACATTTCCAAGTGGCATTATGTTAACAAGGCTATGTTATCAATGAAAGCTCTTTTATAGGATTGACATGGACGGAAATCTGATCTCAGTTGACCACTACCTGGATGCCTGTCAACACTTTCTCATAGATATGACAGTACAAGAATTGACAGGGTCAAAGGGTTATCAACAAACAGTGAAAGCTCAAAGAGACCTGCTGATCAAATTGTCAACTACTTCTTCATTATGAGTTGGATGGAGATAATATTTATTAACCAACCGTTAGTAGGGATTTTGAGTTAGAGAGTAAGACTTTATTGCTGGAAAAATGTCACTTCACTAAGTAGCCGATATGTGCCTTTTCTCATAATAAAACTTATACACCCCAAGTCTCCAAGTTACACAGTGTGTGTGTGAGTGAAATAAGAGTAAATGGGGAATAAATTACAAAGCCCCGAGGTCCGGCAAGACGCACAGAGGTCGGAAAGTAGGCCCCGTTTCTGGAAAATATTCGGTATCCATTTCACAGAGACAGGGGTCAAAGAGAGAGCTGAGAAAAGGAGAAAGCTGCCGTTAAGTAACAAGTCAAGACAAATATGCTCAATTAAGAGATAGGGCAATTTAAAGCACCAAAGGACTTGAACGCACGCTAACATCAGATGGTAGGACTTAGTTTGACTATTGATCAATAGGAGCTCAGCCCAAATCAGATTTTTACAAACAATATAAAGCAATGACAAGATATCAAGATATTTTGCAACCAAAGGCTTCTTAAAAAACCCAGGAAGCAATTTTGAGAGACATTTTGAGAGAAGCAGCACTGAGCACAAAATGCAGCTCTTTCTCCTAAATCCCACTGAGACAGAGACACAAAAATGGACAATCATTTTATCATTTTAGGTGGAATGTGCTGTACATTTTCAACTGCTTCCTGATCAGGAGCCATGTAAGCATGATCATCATTACCTTTAGTTATGTAGGAATGATAAAGGCCTCTTTATTTCTGAGGTACTATATACAGTTAAAACCAGTCACCCACATCCCAGTGCAGCAGGAGGATATTTAAATGAGTCGTCTGGGGTCTGTGGACATTCCTATCTGGTCTTATCGGGTGTTTCTGCTCTGTCTACTCCTTCCCTCTGTGTACAAAGCAGACCGACCTCCCATCCCACTGGTCCTCAAACACTGTGGAGGAGGAAGAGGGAAAGTAGACAGACTGAGGTGAAGGAAATGATTAAGTTGAGCTGTTGATTGCTGAGACTGGAAACTGTTTTCTTATCTTCTTATCTTGACTGAATCTGGGCATGGCAGGGGATCAAAGAGATGCACCTTTGTTAAAGTAAGCATTTCAATCGGACCAGATGTGCCCGTCAGATATCACATACAAAGATTCTTGCATTCAGGAGATAGATTGTTTTTAATTTTCCACCATATTATTCTCCAACATTAACATCAAGTCTGAGAGTGAGTGTTTCAGACAGGGCAAGAATTCTTACCGTCCATCTCCACAGGCCTAACATAAGCAGCTTACACAAGGCTCATTAAATCTAATAGACAATGTTTTGAAAAACAATACCACATATTTTACTGTGATACGTCAAAGCCTGACACAAATGTTCCCCTGCCTGAGTAGAGCTCTCGGCTATTCAGAAAATGATGGAAGGTAAATGGAGAGGAATAGGAAAAAGAGTGCTGACCCACTGGAATGAGACAGAGACCACACAAACCAATCCCTCAGTCCAGTTTGTTTCAGCCATTGTGGTCTGGCACAGCTGAATAATGAAGGTCATCTTTTAAAGACGAGCTGCATGGAGCGTGACTGACAAGTGTTCTGCTACAGTATTTAACATTACACTCCCAGAGGCTTTGCACATGGGCCACAATAACTATTACACGTATTTCTGCAATCTTTATGTAAACATTACAAAGTCAAAAAATCCAGGACTGAACACCAAAACTATAAACTATTGGCAGAGCTAGGCAATAAACTCAATATTGTTCCATATGCATTGTAACTGTTTTATTTATATTATATCATAAAACCGCTGCTTTGACAAAGATTCAGGTCAAGCACCATCTTTAACCAACAGTCAGGTAACAGATTCTCCCAGTCACAACCTCAGACTCCCCCGTCTTTCTCCACGTTTGCTCTCAGTGCTGCCAGTGTGAATGTGTGTGGTTCAACTATACAGACAAGCTGACACAGTAAGGCTGCCAAAACAAAGGGTCTAAATGTACGGCAACCTTAGGTAAATTGTAATGTAGATTGATTAATCTTCTTAAATGAATACTGCTTAGTGTTCCTCTGTATTTTGAGACACTTAAAAGCAACTAGTGCCAGTGGAAAAGGCCATAATTCCTGAATCAACAGTATTACTCGCAACCAAAGGCATTAATAAAAGGCTTTAGTCATAAAGGTCTTAAGATGTTTGGCCATGTGAGGAGCAAATTAATGGAAAATAAATAGAGGGCAGGAAAATTGGTTTCATTTTTCAGTCAGCAGAGGAAAGAAGAATTTGATGTGAACTACATCTGTCTCAGGTAAAGTAGTTGCTCCTTAAAAGACTGGAAACTGCTCAGACAAACCCTTTTAAACCTAATGGTGACTTTTTTTGGTAATTGATCTGTTTCCTTCACATCCGCGTACATACGTTTTAAATTCTGGGGGCTGCTGGTTGTTTACTGAAGCTCACATTTACTAAGCACACCTCAGCTACAGTCAGATTACAGCTTTCTGTCCAACATGAATAAATGGGAAAGCTGTCTGCTCCCATCTTAAATATGTGCAGATATTTAAATAAACTCATCAGGTTCATTCTTTATCTTTGAACCGACAGCCTCCGGTGTTGTATTTCTTGTTTTTGATGCAGACAAAACACACAGTGCTGCTGCTGCTATAATATATTTGTTGAATAAGAGATGGCGTGAAAGACAGACAGAGACAGACAGAGACGCAGTCTGCTGGAGAAGAGCCCTGTCTCTACATGCACGGCTGGTGGAAAAATGTTTCTCTTAATGGATCCCAGCTTTCTACAGCACTTAGTAAAGCCAGACTCAGCCAAGGGAATAAAATATGCCATATTATCATTATTAATTATCACTTCTCCTCCCTGTAACACTGCACTGTCTTCATACATTTTATCTAAACTTACAAATCAGTTGCATGCTTAATATCATGCTTAACATTGTGCCTTGATGAAAGTATGTGGGAAGGTGTAAAGACTAATTATAATGTTAAATGTTCCAAACTCAACAAACGTAGACGGTTGCATCATAGTTCAGTCGGTACGCGATGACAAGCGGATGTGCGGCTTGTAGCTCACTGTTAACAGACCACTCTTTTATGTAGCTAATGGAAAGAGACGATAAACGCTCTTTTTTCTTTTTCCAGTGAGATTCAGACGGAAGATAAAAACTCCCAGAGATCGGGTGATAAATCACAGATGGCCTGTTTTTTATGACGCTGCTTCCTCAATCATGCAAGGACACACAGTAAACGTCAGACTGAATTCGTCAGGTGTGAGCTGGTTCCTGGGGTTGTGGTCAGTTTTTGCGACTTGGTTTGGTATCTGCTATGCTCATTTATCTTTCCAAAAAGCATTGCAGTGTGTAGGCTGCAAGGAGCTCTACGATTACTCATGCACTGCTTGAATGGGCCTAAATACTCATACAGATGCCATACTGGAAAGAAGCACCGGAAACTATGGCAACTATGATGACAATACAAACCATACTGCTCATTTTCACATGCATGACAGAATTAATGTATGAGAAACGTATCATGATTATAATTACACTGTACTCGTTAGGTCTTGAGGAGGTTAAAAGAAAATGACTATCTTCAGTTGATGTAGTCCACTATATCACTTGATACATCAGCCCAAACATTTGGAGTGTTTTTGGATGAAGATAAGGCAGCAGAGCTCCCCTGGAAAGCTTTTTCTTGGTATTGTTGTGGTCTTGAGCAGTTGGGGTGCAGCCAACAGCCTCCTTATCAGCACTTAACTAAGCAGGGTGAACTGAAAACCTGTCCTGAGGGCCAAGCTTTCAGCGTTAAGCTGGAGGTCACTGTCCAAGACCATTAGCTCTAAACCCAGACCAAGTGAACCTGCGAGAACTAAGATCACCTTCCCTTGTCTGTGAAATATTTTGATTTATTCTATAATAATAAATAAAAGCGTAAATGTTGTAATGCAACCATTTTGTGTCAGTTGATAACCAAAGCTGAACTCTGAATTCTAAAATTACATGGTAGTGTCTTAAAATGGCCTTTTCCATACTCACTTTGATAAAAATAAGACTGAGGTCCGAACCTCACAGACATCAATGGTGTGCACAGCCATGCTGATAACACACAACCTTTGTAACGTGACTTGAAGTGTCAATCTTGTGTTTAAAATCTGAAACTGTGCACAACAAAAATGGACGGTAAAGTAGGATTTGTGTAACAGCAAGTAATATTACAAAGAAGCTCCCCTATAGACTGTATATGCAACTTTTTATGTCCTTGACACGAATATGTACATTAACCTGTAACGTAACAAGTGTGTGACACAGTAGTACCGGCTTTGGGTTAGTCTTCTGAATGAATGTCTTATTGAGGGCAGGTCTGAGGTGTGTGTGTTTATACAGGACCAGACCTTACCACCAACAAAGCTTTTACAGCTGAGCTCTTTGGACTTGACAGATGAACTGTGCCATATGTCCAGGATGCATGTATGTGTTTAAGGGCATGTGAGCACTGTTGGGTGACTTCAGCCAAAATCAACAAACTGTAACAAATCAACCTCTTGCTACCCCAGTTAACCTCATATAACGGTGCAATCCTTCCATCAGAGAAGGTACGGCTATCAATTATAATGTATTGCATTATGGTGGGAGATTCCTGCAAATTAGCAGCTCCTTTTTTATGTAAAAAGTAGTAGCACCATACTATTAGCTTCACTAAATGACAAGTCCCCAATAGGTCCTACTATTGGGGACTTGTCATTAGGATAAAGGGCATTTTCAGCTTTGACAACAGACATGGTGTGACTCACCGCAGCTCGTTGGAAGGCCCCTTTAGTGTAGGTGCCTCCTCCTCTGTAGTTGATGGCTGGGATTTCCTGGTTGAACAGGGAACACTTGTGCTGGTGCGACTTTGGAGCTGAGATATGGTCAACCCGAGTGACAACATGTGTCTTGGATGAGAAGGTGACCAGTGCCACTCGGGTGTTCTCAGGAGACACCGGGAAGTCTGATAACATCTTGCGTACAAATCTCAGCTCGCTCAGAAAGTTATTGGCACCGACACTGGACGACTCATCTACCAGAAAGACCAGGTCCATGCAGGAGCTTTTTTCACGAAGCTCGCGGACATTTTGCTTAAACGCTTGGCCAAGCCGCTCCACTTTACGCTCTGCACTCTCTGAAAGATTACCTGCTGGGGACACGGATGTTAAGGATGACACGTGCCGTGAGCGGACGTTCTGGAGCTGGGACTGTTGGACAGATGGCCATGCTGTGGTCCACACATCCAGAATACAAAGGAACAGAAACCAACAAGTCCATGATGGCGTCAACGAGTACCTTGGAATAGACATAATGATGTGATAAAAGTTAGGACAACACATGCAGCGAGGAAAGCCAACAAGACAACACACAGGACAGTGCAAGGCAGAAGACTGAAGTGTCCTTTCAGTGTCTAAGTGTCCAAGTGCATATCAGATAGTGCAGGCTCTCTATGGAGTTCCTCAAAAGCATTGCTGAAGTGATGATGGTGTTTCTTTAAAATGCTTCTTCCTCCAGTGTCTTTAACTGTCTCTCTCCTGGAAAAATGTCTGGGTTTCCTTCCAAAGCGTCTGCCTGATGACAGTCCTTCTCCAAAAAGATATCTGGTTCTTTCCTTGTTGGAAGAGTCTGTTGGTAGAGGCTGAACTGCTGTAAGAAGGTCCCGGGTTTTGTCTCTGTCTCCCACTGTGCACCTCTGTGGCTGTCAGTCAGTCTTACATTCAGTGCATTTGATCAAAAACTCCCCTGAGCCTTTTGAGTCCTGTTCAACTCTGCCCCGCTCCTGGTTCCCTCTCTGAAGCTACTGCCTGCAGAATCAGCCAAGCTCTGAACGCCTGTTCCCCTCTTCTCCCCAAATCATTAAAAAACACAGGAGGAGGAGAGAGGGGGAAAGTTAGGAGACAGAGACAGGCTGAGGGGTAAAAGGGGCCGTCCAGTTGCAGCAGTGAAGTCATTTTTCCCCTCCTCCTGTTTCTCTCACCTCCCCCTCTTGCCCTATCTCTGTGTCTCACCCATGCTCCCCGTCTCTGCAGCAATTTTGGAAAATTCTAAATTGCTTGCCACTATACTTAGTCAGGGTTGATAGTATTACTTTTACTCAAACACACTCAATGTATGACAAACTAAACATTCAGACGTATAGACATTGTTTCTTAGTAAGTATAAGGATAATGATGTGTGTGTGATGGTGTGTATTGGTTCAATATTTGGCCATACTAAGCCTGACTAGCTTACATAGACTGCCTTAAACAGCTATATGCACATGTTGCACCTTAGAAAGCATTATGAGCAAAATTAAGTTTAAATTACAACAAAAATATAAAATTACTATATACAGAATAACCCAGGTTTATCGTACTCATTTTTGTGTGTGTGTATTTATTGTATGTACTAATCTATTATTGAAAGCAATGTTGCAAAAACTGACAGAAAGCCAAATGGGTCACTTACTTAATTCCCATTTTAAGTCTGTTTTGCAGCAATTAGAGTATGGAATGTATCTGTCAAAAACAACAATTAAGACACCAAAAGGAGGATGTGTTCACAAAACTTGATGAACTGCATATACACACCCTTTATGCATAAGATAACAGAATGAGAATTATTAAAAGTCAAATAGTAAAAAGAGGTAAGTCAGTTACAAAGGTATGGTTTAAGGAACATGCAAAGTTTGAGGAATAGCTCAAATCCCAGTCTGTAGATTAGATTTGGGAGGCTTTGTGTCTGCTCTGGAAAAGTGCTTTATCAAATCAGACTAGTTTAACAGCGATATTTTCCTCTTCCTCCCCCTAAGTCCCCTCTGTTTGTCTTGTTTAAGAAATAAAATACAGCAGGGATGAACTGCTGTCTGGATTTGTCTATTTCCTCCTGCACCATAGGGATTCACACACTTACAATTTGCTGCGTTTCAATATCTCCTGAGATTATTATGGCCTCTCCCCTTTCTCCTTCTCTCCGCTGTGATGTTTTTCTTCACTGATTTTATCTGTAACCAAAGCAAAGGCAGACGGTGCAGAAGAACACTTCACCTAATAAACAAAAAGCCCTCATATTTAGTCCTGGCTTTGCACCGGGCCACATAGGTCTTTGCTGTTGGAAAAAGGGAAATGGAGATTGTTGGGAGAATTTTACAGCAATTTTAATTTATTTATTTGCCCAAAAATTTTAGGGAAGATTCTCAACTGCTGAAGAAGAGGCACACATTTCACTGAAGGCTTAGAAAAAGTAAAAAAAACTTAATGTTTTTTTACATTTTTAAAGTGACTGACCACTGAGTTTGTTCATGGATAACAGAATGTCCCTGCAGGGCTCCTGTAGGAACTGAAATATGTAATTTCATTTACAGATGCCACCAAAAACTACACACTACACTTCAATATGAGATTGAACTTTATAAGGTAGACAGGTTTCTTCTCCAACTGTTTCTTATAATTGATATCTCTGCCCTGGAGAGTTTATATTTGTTTGATTCTATATAAAAAGTAATATAAATACATGAATGAACTGATCAAAAGTCTTACATTTTTAGTCAAGGCAAAGCGCTCCATGGGTGCAGTCTATTACAGTCGCTCTCCTTTAACTGTCTTGGAAACTTCTGAAACACAAAAACTGGAAATAGACATTTAGCGTCATGCTGGCCCCATCTAACGGATCACTGAAAAGCCGAGACACACACACACAGGCAGTTACAGACCCACAAGCAGGCACACATGCAGATATGAAAACACACAAACTGAAAGGGGGATGCGCACAGCTGTGACTTCCTGCTTTTTGGCCGTGGAGACCCCTCAGCAGACTTTCGTGGGGGTCCCATGGGAGAGAGGGGGCTGGTGATGTCGATGGGGGTTGTGTGTCAGTTAAATTCAGCAAAGGAGAAAGGTATCTTTTGAAGAACAGCTTTGAGCAAAAAGGCCAAAACCATCATTGAGGTTTTCTTTTATCTTTACTTACTGCCTTTAAAACCACAAACCGAGTATATCTAGTCTCCTTGTAATAATTTTCAAGTAAAAACCAAATAAAGCACTGCAAATGTTGGTGGTTAGTGTGACATTACAAAAGAGACAAAGAAACAAACAATCAGACGACGGTATGCTCACACAGCAGATCAAATTTTGAAGTCTGCTTTCCAACAATTAAAGTTCTTTTCTTAGAACTAGACTCTCAAAAACAACAATTTAGACTCAAGGGAAAGGATGTGTTACAAAAACATCCAGACATGCAACGCTGGAGGGAACACATACAAGTCACGAATTACAGATGCTAGACAATGCTAGACCTACACTTAGGGCCCAGCATCACAAATGAGTGTGGATGGTTTTGTCCAGATGCATTTGTCTTTACCACTTATTATACAACGGTAACTCAAATATTTAGTGTAATCCTGTTTTTGCTGTAGCACCGGCACCTGCAGAAATGAGAAAGAAGAGGCTCAAAACTGTGTAACCTGCCTCCATATGGCTCATGTAATTGTACTAAAAAATATATGTTTTGACTAAAATTATGTTTTAAAAACTTTGCAAGAACTTTATGAGATTTTCCAGTAGCCATATGTTTGAATACTATTGCTGGTTACTTCTTAGTTTTCCAAATTAGTTTAATTACTATAAATACATGATTAACTATAAGTGCAACTGACATTTATGTTTATTCAAATAAGAAGTTTAAGTCCGATATAGAAGGAAAATAATAATAAAGGAGTGAGTTGGCCTATTTTAAATCTTCTTAGCTTAGCAGGCTAACTTAGCACCTGTTGTGAGCTAATTATACTCATAAGCAGTGGTTACAGAAACTTCCAGTTGCAGCACATTCCTCATACTTTTGGTATTTCTGGCCCAAAGGATAAAGAACATATCTGAACATGAACATGTTCTTGACTCATTACTGAGTTTCATCCTGAATAACTAGGTTAAACGTCTTTTTGGTGCACAGCTAAGAAACTCTTCTTTTCTGAATGAGTTCAAGGAAAGTGTAGCCAATAATACGTTTGCATTGTTTGGCTTAATGTGCAGTTTCACATGGAGCAAGCCACTATAAAACAACGTTATATGGCCTACCTAAAATGCTATTAGTGGTGGACTTTATGCTTGGTGCTAACTTTGCTTGGAGACAGGCACAGTTAATTTGCCGTTTTTAATTTGCTTTTTCAGCTTGTAATGCCTGCTGCCTTTGAAGTTCAGCAGTAGCTAATTTAGACAGAAAGGGAAAATCCCGTCTAACTGTAAAGAGGGGTAGTGTCATCATTTGGAAATGTTACAGAGCTTTTAAACTAACCAGAAGTCCACCACAGACCGGGAATAACACTGTTTTAAGATGTTAATGGTCTAATTTTGTCCGCTTGGCGAGTTAATTAGCTAGATAGTCAATTATCTACGTCATTGCTATAAAGCAGTCAGCCATGCCCACAGCACGTGTCCAAAGACAGAAAAACACAAACCCAGCGATTTTATTTACGGACACTACACTTTACACCTTTTAAAAAACCTTTTTACTTATTTTTAACTTTTTTTCCACCTTACCTCTAATTGAAGCGGTCACACGACTTTTTGATCTTGAGCCGTGTTGTGTAACACTGCCCTCTACAGGCGAGGATACGTCAGTGCGTGCCCTGCGTGTCCGACTTCCAGAGGGTGCATTGACCACACTTGGCCACTAGTGGGGGCAATTGTTCAAATACCATACCATGGATAGACACTGGAAAAGAAAGAATAAAGGAAATCTTAGTATTGTCAGGAAAAACAATTAAATTAGATTAGCCTGGGAAGCTCTTAGCGAATAAATTCTTTATTAGGGTGCTTTTGTTTTTTTATATTAATAGTTATGTCATCATTTTAGTCACCATCCTGCATGTCATGTGACTTCAGACAAAGCTGGATATTAACACATGACCAGGACAATCAGACTCTTTATGACACTGTAATGCTTTAACAGTAATAGGCCACTAGGTGGAGGGATGAACATAAAAATTGGTGGAGGATAGTGAGAAAGGACCACTGGCTTGAATAAGGGTGTGAGTGGGAAATAAACAATTCATGGTAAAAAACAAAGTTTTGTTGAATTTTATTACTGTTGAAGAAAAAAAATAAATTCATCCCCAACCTATAAATGATGTGAGTGCATTCACTGTAAGTATTCATCCAGGGAAAAGGGGAAAGTAATGCTAACTTAACCGATTCACATCTGCAAAAGTCAAAAGCATCACATTTTCCTGTGGTCTGTACTCCTACTACCCCAGTCAGCAGCTGTCAAAGCACAGTGGTGTGGGAGTTGTAGCTCTGTCGGTGAACATTGACCTTACTGTTGAGCTCACTGAGGTCCCACATGAGCTGAGTGTGTCATGAGATGTCATATATTTATTAACATTTCATAATATGTCTCTGTGGCTTTTACAAGGGTTGTGAAATATAACCTAAAATCAATATCACAAAAAATTTAAACGTTTTCTTTCTTTGCCCTCATATACCCCACATATGTCCGTAAATAATGCTGAGACACAGATTAAATATTTATTAACATTTATTGGACATGAAGAGGATGTGAATTCCAATTATTTTGGATCTGTGTCTACTTTTTACATAGAATATTTCAGGAATTTCAGGCAAAAGCTTGTATTGGATTGCTGTTTGCCGGCACCACTTGTCACAGCTGGCACTGTAGCAGAGTGCAGGTTACAGGATGTGTCTCTTTCAGCAGAATACTAATACATGATCAAAATGCAGTGTGTGCCTCTGTCAGTGCACCTGTCTATGAATTTATGTCTGTATGCATCTGAGGGGGTTCCATAACTCCCTTGTAAGATGTCAGCAGAGAAACTAATGGTTTTGTGTTTGCTGACACTATTTATAGCCTGGGCTGCAATCACATGCAAGGTAAATATTTTATAAGCCCCACAAGCCTGCAAGAAAGTATCGCCCTTGAAGAAGAAGCTTTATCATCCTCTATGAACCAACCCCACACATTACAATCTGTGATGGATGTCGTGTTTATAACAGATCAGTGTGTTCAGGTTTAATATTTTGATGATTAATAGTGTGTAGGGTGATTAAGTCCCCTTGGGCAAACAGTCAATTTTTAGGCCATCAAATAATAACAGCGAAAAAACAGAAAACCAATTAAGACATGCAATTATGCAGACATTTCCATTAGCAACAAGCACCAGGGCATAAAATTGTGCTCCTAAACCTTTATTACTTTGCGCCGTGTTCAAGAAAACTGCAGAGGAGAGCCTATAATTTGTAATAAAATGGACACCAAAAGAGCCGCCTATAACATGGACCACAGGGAAATGTCATCATGGGAAAGATCTGTGAAGAAGGAAGGATGGTGCCACATTCTACACCCTCCCTACAGACATGCATCACAGTACACAAGTAGCATACAAATGCAGCGAATGTATACAAAACCACAGCCTCTAACGCCTTTCAGGGCAATTTAAGACCACGTTAGTAAGGTTCATCTACACTCTAATATACTATAGGAATGGGAGGCATGAATGGCTAAATGTACCAGGAATCAAAACAACACAAAACTTTGAAAGAAATTGTAAATGGTGGATGTATTAAAGTTTCCAGAAAAGAGTCAATTTTAAGTCTTCCTTGAACAAATACATCCAAGAATATACCCAGGGCTCTTTACCAGTGCATTTATGGTGAAGGTGAATGGTATTGACTATATTCTTGCAAGTTCCTACCCAAGACCAGTCTTGGTCTGTCTGTTCTTGGGATTATGTGAAAACCTCTATAATTTTATACAAACACTAACCTTGTGAGTCTGAATTTGGTCTAAGACTGTATTAACTCTGCCTCCTTCACCAAACACCAACCTCCATCAGTCTGGATTTGTTTAAAAACTGGACTTGGGTTTTATGGATTTATTTTTTACTGTTTCCTTGTATCTATTAGAATGTACTATACACAGATCTTGACTTGGTCTCACCCTGTGTACAGACAGTTTCTCAGCAAAAGACAAAAGACTAATTTACCACATACTGCCCAAAATCCCAAACCAACAACAGCCTTTATGAGACTTGATCACATGACCACTGCCACACAAAACATAATCTGCAAGTATTCTCGTGTAACATTTAACTGCTGCGCGCACAAAGCACAAAGAACAGTGCGTGACCAGAAATGAAATCAGAAAACAACTTGGTGAAACTTGAGAAGTGGAGAAACAAAAGGGAAGAAGATCTAGAAAAATGGACAGTTAAGTAGTGAAAAACAAGAGAGAGATACAGAGATTGGGAGGCAGGGAGTAAGATGAGGAGGTCATGTCTTGAGGCAGTGGGAACTGGATTGAGCCAGACTTAAAAACAGCCTCGTCAAGGGCTGTGAGTGGAAGGAGGGGTGGGGCTAAAGGGGGGAAATACTAGAAATATGCACACACAGGGAACTCAGCGAGCTGCTTTGGGTGAAAACACTCATCTGTAGTTGACATTCTCACTCACCCTCATTTATGACCGGGTTGTGTTGTGACCGGTTTACTCATGTGACACTGCTATGAGTGAACAGTCACATCCGGGATTTGTCTTAACAAAGACTGTGATGACTGTTTTTTATATATATATATATTAGACAAAGTGTGTCTGCTGTTTAGGAACCAGCTCTGCAGTGCAAAACACATATGATAAGATGAAGCGTAGGCATGCTCAGACATGACACGAGATCTGACAGAGAGTCTAAAAGATCAGCAACATTAAACAAGGTTATCTATTTCCAAACTAGGCTACATGTCTGCCATTAAGATAATATTATTGGCATTTAACAAGAAGAGTCTCTGCAGAAAGTCATGTATCAGTAGATGTGGAGGAGCAAAACATGTAACAAATAGGTCAATGTAAAATCAAGTGTACAAAAAAAAATGTTCCTAGAAGCTCCTGTTTTGCTTTCTTAATTTGTGTCAACAAAGATGTTCTCGAGGCGTGACACTGGCACACCTGCATAATCCATTCTTCCATGTCGTAATCCCAGGGTAAACACCCAATGCACTTCACGTAAAGAGGACAGGGCTTTGCACAGCAGCATAAACAGGTTTAGACGGTCAGATAGTGGCTGGCACTCTTGCTAACGAATCTTTATCAGCAATAGCACCCACAGCCAACAACAGCCCTTGTTCTGGGGATAAGAAAAGTTAAGACGTGATAAAAATAGGCCCAAAACAAGACTGTTGTAAAGGCTGTCCTTGTGCAAACTCACATCATGTTCTATGTGAGGAATAGCTTGAAATGCTAGCTTAACCATAGATATTATATTTTTTTGAGCTAACACCAGCTAGTTCTGACAATAGCACAACTATAAGGCATTGGAAAGGCACAAAAGGCCTTATGAGGTAAAGCAAAACACCACTTTTTCTCTCTTTAATAATCCAATCCAAACTCTTGACATGGAAATTAAGCATACAAGTAACTGAGAAAATAGGGAAATGCTATATATGACTGCAAAATACGGACGAAATGTTTAGCTATGACAGGGCAGTCTTCCTCATTGTCAAGAAAATAAAAGGTCATTCGTTTGTTATTTATTTTTACAAGGTTCAATTTCTCAAGTTTTAATTTAAAAATTGGTCGAGACCCTGGTCTCAGCAAATGTTTTCGTACACATTGTCCCAGGAACTGGTGGTCTTATGTTTTTTTGGGCAATGGTAAACACATGTCTCGTATTACCATCTCCAGTCTAGTCCTCGAACACACCCCCTTATACACCCCTCAGCTTCACCACCCCTTCAGTTCTTTTTTTTCCCCCTCATCTCTTTACTTCTAGTATTTCTCCGTTACGTTCACACATTCACATTTCCTCCCACCATAAATCTTTTCCCCAAACATATTTCTCCCCAGGATCTCTGTATATTATTGCCCACATCCTCCGACCTCCCTCCAGTCCTGTTTTCATCTCCAGACACACCTCTCCATCTTGTGTAACTCACCTTCTGTGAAACCCCATCTTATGTTACTACAAATAGATGTTTATGGTTATGAATAAACAGAACACCGTATTCATCGCCGACGTGCCTTTCAAGGAACAAGTGTTATGTATCCGTCCACTCCAGGCTGAGAGACATGACTGTTTCCTAGAAAACAGTGGGCGGCGACATTTGCACTCTGCGGCTCCTTATTTGGTCGTGATATGCAAATCAGAAGTCGTGTTGAAAAGAGGCAGTTTTGTTGTCAACATCTGGATTCATTGAGAAGACTCTGACTCGGTGCCAGTGATCTGCAGAGTGTTAAAATTATTACGCCATGTTCTTTATGATATATGAGAGCCTTTTAGTATGATATAACATCTACTCCTCCTCACTCTGGACCAATCCAAGCTGTTTTGGTCTTTTGTTTCAAGCTTGCATTGTCTAAGACCAACGTGACCATAAACAGTGGAAAACATAATCAAGACAATGTCCAGTCGTGGTCTGACATCAGATTGCATATGGTTCCCAGCTTTTTGCTTATATAATTTTAATCATGATTTCAGCAACTTGATAAATGACCCAGGTTCAGGACAATATAATTTTGGAGCTTTTCGGCCCCTCATTGATCAAGTCTTGCAATCTTTAATAAAAGCCCTTAGTCGGCAATTCAAAAAACATTTGCAGACAATATAATCTAAAATGATGGGCCATTCACACCTTTTTACTCACATCATTTTCTAACGATAGCTCAGCTGATTGGGAATAACATTATCTTTTATTAAAGCCGAGTAGTCAATATAGTTGCAAATAAAAACAGTATTTACTTATCACTGTGTTCTTTATAATGACACACAAAGGCAGCCCTTGTAAAACTTTGAAGCAGAAAGGAGGAGAGCTTAGTTAGTTCAATGCGAGTCAAGGATTTGGCCCAGATCCGCTGCACTCAGCATAATTCCTCTCCACACTTCCTTTTGAGTCCACTGTTGTCATTTCTGGTTTGAACCTGCTGTAATCCTTCCTCTTTCATCTCTGTGCTTTTAATTGGCTGGATCTGACCAGTCAGGGGCCTCTAAATGTTTTTGACTTTATCTGGGATTTCATAATACGTGGGAAAGTACATTAAAGACCACAAACAAAAATCTTTAGGAGTGAGCTTCTCCGTGGAAACAAACCTCCCTGTTGTCTACACCTGTCCCTGTGGCCTACCTGCCAGGCTCCTCAGCCATTACCTCTGTGTTTGCATGTTATTGCTTCTAATTTTCCAGCCACTGAGCAGCAAACAGCCCGAAACAGCGCGGTTACTCATTAACACCCTTATCTGGGAGAATCTCATCGACGATCTGTCACCTGCCGGAGGAGTGTGTACGTACAGGGACCTGTTATGTATGCTCACGCCCGTGTCCGGCTTCATTACGTCAGTCTACGTGTCATGGGGATGAGGCAAGGGGTGGGTTGTACAGACAGAAAGATGGGTGATAGTGGTATTTTTAACCTGAATGCTGCTATTTGCTATATAAAGAATTTAAATGTGAAAGCTAAGGATGAGATATTCAGGTTTTGATAGCTGCATATGCAATAGGCCTGGCTTGTATCAGTCTGCACATGCTTCCTGGCATTAAAGTATGTGCTGCTATCAGACAAAAGGCCCTTGGCACTTTTACTACAGTGATAAACTCTCGGGAAGAGCTGACTCAGAACATGTCTGTGAAGTTCAAATCTCATCACCACACCTACTGTAAAAAAAAAAATCACTTTCTCACAAAACAGCTCTGACACAATTAGGCGTCCAGAACTCTTCTAATATATGACTGAAGTTCAAGTAAGAGTTAACACCCTATGTCTAATCCGGAAACTTGTTAAGCAGGATTCTTCTTTTGCACTTAAGGACATGTTAATCTTCCTGAGACAATGCTGTAGTCAAACTTAACTTAATTGAAACACATACTAATGGACAAACTGTATCTTAGCTTACCTTAGTTTGCATGCTCTCAATGTGATATGTTTACTTTTGATCTCATTATTTTTCAATTTCCCCATTGTATGACTAATAAAGGATAATCTTATGTTAAATATAATGAGTAACTGAATATTATAGCACATTTTGGGGGGTTTGTACTTGCCCCTGCCCGTGCCTCTGTCACCACACTTTTAGTGTGGCCCCCCAGAGCCTTATCTCAGTGCACAAATGCTCCAGTAAACTGATCAAACACACACACACACTGCTCACACATTCAACTAAACACTATTTATCGATGAGGACGACTGTGACCTCTGCAAATACTCACCCCACCTTCAGGCCGCTAAGAGCTTCCAGGCCACAGGGCATTTGAAGCCAGTGGAATATTACCAGCGTCCAACGTCACAAAGCTAAATTTATCCTAAAAATAAACAGAAGTGATTCAAAAGCTATGAATTCATGTTCATGTCAACTTTGGTTGTTTTCATATAAAATCCATTTCCTAATTCATAATTAATACCTACCAGGAAAGACTAATTATAAATAATGTCATTATAAGGAATCTAATCAAGCAAACAATAGATCAAAGAGGTCATTCAGATTCAATCAGTGTGGAAGATTATCAGGGATAAACTGAAAGTCTCAGCACAATAAGCGTATTTGATAAGAGGTGATTGGTAATAAGATAAGAAGAATAAAAAACCAAGCCATTGTCACTAATGTGCACTGAACGTGGAAAAGTATGTACAGTGTGAAAGCATTTTCAACTTAGGTAGATGAAAAATAGGTATGTTTTGTTATCAGTTAAGGCTCTCCAGATCAGTAACTTTAGCCACTATCTTACGCTGAACATGTTCCTCCACAGTTACACATGCTTGGTCCAGTTCAGCTTTGAGTGCACCAAGCGCTGCCCTGAAATCGGCAGCTGGTCTGTCACTTAGCTTCTTGTGTTGCTGCTCCAATAGTGTTGTAATGGCATGGAGTGTTAAGCTAGTGCTCTTCTTTCTCTAGCTTTGTTAATCTCGGATGCATTTTGGGAGAAATGGGGACAGCTAAATTGGGCTTGGTTGGAGAGAAAACACACAGACTGAGAGTTTGAGAGCTGGATGTTGGATAAAGTTGAAGTTTTTGCTAAGCATACATGCCACATGTCTACTCCATTGCTTACCCAGAAGCACTCCCCAATATTTGAGCATTTTCAAAGTGAAAAGGAGTACTTAGCTGTTTAGGGATTGTTTATTACAAGAACTGGATTAAACCAGAGCTAAAATAAAGGATGAGACTAAACAAGGACTGATCCAAGGCTGAGCACGGACCAAGTGCATAACTGAACCTGGGTTAAATACACATGTGCAGATGTGCAAATCCAAGTTTAATCCAGGACTGAGATCAAGACCAAACTAAGATCATAACTAAATGTCTTCAAGTAGGACTAAACCCCAAACTAACTGTACAACTAAATTAGGAAAAACCTACTTAAACAAGGACTAATCCAGGTCTTAATGCAAAACTAAACCTACAAGATCAAAACATTATTAAACCAAAACTAAAGCAGGACTAATAACGCTAAGCTAGAATGTTAACCAAGAATAAACAATGACTTTAATGGTCGAATCTCAACAAGAGCTACACACACATTCAAAATAAGAATCCTCAGCACTTTGTCCTAAGACTATGGCCCTGGAGCATTGTGTTTATCGCAGCGGAGTAAGAGCATCATTTAACAGGACATCGAGTCTTCGGTTCAATGAAAAAGTGCCAAAGAGAAGTGTCAACAAACTGTCCCACTGACCTATTTCCAACATCATTAGTGCAGTGTGTCCCTCAATCAACACCACAGAGAGGTACATACAGTACACGCCTCGCTCAACGTTGCTGCGTCAAGAATGTGGGTCAGTGGTTGTGAAGGTAGAGAGTTTTTTGTATTGTGCAACTCGTACCTGGGTGCTTCAGGTGTTGTCTTTTTTGTCCACTCAGCAGAACATAACACAAGACACAGAGATTACAGAGTTATGTAACAGCCTTTACTTCTGCAACACAATGGAATCAAAGTTTTCTGTATAAAACCAAGTCATCAGTGCCGTGAAAGCAAACGAGACATACTATATAGTTACTGACTCTAAAGATTTAACAAGGCATCATGTATTCAAAGCTGTTGTTGTCAATGGTGCAGTAATAACGCAGATATCAGTTTGCACATTTGTCTTGATCACCAAAGCAAAACAAATGGACAGAACCGGTCCACAGTGCACACAGGTGTGTTGTCTTTCAATACAATGTCCCAGTCATTAGGCACGACACTTAGTAGAAGGTCTTAAGGCTAAAACGCATTATGTGTGGAATGTATGAAAAGCTTTTTACGCAACAAAGTGCAACTGAAGTCACTAAAAAGCAGACAGCATGCTTTGGTGGTCTTCCAAGCCACATGTTGTTCCACTGTATGCTTGTGTACATACCATACAGTGGAGCGTTACAGTATACTAAGAGTGAGTGGTGACATCATGGTGAAAGTCTAAATTTAGACTGCTGCATCCTGAATAATAAGTGTGAACGAGTGCATGGCTCTCTCATATAAGGATTTAATGTGGGCAAATGCAATTAGACATAGATGCAGAAAAGAGTTGTTGATTATAAGACAGGATGTAATTTGAGGGCTACAGTTTCAGGAAATGTGTGAATGCAGTGAGAAAAGTACAAGAAAGCAGTAGTCATAGTGAGAGGAAGTGGTTGAAACAGTCACTATCAGGACGTCACGGTTGTTTTCCCCCATTCACCAGCCTTGTTTTCTTTGTCTGGAGGTAGGGAGAGTACAGTACACCGCCACCAGGAGTAAATGTGGACTCCAGCAGCTGATGTTTGGGGGAGACTCAAAGGGGGAGGGTCTTAAAGCTTGGTTAAAAAAGGAGAAGGAAAAACAAGTCGAAAGGGAAGCTGGTGGTTGGTGGATGAGAGGAGAAATGGGCGGGGCTACTGTACAACATATGAACGAGAACATGTATATTTACTCGAAAGCAAGCTCCGTGCTCCAAGCTAAACACAGGTCGGTTGTATTTTGAAGCGGACCGCAACGACTTCAAGTGACACTTGACGTTGGAGATGTTTTAAAAAATGCTTTGTTTTTTCCAACTCAAAGCAGGAACAAGGAAACACTGACAGCGATTTCTGTTGTTATCCTTGCGATACTTCTTCAAATTAGACAAAAGGACATTACATTTCTACTGGAATATGCGGGTTTTGCTTTGTAACAGGACTTGACGTGTGCTTTTTTTTAAATTAATTCATTTTTTTTAGCTTGCAATACCTGAAACTAGCACAAAGACTATTGTCTCAACAACATCTCGTTCTTTTGCACAAAGACGTTTGGCACAAAGGCATTTTACAAAACATATAGCACTTATTTAACTCATTTCCTTGTTTATACCACCGTTCCTTTGTTGCTTTTTGGCTGCCAGAAAGCTTCTACTGTCGTAAATCGCTGACAACACAACTAATCAGATAAGTGCCGCGCGTAGAGTGGACCTCGCCGTGCGCACAAGGAACCTGCCCAGACGCACGGATAAACCGCAGCATCAGGTGCTCGGTCCCGAAAAGAGGAGAAGAGAGGAGGGCACAGAGCGAACGCAGAGATGTCAGACGGCGCGAGACAACGGAGCAGCACGTCGGGGTCCAAGGATGCTGGCGGCGAGAAGGAGTCCGGAGGAGGAGGAGTTGCGCTCAAGAAGGAGATTGGTCTGGTGAGCGCGTGTGGCATCATTGTCGGTAAGTCTACAAGAGTCGAATATAGAGCCTCCTCGTGCCATAAAAATATACAAAGAAAATGTTTTAGGGTAAATCCATAGTCATACAGTATTTTGGAAGTTTGAAGTGAAAGTATATGATTGAACTAGAAGCACTACTAGTTTGTGAGTGAATGACTGTGATTAGGATTCTGCAGTGCATTAATGAATCTTGTTACAAAGACAAAAGTTGACCTCTAGAGACAAACGTTGACCTCTGTACTTCCTATTTAGTGCACAAATGGCCAATACTGAAGCTGCTTGTTCTTGTATTCGGACACTGGACTTGTTCATAAAGGCAATTACAGTGGGGATTATTTATGGTCATCACTCAAGTATTTCTCCTTTGTTTATAAGTGATGTTAAATGTCTTTATTGGAGCCAAATGTCAAAGGTCATACGAGGAAGTGAAATAATCAAATATTGAGAAATAGCTGAAAACTGTGGACCACTTGCCTTATCAGTGGAGATTCATCATTTTCTTTGAAGGCGTGCCAGCCACAGTGTTGATGGCGTCACCTTAAATAATCTCAAAAAGATTAGGCCAATCAGAGAAATCTGTCGGCTCACATGATACTCATTAAAGGAAAGTGGCAACATGTGGAATTGCAAATTACCAGCAGGTTTTGTGGGGCTGTTTAGGTGATTGAAGAGGAATTTAGCCCGCAAAATTCTTCATTCTTGAACTAAACATGATTTTTAAGTCTCAAGAGATTCTGTTTAAGCTTTGGAATAAAAAAGAACAAAGAGGAACAAGTGTCAGTATTTTACAGTATTAGGTGAATCCTTAAACCTTAAACTAACAGTTCAGTTTGTCTAAGTTCACTGTCAGAACAATAGTGGTAGCTCCAATTGTCAAGGTCATTTTCTTGCTAAAATTCCAATTAAAGTCATTGGAATGATTTTATATTACAACACTGACATTATGTAAAGGTAAATATTACTTTGCTGAGGGTTGCCTTTTACATAAGGCTATGTTAAGATGAGTTTTAATTTTACAAAAGGACTTCAGGACTCCAGTTTGTACAACAGATTTAATGACTTATCCTTTTTGTTTCTGACACACAGATCTACAGTTTTTGTCAGAGAGCAAGTTACATGCTAGCTGACAGTTCAGCGCAGATTTGTTCAAAACCCCATGAACATGCAGAGAGCCTTGTTTGCCAAGTCCTTTAACCTTATTGGATAAACGAGGACGGGATACCAGTAATTTTTTTCCCCTCATTTGTTGCAAAGCAGAGGGATTGGCTCGGTAATGTCACTGACTAACACTTTATAACACTGACATCTTTTTGTTTACAGAGCCAACCGACACTTATTTTAGCAAAAAAAAGTTTTAACGTACCTCACCTTTAACCTTCTTTTTTATGTAGTAATTAAAGCTCAATAACAGGGTGTTGTCACTGTTGTTCAATCCAGACACGCCACAACTAGATATAACACTTAGAGATGGAAGATCTGATCGATAAAAATGGCGGGATGATCTATGGGCCCAGTGTGTCCGGGTGGGTCTGGAACAGCGTGTGGTCTTTGGGATGACCTTGAAGTGATGAAGGCGAGCACTGACTCGTTCATTGATGCGTTTCCACGGTAACAGGCGAGAGGGAAAGGGAGTGAGAGTGTGTGAACAAGGGAGGTCCCAGGAGGTGTGGTACGAGAGGTGGAGGAAAATAGGATGAGACGAGATGACGAACAACCTGAGCTTAAGATGTGGAGCTTTTTTTCTTAGCAGTTTGTGTCTCATTCCCGGAGAGAAAAAGAGATCAATATTTTTTTATGATATACATTAGGGAGTAAGGACTAAATTTGGATTGAACCACTGTTGAACCCAAGACAACATTACCAACCAAGTCTATACAAAAACACAGACTAAACCCTGTTACAAATATTAATCCACTGTTGCTTTTAATTATTTATAGACCTCCTAAGAAACAGTTTGCCAATGTGCCAACTTGGAGATTTTATGGTCGTTCAGAGTCCGTACACCTCCGCTCAGTCACCAGCTTGTGTCCTTGACCAAATCACTCATTCATACTTTGTCATGTGGGAGACAGCAGGTCAGGTGTCTGCTGTATGAATGTGAACGTGCCCTATTGCTACTTCCACGAAACGGATCGACATCAAAAGATTTTATGGCCCGTTGTACACAGGCATTTATTATTCACTCTCACAGACATAAATCCAGAAACGTGCCCGAGCAGGAATTGGGATTATCGGAGTGAACTTTTGGTCACTTGTAAGAAAGCCCCGCCCTGATAATGCTATTTATTAGTCAGACTGGATTAGCCATGTCTGAGCTTTACTGCAAGAGAATATTACCAAAGACAATTGAGCATCACTTTACATAAACAGTTAAATTGATGTGATGTGATTTTAAATTTCATTGAATGGACACCAAAGCACTAACTGTATTGCTACCAGACTTGAGTGTAGTAATAACTCATACGAGTTAATTGGTCTGCGACAGTGGCTGAGGGCAAAGTGGTGGGTCGCCACAGCTTGGTGGCTGTTTGAACAAGGATTTCGCTCTGAGGGGAAACGCTGGGACTATTTGTACTGGGCTTATATAGGCTGATTACTGGGCTGATTTGTTGTTTTATAATGCTACACAGACCCATTCATATTCATGGTCCACTAAGGGTGGCTTGGCAGCGACCTCAAGTCATGTGTCATGGAAGACTAAACAAAATGTCCTAGTGTTTCTGGCCTTAAATGCAAGCTTGTTTACTCAGTCACTGTAAAAATACTGTAGTGCACAAGATCCCGAGCTATACATTGTTCCTTTAATGTAAATCCTTTTATGTTCTCAAAGATTGTTTGTGAAAACAATCTTGAAAGAAAACACATCACAATAACAGGATAGCAAAATATCCGGTTGTAGGGGTCCTTCAAATACTGTTGTAGTATTCCATAATCCATACAGTCTTGAATAGATTTTTAGTTCAGTTTCTTACAATGCAACCAGTAGTATCACATATATCTAAAGTGGTTTTAATATGTCTGTTAATTGGTCTCGGTGAGAGTGGTCTTGAGTACATGATTTGGGGCAGGGTCATTTCAGTCCTAGTTAGTGATAAAGCGCTGAAAGAATAAAGTGCAATCTGGCAACAATGGCAAAAACAACCCTGACTCAAGACAAAAGGATGTCAAAACTGCAGAAAGAAACAGGAAACATTACAGATTCCACATTAGTCAGCAAGTCTTACTTTTTTGGCACATGACAAAGATGCCCAGCATGTAGCATATGGGATAACCTCCAGCAATTGTTTGTCGTAAATTAAAAGATAGTTTTGAATTAACGGTATCTTCCTGAATGTGCAATCTTAAGTAAGGAGCAAGAAAACTGCTGTGTCACTTTACTTTTTGTCCATATGCCACAAGGTCATGCACCAAAGACCACCGCTGTCATAAACATGTCAACATCACAGCAGGTGGGACGGTTATTTTATCTCCATTTGCCTTTTACCTGCGAGTTACATAAGTAAGCATATCTATAGCACATGATGCACATGGGACAAGTTAAAGGGGGTTGTATAGGAGAGCTATGCACGTGCACAGTTAAGAGTGCAGCATGTGATCTTCCATATGTTTAGATTTAACCAAAGATACTCATAGCATTAAATAGGCTCTCATAGTCACAGACTGGGACATACTAGCAGCCAAAATGATCAAAAGAGCTTGTTTTCTATTGCTACAAATAGGACATTTAAAAATTACAAATGGTTGGAATTAGCCTTCAGTTTTGTATGTGATATATTTATATCTCTGACTTTTGTACTGTAAAACGCCACTCAGCACATCATCCAAACTGTAATGACTCAAAACCTTTAATCTTTGACCCCCACACCATTTTATTGGCTCCCAGATGCAGTCAGAGTGGGACCATTGTCAACTCTCTGTGATAATAGGCTCCTGACCCCTGACCTGGGTTTTAAGAATACGGACTGGATAATCTAATCTCAAGTCAATATCATTTTACCACAGTTACAAATGTTAGCCTAAAAGGTTTGTGCTATACAATTACACAGGTTTAATTAGCAACTTCTAGCTGTAGCTGTTACAGTTAGCATCACATTTTACTCCAACTGTAGCAGTTACAGTTAGCAATTTAATAGAATTTAATTCAGAATTTATTTATTTTTTAATCAATTACTCAGCCTTAACCAGAACTCCACTGAACAGAAGTGGCTATAGGCTGTTGAAACCACCTGCCACTCTGATGTGTAAACCTGTCCTGGTTGTGCTCTTTCTGCCCCTCTGCGTACACCTCACATTACCCCTGGTTTGGACCCTCTCACCCCTTTCCCTTGTCATGTTCCATTGCCTCATTCTCATTCGCTGCGTCAGCACATTAGAGTCCCCACTTTGTCTGCTGCTTCACTGCTGTTCAAACAGAGTTCTTACTTTTATCTTTCTGTGTACAATACACTTGTTATTTTTAAACAATATTCCTGGCAAGTACTTAGACTTGGCAGTCCAATGCCCAAACTTAATATACTAACTTAATATAACTTTAGAAATAATACAATGTTACTGGTATTAAAATATGTAAACAATGGTCAGTGGTAGTAATTTCACCTTCTTTTTTATTCCTCTTTCTTCAGGTAATATTATTGGCTCAGGGATCTTCGTCAGTCCAAAGGGTGTCTTGGAGAATGCCAGCTCAGTGGGGGTGGCTCTCGTCGTCTGGATCATCACCGGTATCATCACTGCCATTGGTGCGCTGTGCTACGCTGAGCTGGGGGTCACCATCCCCAAATCAGGAGGAGACTATTCTTATGTCAAGGACATCTTCGGAGGTCTGGCTGGGTAAGGAAACATGTATTCAATTAAAAATGGTAATGCACAAGGTATTTATGACCCCACAAGGATAAAACGATGTAATGTAGTGCACTGAAATTTCTTCAACAACTAAACTGTCATATTCAGCATAACATGTGCCGCTATATTTTTGCATGTGTCAGCTGCCAGAACCATATTAATTATAGGAAGAGGTTTTACACATTAACCAAGAAACTGCTACAGTGTGGTTTGTTGTTTTTATAAATATGGCATTTACAAATTAAATATCAGTAAAAATGAAGGAGTATTTGACTGCTGTAAAAACAAGGCACTCCCAACAATCAATGAATCAAATATGAATCCTAATTAGGATAACATTTAAGTGAGTAAATTTAGATGAGAGCTCCCTATTTGGCAAGCAACAGGTCTCAGTTGCCCCTTTCTCATGTGTTACAATTAGTTATGAACCAAACTAGTTGAGAAGCTATTTATAAAATCTTTATGACGATACATATTTTAAAATGCTTCAACATTACCCACTGTTGTTACAAAAATTGCTAAGAACAGTGCCAGTGGGCAAAACGATTGACTAATAAAGAGCTGACCCAGTTCCCAAGAACAGTGGAGGCCTTACAAACAATGCCATATGCTTTGACCAGGATTTAGACAAGCATAGCAATATGTCTACAATCCCACCTTTAAGTATGGGATGACAAGGAGACATTTTAATTCAAACCAGGGGGGTCTCATCAAGATATGTTTTAAATTAAATGAAAACAAATCAAGGATTTAGGTTTTTAATAAGAAAAGTGGGGTTTCACTGCCTCTGTTTCCAGTTGATTCATTTATGTCAGTTTCAGTAAATGCTTGGGAACATAGCTGAGTTAATTTCCGAGCAAAACAATATGGTTTGTTAGTGTCCATTTCGCACACTGTGCTAGGATATAAACATAGATTAGACCATTGTTATTTTCTGTGACTCGGATACATAATATCAAGGTATTTGGGGAAAGGATTTGAAGCAGACAAAACAGCCCAAGATTGTTTTTGTACTGTAGCTATCTATAAACTTCAATGAACACTCACGGGTTGTGGGAGACAAATAAACAGTATTCCTAAAGCATTTGTTTTTGGTATCCGAAACCTTATGTGACATACTCTCAACTCCGAGAAAAGGGGAAGTAATCGTAAACTGTTCGACAATGGTTCAAGCACAAAGGCTCTTTGTTAAGCCAGACTAATAAGGATTGGTTACAGCTATAAAGCACAATATATACTCGCCATTAGTTTGAACAGTTACTGTGTGTCGCTGTGTGGAGATAAATCGTACAAAGAAAATGATTTAACTCACTACATGCAGATGTGTAACTAATTAAACACAACTCTAAATATAACCCAAATGTGATTAGATGGAGAAATGACTATTAGATCTAACCATGATCCCTGCAGTTTATGGATGGCGTCGATTTAAACCAACATTTTTAACATTAAACTCACAAATGCATTCCAGCCACGGTTAATCCAGTTAACCCAGTCAGGTGTAATGATCCCTGTGTAAGCTTTCAGAGAATTTTATGGAAAAGCCACATGCTTGCTCTGCCTTTTTTCTGTTAGTGTAGCTCCAGTGATTATGTGTGCCACTTGTGACAGGGCTCCCACCTCTAGCTCAACATGTAAGAGTTCAGTCTGTCAACAAGCACAGGGGTGGTTGTACAAAAGGCTTATGGGTAACTGGCTTATAGAAGTGGGTCATAGCATTCCTAGTTATGGAATGAGTTATGACTTAAGCGCACATGTTTCAAGTCACCTGAGAGACATGTTGGCGCTTTCAACTTGGCGCCATATGCCTGATCAACAGCACAGTACATTCACTAATTACCTTTTTGGATTTCTGTGTTTGTAATTGTGCCATTGTCTCTTACTTGTCAGATTTTTGCGCCTGTGGATCGCCGTTCTGGTCATCTACCCCACCAACCAAGCCGTGATCGCTCTGACGTTCTCCAACTACGTGCTGCAACCTCTCTTTCCCACCTGCTTCCCTCCAGAGAATGGTCTACGCCTTCTGGCTGCAGTTTGCCTCTGTGAGTGTCCCATGTGCCCCATCACTGTCAACATGTCCGACACCAGCAAAGTTTGTCAGGAGCCATTTTTAGATGGGAGGGAAACAAGTACCTGCCTTGAACCATAAGCAAACATTTATCCCTTTATCGGAATGAAATTGAGTAAAAGTAGCTTATTGTGCTTTCAGGACAGATTTTTTTGTTGTTAGCAAACTTATTTTGCTATCCAAGCCTTAAAGCCGCTAGGATTAAGGACTCAGACTTTTGATATTGTGGACAAAAACAAAGTATTTACCAATTAGAACTACTACAATAGAACAATAGGACAAAAAATGTGCGCGTTAACCATTCTTTAGCGTCTTATATTTGATGTATGGACGTGGCTGCTGCCTCAGAGAATCTATACTGAGTTGTTTTTTCTGCCTTTTAACCCTGAGGTCAAAGGTTACCCAGAAAAGAGACATAGGCTGTAAGGTAGCCAAACAGCTAGTGAGCGGTGACATGTGTAAAGACAAATGGATAAATGTGCTGCCGCCAACATGACAGTGGGACTTCTTAGTCCTTGACAAAATGACACTCAGCTGCTAAATACCACACGTAGGTCGCAGGCAGACAACATTGTGGTACACTTTGTGGAAGGTTACTAAACATGTCTGTGGCTTTAGGATGTTTGAGCAGTCAGTTAAAGTTTTGAGGTTGACGTGAAGTGCCTTTGAGTCAAACGTACAGTAACCTTTGAGAAACATGTTTTTGCAGGTTTCCTCAAAAGTCATAAGGTTTGTATTGGCTGTGGAAAAACACTGGGCAGAACAAGAAAACAAGTGATGTGACAGGCTTGACTTTGCCAGCATTAAAAACAGGCCTCTAGTTATAAACTGTTTGTTCTTCTAGGACTAAACATGCTTAGACTTTTGGAGTTAATGAAGAGAACAAAACCTTCTTTGCATGTTTTACCACGTTTTTGTTGCAAACTCAGCCTTACTGACCTACTTTACCTGCCTTATATGTCTTGGTGAAGCCTTAAACCAAATTTATTATGCTTGGCAATCCAGCTGTTGGGGCAGGGAAAGCACAGTTGCTGAATTTTGTCCTCTTAATAGATTTTCAAACCTTGTTTTGTTGTTGTTGTTGTTGAAGGAAGAAATGGGTGAGAGGTTAGAAGCTCTCCACTAGGCATGATGTAATCTTTGTTGTTTATGGAGGTAGATATATTTGTATCTTCTGACATTTCCTGTAATTGTTTGTCTGGATTATCTTACCTACGAATCCAGCTCTAACTGGATTACGCGACAGTCAAACCAGACGTCGGTGGTTTCTAGCATTGCACTCTGCAGGTTTTTCCAAGGTGTACCATTTCAAAAATATAGACAGGGAGGGGGTCCCGTCCCTGGGGTCCTCCTCTTCCTACAGATGGCAAAGCACGAGGTCATAACTCTTGTCATGTTTTCCTACAGCTGTGTAGTTAACTCGGCAAGCTCGACACACACAAGGCTACATGATGTCCAGATTTGTATACTCAGCTTTATGAACAGCTGAGATTCTAAACTTCTGAGAAATGCTTAAAGGAATTGTGTCGCAAGAAGGGTGGATGAGTGTGTACAAAGATGATCTGCTTCCTAAAAAACACTTTGTTGACCACATTTTAGCATTAACGGTCCCAGTATTATTCATACTCATCTAAGTCCTTGGACATACATCTGCGGCATCCCCCACTCTGGTCACTCTGCTCATTATCTTATATAATAAACCCAATCCAGCGGCGGTTTATTATTTAATGGCACCCTATTGCTCTGAACCCACTGGCCTGTTGCATTCAGCAGCACACATCAAGTCCATTTTCTGTAAGTATACGATGGTAGTCTTTGCCAAAACTAGACAAAATGCAAAAAAAAAATAAAAAATGGACCGTTGTGAAGCAATGTTACATTATTGACACAGCGATTGTCACTTCAACAAATAAGACAATGAACATGTAGAGCCTACTATATACCTGCAGTAGTAGGCTTCTGGAGATAAGGCAGTGTAAGAACCAAGGGTCACTGCAGATTTTATGACACATCACACGTGTTCATTTGCTTTACATTAAGGTTATTGACCTGAATCCTCGTTTTGTCTTTTATCTCTGACATTTACCAATTTTATATCTCAACTTGGGCAACTGTCTCAAGTACTACAGCTAGAAACAATAATTAACTCTGAGGCAATAAAGCAATAATACTTAAAACAGGACTTGCATTGTTATCGAAGCCACAAAGGACAGGTACACATTAATATTGCGGCAACAGAAAACAGGAAAGCTTGATGCCCCCTGAGCACACACAGCCTACAGTGTGAGTCATTTTGTTTAAGAGCATTATACTTTTACTGAATATGAACTCAAAATGCTCTGTTATTTCTGCTATTTCTAGTGCTGTTGACATGGGTGAACTGTGCCAGCGTGAGGTGGGCCACCAGAGTCCAGGACATCTTTACCGCGGGCAAGCTGCTGGCCCTTGTTCTCATCATTATCATGGGCATGGTGCAGATCTGCAAGGGTAAGCTGCTGGCACAATCTGTCCATACACAAATGTGGGTGAAGTAGCCAAAATCTCTATTTAGGTTGCAAAGAATGAATAAATGACATTGACTTGTGCAAAAGTAATAATAGTAATTTAAATTATTACCACCTTTACCTATGCATATCTTTTAGTTACATAAGAGACATATATTGGTCACTGGGGACGTCCTGAGTCAATCAGGACAGTTTCATCTCCCCTGGGGCGCCGTAAGGGTCAGTGGGTTGGCGGGGGCCTGCTGGTTAAAACTCACAAAGCTAATAACAGCTCGCCTCTCTGGGTCTGCAATCACAACATGGCTGAGGGCCAGTTACTACAAGGGCCAAAGAGCACAGGTCCCTAAAACAACAAGAAGATAAAAGCGAATGAGTTTCTTAGAAGTCAGATCACCAACGGAACAGAGAGTCATAAAAATGATTTCTACAAATATTAGTAACTAAAGATGACTGCTTTCTTCTTACCTTACGTCTTTGTCTATTGACAGGAGAGTACTATTGGCTTGAGCCGGCCAATGCCTTCGAGCCATTCCAGGATTATGACGTGGGTTTGATAGCCTTAGCCTTTCTACAGGGCTCTTTTGCCTATGGAGGATGGAACTTCCTCAACTATGTCACAGAGGAGCTGGTGGACCCTTATGTGTAAGCCCATTATCACATATCCCATTGCTTATCATATTCTTAGATCTTGTTGTTTTGTGCTACTCTCTGTTATCTAAACAGCCCTTACGTTGTCTCCCTCCAGGAATCTTCCCCGTGCCATCTTCATCTCCATCCCCCTGGTGACTTTTGTCTATGTCTTTGCAAACATCGCTTACGTCACAGCCATGAGTCCTCAGGAGCTGCTCGCCTCAAACGCTGTAGCTGTGGTGAGTAGTTTTGATCTGTGAGAGAGGAAAGACACTGTCACCCTCTAGTGGTGCTGCAAGGATACATACAGGACTGATTTTAATACATAGATTCATAGATGCAGTTAAAAATGTATTCAGTTTCTCATATTTGTCTTTATTATAGACGTTTGGCGAGAAGCTCCTTGGCGTCATGGCTTGGATCATGCCCATTTCTGTGGCTCTGTCCACCTTTGGAGGAGTCAATGGTTCCCTCTTTACCTCTTCACGGTTTGTTGCTTTCTTCTTTGTTTCCATAGTGTTGTTAAAAAACATTCTTGGTCACTATTTCCTAATTATGCTTTATATATTCTCATTTTGCAGTTTGTTCTTCGCTGGAGCCAGAGAGGGCCACCTTCCCAGCCTCTTGGCCATGATTCATGTCAAGCGCTGCACTCCCATCCCTGCTCTGCTCTTTACTGTAAGCACACTCCTGATAAAACAACAGTAACATAAAGTTTTTTCAGGTCTTGTCCGGCCTGATAAACTTCCTCTTAATCAGTCAGTCACTATGGTCTGCTCTGGCTTGTATTGTGTGCTTCTCTGTATTATAATGACGCTTTTTTTTCCTCTCCTAATTATCCCACAGTGTCTGTCCACTCTTCTCATGCTGTGCACCAGTGACATGTACACTCTTATCAACTACGTGGGCTTCATCAACTACCTCTTTTATGGTGTCACTGTTGCCGGGCAGATTGTGCTTCGGATTAAACAACCCAACATGCATCGGCCAATCAAGGTGAGTTACTGTGGTCTTTTATAATCTTTTTACATTTACATTTTTACATTTTCTAAAAGCATTTTTTAATGTCTCCCTCCAGATTAGCCTCATTTGGCCGGTCATTTACCTCCTCTTCTGGGCCTTCCTGCTCATCTTCTCCCTTTATTCTGAGCCTGTGGTTTGTGGCATCGGCCTGGCCATCATGCTCACCGGCGTCCCTGTCTATTTCCTCGGAGTCTACTGGGACAAGAAGCCTCAGTGTTTTGATGCATTTGTTGGTAAGTTGGCTGATGAACTGATACATTGCATAGGACATAAACACAAAAATCAACACTAAGTGGCAGTATTTTGCAAGAATTGTATACAATCCTACACTTTCGTTGCATTTAAGGAGTGTGATAACCAAGATCTTTATACCAAGTGAAGACAGTTTGCTGTATTACAGTGATTATTTTTTTCTGCTCTGATATATTAATTCTACTCAAAGCACACCATTGGGTTCCACCCTCAAATTCCAAATTGCCTATGTCTCTCCCTTCTTCCAGATAAAATGACATACCTGGGCCAGAAGCTTTGTGTGGTTGTATACCCGGCTGTAAGCAGCAGCGAACCAAGCGGAGAAGAAGGACAGGAGCTGAAAGAAGCCATGTCTCCCTTGTCGAAGGACGACAGCGACAACCTCAAAGCGAACTGTTAATAAGGGTCTTCATTTCCCATTCCCTACACAAACAGATCTGCTCGAATGTCTTGGCAAACCTACACACAGCGCAGGATTTTGTACTCCATGTTGTTTCGTAATATTTGGTGTGGATTTTGCATCAATCAATCGTTTCTATGCCAAACATAGTTTCAGAGTGACACGATGATCCCATTTTTTTTCAGGGATCCTTCAAATGTGCAATAAATGTCCTCCATGTGTTTTATATTTGCTGAATGCCGTCATCTTGTTTCATACCACACACTCCCTGCACACTCCTACTGCATTTTCAATTGGCATTTTTTTTTATTATTCACAAAAAAAACTTAAATAAAAAACTGTGGCAAACCTTTTCTTCTTTTTTGCTACATTTTATTTGCCTTTGTCGCACAAATAACACACCAAAGCTGTATTTGATTGTGGAAAATCCTACTCAGATCAAGTCATTTTATGTTGTGAACTACACTTAGGCAACTGTGATTCCACAATTTTTTTTTTTCTTTTTTGTAATTGTGATGATTTTGTATATCATATGTATTTTTATTAGTTTTAATAAGTTAATTGTAGTTTGTTGATATTCTTTTTTTTCTATTCAGCATCATATCTTAGCTGGGCCTATTTTTTACCCTTTCAAATGTGGAGGTAAAGCTGATGAGGTAAATGATGCATAGTTCTTGCCTTAAATGGACTATATTCTGTACAGGTATAGCATTGATTTATAATTACTAGACACTACACAAACAATTACCCCTGAGTTATAGATTAGACATTGTTTTCTGTGCCGCTATTGGTCGGTTTAGCCGTGCCCACCCCAACACCGACACATGTGAATGCCTGTGTAAAAAACAATGGATAAAGGCATCATTTGTCCAGATTTTATGGACAAAGTATTTTTTAAACTTAACATCTAGCTGTCTTTGTTGTGCTTTTTATGTTAGCGTCTAGAAAGGAGTACTATTTTTTGTATTAAGAAATTTAGAGATTTTAGTGCAATACTAGTGCAGACACCAGCAAGAAATAAAGATGCAGCCATAGTTAAACGCTTTTAGTATTTCTGCAGATTTCTGTGTTGTCCTGATGTAATGTAAAGTGTCTCAGGGCATTGCCACGGCCTTCTCCTGACACGCACACTGCCTGAAAACTAAACTAAATTCATTCAAGTTAATTGCTGCCTTTGAGATCTTATCTTTCAGTGCTAAATGTCCAGGTGCTTTACATATTTATTTCTCAGGAGTTTCAACATTTTAAGTAATCCCCTGACAGAAAATGCATGAGAAAATGTACAGGAACAGGGCCAGTATATGTTGCTCAAAGGGGAACAGGGTGTGTAGGATGTGTGAAGTTCAGTTATGTGATGTGCCTGTACCGTTCTAATGAGTACTAACATGAAACACAGGCTGTATGTTGCCTCAAAGCAAATAAAGAACCACTGACTAATGGATTTTCAAATTTAAATCCAAGGCCTTTTTTTAAACTAAATGTCTATATTTTTTTCACTGTGTGGCAGTTTCAGTTTCAGAAAATTTATTAAAAAAAGCTTTAAAAGTATTGAAAGAGAACATTTGCATGGTAGTTGCTGGCCCCTGATAAGCTGTGATAGATATAATACTTAAAAAATGATGGAAAGATGAAGTTTTCTACACTGTAATTGTCTTAAGTGTTTCATTTAAGTTGCATTTTCAACATGCCCTACCACACTGAGAAAGTGTCATGTGTGTTTTGTGTGGAAATATATAAAATGTACATATTGTGGTGAGTGTGTGATGAGAATAAAGATCTATATACAAAATTTGAATCCAGTGAAATAGCTCAACAGCGTGATGGAATTATATGTTTATTCCTTGGACAATACATAAAACATGTCTATACACTGAAATCTAACCACTCCAAAGCAAAGTTAAGGTTTGCTTAATGTAAACACAACTTTTTTGCAACATGTAAACATACATATATATAAATACACAATAATGTCTAAATGTGGCATGATTTATAATGTATCTGTAAAAATCGAATGGATTGCTGACAGAGGTCGAAAATATGTAAATTACCAAGGAACATTTTGTGTTTGTACTTAAAGCAGGGTGTTTCTCTGAAGGCTCTTTACACAGTAGTCATATTTGGGGTTAATGAGGCAACATAGTACAAGCTTCTGGATATGCAGGTTTGACTTATTTCAAGCCAAAAGCATAAATACTCCAGTTATTTTCCATAGCAGCCTCTACAGCTCTAGTCAAAAAATCTATTGCCCCTTTATTATGAATCATTAAAGTAGCTCTTACTGCCTAGCTTTAAGATAAGCAGACTTTTACTGTGGAAAAGTTATAAAAGGGATAAGGAATTTTATTTGCTGTGAGTACAACCTGTTTTATTTCTCCATAATTGGCCGTGGTGCCATCAGGAGAAGTCTGCCAAAACAATATCTGAGTAGCTCCACATAGGTGTCTTCATGAGTCAAGGCATGGTTCAAAGTGATTGCTACAAAGGTTTGGAGTAAAGGCGTCTGGTGGGGTGGGGCTGGTGTCCTCCTCGCAGAGCAAGTACCAGATGTAGAACAGAGCCGCCCTGGATTTTATAATCTGCCGCAGTTTTCTCATCATTCCTGAAAAAATAAAGAAAGGAAGTAGAAAGATCAGCTGAATTCTTCTTGTCAACAGACATTAAATCTCTATTTGATGAATGAATTCCAATCTTACATTTGTTTGCCACTGTAGATTAACCTCTGCTGCTGAGGTGGGATCCCCTCCTTCTCCTCCACTCTTTCTTTAATCCTCTCCACCTTTTGGACATAATGCACATTAATCAGCACTCATTCCTGGTGGACTAAAAAGAACATAATCCATCACATAGTGGCTTAGTTTACCTTATCTGTGGGCTCTATATCAATTTCTATCTCCTTTCCAGTGAGTGTCTGTGAAAAAAAATACATTATCTAATTAATGTTAAGGTTAATATTTACCACTGGGCCATTAGGACACCAGTAACACACAGAAAAGTAATATTTTTATTCTTTAGTGCTAATCGTGACGCTAAACCTTACCTTTACTTTAATTAGCATCTTTATCGACTTGATTTATGTAAGTAGACGTATTATATTTCGAGCTTTTAAGTTAGCTATTGTGTGAAAATTTGGGGCAGGAAAATAAGAGCGATTTTCTTTCCCAAAATCAATGAAAGCTTCCGGAGTTTCTCGGTAAATCCCGTCGACGCTTTGTAGTCATCGCGATAGTTCCACTATGCGTTAATTTCTGAAACTCTTTGCTTTATTGTGAACGGCAGAAAAAATAAAAACTAAAAGTACTAAAAACAGTTTGCTAACATATCTGAGATAAGTACTGCTCTCACAAGTACAGTGATTTAAGTTTTCGATACTAAATGTTGAAATAGTCTTTGCGACACCACCTCCAGCGGCGCAAAAACGGATGTCCCTTTTGTAGTTTTTTGTACAGACTTGTCCATGTTGTTGAGCGCTGAAAGAACTACAAAGCGGGTGTCAGCGGCGTCCAGCCCTGTAAACCTTCCCGCGCCAACGTTAAAAAGGAAGCCGACCTAAAAACATCTACGAAGCGGTCATTACCTGAAACAATCATACAATTATCAAGGTAATAGAGGGTTCTTTTTACAATGCATACCATATGCCATTCTGTGCTTAAATATGTAACTAGAATGGGATGATTTATACACCACTAGTTCCATTACTGACGCTTAGAATCAGCCTAACCTTGAATTTTCAAACCGAGTTATGTTTCATTGTGAACTGCTGCATTTTACTATCGCGTGATTATTATGTTAAAGCAGTCTGATGCTAAATAATTAGTGTATTAAACAGTAATTACATATCTGAATGCACGAAAGGCAGTTTTCTCAATCATTTCGGACGCCGATTGAGTGTTGATAGCATGTTATGACAGCGTGCATTCTGACCTCTAACCTTTACTCTTTCTTTCACAGGACAAACAGCTCATTTTCTCGCAGGACCTGCAAAAATGCCCCGCATCGAAAATGACATTAAGCTCGACTTCAAAGATGTCCTTCTCCGTCCAAAGCGGAGCACACTCAAGTCTAGGAGTGAGGTCAGACAATGAAGATTATAGTCTTGTTTAGTAAATGGACCTATTATTTGCATAAAACCTGTATTACCTTATACATAGACTCCTGTCCATTTGTTAGTTTATGAAAGAGAGATCTGTGTGTTCCTATGTAACTATAAGGTGTGTCATTTGAGTTTTTCCTCAGTAAACATTATACTCTAAGGATAAAAACAACTGTCAGCAAGTGTTTATTTTGCAAACTCACTTATATTTTCAATGTATAATGCCAGGTGGACCTAATGAGGAGCTTTACCTTCAGAAACTCAAAGGGCAGCTACACAGGGATCCCCATCATTGCAGCCAACATGGACACAGTCGGAACCTTTGAGATGGCCCTGGCTTTACACCAGGTCAGCTACGCATATATTACATACATCATTTTTGTCACAGTTTTCTAATAACTTAAAGCTATAACATTACATACATACATACATACATGCAATTTTTCATTACATTGAACTGTTACCCCTGTGATTAACTAAAACAAGCCTTATATGTACCCAGCGGTACATGTGTGTAATTGTTAATGAATTATCTTGCTTTTATAAATAGATTATCTGTTTTTCCGCTGCTTGTCCTCTATCAGTTTACCCTTTTCACTGCAATCCACAAGCACTACTCTACTGATGACTGGCGAGAGTTTGCAAAACAACACCCAGAATGCCTGGAGGTACTAAATGTTGTATTACTATGTCTTACACTGAGGTTAAAGTGTGAAGAATTCATTGTTTATACTGTATGTATCTGACAGAGTGTAGCAGCCAGCACAGGGACCAGTGATGGAGACTTTGAGAAGATTTCAGCCATCTTGGCAGCAGTGCCTCAGCTGAAGTACATCTGTGTAGATGTGGCTAACGGTTACTCGGAACACTTTGTCCACTTTGTCAAAGATGTCAGAGAAAAGTTCCCTTCGCACACAATTATTGTGAGTATATCTAAATGTAAGATGATGTATATAAGATACAAAATTGGATACTAAATGTTTTTTTGGGTTTTTTTTTTATTATTAATTCTAGGCAGGAAATGTAGTAACAGGGGAGATGGTCGAAGAATTGATCCTGGCTGGTGCTGACATCATCAAAGTTGGCATCGGACCAGGTAATCACTCTATTAGACCACTTATCTTATTTCTAAATGTATTTAGACAGACAATTGTTTCATTTTGTTTTACAGGATCTGTGTGTACTACCCGCAAAAAGACAGGGGTCGGATATCCCCAACTTAGTGCTGTAATTGAGTGTGCTGATGCAGCTCATGGATTGGGCGGACATATTATTTCTGTATGTAATAATGTTGTATGAATAATGCCTGCTCCACATGATTTGTTTTGCCTGTTCAACATTCTAGTTGTATTTGTCAATGTCTTTTCCTTCACACAGGACGGAGGATGTACTTGTCCTGGAGATGTTTCAAAGGCTTTTGGTATTTTTTTTCTTACTTTTAGATATACTAATAATATTGTGTCAAAGGTGTCTTTACACTTTTGTTTGTCTGATTCGTAGGCGCTGGAGCTGATTTTGTCATGCTCGGTGGTATGCTTGCTGGCCACATAGAGAGCGGGGGTGAGACGATTGAAAAGAATGGCAAGAAATACAAGCTTTTTTATGGAATGAGCTCCGACACTGCCATGAAGAAGCACGCAGGGGGTGTGGCAGAGTACAGGTCAGACTTGTCTTGGTAAATTATGGAGACAATATGGTTTTATCACCTTTGTCCTGTGTAATAAAAGTACAGTTATTTACCTGCAGAGCGTCAGAGGGGAAGACAGTAGAGGTTCCCTTTAAAGGCCCTGTCCATGAGACAATTCGAGACATCTTGGGAGGTGTGCGCTCCACCTGCACTTACGTCGGAGCGGGCAAATTGAAGGAACTGAGTCGTCGGACAACTTTCATCAGAGTCACCCAGCAGCTCAACACTGTTTTTGGCAATGACAGCTAAATGTCTGACTCGATCCACTTTTTACCTGACCATACTGTATGTCAGCTACAAATCCTGTCTGATTCCCAGATGTTGATTTTGCTTGAAGCAGAGGCACACACAAGTTGACAGGCAAACATTCCCTTTAATTAGTCTTTCCTTATTTTATTGTTTTGTCCTTTTTAAAGCTGAGATACCTTTAGACTTGCAAGTATTCTGGGCCAGAGTCTAGAGTCAAGATGTGAGCTAAGGCCATGGTTTTGGCTGCTCTTTGCATTGCATTGTGTCTTATTTTATTGTCACTGGCATTTATGCAACTTGGGAATGTAGGTGTCAGCCTTAAAATATATAGATTGATGTCTTATACTCTTTAGAAAGATGTATATTTATGTAACTGCCTCAAAAGTCAATTTTTTATGTAAATTTTCATGTTTCACTCTTATTTTACCTTACTGAAAAGAATTCCGGGGTTGTATACCTTGTATACCAACTCATATGTAGGGACCAATGCTAGAATAAACCAGATGGATGCACTATAAACAGCACAATGGCCAAAGTCTTATTTTTTTCCTCTTTACCTTTAGACTGCATTGCCCCAAAGTATTTGTGGGTCTGTGTTATGTACACAGTCCACTGAATGGTTAATCTGCTTAACTGTTTGCTGTTTCATCTCCTGATTCTAAAAATGGGAAATCTGATAAAATTGCAAAATCACAAGTTGTGTGTATTTTCTTTCACATAATTTTTATACAAATAATAAAAGACAACCCACGTCTCATTTCAGCTTGTTTTTATTTTATATTTCTCATAAACAAAACCCAATTTTCTGCAATCCTCATCAAGTTTTCAATGTTTCCCTTTCAGCAATCACACCACTAGAGGGAGCCCCACACTTAAAAGGACATGAATATACCAACTGAATTAACATAGATCCAACTAATGGACACACTAAAGATTTAAAAAGTACAACCCTAATAAATGCAATTTGTTTTAGGCTGAACAATATTACAAAACATTTATATCCGAATATGCAATATAGTTACCATGATAGAGCCCATACTACAATATCTATTATGCAGAGACCTAATATTAACATTAAACAACAGTAGCAAGAAAAAGACCCTAAAAAAACCCCAACAAAAAACAAACCCAAAATAAAAAACACATGCCTTTTACACTAGTTTACAAATGAGCTTTGTAAAGCACAGGCCACCTATGATTGCTCCACAACTACACATATTCTGAGAATTGTAATGTAGGTCATAATATGAACCACAGGAACACGTCCACTGATTCTGGGGAGTAAATTGGACATTTTCTTTTCCCAGCTTCAAAAAAGGGGTCAGGTCTGGGTTGTAATTGTTGATGTCAAGCGTTAATATCATTTTTTTCTGGTACGGTCCACTTCTGCTAAAGAAGGACAGCAGGGAGGCGTTAAAGTCCCAAATCACTTCTACTGTTTTTAGCTTTGGTAAAGCTTTCTCATCTCCATTTTTCCCTTGGTATGAGAGGACTTGAGAGGACAGTCTGTGTGTTTTTTGTTTCTTAGGTTGCTGTTTCTTGCCTTCCTTCATGACAGACGCTTGGGTTTTCGAACTGTCATAATACTCTGTTGAGAGGACACAGAACTGATTACCTTCACAGCTCAAACCATAGACCGGTCCACTCTTCAAGTTCTTTGCGAACTGTTTGTCACACAATCCAATGATCCAGTCATAGTCTTGAGGAAGACTAATCACCCACTTGTTGATCTGAGCTGATTTGGTGCTCTGGATGAGAAGAGTTGCAGAGCATTGCCCCGTCCTACTACTGTAGAAAACCTCTCTTTTGTCTTGGGACAGTGACATGCCAAAGGCAAAGAGCTGTGGGTCAAAGACTAGGTCTTCAGCAGTGGTTATAAACTCCTGGTGGTTTTCTGGGTCAAGCATCATCAGCAAAGATCCCCAAAACTCTTCAGCTTGCTCTAACATTTTTTCACCACTTTCTCTTATTTCCTTAACCAGTTTGTCTCGATCACTGCCAGGCTCCAGTCCGTTTCTCAAGTCCACAGCCTTGGCCTTCTCTAGGTCTTGGTGGACCTGAGAGTACATCTGCAAGAATGTGTAGGTGTCCTTTTCATTTTGGGCAGCCTGCATACTATTTTTGCTGGTTTGTATTGCCACCATGCGAGCAGAGACAGAACTCTGAACACTGGCCAAGGTTATATCACGCATGTTAGAAACAGCCTCAATGAGACGTATGCTCGAAGAAGTCAGCTTCTCTTTTTCTTTCTTCTCCCATTTTTCCAGGCTTAAGTTGTCATCATCAGTTTTAAACAGCAGCTCTTTCTGTTCAGTGCCAAGCTTCTCCATCAGTTCTTTATGAGCTGTAGAGAAAGTCTTCATATTGTGTAAACGGTGCTGGTCTTCAATAGCACAGGAAACACACACACAGGTCATGTCGTCGAGGCAGTAGTACTCCACCAGTTTCCCATGTTGGGGGCACTTGGTGGCTCCCCCTAAAGTCATGGGTTCAGTCAGAGGATGGGTTTGCAGCAGAACCGGAGTAGTCAGGTGGGCCTGGAGGTGCTGCACACACATGGAGATCTCACATTTCATGCAGGTCTTCCGTGCTGGCTTTCTGTCCTCCTCTGGGCACATTTCACAAAAAATAACTGGCACCTCATTTGGTTTGCAGGCATCCATGTTGGAAAAAGAAAAAGTAACCTTTCCTGAATTGTATTTAATGTTGAACAATGTCTTTTCCAGACTCTGCTCTTAAGTTTGCTGAAATGCCTCTGTTTAATTCCTGGACAATTGCAACTCTGAGGTTCAGTTTCTGTTTCCTGAGAATCACAAGACCACTCCCACTCCCACCACTCCCACCACAGTCATTATTAAACTGGCTCTGAGGTTCACATTTCTACAGGATTTATACACATGGTAAAAATGCTTATGAAAATGTGGCCTATCACATTACATTTAAAACACATTTAATATATAATTTGTTCATTAATATTACACGGACCAAATAAAACAAAGAAATGGTGTAACACAGGCTACTCCAGCAGCTTCTTTTAGGCGACTGAATAACGGCAGTAAAATCACTGCAATAAAATACTGGAGTTGCTTTAGGGCGAGGCCAGGTTACATGGTTGTGTATGAAAGAGCCCGCCATCTCGCTTCAACATCAGCCTTTTCGCGCTCTGTCCAAGGTAGGACATTGAAAACGGTCTCTACTTTTATGTCAGTGTTGAATAAAATCAGGAGGCAACACTTTACTTAATAACGTGGGTTATAAAGTTAACTCTGATGGACTGTAGTTAATAAATAAATGCATTATCTATGTTAGCGGTTGTGCTGAGCTTCGGCTAGCAGAGTAAACACTTAGACTATTAGCATATATACCTTAACCAGGCTAGCTTAAGTGTCAAAAACTTAAATTTTACAAGGTTTCTGCATTAAACTGAAAAAAACTTTATCTCAAAATGGACGTCCTGTTTTAATAGTTAATTTTTCTTAGTTTCTGACCAGTTTATATCTATTTTTAAGTGTAATCCATTCATTCCCACTGGTCAAGCTACCTTATTTTATTCAATGAGAGGCCATTCGTCTAATTTAATGTCCTAAAATGCGTCACAATACAATATGTCGCATTTTTCTAAATTCCACAACTTTAAGTTTGAAATGTTATACTGAAAAAGTACACTCATTTTGTTGATCCTTCATATAAGTTTGTTTTTTTTGTTGTTGGTTTTTTTTTTTTTTTGCAGGAGTGGCTTAATAAAGATGAGGCAATGGGTTAATGGAGGCTTTCAAAGCACCAAAGACAAAATCTCTGCTAATTGTCAGGAGAGCGCATCACCATCTAACTTCGCTCCGGCTGCTTTCTGTGTGAACCAGAACCGTACGTTGTGTCTCCCTCTGATCTCTGAAAAACAGAAGATCATTTGGGTCCACTCTGACCAGATCAACATTCAACTTGACAAAGTGGCTGAGTTGGATAATGCTTTTAGCAGATTTCCATATCTAACTCAAAGGCAAACAGCTTCACTGGCACAGCGCTGCTCTGTGCACCCTGACCAGATTAAGGTGTGGTTCATGGCACAGAGGCTCTGCTATGGGATCAGCTGGGATGCTAAAGACATCAATAGAGTCCGCAGGAAAATGCTGGGACAGTCTCGGTCTAAGAGAAAGCTGCACAAAAGTGTATGTGTAAAGGAAATGGTGAAGAAGACTAAAATAAGCAGAGAGGTCAAAGACAATGTGGAGAGTGGAGCTGCCAGTAAGAAAGGTGCTATGAAGAGGGAGCAGCCAAATAGCAGAGAGAAGGGGACCCAAGAAGACACAAAAGAGGACAACCTGAATCCTAAGAAGAAGCAACAAAGGTCAAGAGAAATGAAAACAGTGAAGAGAAAGAAGCCAATCCCTGGTGCCAATGTGGAGGGAGTGGCAAAGGGAAGTCAGATTGTGTGGCCTAAATTAGAGACAGAAACAGAGACATCTCTATTAAGCACAAAGAAAGACACAGTGAGAGGAAAGAAGAGGTCTTCTTTAGGGACAAATTCACAGGGGCTGCTCGGTTCATGCGCTAAATCAGACATCACCCCTTTGCAGAAAACTTATCATGAACATAGTTTTGTAGTTCAAGATAACTCCCTTGACAGGAGTCCATCAGTCATTTTCCAGTCTCATGTCACAGCTTTGGAGAAGCTGAAGACAACTGATCCTCTTACCCCCTCAATGCCACCAGAGTCACAAACCTGCACCCATCCTGGTTTTTCAGTCCGAAAACAGGAGGGAGTGAAAACCAGGCGAAAAATTACCTCTCGGGTGACCTGGAGGGTGAAGACAGCAAGTCAGCTGGAGATGATGAAGGTTGCGTTCGCAAAAAACCAATATCCCAACCAGGACCAGTATCACCAGCTGTCACTGGTGACCGGCGTTCCCCGCTACGGCTTGGTTCAGTGGTTCAACGACATGCGCTACTTTATCAAGAAAAGGAAGCCATGCTGGATGAGTCCAGAGCAACACACTCGGGCTGTGGCTAACGTGGTGCGTATGCAGTACCTTCGAACGCTGGAGAAGATACAAACCAGAGAAAGAAGGGCAGGGCTGAGAAGAAAGGCTGTTACTTAGGGTGCAGGAGCCGTACTGTAAGAATTCATCAAACTGTCTGTTACTGTTTATTAAAAGATAACATTTACTGTTCTTTTTTATGAAAGTTTCATTATGCATTAAGAGATCCTTGAGATCGCATTGCCCTGTATTACAATCACATGTTCTTATCTGCAATTTTGAAAATGAAGTGCAGTTGTACCATTAATTGTTGATGTTCTACAAACATTTTCAAATAAAAAGTCAATAACTCAAGAGAAGCACATTTTATTATGAAAAGAAATACATGTGATCAAAGCAACATGCATGGGAGCTTCATACAAACAAAAAAAACTATACAGTCAGAATAGAATTTTACATTCAGCTTATTACATTCAACTCAACTAATTATAAAATAACACTAAACACGCTTACCATTTAGTCATTATAATACTCCATTTGTCTGTTGCTTGTATTTATTGCATCTTTCTTTCATTTTGTAAAGTATTGCACTTAAACTATTCACATTAAATCTCAGGTATCACTTCAATATTAACAAATTAAATGTAAGAGCTTTTTATGTAAGGAAAGTACTTTGCAAACAGAGACTGAAGTTTTGCAAGGCGTGTACACAGGTCTCTGCGGGCACTCAGTTCCAGGTGGCAGTGTACTCCCCTCTCTGTGGCTGCCACAGCTCAGCCCCTTCGATGACGCGGCGGATGACTGCAGCCGAAGAGATAAGCAGGTGTCCCGCTGCCTGAAGGAGGGTCGAAGCTATCCTCAGTGCCTCTCTAAAGAAAGAGTTATGAATGTTAGTGAATTAGATTTACATTTAGCAAAACATTTGTAAAGTGATAAGATCATTTATACATATACAATGAGGTAGCGCTTGAAAACAGACTTTGACAGCACTTGAAAATTTGGACATACCTGAGGACTTTCTTTGGCCCCAGACACTGGAAATCAGCACTGACTGAATACAAGCCTTGAAAGGTGGCCTTCACACTGAGTGAGCCAAACACATCCTTAGGGCTCATCTTGTAAAGGTCAAATGTGACACGGGCGATGTCTTTACCATTGCGGGGTTTGTTCTGAGTTTTTGCCACAACAACGCCCTGGAAGAACAACAATGAAAAAATACTGTTAAATATAAGACGAAGAGGAACCTAGTAATTGAATAGAAATCAAGCAAATGGGGAATGATGAAGATTAAGCTTCTATTGATGATAATTAGTTGCACAGTACCGACTGAGGTTTCCATGTTTGCCCAGGTTTTAAAGCCATGAGCATGGTGTTGTCTGGCAACGTCATGAGGAACTCATCCGAATCCACCTCTGTACCATCCTCTTCACAAACAAGAGACAGAGACAAGGCAGACAGGGACAGCAGCAATGCCTGGCATGCCTGAAGCACAGATTGAAAACATATGAATATTTTAAATTTACGCATGTGCTTTATATAAAACTGAGAAATAAAAAATGTATGTTATGGTGGATTATGTATTTATATATCAAAATTGGTTTAAACTGACCCCTAAACTTACCCTCTCTTTTAGCTCCTCAAGGGTCCCAGCAGTGATACCCTTTCTGATCTCCCTGTTGTTACAACACACTCTGAAAGGCCGCTGGGTTGGGGACCATACTCTCTTAGTTACAGATCTATAGAGGGTAAAGGAAGTGAAAAAAAACCCAATGCTATTCATAAAATGTATAAGACATCTGTGATTGTTCTGCCATGGTATACATTTTCTTTACCTCTAGAGTTGTTTTTAACACCAGAAACCCATTCTCAGCAAAATACTGCTTATAGTTTTAAATCCAGTTTTTATCATTTGGCCAAGGATTTGCCAAACATACACATTGGACCATCAACATTTACACTAAAGCCTTTTTTTTGTTGATCAAGCAAGCATGAACCACAACATAATATCAGCAATAATTCTTTTACTTACTTAATAAATGAAGATGTGGTGTCCATTTTCCACTGTTTTCCTCTGGCCTTCTCCAAACACGTAGCTTGCTTATACTGTAATGTGTTTTGTTGCAACTACATGAAGTTCTGCTTTGCTCCAGCAGCTGGACTTTGCCCCAGGCCTGGTGATTATTCAGATAAAGAGCACAAATCAAAGTTCACCACTTACTTGAGTGTGACTGCTTCCCCTCTTATCATACTTATTTCATTCATAAATTATGACGAAATAAATGAACTACTTCGTATTGTAATTCTTTATACATTTTTATACATTATACTAAGATAGAGGACATTATTGGATTTGATTTTTGCACATTTTAAATGCTAACAATTCTTTTTTATGTATTTTCTTACTTATTATTTTAAATAATTTCTCGTTTCTACTACATTTTAACTTTTATTATTTCTTTTTCTCACTTTCCGGATGTGAAAAGAAGGCTCGCGGTTTGCCAACGTCATGTCCGGTTGAACCAACTTTGGGAGCGTTTGATTCAGGTACAGGAACCGCGCGGGTATGTGGTAAATTCCATAAGTTATGTGCAACGTATAACACCGCCTCTACAGGACATGGCGGTGTAGAATTTCACATAACTTTCATTGAAGGCGGGAGGATGGAAGACTGAAGTTTTGACGAAAACGTCTCTTGTTTTGTTTTCTAGATTAAAAATAGGTAATGCAATGATTTGTACAGACTGGTAGACAAAAAGCGACAGGTCACACAGATGTTATCAAACCTAACGACGCTGTCATTCAAAGTAGCGCCATCTTATTTAAAGACACTGTTTAAACTTCGGGGTTTGTAGCGTACGAGCTTTACGTAGCTTTGTTAGCATTTGTAACCTAACAAGTTTTTGGATTTTTCCCTCCATATATATATATTGTTGCCACTGTAAAATGGCAGCAAAGCAGCCTCAGGAAAATGGTAAGTGTGACAAGCAAGTGTTGTATTTATATATTTATCCACCATGTGTTGATACGATAACCCTTAATACAAGTGGACAATTGCTGAGCAGCGAGGCTTCAGTTTATGTAGTAGTTCCAATTTGTTATCGTTATTTACCGTGTTGTTGTGTTGTCTGCACAGATACCAGCCTCCCCTTTGTGGCACTTCAGCTCCTGGCGCCTCCTGTGCGTCTGGTGTCTGCTGCTTTGTGGAAAGTCATGAAGCAGAGGGACGTGATGCAGTATGGGATTGTCGAGGAGTTTGTGACCTCGGCCTGCGACACTGTCCCTGGACTGCTCACTTATAGGCACCAGGGCAAGCTGACACTGGGACTTAGAGCACGGGTAATTGTTGATTCCCAAATGAAAGCTGTTTACGTTGACATTTGCTTTAAATGCGTTTCCCTCATCTTATTATTTTCATCTAGTTAATCTTGGAATTGTGCCGTAAACAACCCGATCCTAAAGTCATTGGAGTGCATCTGAAAAGAATTCAAGTTCCTGCAACCCCTTCATCTTCCTCAACTTCCACTGTGGTGGGTTAATGCATTAAATCAATCCACATTATTCACAATACATTAGAAAGGAAATGGTGCAAGAAAGATGATTACTTTTCAAAATAATTAGGCTGTGGACAGAAAACATCTAATAGCATTCTTTTTTATCCTCTTCAGAAAAAGGATGTCAAAATCCAGAAAACAGTGGAATGCTTTCATGCATTTATTAAGACGCTGCTCACAGATCCGGTAGAGAGAGAACAATTCTTCAAGGTGAGTATCTCCATTTATCAGTCTTTGTTTGATTCATGTTCATTCTTTATCAAATATCCCTAATCTGTTTTTTTCTTTTACAGGAAGAGTTTCCTGTGGATTATGGACCAAAATATGACCAGGAATTGGAGAAACTGCTATGGGAGTTTTTAATCCGTTTAGACCAGTTACTCCCAGTTCCCAGTCTGGCTCAGGTAGATGCTTCCATTTTGGCCACAAATTAAACACCCTCTATAAAAGAAGATCTGGTAACAATTGCTTCAAGTAAATCTCATTGTTTTCCAGACGGTGTCGTGGCTCAGTGACGCTCCTCCCGTCTTGGAGGAGTGTGCACGAGCGGCTACACAACCACAGCTCCTTAAGATACTTCTTCAGCATCAGACATGTTTAGGTCACTTGGAAATAGCAGGTAATTGGAGAGCTAAACTTAGGCTGGGGTTGCTGGTGGTTCATTAAAAGCGTAATTGGTCACTTGATTTTGTTTTACAGCAGCTCTTCCTCCAAATATGGGAGATTCCATTCTCACTTCACTTTCCCTGCCACCATCTGGTCGAGAGCCCTCAAATCCACCAACTGAATCTGAAGTAACAGACCAGTCCACCAATTCTGTGTCTGGTAACCCACAGGCAGCACCACTCAAAACACCGTTTATCCAACCTGTGATCGGACTCATATCTAATGACAATGTCCCTTTAATGATCTCAGCCTCTAAACGTTTACCCAGCTCCACTGTGGTTAAACAAAAGCAACAAAATGATGAAGGGGGCAGTCAAGAAGAGAAATTAAGAAGCAGCGGGATGAAACGAAAGCATGTGGATGACAGTGATAGTACATCTGATGAAGAGGAAGAAATAGTAAGAAAAGTTAAAAAGAGGATCAGCAGAAGTTGTGAAAATGTAACAACACAGCAAACCAGAGGCGAACAGAAGACAAATGAGATGGCGGAGGACAACCGAGCCCTACTTATAACACGCTTGAATGAGCTTGGTTTTAAAACGCTTCAACTGCCAGTCGACTGCTCCATTTTTATTTCCTGTCTGAATCGTCAGCCCAGAGTTGTTGTTGAGAAACTGTCCCCGACCTCTCTTAGTGCCTCAAACAACAGTACAGCCGGAAAATCCCTCATTGTACAGAATCAAAGGAGCAATTCACCAGAGAAAAACGACAAGTGTAAAAACACAAGCACCGAACCTCCGAAGAGTGCCTCTAATGTCCCTGGCATGGACAATAAAGAGTAAGAATGTCTGAAATAAAGCACTTGTTTAAAAGAAAGTTATTGGTTGTACTTGGGTTACTTTACATATTTCAGTTAGTCTCCATTTAAAATATATGAACACTCTTTAATTGTTATTGACAATCCTTACAAATTAATGTTTTCAACCTTGGGAACTGAGTGGCTGATCTAAAAGGTAAAACCATTTGAAATGATTTTTGGTTTGTTCTCAGAGAGCTAAATCATTGTCTTTCACAGAAATAATCCCATCGTACCAGGTTCAGGTAGATCATCGTTGAGACAAAAGAGTAATACGGGTAATTTTTAGATTAAAGAAAGTTAATGTTTGTATAATAGCCTTTTTTTAGTCTTTCCAATTGAATTTGATTTTGTTTGTAGAGCCCCAGGACCCTCCAGGAGAGAGTGAAGACTATGTTGCTGATTCTGAGGACGAAGCAACCAAGAACTTTAAAGGCAGGGTATGTAAACTTGAACATAACTCTCCATAGCTGATTATATTAAAGAATGTCTGCAATCATATTTCTCCCCCGCAGCTTTTTGCAAAGCGCTATTGCAAAACCAAACATGGCACATATGTTCCTACTCTGAGGGAGTACTGGAAACCGTGCTCAGAGAGGCGCAGCTTGCTTGGTCCTGGCGGTAAACACAGGTGAAGGATTTCAGCACTGAGCTCTTCAGTGTGAAAGCCAAATATAATAGGAGTCATGAATGTTAACTATGGCTGACATGAATGAGTAATGTCTGCTATTTTTGTTGTGTTCATTATGAATTTCATTTTAAGAGCGTTATCATGAAAAACAACCCAAGACCATGGCTACATAAATGATGCAACAAACAAAATGTCTTTAAATATTTTACCTTAGCTTTTTAGCTCTTGTGTTGTGTAAAGTATAATTTTCATAACCAATAAATGTTTTATTTTACGCTCAGGATTACTTTTTTTTTTTTTTGCACAACTGATTGTGATTTACATTTAAACAGATTATATATTTGATGTATGTTTCTTATTAAAATATACTCAAACCCATTAAAGGTTTTCTTATGTTATTTTGGCTGTGTATTATTTCATCCACAGAGAAATTTACAGACATTTAAATAACATGGTTGTCGACTAGAATAGTAAAAATAGTCAAGCAAATCATCTACAAAATACCTAGAAATCACGTATAAAGTTATGTGCAAATTAGTTGATAGCTGCAGAAAGCAATTCACAGTCGACCACTCATCCCTCCGGTCACTGTTATCGTCTCTCCTGTGATGTAAGACGCCTCCTCTGAGCATAAGAACGCAATCACTCCACCAATTTCACCTGGATCTCCAACTCTATACACAGAAAAGTTCGACTTTTTTAGTTTAGAAATTTAGAAATGCACAGTTTGTGGTGACTTTGAGTAAAACGGTACCTTTTAATGCTCAGCTGCTTTTTGAACTCATCCATGACGTCCTCATTTTGCCACAACTAACAAAAGAAATACTAAATCATTAAAACTGTATAATAAATGCAACTGTACCAGAGTATTGCATGTGTGCAGCTCACCGCAGAACTGAACCGAGTCTTTATAATTCCAGGCGCCACACAGTTGACTCTGATGTTACTAGGAGCCAACTCTGGGGCCAGAACTCGGGTCAAGCCGAGTAAAGCTGTTTTACTCACACTGTAAGGACCCAAACCCTGGAAAATAGATAATTTTTTTCTAAAACAACACACTATTGGATTTTATTTTTACATATTTCTCTCACTTACTGGCATTGGTTGATATCCAGCTACAGATGAAACAAACACCACATTTCCCCCTCTGAAAATAAAAGGAAACAATGAGGTTAACCTTATGAAAAATGTAAGCACTACTTTGCAAGATGTTTAATTGGGATCTTGTCAAAAATGTTTTATTCATGCCGTACCCATTCCTATTACTTACCCCCGCTTTTCCATGTGAGGAACCACCAACTTGGTCAATAGAAAGGATGCTTTTACATTTATGGACAGAATCTACAGATAAATGCTATGTTAGCTGGTGCTCTAAAGAAAAGTTATCATTTGATACTTCTGCAAGGTTTCATATTGTTTTTACGTACCTTGTCCCAAACCTCCTCTGAGGAATCCAGGGTGTTTCCGAAGAAAGGGTTGACTGCTGCATTTGACACTAGTATGTCAATGCCACCGTATTTCTGAAGAGTCTGAAGGAAACAAGACAAGAACTTGACTAACGGAGGAATTCAATGCACAACAACATTAAGTGGTGTTTGGGTAAGTTTGTTTTAGTGGAAATGTCTGTAAATGGGGCACAGTTGGATCTCTTCTAAATGAGACTCACCAATTCAATGAGTTTTTCTCTGTCCTCCCTGTTGCCTACGTTGCAAGTGGTACCCGTGACTTGGATGTTCTGGCTCTGAAGCAGTGCCACAGCTCTGTCCACGTTGGCCTGCCGTCGACTGCTCACCACCACATTGGCTCCTTTTTTCCCCAGAGCCTCTGCTGCTGCAAGACCAATCCTGCAGACAGTAAGAGACAAAACAAGGAGTAAGTTTGAGATATGACTTTCAAGTATGATGTTGATTTGTAGCTGGATTTGGTGAGATTCTTACCCATCTGTTGAAGCAGTGACTATTGCAACTTTTCCTGCAAGGCTGCTGTTAGACATACTTCTTCGACCAGCAACAGGACAGATCCTAAGGCACCTGAAAGCACTCCTGAACATCCCCTAAAAACAACAAGCAAAGTAAATAGGTGAGTTTTTATGAGCACAAGAGGACACTAGGGCAAATGTCAGGTCGGATTTGGTAGAACTACTATGGCCCACAGATTAAACCGTAGATTGTGGTTTAAAAAATTAATGAAGGCAACTGTCAAAAACTTTACCGCATAAACCATGCTTAACAGTATAATATTTAATAGTATTTAAGTAGTAAGAGGTAGGCTACAGTTTTCCTCATCTACCATGTAAGCCTGCCATCTAAAATAACGAAAAAAACTTAGACGATCATCTCACCCCGCAGTTATTGCAATATTAAACCCAGAGTCTTTCAAGGTTTTCAAAAAGAACTAAAAAAGAGTGGCTAAGCGTCTTGCAGAAAGAACCAAACACCTTTAACTACAAACTCCTGCCCCTCACTACCGTTTCCGGGTAGAGGTCTGTGTCAAAGTAAAAGCAATTAACTTAACCTTGGATTGTGCCCGTTTGTTTAAAATACAACATCCAAATAAATCCTTAGTTGTTGTTAGATTGTATTACATTTATATTATTTTATTTTGCATAGTAAAATAAATTTTAATTTATGTTGATTAAAACCGCTGGTTTGGGCAATTTTGGCGATTTTGGATGACCCCACGGTGTATCTTGTATTCACACATGAAATTCCACTCTCAGCGCTTGATTAAGTTGTAATTTATCAAAGAAAACTGGCTGGACTACATCTAAAATGTATTTTGCCTCGGTTTTGGTTGTTTGACATTGAGCCAAATTCGGGGGTCCATAAACGCAACCTTTCACAGCGAGCCAATCAGACCGCAGTGATTCCTCCGCGGCGGAAGATGACGCGATCTCCATAAACCTGGATGAGCCTAAACCCACAAGACAGTTGAGCTCCTTTGGGTTTGTAGCTCAGCGGACTACATCAACCTATACAGAGGCGGAGATTATTGTGTTGTCAACCCCGATGATGATTGAACGCCAATGGTCGCCGATTTTCACGCCTGAAAAGGAGTGATTTCACGTATCACGGAGTACGTCTCTATGCCAAGTCTTTCAGTAACACAAAAGCCGAGGTAATTTTCTTATAACTACTCATTTAGATGCTACGGGTTGCTGACTCACAAATAGGATTTATTGGCTTTAGCTCGATGGTGCCATTGTTGTTTGGGCTTTTGCAGCGAAAGCGAAGACTACCAACACGGGGATTGATAATGATTTTACAGTTCTCAGTCCGCAGTAGCAGCAGCCATCGTTTTGAAACTGGACACCGACTGAATTGATTTTCAAAGTGTTAACTGGGAAAAGGGTGGACGCAAACCCGACTCTTTATGCTAACTCTAAACGTGAGCCCACATTGCTTCTCTTCTGTGCTAAGCTAACATTAGCCTTAACGGGATACATTTCACGTATTTCACGGTAGCTGCTGCTGGGCGTGGAAAGTCAGCACAGGTGTTAACACTATCTGTAATCCTCAATTTTCAAGCGAGCCTCACAGATGCAGTTTGTTGTCTGATTCGCCATGTGTGTTATCGACGTGGAGTGAAAGTGTTAAAGCATTTTCTCGTTATTTACAGAATCCCAGATGGAGGTGGTTTGAAGATGAATGGGCCCCAGATGCAGCGGTGCCGTGGCACTCGTCCGCAGATAAACCCGTGAGAAACTAAGGAGAGAGAAGCTATCTAAATGGATTATCCAGACTAACCACCACACAAGAAACAGTCATTGGGGATATAGTCGTTAACCTAGCAACAATGTCTGTCTCCGTAAGTACCACATTCACACCTTACTTTGTTTAAATGCATGCCGTTTTGTAAAGTTTTCACTCTCAACGTAACGCCATGATGATGATGATGAGTGTGGATGCTTGTAAACGGCATATATAGAAAACCTAGTTACTGTATCTAGATCTTTATTGCCTCCATTACTGTTGTAAGGGGGTCCCACATGGTTAAAGCCTCAGTTGTCCCCAGGGGGTTGGTTTAGAAAATAAAAGGGGGCCTGACTCCTTGGCTTTAGGTTGGCAATTAAACTCCAAACAACAAGGGACAGATGTGCCCCCTCTCCCCTCCCCCTCCCTCTTGTAGAGAGAGCTCATTACCATTAGCCTGTGTGTCCATTCTGTCATTGATCAACTCTAACTGTGCTCGTCTTTATCCCCGCTTCATTACTGACAGTTATGAGATTTTTTCCTTAATCATGATTATTTAACTATTTGGACGTGTATCGCTTAACCTCTTGCAGTCACTATGCCGCAGTATGAGAGCTTCCCTATTCTCTTCTATTCAGTCTCCCTTCTAAAGCCTTGACAATCAGCCATTTGAGCCTCTTGAGTTGCTATTACCATATCAATGTTCTTGTTTGTGGTTTCTTCCCTGCTCTTAAACAGTAGTTTCTTTGGGTCAGTGCTTTATTAAAAGCTATTTTCCTTTGACCATTTGCTGTTTCCTCTCCAGACTGTATTGGCAAAGGCGTTATTCGACAACACTGCAGAGAGCCCGGAGGAGTTAGCTTTTCGTAAGGGGGACATCCTGATGGTTCTTGAGCAGGAGCAGGCTGGTGGCCCTGGCTGGTGGCTTTGCTCTTTGCACGGCAGACAGGGTATTGCCCCTGCCAACCGCCTTCGTCTCCTGCAGACTGCCCCGCCTCCAGGCTCGGATGTTCACCGTGGTCCCAACGAGGACTCTGTTTACCTTTCACCTGGTCCACCCTTGGCTCGAACAGGGGTCAGCAGCAGTGCAGAGGACATAGACGGAGTGTATCGCTCCCCCTCAGCTGTGGGTGAAGGGAGAGGCACAGGAGCTGCTGCACGACCTGGGGAACTCCGCAGAACTGAAGGTGGGCGTCCACGTTCCCACTCGAGCTCTGGCACCAGGCCCCGACCTGAGTGGGATATCAGTGTGGCGGGGCGTCCTCGTTCACCTTCTTTAAGAGGAAGGGGCACAGATATATCAGGAACACTTTATCAAACGCCAGTTAGTCCGTTGCCTGCATCTCAGCATGTAAAGCATCCAGGAACTGTTTTGGCCACAGAGTCTGTTTACCTTTCACCCAGTGGAGTCCCACGGTCCACTGATGATTTGCAGGATAACACTTATTTAGTGCCCAGAGAAACTGTTAATGATGACTGCTACTTGGTGCCCAAAGGTACACCACTTGCAGGCGACGATGTTTACCAAACACCAACTGGAGGAGTTGTTTCTAATGGACCCTCTTTAACAAGTGCTACAAACCAGCCCAAAGTAAGTCAAGATGCACCTGGATTCTACCAAACGCCTAACCCTGTTGGTGCAAACCCTCAAAAGTCTCACCAGTCCTCCCATGCCCAGGCATCTCCTAGAACTCTACTAAAGGGAGCTTTACCTAACTCAGCCATTGGGAGGGGTAAACCTGGTATTGTCACCCATCGTGGTTCCCCATTACTTGTCCGAGCAGGGCAGGGCAGACGTCCTGGATCACCCAGTTCTGCCCGTAAACCTCCACCTCCAGCACCTCCAGTAAGAAGTGTCACGAGGAAAGATGTACAACAGTCATCTCCTCCGTCAGTTGATTCAAACTCTGCACCCAAAGCCACTCAACAAGTAGACGATAAACAGAGAGGCACTGCTAACAGGGAAGAAAAACTCAGTAAGGACCTGGAGAAAACCAACAATGTGCAAAACAAAAAAGGGGAAATGAGAGATGACCAGGTAAATGAAATTCACACAATTAATTTGGTAAATTGAATTGAAACAATTAAATGTTAAAGATTATCCAGAGATCTTGGTCATTGGATCTTTGTATTTCGATCAAATTGAAGTAAAGTATATTACCATACATATTGGACATTTGCTGGATTTTCTGTTTTTGATCTATTCTAAGTGCACAACTTTTTTTTATTTTGGAAGGTATATGATACTCCTCCCAGTGGAAGATGGCAGCGCCCAGCTCTGTCTTCTGAAAATGATGGCATCTATGATACCCCCCGCAGTGTGCCACCACAAAGTGACTCAGAGGCAGAGGTAAAAATACCTGCAGTTTTCAAATTCTTTGCTAAGAAAAAAACATCAACTTGCCAACATTTGTACAACAACATTTTGTAAAAACTCATATGTATTGCAACAACAACTGTGGGTGTTAGAAGATCTCTCATGTTAATGTAAAATTTAGAATCAGAAGTGACTTAGAGATGACAACTTCAAGCCTGTACATGTGACAAAGAATAGATAAACATCTAAAATCTTCTCTTGACAATCTCTTTGTACATTCTGCCATCCGTCTTTTCCCTGCCCCCTGCTCTAAGGCGAGGCCACACCTGTCTGTTTGGGAGCCTGTCTATCCAGTCCAAATGCTGCTGCTATTTTCTCTCATTCACACCCATCTGTTAGGGCCATGCCAAGGCCATTCCACCACCACTACCACCACTCCAAGCACCGCCCTGCCCCCAATGGTTTCCTTCATGTCACTTGACCACATCTGCCCGCTGATCTTTTTTTTTTTTTCTTGTACCTCTCTATAATTACTGTAAACTGCAGATTTGTCTCTGACCCACTTTTGGTTTATTTCCACTAGATTAAATGTACATACATGGATTTAAATCTTTGAAAGAGGACTTAAACTGTAATCTCTTCCTATGTGCTTCAATTCTTTTGCAGTTGAAAAAAAATCCTTCACACAAATAGTTTTTCACTAAATACTTTTAGAATTTTAAAATTAAAGTGTTACTTCTTAACTTTCTTATTGGAACATTGATGAGAAAAATAATTAAAACGTCTCTTTTTCTAGGTCTATGATGTCCCAACAATCACCCTGAATGTGTCCACTTCAGATGTCCAGCAAAGCGGCTCAATGCCAGATGAAGCCGATGATGGAGTGTACAGTGTCCCTACTCTTCCTGGTGTGCCTCTGGGCCCAGGGGATCCATCCATCACCAGTCTCCCTGGGGAGGAGTCTACCCACACGGGCCAGGTGTACTGCGCCCCTGGTCCTGAAAAACGAGCTAGCGGTGGAGACTCTTCTGAGCCGGACTGTGGCATCTATGATATGCCTGCTTTAACTGCTGAAGTCCTTCCTCACTCGTCCTCTTCCTCCTCCACGTCTACCCGCAGGCTGTCAGTTTCTAGTAATGGTTCAGGCGACGTGCAATGGAGAACCTCTCTTTCTTGTCTTGTACATTCAGTTTTAACCACAGTGTCCTGTTCATCGTCTACCATTTCATCACGAGACCTAGCCACCTCTTTGGCTGAAATCCTGTCCACATGGAAAGCCAGCCATAGTGGTGATCCTCCTCCCCCTCTTCAACAGGCTTGGGCCCGTTTATCAGACCTTCTGCCTGCATTATCAGCAGTTGGGAATGCACCGCCATCTGAAGGCCTTCTCAGCTTGGTTCAGCGTTCACTAGAAGAATGCTCCCTTCTTTTGCAAGTTCAAAGTCGTCCCCGTCTGCCATCCCAAGAATCCCTCTCCCGTCGGCCATTACCTGCCCTCCCAGTGGCAGATGGAGTGTCCCCTGGAGGTGGGATGGGTCCCCGTAAAGGGAGCTGGATTCAGGAGAGGCCTTTGCCTCCTACCCCTCAGCCTACTTTCCCATTGCTGCCTGGTCAGTCTACAGTGACAGTGACTGTGGGCTGTAGTGATGGAGAGGATGACCCCAGTAATGAGTATGCAGGCATAGGCCTGAGTCCCATCCCTGCCCCTGTACCCACTGGAGACAGTGTGGGATATGTCAAGCTTCAGGTGAGTTTTGATGCCAAATTACCACAAACTCATCAAAGAAAGTAGCCTAACCATCAGTTTAAATCTGTTTACATTAGGGAAAACCTGACCTGCCTCCTAACACCCTGGCTGAAAATGGACATACCATTACTTCAGAAACAAGGGTATGTGCAAAATAAATCAAAGTGATAACAATATAGTTGCAGTGTGAATGTATCATATATTTATATCACTTTAACTCCAATTATGTTACGGTGAAGGGCCAATCAAAGATCTTTATTTATGTTATGTTAAGCTAAATTTATGAAATCATATTGTTATTGAAAAATTCCTCATAAAATTATCATCCCTTAAGTTCACGAGCCACAGTACTACAATTTCTCCAGCAAACAACAGAGCAAGCCTGCACAGATAAATCATTGATTCACTGTTCACTGTGTGCCCTGTATACTAATAAATCATTAATCATCTGGCAGGGTTTCTTTGGCTCTAAACATGTTTAGATATTATTAACTGTATGTAGAAACAAAATTTGTGTTTTATGTTTAGAAGTTATGATCTTGATATGTAGTGGCTCCTCGTGCTTGAGTCTGGCATGGACGGGGAACATTTCTTTTTGCTTCTTGCTGGATTCCTTGGTTACGCCATTTGGCTGCCAACAAGTGGTCACTTGTAAATCTTCACAGGCTTGCCTTATAGAGAAGGGGGCTGCAGGACAATAAGTGACAGGACAGCACAGTCATTCTTTCACTCACTCCCTGATGCACTTTGAGTCGGCCTAACTGTCTAACATTGGAGTGTGACACTGCTTTACCATTAATCTTTGACTGTACATGTCTGCTTTATAACAACAAACTATACACTATATACTAAACATTTGTGCCTTGGAGCCTTTTGCAGAGTAGTATTAGTGCTTTTTGAATGGGTAATTGTGAATATTGAATATAAAAATTGGGAAATTGATTTGCAATGTTAGTGAAGTATGCCACCCTGTTTATCGTAGTTGCCAAGGCCCTAACAAAAAAGCAACACTATGGAACTTTTTACCTTAGAATATAAAGTCTGTAAATCAGTCATTCAGTTAGCATGTTTTTCTGCTAGAAATGAAAAGGAGAGATAGTTGAGTGATGTGATAACAATGTCCATCCTGTTTTCTCTCCTATAGATGACCCCATCACCGCCATTGCCAGTGTCTCTCTCCCTGGAGGACTCAGAGCTGCTGTCTTTCTACTCTTCTCAGAGCCTTGCACACCTTTCCTGCCTGGCAGATGCTATTGATGTGCTCTTTAGCAGTGTGCAGGGAAACCAACCACCCCGTATATTTGTGGCTAGAGGGAAAAGTCTTATTGTGACTGCTCACAAACTAGTGTTTATTGGAGACACCCTCTCCCGACTTCTTACCTCTGCAGACCTCCGTGCTAAGGTATGTAGAGGCCTGTGTACACCGTATGTTATCATAAAAAGGAAACTATAGCTTTGGGTAAATGTTTTGCGTTGTTTCATTTCCGTCTTTTAGATCACCACTTCAGGTGGACGACTTTGCCAGGCCTTGAAGGCTGTCGTTGTAGCAACCAAGGGAGCTGCACAAAACTACCCCTCAGTATCTGCCACTCAGGAAATGGTTGACCGTGTTGCTGAGCTCTCACAGCATGCGGCCGGATTCTCCACTTTACTCCAGCGTCTGGCAGAAATATCATCATGATATCACTTGTGTGACCCTTACTTAACACTATTTCTGTACGTTCTCGCTTTAAAATGCCTTATTTGTTGTATGTTTTTGGATGTGGTCTGACCACACAGTGAAGTCCTTTCTGCAGCTGTTTCTGGATTTCACTGTGTCCAGTGTGTGTTTCTTTGCCTTTGTTTATACACTGACCGCTGTGCTTTGATGCCAGATATGTGTCTTGTAAAGTGTTAACTTATTGAATATCAAAAGCACCTCTGTGGCTTTTTCAAGTATCCATGCAAACTGTTTATCTTTGTCTTACTATGCCATTTTTCCTTTCACATGATATCCATTTCCTTCCTTTCTTTATTTATTTAGCTATACTGTGCGCCAAAAATAGCAGAAAAGGAGGCCTAACATCCTAGTTCTAGCAAACTTTTTTTCTTGTAATCCCTGAATGGCCTTTTGTGATTGCAGCACATTTGGTGTTACAAGTTTAAAATCTGAGTCAGATAAAATGGTAAGCTTCCTCAACTTCTGTCCTTAATCTGTTTTGTGACCTGCTTCTGTAAACCCATTTTCAGTAGCATGTGAAAGTTTGTGAGGTACAGATTATAACCCTCCTATGCTCTTAATATATTGTTTAGTTTCCATTGAGTGACTAAGGTCCCCAGAGACATGCATAATATTAGAGAGAGAGTAACGATTGTTGGCTGGAAAATTGCCTAATCTTGTTCTTTCCCACAGTCACATGCAAGCTTCACAATGCACAAGAAACCTGTCTCCCAAGTCCGGTTGTCTGAACTTGTCTGTTGTGACCTTCATCCTTACTTTGTCATTTTTATTAAGATGCAAAACCAAGCCATCAGTGAGTACTTGATGTTTGTTACTGAAGTCATGTGCATCTGTTTTCCACTTATTCTTGCCTGACCCAGGCATGTATTTAAATATATTTTATTTCAATATATTGGTATTTGCCAAAACCAACCAATGTGAAATGTGAAACCAATGTGAGAGGACAAACCATATTTGTTACATTGAAACTACAACCCTCCACCGAGTTGGTTTCTAACACTAATATTTGTGTATTAGATCAGTTTATCCATTGCACATTATATCGTTTGTGTGATTCAGTGTCAACCAAACTCTTGACAAAAACTGTAAATTCATTGCGTTCGCTTTTCTTTTGTGCCACCTGGTGTTGAGATTGAGTATTACCTTTAAAACGTTCCACGCCAACAAATAGATCAAACTCTACAGAGTACAGTCCTTTAGCTGTAAGCTTATATTGTATTTATCAATCCAGCAGGGGTTAATGTTATTTGCTTTTCTGATTGCATGGCTTTAATTTGCTTAAATGTTAATTAGCCTATGCGGATAATTTACCAAGGCATATTTTATAAGGTAAAACAGACATTTTTGAACAAAAATGAGTTTCAGTTTGAAGCTATAGCTATGTTTCTTTTGTACAAGAAAGTTTTTACACTATGTAAATTTGTTTTTATTATGTTAGCCATGTTACTGAGGTTTAACTTTTCTACAGTGATGCAAACCTAAGCACTACATGCAAACTCTGTCGTGTATTTCCGTTAAGAATGCACAATGCAATTTTTACAAATAAACACATGTTTGGATCAATTATTTTGTTTTTCTAAATGTTGTTGTTCGAGGTTCGCTTCATATGGCCAAATCGACATTGTTTACAGCCGACCGTAAAGTGACTCGGAAAAGACGAGGTTGTCCGGAAACTGCCGAGTTGTGACGCCAGGCAGCAGCCGTAGCGACGTTTGTTGGAGTTTAGACAAGCCGAGGAAGCAAAATGGCGGACGACGATATAACGCTTGATGGAAAACCTCTACAATCGCTCCGGGTAGCGGATTTAAAAGCTGCTTTGGAGCAAAGAAACCTCCCAAAAACGGGACAGAAAAATACACTTATAAAGAGGCTAAAAGGGGTAAGTTTTCGCTCATATTAAGCGCCTCTGTCGAGTCTAGCTAAGTTCAGCAGAAGGCAATAGACGTCGGGGTTAACGTTGGAGGCCGTAACGGTGTGATAGGCTTGAAGCGGGAATACATAAATCGGTAAATACACGCTATTACTCATGAACAGTCGGCTAAGTTTACGGTTATAAACGATTGACTGTACATGTTTACAGTTTACGGATGTACTTCATGATTTTATCGCATATACACAATGCAGCGTGTTGCACACACTTTAACTGTGCACCTGTCAAATCTAGGCCTGTGCTGAGAGTAAACTGAGCACTGCACTCAGCGTACATTGCACGGCCGTGACCGCGCACCGTGTGAGTGAGGGGGTTACGTGGGCGCGCTTTACAAAGTAAACACATTTTCACATGGGCTCTATGCATAGACGAGACAAAATGTTTTTAATTTTTTCACCATTCTTGTTCAACACCGCTTTACGTTTTCAACGTTAATAGCTGTGCATCAGATCATGAAAATGCGCCATGTTTAACAATAAGATCACCAAGCTAGGCTCCCGTGTTGTAACGATTTGCTTATATTCAAAGCATTTATTGTACATGCAAATTCATCCACCCCACGTCTCATTGCAGGTGCTTTATGGTTTTATTTTATTTTTAAAAAGTTGTTAAAGCCAGTTCAAGTCATTTTGTGTATTTTTTTCACAGTGTTAAGTGGTGTAATAACTATCACACAATGGATTTAGGACAAAATATTATCCGCTAAAAAGGCATCATTTTTGCCATACACTTGGGTGACATTATTCTGTCTACATTTTCTGTAGGCTCTTATGTTGGAAAACCTGCAGAAGTCATCCTCTTCTCATGGTGGGCTACAGCCCAACTCTCAGGTTAGAAGATATTTAAACCTGTCTGTAATTTTCTTTGTAGATCTTACATGGCTTAGATTTTAATATATTCTTATTGTAACTTTATAGATAGGAGAGGAGATGAGCCAGAACAGCTTCATAAAACAGTATCTGGCCAAACAGCAGGAGCTTCTGCGTCAGAGGCTGGAGAGAGAAGCCCAACAAGAGGAGGAGGCTGATGGTACAGTCTGTTTAAAAACATAACAGAAATCAAACAAAGAATTAAGTCTATTATTTTTAATGTGATTACATAAATAAATGCCCTTAAAATCTCCTGTTATATCCTCCTGACAGAAAGTTCAGCAGTGGAAGAAAAAGACCACATGGATGACAATGACAACTCACCTTATGTCTCTGAGAAGGTGGTAGGAAAACAGATATTTAGAAATGCCTTGCTTATTACCAATGTGAAAAGAACTTGTAATGTACTTTTTGATGATGTTTTTTGAGTTTTTTTCAAATTGTTATCTATTATGCCTGCATTGCAGACATGCATTTATTTATCAAATAATATGCTGTATTTCTAGCACGCTGACATTAGCATTTTTTACCGACAGCATCGTCTTATGGTCTCTCAGCCTCCACTGAGCAGAACAGAAGAGCAAGTAGGAGAGTCATTTCCTCATGGGATAATAGCATTTGGCTCTGGCATGGGTTCTGGTGCCACTCTTCATGGTGTGGAGTCACGAGAGCCTCCAGGAGCTATGCTACAACGAGCCAATTTTTATCAAGGACACCAGGAACCACCAGCACCTTCTCCTCCACGTGCCGTAGCCTCCTTGTCAGTACGTGTGCTGGGTCAGCCAGAATGCCAAGGGCTACCTCCTGCTGTGCCCGGAATGCAGGAGAAAGCAAGCACTGCATCCAGCCAATCAGCTCACCCTGTGCTCCACCTTAGCCGCTCTGCAGGGGTCGTATCAGCAGCTGCAGCTCATGAAGATAGTGATGAAGATGATGCAAGCAATGATGACAGTGATGATGATGACTGGGGTCCTGCTGCATCACGAAGAAGCAGCAGAGCCCCTCCTCAACCACAACCCCCCAGTGTCCCGCCAGCATCTGGTAGATCCAAACGTAAGCTTCAGCCTCCACAGCACATCCCGCCACCGCAGCTACACAGCCCCTTGCAGCTACGACACCCCACTCCTCCACCGTCTCCACCTCCAAACCTTTTCCCCCTCCCTGACACCCCAAAGCAGAGTCCACCTGATGCAGACCACCCCGCCGGAGAAGGCTCCAAGATGGCCTCCTTTCCCCCTGCCACCATGCAAAGGCAGGAGTCTGACTCCAGCTCACGCTCCAGTAGCCCTGAGCCCCCTGCTAAGCGCCGGCCTGGTCCCCTCTCTCTGCTTGTACACAAGATGGAGTCAGAACAGGCTCTCGATGAAGCACAGTCCACTTCAGCTGCTGATATGTCAGGAGAAGAGGTGCAAACAACTGCCAGATCCGATGGACCTGGTGGTGTTTCTGAAACTTCCCTTAAGAGACTGGACAAAAAGAGACAACAAGAAAACACAGATGGGAAAATCAGACAAGAAGAAAGAACAAAGACGGCGGAGGAAGAGGAAAAAAGATGTTTGGAGGAAGGGAAGGAAAGAAAACAGTTAGAAGAAAAAGAGAAACAGACAGATGAAAAGATGAAACACCAGGAGAAGAACAGGCAAGAGGAGCAGTGGGCAAAAAGACAGCAGACATCTGACCAAGATAAAATGTTATACAGCTCTGCTGGGATTATGACTGAAGCCCAAGATTCAGGTTCATCATCTGATTCTGACTCGTCTTCACGCTCCTCACATTCATCAGAGAAAAAACCTAACAGGAAAACAACCAGGAAGCCTCAGGTTTGTGATTGTGTTGAACACATACTGAAAATTGCAATTTTGTGATTATGGCTACATTAAGTTAATACATTTTCATCATGATGTCAGCATGTGTCATTCTCTGTGCAAACTTTTTGTCTTAATATTTCATGTGATTATTTTTTGAATATAGAAGGGAGACCAACAACAAAAGAAGGATGGCGATGGACAGTTTTCTCTAAGAAGTTTGGAAGAGAAGCAACATACAAAGAGGTCAGTAAGAAGTATTAACAATCATCATGTTTTCACCCTAGAGCCGTCAGTTGTTTTGGCACAAATCAACTGAATAATATAGACAAAGAGATGAATGCTTAATAGAGAATTCCTACTGCTGTTTTTTGCTGTGTTTAATTATTGATATCTCTCATATCTCCTGTTTGCCTTTCCAAGTTCACTCTTAGACGTTTGTACAGTACAGTATTATAGACTGGCAAAAGAGACATTTCTGTTGCAGTTTTCTGCAATTACACTACAGGAAATAGTCGTTGGTCGCAACAATTTGACTTTAAATAGGTTTTCATTGGTATATTAATAGACTATTTGTTGTCAGGCATTTAACTGGGCAACCCTTGCTTGTCCTTTATTTTTCAAATAAAGGGCACGCAAAGGTTTTCAAATTTACTCCCTTAATTTTATATCAGCAATGACTTATCTTATCTTATACGATCCACCTACTAATCAATCTAAATTTTGAAGAGTTTTACTATACTTTCTTATGTGTGATCACGGTTTTAAACTGAAAATCACGGGGCGGAACTTGTTTTACGTTGAGGCTCACTTGCCTCCGGTCCTGCAATCCAACATGGCCGTCATGCATGCGTTGCATCCCTGATACCGACGCAGTGTACGCGAATCAGCAGTAGACACAAACGTGACCGGATTTTTTTATTCCGCGTCCCCGATTTTAACCCACGACTGACCGGAGTCATTGTCGCGGAGAGGAATCGTTTTCCTTGCGTGGTTTCCACTCAGCCTCGGTGTAATGCTGTCTGAAGGCAACAAAAACGGGTAAGAATGAGCCTGAAGGCGACACAAGGGTTCATGTTGCTGGCTGGAGTTTTCCCAAAGCTAACTGGCATTCATGCGCCGGTGTCGGCGGTCGTTACATACCAAGATGGCAGCAGTATACATTACCTATGAGTGAGCTAGCACCTTCTTTTTGCCACTATAATATTATGTCATGTTCACATTGGCCTGGTTATGAGCGCGTTACATGCTCGTCCATACGAGGCGGAGACACCAGTGAGGAGTCTTTTGTTGGGTGAAGGAGAAGGCAAGGTTTTTCAGGGGGGAAGGGTGTTTAATTTGTGGTCAGTTATAAATTTGCCCCTTATTCCAAAGAAATACCTTACCTACTATTAAATAGGGAAGTGTTTGCAGTGAAGTTATCAAAAATATGAATGAATTTGTAATATTTCCCTTCCATCTTTTCTGTGACTACTACAGCGTCCACACAGGTTGTTAAACATTGTACTTTTGTAATACATGCTGCACATAAAATTATATACAAATATCAAGACTACCAGTCTAACCCACAGAAGATGCAGCATATTTGTATTTTTGGCTTTGCGTGGCTGTAGCTGCTAATGATCTCACTGTTGTCAAGGGAGATCATTAAAGCAGACATCTGTTAGTTGTACAGTCAGTGTGAATGGGTCCTTATGTTGTCATATCATCCTCCCAGCCGACACCACCACTCAGACTGATGTCCCCTGAGATGCAGCTACAGGTTAATTTTGACTTGAGACCCTGACCGTTTTATTATTGTCCTTGATTTTGAAAACGCTCTTTTGGTTTACATTTGAAGCTCATACATGTATTGATGTGCTTCTCACATTTCACATGTTCTTTACTATTACGCTCTTTCTGAGTTTTAACTCACACCTAGACAAAATATAATGTCTATTATTTGTGGACATCTGTGTCCCCTTTCATTACAATCAAGGTGTGTCTTGGGCACAACAAACCAGACAAAGACTCCTACACCAAGGGCAAAAAAGATGGAGCAGCAATTAGGGGTGTGTTCTCATTTACTAATCTCCCTGGAAGGGTGTAATGGTACAATACCAGCAGCTGGAGTAGAGCTCCTCAGCTCACCCAGTGTGGTTAGGGGTATGAGCAAAAGTAGTTTTGGTAACAATACAGTTATAGTTTTACTTATTCACTTCATTTTTACAACTTGACCAATACAAGATAAGACCTCTGATAAACATTAGCTTGCCTGATAGGACAAGACGTGCACCCCATTTTAAATTTTTGTGCATTTTTTTACAGCTCAAAAAAAGTGTGATTGTTAATAGCACTTTATGCTAAAAACGAATGATTATTAATTGCAATAAATAATTTGTTATTAATTTTAAGTAATTAATGATTGATCAGTTAATTGTAGCATCACTCTGTTTGCCCTTTATACTTTTAACAGCCCTACTGCTAGTGGACATATCAACGGACACAACTTACTTCCTTGTCAATATAATAATTGGTCCTTAATTGAATCTCAACAGTAAAATGTAGACCAAAAGCTTCAGAGATATTGAGAAAGCCTTAATGAATGATTCTGCCACCCACTGCTTGTGCTATCACTGTGGAGGAAGTATTTTATAGTGCTGGTAGGAGAGGAGTGGGTGTTAAAAATGATGATATCATCTCCTTGGTTTTGCTTTATCATTTGACAGTAATAAAATAATCCAATGTGAAGAAGCACTGCTTGTACAAGGTCAGCCGCCTGCATAATGAATCTGCATCAGAAATAAATACCATGGATGAGATAAGCCCACATCCGTGTAATAAGCTATTTTTCTTGAACTATGAGTTGGTGGACTGTTTGTGACCCTGGGTGTCAGTTATCTGGTGAGTTATTTATAGCAAGAATGACCCAGATCACTGGCCTCCAGCACCCTTCCTCTGACTCTAGCAGTGTTTTCCTTTGTCTTGTCCTGCACATAGTCTTCACTTTTGGAGCCTCTCTTCTCAGATGAAGCACACTTTTTTGGTGTTCTTAAAGGCACCCTTGCATCGGATAATTTTATGTGCCCAACAGCTGCCATTGTTTTGGGCCATAATATTAGAGCCTGAAATGCATGAAAATGTATGTCTGTTTCTATTGTCCCATAGAGAGGTGTCGGAGCCCAGTGCAGCTGCTGTTACAGAAGAGGAACCTGACTCGGAGAGCTCGATGGCATTGCCGCCGGCCTCTGGGGCTGACCCAGAGAACAGTGAGGGTGCTGTGGAGGAGGTAAGGTCACTGAGAGGGTGGGGATGTTCAGGTCTTTAAACAGTCTCCCACTAACTGTCTCATCCTCCTATAACTCCTGCAACCAAGCATATTCTGTGTAGTTAACAAGCTGAGGAACTAAGAGCCAACACAGCCCAAATATTTTACCCAAAACCTTACGTTAGTCAGTTCGTTTGCATGCAAGAAGAGAAATTTGAACTTTTGCCTTAGTCCAATTATAGCTTATAGTTTTCAAATCCATGTAAAGGTCTTAGTGTGATTTGGGTGGCAGTAACGCTATTTTCTCTTAACTGGAGTAACACACATGGGCAATGTAATTCATTGTTGGACTGTTGCTGAATGTATACAGCTTATTCCTTCTAAGGTTAGAGGAAGTGCTCTGAGCATGCTCCATAGCTGGACAGGGCCACACCATAACAGACAGTTTTTATATTCATAACTTAATCAGCAATTACGGAGTCAAGTAGCCTAGTTTATTAGCATTTGACGCTACAAGTCCAGTTAAATCCTGTTAGATGTCTTAATTGAGCTATGAGCATAGTTTGACTAAGCTCTGCATGTAAACATAGTGACTAAAGACTTTCTTTTAAATGTATTGGAGTTGTACACTAGAATAACATCCAAGTTTTGAAACGTTCAGTGTCCCTTCAGTATTATCCTATTGTTTTCATTGATTACAAATACGCTCTATCATTATGGGCCAAGTTGAGGGAGATCGGGATGAGTTGGAATTGGAACCTCAGATAATTAGGAATGAACTGAGCCCTTTTTAACACAACTAATAAAACAACTAAAATTTCATCTGTCGGCTCATCTCACAATCTCACACACATACCTTGTTTGTCTGGGCTGTGGAGAAGGATGTTGAGTGCTGATGTTGCGTGTTAAATTAGAAATTTATATTGACCAGAGTACATGTTGCAGTGTTTGACAGTCAAGCTTGTCACTGATGCTGTTAGTATCAGTAAGGAAGCACATTATTTTTCCCCAAGGGGTTCAGTATAGGTTATTTTGGTACAGCAAAATTTGACATTTTTATTCCAGATCTGGCCTGGGACTTGGTTATGTGGACATATTGGCCTTATCAGTGCTGAAACTTTTCAGTTGTGTTTTTAAATTATATCTATAGTAGCTGGTAGTGACATTTTAGTACATTTTAGGTGCCACTGACAGTTCCTGATTATTACATAAATTTGGGTTTACATCAAATGCAGGGTTTTAATTCTCTGGGGATGTAAGATAAAAGGTCCAGAGCATGCTCTGTTACAATACACTAGTTTTGATACTTTTCCTAAAGTTTTAACTATAGATATGCAAATAAATGCTTGAAAACTGAATTGTTTACTGTATCCAAAATGTATTGCCTGGTGGAAATGGGGCTCTGTTGTATTCAGGCTTTGTTATCTTGAGTGTATGTATTAGAATTACTGGTGATGCTCGAGAACGTATATTTGTAGGAGTGTGTGCATGTTTGTGACTCTTGTTTTCCCTTTGGGTTTGCATGAGTAATGCACCCTGACACTGTTGAGGCTTGTTCCTCTCTGTTTGTTGTCCTTTTTACACTGCTGTCTCTCTTTTATTCACTTTGTCTCGTTTACTCTCTGCCTTTCTTTGTCCCTGTTCTCCTTCTGGCTTTTGTATCCCCTCATAAACACTTCTCTCTCACTATATATATTTATGGTGTGACTGCTGTTTAAAACCCCACTGATTGCTTTGTTATGAAGGTGCCCATGCCTCTTCCATTGCCCCTAATGGTACCTGCTGCGTACTACTTCTACCACCACCAACACGATCACCTCCTCCACTCCTCTTCCTACTCCTCCTACAAGTCCTGTCTCGCTAAGCCCAAGCGCAGCGCTGGTACCTGAGTTAGGCCCAGAGTCTGCCCGCCTTGTGAAACGCTGAACCAGCAGGAACTGCAGCTCGCATCAGACCTCCAGCAGCAGCAACAGAAGGGGCAGCCATGGCAACTGCTGCAGCACACAGTTGTCATGGAAACCCGCCCTGGCGATTGAAAGTCTGCGTTGCTTTATCTGGACTGAACTGTACTTTAAAATATGGGTTAAGGACGTATTCCACATCCAAGGCCTACAATAATCACATGCAACATCTTCACCCTGGAACATTTTTACCTCTAATGCAATGCTGCCCTCTGCCTGAGTGGTGGTGTAAGGACTCTGGAATAAAAACCTCTGCAGTCTCCGCAGTGAGTGAGAAGACATCACTGTCATCACTGTTTTGGACATGAACCTTTTTGTGGTGAATTGGACTTGGAAGGGATCACAAGGCTCAAGTGACTGTAAAAGTGCTTGGTATAAAAGCATTCAGATAAATACCAGCTTCCTTACATTGGCAAAAGTCTGGGCTCAGTAATGACAAGCTACTCCTATGAGTTTTTATCCGTCCACTAGACTTGAGGGTTGATTACACAAGTGATTGCTTTCCTCAATTAAACAGCTTCTTCTCTGGATGTGTCTTGATTGAAATCTGGCAGATGGACATTTTTTTTACATTCATCAATCCACCTAAAATGTGGCCTTAGCATCTTCCGTTTTTCTTCATTGAGAGATTGATTCCAGCAGTGTGCTAGAGCTGGTGTCTTTGGATGCTACGATGGACTATAATGGTCAATAGAGTCATGTGGATTATTGTTTTACTTTAACTCCCAATGAAGGATTTAAAACAGACTGAAAATGAAGAATTGACAAATTACAAAAGACTTTCAGAGGAACTTGGAAAGGCCAATGCTTTTAGGACATTATATGCTTGGACATCATATGCTATTAGGACTTTAAAGAAATTGGACTCAATGGATTCAGTGGATTGGCATTGTCAGTTCAGCCTCACCCTTCACCCCCTTCACCTCCTGCCTCCCAAAAAGACTTTAAAGACTCTAAGACCAGCAGGCTATCAAAAATACTGGTCCCCAGCCCCTTGAAGAAAAAGTCCTTTCCAGTGATCAGTTCCTGTCTGCTGGCCAATCTGCACACTCAAATCGAGCCCTGCCCATTCCTCTGCCTTCACTGATTGGATCCATGTTGCCTAGATACAGTGCACACTGTCGTGCGATGGGCCATAGTCGAGCCAGTAAGGAATCAGGTGTCAAATGGTACCAGGATATGACTTATTCCTCTATTTTAATGTATCTATATAGGAATAACTGTAAACAGTTTTCTTCTACTCTAAAACCTTTTTTGCTAAACCTTCTCATACAATTGGAATTTAAATATGAGTTTTGGATCAGCAGTTGTTTACTGCTTAATCCCACAGACAGATGTTGAGACACAAATATTGAGGTTTTCCATCTCTGCTCATTGATTCTGTATGCTCCATAATGTATCAGGTAACAAGTCAGTTATTAATGATGCATAAGACAACCATACTGAAATTAGGCATACATGCATAGCTCTTGCCTTGCAGGGAGTAGAATCCAGTCAAGGCTACTTCACATTAGTTTCCACACAGGCTTATTTACATCCTAGTGCACATCATGTTGTTGCTGTGGCGTTAGTCAGCCTTCACAAACACACAGAAATAGGAGTGAAGCTTAATGGTTTATCTCTCTTTGAGCAGAGGTGGAAACCGGAAATGTGTCTGGAGTCTCTATCGACCAAAAACCCTTTGGTTAATGTGATACAATTGGAGCCTCCTGGACTCTAGTTACTCACCCCCACCCCTCCCTCTTCACTTTTCCTGCTTCACTCCTCTCTGTTGTAGCCTATTTGCATCTGGACTCGTGGTTCTCATCATGCCCCGCACCTGTGGGGTTTCTGTATGTTCTCTTTCTTTCTTTCTCCTTTTTTAGAGCACCACTCCAAAGGCCTTTGCTGCTCGCAAGATATCCTTGACCAGTAAGTATATCAGTTACATGGCTTTCAGGCTGCTCTTCAGATATATATGAAATATGAAGTCAGTCTCCCTGCACACAATCCATTACCAATGAATATTATATAATTCCTTTCCGTTGGCTTTAGAAAATGACTGCCCATCAGTGAACCACTGTTGTAAGCGTACATTTCATAAAGCTGAAACCATGAGTGTCCTTTCACACTATAATATGATGTAGTGTACTTGTATGACAACAATGCTTAAGTGAAATGAAACACAGTTAGATATTATGTTAGTCTGCTGGAAAGATTTTGGAAAACAATGCTGCATTATTTTTATTGTCTTTGGGAATCAACATTTTGAATCCCCTGCAGGCAATAAGATGTCTCCAGCCAGCGCAGAGCGAGGGGGTGAGCCTGAAACGGCAAATGCAGCTGGAAGGAAGAGGCGATGGGGATCCAGCACAGCAGTCACTGCTAAGAAGCCCTCCATCAGCATCACCACTGACTCACTTAAGGTACTGGTAAACAGAGCATAGCCCCTAGAGCTGCTCAGGAAAATGTAAGCCACAAATGATTTTTGCTTCTTTGATTTGAGGAATAAGTAGAAAGAAAATAATTTGTGGCTCACACTTCTGTTCTGTTCTGTCAATATTTTATACTAATATCACTGTTTTTCCTTTTGTCTCCCTTTCAGTCTTTAATACCTGATATTAAAGTTAACCAGGAGGCTGTTGTAGACCTTCCAGCTGAAGAGCTACAATATTCTGGGGATGAAGAGACCATGGATAGCAGTCATGATGACCAGGACAATGGGCTAAAAATTCAGCGTACAGTCACACAGGCAAGCAGAGCCAAGGCAGTTGAAGATGCATGTTAATATTATTGATAAAGTATCTAAGGTGTCTTTTTATCTTTAGAGCCAAGTACTTTTTAACTTGGTTCTTTTACTTGTCTGAAACATAAGAGGTCAGGCTTTTAATGGTCTTGGCAATAACTTGATCTTGACTATAATATTGTAATGTAAAAATAATCCCCTAAACTTCTGACTGTTGTATATTCCATCTTTCACAGGTTGTCCCAAGCGACAGTCAGAAGAATGGACAAGGTAACGAAGAGGAAGATGGAGAAAAACCAGACAGAGAAAAGGCACACAGAACTTCCAAAGACAGAAGGAAGAACAGTGTTTCAGAAGAAGCCACAGAGCCAATGACATCTGCCAAAGTAGAAGGAGAGGCCAAAAAAGGTCCACTGCTGCTGACCATGCTTTATTATCTTTCACCATAACTCTTAAGACATGTATTTCTCTGTTTTTACATCAAATGTTGTCTTCCCTTAGTTACTCCCAGTGACAGTCTGGTGCGTCGATCCATTAGTCAGCAGAAGTCTGGAGTGTCTGTCACCATTGATGACCCCATCCGCACAAACAGGCAGCCATCACCACCTCGTGGAAAAGTCACAAATATCATCCATGTGACCAACCTGGTTAGTTTGTGTCAACAGTCATATTACACTGTTGGGTTTTGTCATTTACTGGTCCTCCAATCAACATGAGAACTGCAAAAAAACAAAGTTACGCTGAATGACTCCAGTCACTTATGTCCTACTCATAAAAAATAGATAAGCTACAATTGAGCAACAACTATTCTTTTTATTGATGCTTTATTAAAACGTTCCCAGCATTAGCTGATGCAAGTGGTAACCACATTGGCGTTATACCCGTAATCAAGAGACAAAAGCTCTATTATGACTATAGTCAAGCATCCCCTGACTTCGGGGGCTCTCTACGTGACTAAACAGGCTGTGATAAGACGAGACATGACACATTTAATGACTGGCCTTGGAAGACACTTCTCAACATGTGTCATTGAGGCAGAATACAAGGTTAAATTTGGATCAAAGGCTACCAACTTTTTTAATGCTTCATAATTTTACCTTGCCATAGAACCTAGTGCTTTTAACACTACCAGAAACACGACTTGTTTATTAAAGTTGGGAGACAATAGACATGAGCTTGTCATTGTCTTGAGGTCTGTTTGAGGGCTGTACTACCAAGGAAGTTGGTCAGAGCCAGGTTTTGAGTGAGCTCACTTCTGAAAAAACTGAATGCGTGCTCCACAGTGGAAAAAGCCATATCTTTCAAATTAATTTTAATTTCGGGTCTTGACCAAAACTTTTATTATGGAGCAGTGGGAGAAATAATTTAAAGCGCAAACTGTAAGACAGAACTAGTAGTTACACTGAAAATTTAAATTAATGAGTGAAATCACTTCCCGTACATAGAAATGTAGTGCTTGGGAATATGATGATTAGCTTTAACTCAGGGAACATAACCTGTTTTGGACCAGGTTAGCTCTGCTGTGTATGTTACTGAGATAATATAAACACACTCAAAAGTGAGTCAGGTTTGTGACTCACTTTGTATTCACATTTTGTCACAACACAAGTTTAGGGTGGAAGTTCTTTTACTTGAATCACCTCGATTACTTGGCTTGAACTGGGAGATAAAATCCTAAACTTACTTGTTCAGGTTCGGCCATTCACACTGGGCCAACTCAAAGAGCTGCTGAGTCAAACGGGCAGCGTGGTTGAAGACGGCTTCTGGATCGACAAGATCAAGTCTCACTGCTACGTCACAGTGAGTAGCATCACATTAACAGTTTGATCTTTTACAGCACTTTTCACAGTTTTCTGTTGTTTCTAAAGAATTGTGTATGGCATAATGTTCATGATTCTCTTGTCCTGTCAGTACTCTACAGCTGAGGAAGCAGCTTCAACCAGAAATGCCCTTCATGGAGTAAAATGGCCCCAGAGCAATCCCAAAGTCCTCAGTGTGGATTTCTGTGAGCAGGATGAGGTATTGTTTGCCAAATTCTAGTTTCTTTTTAATGGGTGTCGATTTTTGGCACATTATTTAACAAACTATTCCCAACAATTAAACAGTCTTATTTATGTTGTTCATTTGAATGGTTTTGTTTGCAGCTGGACTTCCACAAAGGCATCCTAAAAGAGAAGGAGACAGACCATGGCGCCCCAGTGCCCGGTGTGCCTCAGAACCGTCTGCCCCCACTGATGCCTGAGCGAGACCGAGAGCGTGACAAAGACAAAGAGCGCGAGCGGGACCGGGACCGAGGCTTGGGCGGGGTACGGGATCTGTGGGCCGAACGGGAACGTGAGATGGAGCGCAGAGAGCGAGCCAGGGGCGAGAGGGAATGGGACCGCGACAAGATCAGAGAGTTTGCAAGACCAGGGGAGGACGGGCGGTCCAGGTCCAGAGACCGAGACCGTAGGAGACGAGAGAGGGCCAAGAGCAAGGAGAGAAAGACCGAAAAGAAGGGTAAGTAAAGGATCATGGCCATCATTGATGAGCAGAAGGAAGCAGCATTGCTTTGTTGTGTTCATTTACGAACCACTTCGTGGTAAGATTCCTGAGGCCTGTGCTCTCATTCCTTCAAGTTGAAATAAAGTAAGGACTGTTGCTGTCTTTTACAGAGAAGGGAGACGAGCCCCCAGCCAAACTACTCGATGACTTGTTCTTGAAAACCAAAGCTGCTCCTTGTATATACTGGCTTCCCCTCACAGAGGAACAGGTCAGACAGATGACAAAGCACCTTTCATTTCTTAGGCACATAAATCTTTTACTATTTAATGTTAATGAAAGTAGAAGGTAATAGTTTTTACTCTCAGGAGATTGATGAATGATTTTTCGTGTCAGGCTTTAGATGGATGTCCTTTTATTTCTCATTTGCATATTCACAAAATGCTGAGCTTGTTTTGGCAGTGCAGTCTGTTAGTGTTTGCCATCCAATTTGAAAAGAGAAAATCATGTAACTTTTCTTGGTACTCGACTGGCTTTAAGAACAGTTCAGCAAAGACCACCCTTAACAGACCACCTTTAGCCATTGACATCACAGCTGGAGACTCAAAACATTGTATTTAATTTTGTTTGTCTATATCTATAAACCTTTCATAAGCCATCATACATATTTATATCAGAAGGTGACACACTCTTATGTTTCGCCTCCACCAGGCAGCGCAGAGAGCTTTAGATCGCACAGAGCGTCAGAAAGAGCGTGAGCGAATACGGAAGGAGTTGGATGAGGAGGACAAGAAGCGCGAGGAGGAAAAGAAGGAGCGACTGAAGGCCAGAGAGAAGGAGGGAGGTGCAGTGGCCAGCGGAGGAGGACCAGCTCGACGCGTGGCTGATGGCGATCGGGACAGGGACCGCGGCCGTGACCGAGAAGGGGACAGGAGGAGGGACAGTGGTCACCGGCCCAGACGGCTCTCAGCAGGAAACACGCGGCGGTCTCGAAGCCGTAGCAATCCCAGAGACCGACGTCGCTGAGAGCCCATCTACAGCAATGCAGCTTTAAAAGAGGAAGGTGCTGTAGTTGAGAACGGCTAATGGTGACACATGCATTGAGTCTGAAGTCTTGTGTCTGCTCCTCACTACCTGCCCTTTTGTACTTTGAATTCGTCCACTTTGAAGCCGGTATTGTCTTCCACACATTTAACCCCGCCTCATAGATATCACTTTCCAATGAACACCTGTTTTGTTAAAAACTAAATAGTAGTCTCTTTGTCTTCCAACAACAAATTACCATCACCCTTTCTCCTGTAGAGAGCAGTGTTCCTCCTCATCTTTACTGCTGTTCATTTTCCTTTATTGAAAAAAGCAAAGGCGGCTCTTTTTGGCTTTCTTCTTCTTTGTCCCACTGAGGTTTAAGAATCCGCCTCTATTTTAGTTCTGTGGGTGCACAGTTCCTTCCTCTTCACAGCCCTGTAATAATACCGGTCCAAAATAGATCCTCCACATTTACGCATTTCCTCAAGTCACTTTTTTTTTGCGTTTTTTTTTTCCCTTCAGCACTGAGATTTCTTTTACACCAAACTAAAATGTGTTGTTTTTTCTTTTAAGTTTTATAAATCATGTTTTTATTTGAGGCGGAAGGATGTGTGTAACTCAGGCATTGTCTCTGTCAGCTCAACACTGTCAACTAGGAGAATATTGTGTGATACGGTCACACAATATTCTTCTCATTAATGGACGTTTTTGGGGACATCGAAGAGTTTATGAATTTTTCTTTCCAAGTTGAGGTTGTGCTGTAAAATTACAGGATGTTAACCTTTCCTGCACTGGAGTGTCCATTTGAAAACAACTCCCTACAACTTCTCAATCATATTTAATAGAAGTTAGAAGGTTGTCTAATAAAATAGTAATGGTTACAGTTTTAATATTTTTAATTTTGTTTTTAGTTGAGTTTTCTTTAAGTGCTGAATGTACTGAGAATTTAAATGAATAAATATAATTGGTTATCAGCTTTCTGTAGTTTGTTTAGACAATGCATGAAGACACAAAATGAATATTTATTACAACAGAAATTACAGTGATGTTTTTCCCAAAATTTTATGAAGTTACATAACAAATGTTACAGTAAAGTCAAATTTAAGTGCAAAATGTTTGCTAGCAATAATATATACAACAGTTAAGCAAAATCCCTTGTTCTTCTATCGCAAACAGTAGCCACATTGGGGTAGGGCGTCAAAGGCAGTAGTTTTCTTCCCCATTCCCTTTATAATGGTACAGTAACAGTTTAGGAAGTACAGCAGGCAGTACATCTGACAAAAGGACTGGTCCAAGCAAACATGAACCAGCTGAAATGTCTTTAACAGCAGTTTGATTTTGTAGGTGACTTTAGCAACAACAGGACAAATTCAAATGTTAGGACCGACTTTTCAGTATCCACAGCTGAGTGGATCAGTGCGCGTTGTGCGGGGGAATGTTGTGAGTGGCGCACACTCTGCTCATGTGGCAGGAGTGGCAGAGGAGATGAGAGTCCAGGGGGAAGCACTGTGAGCCAGGCTTATCGGAGAGCTGCTTGCCACACTCCTGCAGATGAGAGCAAAGAGGAAGTGAGGTCATGGTTCTCCATGGCAAAGGTCAAACAGTGAGTCATGACACACAGGAAGGTAGTGTGCGAAAGGAACTGGTCCATAATTTCAGTAAGAGATAAGACATAGGGCCTGCTTTCACAGTATACTATTTTACTAAGTAAGCATAATACTTCTTATAAAATAATACATTTTTCCAAATAGTTGTTTTGTTTTATAGGAATAATCTAAGGTCATGTGTCCAAATCACTCTCACCTCACAGTGGTAACACTCAAAGTGATAGTCCTTGTTCATAGACACAACCCTGAGGATCTCTTCACTGCCCTATGACGAAAAAAACAAATAAAGCAAAGATTAGAACCCTGAGCAAAATAACCAATATATCTTTGGTTGTACAGTTGAAGTTTCAGGAAAAGTGTGATTCATCTGAACTTCATTCAGGTACAAACAAATACAGCCTACACATCAATGTTGACCAAGCAGTGTGTAAGCAAAGAAAAAAAATAGATGCCAACAGCCATACGTGCACTAACCTCCGAAGGTAAGATGGGCTGTAAACAGGCAGCGCACTTTGGAGCGAAGGTCCTGCAAGAAACAAAGACAGTATTTTAAATAAAGGTTTGTTCTGTAAATACTAAGCACGGACAAAGCAAAACCATCAAAAATAAATCTTGGAGTATAGTTTTAGAATGCTAATATAGCTCCCATAGTTTTGCTTTAACAAAGTCTTTTCATCTTCTAAAATATGTGCTGATCCTGGTCCTAATGATGTACCAGAATTCTCATCTTTGCAAGAAATGTCAGTCTTACTTGTTGTAATCTGCGACACAGTAGATATTGCTGTGTTGATCCACAGTGAAAGGTACGCCGTCCAGAGCCTTGGAGCAAACCACACAGCGGAAACAACCAGGATGGTATGAATTCCCAACAGCCTGGAGAATCTGGGACCACACACCCCAAAAGAGTTTAAGATAAAGATATGTATGTTCCATCCATAATGTAAATATTTCTAATTCACCCAGACATTATGATCCAGAACTATTGTGATAAACACTTGAGATTAAAGCAACAATGGACGGTCAAAACTATTGTGAATCATACATTTTTGCCAACTCAAAATCTACTGTGATCTAAACTTGTGTCTGGACCCACAGTTTGGGAAACAACATTTTTGACCAACCCACGGCAGAGCTTTGCATCTGTCTGTATTTACAAAAATCTGAGGCAAACATTCCTTTAAAAATTTACCGTGGGAACCCAAAGGGGAGCCAATTCAACAATGTCAACTCTCTCCACTGGGAAATCTTGACAGTTCTGGGAAACGGATTAAGTATGTGACTCTTAACCCTCCTATTACTCCTTTATGTAACTAAAGAGCACATAAAATCACGTGTGTTGTGTATATGCAGGCACACTCAGCCCTCACCTGTTCAAGAATAAGGTGGCCACACACACTACACTTTTCCGCAGCCGCCTGGAATCCCGAAAACTGTAATTACACCAGAGATTATCATACAGATCTACTGTTTATGAGCGAGTCGATGACAAAACACGAATTGACCTCATCTCTTACCATGTAATCCTCTTTACAGTACACAGACCCGTTGACATTGTAAAAGTCCTTGTTTCTCAGTGTGCGGCCTGCGGGTCAAGAAATAGCAGAAAGAAATTAGGACTAAGTTCAGGTCGGGTCAAAAGAATGGCTGCAGGATACTGTTAAGATGTCTGTATTGGATGAAAACTGGATTTTGAATGTATTGACGTCTTTTGCTTTCCAAAGGTGTGGCACTGACTAATAAGCTTTAACTCATTTCTGTTTTTTGGGGGGAAACACTCACCACAGGAGACGCAGGTGAAGCAGCGAGTGTGATAGAGACTTTCCAAAGCTTGGCAGGCATTGTCCGCCCCGTACACGCCTTTCCCACACTTCACACAGGTTCCTGCCATCACAAAGGGAGAACACAAACAGCCATTTAGTCGGGAGTAATCGCTCGCCGGCTCTTAGCGCTTAGTTTACGACGCATTCCAAGAGGATGTGTCTGAAATCCAACTCCACACAAAGTGTCAACACTTGTAAATCCTCTCGTTCGCACCACCTAGGGGATTTTCACACAGTTAAAACCCGGTTACCCATGCCAGCCTGTTTGCTCATCCACTCGTGTGTCTGAGGCGTTCTCATTAAAGGGAAACTCCACCGGATCTGACTTTTTGGCAGACATGACTCTTTCTTCCTGAAATGCTCCTTTAAATCTTATTTTAGACCCTGCAATTTGGAGATTAAACATGATTGCAACTAGGAATCTGCACTGCCTCTTGGAGAAAATGGTCAAAAACTGCAAAAATTACATCTTTTGGCTGCTTCCCATAATACCATAGGTCATATAAGTCATAGAGTTTAAGCACACGTTCAGCTATGCCATGTATGGTCTTGGCGTCACCATTTCTGTGATCTATTTCTGTTCTGCCTCCGTTCTTTGCCTTCTCTTGTGGCCTCTGGGAGTGCCACACAAATCCGAGAATTCCTACACTTTACCGCTGCTAGGCTGTCGGACAGTGCCCTTCAGTATGCAGCCAAAAGCCAAAAACCAAGAGAACCAAAGATTCAAACACAGTTGCCCTTAAATATAATGTCTGGGGCTGCTACATATAGAATAAAAGCTTGGAATAATTGAGCTTGGCTGGGACCTCTTCCAGGGACTTTTTAGGTTTTAAACCAAGAGGAACTTTGTAGGAGAATGTATGCCGTGAAAAAATTGCTTCCCTGTTTTAAAGCTTTCATTTTCCTTTACGGGCAGTAGAGTCGGTTGATTCTCAGAGCATCTACATTCACGGCTGAGAGCGTTTATGCCTGATGGCTGAAAGAGAGGAGTACAGTATTGTATGTCCCCTCCGGGCACGCATACCTGAGCAGAAAAACAGGCTACAACACACCGCCCATGCACACGCCAAGGCAGCGGCATTACAGACTTAAATACACAGACACACTGCGTTACTGTGGCCTGAAGTCACTCCGGCGAAACACACCCTGCCGCAAAGAAACAATATACACACATGGCAGCACACACACACACACACACACACACAAGCGGATCACTAATCTTCAGTGACTCACGGTGGAGGCTGAGGCTGTGTTTATACGGAGCCGTGTAATTTGCGTTGGAGCTGAATTTTTGCCGTTTAAAAGCCATTCCTTAATGTGGCAAATTGGGAACATCCACCTTTGACATTAGCTGACTCGGCCTGATGTTTGTGACTGCAGCTGTTTCTTTTCCTATAGCTTTTTTGACTTGACTCGAACTTGTCCGGATTGGTTTCAGAGACCTAAGCATTTTTGTCTTCCCTTTTTGCTTGCTTATGCGTGCTATGAAACCAGCATGTCTCTGCAGGTTTCGAGGCACAAGCCATCCATCCATACAGTCTTTCAACTATTAATTTGTTCATCCATCCTTGCATCTAGCCATAACACCCTTTCATTTGGAGAGAAACCTGTGATCTGACACTAGGCAGCAAGGAGGACAATAATAACACACCCGGCAGTCTTAGAGCGCAGTTAGAAATGCATGGGATGCCGTGCATGAACAGTGACACCACCGCCTTGAAAAACTTAATGATATACTTTTAGATTATATTCTACGCATAAACTGTTGTTATGGTGACCTTATTTCTGGGATTTCATACTAGCACCTCTAATAATCTCACCTGTGAACTGCAGATTCATTCAGGTTAGTGTAAAGGGCACATTTTAGATTTAAAGTCTGACTGGGGATAATAAACTTGAAAATAAAGATCATTACCAAACGTGAAAACCAAATATCTGCATAAAAAGTGTCATTCACCACAGCACTACAGTAAAGCTCAAAGGATGGTGGGGGCCTCACCAAAGTATTCCTGCCGATTCTCTGTTGCACCTGAGTCCTCTGGGGTTTTGGCTCCAGCTGAGGTCGGCGCTGTACTTGGTTTTGAGATGGCAGGACTACAATGCTCCTTCAATTTCAGACAGTCTGGTAGCCCCTCCCCCTCCAGCGCCGCATCTCGGAGCAGTAACCGGGTCAGCTCCTCTTGGTACCTGGTCCCGGGCTGGTCCGAGTAGCGCGCCCTCTCCCCCATAGCTTCTTTGCCCTGTGCCCCTGCATGCTGCTCATCCCACCACTCTGGGCCAGCCTGGTAGCACACTGCAGCCGGACTGCCAATCGCAGGTGGGTACGAGTGTCGACTGTCCTGGACACTGGGGTGTGCCCCTCCCTCCAGGTACTGACTCCAGGCCTCCACAGGACCGGCCCGGCCCAGAGCTCCATACCCACACACAGAGCCGGTGGGTACAGAGGGGGACTGCTGCTGTGGGGGAGGTCCTCCGGAGGTGGAGTAGCGGGAGTCGTAGCCCAGGCTGATGCCACTAGTGCGATTACTGCTGCAGCGGCTGCCCATCGGGCTCCCCCCACCACCACCGCTGGCCGTGCTTGACGCAAAGCTAGACCTAGGACTGACCAGCACTGATTCCTGAAGACTTAGAGATGAGTAGGGGCTAAGAGCAGGTCCTGGTGGGTAGAAGAAGCCTCCACCTACACCTCCTCCACTCACATCGGACGGCCGCTGCGGTGGGTGGGATAGGGATGCAGGCCTGGTGCTCTCCCACAGGTCACTGCCGGTGCTCAGCCTTTTGTAAAACAGTGCTTCTTGGAGCGAGAAGCGCTTGTGTCGCTCAGGCTCTGGGAGGTAGCCTGCCTCCCCCAGACCCCTGGGGGACGACCCATACCCTGCGGTGGAGGGGTACGATGGTGGGACAGACAGCGGCGGTGGCTGGGACAGGTACTGATGTCGCATGACCAGCTGCTGGAGCTCCAAAGAGTAGCGCCTTTGATTGAGTGACACCTTGGAGCCAAAGGGTCCCAGGGGGTCACACTCAGGGCCCAGACCAGACTCACGCCTCAGGTGGGATTCAACACCTTCGCCCAGGTAACAGGATGCCCGCTGCTGGGGGGAGCGACGCCTCAGTGGTGCCAGGGTGGAGGGGTGCGGCGGCTGGTCTGAGTCTGGGGCTAAGACTGCAGAGGTCTGTGGAGGGGTCAGGAGCTGAGAGGGGCCCATCCCGGCTCCGGACCCACCTCCTGCTGCCGTTCTGCCGTTCACTGGGACAGAGGTGTCAGTGGTGGTTCCAGAGGCCAGTGTGAACTGTCCTGGTCTGGAGGGTGAGGCCGAGCTGGGCGCTGGTGGCAGAGTACTGTCAGTGGAGACGGCAGTGTTGGCGTTGCTGTTATTGGAGTTGCTGCTGGTGTCATGCTTCTTCTTTGAACTGTTGAATTTCACACTGCCTGAGTCTGTTAGCTTCAGTTTCTCCAATAATTTGCTTATGGGCCTGTCCATGATGATGCCTTGTGTTAATACTCTTTTCTGCCCACAGTCAAGACCTAGTCTCTACTTAAAGTTTTCTCAAATACAGTGTTGAGAGATACAGAAAAACAAAGATATGGTAAATCTACAGCAGGAGAACACTATGAAATAAAAACTGGCCTTGAAACTAGCTCAAAGCTAAAAAGGACCTTTAGAATAAATACAAAACAAGATAAATAACAATTCAAAGACATGTAAAGGGTGGGTACAGGACCAGTCCTCTGACTCATCCGCTTGCCCTCATGTGGAAGGCGCACGGGCGCAGGTAGACTGTGGTGGAAATGACTCCGGATTATTAGACCATTACAACAGTTCAAGTCAGTCTTTACTTTCCGTGACCTATGGTCGTAGAGGGCCTCCTTTGTGGGCCCTCGTGTGGTTCCACATTTGCATCTTCAGAAAGTTTTCTAGACTGAGCTGTGATTTTCAGTTATTTGGATTGATCTGAGAGTTATCCAGAACGGCGTGGGTGCCTTTCCGTTTGAATATCCTTTAAAAACACAAAGCGGGTGGTTTCAGCAGGATGCAGCTAACACTCCTTCATGTGGGTCCAGTGTAGACAAGAAAATGAATTATTTTGGGCAAAAATAGTCGACTTACCCCGCGTCTGCTACTCATCTCAGAGCCAAGTGTGTTCGGAAAATGTAAACATATTTCACTCAAACTCAAATCTCGAATAAAGCGCAGAAGTCAGTCCTTTCGTCCGTCCATCCGCCTCTGATCGGATGCTTTTATCATTCCCGTTTTTCAAAGCACAAATCCTGTCCGGGTCTGGGACTCGGTCAAAAAAGCAGCGAAGAAGTTTTGCAGACAGAGAAAGTCGTTGTAAAAAGTGCTTCTTCCAGCTGCCTCCAGCAGACCGGTGCTAGTCCAAACGAGCCGCTTCAGTTCAATAAAATCCCTCCCCGTGTGCCTTGCACGGTCGACAACTTTGTTTCTTTCTTTCTTCCCCCTAAATAATTACTTACCTCCCCCTCTTTTTATAAAAGTCAAGCACGCATTGGGAACGGTGGTTTCCGGTTTGTGTTTTTCAAAATGGAGGTTTTTCGTACATTTAACCTGATAAATCAAGCACACTATAGGTTTTTCATCATAACTTGGTTCATTTTTTATCTTGGTAATAAATTCTGCTAGGTTTCCTATCGGAAACTCGCATTTGTTTTTGTTTTTTATTTGTGAAAAGTAGTTAAAGTTTAATCGCAACAATTCCTTGAAAAATACCACATTGCGTTTCCTACGCGCAACTCCATGTGTATTTAAAAAGACACGTGTGGGACGTGGGCTTTTGTTTTGTGTGTTTTGTGTGTTTTTGTTTTTTTTATGTGTTTTTGTTCCTTTGTTCTTTCATCCTGTTTTTTATGTATACGTGTTGTTTTACTAAAACATTGAAAATTCAATCTAAATAATTTTGATTTTAAAAAAAAGTAGACACGTTTTTTAAAGTGACAATCGAGGTTATTCGAAGTCCATCCAATGCTTTTATGCAGATACAAAAAGCGGTGTGTCCCTTTAACTTTGAAAGTACTTCCGTTTCCACGCACACTATCTCGGCGTTGCCTCGACAACTGCTCTCTGCTCCTTTATCTGTGAGCGGCGGCCGGGACACCTTTCCCTCCAGCCATGGCTCTGTTTCGTCATTCATACGCAGTGCACACTCCGCCAAAAGCAGCCCTGTTCAAAATTAATTATAGGAACCTGTAATAACTTGTGCTTTAAGTGTGTGATGTTTTATTGCTATGTAATAATTCTGGTGAGGTGGGCAGTAAGAGAAAATGTCAAAATGTAGTGTGAATAATACGTTTCATAATATTGAGATACTCAGTAGTCTGTTTATTTTTTATATCAAGATATACTCAGAGCCTCGTAATTCAGTACAAGTACATTTAAAAGTTCAGTTGTAAATAAAACCTAGCATTGAGAGTAGCCTATAACCTACTGCAATACACCGTTTGAGGAACAAATGTTTATTCAAGCTATAAAAGTAGCTCTTATTTCGTACCGCAATAGTGGACCTTTTAATTGTTTTTAGCTTTTTTCAATAGACAAAATAAACAAAGTGAAATAACCTAATTAAACAACGAACAGACACTGATTTTTACCACAATCACCAAACCATGCGTCGTTCAGGCAACGGCACTACTTCATTGTACCACCAGCCTGTGGAATGTGCGGAGGGACACGGTGTTGTGAGGCGGCTGGTGAATTTTTTCGGCGAGTGTGAGTTCTCCAAGGACGATACAGAGTAAACATCCCGCACTGTTTCAAGACTATTTCAGGATTGACCAGCCTCAGAGTCAGCCCTCTCTCCGACCGTTTCATGGCAGTTAACGGTTACACACACAAAAAAAACCCCACAACAGTCGCTGATAAAGCACTGGGCCTACAACAAGTCTGTTTGGATAGCCCCGTGGGGCCTGTGTCTGTCTTGAAGCCCCCCACCTCCCCGTCATGTCCCAGGAGCCTTTCATGGGCCCTGCGGTTTAGTGCAGTCCCTACGGCAGCCTCTGCAAACCCTGGCGTTCACCTCACAGGCTGCGAGTGGGAACATGTCCGCAAAGCTAACAGAGAAATTCTTCTGGGCTTAGTGTCGCGGCACCTCATGGTCTTCAGAAACACGGATTAGAAGACGGAGGAGTATAGCCATAATGTGTGGCCGGCAGTCAACGTATCATAAAGGCATACAAAGCACCTAGGAATCTCACTTAGTCTGACAGTAAAAAAACATATGGGCCACTTAAAAATCTAAATCGGAAAACAGAGAGAAGTTTTACACTACAAAAGCAACGTGGCAATTAAGCATTTGAATAGCCTTAAGGTACAAGTATTATTAAACCACAATGTTATTTTACATCCATTCTCTTGCCACCAATAGACAGAGGATGTAGAATAAAGTGATCAGTTATAATATTCTCTTCATTGAATAACGCGTGTTTAGCTCCCTCTGCTGGACAAACCACAGTGGTACAGTCAAGATGGCGGCTTCCTTCAGGACGCTGGGCTTTTCAGGTGAGACAGAGGTTACCCATTAAACTATCAAACAAGGCGCATTTTTATCTTTATGTCTAATTTTCGTGCACTCGACATAGTCTACCATTAGTGCCTGTCTTTGAAACCCCGACCTCTTTTTATACGAGCATAAATAAACGGAAAAGCTAACACGGCTAACAGTTATGCTAACTGCAATGACAGCATGTTACTTTTAATGGCACGAAGATGTGTGTTGATAGGAGACATGTGTTTTTAAAGTTGTATGAGAGCATTTGCCTAGTCTTAGATGGCAGTGTTTGGTTAGAAATGATTAAAATGCATTATTTTCTTTAGTGTTGAGACACAGCAGGAGGCACCTGAACACAACTTGCACAGTTCAAGCTGGGCAGAAATGGAGAAAAGAGTAAGTTCACAGTCATTTATGTTTACTCATGAATACTCAAATATTTTTTAACATGAATGTATAAATGTTTGGCCCGGACCTCTGTGTTTGTTTTAAAGATCATTTAATTACTGTTTTTACTCCAAAACACCTTTATGTTGATAGTAATTAAATAGTTAAATTGTATGTAACTTATACACGCGTTATTAAATCATTTTAGAAATGGACTTTCTCGCAGTGGCTCTGAATTTGGACCTCTTACGGATCTTCCTGACTGGTCCTTTGCAGGTGAATTTTATTTTATATTACAACAGCTTTGGACTTTTTTTGCATTTTAACTAATTTAGGAGACATGTCTTTCTTTTAAAATGTTTTACATTATGGACAGAACCGTTTGTGTGTGGAAATGTTATATCATGTACATATGTATGCACAGATGGGAGACCAGCCCCTCCATTAAAAGGTCATTTGAAAAGAAGACAAGAGAGGGAAAACCTAGCCGTGAGTACTGAGGGTCCTTGTCTTTTTGAATCGTTGTTTGATTTATTGGGTTCTGCGCTGTCATTCTTTCTTTTTTTCACAGCGACGTATTGTGATGCTGAACTCGGAGGTGGACAGAGGAATAGAGGCGTGGGCACATAGACAAGAGGAGGCCAGACGGCTTGAGGAGCACAGGAAATCTCTATTACTGAAACCAAAAGGAAAACTCTTAATAAAGAAAGCCCCTCAGAGTTAGAATCAATGTTTGCTTGGTTAGCCTGAAGCAATTTGTTTGTCTTGTTTTGTAAATGTAATTCTGTAATAAATGTATCTGTTTATACTGTATACACAATATTTTTTTTAAAGGGGGAGTGGTATGGGTTGAGTAAATAAGGTTGAAATAGCTCTATATTCAGTAATATAGTACGCTTACAGCTTTTCATTACTTCTTTGCTATTTCTTTAATAGCTCTCTGCTTCCACTAGGATGCAGCATTTCTTCAGCTGAGGAGGCTGTGAGGTCCAAACGCCATTTTGTCTGGTGCCTCACAGAGAAGTGGTTGAGCAAGCGGAGGAAGGGAGGAGCTGGTGAACATAAAGTACCACTGATTCAGGCCCGAAATGTTTATATGAGTGAGGGGTCGTGGTTTGCTGTGGTGAAATAATGTTGTTACTCAGAACTGATGACAAATGCTTTAGTCGAGACCACCTTTGTGGATTTTTAGGGAGTCACCTTTGTGTCCTGATATAATTAAGGTTGATACCAGAAACTTAATTATAATGTTCTAATGTTTATTTAGCCTTAAATGTCTATATGATGATTCTTCCAGCATAAAGATATTAAAAATATAGCTGTTACTACTCCATTATATGCTCAAAGAAATCCTAAACAATCTAAACATCTTGCAGCCAAGTCTTAACAGCTGTGCTTTAGTAAAGTCAGCACTCATGCGTGTGATTCGGACTTTTAAACAGACTATTTACACTCCCTTTTTGTTCTCTGCCTTCTTGTGTCTTTCTGCCTCCTGTTTTTCTCCCCCTCATGTGCCCAGCTCTTGTTGCAGACTTCAGCAAAGCCTCACTGTAATTAGGGCCACTAGCCGCTGAGTTGCAGATTCTTTGCTGTGGAAATGGGAGTTTTTTTTCTTTCTCCCCCCGTTTCTTCATTCTTTGTCTTTTTATACAGTTAGGAGTTGAATGTTTCTCGTGTTAAAGGGGTGTAGGCAGACACTGAACAAGCTGCAGGTGTTAAAGTGTTTAAAAAAAGTCTCGTAAGAAGTGTGTAGTGAAAGCATCCTGTACTTAAGTTAATGGAACAACAAGGACAAGTAGAAATAGGGCTTAACCTTTTGAATATTTGGGACATTCTCGACTTGGATTAAAGGTGCAATATGTAGCCCTGTGGTGGCATCTGGTGGTGACAACTGAACCTGCACTAACTGTCCCAAATCTTCTTCCACCCACCATCTTTTTCACATCCTGCTTTCTGTGAATATTATTCCCTCCTCGGATATCTCCCACCCTCCTCATTTTTACCCCCTCCTCCTCCTCTTCTCCTCGTGTTGTTTTGGTTTTGGGGAAATGAGATCCAGATGTCTCTTATTGTGCTGGAGTCAGCGATGGTGGATAAAAAGCCTGGTAAAAAGGAGAGAGGGAGCGTTTTTGAGTTAGGTGAGGTCAGCGAGGAAACTGCAGAGGATGAAGAGGAGGCTGCTTTGGAGGATTTGTGATTTGTTTTTTCTTTACCCACACTCGGGACTTGGAGAGGGTGTCTCGGCAGATGTGAGCCAGTTGAGGGGGTTGGTGGGGTTGCAAGGCGATGGGCAGCATCCTGGCACAGAGTCTGGGAGGGAGGTTGTGGAGAGTCTGATTCAGCAAGTCGTTTGAAAAGACCGCTTCCTGACCTAGGTGCACCCCCGCCTTTCCTGAGCAGGCATGGGGCTCAGTGGGTAGCATGTTTGACTCCATTATGCAGCATAAATGTGCATAGAGGACGGAAATTGTACAACTGGGCTTCAAAAATGGGTCAGAAAATAAAACTTAACAGGTTAATCTTGTTCCAAAACCATAAACTGCATTGGCTTCTCTCTCTTGCATTAGAGCTGTTGTTGAGGTGAGATGGTAAGCAAGATGGATGCCGTATGAAACAACATGGACCGTCCTCTACATACTGTCAAATGCAACAAAGAGGGGCCTATAGTCTGTTTTAAACGCTTGTTATCCTTAGATATCGGCATCACTACTTTAGCCTCTTATTCCAAAAATGCACTCTAACGCTTACAGTAGAAAAGAAATGGTGCCATAATGTAGGTCACCCAAACAAAGTCTCCGGTTGAATTGCATGCAGCTGTCCCAGCCACTTCCTGCCTGGCATCGGGAAAGAGTGCTGAGCCTGGATGGTGGTTCCAGCACTGCTCAAGCCACAATGTTGGGAGTTCAGCATTCAAATGGCTGACAGAGAAAAAGATGAGAAAGAACAGTACTCATCTAATTCAGGAGAGGAGAAAGCAGGGGCCATACTGTTTCTGCTTAGACCTCTTCTTTTCCCAATGTGAAGTCTGAAATTCCAATCATTTACATTGTGAGGCTTGGTTCAGCTGTTGATGTTTTTCTAAAGAGACGGATCGCTCCAAAGGGTAACTGCACCTAAGAGAGATCCACTCAGACAAATGGAAACTCCATGTGACAGAAGGAGACGGGCCGCAGTAGAAGGAGAGCGGAGGAACAGATGTGGTTTTAAAGAGATAAAAAATGTTGATTTGGGATATTGTGTGAGGAGACAAAAATGTATTTTCAACATGTGATGAAAGATCAAGCAAACAAACAAAAAAGGTCCACCCAGAGGTGTGGTCAAACACCTGCAGGATAAGTACCCACATGCCTCAAACAAGATAACAAAGGCGGTGCACCACAAGTAAAAAAGGCCTTGAATCTGTGCACTTTTTCATTTTCTTGCTGTTTTGAAAAAGCAGCCATCTTTTGTATGAAAATCTAATCCTAATCAATAGTTTTAAGGGTCTTAAACATTCAACATATGTCAACAAATGAAGTGACATTATGTGAGTTACATATTATTAGTGCAAATTGTGTATAATCTTATTTAAAAAACACTCACTGAAAAAAAACAACCTTTTAAAGCTCCAGAGAAACTAATATAAAGAACCACCAGTTCCATACTTCCTGTTTCTGTTCATACAGCTGTCCAGAGCAGACAAACTGACCACCGCCATTTTGGCATAAAGGCTGAGAACATTTATGAACATTGAAATTAAACTCACTTTAATAGAAAATAGCATGTCCCTGCAGGGCTACCGTACATGCTTATGCTTACAAGCTGAAATGTGTAAGATATAGTATTTTAATTTACAATGTTGCTATCAGACGCTGCCAAAAACTACACCCTGCACCTTTAAAAGAAATGTCATTAACTCGCATATTACTTATCCCAGCTTTAAAGTGTGTAGTGTATATGTGTATATGAACTGGAACAAATAAAGAGGGAAATTGGAAAGCCCTGACCTCATCAGAGCCAACAGTCCACCCTCTCTCTTTATTAAACCACAAATTACGACCCAGGTTTTCTTGTGCCACTGATTGGTTTAGCGGACCGTTACCGTGGCAGCAAATATCCCTATTTTCAACAGTTAAAGAAAAAATAACCCTGAAACTTTGTGCTTCTCTTTGTCCCGACTTCTTCAACAAATTCATGCAGTGACCTCTGTCTAAGGCCAGAGCTATAACATAACCACATCTTATACTCATTTAAACCTAACCATCTGCAGGAAATCAGTTTAAAACCACAGCCATTTTTGCTTTTGTGTGTTTGCGGCCTTTCCCCTCATGCTTGATGGTTTAGTCAGGTTGTTGTTTACTGTCACCCTGATGTAAAAATTATCTACAAAGACCATAGTGGAACCATCTGTCCATTTGTGTTTGGCTGTTTTGAGAATGGAAAGAGTTAAGAAGGGAATGAAGGGAAAGAAAATGCAAAAACAGTCCAGAGATACTTGTGGTTAAGAGGAGGAGAGGATCCTAAAGCGAACGATTTAACAGCGAGCGAGGAAATACAGAAATCCACAGATGGCCATAATTCAGGCTCACTTCTCTCGTCTCATTTGTTTCGCTTTTCTCTTTAGCATGCACGTTTCCCTCACACGTTTTTGCCATAAATTTTTTACAGCTGAGAGCCAGGGTGCAATGTACTTCTATAGGTACATAAAGTACAGTATGCTTTGCACTCTACAGTGGGCCTCAGAAGTTGAAATGTGCTAAGAAATCCAGATGCTGAGTTGGAAACAGTTTCTCCCTTCCAAAAAATGTGTGTGTTTCATCACTTTTTCCGCCTGGTTCCTCAGCACATGACTGCTGGCACCGTGGCCAAAACAACCGGCGGTGTAAGTGTATCCAGAGATCTCTGTCTGCGGCTGTTTAGAAACTCCAAGGAAAAGAGGAGAAGAAGGAATGTGGAAGATATAAAGATGTCAGAAACAAAGGCATTAACAAAGTCTTTCATGGATTATTGTCTTAAGGAACACGAGTAAAACCTAAACCAGGATGAGAAGAGTCAAAGTTTATTTATGACAAATCCATGGTTCGCTGATGAATTTGATGTTAAAATATTTGTTTATTTAGCAATTAGATATGTGGCAATAGCTCAATCTGAAGTATCCAACTTACCTGTGTGGCCAAAGCATAGTTAAATACCAGCTCCACCAAAACCGAATACTAAATGTAAGTTCATACAATACATTTCGGTGATATACATTTTCAAAGATGCAAAAATATTCTTTGTTTGTATAAAATACTTTAATTTCACTTGATCCCATGACATACAAAAGTGAAAACAGTTGGAAAAATCTCACTCCCTTTTGTTGATATGATCATCATTATAAATATCATTACCATTATCATTGTCAAAACCACTTTCAATTTGATTTATGTAAAAAAAGAGAAAAAAAAAAGCACTGAGCACCATCTTTCAAAGTCAAAGTTCATAAATAGAATTATTATTATTGTTAGGGTTTTTTTTCCGTGCTGACGTCACATTTCCCCCTGATCAGATCTGACTCACTAAGAATGGATGTGCTGAATGTAAACTGGAATTTATTTTCAACATTGTCACCTTATGCCTCTGTCCAGCAGGACTCCTAATGACAATGTACACGAGCAAAAACAAAACTTTACCTGGAGAACAATAATAACAATAACCATACTTATAATAACAAAATTACAATTTCTCAAAACAACAATAATTACAAATTGCACTGTAACTGTTGGAAAACTGTACCGCTTTTTCATGTGGTAGACAGCAGCTGTGCTTGTTTTGGTTCCTGACATCAAATGAATGTTTATAAGCTGAAACATCAAGTTTCATGTATTTCGTTTTTTCCATCTGACTGCTTACACTGAAGAAAGTTGGACATACAATGTGCATTTAGTTGCAATGTGCAGACATTAAAGTCAAAGATATTTTCTTCACAGACCTGTTAGGTGTTACTTGCAGTTGTTGTGCAGTGAAACTATAAAGAAACAATAGACTAATAGTCATAATTATTGTGAGTTCTTTGGGTGAATGAGTGAAATTTGATGAAACGTGCTACCTTATGTATTTTCTCATAAATCTCAAAAAGGTCTCATATAAAGTACATTAGAATCCAATTTGAGCGGTAAAAAAACAAAAACAAAAAACAAATCTTGGGTTTAACAACTGACCTTACATAGTGGTAGAAAATACATGCCCCAAAAAAACTGATGGACAAATATTATGTCAATGTCTTAGATTTCCAAAGTCAAACACTAACAGGAAACATATTTTAAGGCATAGTCTACTAAATCAGACAGCAGTTCAGCTGGAGTCGTCCAGTTAGAGCAGAGAAACATTTCTTAAAAACCTGGTTTGTGATAGAGGTGATTGCTGGAGTAACATCCGAACAGCACATGTAAATATTAAACATACAATTACACATTTTCCTGATTCAGTTTCAAGGGCTTTTTTTTGTTTTTTTGCACTTTTGTGGCACATACAAACCACCAAATCTTAAAAACATTCATCTCCAGTTCCTTAGTCTCCCTTGTTCTCCCATTTCTTGCCGCTTCATTTCCCAACTTGTCGTCTAGTCTCTGTCCGTTCCTCTTTAGCAGTCTGACGTTCATATATTCACCCCTTCTTTTTTTTTTTGGTCTAAACTTTGTCCAGGAGGGATCTTTGGCAGTAGAGCAGGCGTCGGGGCGTGCCGTACTTTCTGAAGAACAAAAGTGCCCCCAGAGTGAACACCACCAGCACCAAGAGAAGGAGCGGGATGACAACAGCCACAGGCCCCGCCCCGCTCTGCGATTCGTCCACTTCGATGATGATCACTTCCTCCTTTCGGCCCCTTTTAGGCTCCTCGCTCTCGCAGCCCATCCAATCACTGAGCACAGACTTGGGGTAACCTGACTCCACCTTCATGTACTGGTTGTTAAACTTCCAGTACTTATTAGCTTTGTAGAAATAGGTGTAGGCTGGAAAAAAGGAGGAGAATTAGTTTTGGGTTTAGACAGTTTTTGAGAACTACTTTAAATAGAGCGGAACTTACATCCATCTTCACTCATAATAGCTGCTTTGATGTTGTCTGGGGCTCCACTCCACATGCTGATGGGCTTTGGATAGCCATTGTCCACCGTGCGAGACTGCTCATTGAAACGGTAGTACCTTCAAAACAAAACAAAATTTCTTTTTCTAATGGACAGCGCTGATTATGCAGTATATTCATAGTTTTAGTAAGCACTCACTTGTTTCCTCTGAAGAAGTATGTCTGTCCTGTCGGAGTGTAGAAGAGGGCAGCATCGATCTTGTCTTTGGGTAAACCAGTTCCCAGGTCCCCCAGGCTTTTTGGAGACTCCTTATCCATGGCTGACTCACTGAAAACCCAGTATCTATCACCTACACACAAGGAAGGAAAATATTACAACCAGGAAAACGTCAAAGATCAAAGCAGCCCATACTGTAATAGTTAACAGACAGCAGTCATCGCTTTGCAGCTGCGATGATGCCATGTCCTGAATCAGGTTTCAATCAAATAGAGCCTACCTTTGAAGAAGACAAATTTCCCATCATCCCTTTCATAGGCTGCATTGATGCCTGAAGGCAGCCCTTTCCAGAAGTGTGCAATGGTCATGGGGTAGCCTGGCAGTACCTTGTTGTTACGGACACGCCAAAACCACTTGTCCTGCAAAAGCAAATGGCATATTTAAACATTTTATATTCAGTTGCATTTAAATTGTCTCTCACAAATTTGTACCTTGAAAACAAACTTTTCCCCTCTCAGGATGGCAATAGTGTCAAAGTGCCCCTCACAAATGTCAGGCCCATTGTCAGGTCTGCTGGGATTGGTTGCCTTTGTGGGTCGAGGTGGAGGAGGAGGAGCCCCAGACTTGGTACCTGTTGGAAAAAAACGTGTTATTATTATTATTTTTTTGTAATATAGAAAACATCGACAAATTTCGTGTATATGTAGATCTATGCATCTACCATAGATTGCCTGGATGCCTCTGCGGTCGTCATCTGGGAGCTGGAAGTTTTCTGTGTCGAACCACTGATAAAAGGGGGCCATGATGGCCGAGGGGTTGTTAGAGTGCTCTAGGCCGAGGGCGTGACCCAGCTCATGGACAGCAACCAGGAAAACATCGTTACCTTCAACAAAAGAGCAAAAATGACAGCTCTCAAAAGTGCAATGCAGCAACTCAAAACCACTCTTAAGTCAAGTCTTCTTCTCTTACCTCCCTGATCGACGTTGCCAGTGGTCCACGGCTCTGCGAGGTCGAAGTGCGTGTCTCCGCCAATGCCGTGGCCGGGGAAGTAGGCGTGAGCCAGGAAACCCCCCTCGCCATCGAATGGCGTGCTGTCACCGTGGAAACCTTCAGCAAATGACAACATGATGTCGGCAAACTTGTCCACCTTGTCTCTAATCTGGCTGTATGGAATTTCTCTAAAAGTCAGTGGGATGGCACTCTCCCACACTTTGAAGGCTTTTCGAATGGCTTCATATGTGGCACGTTCGCCGATCTTAGGAGTGTAGTTCTGTATGCTGTGGAGGACAATCAAAAATGATCATATCATCTTTAAAAAGTTCTATTGTAGTAAAGACCACACTAACTAAGGACACAACAAGACCTGTTTCAATTTCCACAAAACTAGGTAGTATAAAGGTATGTTTCTTCTTATGCTCTATACCTAAACATAAATTCCTTAATATGCATTGTATTGTAAAATGTAGCGTATCTTCTGACCTGAAAGTGATTTCTGATTTGTCCCACTTCAGCCCCTGTACAGCATATCTCTTCCTCCTAAGGTTAGTCTTCAGTTCAGGGCCAAACTTGTCTGGGACGCCACATCGAGGTCGGCTCATTGCTCTGGAAAAAGTAAAAAAACACAAATTACAGTAAAATATTTTATGACACTACATTTATATAGCTTCTAAGTGAAGAGTTCTAACCCCCACAGTTACATCAGTCTCTAACCAAACTCGGGACTCACTGTATTGTGTTGGCGTCTATGGATCCGGTGACACTCAAGCCGTAAAACCTCTGCATGGCTGATATCGCTGACTCGATTGATTTGGGAGAACGGATAGCCTGAGCTCTGACATCACCTGGGGGCAGGTAGCCATACTGCTGCAGCCAAGCCTGGGAAAGACAGACAAAAAAACACTTTCATGTCTTTGGATTGCTTTTTGTTTTTCATGCTTTTCAAAATGAACAAGAAGAACCTCCAACAAGGACAATACATGCATTTATTTTGATCCGTTTTTGATTTATTGTCTAGTATGAGGTGTATATTCTGGATGGTTCTGCGGCACATTGTTAATTGGGTGTGATCTACTTCGTCTGCCCACTGCGAAAAACTCAAGAAAGACAAAAATACCTAAAATGGCTTAGTCAACAGTAAAATGATTGGACACTTGTATGAGCCTGTGTGTTTGTCTACATTCGACGCCTGTTTAGACCTGCGTCTCTGAGCTCAGATGTGTTCAAAAGATTTCTGGATTGGTAGGACAAAGGGTGTGCGTGCCAGACTGATTTCAACAAACAATAACATCACTCTTCAAATCCTACGGCCACGACCGAGCAACGACGACATTATCCCTTTTACAAAGTCTTAAAACCTAACATCAAATGCTTGTACGTCCTTGCCTTTATGCTGAACTTGCAACAGAAAACTTTGTTGTGGGCTCGTAAGACGGGAACTGCGAGCCAAATGAAACACATAAGCTACAAACACTGATGTCATTTTAGTCACGCTGACCCACAGTGCTGTCTAGACAAACGCAGCCAAAGACAACTGGCCACGCTAATGCTGGAAAAAGAAACATTTTCAGCAACATTTAGGATTCTCAAAGCTTAACATTTCAGGTAGTGCTGCCTCTGTCTGTCCCTATAAACCCTAACCACCAGTAGTCTATTTATCTTAACAGAAGAAAGGCCAACCTATTCTTTCCACTGACAGCTGCTGGTGGTCCAGGACTGCACAGACTGTTAAAGAAAGGTTTAGCATGTCTTAAAACACACATTTACTAAATTATATACACCACTGTAAACCTACGTTGGCTTATTAAAGATGAATGTTGAGCCAGATCACAAGACATTGTAGATTTACCTGAGCGGGATGAACTTGACCGATTTAACCCAACACTGTAGCTTTACCTAAAACATAGCATCAAGATGACTTTACTGATTAGCCTATTACATTAGTATAGACATTAGCTTAGAACGCAATAAAGAAAAATAAAATCTGGACATATTTTAAAGTTGTTATGGGATATTACTTCTGGGATTTGTATAGATTTATAATGCTAACAAGGCTAATATTTTCTTCACTGACAGAGAGCTAGGCTAACTTCTGGAACCTGCATCATATTAGCATTAGCCATAGCCATACCAAATAGGCTAACTAGTAATTGGGATAAATGTGCAGTGAAGATTTTGTAGGCTATTATTTGGAATAAATGTATTTTGAGTATCAAGAAGTACATAATAAAATTTTATTTCTCTATTTCAAGCTAGGCTATTGACTGGGTCAGGATTTAACATGAACATAGCTGAGTGTTTCTGGTGTAGCTTTTTAGCCAAAGTTATGCATCCAACTGGTTTGTTCTGCCCAGCCTGACTTGAAACCCAAGACATTTCTCTTATTTTACCATATAGCTGCATTTTTTTCTTTTTAAATCCCTCCCATCTTGTTAAGGGGCAAGCAAGGGGAGGAATGGAAATGTAGCTTCTGGGCAAACTATACCTGGCTGTATGTCTCACACACGGCCACTGTTTGCCATGGGGTGGTCACAGAAGCCCAAGAGCAAGGATCACTTATAACTATCACCTTTTTGCCTCTCTATTTCTAAATATTTCACTCCCAGCTTGGTGTCAAGTTAAATGAATTTATACTGTGATTTTCTCTCTGTCAGTCTGCCACTGACATCAACTAAACTCACTTCTCTTCCACGTGGACTGACTACTGCTAGTGTGTCCCGTGGCTCCAGTCTGCTTCTATAAAAACACCCCGCCACCTCCGCTTCGGACGCCAGATATCCCAGCATGCACCCCTCCTCCCTGGAACTCCCAGCAGCCTCCATCAAAGCTCCTATTTATTGAGGCTTGTACATGGCTGGTATTGTCGGCAGTGGGGTGGCAGAGGTAGGTTGTGTGGTCAAAAAGGCTGGCCACTGGTTTCGGTAAACACACCTCGAGCTCTGTGCAGTGTGTGTCGACTGACATGCGGTCTTAGCAGCGAGAGGTAAATTTGGTAAAGCTGTGGGGATGCATATGGATTGTCTGACCTCACTGCGACCTCACAGCTCTATACATTGATGCACAGATCATGGCATCTTCCGTGCCCTGTGATTCCAAATGTGAGCAGCTTCGGCAAACCATTGAAGTCTAGAGCAAAGGATCTGTAATCTGTATTTGGATAGACTTTTTGGATCAAGCAATTGATGTAAGATACTTCAATTAATTGAAATTTAATTATGTAACAGATACTTAGATATCAAATTTTATAATGCACCATATGACATCTCACAAGATGGTCACTGTAATTCCATCTTAGGTCATTCTAACGCAGACATTCACAAGAGAATGAGCTGTTTTCCAGATGAAAATACCCAACCACAAGTTCCTCAAAACTTGAGAGAGAAAATTCCATGAATGTTTACAGCTTAAAACATGACATTATCTTTGATTGACCATATTTAGACAACACAGAGACAAACGGAATATAGTACAGTTCCTGCCAAATGTGTCAACCCAATTAAAACATCCCAGAAGCTATTTTCTGTGTCTGTGGAAACTTTAAACTCTAGGAATCAAAGGCGTAAACGGACAAAATGCCAGATTTTAGGTCGAATGGAAGATGATCTGACGTGTAGTTTGGTTTGGAGGAGGTAAAGTCATTAGTGCGGTAATGAAAAGTCAGGGAGAGGGGCTAAGGGTTTGAGTGAATTTAAATTTAAGGGACTGAGTCAGTTGTTCCTTTCGCCCGGTGCCAGTGGAAAAAAACTGAGAACTCTGGTCATGAGCCGCTGAATCTCACATTGCCTTCATTTCTTGGCGCCCATGACCCAGTTAGCGCTGCAACTAGCATGAGAAACCCCTTAAAACGACCTCTACAAAGCTGCACAGGTGACTATAGATATCTAATCTACTGTATATGACTCATAATACATTGCTTCATGCTTTAAAAATGGTACTACTGCAGGATCCTTGTAGCCTGACCAGACAACTAGCATCCCAATAAGTAAAAACATCTATGCGTCAAGGCCTCAACAGACTGACACAAAGAGGTTGAAATGTAAACATGAACAGTGCAAGTGAATATTAATTTTTTCATCTCACATGTGGCTAAAAATCTCTGCAAGTCGGAAACCTGAGCTTAATGCTTTAGCTGAGTGTCACTGTTTAAAAGTCTCTCTCCAGTGTCTTGTATTTTTTCTAAGTGGGGCCTTCAGCAAAGATAAACTCTCATCTTCCCTTGATGCCCACCCGTTTCTCATTAAACTCGATCCGGCTGATTATTTTGACGTTTCGTTTCAAGTGACAAGTGCTGCCTGTCAGCTCTGCCTGCTTTGAAGCTACATCAACAGCAGCTGTGGCTGAGATAAAGGGAACTGGAGCCAGATGTGTTTTGATCAGATGTGTGTAAACCCCTGACAAGGATCACTAGACATGTGTCTCCTTGTGGCAACAGGAAATCTTCAGTCCAGATCCTTTTTTTAGACCTCCTTGTTTTCTTTTCTGTCTACTTCCTTAGGTCTAGCTAAGCGTTTTATTTCAGAACAGTTAAGGTTAGACAAGGCAAGAAACAGGAATGAAAACAGAAGCCGGAGCGCCGCTGCGCATTACCAAGAAGTGGTTTTCATTTCGGATTATGTTTTATTTATTGTCTGGTGGAGTTTCCCCATCACTCAACAAAGATTCAGATGTAGTCATGGGGCTTGCTGAGATCTTAAGCAACATTTATAAACCACAAAATTCCTCTTTTGTCGGTTTCATTATCCCAACTTCTGCTTCCCTCCCTTTTCTTTCATGAGAGCTTCACCCATATTACAGCACAGAAAGAGTAAAATCTAAATTAGAACATAAAAGGGTAATGTGACCCAGCTTTTTCTCTTTTTGGATTGCAAATAAATTCACTGTAACTCAATTGGTATTCCACTTTTAGACTCTATTTCTTTCCTGTTTAGCCTACTTTCTCCACTTCTAGCCAAGTCTATCTTTTGATCACAGGTTTCATATCCCAGTCACAGGTGATATCACGCAATAAACCTGTAATTACTGCTTATCCTCTTTCTGCACCAGGACCGACTGCAGTCAATATGACAACACTGCATCACTGGATAAATCTGTGTACGCAACATTTCACGTACGAGAGGACTTCAAATCTAAAAAAAAGAAACACTATTGTTGTTAAAGAATAGTCTTGATTTACAGCTGCAGCAATTCCACAGATGTTCATTCAGGCACTGTAAACAGTGGTGTTTTTTCACTTTGTTTGCAGACATTAATCAGTGCGGCCTCTTATAAACTGTCTGACTTCTCCTGGTGTCTGGTCTGACTCACATGCCAGCATCTTGTGGTCAGTGACTAAGGTCTTACTCCTCTGCCATGTATCCTGTCCACCGGTAGCACCATACTAAGTTTGTACTTGCTTTAAATTGGCTAAAATTTGAACTGTAAATGCAAAATGACAAAAAAAAATTATTATGGGTAAGGCTATTGTGTAAGTATGGTGAGGGGAAGAAGAGGTTAGGATAATGAAACTGGTGATGATAAAAGTAAGTTGGTCCATGGGCGAACAGGAAGTGGAGAGCAAACCAGTGTCCACCAGCAGTGACACCATCATGACTTTTTCCTTTGAAATAGTTTTTTTTTTCTTCAGTTTCCTGGCAATTAGTAGTTGTTCCTGCCTTTTGCTGAGAAACACTTGATAGTGTAGTAAGACAGTAAGACATGACGAGAAGGTTATGTTTGTGCCACTGTGTGCAATAAATGGGAAATAGGTCATAACTATTGCATTTTGTAAAGTAGTTTGTCTGGGTCAAACGAGTCCTTGTATGGACATCTTTCAGTCCATCGCAACAAAACACATCACAGCATCAACATGGAGCCGTCTACGTACTTCATCTTAGTGGGACATATAAATAATAAGTGACCACCATTCTCACGTGTCATTATCTGACCTTATCTACGTGGTAAACATATGCATTTGGGATAAACAACTGCAGTATTTTTAAAGCAATTCTACAACTGGGTCAAGACTGGCGGCGCCCCCGGTGTACGGAACCTGTCATTTTCAGAGCTACACGAGACCCAATGACAAAAATATGTTGTTTAGTTGTGAGTAAAGTGTAGTTTAGTGTCTGGAGCCCGTGGCCTTGTCTCGCACAGGGAACTTATGTCCAGCTTGTTGTGAAGCACACTTCCTGGCCGGCCCTCTGCCTGTGTGCAGTCTACCACAGCAGATGAAAACCATTAAACCCCCCCTCTTCTCCTCAAACCCAACCACCCCCTTTTTCTCAGAACAAAGCCACTCAGCTGAGGTTCAGTTTTGCAAGGCTCCTGCATGACTGGAGCCTCACAGAAGACAAACAAGAGCTCCCAAATTCAGCACATAAAGCTTAAATGACATGGCCCCGTGTTTCAAAGCAATGCAATCCAAAGCAAGGGATGTGTATGTTAAAAAAGATCATAGAATAATAATTTTAATACAACATATCAACACTAAACATGTTTAATTTAAGCATACGTGACATCTGTATGACACATTATTATCATTATGCACTTTTTAAATGATATGATGATATGATTTCATGGCACTTACCTCAGCTTTGAGTATATTTGCAGAGACAGAGGTAAAGCAGCACAGACCACAGGCCAGGGTTATCAGATGGCGCAGCATTGTGCTATCTGCAAACTAGCTCAACCCAAATTCTTTTTTCCGTGCAGTGCAAGTCCTTCCACAGTCCTAGCAACACGCGACGAGGGGAGAAATCACTTCTTCTCCGTTGTGTTTTTCAAACGAGGGAAAAAATCTCTGTCGCATCCGCATTGACAACTTTCCCTACAAAAACTTCTCTTAAGAGTTGTAAACAGAAGACAAAGTGTGTAAAGTCTACAAGCTGCAGAGACAAAGGCCCATCTAAAGTTGGCTCACATCATAGTTTGGCTGCTGTTCCCTCGATACGTTTGTCTGAAGCGTGTGGACGTGGTAAAGAGAAACAGCAGAGCGAGAGAGTTGGATTTTCCTCTGGGTCCTCCTCCAGATGTGAAGACGTTTTTTTTGTGTGACGACAGCTGACCACCTTTATTACAATCAACAACTAACGTTACATTACTTACTTGTCATTAATGATACAAAACTTTTCTTGAACAATCTACAGGTCAATTTTTGAGTAAATCTTATTTGGAAATCTAAATGTTCTTTTTATTATTATGATTATGATTATTATTATTTTGGAAATCTAGAAAGTGATTAACAATATAATTGCAGACTTGATTGGAAGTGATCTGATTCATATTGCATCTTAATTTTTATGTGCAGTTTCTGTTGTAATGCAGTTCTAAAAAACTGATCAACTGCAAAAAGGTAGTAATACTAATTTAATTTCGTCCAACAGTGACATCTTGTGTTAAAAATAAGCATTTTAGGCTTTAATGTTTATATGATTTAAGTTTATGGACTGTATGCGTACATAAATGAACTTATTCATAATACAGGAAGGGTACAGAAAATAAAGTTAATAAAACTGCAAACTTTTATGAATGAACAAAACAAAACAAAAAGTACAGCTACGTCACAACCACAGCCCTCCGACGTGACGCAAAGAACCCGGAAGTGGCTCAGAATTTGTCAACACGAAAGGCCGACTGACATGGTAACGTATTCGACTCGGGTACTTTTTCGTTAATTTTCTCTGTTGTCACTACTTATAACGTATACATTTGCCCTTATATGGCTTCGTAAGTACTTTATGTTGACCCAGAAACTATTTTGGAAGGGCGTCGCGATGTAAAAAATGCACTTAAAACGGACACAGAAGTGGAGGTTTTAGCGTTAGCAGTTAGCTCGACAGGAAGCTAGCTGTGAGAACTGTTTGTTACTAAAGAAGGCGAGCAGCTGCTCCCGCTGTCTCCTTCAGATCGAAACTGTGGTCTAACAAAATTTCTTGTTTTGTGTCAGATATTATATTTAGTCGTTAACCTGGTCTATCTGCTGTATTTGAATCGGTTAAATATGTTAGATAATCTATTTTAAGTTGGTTATTGTCATTAATTGTAGTGCTACGGTAGTCATTGTTCAGACAATTGTGGGAAGGAAACAGTGGTGTTAGTGGGAAAACACTAACTGCATTGTTTTCAGTTATTCGTTTATCCGTTACCAAGTCACTATAATCCCATGATTAAAATAGCACCGTAAACAATACATGGATTTCGTTTAGTTAGTGCAAAATTTGAAAGTTGCATAATGTATTTAAGCTAGGCCAAAACACATTTTTTTTCATCAAACTGTCTGTAAATACATTTTTATTTAAACTGACTTAACTTTCAAGCATATAATGAGTTAATGTTAGTGACATATGTTTAACGCGTTTTCCTGAATTCGGTAAAATACATTTTGAAATATTTAAATATGTTTGTGTTGTTGTGGTAGTGTCTTCTTGAGCCTGTTTGATTGATTTAACACAAAGAAATAGTGTTAAGCATGTTATACTTCTACTCTAAAATATTCACATCTTCTTTCTACAGGTGATGTCTTCCTCTTAAAATGGCACTTTTGTGACATTTATTAATTCCTTGTGTAGTTTTTTTCTTTTGTATCACCTGACAGAGGAGCATTTTCAAAATGTCAGTGGCATACAGCGTCCTTGCCCTCTTAATCTTATACATATTGAGTGAGTAAAATGCTTTCTCTTTGTACTGTGCTGCTTCAAATGTATTTACCAACGCACTTTTATAATGTTTATTGAGCAAAAGTCGTGTTTGAAATCACATTTACAGTATACTGTAAGTAATAAGACACTGGCCTGACTTGATCTGTATTGTTTCCTCACAGCTTGCTGCTGTTTTGAGTTCACCCTCTCCTCTGGTAAGAGACTAATCAGTGATAGTTTTTAAAAATCTCACTTGCTAATTTACTTCACAAATTATCATGAGCATTGTAAACAGATTATTTATGGACAGAAATTACTCTATAATTTTATGTTGTCTTTCTATTGTAGCACGTTGTGGCCGTTCTGTTCAAGTTGCAGACAGTAAAGTTGGAGAGATCACAAGTTCGGCCTACCATAGCTACTCCTACCGCTATGGCTCCACATATGACTGCTGGGTCATCAAAGGGTCTGAAGAAGAACCTATTGTTCTTAGGTAAAAATATCACCATTTGCCTGTAGTGCTTTTGTGACTGTTTGCAGCTTTCATAGGCTTACCCCATGTTTTTGACAGATGCAACAATATGACCAAAGTAATTAGGAGTCATTTCTATTGCTGACATGGTATTATTATTATTATATTTTTTCCAGCTTCTCCCAATTTTCTGCGCGGTGTAGAAAGGAATGGGTGTCTATTAAGTCATCAGCTGGAGGGGAACCAGTGGTCCTCTGTGGCTCCAAGTTGCCCTCACCAATGGAGTTCCCTGGAGGCAATATTACAGTAATCCACCATTTCCTCCCACATCTGTTCCCTGTGTCATCATTTCGCCTGAACTATGCCCGAGGTAATAATACACTTCTGGTTGCATTGCATTCATGTCACCAGAAAATGTACACTCTATTGTTGCAGAACAAAGGTACATAGACCCCTGTATTTCCAACTGAATCATCATTAACAATTCTAGTTCTTTGAGCTATTTCACCCTCACTTTATCAAAATTATGTTTCTTTCTTCTCCTTTAATATATTCTGCTTTTGTTAACATGTCTTATTGTTCACTATCCTTTGTCTCAATTCAACCAGATTCTGGTGAATGTCCTGAGACTTTCTTTCAGTGCTTGGGAGGACGTTGCATACCCCTCTCGTGGCTTTGTAATGGCCAGGTTGAATGTCTAGATGAAGGTGTTGGCTTTGGCAGTGACGAACAGGACTGTGAGCCAGAAGTGGACACCTCAGCACCCCCTAGATACGACAACACACAAGCAGTTCAGAACAAAATAGAGGCTTACACAGAGAGAAACAGTGCTAGAGACTCAGAAAATAACAGTGCTTTGGATCAAACAGCTATTGAGCGGGACACAGAGTCTGATCTGTGGGCTCTGCTTAAAGATCGACAAGAGGAAGAGGTTGAAATGGATCAGCAGCAGAGTCTCAGGGACCCTGCTGTGACTCCCACTCCCATTGACTGGCCGTGTGGAGGGCTTCTGCAGACTTTCTATGGGACATTCTCTCCCCCCATCCTTCGAGGGCCTGCACTCTTCTGTGTTTGGACCGTGGACCCTCAGGACTCAAGGCCTCTCAGACTGGACCTGCAGCAGCTGCTACTGGGCCCTGGAGACAGACTCACAGTATACAACAGAGAGCAAGGAAAAGGAGATATCCTGAAAATTGTGAGTTTTCTGTATGTGTGTGTGTGTGTGTGTGTGTGTATATATATATATTATCAGTATTTATGATAAATATATATTTATTTATTTATTTTCAGTATCTGTTTTTAAGTTTTGTTTTTTAGTCTGTTGGATCTATTGGGGATTATGTAACTCTTTTGCCATCAGTCAAAGCTCACATATTTCTTGTTTAAATCAATTAAGTTAGTTTAAGCTCTGCTGTATCCATTTCAGTGACAAAAACTAAATGCTTTTTAGACTGATAGAGATTTTCATAAAGGGAAGGTGGTGTTCAGATTAACCTGTGAATCACATTGATGTTAACATGCTTTTCTTACGATCGTTTAGATCACGAGCAGCTCAAATTACAAATCAGTTGAAGTGGAATCTCACACTGGCGTGCTTTCACTGACGTACCAGACTATCCCTGGCTCTGAGGGGAGTGGCTTTAATGCTACCTTCCATGTAGGAACTTACTGCCCACCATGGGAGGGCCGTTGTGGCGGAGCAGCAGGTGGATGCTTTACACAGGAGCAACGCTGTGATGGCAAATGGGACTGCCCTGAGACGGGCAAGGATGAGGAGGGCTGCCGGGGCTGCAGTCGGAACCAGTTTGCCTGTGGAGTTGCAGGACAGAGGTCAGTGGCATCCGGCCATTTCACTGGCAGGCCTGTGTGCTACCCAGTCACCGAGAGATGCAACTACCAGCTGTACTGCGCCGATGGGAGCGACGAAAAGGACTGCACGGTGTGTCAGCCCGGGACCTTTCATTGCGACAGTGACAGGTCAGTATCTTCCCAATAAGCACTCTAAGCATGTCGGTTACATTCCTGTGTATGTAATCTAAACTAAATGATGGAAATCAGTGCCATGGATTTGTCTCTTGTCAATTTTATTTTGTAGGTTGTGAAAACACAAGAATCTTGACATATGTAGTGTAGTGCTTTACTTCCCTAATGATATTAGTGATAATTCATATCTAAAGTTATTCTGCAATCGTCTTCCTTATTAACAGGAAAAATAATCTGCTGTGCACATTATTCCCGCTGACTCAAACATTGTTTCTTTCTGAAGGTGTGTGTTTGAGACGTGGCGCTGCGATGGACAGGTAGACTGTAAGGATGGCACAGATGAACTGAACTGCCCTGTCATTCTGCCCCGCAAGGTCATTACTGCGGCAACAGTCGGCAGCTTGGTCTGTGGGCTTCTGCTAGTTATTGCAATGGGCTGTACTTGTAAACTGTACTCGCTCAGAACCAGAGAGTACAGGTAAAAATACTCTAATTATCCCTCATTTTTGTGCTTTACCTGGCAACAGAGAAAATGTACTATAGATAAAAGCAGGCTTCTTTAAATTAAGTTTGATGGACTGTGAAAGGTGATTTAAAATTGTAATGTTACTGTACTAATACCTTTATACCTTTAATTTTTTTTCCTGGCAGCATGTTTGCTCCTATCAGTCGGCTAGAAGCAGAGCTGATCCAGCAGCAGGCTCCTCCCTCCTATGGCCAGCTAATCGCCCAGTGGATAATCCCCCCAGTGGAGGACTTCCCGACAGAAAACCCTAATGAGGTCAGGAAGAAACTAAAACATCAATTATACAAAGATAAAAAAGAGCCTTTTTTAACTATATTATATCATATATATGATATAATAATATATATATCAACTTATTATAACGTCACTTTAATGCAAATATTTTTTTGTTTTTTATTTTCTTCCTCTAGACCTCTTCTCTGTCTCTAAGGGGAATCCTCCAGCTGCTTCGACAGGATGCAGCCAACTCCCCACACCGTAGACGCAGACCCAGGTTTGTCCGACGGGCTGTACGGCGCATGAGGAGATGGGGTTTGATTCCCAGACCTCCGTCCAGACCCTCTCAGGCCTCAGGCTCCAGCTCACAACAGCCTGAAGCGGCTCCCACCCCACAGGGATCTGTTCAGTCCACAGTCCCCTGCTCCTCTTCAGCCGTGGAGGCGGCTAACCAGCCTGTGCCCCAGAAACTGGGCTTGTTGGCTCAAACAGAGCAGCAGCAACAAGGAACACCACCCCCTCCGCCGCTGCCACCACCACCGATTGCTTCCCCCCCACCACCTCCATATGCTCCCCCAGCACCGCCTCCAGACACACCCCGCACTCCCCCTGTCACCGTCCCACCCAGCAGCCCCTCGCTGGCCTCCATCTTCCATACACTGGGCCTCAGTATCTCCCTATTCAGGGCCTCTCCGACCTCTTCCACCAACTCCATGCCCCTCTCTGCCTCCCCATCCTTCTCCTCCTCGTCCTCCTCGGATGATGACGTGCTGCTTATTCCACTGTCTGAGGACAACACTTCAGAGGACGATGTGCCCATGCTCACTTGATTATCTTCCTCACTCCAGCAGCCCACAACACTGTCTTCTTTATTTACAAGACAAGTGAAACAGTCTTTCCATAATTGTTTGAACTATTGCACAGGAAGGGTGAGCAATACCTTTGCTGTGCGAGTCTGGTGCCTTTTAAATTGCTTTGAGTTGTTAAAAGTATTTGACCATTTAAAAAACTGAGACGTTTATGACAAAAAGCATGGCTGACATATGTTTTGAGAGTACGTTTTGGTGAGTATTAATGTGCACTTAATTAATGCTAGGCTGCACATTGAAGTAATATTTTGCACAGAAGAATCTTCCCTATCCAGATTTTGGGCAGACTACTGTCAAATTGAGTGATTTAACAGAATAGATTTTAATGTTTTGTATGACTGCAACAGAATGAATGCATTTACATTTTATTCTTACACAGACAATGGAGTATTGTGGATATGGAGCCTTCCTACATCTGCAACTACCATCCACTTCTTCACAACAAAATAACTCCCTACCCTGAACACATTTCTATTCAAGTGCCTTTGAAGATGCCTAAAGAAATGCCTGAGGAGCCACTTTTCCACCAATTTAGAAATTGTCTTCCCAGGAACCAAAAGATTTATTCATAGTCAAAGATTGTTGCCCTGGCTTTACACATTATTTTAGACTATAAAGGAAACTTCCTAGCAGATAAATACAGAGTCTGTAGGGAGTTAAAGAACACTAAAATAGTAAATGACTCATACAATAATACAAATAATACTGTTCTTTACAAATCTCCTCTAAAGTTTTAATAATAAAAACATAATCACCTGAACAAAGCTAAGCAAATTTACTGAGGTGGAAATGTGGCTTGTCAATTCCTGAGATACACTCTGCTCGCCAAAAACACAGGCACATTCCCTACATCGTTGTATGCATTTAAACACACTTCAGGTTTTGTCAAAAAAGATTTGAATGCATGTCAATTTATCAAGTTGGCAATAATATTTGAGACACTGGTTCACACATAATCTTCCCAACTGAATGTATGTATTCTGTCTCAAAATCATATGTCATAAGACAATCTCTCCGGTGCCTGAATTAAGATGTGCGCGTGTTTGTGTAGTTTGCAGAGAAAAATGAGGTGCCCACTGTAAAAACGGGGGCCCTGAATTCTTAATAGAACCTCAACTTAAACCTTCAGCCCCTGAGGGGAATTATCCTGTCACATTCTGACACAGCAGATTTGGTGGTGTGCCATTTGTATCATTGTACATTTTATGTTTTATTTGTTCTTTGGACAGTTACACATCTTTTTTTTTTTTCCCTTTTTATCGTTGGGTTTGTTGAATGTATTAGGTTTAATGGAGAAGATTTAAATTTGTAATAATGAAAATGAGAGAACGTAATTTGATTTTATGATTTTATTTGGTTCAACTTGACTGTATATAAGTAAATATGTGGCTGAGATTAAACAATTTGCACTTTTAGTTTCTGGGTATTGTGTGTTTTTTGTTAAATGGGAAAGGTACATTTTGTCACAGATAAGAAACCTTTCAAGTGAGAGTTGAGAGGACATGCTTGTAAACTATGTCTAAATGAATGAGCCTTCACAGTCACTGTTGTATTGTTCTTTATATGCAAATGCCTCATAGAAACTCCTAGGCCATGTTTTCACTGGTTGTTGAGGAGAGACTTTCATTTCAGTGGATGGGATAAACAAGACAACACAGATGAACTCAGGTGGCTCAAGGTAATTCTCAAGAGCTTATTTTTTAGCTTTTAACATGTGCAATGTTGTTTTTAATGCTATCGAGTAACCAAATGTGCTGATGTGTGTTATAGTTGAATTTACTTTGTCACCATTTAATCAGATTGTACTCTGTTGAATAGGCTGTGGCTATAATCATGGCTTTACCTCCATCCCAGAGACTGTGTGTGGGGATCCTGGCGTTGTTAGCGCTGCTGTGGGGTGAACGGCCCATTTCAAGCTCAAAGTGTGTCTTTGATGAGGTACAGGCCCAGGTCAGGTTGGTCAGAGCTGCTCCCTTCAAACCACACGGCCCCCTTAACGAGAGCCACACCGGTCGAGAGCAGCCGGGCGGACACCGAGAACGCACAACATCACAGCGACTGAGAAGAAGCAAGAGAGGCATAGACGCCCTGCAGCCAATCAGAATCAGGACGTGGGTACCTGTAGGGAGCGATAACCAATCAGAAGCAGAGAAACAGAGGCTTGAGGCCGCTATGAGGGAAGCAGTCAGCACAGTGTCATCTTTCCTGTCAGGTGAAAAAGCTTTACAAAACTATTTAATAAAGGCTAGTTTAAATGTGTTTATTGGTATATATTTTGCTGTACCTATAGATAGTACTTTTAGATGACTTACTTTTGCTGGAGACATTTTTATGTGAATGTAACACAACCTTGAGCTTGTCTAATCTGACCAAAATACACAAACATGAAAGTTCTATGACTATGATTATTTCAATAGTGAACAGAGTGACTGGGCCTTTGCTGCTCAGGCGAGACATCAACAAATACTGCAAGTTTCTGTGGAGGAATTCCAGCTCTGCAAACTACAACAGGTTTGGTGACAGTCATATTTACTCATTCATTTTCAACCATTTATGAACAGGCCACATCCCTCTTGGACCATTCATATGGATATAAAGCTGACCATGAATAAACAAGTATATAAAATGTGCCACTTTCAACAATACAAATGAGATAAAAATCTATCATCTGTTTTCCCTTAAAGGTGTGGCCGAGCAAATAAGAACTACCAAAATGAAACTTGCCTGGATGTGACTGTAAGTATTTTTCATCTCCTTAAAGTAACCAGTTTAAACTCTACCTGAAACATCTCCTGTGTGTCACTGCCAGATCCCAGACGAGCACTTGGAGGGGTGTGATATTTATCCAGAGGCAGAGTCATCTCGAAGAACTACTTTGCGGCCTGAAGGAGCTGGACTCCCTGATACAGACTTCTTACTGTACCTTCATGTGCGGGCCACGGACAAGTGCAGAGCAGAGGTAAAGAACTCTGGTACTTTATTTGTGATATGTATTCTACACCTTACATTTCACCTGTCTTTTGCACTAATTCCTGGCTCATGTCATATGCCACTATTCTCCATAATACAATCATTTAACCCACACATGTCAAACTCAAGGCCTGGGGGTCAAATGCGGCCCAATACATTTAGAAGGTGATATTTTTGGCACTAGGTTTTAATTAGATTTGAACAGGTGGATTTGATTTTTGCTACAAAGTTAAATAAAATCTGTTCAAATCCAAATAACAGCCTGTTCAAATCCATCTAAAACCTATTCAGTTTCAACTAAAACCTGCTGAAGTCCATCTAAAACCTGTTCAAATGCAACTACAACCTGTTCATATCCATCTAAAACCATTTTCCATAAAAGGAGGAAATTGTTAAAGATAACTTTTGTAAGGCTCAAATGAAGATGAAATCTCACATTCAAAATTTAACAAAAGCTTCCAAATGTCACCATAGTCGGCCCCTGAAACGATTCTTGTTAACTTTCGTGGCCCATCACCTGTTTGAGTTTGACACCACTGGTTTAACCTGTAATTTCAGCCGAATGTACGAGCATATGCTGTGCACTGCCAGACAGACAGACACGGCCGTCCTGTGGCTGGAGTGGTAGTTATCTGCAGAGAAAGGCTAACAGGAGTTGCTTACAACCACCAAGCTACTGTACAGGTATAAAAACAAAATCAGCTAATATCCATTTTGCTTTGTATTAGTCATTGTATTAAATCTGTTGGGTTTTCAGACGGTGATCCACGAGCTGTTTCATGCACTTGGTTTCTCAAAGGAGCTGTTCCGCACCTGGAGAGACTGTTCCTCCTCCTCTCCTCAAGGTCTGGAACACATTTAGACGGTAAAGATCAAATAGAAAAAATGCCATATTATGCAATTTGTTGTGAGTTCTCTTGCTGTTGGTGCAGGTTGTTCCCTTCGAGCTAAAATGATCCGCTCAGATGCGTCAGATGGTCAAGTGAGGATTTACACCCAGTCTGTAGCATCAGCCCTACGACAGCACCTGGGGTCCACTGATCCAGATATAGGAGGGCCTCTTGAAAATCAGGTACAGACATTTTAAATCTCATTTGATCAAAAACATATCGCTTATTTCTTCCTTAACTTCCACTTTGGTCACTCAGGATGCAGGTCCAGGTGGGGTGTCCTCTCACTGGGAGACCCGAGTCATGCAGGGATCCATCATGGCACCGGTGCTTGGGGACCCCACCACTGTCCGGATTGACCCTATGACCCTGGCGGCCTTACAGGACACAGGCTGGTACACGGTTAACCTCAGCCGGGCACAGAGTCTGGTTTGGGGAAAAGGTTAGGAACTGCAGAAAGATAATAAACAGTATATTAATAGTCAAAATGTTATTATTATTATTATTGTTATTATTATTATTATTATTATTATTATTATTATTATTATTATTATTATTATGTGTTTTCTTAGGTGAAGGCTCTTTGTTTGGCTCCCCATCAACCTGCAAAAACTCCTCAGGCTTTTTTTGTTCTGGCAGGTACTTTTATTTTACTAATTATTATTTATTATTTATCGTTTATTTGGATAATACATACAGGGTTTATTTAGTGGTTTAGGATGTCATTATCTTCATCTCCACAAGGGGGAGTGCCATACCAATCCATACCTAGATGGATGTCGCTTTTATAAACCATTAAAAAACAGAGTAAGTTACAAATACTTATTAATACTCTTTAAAAATAAGTACAATAATGTCTAGCTTTGTATTGATAATCTTGACCTCATTTTTTGTGCTTCAGAGTGAGTGCTGGATAAAAGAAAATGTTCAGCAGTCTGCTCAAGAGGAGATTTTTGGATTAGAGAGCCGTTGCTTCTTTTCCAGCCTCACTAAACAAGTTTGTGTGCATTCATTGAATATCTGTATTCTGTTCCTTATCACACTGTTTTCCTTAAGGGTTTCCCTAATCATTCTTCTCTTTTTGTCTGGTGCTTTCAGAATAGTGGTGTGAACAGTTCACTGGAGGGTCGCTGCTACAGACACAGGTGCACTGGGCTAAATCAGTACCAAATTCAGGTGGATGGGTCTGACTGGGTGGACTGTCCAGCAGGAGGCGCTGTTAAGGTAAATCAGCTGATTACAGAGAAAAACAACTCCAAAATGGACTAATAAATTACAGAAAAAAAATAGTCTTTGTATGTGGATGAATGACTGAATGAATAAGTTTCTGTAGTTTTATATTTATTCCTCTGTCTAACTTCTCAGGTCAAAGGATTCAATGGAAACGTCTGGTGTCCTGACAACAGGTTGTGTTTGCCAAATGTTGCTTCTCCTTCACTTGTCTCATTTTTCTCTCTGAACACAAGGCAAGTACATTACTTAGAGTACATTATAGAGGTATTTCTACTCTTGAGTTTCACTTTTAAATAATGTGTCCTGATTTTTTTCTTGTCCAGCAATTCAAATAAAACAATGACTGGGAATGAAGACTGGTTTTCCGCAAGGACTCCTGCACAGCTCACTGTCCTCACAGTGATCTTGCTGCTCATTGTTGCTTCTGTGTCTATCCTGGCTGTGGTTATCACCACTTCTTGTTGCTCCTGCAAGGTCAGAATTCACAGCATCCAAGATGAACACAACCCTTAGCATTCACCTCCTTAAAATCTGTTCACAGGGACAGAGCTACTCAGTGTAACACAATCACACTATTATGAATATTAGAATGAAAGGAAAAAACTACAGATTTGTCAAATAAGTTGCAATATACACAAAATCTACTGGCACAGACAAAATGTATTGTTAAATTTGATTTATTATTCTTGGTCAATGTGATTTCTGTGTATTTGGTTCTTCTATATTTCTGGATATAAAACATAAAATACATAGCTTAGTGCGGTTCTGTGACATCAACTGTGTTTTCTGTCAACAGAACTGAAAAATATACTATTATTATGTACTCATACAGTCAACATTTATTTTTTATTCATTTCAGTTAATTATGGTGTTAAAGCAAATAAAGATCAAGACAAATGTTTGAAAGTAGTTGGAAAAGTTATTTCTTGCATTATTTGAAGTTGAACATTTTTATATTAGACCCACATTTACTGATAAAGAGAAAATAATATAGAAATTAAAAGAATGAAAATGTTTTCAAGTTGTATATTTTCTTTGACACCTTTCGAATTATCAGATTTATTTAAACATAATCATGTATTGTTTTTGTTGGAGAGGTCAAACATTTACCACCTTTCCAACAGTTTAAGACAGGGGTGTCAAACATATGACCCACGGGGGCAAAATTGGCTCGCCAGAGGGTACAATCCGGCCCGTGGGATGATTTTGGAAAGTGTGAAAATTACATAGAAGACATTAACTGCAATTAAAGTAACTGCAGTCTGTTTTTACTTGTTGCCGAGAGTTCTGTGATGCAGCAGTGATAGTCAGCCATATTGTGAGGGTGAATTTGTAAAAACTGGTCTGGTCCACTTCAGAGCTTATGGCCCTTGACATAAAATGAGTTTGACACCCCTGGTTTAAGATCTATTTGGAGCTTGTAGGATGATTTCACCTCACATTGGTCACAGCCAACACCTCTACATCACTTTTTGTCACTGCTCATTGCTCTCACTGGTATCGAGGTCTGACGCGGAGCTACACCACTGACACATGGATCATATAATGCGGTACAGTTTGGATAGACCTTCAAGCACACAAAACAGAACTTAACCTTACATCTGTCACAGGTAATGCTTTTACAGCCCTGTCTGTTATGCTCCAGCAGTTTACCACATGTGGGACAGGCCCGAATGGAGGGGCAGCCAGTGACCCCAGTGACCTTTTCAAATTTGATAACAGGACAGTTTTTTAGAATTTGTAGTTGCTCATTGACACATTCATCATTATCACAGCGATCTGAACGTGGAACAGTTCCTTTCCATTCCTTCAAACACTGCCAGCAGAATTTATAAGGCTTCTTCTGTTTGGCTGTGCAGTTCGGGCATTTGACACACAGGTTATCCAGGTCAGACCTTATAACATGACACTTGCAGCCTGGACACTGGAACATGAAAATATTTTTAGAAGTGTTATGAAAAAATGGCTGCTTGGAATAAAATTAATTCATCAGATACTCACCAATTTAGCATTAAGTTTGTTCTTGGCAACATTAGCAAAAAGTTTGTTCTCAAAGTATTTCTTTTCTTTAGGTGTTAAAAGGGCATTTACAGACTTCTTCAAATGACCATTCAGCATTACATTTAGTTTGGCCACAAGTAAATCTGGTACCACCCTTTAAATTTCAAGAAGAAAAAATCAACAAACAATGACTTGATAATAATTAAAAATTAAAAAAAATCACAGTAAATGTAATGTCAACATTTGAACTGGAAACATTTGTAAGATAAAAAAACCTAACCTCATGTAACTGCCACTGACACCAGTCCGTCAGAGACATTGGGGTAACAGTGTGGCCACAAGACATTCGTGCTCTTTGAGATGTGTAACCTGCACACAAAACTGATAACCACAAATGTAAATAAAAGCATGACTGAGTTCATTTATAATATCCTTCAATAAGCTTGAGCTAAATGGCTACTTACAATCTGTATCATCTTCTCCATCAACAAATGTAAGTGTGGTGTCGTTGGGATTATAACACTTCTCTTTCGTCTCCTTGCTCTTCATTGGTTCAGATGGACTGTTACTGACCAGTGGATTTTTGCCAGCTGTATTATTACTGCCCGTGTTCAGAACTGTGAAAAACAAAAAAGCATGAAAACAAAAAATATTTTGTGCAACTTACAGTCCATATCATCATCTTTGTCACAGTGTTTGTTAATTGACCCTTAACCCTCCTGTTTCTTTTACCAGAAAAGCTGCCTGTTTTATTGGTTGGCAAGTCGTCTCTACCTTTGTGCTCATGAGTCACCATGGATCCCATTTTGGGGCAGTTTTTCTTTCACCTACAGAACGACACGTGACAGTCACAACCTAAAAGTAGCTGTGGTTTAGTTTCTGTTTTATTAAGATCATCTCCTTTGACAAGAAAACATTCCCTGACAGAAGAGCAGAGTCGATCTTTGTACCTGTTACAATGGTATGCCAGCTGAATGTCTATCTGCCAGATGGAGACGAGAAGATTATTGATCTCAAGAGTCAAGAGGAGATGAAGAAAATGACAGTCCTCGATCTAAAAAGCACCATCCAGGAAAAACTGAGGATAAGTAAGTTGTCATTTCTTGTAAAACTTCTTCCACTCAGACATTACATAGTTTTAGGTCTGTATTCAAATATAAACACTTATTGAAAATACATATTTTGTGTCAATATCGCCTATAAAGATGTTGCCTGTGATTATCGATTGTTTTTTTGTTTTTTTCTGTGCTTAGAGAGTGATATCCGGTTGGTCCATAAAGCGGAGACCCTTGAGGATTCCCAGAGTTTGATGCACTACAAGATCCAGCACTTCTCCACAATTCAAACCCTGCCTATTCTTCCTGGTGGCATCTAAACAGTACAGCTTGCTGTAGTAATGTACGAGTGTCAAAAATAAAATTCTTTAACTCAGTCTAATGTCTGCCTACATATTTGTTATGCGCTGTTAACTGCTGTACAAAGATAATATACTATTTAGCACTTGTTAAAGAAAGTTCTTACCAGGTGATGAACAGGAGCAGTTTACAAAGCAGTCATCCGATTATTAAACAGTAAAACCATTGTGCAACAGGTAGGCTGGGTAAGTCCCAGAAAGTCCCAAATGATGAGGAAGTGTTTTGTTTGTGGCAGAAAGTGGTGTGGTGTATTTTCCCTGAGCTCTTCCAAGAATTCAAACCAGTTCTTAGAAATGACACAGTGCTCTTGATGATGTTTCATTTTCTGATAGCTACCCTTTAGTGAGTATCGTCACATCTACGTTCTTCAAAAGGTAATCTGCTATTCATAAACGTATGTATATTTCCATAACTGTAGGTTCTGGATTTCAGACAAATAGATACACTGTAAAATTGGGATTTGAGATAACCTAAGTTATTTTATTTGTGATCGATTTGCTCATACATTAGTAGTATTCCATTCTCATCAAAAAGATCTTCACCCATTTTATTAAATACATTGTGTGGGATAAAACAAATTGAAATGGGACTTTTGATGTTAAGGACAAAGGGAGCCTTGGTTATGTTTGATGTAAACCTTTTTACCTTCTGCTAAAAGTTAGCAAGAAAGAAGAGACTGAGTGTGCCTGCTGGAAAAATCTTGCCTGGAAATCTCTTAAGGGCCAGGATACATCATAAGACTAATGCCAATGTCTTTGAACAAGTGTTAGTAGTGGTTTACAGTGTCTTTGGGGTTGACTCAGTAAAAAAAAAAATTCAGAGATAGATATACTAGACAGATTAGCCTGATTTGGATTTGAAAGACTGTCTTCTCATGAGGAGAATCTGGGCTCGCTGTGACCCTCTTTGAGAGAGAGTGAGAGAAACACTGTGTTTGAGGATTTCTGTCTAGTCAAGTGAAGTCCAAAGAGGAAGGATGGGAATAGCTACAACAAAAGAAGCAGAGGAAATACAAATAAGTAAGAACCAAAAGTGGAAGAGCATTATACATAGTAGTGGTAATAATAATAATAATAATAATAATAATAATAATAATAATAATAAATGATTTTATTTTTTCAAGTTCCATATGGCCTCCATAATCAGGGAGCGACATGTTACCTCAACAGTGTCCTGCAGCTTCTCGTCATGACCCCAGAGCTGCACAACAGGTTTGCACAACTGGTTTATCCTTATCTACTGCCCCCAGTAGATAAGGATAATGAAAGCAAAAGTAACAATAACTGATCATGACTAAAATGATTTACTTACCAAAGGTTAAAACCAAGCTCAAAGGTGGATCAAGAATTAAAAACACTCTTTGAAAACCTGAAGAAAGGACCATGTAAAACAGAAAACATCACAAAGCACCTTCAGATTCATGATGGTAACAGTAAATGATATACATTATATATATATATATATATATATTCCAGTTCAGCTACACATTTCATTATTTGAATGCAGTGTATAAACAGTGTGATGCAGCTGAATATCTGGAGTTGATTCTAAATACAATCAGCCAATCTGCATCAGAGGTAAGTACATTTGGAATCAAATGTAAACTAAATGTAATGTACAGATGTGAAATATCTGCTTAATTTCAAAGATTTTCCGTGGAATGCTGACCAACTTAACAAAATGCTTTGACGGCCACATCATCAATAAGGAGACGAACCCGTTCTTGACTCTTCCTCTGCCTCTGAAAGATGCAGACGATGGACACTACAGTGTGGTGAGCCCAGGTCAGGTTTGAGTGTTGTGTGTCATGACTCACGTGATGTGGAAATCTTATCTGGTTTGTTGTAGGAGAAGAGTCTCGAAAGAATATTTAAGACAAAAATTTTCAATGGAGACAACCTGGTGTACTGCAACGACTGTAAAAGAAAATCAAAGGCACAAAGAGTGAGCATGACTTAAAAGACATAACACCTTCTATAGGAGGTCATGATCTATGAAGGAAGAGTGAGCAGTGTGACTTATAATGTCTGTTTTTCATGTTCTCTGTTTTGAGGGATGTGAGATGGAGAGAGCTCCACAGGTTCTAATTCTGCTCCTTAAGAGATTTGTCTTTGATCACAGCACCCAGTCACACGTCAAATCCAACTGCAGTGTGGAAATCCCAGCCACATTACAAATAAAGGGAAAGGTCGGGTCCGGTGCAATACCTAATGTAATCATCAAACAAACCTTTACACTTCTAATGAAGTCTGTCTTTTCAGAAAACGAACTACAATTACACTCTCTACGGCAGAGTGGATCACATGGAAAGTCTGAGAGGTGGACATTACACAGCAACAACTCAGTCCAGTGACGACAAAACCTGGTACAAGTTCAACGATACTCACGTCCAAAAGGTTTGTACAAAAATAAGAGCTAAGTTTGTATAAAAATATGTGCTAATTTTAAAACCGTTTTTTTATGTTGTAGGTTGAAGAGCAGATATTCGACCTATACAGGTTTGTTTCCTTCATGAAACAGTTTGAATATATGCACACTTAACTAAACTGTCTGTGTTAAAATCCTGAAATTGTTTTGTACAGGTCACAGACTGCATATCTGCTCACGTACAGAGGTAACATGCAGGAGGAGCCCAGGAACCAGCCAAAAGAAAAAGATGCTCTTCTCAGTGGGGCACAGGATGGCATGATTCAAGAATCATGCCCCGAAGAGGAGACAAGAAAGACACAACAAAAACACAGCAAAAAGCCAGGTAATGACAAGTGACAGTGTGTTAATATAATGTATTTGCATAACAAATACTTATATGTATCATCTCTCCTTTTACTTTCCAGAGAACAAACACTCTTCAGAAGCTTCCAGTATACAGAAGAGATATATTGTCCTGGTTGTCTTTTCAGGTGGACTGATATTAATCATCTGTTTACTTTTATTTGGGCGCTACATGAATAAAAAACATCTCTGCCTTTTCTGCATGTAGATTAAAAAAACACAGTACCTAATGTTAGGAATGAGAGTTTGTCATGATTTTGTTTTGGCATAGACACTATATGTTCTACACTGCAGCCTTTCTACATGTAATACTGTTTAGCTTCATATGCAATGAATGAATGCAGGAAAAGTAATTGTTGACAATAAATGTGATAATTATGAATAAACGTGAAGAAATGTGATCAAGATTGAAGGACAATTTATTATATTCTATACAGTAGTGCTCAGAAATAATGTGAAAGTGTCTGCACAGCGTGTGGATGGATAAATGGTGTATTTACACGCCTCAATCCACAGACTATTTTATTTATTTGGGTTAGATTAGATTAGTTTTAAATTAAATAGTTTTTCCTGCTAATGTAGCATCCATAAATGGGTTTTCATTAATTTAAAAATAAAGGTCAAAAAGGCAAAGCATGTCGATGTGGAACCAAAGGGGGCAGCATTTATCAATTTCGCTCCTGAAATAGCGTACTTAGTACTTAGTATAGTATAGTTAGTCAGTGTGGCGTCGATGGGGGAGGGCCACACGAACGGAATTGATTTTACGACAAAACACCTGGCGTTTATCCACCGGTGTAAAAAAAAAAAAAAAAAAAAAAAAAAAAAGTCGGCAAAATGAAACTATGACGGCCCAAAAAAGATTCTGGCAGCCGCCATGAACTATTTAATTGATTGGAAACCCTGGGTTAGAAGTTAGTATAGTTCACGTTTTAAATTACATCAATCACTTGTGGTGTATATTACTGCAGCGCACGTGCTGACGTAAGCACGTGCAGGTGCTGGTTGCCAAGTGCATCTTTTCAGCGCAAACGCGTCATTGCAAAATTTGCAAACTTCTAGCTGTGAGAAAAAGCGCAAAATTTGGCTTTCACTCGACGATTTCTTCAAAAAGGAGACTTTAACTGCGGACTTTTTCTACCAAGACTTCTACTGACCACCCACTGACCAGGACTACCAGACCTTTTTGGGAGAAAACGTGAGACTTTGACATTTTCCATTTTCGTGTTGTTTCCTAAGGGTTTTACCATTACAACTACACAGCCCTATATAGCGACAAATGTCTTTTAGAAAAAATGGACATTTATCTATATTTAAATAATGTTTTAAGGTAATTTTACTAAAGAAATGTGTCATTTTTCCCCCCTCTGCGCCTTTGTTTTAGCCGTCAGATAAATAAGCAACCATTATTTGATAGGCCTACAATACAGAATTATAAATTAAAAGAGCAAAGCTTTACTAAAACATTGGCCAGGTTTTCAGATGAGTAAAAAGTTTGTTGATTTATTGTGTAATCAATGAATCGAGTAGGAACCACTGAGGTTAAGTCCATGAAGCAGTGATGTTTACATTGTGATTGTATTTTAGCTTTTAATATAATTGGAAATATCCATGAAATAAGTCTTAACAAATACATATTGAGATTAAAACATGAACGAAATTAAAAAAACAATACACTGTATATCTGTCCCGGTGTGGAAAGAAAAGCAAATTTAAAACAACCTCAGTTGTGTTCTCAAGTGCTGTACAAGTCATATAGACATTAAACAATAAGAAAGTAAGAATTGAAATACACTTAAATTGCTCATAACATCTTTAAAGTAACACCATTTGTGTTCTACTGCATCTTTAGAACTGGTGCATTTCAGTGTATACCTTGTGAAACTTTAGGAAAGACACTTTGTGCCAATAATGCGCTAGTGTCCATTGTACCTTTATATGTTAAAAGTAGACTTGTTTGAAAATGTGAATTTTAATGACGTCCTGTTTATGGCTGGAATAATGATGTAATTATGACATAGAGCAGTATGTTGACAGATGTCTGTCTCTTCACAGATCTCTGTTCACTGATGGCCCAGCGCTGCTCCTGGACGACGAGGCCCGGGTGCCCCGACGTGCTCCTCCTGCGCAGGCTGCCCACACCCCCCACACCCACTGTTACCTCTCCACCCGCCTCCTCCACAGGCCCCTCTAACTCTGCTTTTATGTCTGTCTCTCCACAGGAGACACAGGGCTTCACCTGGACCGCTGTCCTGGCTCCAACCCCTGATGGACCCGGCAGCCCACGCAGGACCCCTGCATCTGCCCCTAAGTTGACCCACACACTCTCCTCCTTCTCCTCCAGCTCTTGCTCTTCCTCTTGCTCTAGCTCTGCGTCTAGCTCTGATTCTGACTCTTTCTCCAGCTCTTGCTCCAGCTCTAGCTCTGACTCTGACTGTGGGTCTAGCTCTGATTCTGACTCCTCCTCCTCTCTGCCCTCTTGCTCCTATCATCTCTCTAAGTCTCGTGATAGGATTCGTAACTTTAGCTCTAGCTCCTCATCCTCCTCCTCTTCTCCCTCTTGCTCACTCCCTCGCTCCACTTTGCTTTTTCCTCCTCCTGCTAAAGTCTCAAAGCTCAGCTGTACCTCTAGCTCCTCATCCTGTGGCTCACCTCCTCCCCGCTCCTCCGCTCGCCGCCCTCGCTCTCCTGACCTCTCTCCTCCTCCTGCTAAGGTTCCTAAGCTTAGCTCTGGCTCTAGCTCTGGCTCTAGCTCCTCCTCCTCTCTCTCTCGCCCCTCTCACTCCTCTCTCCTTGCTAAGTCTAATCCTAATTCTAGGATCTGTAAACCTAGCTCTGCCTCTTCATCCTCCTGCTCCTCCTCTCGCCTTCCTCGCCGTCCTGACCTCTCTCCTCCTCCTGCTAAGTTCCCTAAGCTTAGTTCTAATTCTAGCTCTGGCTCCAGCTCCTCCTCCTCCCTCTCTCACCCCCCTCACTTCTCTCAACTTCCTAAGTCTCGTTCTAGGATCTCCTCCTCTCTCCACCCTCGCTCCTCTGCTCTCTCTCGTCCTCCTGCTAAGGTCCCTAATCTTAGCCTTCACACTAGCTCTAGCTCTAGCTCTGGCTCCAGCTCTGGCCCTAGCTCCTCCTCCTCTCTCTCTCTTCCCCCTCGCTCCTCTCATCTCTCTAAGTCTCTTCCTCGGATCCCCAAGCTTAGCTCTACCTCTTCATCCTTCTGCAAACCTCCTCGCTCCACTGCTCTCTCTCGTGCTCCTGCTAAGGGCCCTAGGCTTAGCTGTAGCTCTAGCTCCTCATCCTCCTGCTCCTCCTCTCTCCGCCCTCGCTCCACTGCTCTCTCTCCTCCTCCTGCAAAGGGCCCTAAGCTGAGTTTCTCTGTGCTACCTGCCTCCTTTGCGCTAGATGACTTTGCGTCTCCTCCCAGTGCTCCCAGCACTAACCCTGTGGTCTCCTCTGCTCCCCCCAGGGCACCCCCCACCCCTGCCACACCTCCCAGACCCCAGGAGCCGGTCCCCCTGTTTCCTGGACCCAAGCCGGACTGGGTGAAGAGGATGGAGGACTGGGAGAGGGAGCGGGCGCTCGACTGGAAACAGTGGAAAAGGTCAGATGAACCGCAAAGGCCACTTCCACCAGAGAAACACTTTTACTCTTTTTGAGAACTGATGCGCTCTCTCTGTTTCTTTTGAGTGAACCCGGGCGGGGACTCTCCAGGGGCAACTACCTCAGGTGCAGGACTCAGGTTATTTACAGGATAAGTATGTTTCTGTAGAAATAAGTTTTAAAAACTTGTAAATATTGTACATAATGTGTGTCAGAGTGTTTTGTGTTTTGTGGTTTTTCTAAAAAAAAAAAAAAAAAAAAAAAAAATTTAAATAGTTTAAGTAGCTTATTAAGTTAGTATTCCATGTCTTGTGCTGTGATATGTGAAAAAAAAAAATCTAAAAAAAACAAACAAACAAACAAAAAACCCTTAAGTTAGATTGAGGTCTTTGTATGTTTGGTAAAAAGGTAAGTATTTGTCAAATGTTATTGATAAGTTATTGATAAGTCGAGCTGAAGTAGATTTTAGTTGATGACATTAAAATAAACAAGGAAAGTTTTTAAATATTTGCTCCATTTTAGACATATGGGACATAGTTATATTACACAAAAATGATTAACAAATTAAACGTCCCCCCTAAACAGGTGAGTGTTCATTACCTAGGTTTGATTGACACTTTAAACCTGTTTTTACACTTTCACTTGCTGTTTCTTTCTTCTGTGTCTCCAAAAAGGTGACAAACTAAAGACCCTGCTGTAAAATATAGACAAGGTTGATTAAAGGCAGCATTGAGAAGTAAAGAAGAGGAAATAAAGGACAAAGTAAGGTCAAAATAGTAACATTAGTTAGTTAGTTAAATTAATTCAACTGGTATTTGTATTTGATGCAGGTAAAAATGGGAGAAATGCTGCTGCCTTAAAGATAATGAGATTGTAAAGAAAAGTGGCACAGGAATAATACCACAAGAAGAGGAATAAAAGAGATGAAGACCAAAAGAAAGAGGATAAGAAAGAAGAAAACAAACCAAAGATATGTATTTGATTATTTATTTAAATGTTTATTTTGAAATATCGAGCTATAAACCATGCATTATTTGTTTTTATGCTTCTAGGAGCTGATACAGGAATGCACAAAAGGTAAACACCACATGATTGCTTTTTCATGTGTATCTATTTAACTAATGTGTGCATATGTTTGATGTTTTAGCTGTCTCTATTTTAAATCAAGATAGAACAGATGCAGTTGTCACAATGGTAACAGAAGATGGAGGAAAGAACAAGAAGATAAAGAAATTATGAAAAATAAAGTGAAGAGGATACAGAGAAAGGCAACAAATAAAAGATATGTATTTAATTAATGTGGTTTAATTAATTTTAAGAATTCCCCATCATCTTAATTCTCCTGAGAATAACTTACATTACGTTTATGCTTCTAGAGGATGGTTCATGCTGCTCATATTCTTATAAAGATAAAAACAGGAAACATTGAGTTGCCATAAAGATGTGTAAAAATGAAGCAAAGCAGAGGAATAAAGCCATGAAAAGAAGAATAAAAGAGATGAAGAGCAAAGAGGATAAGAAAGAAGAAAACAAACAAAAGATATGTATTTGATTGTGTAATAAAATGTTTTATGTTGTAATTGATCTGTCCAGATATATTCTCCTGAGACTAAACCATTCTTTATTTGTTTTTTATGCTTCTAGGAGATGATCCTTGAGTACACAAAAGGTAAAAATCACATTCCTAATTTGAAGTGTCTAACTATTTTACTTATGCATGTAGCAGTATTTAACTTTTAACAATTGTACACTTTTACTGCCAGATAAAAGGTCTCTATTTTATATGTTTAATTACTATAGGTGATATTGTGTTCCCATAAATGTAAAAAAAGTTGAAGAAATGTTGAGAAGGAACAAAGAGAAGGCCCAGAAAAAAGATATGTCTTTAATTGTTATAACTTATGATAATTATGTGCATCTGCATTCACCTAAACTAAACTTTTCTCATTTTTATGTTTCTAGGAAATGATTTGTGGTTTTAAAAGGTAAGCATTTTAATAATACTAATGAGTGTATTCAGTTTTAAATGTGTATATTTGTAGATAATGCATGTTCTGGTAATGGTATTGTACTGGCACTATTTCAGATGAAACTAGGAGACATGCTGTTGCCATAATGGTGAGAGGATTGTGAAGAGATGAGTGGGAAAAGTAGGAAACAAGAAATAGAAAATAAAGACAATAAACAAATGACTGCACTTAATACACGATTATTCTATCTTTATTAATTTTTAGGTGCATTTTCTAGCATTTTTTTCTCAGGTGTCAGCTGATAGCAGGTGCTATTCCGTGTTAAAAGCTGAGCACAAAAAGCTGGGAACAAAATAATAGATGGTATCAGTGCTATTCAGTCTTTGCGCATTGCATATATTACAGTAGCACTGAGCAGAAGGGCAGAAGCGGTTTCTAGTTCCTGCGCCACACTGGTATGGAGGTCTGTCTGGGGGCCACTCCGTCGCTGCAGGGCTCATAGTGGGTGCTGGTTTTAAGACACTCGGGAGTGAGCTTCAGACACACAAAGCAGAACTCAACTTGGCAGCGAGGACAAATGATGTTCTTGCAGCCCGTCTTGTCATGCTCCACCCTCTGACCGCAAGTGGGACAGGCCCGGATGGAGGGGACCTGTCTGGCTCCACGCACCTGAGGGAGGTCTGTGCGTCTGCAGGTCCTGAGCAGCTTCAGCTCGCAGTTTTTACAGCCTTTGTTTTCGCAGCGGTCCGAACGCGGAGCTGGACCCTTCCACCTCCTCAGACACTGCCAGCAGAAAAAGTAGTTCTCCATCTTCTCAGCTGAACATATGGGGCACACCACGCACAGGTTGGTCAGGTCCTTCCTCTCTACGCTAGTTCTGCATTTTGGGCACTGCATCAGATATTATTTTTAGTCATCATAAGCAGAAAACATTGTATCAGTTTAGCTTTGTACCACTAGTTGGATTACTCAAAATAGGACATATAGCGTGACAGAACATGCAATGACAGTTTGGGGACATATATTTTCCACCAGACGAATCAAAAACTAACCTTCTGTATTTCACTGTACTCTGCTGCAGCCAGTCGAGCTATGTTCTCTTCAAAATACTGCATTTCTTCCACTGTCAAATCAGCCAGTCTGCGCACTTCTTTGTAAGGCAATGGTTTATTACACAGTCTTGTACCCTCCACCAGTGCAGAGCATTTGAACTTGTAATTGCCCTTGAAAACAAAATGAACATTTCTTTTTCGATATTGGCTGCACCATCTTCACAGATACGTGTGTTACCAGTAGGTGTCATATTAAAGCAAGACTATGAGGCAGGTTTCTGAACACATAGCCAAGTGTGTTTATATACACAGTAGTTCATACCTCCTCCAGTTGGTGGCGGCATGCTTCTGTCAAAGATTCAGGAGAGACTGTGTGACCACAGGAGAGTCGTGCTTTTAAGAAGCCATCACCATCCTCAGGAGCTGAAAGCACAATGACAATCTGATGAACATCTTTATAAAATTTCAGGTTATGTGCCATTCTAAGTGGTGCCACTTACAAAAGGGATCCAAGTCATCCTTTCCATCTACTAAATCCAGGGTGCGATCTAAAGGGTCAAAGCTCTTCTCTGGTTGATCAAAGCTCATTTTGATTGTCCTTGACCAGGAAAAGAAATAATAGTTGTGTAAGCAGTCCGGTCAGGATAAGGTGGGGCTCATATCAGCAAACATGATTCACAAACTGTTAGGTACTTTCCTCTGTGACTTACAGTAAAACACCTGACTCCACAGAGTTAGATATTGTACAGTTACTATGATTTTATAATATTACAATCATTATGCAGTTTTAAACCAACCTAGATGAAGTAGACACAACAACTAGACATAAATGTAGGTAGTTAACTTGTTTATGGAAGCAATATATTCTGTGTTGTAATTCTCAATAGATCCAGTCTTACCTTAAGGTAGTCACTCTGGAAGTAGTAGTTTCCTTATGCAAAGCTAAAGCCCTCACTGGAAAGTATTTTCACTGTAAAACCAGTGGTAGTCCTCCACAATACTCCCTTTAAAGAGCAACATTTGTCAGACTGTCAAGCTCTTCTTTTATTTCCTTCTTCCATATCAAAAGTGAAAGGAACTGCAACGTCTGTGAGGCTGGGTGGGCTGTACTTGTACTTGTTTGCTCTGCCCTCCCATTTCTTTAATACCACAGTAATGCATCATTTCATTGATGTGATATCAGGACCTTTTTTATTTCAGAATATTTTAGTATGTCCAACTACTATCAACATAAGACACCCAGGCATTCACTGTTATAGACATTTTAGATGACACAGTATTTTTAGGTGCATCTAAATCAAAGACATGACACATACAATATGATGTTTTTATAGATGTAGCTTGTTAAATAGTCCATAAGAAAATGACACACATTAACCCAGCCATTTGAATGAGTGAGTGAACCACTTTTTACTTTCTGTTTCTCCTAAAGTGTTATCTGATCTGGTTAGATGCTTACAAGTCGTTTCTTAAATAGAAACTTCTGCCAGTGCCATACAAGCTTCACACAAATGAAATCACTGTAACATGATAACAACAAATCAAATGTGAAAATCAGTTTGAATTTTACCATCAGACCTCACAAACATATACACCATTATGGCTTTTTGTAAACAATTTTTTACTTTCATTGACATCCATCCAGTAAAGTGTCTGAGATTTATATAATTTATTTAATACATATACATAATCACACAAATGAAGACAATTGTCCTTGTCAATGTGGCAAGTAAAAACATTCACAGAAGTCATTTCACTAATTGTATTTGCAAATTGAAGAAGAAAATAAACTACCATAAGTCATATTAAACATTTTTTAAACCTCTTTAAACCCTTTTTGGTTATATAATTGTCTAAAACATATTTCTATATTTATATTTTGTCCCAGAGTTTGCTGTTTGTGCATCACTGAATGTCCATATCCTCAGCGGTCTTTACTCCAGTCCCTACTTCTCTCAGTCCCTCTTCATTGAATTGCTCAGTGTTAAACTGTCAACATCTTTGACTAAAACTTCAGGTGAGTTTGTTGCATCATCCTTGTTGCCATGGGAACCTCTTGTGGCTTCTTGTGGCTCATTTTGTGCATTTTGTCGAGTGTTATCTTGGCTTTTCTTGATTGTGTATCTGTATATTTCTGTATCTCCCTCCATGGTCACACATAATCCCTCAACGCCAATATATTTAGTTTTTTGAACCTGCAATTCACCTGCCTTTTCTGTCTGATCACTTTTACTGTTACACAGCAGATTACCTCTTGATTCTTTCTGCTCAGATCTTTCATTGTTTTGTCCAACACTGTCTTGGGAGTGGTGTTTTGTTTGCAGAGCTTGCGACCCTGAAGCCTGTCTGTCATGTGGATTTTCAATTGTTTTTTTATCGTCTTCTTCTGCCTGGCCTTTGTGAGACCATTGAGCAGTATTTGAAACATTATTCTCTGATTTTCTCTGTTTTTTTCCAAACACTGTAGGAGGTAATCATATTTTGGATTTTTACGTATTGACTGTATACCTAGAGGTCCTTTTTTCTCTTGACAGTTTGTACCACCTATTACATTTTCATTTTGCTCCTCGTCCTTGTTATAATTATTTATTGCCACTGTTGAATCACATAAACCATGCCTCTCCATAGATTTCCTCTGTACAGGTCTTTCACTCTCTGTCCTATCTTGGTCCTGTACATGTGCATTAAAATAAGACTTTTCACTCCTTTCCTCCTGCTTTTCATCCATTGCACCTCTATGTATAGTCTTCATATCTGTCTGCCTTGTCATGAAGGATCCTCCTGAATTATTTCTATTTTCAGGCACACAACTTAGACCAGGATTAGCTCCAAGATAAGTCTGTTGGTGTAATACACTTCCACAAACATTGTCTTGAACATCACTGTCATTCTTTATGGCTTCATCTTTTTCTCTTGTGTCAGCTGATGCATGTGCTGCAGTCTTTGGCTGATCCTCTAGTTTCTGAGCGGCACAATCTTTGTCCCATTTGGGCCACTTATATGTTCTGTCTTTATCTGCGGAGGGCTCAGGTCCCGGTGCTGTTTTTTCAGACACTAAGCTGACCGACTGGACTTCTCCTTCTATGTTCATCAAATGTTCACCAAATGTTTCATCCCTCATATCTACAAAAGACTGGTCGGCATATTCTCTCTGTTCTGGTTTATTGTTGGGATTTTCTATCTCAATGGATCCCTGGCTCTGCACTGGAGGTATGTTATATTCAATGCTGTTATCAACTTTAGAGAATGGCTGCCCTGACGCTTTCCCTTCACTATTTCCCATTTCTTCCTTTGACTCTTTCACCTCAGCGTTACTTGTTTGTTGACTTAAAGAGCTGTCTTTAACACCTAAGTCCTGTCTGTCCTGAAATATCTTGTCACAGACATATTGACTGTTTTTCCGACCTGTTCCGTCCAAAGTCTGTTCTACTTCATCTGCCTTGTTGTTCAGCTTCTCCTGTTCTTGTTTTTTGTTATGAATATCCTCAACACATGCATTGTTTATGTTTACATGATCACCAAAAGTTTTATCCTTCTTATTCATAAAGGAACATGTATGATTTTCTCTTAGTTCTGGTTCATTCATTTGTCTCTTCTCTATGTTATCATCAGCTTTAGATAATGACTGTCTAGAATCATCGCTATCACTAATTCCCATTTGTTCCTTTGACTCTTCCACCATTTCCTCCTCAGGGTCAACACCCATGTCACAATCATTTTGACTGTTTTTCCTACCTGTTTCAGCCAAAGCCTGTTCCACATCATCTGCATGGTCACTCAGCTTCTCCTGTTTTTGTTTTTTGTTCTGAATATCCTCAGCGCATGCATCATCTTGTTTATAGTCAACTGAACTGGCTCTTTTCAATGCAGCCCTGGCTGACTTGTCATCATTTACTGATTCAACAAAGCTCTTAGTGAAGTTGTCAACATGTTGCTCTTCCTCCTCTTCATCTAAAGTGATTGGTGTGTCTTCAATCTGATTGGTGACTTCCATCTCTGATGCTACAGGAGCGGAAACTTCACTGATGTCTCCTGGACAAGGATCCAAATCAAGTTAAAAAGAATATATATCAACGTCAAAGAGCTAGTGTGATTATTACACTGGTGCAGAGTGTGCACCAAACAAAATTTTGTTTAATCAGCAATGTAAATTGGGAAAAAGCTTGAAAGGTAACAACAATATTTAAATAACTAAATACTATTACTTAACTTTTTAGTATATTTGATCGTTGTGGATACCTAGAGTATATAACTAATATATAATTTAACTGACAGCTTAATGACATTGTAGTTTGAATTGTATTTTTGTCCTGGCTTTTGTATTTGTGTTAAGTTTTCTTGGCCACTGAAGATTATAAGATATATGGCTCTTACCTTTATGTTTCCGGTAAAACAGTAGATAAGCAGTTTGGGATCTACATGAATAACAGAAAAAGTACAAGGTTACTTTCACATGCTGCCAAATCACATGGACATAATAAAACATTATTAGGTCCCAATTTGTAAAATAATTTCACTTCATGCATTTTTAATATACTATTATAACCAGACATATAATACTCCTGGTATATCCTAGCTTCTGTAGATTATACATATAGCTCTTACCTTTCCATTTTTGGTAAACCAGAAGATTTCATCTAAATTAAGTACAAAAAGATTATAACATACAAATAATATAAATATTGTAAACCATTATTTTAAACAAATTTATCCAACTGAAATAATTTAAAGAAAGAAACATATTTTGCGACACATCTGATTAATGAATTTTTTCAGTTTAAGGCAGTGAAAACTCAAGCTTACCCTGACGCTGGAGTCATTAAAAATGTACCATTTGCCATCGTCCTGTGACTTGATAATTGAAATATAATGTCCACATCTCAGCTCTCCAGAATGCTCCACACAGGCGTACAGCTCATAAACCTGCTTCTAAGAGAAATGATGGACATGTCATGTTTCTGACAGCAATCTCACTGTTTGTGTAATGTACACTTCATACACTCTGTAACGCTGTTGGAAATTTCATATTTACCTTTGGGATGTGTAGGGTGTAGGGCACTTCCACAACACGGTTGATTTTGACATAACTCATGTAGCTGTAGTCAAACTCAAAGCGCTTCAACAAAAGCACCAAAACCTCTGGGTGGTGTTTCACCTCACAGTCCTGAGAGAAACACAGTTCAGTAACACGCCAAAGATCTCAAATCATACACTTTTAATTATTACTCACTAGACTAGCATCACATTTGTCATCACAGTGCTCACAGTACATCTGGTTCTCTCCACTGATCACTGATGAGCGGAAAAAGTCCTCAATGCCCTTTACCTGAAAAAATGCGTCTCATTTAGAAATACAGAGTTTCTACAAAGATTTAGTAATCTTAATCTTTAGTAATCTGGAGTAACTACAAAAATGGGAACTAGGTTAAACCTTTAACTTGATGCACTGCAGCTTGATCCATCCAGAGCAGCACAAATATACAGCACCTGCTCTATATTTATACTAAAATATTAAAGTGAGTTAAAGTTTTGGGCTTTTATTAATTTCCATTGTTTGTGTAAAATTGATGACATCATCGACTAGTCGACTTATGCCTGTTTTAACTAATGAGCTCGTTGATACTTTGGGATTATGACATTGTGTATTGTTTGTGTATGATTATGAGATGTAGTGTAGTAAGCTGTATAATAATAATCATAATATTCCTTCATCTTCTGTTGCTTATCCTGCTAGAGGCCAGTTCAGGGTGAGCACTTACACATAGACAATGAAAGACAACCATTTACTGTCACATGAATTCCTCTGGGGCAATTTACATTTACCTTGACCTACAAGCATGTCTTTGGAGGGTGAGAGGAAGCTGGAGTACCTGCAGACAACCATGGTAACATATTCTATCCTGGGGGCAACTATTTTCTTAATTTCTTAAGATACTTTCTTAATGTAGGTTTAGTTCTCATAGTTTACATCTGGTCCAATCCTTACCACACTGTAGTCATCTTTAGAGTCGACCAAAGGAAGAGGAAGGTGCCAGAATCCTGCTACACTCTCAGTTTGTGTCTCACACTTGTGACATGTGTTCCTGTTGATCAACTCTCCACGAAAAATCTGAGGACACCAACAAACAGACACAAACTCAGAGATTTCAGAGAAGTGCTACATGTCAGACTCGGTGTTGGTGAAGTCTTTACCTGAGACGCCTCAGGACTGGTCAGACGTAGGATCTTCTCATAGTGCTCAGCTGCATCACGCTGCTCATAAACTGAAGAAAATATATTGATTTATCACAACAGTAAGTGGAGTATTTTAATACAACAATGGCTGCAGGATGAAAGCACTGTACCATTTGTGATCTTCAGCTTCTTTGTGACTTTATAGGTGTAAGCGTTATATTGTTCTAAGTCGGTAAACAGGTCAGTCAGCTCACTGTCAATGTGCTCTGTCCCTTCATTGTTGATATTGTGCCTAAAAACATCATCACACATTAATAATCTCAAACTGTAATGAAGCAGCATGGTGTGTTGTCATTTCACAAACCTTTTGACTCTGTCTTTAAAGTCCTCAGTCATAAACAGCACCTGAAGTACACTATTAAGGTAGCATGTAGACCCTTGATTCTCTAAGCCATGAAATTTAGCTAATAAATGAAAAGGAAATTTAGGGTATAACTTTTAATCACTTTTTCAGATTAAATGCTCTAACTTCAAACACAGTCTTACCTGGCCGTTGACCCCCAAACCACTGATTCATGTTGATCTTTATTTTTGTTCAACTTGTTGAAGGACGAAAAGTCAGTCAGAGTTTAGTAAAGTTTCTCTTTCACTTGTCGGTAACTTGAGTGACGCTGCGTTCAGGTTGCGTCGGGAATACAGGTATCCGTATGCCGTTTGAAGCTACAAACATTATGAACAAACAAAAGGCTGACAGACACTGATGGTGTTTCTGACACAGTGAACATGAGTTAGTTTTGAACCATGCTAGTGTTTTATTAAGCAGTGAAAAGGGCTCAAAACAAAACCACCGCTCAATTTGTGGCAGTGGCTTTTATGGCTGGCTGGTTAATCTGCTTCAAATGTCACACATAACCTCATGCCTTGTTCACACTACACGATTTTTATCTTCATATCGTTTTTCAGTGCACACTTAGGCTATTGAGCTGCAGAGCGTTTTTTTAATACTATATTTTTGGTCTTCTTGGCTTGAATTGATTGCAGACATTCGATAGACAGAAAGCAGTGTGTGAGAGAGGGGAGCGACATTGGGCAAAGTAGGTATATGGTGGGCCACCGAGGCGGTCCAATGAGCTGCAGGACTGAGAGTTACAGGGGTCAGACACTACATGACCTTTTACCCTGACTGGTCAGTTGAGTCTCCAAAACAACTTAATGTCATAAATAGACACAAGACAGAATGAAGAAATAAATCGAGGCCGAGATGTTTTTTTCAGTTCCCCTGAGCGTGACATCTGTGGCTATAGCTTAATTTTTGGTCAGAGTCAGTGACAAGTCAGCAAGTGTGTTCGAGCCTTATTTATCAGCCATCAGACATGGAGCTGAGTCAGATCAGTAATCACTAACCTCAAAACTGGGCTTAAAATGGGTTGTGTAAACAAGACTTTAGTGACACCAGCCTCAAAACACACCACAACTTAGCAGCGCTTAATGCAAAATCAAGATTGTATTTATAGCTACAGATAATACCTGTCCTTTCACCCTAATAATGTTCATACTGCCTCCATATGCATTTGTGAAAGATTACTGACCCATCTGCTGGTGCAAAGTAATATAATTCATTCTTCCAAGACAGTCATTTGCTCTTATCTCTTTAATACTGTTATAATACATTACATGCATAAATCAGAATGTGCAAAAAGTGCATTAATACGACGTGTTTAGATCAAGGACTTTATACAACACAATATTTTTAAATTACTACTAACTATCATACATAAAATCAACCATTACATAAATCAACCAAAACAAAGTAAGTAGGACTAAAACCTTAAATAGTCATTTTCTATGTTTCGTCCTAGATCTACGTAAAAGCCCACAACAATCCCAGTCATTTTTACTCTTTTTGGCCTGATTTGTCTCAAGCTCCATTTCTTCTATTTGTACATTTGTGTTGTCTTCAGTCTGACTGCTCTGTTTGTGCATCACTGGCTGTTTATTTCCACTGAGGCCTGTATCTGAGTCCCTGCTCATGTCGTACCCCCGTTTCTTACCCTCTCTTCTCTTTTGCTCCTCTTTCATGTCCCTTTGATTGGACAGCGTTAAATTGCTCATACCTTCAGTTAAAGCATCTGTTGAGTTTCTTGCGTCGTGACTTCTGCTGCCACGAGAACGTCTACTTTTGCCACTTGGCTCGTGTCTTGTGTTTCGTTGTGAGTAGCTGGAGTTTTGTTCCTGCCACTGATCTGGCCTTTCTCTCCATTCACTTTCTTTGTTACGCCTTGAAGCATCTCTTGACACCTCAGGTCTTTCTTGGTGAGGATGTTTGGTTAGAGGTCTGTTCTCTACACCGTGTCTTTCTACAACTTCTTTCTCTGACTGTATAACCATATGTGTTTGATTTCCTTCTTTATAGTATGCAACACTTCTTTCATTTTCTTTTGTTCTTCTATAATTATGTGTTTCCTCAGCTCTCCTGTAGACATCTGACAAATGACACTGTGGTGGATAGTGTATGTGGTAAGGCTCACGTAATCCTTGCCTCTCCCTCACTTGCCTCTGCTCAGTTCTTTCACTCCCTGTCCTTCCTTGGTGATGTACACTTGCACCAAAGTAAAAGGGCTTTTCTCTGTTTTCCAGCTGCTCGTCACACCTGATCTTTACAGATTTACTTCTAAGTAGGTCTTTATTATCTGTATGCATTGGCATAAAAGTTGGTGGAGAATAATACCTATTCACAGGCACACCACTTAGACCATAATAAAACATATCATTTTGATGCCCGTCACTCACAGTGTTGCAGCTTTTGTTTCCACTCATGTTGTCTCGAACATCCCTGTCATTCTTTACAGTCTCATATTGTTTTCTTCCTCTTGTTTCAGCTGATGCATGTGCTCCAATCTCTGACTGATTCTGCGGTGCTGTTTTTTCAAAGCTGCCCGACTGCTGTCTCCTCACTGCCTCATTTTCTCTTTCTCTCGTTTTGTGTTTTCCATGAGTTACGTCCCTTATATCCTGTATGGGATAACCTGTATTCACATTGACAGTACTTGCTACGTTACATAGTTCTTGGATCTTCTTTGTATTCGGTTTTTCCTCCCATTTTGTGTTTGATACTGTATTAGGGTATTGGCTTTCTGAGTTAAAAGTGAAACCATCATCCTCTGGTATATCAATGCAAAAAGAATCAGGGTAATTATTTTGCAGACCTGAATGACTGAAGTGGTCATTATCTTGAAATCCCTGGTCAATATGATCTTGACTGTATTTACTGTTCCTTAAATCCCTCATTGCCTGCTCACCCCTCTTCTTCTGTTTGCGTTTATTAATATGACTATTATCATCATCATCTTCTGTTCCCCTTTCACTCTCCTCTAGTGTTGTACCTCTTTTTGTTTCCTGACTAACTGACTCGTTCATTTCTGATTGTGCAAAGGTAGCATCAGCAGTAACGTCAACATTTTCCTCTCTCTTTTCTTCTTCTGTCGTCCTTTGAGTATCTTCAGTCCCATTAGCGATTTCCACCTCCGGAACTTGAGTTGTGTCACTGCTGCCGATCTCTGATGGGACAGTGTTTGCATCTTGAGCTTGAAAAAAAGTGAGAACCATTTAGTACTATTTGTAAACCACTACATATAAAACCAATTCAAATCTTGTTTTAAAAAGCAAACAGCTATATAAAAGCTAGCACACAGATACAATTTCATAAGTTATGAAGTGAGTGGTCCATTGTCTTTTGTTGGTTTCCAGGTCAGTAACAACAGGGATTTATTCTATGAAGCTATTGGGTTTCATACTGATCAAATACAAATCAATTAAATGTTATTTCTGTTACTGTATATAAAGCATAACACATAATGCCCTTTAGAGACTATAGAGCTTATGTGTGAATGCATTATACCTTTCTGTCTTCTGTAAAACAGTAGATAAGCGGTCTCGGATCTAGAAGGACAATGTGAATTTTACACATTCAGCAAAAACAGTTAGAGTTGGCCTTGTAAAATGTGAAATTTAGAAAAATAATACCTCTCTGATTGATCCAACTGGAAATGTTCATATTCTGACTGTAGAGAGCGGAAAGTGTGTTTTGACTGGTGTTTAATGTCTTTTTTATGAAGCAGTGTATAGTTGCGCTTACCTCAATGACATAGGAGTCATTAAAAATGTACCATTTGCCATCGTCCTGCGACTTGATTCTTGAAATATAATGTCCATATCTCAGCTCTCCAGAATGCTCCACACAGGCGTACAGCTCATAAAGCTGCTTCTAAGAGAAATGATGGACATGTTCCCTGACAGTAATTTACACTTCATATACTGTCCCTGTAAAAAAATCCATACTTTACCTTTGGGATGTGTAGGGTGTAGGGCACATTCACAGCACGGTTGATTTTGACTTTTCTCATGTTTCTATTAAACTCAAAGCGCTTCAACAGGAGCGCCATGACTTCTGGGTAATGCTTCACCTCACAGTCCTGTCAAGTGAAAAAGTGAAATTTCAGACAACTCAACAATCATACACAGATCGTAATAACCTTGTGATTTATTGTTACTCACTAGACTAGCATCACATTTGTCATCACAGTTCTCACAGTACATCTGGTTCTCTTCACTGATCACTGATGAGCAGAAAAAGTCCTCAATGCCCTTTTCCTACAAAAAAAAATAAAAAAATCAATATACCTCTCTCTTTAAAAACACAGTCATGATCCTCTGTTAATGAGGTGATGATATAAATATCTACAGTCATGTTAAGGAAGTCATAATTCATTGAGAGGTCATTTGTTTATCTAGTAAAACTCATTATTTCATTCCTAATACACACCTAAGGCATTGTATTGATACACTGGTTTGATATGTATTGACGGAGAAGTGCTCTGTTATTATCTCCTTCATTAATTCCTCAGATTAGGGACATTGAAGCCACTTAGTTTGAAATCAAAATAGTGGTGGGGGTGAGAGGTAATCGGGTATTTCTATGAAAATATGTAATTAACTACTTTGGTCAGTAAACTAGACTTAAAGATTTACATCTGATCCAATCCTTACCACACTGTAGTCATCTTTAGAGTCGACCAAAGGAAGAGGAAGGTGCCAGAATCCTGCTACACTCTCAGTTTGTGTCTGACACTTGTGACATGTGTTCCTGTTGATCAGCTCTCCACGGAAAATCTGAGGACACCAACAAACAGACACAAACTCAGAGATTTCAGAGAAGTGCTACATGTCAGACTCGGTGTTGGTGAAGTCTTTACCTGAGACGCCTCAGGACTGGTCAGACGTAGGATCTTCTCATAGTGCTCAGCTGCATCATGCTGCTCATAAACTGGGGAAGGAAATAAGTGTTTATCACAACAGTAAGTGGAGTATTATTATTATTACAACAATGGCTGCAGGATAAAAGCACTGTACCATTTGTGATCTTCAGCTTCTTTGTGACTTTATAGGTGTAAGCGTTATATTGTTCTAAGTCATTGAACAGGTCAGTCAGCTCACTGTCAATGTGCTCTGTCCCTTCATTGTTGATCTTGTGCCTAAAAACATCATCACACATTAATAATCTCATAAAATGTAATAAGCAGCATGGTGTTTTGTCATTTCACAAACCTTTTGACTCTGTCTTTAAAGTCCTCAGTCATAAACAGCACTTGCAGGACGCTGTTCAAATAGCATGTAGCCCCTTGGTTCACTAAGCCATGGAATTTAGCAGCTAAAAGAGAAATGTACTTACATTTAAGCATCTTCCCGTGCTATTTAATCATTTTGTTTAAAACAAAGCTGATCATACCTGATTGACGCCGAGACCACAAATTCATGTTGATCCTTAAAATACGGGGGTTTAACAAAAAAATTTCACTTTCAATTACCCATCATACAAACAAGATTCATGCTCGTGGATAAAAACGCAGTCCCATGAAGAGCTCTGTAGTGTATTATAGTTTCTCTTTCACAACAACGCTGAACTGAGACGTTGCGTTCAGGGTGCGTTGGAAATACAAGTATTTATGGGCAGGATGAAAATGTAAAAGAAAAACGTGAATCCCAAGGAGCACTGATCACATTTATTATTATCCCAGTTAGCAAGTGACCTACAGCATATATGTTTGTATTCACTGCAACAGCTTTATAATAATAGGTTTACAGACACTTGAGATATTTTTGACAATTCATATTACATATTTTATTATGTTGATATTTTTTAGCTTCTCATGAGGACTGTAACATCAATAACATTATTTAAAAAAACACTTGTTCGCCACCTAATGGACAGGTACAGATGTGACCATTGAGGTGGCTCCATAACCTCCCCCTGATGCTCCTTCCCTCGGTTTGTGTGTTTGTATGGTTGTTGTCTTGTTTTGGAGTTTGTTTTGTTTCTGGTTTATGTTCTGGTTTTATGTTATGTTCTTTTATGTTCTGCAGAAAAACAGCTTCCGAGCTGAGTCAGGCCCGATTTTTCTTTTAATCTTTTCCTGTTTAAAAATAAATTTTTGTCTGTTGCCTCGTTTTGAGAAATAGACTGCATCTTTGGTTGTATGAAGTAATCAAACAGCTCACCCACATTTGCAGCTGTATTATTTTATCTCAGTGACTTTTGGTCAAATAAAACAAAGTGGTACAAAGGTTATCTAATAAAATCTGGCTGTAAAAATGCTTCCATATTTTTCCTACTTATGGTTTGGGATAAACACACACACCCTAATGCTGGAAACATCTCTTCTTAAATACTTTTATTGGCATGTGTTCAAAATACTTTGAATTACATTATGATGGATCACTGTACATTTGGTTCAACTGAAACTCAAATGTGATTTCCCAGAAAATGCAAACTGTTATCACTTTCTTTTTCTTCTAACCCTTATCTCTGCTGCATTCAGGGTGTGTTGAAAATATAGGCTACTTGTTAGCTGACACCACACAAGCATTATACAAGTTAAATCAACAACATGGCAGAACTGATACACACTTTTTCTGCCTGGTTTGATTAAATGTATTTACAAGTTTAGTATAATAACAAGTATAATAGACATTGATTTTGTTGTATTATATTACGACCAAAATCACTCACTCAACTCTTTTTGATTAACCTCTGACTGACTTTTCATTACAGTGGTAGCATCAGCTGTGCTTTCAACATTTTCTTCTGTAGTCCTTTGAGTATCTTCAGCCCCAATGGCTATTTCTGCCTCCGAAACTTCCGGTGTGACACTGTTGCCGATATCTGAAGGGAAAGTGTCAGCATCTGGAGCTAGAAAGAAAAGAAACCACTGTACTTATTAGCTTGTCCTACAAAGCCTCCAGAATTATATAAAACCTACAGCACAAACACCTTTTATTATAGTCTTTATAAATGTAAAATCTTTATACAGCTTTGTTAACTTACACTTTTATTATACTGTATTTAAAAACATAATACACAGGATTATCTCTGTGTTTTCATCACTGCTTTTTTTCTCTGTTTACTTTCTTTGATGCATCTATGACTCATATAATATATGTCTGTACCTTTCATTCTTCTGTAGAACAGTAGGTAAGCAGTCCTGGATCTAGACAGAAAAAACAAGGACATGGTGATTTACACATTCAGCTAAAAGTGAAAGTCTGTAAATTAAATCTTACTCCTCTGTGGGATCCAACTGGAAATGTTGACGATGAGACTGTTGAGAGCAGAAAGAGTATTTTCATTGTTTTTGAGTTTACTTGTTTTGTTTTCTTATGGAGCTGTTAATATTTAAGCTTACCTCTGTGACTTTTGTGTCGTCAAAAATGTACCATTTACCATCGTCCTGTGACTTGATTATTGAAATATAATGTCCAGATCTCAGCTCTCCATAATTCTCCACAAAGGCATACAGTTCATAAACCTGATTCTAAAAGAAATGTTGGACATGTTTCCTGACAAATATCTCACTGTTTCTGTAATGTACACTTAGACTTTACTGTTCCTTTAATTCATCCACTCTCTGTGTACTTTACCTTTGGGATGTGTAGGGTGTAGGGCACATTCACAACACGGTTGATTTTGACATAACTCATGGATCTATAGTCAAACTCAAAGCGCTTCAACAAAAGCATCAAAACCTCTGGGTGGTGTTTCACCTCACAGTCCTGAGAGAAACACAGTTCAGTAACACGCCAAAGATCTCAAATCATACACTTTTAATTATTACTCACTAGACTAGCATCACATTTGTCATCACAGTGCTCACAGTACATCTGGTTCTCTCCACTGATCACTGATGAGCAGAAAAAGTCCTCAATGCCCTTTACCTGAAAAAACGAATCAATGGTCTCCACGGTTCTTTCTATGTCATTCTTGTGAATAATATAGCTTGTCCAATCCTTACCACACTGTAGTCATCTTTAGAGTCGACCAAAGGAAGAGGAAGGTGCCAGAATCCTGCTACACTCTCAGTTTGTGTCTGACACTTGTGACATGTGTTCCTGTTGATCAGCTCTCCACGGAAAATCTGAGGACACCAACAAACAGACACAAACTCAGAGATTTCAGAGAAGTGCAACATGTCAAACTCCGTGTTGGTGAAGTCTTTACCTGAGACGCCTCAGGACTGGTCAGACGTAGGATCTTCTCATAGTGCTCAGCTGCATCATGCTGCTCATAAACTGGGGAAGGAAATAAGTGTTTATCACAACAGTAAGTGGAGTATTATTATTATTACAACAATGGCTGCAGGATAAAAGCACTGTACCATTTGTGATCTTCAGCTTCTTTGTGATTTTATAGGTGTAAGCGTCATATTGTTCTAAGTCAGTAAACAGGTCAGTCAGCTCACTGTCAATGTGCTCTGTCCCTTCATTGTTGATATTGTGCCTATAAACAAATAACACACATTTATACCATCACTAATGAACAGAAAAAAATAAGGGCAACTTTCAAAAAAACAATTTTATATTTGGGTGGTTAGTCAGAATTCTGAGCTTCAAGTACAATTTCTCAAAAGGAGAGAAACGGAAAACCCTTAGACACCTACCACCAGCTCAGATTATACACATGTAATCATATGAGAGAGAAAACTAATGGTGAGTATGTTTGAGCAGTGATTGAGTTTATGCTTACAGTGGCCCTAACCCTCTTTTTTACATGCATTAAAAGAATAAAAGCAGTATGAGATTTATATTATAACAAACCTTTTGACTCTGTCTTTAAAGTCCTCAGTCATAAACAGCACTTGTAGGACGCTGTTCAGATAGGATGTAGCTCCTTGGTTCACTAATCCATGAAATTTAGCTACTAACAGAAATATAAGAGTAACATTAAGGCTTTTATTGTGATACTAAATAATTTGACTTAAAAAAAACTTACCTGGCTGTTGACCCGGAAACGACTGACTCATATTGACCCTTATTTTCGCCCAACCTACGGCTGATTTTCGTGTTGCGGACTAAAAGCTACTTTCATTCCTATGATCTTATTATGGAGGCTGTATTCAATTGTTTCTCTTTCACTTGGCGCGAAACTCAGAGGCGCTGTGTTTACTGTGCGTCGAAAATAAAAGTTTTTTCAGCAAGTACAAGTAAGTAAAACCGTGGATGTATTATTAGTATTAATATTATTTTATTTTATGTTAGATATGATACATTCATGACAAAAACGTAACTGAAATATGTCGCCATGTTTGAAAGATGACATTTATTCAATCACAACAGCAGAGGCTGGCTTTGCACTGTTACATGTAAAACCTGTAAAGACTGTAAAGGAGTAGCCTAATTATGTGCTAATGCCTTGTGATGGTCGTGATTTATTAAGCCTCTAAATTACCTTTTAATCTTTTAATCTCTCAGTTTAGGTAATCTCATGACATGTGCCTATTGCTCAACCAGGTCATACAGTATTAACTGTATGTATGCAAGAGGAGACACCAGGGAAACATGTAGGCTAATAATAGTAATACGTGCAAATAACTACACTACTGTGCAAATGCCCTTTAACGAACAGAAAGCCTCAACCACATTATGAATTGTTGTATAAATACACTCTTCTTTCTCTTTCACTTGCTCACTTGTATTTTTATTCAGAGTGTGTCAATAAATAAATAAATAAAAATCCACATTCATATGCACATCAAGTCCCAAAAAAATAAAGTTATCTCTTTTGATAAAAACTGACCCTGTGCACTTTTTTTTATTTTTTTATCAGACCTGGTAATAAATAACCTATATTTTGACTGTCCTAGTTTTAAAGGTAATAACTAAACAGACAACATTAAATGACACGAATGACTTTTTCTAAAACATCTTTCGTTATTTTACTGCAGTGAGTAAAATAACATCTTTATTTCCATAACAAGGGTTAACATTTGTGGAATTATACATTTAAAAAAGGCTACAGAAAAGCCTTGTAAACATGTGGACAGTCTTCGGGAGCAGGCTTCAGGGGCAGTGACAGCAGCAGGAAGTGGTTGAGGTCAGGCGGTCAATCCTCCATCGACCCGGATAGTTATCTGGATGACGGACTGGTGTTGGACTCCATAATCGGACAGCAGCTTGGAGTCATCATCCAGGTGTTCGTCCGCAAAGATTATACGGATATTCTCCATATCTGCGCACACACAAAGAGAAACGGTCACATAGCTGTAGAGAGTTGCATTTTTCCCCTAGTTTTTAAGATCATCATACAAATCATGAGCTGTAATTAATAACAACACCTGAACGCAACGCACTTTCTACAAGTTTCTGTCTTTGTGGTACGCTATAACGTTATTTTGTAGCTTAGCCTCATCCCTGACATGAGCTATCTTCTGATTAGCAATACTTGTGTAATTAAGAGTTATTTACCCGTGTTTGATGGGAGTTTGGCCGCTATCTTGTGCCGTAGCTGCTCCACGGTCATGGTCCTCATCTGTTCCTCCGTGTTGCAAAGGTCAATAGTCATTTTTTCTCCTTTAAACCCGGTCACGAAAACTTGGAAAAGACGACCCATGTTGTCGCTGTTTTGGTGCTGCTCCTTCTTCTCTAAAGTCACCTGCGCGTCTGTCTCAGCTTTTTGCCAACTCCCTGAGCAGCGACGTCAGATGGCAAGTCAACTTTCGCTTTTTGTTTTAGAAATAGATAACCTTTTGTTTGACATTTTACTCTTTTTTTGCACCATTCTCTGTGTAAATGTGTCTAAGTGCAAACATATGACGTTAAAATGTGCTATTTTGTGTCGAGGTTTTGTATTTTTGCTTTTTCTTTATCCTTTAGGTTGTGTTCACGTGATTTCTGGTAAGGCTAAATTGAAAGCGCTCCGCTGAAAAACACCCGTCGTACTTTCTGCTGCTCAGTCAAACAAGGAGTCCGAGCAAGATGAGCCGTGAGGATCAAGACGAGAAGAGATACGACCCCAAAGACTCCACTCTGAAGTTCGTCAACAGACCCGATGATCTGGATCCGCTGCGTAAGTGCTTATGGTGCTCTGTGATTGTGTTTACTTTTGATAGCTATATACGGTGTGTATTATTTTTTATTGACATGTGAGATAACCACCCTCTGTATTGAAAGTCATTTGAATATGTCGGTTGTCTTTGCATTTTCAACCCTGTTCCTGCTCAGCTCCAGAGGAAGGTGATTTGTGCCTTCGGGCAGAGATGTCCTGTGGCCATGCAGTCACCCCACAGTCTCTGACCGGATGGTGCCGCAGTCTGTTGGACCAGGTAGCCTACTTTCCACATTCCAATCCATGACTCACAATCAGTGCTTTATGTGATACAGTACACAATGACTAGGAGGTCCCAACTCTTGGACTCATTTTACTTTTCAGGGCCAGTACAGGTTTAAGTGTCCTGCTCTGAAGGATGGCACCACAAAGAGATGTAACCAGGAGTGGCCTTATCAGGAGGTGCGCAGGCTGGCGGTGCTCACAGCTCAAGAGATGCAGTACTTTGAGGAGAATTTGGCCCGCTTGGCTGCCACACTGTACTGTGAATACAAAACAGTAAGTACCACACACTGACAGCTTAAATAAATACTGTTCATCAGAACCAGTTATACATAATTTCACGTTCTCTTCTGTCTTTCGTTAGTGCCCTGGGTGTAAAACCTATGTGGAGAGGAAGGACCTGACAAATCTCAACGTGGAGTGCACAATCTGCATAGCAGAGAACCCGAGCAGCTGTCAGTTCTGCTGGCAGTGTCTGAAAGACTGGAAAGGCCCAGCCCCTCGATCAGACCGCTGTGACAACGATGGCTGCACCAACCACGAGCTGGAGCTGCTCAAGAATTGCAAGCTGACCAACCTCCAAGAGGTGCAAGGTGCAGATGCGGTGCCGTCCATCCGGGCCTGTCCCACCTGTGGCCAAAAGGTGGAGCACAACAAAACAGGCTGCAAGAATGTCATCTGTCCTCGCTGCCAGATTGAGTTCTGCTTTGTGTGTCTGAAGCTCACTCCCAAGTGCCTGGAGACCAGCTCCTACTTTGAGCGCTGCAGTGACGGAGTGGCCCCCAAACAGACCTCCATACCAGTGTGGCGCAGGAACTGAGAACATGCTCACATACTCTTAGTACTATACTATAAACTATTAGTCACTGCTAATACACCAATAATCATGTTAGTATAACTGCGTTAATACACTGTTGTGCACCTGGTTCTGCAAATCAATCAAATATCAGTAGCTTGATCTTATAATGTTACATTATTCATGTTTCCTGTAGCACTTCTGTATGTTTTAAAAATAAAACATTTTAAAATAAAGTTTGACTTTAAACATCTGAATAATCTGTCTGTTGGGACATTCATAGGACTGGATTCACGAGACCATATTGTCAAAACTATTGATACAATATAGAGTATGAACAAGTTTAAATTTAGTGAACTGTTTTAAAATTAAATAAACAATAACTGGTCCATAGAGTAACTTGCCTACAAATAAGATAATGAAAATAGTTTTTAATTTAAAAAACACAATACATAATACACAAAAATAAAAAGTAAGGAGCACAGTTAGTGATCCGAAACTCTCCACATAAATGCTTTAATGTACAACTGAAAAGCACAAAATAAAACTAAACAGGAGTTAACTCACTTTATTATGCGGCCTTTAACAACATGAGAAAAATGATAATCATTATCAGCACAAATAAAGTAAGGACAGCATGTTTACCTGGGGGATAAATTTAGTTTTCTGTTCAATATTTCCATGGGCCTTTTAGTGCTGTTTCCTTCTTCGTGTTGCTAAATTTTCTTTTTGTTGAGGAAGAATATCTGTCACAAGTGTTTAAATCCATCCCAAAGCCACTTGCTGGGTATATGTCTTCAGCAATGAGTTTACTTTTACTTTTCAGACTTTTCTCAGAGGAGAATTGTTTGTTGGAGAAACCATCCTGATAATACACTGTGGAATTCCATCTCATGTGACTCATTTGGGGCTGTGAGTTCACTGGACAATTTTGCTTTCTTTGTGACCTTGGTGAAGCAAGTCTATGTCTTTCTGTCTCCATGTCTGTTTGATGACTCTTTAAAAATGCATTCATTTGATTTGTCCAGGTTTCTGAGAACAACATACAATCCTCTTGACCATCATCCTTTGGGACTCCCGATCCATTACAGCTGACATCCTTTAGTTGATTCTCCACAGTTAGATATGTCTCTTCAGAATCAGGTTCCTGTTCATTTTCACTGGTGTTATCAGGATGGCTGCTGTCTATAGAAACATGATAGATACAGAAAAGATACAGAAATCAGTAAACAGTATACATATATATCTTTTTCTTCTTTTCACATACTCTAATTGAAAAAAATATATAGTTAGCAAATAAATCCTCCTAGCAACACATGACACAACATTTAAGACACGAATAAGTATTATGAAAAAAGCCTCAATAACCACAATTTTGTAAGATTCCCCTAAATCTTGGAATACTTCTTCCTCATGGAGAGCACTATCCTGTATTTTGGCAATATAACTGAGGTGGTATGAAAGGAGTCTAATCTTATTTTAATTTTAACTTGGTTTCAGTTAGTGTAGTGACTACAACAGCACTAAAAATATTAATTATTACTTACTTTTCTTGTACATGAGAAGATAGGATGTACGGGACCTGTAACATATAAAACAACAAGAATTATGTGAATTCTAGGTATGTATTTTAGGAATGCCCTGCCACAAGTCATTCACAGAAAAGTTGTACTGGGTGTTAAAAACAGATAACTATGTCATTTACCTCACCGAAGTTTTCCCATTCACTGAAAAGTGTCTCTCCTGGAAAAAAAACAATATAAATATATATATTTTAGCTGCTATATATGAGGATTGTAGTGACAAAAAAAGATCTCCTTACCCGTGTAACTGTGGCATCGTCGAAGCAATACCACTCTCCCGTTTGAAATGAATGGATGTATGCAACATAATGGCCTCCAGTTAGAGTCCCAAAGTGGTTAACCATTGCATAGAGTCGATAAGTGCAATTCTGAAATAAGAAAGGCAACGTAAGCTACAGCTTTTTAACTCAAAGATAGCAAAATAATAAAATGAATAACCTTTATGTGTAAGGTAAAGGGCACTTCAGCTTTGCAGTCCAGTTTGACGTAGGACATAAGTTCATCATCGTAGTGAAATCTCTTTAACAGGAGAGTCAGAACATCTGGAGGTTGTGTCATGTCATACTTCTAGAGACATAAAAAATAACCGCATCATCAGGAATCAGCAGGGCCACAGCTTAAAAACAAAACAAAAACATATACCCACAATTATGGCTTCTTGTTTTTTCTCACATCGAGTGCAGTAAAATTTGTTTTCCCCGCTGACTTTATCTTCTTTAAAAAATGCATCGAGTCCTCCCTTCTGTAAAGATACATTTACATCTTATTTATTTCTAGTTCAAAATGAATCAAACATTAATAATACATATGGTGACGTGTAGTACCACACTGTAGGTTTGATATGGATCTTCCAATGACAATGGCAGCATCCAAAAAAAGTTTTGGGCGTCACTTCTCTCTTTACACCAACAGCATTTAGTCAAGTGATTCAGCTCCCCTTTAAAGATCTGAACAAAAAAAAAAGCTGGTTTTATTAAGCCCTGATACATTGAAAACCGAAGATAGGTTTATTTTAAGATAAAGATTTGCTAGAACGATTCAATTAAATATATACAATAAATATTACAGTGGAAATGTAGAGTAGTAAAATGGATTATGTTATTTAATATTATACCAGGTCACACAAGGAGCATGAATGATAGTGTTTGTTCAAACTAAAAGAAAAGAACTCAGTTGATTTGTCGCAGATATGACCCATGTCTACCAATATGAAAACAGGTCTATCTACTCCTCTCTTTCTGATAAAGTAAAATACTGACTGTGGCACTGATGATGATCATACCATAGATGTATTTGGACTGGTCAGACGCAGGATCTTTTCAAAATACTCAGCAGCATCCCGTTGCTCATAAACTACCATAAAAATCAACAGAAGAGAAAACTGTATAAGTCTTAGAGGACTGGATATTTTTATTCGTGTTACAGCATTTTGTTGTGAAATACAAATTTACCATCTGTAATGCCAAGTCTTTGAGTAATTTCATGCGTCGGGGCCTTATTTTTTTCCAAATGGATAAACAGGGCCTTCAGTTGTTTGTCAATGCTTGTTATGTCTTGACTGCAGCATGTAATGCACATGGGAGAAAAGATAAAAAAAGATTACACAGACAAAAAAATATGCTAACAAAGTTTACAAACCTTTTAATTTTGTCTCTAAATTCTTCAGTCATGAAAAGCACCTGCAGCACACTATTTAAATAACATGTAAGCCCAGGGCTGATCAAGCCATAATGATCTGTAAACACACAAAAACAAAAATAAAACATCACAAAGTAAGCTTATGAGTGTTTACAGTATGCAACGGTAGTCGTCACTTACCTGAAATCTTGTTTAGTTGCTTCTTAAGAGATTCCACAATGTCATGATTCATACTTCAGATGTCTTTGGAACATTTTTAAACTTCCAAAACCTGTCAGGTGTGTTGATGCCACTGAGTCACCACAAGATAAATAAACTGATTAAAAGACGCAGAAAAGAAAACATTAGACTCATGCAAGGTTTATTTTCTGCAGTAGTCTACAATTTCAGTTATTTTTGGAATATTACGACAAAGGCTAATTTCCTAATGTTTACTTTTGATGCACTTTAACTTCACAGACTTTCAATAACATATTAATAATCGCATAGTAAAAAACCTTAAAATAACGCCATAGTAAAACATGTAGCTAAGGTGAGTTTTAGAGACATCAGGGGATACTTAATTTTATGAAGCATGCCAAATACTATCATCTAACGGTGTTAAAATATATAATTCTGTTTATGCATTAATATGTTCTTATCTTTTGTTTTCATTTTAGAATAGCCTCGTAAATACTGCGCACATAACCAGGCGCATGCGCACTTCCTGTCCATGTACGCCAGTCTGTGGGTACCATGGTGATCGTGTTGGGTTAGCTAACTAACAAACCCGCCGAAATTAATAACAATTACGACTCCATAAACTGAACCATACAACACATCTGGGTAAAACACTGGTAACAACACAAGTAAAAACAAAGTCCACAAAGACATACGCAACTTTCTACTTGGCGTGAGGCCGAAAAGGAGGGGAATTTACACAAACAAATGGCTAAGTACTCACCACGCCCGGTGCCACCACGTTTTCCGAGCCCTCGCAGCTTTACAGTAAATCTACTTCTTTCACTTTCGATGATGAGACGAGCCAATAGCAGCTGCGCATGTCCAAAAGGGGAAGGAGCGAAGTAACCGGAAAAAGCAAAAAGATTGAAGAACAGACACGACTCATGTCACTCTTTTAAGTAGAGAGAGAGACAGATACCGACCGAACTAGCTTTCATAAGTTATCATTTCAAGTGTAAAAAGGTAAGAGTTTTTTTTGTAGGTTTCTATTTATACTCACATAGCAAAGAGTAGCCAAATTAACTGACATAGAGGACAAGCAATTAACATAAAAGCTACTAAAATATAAAATTTGAAAAGGGTTATACTACTGGTTGATTTATGTTGTAATGTATTTATATATCCATCTTTCATAGGAATTCTGCGTTAACTGAAAGTAACTATAGTAAGTATCAGGTGTTTATTTTTACATGGTGGAAATCCCCTGAGTGCCAGTGAGTGTTCATGTTTCATTCTTTTGCTTTCAATTGTGTTTGTGTGTCTGCTCGTAAGGTATTAACATGAACTCGGAGGATTCACCAGAGAAGAGCTATGACCCCTTGGATCGCTCTCTGGTGTTTGTTGACAGAGGGGATGACTTGGATCCATTCTGTAAGACTCTTTCTTTCATGAAACATAGCTAGAAGAGTGTTGGAACTGGGTTATGAATGTTATATCCTTTGTATACATTATGGGTATTGTCATTTTAGTGACTAATCGACATTGATTTACTCATTGTTTAGCTGATGGCTCACTCAGAGCACAGATGTCCTGTGGTCATGCGGTCACCCCTGATTCTCTTACACAGTGGGCTCGCAGTCAAATAGACCAGGTAACTTTCACACACAAAGTTTCAAGTTACATTACTGAAAGACCTAAATCTGTGAAAGTGAAAAACAGGCAGTGACTTTTACTTGTTTATTCAGATAACAACTACATTTTTTATTCACTGTTATCCAGTAATGTAACTGCTCTGACATCTACTGGAGACACAGGTGTAAAACAGTAACTCACTTCCACTGCTTGATTTATATGAAATGTGCACGAAAAATTAATGAACAATGCATTAGGGGGGGAAGGCCCCTCCCAGAGAAACCCCCCGGGGGGAAAGGGGGGGGGGAGGGGTGGGGGGGGTGGGGGGGGGGTTGTGTTTTTGGGGGGGGGGGGGGGGGGGGGGGGGGGGGGGGGGGGGGGGGGGGTGGGGGGGGGGGGGGGGGGGGGGGGGGGGGGGGGGCCCCCTCCCTTTTTTTATATTTAAAAAATTTCCCCCCCCCCCCCCCACCCGGCCCGGTTGGTCCCCCCCCCCCCCCCCCCCCCCGGGGGGGGGGGGGGGGGGGGGCCCCGGGGGGGGGGGGCCCGCCCGGGGGGCCCCGCGGGCCCCCCCCCCCCCCCCCCCCCCCCCCCCCCCCCCCCCCCCCCCCCCAAAAACGGGGCCCGGGGGAATAATTGGGTTTTTAAACAAAAAAAACCCCTCCCATTTAAAAAAAAAATGGGTGTACGGCAAAATCCCCCCCCGCCCCCCCCCCGCCCGGGGGGGGGGGCCCCCCCCCTGGGGGCCCCCCCCGGGGTTTTTTCTCCCCCCGGGGGGGGGGGGGTTTTTCTCCCCCCCCGGGGGGGGGGGAAGGAGGGGGGGGGTTTTTTGCCCTGTCGGTTGTGCATTTTTTGTCTTGAGTGTTCATTTACTGTGAAGCCCTTTGAGGCAATTGTCATTGTGATACTGGGCTATACAAATAAAATTGAATTGAATTGAATTGAATTATTGAAACCAGATTTAAACTGAATGGTCTCGCCAAGCTTCAATAACTATAACAGGATTATTTATTTTCAAGGGTGTTTATAAATTTAAATGCCCTGCGGTGGTGGAGGGTACAAGACTGTGTAATAAACCATGGTCTTATCAAGAAGTGCGCAGACTGGCCGACCTGACAGTCGAGGAAATGGAGTACTTTGAGGAGAACATAGCTCGGCTGGCTGCAGCAGAGTACTGTGAAATTCAGAAGGTAAGTGTCCCATTGTATTTTAGCACATATCACTTCTGTAAGATTATTAAACTAACTTAAGTATATTAATCTATTTGTGCTCTGCTGATGTTTTTTGCAGTGCCCAAAATGTAAAACTAACATAGAGAGGAAGGACCTGACCAACCTGTGTGTCCAGTGCACCATATGCACAGCAGAGCAGAAGACCTATCAGTTCTGCTGGCAGTGTCTGAGGCAGTGGAAAGGCCGGGGCCCCAGATCTGACCGCTGTGACAACGAGGGCTGCACCAACAAGAACCTTGAACTTCTGCAGAAATGTAAAACCATCGATCTGCCAGAAGTAAAGGGTGTCACCAACTGCCCCTCCATTCGAGCCTGTCCCACGTGTGGTGCAATGGTAGAGCATAACAGAAAATACTGTAAAAATGTTGCATGTCCTCGTTGCCATGTTGAGTTCTGTTTTGTCTGCTTGCAACTAAAGCGGAAATGTAAGTTAACTAGTTCGCCTTACAACCTGTGTGTTAGTGGAGTGGCCCCCAGACAGACTTCAATCCCAGTCTGGCACAAAAATAAAAATAACATGGACAGAGAAGAGCTTATGTCTGCGTACCAAAGGGTGCTTGGACAATACAGACAGAGATATAGACAGAATTTACTGAGAGATGATTTTGAGTGGTGACAAATAATTTTTTTCTATAAAACAAACCAGGCTCTTTAAAGGTCACCAATTTAGATGGCAAAATAATCAACCTTCAAGTTGTTGTGATTCAGATGGAAGAACTTGTACTTATTTCATCTTTGCTTTAGATGTTTTAAACAAACAAAAATTAGAATGTTGTAATTATGTTGGCATTGTTTTTATTATATAAAAAGTTTGCTTTTATGTGTCGTTTTGGCCAAATCTTTCTTGTCCCTGGGTCATATTTTGGACATTCAACCCTAGATAACCTTAAGAAGAGGAAAACTGATTTAATACTAAAACTAAATTCCCCTGTACCAAAGGGTTGCTTCTCATGAGAGATATACCATTTTCTAATCTTTATTGATTTTTTACACTGTTTTTCAATTAAAAGAACACTTGACCCTAATGTCTGGTATCAGTTCCATTCCGCTGTAGAAAAGGCTTAATAACAGACAAGTTATTGTTTGTGGACCTGGTGACCACAGCAGAGCCATTGTCCAGGGCAGCACTAGGCAACATGGAGTCGACCAAAAACTGAGAAATCTTAGCCGTAAGGTAAAAACAAAAAAAGAAAATTTTTTGGTCACCATTTCCAAACAACCAATATTTCCTTTAAATGTTAAAATAATAAGAAAGTTGACATTTTGTGTTGTATATTTGGAATATAATTATTGCTAACTCTGAAAAAAGACATAAAAAGTTGATGGATCCTGAGATTTTTCCAAAAATGTGACAAAATGTCATCTCTAACAATTTTTGGGTTCACATGACCTGCGTGATGGAAAAGACACTGTGATGGCATGACAATGACAATGATAATTTTTAAATAATATTTTCTGCTTTATATTCAGTAATTTATATTTAGCCAGGCCCAAAAATGATATTCGTTTTTGTGCAAAAAGTGTCAGTTTTTCAGCAAGGAAGTTGGGGACATGTCATTTCCATCACAAAGTGTCCTTTCCATTACTCATGTCTCCTTCACCACATGACACATTGAGCAAATCATCGTCAAATATCACCTTTTTTGAATAAATTTTTTAATAATTGTAAAAGTGTTGAAGCTATTGTTTCAATCATTTCAATTATTTGAGAAAAAAATATAGTGGGTTGTTCTAGAAATTGATTCAAAACTTCACTCTGTGGACTAATAGCTAATTTTCACTCCAATAATAGAAAAGATTTTTATTTTTTTAATCACAAGAAAAAAATGTAAACTTACTTTAGTTACAGCTGTGTATTAATTTTGTAATTCTTTGTAAAATAGTTCAAAAACAAAAAAGTTCATATTTTCTTTATAAAACACATTTAATGGCATGTAAAAAAAAAAAAAAAAGGCTTTAAATTATTTAAATAATTTAAGCTCAACATCTACCAGAGTAGTTAGAAGTTATTCTACATACATCCTACATCAATATCAATGCAAATATATTTTTAGATTTTCATAAACCTTCTTTCACTTTCGATGAGCCAATAGCAGCTGCGCATGTCCAAAAGAGGAAGTAACCGGAAAAAGCAAAAAGATTTAAGAACGAACGCGACTCATGTCAGTCTTTTAAGAAGAGAGAGAGACAGAGAAAGGTAAGATTTCTTAAGTCGTAACTTCACCTTTTATGTGCAATGAAAAGTTTCTGTTTCCCAATAGTTATATAAAGGAGTAGCTCATTGCCTATAAACTTAAGGCTTTTAACAATCAATATCTAAACAACAAAAATATTCTTCAGTTTATTATTATGCGCAGATATACTTTATTTGACTTGTTTTTTGTCAATATTTTAAAACAAACGGGTTGGTTTTGCTCTTCGTCTGTACATTTTATTGCGCATTTGATAAGGGTTATGTTACTGGTTGAGTTATGTTATATATTTATATATAATTCTACTAGGAACTCTGTATTACATCAAAGTAAGTATAGTAGCCAGGTATCAGGTGTTTACTTTTATTTGGTGGAAATCCCGAGTGCCAGTTTATGAGTCTTTGTGGGTCTCTTTTTACTTTTGCTTTCAATTGTGTGCATTTGCTCATAAGGTATTAACATGAACTTGGAGGATTCACCAGAGAAGAGCTATGACCCCTTGGATCGCTCTCTGGTGTTTGTTGACAGAAGGGATGACTTGGATCCATTCTGTAAGACTCTTTCTTTCATGAAACATAGCTAGAAGAGTGTTGGAACTGGGTTATGAATGTTATATCCTTTGTATACATTATGGGTATTGTCATTTTAGCGACTAATCTACATTGATTTACTCATTGTTTAGCTGATGGCTCACTCAGAGCACAGATGTCCTGTGGTCATGCGGTCACCCCTGATTCTCTTACACAGTGGGCTCGCCGCCAAATAGACCAGGTAACTTTCACACACAAAGTTTCAAGTTACATTACTGAAATCTGTCAATGTGAAAGACAGGCAGTGACTTTTACTTATCGATTTAGATAACAACTACATTTTTTATTCACTGTTATCCAGTAATGTAACTGCTCTGACATCTACTGGAGACACAGGTGTAAAACAGTAACTCATAAGGGCCATTCTATTGCTAGGGTTGCATAAATTAATGAACAACTAATAAATTAACAATGCATTACTGAAAGAGGTTCAAACTAAACACTCATGCCAAGATTTAGTAACTCTAACAGGATTCTTTGTTTTCAAGGGTGTTTATAAATTTAAATGCCCTGCGGTGGTGGAGGGTACCAGACTGTGTAATAAACCATGGTCTTATCAAGAAGTGCGCAGACTGGCCGACCTGACAGTCGAGGAAATGCAGTACTTTGAGGAGAACATAGCTCGGCTGGCTGCAGCAGAGTACTGTGAAATTCAGAAGGTAAGTGTCCCATTTGTTCTGACTACTGTAAGATTATGAAACTAACTTAAGTATATTAATCTATTTGTGCTGTGCTGATGTTGTTTTTTGCAGTGCCCAAAATGTAAAACTAACATAGAGAGGAAGGACCTGACCAACCTGTGTGTCCAGTGCACCATATGCACAGCAGAGCAGAAGAAGACCTATCAGTTCTGCTGGCAGTGTCTGAGGCAGTGGAAAGGCCGGGGCCCCAGATCTGACCGCTGTGAGAACGAGGGCTGCACCAACAAGAACCTTGAACTTCTGCAGAAATGTAAAACCATCGATCTGCCAGAAGTAAAGGGTGTCACCAACTGCCCCTCCATTCGAGCCTGTCCCACGTGTGGTGCAATGGTAGAGCATAGCAGGAAAAGATGTAAAAATGTTGAATGCCCCCGTTGCCATATTGAGTTCTGTTTTGTCTGTTTAAAACTAACACGGGAATGTAGAGGGGCCTTTAGCCTTTGTAATGGTGGAGTGGCCCCGAGACAGACTTCAATCCCGGTCTGGAGCAGAAATAGAAATAACAGGGACAGAGAAGAGCTTGCATTTGAGTTGTTTGAGATCCCATTTAGAGTGAATTTATTGAGAGATGAATTTCTCGATGATGATGATGATGATGATGACTTGTTTGGCTGAGGTCACACAAAAGAATAAAACATAAAAATGATGAAAATACCCAAAGCAAAAAAAAAAAAGCACAAAAGGGCCTACTCAAAATTAAAGAAAGGTTGGACAGACTAATAGGAGGAGCACTAGTGCCTTTAGGGTGTTATGTTATTTTTTTTTAAATAACCTTGTCAAACTTTAAGTTGTGATTAAGATTAAGGCACTTTTTGCTCTTTATTTTATTTACTTGGTTTATTTGCTTTTTATCACTTTAGGCACTTTGACTGGTAATATGTAATTATTCTACATGTGAGTGTATTGTTAAAACTGGATTGAATTGACTTTTGTTGTACAATTGAGAATTAGTAAATCTCCCATTGTTCACTTTAGTCTAGTTGTTTCTACCGAAGCAACCACCAAAAAAGCAAAGATTGGCAATTTAAATTTTTTTTAAATTGAGTTGAACACCATCATTCATGCTTTTGTACAACTACAGCATCTATTTTTAATTTGACCATATATTTTAAGCAAACAATAACTACAATGTTATACATAAAATTGAAGGGTTGCATTGTGTTTTATTGTAATGGTGTTTAACCTTTGTACACTAACTACTAACAGTGGATGGAAGCTGGGGTGTTTAAAATAAAATTGAAAGTAAAAACTGCTTATTTGAACTACTAATTATGAAAGTGTAGAGCTTTATGTTACAGTTTTTATTCCCAGCATCCTATCTATCTCACTATTAGATTCTAGATTGTTGTCTGAAATAGCAATCCAACATATGTCTGTTTTAGAAATACATTTATAAAACAACCAGAAGGAAGTGTTATATCACTAATACTAGGAGAGTGGGTAATAGAGATGGCAAAAATATCAGTATGGACCGTCTTTAGAAAGTATTAAACAGGAGGTATGGGAAAACAAATGATGATTACAATGATTAGGCAGAGTATTATTTTCATAAATTCTGTCTGTAAGCCTTTATAAATTGATGTATGTGCTTGTACCTTGTGCTGTCATAAAGCATTGTGGTATGCGTTTGATGTCACGTGAGAACAGTTTATTGATCCTGGTGACACATTTTGCTGTTTGAGATCACAACACTATACAGATTGTCCCATTTAACAAATATATTTCACTATTAACAGGTGTGTGTTTTTGTGCAAATAAAAGTGTATATACTCTTCTTCTCCTCTGTGATTGATTGGCAAATAAAAAGAACACCTTAGCTTGTGCTCATTATAATATACTGAGAGCCCAGTAGTAACAGTAGATAGTAGGAACAACAGATTTCATGCCTGATTGAATCGTTTGATTTTTATGCAAAGCAATGGCTCATTTTAACTATAAGCCTACAATCATCTAAATTTTCTTTGCCATGTCTCGCACAGAAAATACCAGCAGAGGGCAGAAGCCACTATGTTGTAGTTTAAGTGAAAGTGAAAGTAGCTCATTTCAGACATATTTGGCTTTTGTGCGTTACCTCCTGACTCTTTGTTGACAAGCAAAAACTGTGAAAATGGTTATAAGGGTCTTTGTGTCTGCATATAAAGGAGTGCGTCTGACACTTGACCTCTGTGACACCGAGGAGCAGTTCAGAAGATTAACAGTGTGTGATCTAAGGAGAAAGATTGGAGAGAAACTGCCATCTAATATCGACCTTGGTACAGTAATGGCTGTTCTTTAGCGTTTATTATGCCATTAGTTAGGTTACATATATTAATATTTATTATTGCTGAAGCCAGGTATGTAGCTTTCTGTCTAATTTATGTTTCTTCTCTGTGCACAGACCGCGTGTTCATCATCTTTGCAGATGAGTGTTTAAATGATGACTCCAAATTGCTGTATGAATATGGAATCCAGCATCGGTCAGTACTTCAAATAACTATACGAGTAGCTGGCGGTGGTGGTCCAGAGGTGAGGGAAGACAAAGAGGGTGGAAACATGGGTGACAGGGACGGCAAGAACATCAGTATGGACTGTTTGTCGAATTTTAAAAGAGTTTAAAGTGGTTCATGGGAAAATGGGGAACCATGGTCAAACTCTTTATGAATTTGAAATTTTTATTCATGTAATGGATTCATTTCTTCACAAAAAAATGTTTGTATTGTCATTATTGTGCTCACCTTTTCCATTCATATAGTACCTTGTGCAAATGTCATGCTTTTCTTCCTTTGTATGAACATGTTAACTGTAATGAATGGCACTGACAGAGCTTCAAGAAATCATGTGTGTTCTTTCAAATATGTGCAACTTGAAATACAACATAACATCATAAGATATGCATTTTCTGCGATTCTTCTCTTTGTGGCAACTTTACTTTTGTATTAGAAGGTTATCTGTGTGGCTTGATCTGTACAAGAACACATGTAAAAACTTAACTTCATTGTTAACAAATGATCAGTGCATCCTAGGACACTTCTGCTCATTTTATGTTCATTGTCTTATTATGTAATCCTGGTTTGACGTGTGTGAAAAGGCCATGTAAGTTTTAAGCTTTGGGACTTGCATATATCAAAGGGAAATATCAATGGAATATATTTTTTGTATTGTATTCTTTTTTATGCTGCCAGGTTGTTATTGTAAATAAGATTAGTTCTTAATTGACCTACCTGGTTAGATAAAATATGACTGTTGATAAGCTGATATAGATCTTTCTTCAGTTTTCTCAAACAATGTTGTACAAGGGAAATTTCACATAGATAAAGAGTTAAAATAGTAAAAAGTTGAATTATACATAAATATTGTAAAGCAGTGACTCAATCTTTACTTACCAAGTACCTCATAATATATTTGTTTCTCCAAGTACCACCTATATATACAGTAATGATTATGAACATTAAAGAGGTCTAAAGTGAGTTGTGTTCAATTTAAATACAGTTTGAGTGCTTATTGTTGCACGTTAATGGGGCAGTTTTAGTTCGATTTTTAATAAGCTTTATGGTGTTTAAATTAGTCTTTGAAGGGTTTTCATTAAAATTAGTTGGACTTTAACAGGTTCTAAATGGTTTTAGTCAGGCATGAGTAGACTTTAACCTGTTTTAGCTGGACTTTCATTGCCTTAAGTAGTTGTAGTTTCTTATTTAGAGAAAATAAATGGTATTATGATCAAAAATGGGCTGTCTCTGGTGGAGGACAGTGGAGCTGTGTTAAAAAATGCAGCTTTTAATTTTCAGCCTGAAAAATAAAACATCTGAGGTACCACTCCATAATACAAATTACCACCAGAGTTGGCGCTGTATTCACAATCGGAAAAACGCAAATGAAGATTGTCACTTTGCGCTTCCCGTAGAAGGTTGGCTCTTTGGCAAACATGGCTGCCATCAGGAGCGGGGTGACTCCGGGTTGTCTGGCGAGATGTTTCCTGCGGCAAAGTGGGAAAACAAAGAGAGGCGTCCACCCGCTCACAGACGTCTTACACCCGGTAAGTCTCCTCTTGCTTGTCACCTTTCGTATTTTGTCTGCGCTTCAGAATAAAGCAAAAGAAGAGCATTTTACTCCGGGTCTTTCACCGCTTACACAAGCTCACTGCGCAGATGCGTGTGTGCTTCTGTGTGACTTTGACAGAGACAGAGACATGCTTTTCCAAAACAAGACTCCCAAACCATAGAATAATTTGTTTTTTATTGACTCTTCAGGTTTTATGAGAGTGTTTTAATGGTAGACAACAGTTTTCTTCATCATCTGTTCCGAGTCTCTTTAGGATGTTATGGGTTAGACCAAAGTCATAGTTGGTAAGATATGTTTCCACCATTAAACATTTAAAGGATTCTTTTTTTTCTTGTATGATCGATGTAGATTTAGCCTTAGATTTAAACACAATAGAGTAATGGCCATGGTGTAATAAACAATCTACTTCTGCAGCCGGTTCTGGTGTGGAGATTTCTGCCTAGATTTACTCTTAGGCTCTTTGATGGCCATAGGAAAATATTAACCTTTGATGAATTCAGGAGTATATTTTAGGACAAACTACATTAAATATCTGTAATCTGTGTAAATATGTATAAATGTCATTTTCTCTCTTTCTGCAGCGGTTGCTTCAAAAATCCCACCTGCACACAGCATTTGAGTGCAACAGTCCTGTCACAAAGACGCTGCTCGGTCGGAGGCACAGTGGAAAGTTCTTGTGGGTGAACGCTGTGGCCGTACGACACAACAGCTCTCAGGTAGCGGAGTCCGGCCAATTCCTCCTGCGTGGATCACTACTAATACAAAACTTAACTTTCTTATTGTTGTAATATGCCGGTATTGATATAAGTTTGGATATTTCTAGACCCCAGGGGACACAGTTGGATCAGCTCCAGTGCTTGAAGCAGCTGACAGTCCTACAGTCATCCACTCTTCCCCTGTGTCTCTACCTGCGGAGCCTATCATCTTACAGCCAGTCACTGAACAGGTGCACTCTCTTGCATGAAAAAATACCTTATACACAAAAATGTGCCAATGTCAGCATTATTTTTTTAATTTTTTCAGTCTGTGTTATTGTAATGTGAACAGAAATCATTTAAAAACAAGTGTGTCATGCTTTATTTTTATAATTATGTTTCAGATCACAGTCGAGACGGTGTCTGTGGCATCTACAGACGTGGACATCCCAGCTCCTCCCACGGTTTTAACCTCGCCCCCTGACCTTGTTTCGGCAGACCCTACCCCTGTCCTCACTCAGTCGGGCATAGAGCAAGGGGCTGATGCTGCTCCCTCCGCAGTGGACGTCCTGCAGGCTGCAGCTACAGCTACAGAAACCAGCTTAGCAGAATTGGGGTTGGGCAGTCACACTCCAGTGGGACTGATCCAGAACTTTTTGGAGTTCATGCATGTGGATCTGGGTCTGCCCTGGTGGGGGGCCATTGCGGCAGGTAAACTGTCTAATTTTAAAGAAAATTGGAACTGGAACTGCAGATTCTTTAAAAAATGTATCCACACAGCACAATAACATGTGTGATATTTTGAACCACAATAAAGTATAGTTAACAATAGAATATTTAGTTGTTGTTTAGTTATTTATTGTAGAGAAATTTATTTATCACATCTTGTATTTCAATATTCAACATCGGTTTGGGATATAGCGCTACTATTGCTCATTGTAGTTGCATTATTGTATTCTATTATTGCTTCATAGGTACAGTGCTGGCTCGTTTGGTGGTGTTTCCTGTCATTGTAAAGGGCCAAAGGGAGGCTGCTAAGCTGAATAACGTCCTGCCTGAGATGACCAAACTCACCAGTAGAATGAATGAAGCCAAACAGAGTGGAAACAAATTCGACTGTATGTTATTTGCAGTTGTTGACCTGATTTATGGTGTACTTCCTGTATCATTTATTAACTTGTTGCTTTTGTTGCAGTTGCCAAAGCCTACTCTGACTTGAATTTGTTCCAGAAAAAACATGACGTTAATCCCCTGCGTGGCTTCTTGGTGCCTTTGGTTCAGGTCAGTTTAAATTTTTCTTCAAACATTGTGTGTCTTCTCCACTGTGTTTTCCTTTTTTGTAAACTGATTTTCATATTGCCCATTCCCTAGGCGCCAATATTCATCTCCTTCTTCATTGCACTGAGAAAGATGGCCTATCTCCCGGTGCCTAGCATGCAGACTGGAGGTTTGCTGTGGTTTCCAGACCTCACTGCAGCTGACCCTTTCTATATCCTGCCTTTTGCTGTCACAGGCACCATGTTCTTTATTCTGGAGGTGAATCAGCCCTTATGTATTAGTGGTCCTGTGTGTAATTGATACTCAGTGTTTTTGTGTAAGCTTTTTACATTGTGTACCGCTGAAATTCTTACATTTGTCAAACTTTTTACTCAAAGTTAGGGGCAGAGTCTGGCATTGACAACCCAAACCTGAGAGCCATGAAGACTGTGTTTAGGATAATGCCTTTAATCATACTCCCTCTTACTATTAACTTCCCAACAGTAAGTGCCTCAACAACATAGATGTGCTAATTTTTTGAAACAAGATTCTAGACAATTTACATCTGTGTTTTTTATGCAGCTATTGTCTAAAGAGGTTTCCTGTTATTTCATAGGCCGTATTCACCTATTGGCTGACCTCCAACTGCTTCTCTTTGGGTCAAGTAGCTCTGCTCCGACATCCTTTGGTCAGAGAGAAGTTTAGGATCCCAGAGAGGATCAAACACCCACCATCTGCTCTGCCTCAGAATGAAGGCTTCATTGAAAGCATGAAGAAAGGTAGGAGATAATTGTTAACAGTCTGTAAAAGCTGTACATTTATTTGCAACAAAAGATTAGACCATGCCCACACTGTGTTTGTGTCTCCAGGTTGGAAGAATGCCCAACTGGCCCAGCAGCTAGAAGAGAGGGAAAGGAGGATCAAAAATCACCTGGACCTTGCTGCTAAAGGTAGGCGCTACCATTCATTTTCTATGAAAGGAGTAGGAAGAAGTGGAAAACTTCACAACACTGAACACCTACCCTCTTTTTGTCATTTACATGTGTATACACAAAAACAATACAAATGCATACATACACACACTGTGCATGCATCAAAAAGCTACTCAAGCTTTATATAAAAATAAATAAAAAATTATTTGTAAATGATAATCACAGAAAATGCAAAAGGGTATATGCATGGATTATTTTCTTTCTTTCTTCAAATTAAAATCATACAATTTAAAGGAAATTAATATGAATCATAATTTGTGAATTTGATCATGGACCAAGGAGTTACTCCCCCTTATGGCTTATAGCGAGTAGTACAGAAAAGCTTGAAACACAGCAGTTAACAGTTTTTGCCTAAAATCCTCTTTAGGCTTTTTTCTTACTCTTGCTATTTCGTTAAATTTTACACCCACTTTGATTAGGTTCTTCTCATTTTTAAGTAAATTTTTTCTACTCTTTCTACTACACTATCATGTTAGAAAGACTGACTGTACTTTTTCTTTCACTTCTTTGTTTTTGTACATAATATGGACTTATTGCTTGTATTGAAACTACAGTAAGGATAATTTCATATAATAAAACCTGTCTGTCATCTGTCATTTTTCTACAGGCCCACTGAGGCAGACATTTACACACAATCCTTTGGCGCAGAACCCACCAATAGCTGCAGCATCAGCCAAAGACAAGGCACCCAGCTCCAAGTCACGGCCGTGGAAGGACACTTTAGGTTAAGAAATCAATCAATCTTAAAGTTTGACAGAGAAATGGATTTTTGTAAATATTTATAGGTTAAAGAAGGAATATATCAAACAGCTTGCCATGATGTCTGTGTTATTCTAATTAAAATGTACAGTCTACATCTGTACAATTACCATTATGCGTGCAGCTTCTATTACTGAATTGTAGAAAAGTAAAATCACACTTATACTGTTGAAGTAGTTTTATTATAAATATGTTTGCAGCTGAAATGTCCCCGACCCATTCACATTTGTCAGTCGCTCTCTGAAACAGTTCACTTGTAAAAAATAGCCCTTTTTTTTTTTTTTACTAATGCATCACAAATCGATCCAAACAAATATTAATGAATGCTCCCCCAAATGTGGAAATAGCAGTGCTTTCAGTTTAACGTGATCTCCTGCCCACTCTAAATGATTTGTCCTTGTCTGTTAAAATGAAGACATTTCTAGGTTTTACTACATAGTTAAAATACTAGACATGTTGTGACTCTTCAATTAAATAATTCTCTACTAATATGTACAGTTCTGATGCAAACAGCTGACGATTCAAATCACAGAGATGTAGGTCCAGCTCGTGCCCAATGTTCGTGCATCAAGGCCTAACTAGGAGGCACTGGCCACAATGACCTTAGGATGAGCCTTATTTATTTTGAACGTCCAGCAGGATGTCGATCAGCACCTTAGTCCCCTTTGTCCATTTCAGTCAGGACAGAGTAGCACACCTTCTGAATCAAGATGCCAGATTTGGCTAAAACAAAAAAGACAAACATGGTGGAAAGATATAAATAAAAGAGAAAACTAAAGAAACTTTCAAACAACTATGCAGGCAATTCTTACCAATTGCGTTCCTCAACCACAGTGGCCTCTTGTGGGCTGGAGTGTAGCAGCAAAGGAAGTAAACGGGCACTCCTGACAGGGCGATGCCGATGCCGATCAGAGAGTTGATGGTGTCACTGTAAAGCGGCACGACGACCAGGAAGATGGTCAGTAAACAGAAGATGATGGGGTAGAACAGACTGAGCTGAGGGAAAAGAGAGGAGAAAAAGTTCAGATACATCTTTAGGAAAGTAAAATATGCCAAATCAAATCAGGCCTTTTGTATCATAGATATGCAAAAGGTTGTTATATTCCACATAAAATGACAATTGAGCTACTGATGACTACCATGACTACTATGTATGTAAGGGTGGAGGCATTCGTGTTACCTTTAGAGGTCTTTTCCGATCCGGCTGCTTCCAGCGCAGATACAGCTGTCCCAAAATGGACAGACCCACAAAGAACCAATAACTGAAGCTGTAGTAGTTGATTAGCCTGAAGACGTCTTCTACGCACAGATATATCAGAGCCATGAGCCCCTGTGAGAGCAAAATGGTTAATCCAGTAAACATCCGGAGAAATGGAGGAGATTTGAATAAAGACAGTCTGACTCACGTTGAAGAGCAGAGCTGGGACTGGAGTGTAGCGATAGACATGGATCATGCACAGGTAGTCGGGCAGGTGGCCTTCTCTAGAGCCCACGAAGAACAGCCTTTAGAGGGACAAAAAACAATGTGATGTCATGAAGTTGTGATGAACTGACAATCAATAGGCTTTTGAATATTTAAGAGCATAGAAACATCATGGAGGCGGATATTCTTACCTGGAAGAGGCCAAGATGGAGGCATTGAGTCCACCGAAGCAAGACAGAGCCACGGCTAAAGGAATAGTCCAGTTCATGACGCCAAACACTTTGTCTGCAAACGTCTGGAACAGAGGACATATAAGTTTAGAAAGCTACACATAAAGAAATACTGAGCTGAAGTTAAGATGCAAAGACTGCAATATTTATATTTATATCTAGTGCTGTTTTTCTTATCATACCATTAAACTCTGTTATTATGGCACCGTGACTTTCACCACTGTGGTACGGCTAAAGGATCTATATCTTATTTACTAACTTACCACAGCTACCGCATCACTGTCCAAGATGGCGTTCATGGGGAGAACAGTGTAGTAAGCCACATTGGTCAAGATGTAGATCACCGTCACTATGGGCATGGAAATGGCAATAGCCAGGGGTAGGTTCCTGTAGTTCACACAAACAGACAGCAGAGGGAAGCATAAAACATGGGTCAACATAAAAAGAGGCTTCTCATAGGACTATAGGTCAAAAGCTAAACCCTTGGGTGAGGGAAGGGTAGTGTTTGGGATTAGATGGATGTGTTTGTCTCTAAATCTCCCTGAGAATCCGATCACATGTATTCATGCCTCATTTGATTGGAAAAACACAGTCCTCTTTTTTTATATGCATTTAAAATTCTGTTTTGTTAAAAATGTATCTGCTGCAAGATTATGCTACCTTATAATATAGTCATGAAAACACAAACTGAGACCAGCTTTTAGGGAATAAAAACACCAAAACCAATGCATGATACACGGGAAGAGATGATAGATTAACTAATGTAGGGGCTGCTTTGCTATAGCTCGGTAGAGAACACTTAAGATCACATACCTCTCTGGGTTCTTGATCTCCTCTGTGACAAAGTTGAGGGTGTCCCAACCAGAGTAAGAAAACAATGCAGAGTACAGGGCCAGAGCAATGCCTCCTGGGTCCCGAGATGAACCGTCAAAGAGTCCCTCAAAGTTCTGCGTGTGACCTAAAAAAACAACCCCATAGAAACGGACATAATTAGCCTTTATTAGGGATCAGTTTTTTTCAATCTTTTATTTCAATATTTCAATTCCAGAAGTAGACTCGTCACCTTGTCCAATCATGACCAGGCCTGTGATGATGACGGCGATGAGGGCAATAACTTTGGCGTATGTGAAGAAGTCCTGGACCCTTGTGCCCCATTTCACATAGGCACAGTTGACAAAAGTCAGCAAACCTACAACAGAAGGGACACATAAACCTCAGTCTCTCACAGAGAAAGAAATGCTTGAACAATCTGAGTGGTGACATTTGCTCTGTAAACTCTATGTGTGCCAGTGCGTTTCCGTGGCTGATTTAAGGAAACACTGCTGCTGACTCAAGCAGACCGGCCTGTTGTTTTTCAGTCCAGGAAACAGCTGAGTACAGCACATACAAGCTTTTACACTCATGACCATGCAGGTACAATTACAGACACAGGACTACACTCCTTAAAGAGTTGTGAAACTTTTTTAGGTCATTATTTTGATCTTTATTGATCTTGAGCCCGATACTGCAGCGGTACTTTTTCCTTTTCTCGAAAAACATGTTTTTATCTGTTATCACTCAGTAGCTTCTTATCAGTAGAAAACCACTGGAGTTTATAAAAGTGCTAACACGTTTGTTTTGTTTTAGTTTTAAAGGGAATGTGGTGATGCATTTTGTCATAGTGTGTCATTGTAACAAACGGACAGAGAGTTTTCTGATAGCAGGTGACTTTTGTTTTAGGTATATTAGCTACTGCAGTGCTCTCCATTACTGCTTAAAATATGACTACTGCAAAAAAAACCCTGAACACTACTGAAAAAAATGATGTCAAAATAACATTGGGTTTATCTGGAGAAAATTCACAGTAAAAGGAACAATATTAGTTACATTACTTCCTTTTTCTGTTCCTACAACAAACTGAGCACTGCTAGAGGAGAAGCATATTTATATGTCTGTTTGAGCGCAAATTCTTATATAAAGGTTTAGGGCGTTTTTGAACTAAATGAAGTTTGTTTCATTTTGGGTTATGAATTCATCATGAGATTTATTTCGACTGGGTTTGTTCATCAACAGCAAGACAGCAGCAAGTTGATGTACCGGCTCAAAAGCTGACTCGACAACCTTGATTTCACAGACCAGACTTATCACTCCGCACTGCCCTCCACATCACCAGGACGCAGAAAACAAGATTACATCACTGCCTAACCACCAAAACACCAGCCACAGTGAGCCCCCGGACCATAACACTATCATGTTCCACGAGGCTGACGGAGAGATGATCATAACAAGTCTGTGACGCAACAGGACGCCGGGAGAAAATCGATCCGGAGACAACGCCACACAGAAGCGGAGGCGTGGTGTGTTGACAGTGCAATGTTAGACGGGTGAGAGATGTGAGCTGAGGAGTAAGAAAAGGATATAGGTAGCAGGGTGACTGGAAGTGCAGACCACATAGGGTCCAGGTGTGAGGCCAAAATGGAGAGTTTGGCGCTAACTGTGCTGTAACGTCTGGTGGTTGCCTGGAAATCCTCAGGAAATTATGCAAAAATACGTTAACAGTTCTTCGAAATCACTTGGCACTCCATCCTTCATTGTATAGATCTTAAACATCCCCTGGCCAGTCTTTTTTTTAGCTTTTCTGTGGCATGTGTGCCAATGTGAGTTATTACAAAGACAAAATCTATATTACTTGTCATCCCTTTTACTCTAAAAGTCATTATTCTAAACCTACGCTACACTAAACCACACAAAAGAAATTAAGCGATTGAAGTTGAAGATCATTCATTCTGCTTTTTTAATCTGGCTGTTGGCTGCTCAGGTCAGAGTCTCAGCGTAACGGACTTTACCTCAAAGCTATCAGCACTCTTAGCCCTTCTCCAGTACTTCTTATCGGCACAAGTGTGTGTTTGTGCATGGATGCTTTTAAGGGAGTGGGTGGATGGATAGGGAATATTTATTGCTAATGAGTAAACTATGCTTTATCTTAAATCTCAGTGTTTATCTGTGCACTTCCCAGAAAAGTCATGAATCAAGTCTTCACGTTTGAGACATGAAACTGAGATTGGGATTGAGTAAGACAGATTTTTTCTTTACTTGGACTAAATAGCACAGAATCATTATGGTCTCTTAGTTCCTCTTATACTTGCTGACAGCTGCTATGTCACCATCTTTCGCTTCTCCAGTCTGTGACTCACGTGCTCTATCTCTGATACGACATCTTGCTTCGTGAGACAACATCGGTGACGCATTAAGCCCTTAATAACTCATGACTAATGTCACAAAAAGACTAAAACATAGTATACTTACATATACAAGCTGCTGCCAGGAGCCTGTTTGCCAAGTAGGGAGCTATACAGGTGGGGAAAATGGGCTGCACCATGTAGTTGGAGAAGGTGATGGCAATGATGGCCTGACTGGTGGGTTCGATGATCAACAGCGACGTCCACAGCCGAATGAAGGCCAGGAACCCTCCGAACGCTTCGAGGATGTAGGCGTAGGAAGCACCCGATTTGGTGATGGTGGTCCCCAGCTCGGCGTAGCACAGGGCGCCGAACACAGAGAAGATCCCTCCGATGGTCCACACCAACAGCGAGAGGCCGTAGGACGCACTGTGGATCAGGACGCCTTTTGGAGATACGAAGATCCCCGAGCCGATCATGTTCCCCACGATGAGGCACACGCCGTTTAAGAGGGAGATCTCTTTCTTAAGCTTCATAGACTCCCCAGAACCCTCGGACTTTACGGAGGGAGGGCCGCCGTTAGTGGTCTCTTTAGCGGTCAAGCTTTCAGATGCCATTGTTCAAATCAGGCACTTTTTATTCAATTAAAATATATGAAGTTAGTCTTTCTTTTCAATGTGGCTCTGATGGCAGGTATTTTATCCTTGGTTATCTGTCATCCTCTCTGGCCATCTGTGGAGGTAAAATAGGTCATATGAGGGATGCTGTTGCCACGGTAATAGTTATCCTCCCACTTAGCGTAGTAAATACTTGTGTTGTTGCAATGTGATCAAACAAAAACACATTTACATGTCGCACTGATGCTAGAAAACACACACACGTCACCGCGCAGTCGTATTTGAGAGCAGTTTGGTGGATCGCAGTGCCATTAAGTCTCACGCCAAATGGCCTTTTAAGGTTGAGTGTATTGACAGAGCGAGAGGCAGAGGAGCAAACACATGCCTGAAAACACTAGCAGTTCTTCATTAGTAACCATTCGTCAAACTAAGGAGGAGTTAGCTGCTTTAAAAATCTACCGACACACGCCCAAAACGAGTGATTTTAAAGTGTCAGCAACTGTGGCCGGTCACATGTGATCCAAAGTTCATTATACTGCATGTATAGAGTCATGGTTTAACAATAATCTAATACTTAGTTACTTGAAGTGGCTGAAAGGTTTATGAATTGAAAAACACTTGGATGATTTAGAACCAAACGAAAAAAAATAAAAAAAAAAATAAATAGGACTGTGAAGCGTTAGGTTAAAAGGCACAAAACTGCACAAGAATAATGATGGAGTTATAGAAAAGGCAAACCCATCTCTCAGGTCTGGACTTACCTCGTAGCACAGGAGAAGTGGCACGTGAGTAAGGCGAAGGGGTGTCCGACTGTAAAGCAGAGAAGAAGAGAGGTGAGTGGCCCTGCATGTGATCAGACTAGTGCCAGAGACGCTAAGAGGCCAGGGCCACAGAGGAAGACAGTGCAAGGTCCAAACGCAGCGGCTGATAAGTGGTGCTCCTTCAGTCACTCAAGGTTAAATCATGACTAGCTCCTCAGAAAGTCAATTCATATCCTTTATTTCTACACTTACTTAGCAGCTCACATAGAAATCAGTATGGGTCCACATTAACTTACACAAATATTTGAATGATTTGAATTAAATGTATTCTGTATATTTAGATCTATACAATAAATGCTTCTTATATTATATATTATAGATTTTTCACTAAATACATAGTTATAATTTATACTTTTATGTGTATTTTAGAGTAACTGTATTTCAGTGTATAATAGTGACGGTATAGATTTTGAGATTTCACCACTTTTACCTTAGTTTTTTTTTTTTTTTTTTTTAGAGGACCCTGTACAATCATTTTAACCCCACAGTCCATTCTTAACATGTAACCTACTTGGAGTACACTTTGAAAATAAAACTTAGGGTGTAACTGCTGCAGGAAAACCTTCCCGGCTTTATGAGAGAGCAATAAAAGTTCATTAATGTTATAAACTTGACTGAAGGCTCCTTGACAACATCACTATTGCACTATTCTAGCTTCCATAGCCCCGATCAAACCAGCAGCTGTTCTTTTGACTTGTCTTACCTTCTCCAGGTGTCTTTTAGCTCCTTCTTCGGCTGCGTTCAAATGTCTGACTTTTAAAACTCGTATCGCCTCCTCAGCAGCTTCCTCTCATTTCAGCCTCGTGGTTTTACGCTACGCCGGCGTTTCCTCTTACTTTGACGTAGCTTTTGCCTCCTTCAGCTGATGGACCTGTGGCTTTTATGCACTTGTGCTCCCCTGTGCTTTATTATGGCACTGTCAAGGAGACGATCCGGAGGGAGGGAAGCAGGGAAGGAGGGAAGGAGGGGGCTGCTTAATTGCCCCGCATTGTGGCCCCTGAGTGAGTTTCACCCTCTACTTATTTTTTCTTAATTAGATTATCAGACCCATCTAATTAATCACTGAGATTAATCAAACAAAGAATGCTATTTAGCTAACTTCCATTTTCGTCTCTGTTCAATGTATGCTAGCTTTGATTTGAACAGGCTAACACTTTGAAATGTCATTATATTTCTTAGTTTTTTGTTTTTTTTTTTAGATGTGAGTATTCCTGGTAGTGTTGTTTTGTTTTTGTTTTTATAAAAAGACGAAGAGACAGTTTTAAATTGGCCATGTCTTATCAGAAGCCTAGCACAAAAAGACTTACTTTCTACAAACATGAAGTTTAATTGGTTTTGGTTACTTCTCTTTGAATGACCAGTGATGAATTATGACATTGTAAGGCTAGAGCTCCCTCTTGTGGACAGAAATATACATGTAACGAGGCTATCATAGGTGTCATAGCACTTTATTAAACATGATTTAGAATAAAATGGAATTAAATAAAATGTTGAAATACAATTGTAAATTATTTATATTTATTTAAAATCATGTATTTATTATAAAATTATATTAAAATTGCAGGCACCACTCAAGAGCACCACTGCATTTAAACTTTCCAGTTTAAATTTCTGTAAAATCTTTTTTTTTTTTGTATTGCATTTGTACATGCAGTCTTTGAAAGTTAGTAATTTCAATATAGTACACTAATGTAAAAGTTGTAAAGCAGTATTTACAAAAGTCATTTACCCCATTTATGAGTCTTGGGCAAATATAAAAGTCACATGACCTTTGACCTAAAAAGCTGCTATTACTCTTGCTTTATCTGATGATTAATCACTAAAGTGAGATGATATTGCCTTTGATAATGTCTTAAGTGATCAAAGACAGCTCTCCCCCGCCCTTTAACCTTTCATTCACACCTGTAGACTACCTCACCATCCCAACGAATAAACTGACTCTTCTGCTTTTGGATGAAGACACATCCTTGCGCATGTGGACAAACTTTTCACACATGGCTCCTTTGTCCCTGTCTCTGCCTTAAGAATTCTTTCCCGTGGTTACCCGTTGTCATGGTTATAGGAGTCCCCCGTAGGCAAAAAAAAACTGGAGAGGGGATTAAAAGCGGCCATTTTGGGGACAGCTGGGCCAGGTTGTTGCCCCCTGTCCTGCTCCCAGTCACTTTAGTTGGGATGGGGGGTAGCATTGTGTATGGATTAGAGCTTCCTGTGTGTCAGCTCATTACACGGGCGCAGGGCGGGGTGTATGGGGGTGGGGGGTATACAGGGGTGAGGCAAAAAGAGTGAGGGAGAGAAATGAAAGAGAAAATGAAAGAGAGTGGGTTTGAAAGAGAGTATGACACAGGGAGGGGAGGGATGGAGGTGGTGGCCTCTACAGCTGCACCCTCAATCGCACTCATACAGGCTGTGATTATCCTTTTCACACACGCACACACAGTGTCAGAAACTGCAACATGTTAAAGAACACTGAGGGAAGAAAACAGAGAATTAGGGAGACTGGGCCAGACAAAGGACCCCCCGATCCAGACACTCAAAGCTGGGACAAGCAGGAAAAAACTGACCAGCAGTGAACATGCAGAATACTTAAACGGATAAATAAAAGAGAGTTAGGTTTACAATGAATAGAGACAAAGAAACAATCCCCCCAATACAAGCAACAAACAAGTCTTCCTCGTCATGTCACCATTGTTTTATTTAACTGTTACACATCGTCATGGGAACATATTTTGTTTCATTGCTACAAAAAGGGTTTACAAAGGATAAAGCATACAAATACTAAACTGGACGTAGCAGGAATGCAGTGAGTCCAGAAAAAAAACTCTCAAGTGCTTTGAGAGAGGAGAGCAGGGTGTAAAGAGGGGGGTATTTGTAATGGACGGGTCTCATCCTTCTGGTTCTGCATGAAGCTTGACACTACAAAATGTGTCAACCAAGAGGATTTACAATCATAAGTGTAAATAAGGTCAACTGCTGCAAGAAAAGTTAACAGCTACAAGTAAGAACTGTTCACAGTATTACGGATATAATCGTCCGACACAATCATTGCCACGACACTTGTTGTTATTAAGGTTGCTAACATTTTTGTTTCAGCTGATGTTTCGGCAGCACGTGACACAGTGCAACTTACAGTGCAATTTCAGCACATCGGAAACATGCATTTAGCAGCAGCACATTAAAAAGGAATTAAAAAGAGAAGAATCACAAAAAGGCATAAGTAATAACCGCAGGTCATATTTACAACTTTGGCCAATACAAACGTGGCCTCTTTTGGTATGGAGTTCATTTATACAACTCTGGACTGTCTTCTTGAAATCACGTTGTTACAGAGTTGGATGTGAACAGTGTGAGCTGTAAAAGCCCAAATTCATTCTCGTCATGACAAGTGTACGATAAGGCCTCACTGTAGTCTTTGAAATACAAAAACACCTACAAAAAATACTACATTCACCAATCTTTTACAATTGGACTAGAATACAAAGTAGCTCTATCTACCTAAAGGTAAACATGTATTACAATCAATAAACCTAAAAATGAATATCATTCTACCATTTAAAAAAGTACATTCCCTTGTCAGGACAATTTAATAACTGAGAATTAAACAGGTCATGCTTATTTCTACACAGTTGTGTCCATAGGCTCATCTGTCCCTTTCAAGCCAGCACTAACTGGTAGAGGATCAGTGCTGTCACCTTTTTCCGAAGATTCATCCACTCCCTGTGTTTCATCCAGCTGTCCGGGTTTGGTATTGGCTGAATTTGAACTGTGGTCCTCTGTGCTGTCATTTTCATTAGGCTGAACCTTGGTGGGGGTACTCAGTGAGACTCCAGGGTGACTTCTCATGTGTCCCTGTTTCATGAAGACACAAAAGAGTATTAAAAATCCTCAGATATCTCTACATTAAAACATTGAAATGTGAAGTTGATAATGAAGTGAAACGTACCTTTAGCCCACTACGGCTGGCGTATGCTTTTCCACACTGAGTGCAGCTGTAAGGTTTGTCTTGGCGGGCAGGCTGGGCATTTGATACCTGTGCTGGGACAGCTGGCTCTGGCTCCTCTGAGGGCGTTTCTGTGCTGCTACAACCTTCTTCTGCTGGACTGTCCTTCTCCTCCTTTTGATCCTCTGCCGGAGGAGGGATGTCACTCTGCCCTTTATTTTCAGATGCATCTTTCTCACTAGTTTCTTTAGTTTCAGGAATATCACCAGGACTCGTCGGGGGAGTGAATGCTGTGGCATTTGGGGGCTCTTTTGTCAAGCTGGCTTCATCATTACTAACTTCTCTCTGTGTCTTATCGCTCTCTACAGTAGATTTTGACACACACAGGGAAAGCGGGGTGTCATCTGCATTTTCAGTGGCTGTATTAGTGCTTGTTAAAGGTGCAATCATTGAGCCTGTGCTACTTAGGTCACCATTTGTCTCCTCTTTAGAATCTGGAGAACCGTTCATAGAGCTACCATCAACCAGGGGGTCCTCGGCCCCTGCTGAGGGGGGATTTCGGGTCAAGGGTGGGCTAACACTTGAAGCTGAACCTTCAGATTCTTCTGTCTTCAAAGATGTCAGATCAGAAGCTGCAGTTTGCTTAGACCCTGAGTCGAGAGAGTTAACTGGAGACCGTGGGCCTTTTGTTAGAGCCAGAGGAAAAACTTGGCCTTTAGATGGAGAACTTGGGGAGTTGTTTACCCCATCATCCAATCCCGCATTTTCTGTTTCTAGATTTTCTTCAAGTGGCATGTCTTCATCAGGAGGGATTTGGCCTCCAAGGTGCAAACGGATGTGGTGCTGAAGAACCAAAGCATTTGTAAACTTACGTGGACAGAGCGGGCAGGAGTTGAGAGCGCGAGCGTTTGGCGGTCGTGCTCGGTGAGTGGCCAGGTGAGCTCGTAGACTACCCTTTGTGGAGAAGGAGCGGCCGCAGAGTTTACAAGGGAAAGGCCGCTCTCCTAAATGTGTGGCTTGGTGCAAACGCAAGGCTCTGGGGCAACTAAGGACACGCAGGCAGACTCCACACTGGTTGGCGGTATGTGTGGTCGGGAGGGAAGGTGTACTCGAGCCCTGACTGGTGGCGTTCACACTCGGGCTCAGGCCAAGGGCGGCTAACATTTCCCTGCGATAAGCACTGGAAGTTGTGGACAAATCTTGGCCGTTTGCATCCCCACTGGCTTCAGTAATCTGTGAGGAGGTGGAGGGAGATGATGAAGAAGTGGTGGTGCTTCCTTGTGGCTGCTTTTCTAGTTTTTGAACCAATCTTTGCAACTTAGAGGTGTCTGATGTTTGGGTGGAAGTGGTGGGAGAAGCTGAGGAGGATGTTGAGGGTTTAGGGAAAGGTGGGAACGGGAAGGGCAGCTGATGAGGAGAAGCAAGGTGGCCTGGGGGTCGGAGAAGTGCTAGGTGGTGAGGAGAGGTCCCCCCAGGGAAGAGGATTTTGGGAAGTTGGGCCAGTTGAGAGTATGGGGACTGGAGGCTGCTGTGCGGAGGTGTGTTTTCATCAAATCGCTGCTGCTTTGCTCCCTTGAACTGGCTGCTTGTTGAAGATGACGACGTTGAGGATGAAGAGGAGGATGGCAGTGCCGTGGCAGAAGCGCTGGCTGCAACTGACGCTCTGTTTAACTGTAATAGTGAATGCGCCGTGGACAGCAGTGCCATGTCCACCGAGGGCGGCAGGGGTAGAGAGGAGGGCGAGGGGCGGGAAGCAGCTCCAGATAAGAACCCCAATGCCATGCTATCTGTCATCCCCGGAATACTCCCCTTTACTCCATTATACGGCTCATCATCTTCAGCCCGCCGCTTCCTCCGTCTCTGAGCGGCACCGGGAGCGGAGCCACTTTGTGTTTGCTCCGACAGCGCTGGTGGCAACAGAGAAAGCGACAACTCTGGATTCTGCTCTCTGTGACGAAGGAAATGAGCTTTAAGATTTCCTCTGGTGGTAAAACGACTCAAGCAGACAGGGCACTGGTACGGCCTTTCCCCCGTATGTGACCTCAGGTGGATTTGAAGAGAGGAATCGCTGCTCAGCACTTTCCCACAAAAGCGACAGACGTGTTGAGGACGCCCCGATGAAGACGCTGAGCCCAGGGAGGAGCTGGGTTGGAGGTCCTGGGAATGGCTTGTGGTCGGGACGGGAGCTGGGAAACTTAAACCATTACTATGAACAAACGCAGAGGAGTTGGATGATTTCTCGTGGAGGTAGCGTGGCGGCAGGCCTAAAGACAATGACAGTGGGTGTAAGGAGGCAGCAGGGGAGCTAACAGTGGATGAGGAAGAGGTAGAAGATGATGGAGGTCTGGTTCCATTGACATTGCTCGACTTGGAAGCGGACGGTTGGGGGAACAGAGAGGATGGTATCCCGGGTAAAAGGGAGGATGCTGTTGTTATGGGAGTGGCAGAGGAGGGGTGAGTTGGTGACAAAGAGGCTGCACTTGCAGATTTCTGGCTACTATCTGAACCATTAGCGTGTGTGCTATTTTGTTGACTGAAAACAGCCCCTCCAAGCCTTAAAACATGCCTACATATCTCCTCTGTTATCTGCATCTGGTGAATTTGCCGCTGCTGTAAAACTCGAAGCTCTTCCAAAAGCACAGCTAAAGTTGGGGGCACTTCCTGCCCTGGGGAGCCGGACGCCTGCTGCTGCTGCCCGGGACTTGTGCTGTCACGGTGGGATGACACGCACTGAGAGGACGAAGAGGAGGAAGTAGTGGTCGTAGCGGAACTGGCCATCGGAGGAGACGTCATGGACGAGTGAGAGTTTCCTTGATTGCAACTTGAAGTCTGGCCCAAAGCGGGTGGCGAGTGTGTTTGGGAAGACAACGAGGGGTGAGGGAAGTCTGGGGAGAGGGAGGAGTGGGTGTTGGGGAGAGATGTGGTGAATGGCGCGATGTTGCTGGGCCAGTGAGGAGGAGGCGAGCTCTCGCTGGGTAAAGATGGCGCGTGGAGCCCACCAGGGGACGGGCGCGGGGCCAGAGGAGGTTGGCAGTCTTGGATAGAAGTGGGGGACGAGGAAGATGATCCAGATGAGGTTACTTCAGAGCCAAGAGATGTAGATGGTGACTTCATGCCCAGGGGGTCATCTAAAAATTGAGAAAAAGATAAGTTAAAACATTCAGTCTTTCTAAATATTGGGCACACACTCAATTTTCAATAATGTTACTGAATAACAAATGATAGGCATCAATATTTTTTGCACTGCTAGTGTTTGTAAATCCATAAAAAGTTTCTGGTCCACTTACAGACTGTGTTTATTTCTTTGCTTTCAGTTATTGTTGACCATTTTTGTAAGCAAATTTGTGTACATACCAAAAGATCATCTTACACCTTCAAACAAAAATCCCTGCCAGGAACTGGTCTTGAACAAGCAAATAAACAAGTGGAAGAACTCGGCAGTCTAGGAGTCTTTGTAATGTCTTGTCTCAATCTGTGCTCTCCCAAGCAAAACTCCTCAAACATCTTGCACACACAAAAAGCTTACAGACCACCTTGCTGCTATGGCAACACATTTTAGAGGACAATGGGCATCACCACGACAACCCATAACCCCTCTTAACCCGCCCCCTCCCTACTGCTGCTACGTCTTTCATCTCTCTATTCACCCTTCCCCCCTTACGTCACAGTGGAGGTCAAGGGTCAGGCCATACTAAGGGTCCTGGGCACTGTCCAGACACTCTGATTGGTCAATTTATCTGACCTCTGCAGCTAAGGGGTCAAATTCTTTCAAAATCTTGAGCACAGAGTGAGAAAGAGTAGAAAGAAGAAGAAGGGGGAGGGTAACAACAATGGTGAGACAAACTAACTATTCCCTCCTGGAGAGTTATAGTGATGGAATGAAGACTGTACCTTTGTGAACTGCCTTATGGTTGACTTCTAAGTAAACAAACTGTGAGTGCATAAATAATTGTTGTTCAAGTTATAATATTGTCGGAAGTGCAGCCATAGTTATTTACTAGGAGAATAAACACTTACAGTTATATGTGAGGAATAATTTCTTTATCCTCACTGAATCTTTTTCTCATCCTTCGGACTACCCCCCAACTGTGTAGGAGTATACAGTCAATAGAACTTGGGGTGACGGATAAAGAAAAGGGGGAGGGAAGTACTGAGAAGGTGGAAAATGGGGACGAGGGGAGCATAAGAGAAAGAGAGCGAGAGAAAAAAGCATGGACAAACAGCAAAAGAAGAGGATAATAGCAGGGTGGAAGATTAATCTTTCCCAAAAACACTGCCTTCCCTTCCCCCCCACCTGTGAACTTTATTGTTAGCAAATAAGAGACTTCTCAATCCTCATCAAAGACCTCCAGCAGTTAGTGCAGAACTAGTCTTATTGGTTTCCCTGAGGAAGTACAGCACTTAAAAATGTCCAGAGATGTATGTTAGTTAATCCTGCTCTATTCACTGCACAGGGACATGTTTATTGGCCCTGACAAAAGTGACCGAGACTCCATTTATAGGGGCCCATTACAGTGAGAATGACTAAGCATCAAGAGTTGTGGGTTGGTGGACTTTCATTTTACATCAGGTGCTTTTTAGTTTTTTTAGTGAAAAAGTTAAAAAAAAAAAAATCAGTTGTAACACATCTGATTTAGTATTTAGTACCGGTTGATGAACTTTAACTAACAGCTATTTTCCCTATCTTAAGCAGATTAAAACTAAACCTAAATAGAATGTCCCCTTGTACACAAGCATGGCCAAAAGTTTAGCATGCATTAGAAAACCTACAGAGTACAACATGTAGCGTTAGGTTCTCTCTGTCACATGAGCATTAAATTCGAGTACAAAAAACGCATGCACAATCAAGAAGGCTTTCTCACCGTGAGATAGTAGTTTTGGGCCCCCCGGATCCGCGTTAACGAGATGCTGGGGACGCTTCTGTTTCCGGCGTGACATGATTCACGGCGAGTCAGACGGAGAGGGGGGCATCAGCAGTGCGCCCTTGGACGAGCCCCTGGACGCATCCAAAGTTCAAAAGTAGCACAAGGGGGTAACAGTGAAACTTTGACCTTAAACACCGACTTGCAGGTTTTCTTGGATGAAATGCAACAACTGGATAAAGCCTAGGTGTCCTCAGGGTCTGCTCCGTGTCATATGAAGCTGCTGGGACTAGTGCGTGTGTGGCTGTTTCTAAAGTCCCTTCTCACCCCCCCACCCTTCAAAAAAAACTTGTCTAATTTGCGCCCCTCCTCTCCCACTGCTGCCCCGCTGCATGCACATACAGGGAACACACACACGCCACACACACTCATATAACACAGAACCACTCCTTGTTCTTCACTCATATTTGCATTTCAATGGCGTGGAACACACAGCCTACCCGATTCCCTCTTTCTTATTCTCCCCCAGCTTTATTTGGCTTTACGCAGTCACTCAGCAGCAATAAACCTCCAATAAAACATATCAAGAGGGTGTCAAAGACGTGGATTGGCCCGGCACAAACGGAAAGTTGGTGATGCGACGTGTGGTAAGGCGCATTGACAAAGTTAATTCCCAAGTAAGAGACATGGATGGATGTTAAAAAAGATGGCGACTAACAGGTGACTTTAAAGTAATCAGTGCCATTTAGGCCTCTCATTGTTGTCTTTCACTCATACAGTAGCATATAATGTGACTTTTGCGCCATCTTGGATATGACAGGTGCGCAAAAGTCAAATACTAGCAGAGTTCCAGCACGACCACACAGGCCTTTGATTTCCATAAGGCCAATTATGAACAACAGTGCAGTGAATGGACGTTGAGGGGCCATACTCGCATGTATTTCGTGTGTTATCGCCGACTAAGAGCATAATAACCACCCCTTCCACCCTCATCTACCCCCTTTCCTCCCCCCCACAAAAAAAGCATCTTACACTGGAGCTCTATTTAAAAGGCAGAGAATAGATGGGAATCTTTGACAATGGCTTGCTGGACACAGTTGAGTGAGCATCTCCCCTCTCACACTATGAACCCCCGGATCCACTGCTGCACAGCACAATGCCCCTCTTTCACCCCCCGCCTTTACTTCTGTACCACGTGGAGAAATGGATAAAAGAGAAAGACAGGGAGAGAAAAAAGTGGGAGGTGTAGGAGAAGGAGGGGGGTCATATTTAAGTAGGTGTCTCACAGTATAGCGACTAAACACGCAGACATTTATGGGTTATTATTGGATTTGGACAATAAATGAATGTTGAAAAACACATGGGTTTCAATTAAGATTATTCGAATTACTTGCAATAAATGTAAACTCATAATTTGCTTATGTTAGTGTGAATAAAGCAGACATATCACAGTTAAATGTTAAAACACCATACCAAAAACAAACCTACATAACATTATTTTATTTTTACTTATTCGATTTAGCACCATGGCCATTATTGATTGGTTATTGGGCGGAAATTCTGGAAAGCAGCAGCCAATCAAATTTAAGAACGGCTAATTAACGTCACCAGCGCGAGGAAACGTCAGTAACCGGTGAGGTACAGTGGCCAAAAAGTTAAATTTAACGCTTTTAATAACGTTAAAACGAGAAACTAAACTCCACAGTGAGATATTACCATGAGGTAATGATCATGTAATGATGTGAATTGATTGAAGTTAAAATAATTGTTGATTTAAAAAGTTATGGAGGAATATGAGCGGCTAATGCTAACTAGCTCATTCTGGCTAATTAAGACATCACGGTAGTTGACTAGTTAGCTCTGGTTTGTAAATATATATACATTTATGTAATTCGTTTAAATATATTCCATTAAATATAGTAGAATTGATAGTCACTTGGACCCATACACCACATTAGGTTTTAGTCGATGCTAATAGAAAAGTTACAAAAAACAAACTTAATAAATAAATAAAATAAAACCACTAGGGTAAACATTTGTCTCTATTTAATGGGGACTGTCCCACTTTCAAGCTCCTTGTCCCATGTCCCAACAATTTAAAACATTGTATCTGTTAAAGGAAAGTTAGTGGGTTTGTAAAAAAAAGTGTCCCAATTTTGAGGTTTGTAAATATGGACTCCCTAAATGTTGATTGTTATGTTGTATGTTTTCATAACTTCATCGATTTGTACTTTTGCAGCAATGGCTATGACTCTGTGTGATGACACACTTCTGTGTAACTTCTCAAAGTGTCGGGCAAAGCTTAGTGGTTTTGCTTGGGTCACGGCCTGCTCCCATGTTTTCTGTGACCAGCATGGCTCCGGTGAGTTCAGCCGTTCCCCTGCCATCTGCCCTGCCTGCTCCTCTGCACTGTCTGGAAAACTGGACATTGTTAGGACAGAGTTGTCACCCTCCGAGGAGTACAAAGCCATGGTACTGGCAGGTCTGCGGCCAGACATAGTTCTGGACATCAGTGCTCGTGCCTTGGCCTTCTGGAGCTACCAGGTCAAGTGTCTGTTGGCATGAACATTCATTTTGATTTGTTTAGTATAAAGTTCACAAAGTGACCATTAAATGAATCTGATGCTGCAGTCTTAGATTTTTTGTCTCTTATATAGGTTCATCAGGAGCGCATGTATCAGGAGTACAGCTTGTCACGGGCTGAGGCACAACTAAAGCAAATGGAAAAGGTTTTGACACAACAGAATCAGAGCAGAGAGTTGGAGCTTACTGCCATAAGGGGAGAAATTGCCTCCTTGAAAAAAGTAAACCACAATAAATTACATTATTTACCTTACATCTATCTTTTACTTCATTTTTAAATAGGTATATGTAAATGAATTGGGTTAATACATATACTGAACATTTATTGTCACTGCAAAGTTGCTTAGATACTTGAATTAAATCTGAATCTTTTTTAATATCATGCCATGCAGCACTGGTCATAAACCTGTTTGTTTTAGGTGATGGAGGAGTACAAGAGAAAGTACAGTGAGGTGTCTGAGAGACTGATGGAAAGGAACAGGCAATACCAAAAACTACAGGGGCTGTATGACTCGCTGCGGTTGAAAAACATGGCAGTTGGTGTGGGTGACCGAGAGAGGCCACAACCAGAACATCAGGACTTCAATGCAGGTAAAAGCAAACTGCTGTTAAAATGTAAATCAGTGCAGCCTATAAATAATCCTGTACTACTGGGTATATCATTAAGCTTTTATTTTACATATTTGATGAAGACACAAAGGTATGAAAGTTATTGTTTTGTATTGTAGTGTTTTGATTGAGTAGAGGAAGTAGGCTCAGCATGAACTAACCTAAAAAACACAAAGGGGTGGATGTAGGTGGGTTGTAGAGAAGAGCTAATCATCAAGAAAGAATACTAGAAGTAATGAGCTGATTGTCTATGTAAGGGATTTTCCCTGTATAACAATGAGAGACATCCGACAACTTCTAATGTGCCACCCAGGGATGGCTCGACTGGCAACGCCCCAGAGAAGCCCACAGTTCCTCTCTGCAAGCCATAACGGGGACAACAGATTCTTCTCCTGCCTCGAGGGTGAAGGAGCCAAGGCCTTCTTTCAGTTCAGCACCCCTGCGAAGGACAGAGGCCGGCCCTTGTTCAGGAAGTACTGTGATAACCACTAACTACATAATGAGTACAGGAAATAACCGTAGTAGTCTGTTGAGTCATTTAAATTGGTTAAAGTGAGTTCTGTTTGGGGTTTTAATAGCTGTTTTATGTTATATACTTAATGTATGTCCAGTGAGGAATAGTAACTATATGTAAAATAAAGCTCATTAGGATGGATGTTAATTGCATAAATGCTGTAGGATATAGTGTATGTAAAGCACACGTTAGCTTATAAAACTAAACTAATAAAAAATACACAATATAGTCATAAAAAGCAGGTGTGTAGTGTTGTTATGGTTACTTGGCTAATTTATTCTAACCTGACCAGATGGTGTGTAAGGTAAAATTCATTCTTGATAATAGTATATTATAGTATTTGCTTTCAAGCAGAAACTTTACAATAATAAGACCATGCTGTATTTCTGTCTATTGTTTATTGTTGAGCCTTTTAAGGAACAATAACTTTTGATTAATGATCAGTTACCAACCTACATTACTTTCTAAATCACAGTAACAATTAAAACAGGAGCTATATTTAGTAGTAGATAGTAACAACTTCACTTGTTTATGAAACATCACAGAGTTTAAGGTCAGGGTTTTGTTTTTTATTGGTGATTGTAAAATGTTTTCATCACAGGTTCATTCCTTAGCAAGATATGCTTTCATCACAAGTACAAAAATGTATAAATACAACAAACTGTCTCTCTAAAGACATTGTAACATAACCTCTATTTACAATACAACACATTGAGCAGGCACATACTTAAGAATCTTCACTCACTCAATAATTATTCATTCATTTCCAACAAAACATTTGGTCCTTTTGCTTCATGCTCGGCTCATTCACTCTGGGGCTTATAGCTGACGGAGACAGCTATTTGACTTTGGATGTTTTGTTTCTTGCCATTGACTATGAGGAGCAGAGGTGAGTCCACTCGTATACTTCTGAAGTCAAATGACTGTTGAAAAGACCAAATAGGAATATCAGAGAGACAGTAACAGACTTTTATTTTATGAAGTGTACGTTATTTACTAAGTACAGACCTTTTCTTTATGGGTTATACTGTTACGTTTGATGTGAGGTTCAGGTATAACAACAGTGTCCCCTATTAGGACACCCCAGCTGTCTGCTGTGTTGTACACCATCACCACTATGCATGTTTCTTCACTGTCCACCATTCCAAACGTACTGTAAAACCACAAAAATATAGTTGAGCACAAACCACAACACAGCAGTAAAAGTAAAAATGCTGACACTTAAAGGAGAAGTTAGTAGTTCTTCTTATTTTTGACAAAATAATGTTAAAAATACTACTACTATTAAACATTTCTGGTTTGGCGATTGTGTTGTTTAAGCTACTAGGTTTTCATTACTGCTCTGTTGAAATATAGTGTAAACTGTAAATAACAGTCTGAATCTAAATATCTGTGTTAATTACCACACCTTTCAGTTTTATAATAAGATGTTGTTCTTACAAAGCCATGCGTCCCTCTGAGGCCAAGCTGAACACCACTTTGCCCAAAGCAGCGACTCCAATATTGTTGCCGTGTGAGAGGGATGACAGGGTTCGGGGTTCTAAGCTCCCGATGCGACCTGTAGGGGAACGGAACTGAGGTGAGGAGCAGGGGCCCAACGCTGACGTGTTGAGATTGGAGAGCATCGTCCGCAACCGCCGCGCCTTCACTTTTCCCTGAGGAGAGGAGACAGAAGGTCAGGGATAAACCAGAACACTACCAATACTAACATATTGCACTTTGCTTCCACCTTGTGGCTAAAAATGCAAATGAACACAAAGCAACAATTTGAAAGAAATATAATCTACCCTCTCCTTCATTTTCTATCTCTTAAGTAACACAGAGGTAGGTAAAATGGACAAGGTACTGATTTGTTTACCTTGTTCTGTATGAGCTCTGTGACTTTCTCCAGATACTCTAATAACTTCTTCTCCCTTTCGGGGGGCTCCTCCCAGCTTGGATCAAGAGAAGCTGCACGGCTGTAGCCCCCCAAGGCAGACCCAAACATCTCCTCATACTGGAACAGAGTAGCTCGGTTGAAATGCAGCTCCGGATAACAGGACGCAGCTTTGTCCACTTTTTCCTATAAAGTTACAAATGAGTTAAAACCTGATAGATGCTATTACACCCAAAATATTGCATGGTATATAAACTCACAGACTGTGCGTAGGAACTTAAAGCTTGTTGAGACAACTGTGGATTCTGGCCACAGGTAAAAAACAGGGACACATAGGCATTTCCCAGAATATCTGTAAAGACAGCACTTGAATAGAACCATCAAACTGTCCAGTAAAACTTCTGCTTTAAAATGATGCTCTACTCACACCAGGACGTCCCATCTGTAACATCTAATTGAACAGCTTGTCGGGCCATGTCCACACTCTCCATCACCTGCTTGTTGTGACTCTCACTGTCAGAAGCTGGCAGCTGCCTCAGCACCATAGACAGGTTACGAAGAGACACTTTGTTTTTGCTCTTTGAAACACAAAGTAGAGGCGTATAAGTAAAATTACAGTCCCAGGTAATGAGAGAATTTCAATATTGTGTAAAAGTCAAAACATTGCACAGTATATCAGCCACATGCTACCTGCTGCAAAGCTCCTGTGAAGCAGTTCTTGGCACCAACCAGGTCTCCTTTTTTCCAGTATTGCTCTCCCAAAGTGTTCCAGCCCTCCACCAGTCCAGGCTCCAGCTTCACAGCCCGGGAAAGGCACTCCTCGGCAACAGCACTGAACTCTGGAGATACATTCAGACATCTGCCTTTGTATAGCAGAAACTCTGCTTTATGTTTATATCGATCTGAGGACAAAAAGGAAAACACAGCTATTTACCAGCCACTTTAGCAGAAACCACTCTTCAACTTTTAATGTTGAATATTAATGCAAATATGTAATAAGAGAAAATATTCGGCAAAAGCCTTGGTGATGCCAGAATTAAGTGCCTGAATTTAGGCTGATGAAGGGGAATGTAACATCAAAGAGAGAGTCTCTAATACAACATGTAGGCCTTAACGTAAGCAGACCATCTTTGCCCCAGCCAACATATCTACATTCACTGAGTCTTTGTGTTTATGAACGATTGATCTGTAGTAAAGTTGAGAGTGTATTATACCCACACCAACATGTTGGCAAGAGCAAAGTTCAGGTCTGTCCAGGAAAACCGTACCTTCATACTCCTCTAGCTTTTTTAGTGTTTTTTCTGACTCCTGTGTGACATCACTTTGTTTCCTCCCAGCGTCTTCAACACTGTGAGTCTCAAAATAACAATCTCTGAAATGATAAAGTTCATCCACAAGGTCCTGTATTGGATAAAAGAAAAAGAGGAAGGAGAGGAAGAATTATAAACAAATGTTATAGAAATAATTCATAATCACTCACAGCTAAACCATCCTGGGGCTACTAAAACACAGGAGTGGCTTGTTATTGGCTTTTTCTGCATAAATATTATTTGTAAGTTGAATATGTAAATCAAGAGGTGGTGTTATAGGAAATGTATAGGATGTGTAATATGATATTTATATGACATTAGCTGGTAGACAGAGACAATTTTAACAAACAAAGGCAAGTCAATGTAAATCTAAATGTTTAATAATGTGATGTAATTACCTTCATCATTTGCAGGTCGTTTTTGTCTTTAACCAGCTCTCCACTCTTCTCGTCTTCCGCCATCTTTAGCTTTACACACAGCAGCTTTTTTAAAACAAGGAGAGTGGCCACTGGAGAGATCCTAAATACACAGACCTTCAGGGGTGTGCAATAGATATTAGCCTCTAACGATGAAAAGATGGCAAAATACTCCCATTTCCTCGTGCAAATGAGGTTATCCTAGAAATGTTAGCAGAGAGGAAATAGGCTTTTAATTTTTGTGACTCCGGAAGTTGCCTGTCCGTGCCATAAACGACTCCGGAAAACGCGCGCTAAAAACAAACTGTATACATAAAATTAATATGTGTTATTGGCTCATTATTAAAAAAAATCTGGTTATTATTTATTTTATTGGTGTTATATTAACATCATTATAAACAGCTTCCGCTCCGAGTTCGTAGCGGACAAAACGGTGACAAGCGGAACTTTTTATTTAAGATACTACACGGAGCCTCTATTATCAAGTACCATACATTTCCCCTCTGTTATTGTTCCTCTCAAAGAAAAGTCTAATTCAGTTTACACTTTTGGTTTGATTGCACGCAGCGGTTTCTATCTGCGGTACTTGGTTGTGTCAGAAAACTCTTCATCATGTCGGACACATGGAGCAATATCCAGGCGCACAAGAAGCAGCTCGACTCTCTCCGGGAAAGGCTGCAGCGGCGGCGGAAAGACCCTGGGCAACTCGGCGCGGGTACGATATAATCAGTGTCATCTATGGTAATTGAGTTCTGGGAGCTCGATTGTTAAAGTGAATTATCTAGTGAATTAAAGTGTGATTCATTGCCATTTGACTGCTTCCTGAGAATGTTAGTAGCGTGTTTCTTTTTAATCTAACTCATAACAACTACACAGCAAGAAATCAATACACGAATACAACCAACAAAAATAAAATTCACCACGTCTTGTCCGTTTTGTGTCTTATTTCAGAAGGTGCAGGCAGCACTGATGGATCCACAGTCCGGAGTGACAGTCCCGCTCCCTCGGCTCCTGTCCCATCTCAGGAGGTGGCTGAAAAACCACCCGACCCAGAGCTGGAGAAGAGGCTGCTGGGATATCTGTCAGATCTCAGTCTCACTTTGCCAATAGACTCCCTTGCCATCACAAATGAGCTGAACAGTGTAAGTCATTTTTTCCATTTGGACTTGGACTTTGGCGCATCCAGAACTCAATTTCAAACCACATATCAGCTATGTTATAAAACGAATGTACTCCTGTTTAACACCTGTTTTTCACACAGCAAGTCAGAAATAGAAAAATATCACATTTAATTTCACCTATCATTGATTATGCTGATAAATTTATTAAAATACATTTGATGTGTATCTGAAACCTAAAATTTAGAGAAGTCGGTCGTAGATGATTTTATTATAAAGACCCCTCTGATTGGAGTAGGCTACCTTCTTGTTTCAGATCCATAACTTCATTTAGTCAAATCAGGTCATCCATGATTACTTATTTTAAACTCATGTTTATAATCTAACTCTATTGCTTTTGAAATTCGAATCAAGCAGTGTATTATTTTTTCTTTCCTACAGTCAGAAGGAGCTGTGAGTCATGGATGTATTCAAAGCCTGCTGTTAAAATTCACCGCTCAGGAGCTCATCGAGGTACGACAGCCTACTTCGGCCTCTTCCTCTTCAGCTTTAGTTTCCTCCTCTGCCACAGTTGTCATTGCAGTGGACCATACAAAGTTATGGGCCATGATCGGAGCGGGCGTTGGAGCCCAGAGGACTGCAGTGAAGAGAAAAGCCGACGATCAGTCCCACCTCAAAAGAGCGACAGGCTTCTCTCCATCACAGTGCTCAGCATCCCCTCCACACTCCTCCTCCACGTCTTCTCTGACCCCAGCTTCCACCTCACAGCTGGCAGGGCCCTCGTCGTTGGGGAGTGGTGCCGAAAAGAAAGGCAGGAGCAGTAAAAACCAGTCGTCACACGTAGATATGGAGATTGAGAGTCTTTTGAATCAACAGTCCACAAAAGAACAGCAGAGCAAGAAGGTAGGACAGATAAAAAAAACAGTGCATTTAATTTTTGACGGACAGTTTGGAGGCGTGGTTATTTGGACCTAATTTCTTTACAGGTGAGCAGAGAGATTCTTGAGCTTCTGAATGCCAGCACAGCAAAGGAGCAGTCCATCGTGGAGAAGTTTCGATCCCGTGGCCGTGCTCAAGTCCAGGAGTTCTGCGACCATGGGACAAAGGAGGAGTGCATACGTTCAGGGGACACGCCGCAGCCTTGTACCAAGCTCCACTTCCGGTCAGTGTTTCCTATACAGTTCTCTCAAGCATTTAGGCATTAATTTGTCCCTGTTCTTCAGATATTGCTCTGCTCATGTGCTTTGAGATTGTGTATAATGTCCCAGTACAGTTTAGACCAACTAGTTAGAGATTTATTTGTGATTAACCCTCAGATTTCCTCTTTATTTTAAGCTTTAGCTAACAAATGTGACTCATTAACACAAAACTCAAAGGCATGTCATCAACACTGATGGATGAATGTTTGCGCTCCTCAGTCGAATCATCAACAAGCACACCGATGAAAGCCTCGGCGACTGCTCCTTCCTCAACACGTGCTTCCACATGGACACCTGCAAATACGTTCACTATGAGATCGACAGCCCCCCGGAGGCTGAGGGCAGTCTGCTGGGGCCTCAAGCCGGGGGCACTGAGCTCAGTCTTCGCACAGGGGACGCAGACAGCAATGTGGGCAAACTCTTCCCTTCGCAGGTGAGTCTCACGGATAAGCTGATATAGGCTAAAATATACTGAGTAGCTAATGTTTAATCAAAAAATAATGGTTATATTATTATTTTTATGTGAAAACAAAGTGCCAATCACATTATTTAGAAAAAGAGTGAAAAGTTGGACTAAAGGTTGTGTGTTTTTATTTCAGTGGATCTGTTGTGACATCCGCTACTTGGATGTGTCCATCTTGGGTAAGTTTGCCGTTGTGATGGCTGATCCACCTTGGGACATCCACATGGAGTTACCCTACGGCACGCTGACCGATGACGAGATGCGAAAACTGAACATCCCTACTCTGCAGGACGATGGCTTCCTTTTTCTCTGGGTCACTGGCAGGTAACCCAAATGATGTACAGTTTGTTGGAAATATCTGTGACTAAAAGTGTGTGAAATTGACTGCAAGATTTTCACTTCACTATGACTGTAATTTATTTGATTTTTGGTGATTTTTTCTTACTTTATAGATGTTTTCATGTTATACTTATGGGCTTTTTTAATTATTATGTTAATATTGACAACACATGAAGCATTATTTTTTTAAATCTATTTTAAATGCTGTTCCCTATATTTGAAGTCTTGTTTTCTATATTATATCTTAATCTTTCCTTTTCCCCTCACAGAGCTATGGAGTTAGGGAGGGAGTGTCTCAGTCTCTGGGGGTGAGTCTGCTTTAATTAAACAACACCAGTCTCTCAAGTCACTTTACTTTATCCTTTACTTCAATACTTAAAGTCTTTATTTCTGAACTTGTTTTTGTCTCCCAGCTATGAGCGTGTCGATGAAATCATCTGGGTGAAAACCAACCAACTTCAGAGAATTATCCGCACAGGGAGGACAGGTCATTGGCTGAACCACGGAAAAGAGCATTGCCTGGTACATTATATATGGATTTGTTTTCATTGAATTGGAATGTTAGCCTTTGGCAGTTTCTGTATTTTCTCAGCATGTTGTGGCAGTTTAGCCCTACAACCTGAGGGCTTTTACTCTTGGAAGACTTCCACTGATTAGTTGCATGTTGGTTATGTTGCTTTTTTTTAGGTGGGTGTTAAAGGAAACACCCAAGGATTTAACAGAGGCTTAGACTGTGATGTCATTGTTGCAGAGGTAGATGCTCTTACATTTTATGCTTTTATACAAATTTTTCATCACTTTTATTGCTAGATAAACAATGTATTTCTCCATTAACCACCCCTAGGTTCGTTCTACAAGTCATAAACCTGATGAGATCTATGGGATGATAGAGAGACTTTCTCCTGGCACCAGAAAGATTGAGCTGTTTGGTCGACCTCATAACGTACAGCCAAACTGGTAACATACTGTTATTCTTAAATCATAAGATTTATTTTCTTTGGACCAATTCTTCTTATTTATTCTCTTGTGTTTTCCTTTTTCTTTTTTGAAGGATAACCCTTGGAAACCAGCTCGACGGGATTCACCTGCTGGACCCTGAGGTTGTAGCTCGGTTCAAGAAGCGCTATCCAGATGGTGTCATCTCTAAACCCAAAACAATGCAGTGAAGGCATAGTTCTGAAGAAGCCTGCTGTGATAATACTATGTATGGACTATTTTTATACTAATGAGTATAAAACTAAACTAAAGTTTTTAAAAAATAAATTGTCAATAAGGATCATTGTGTTTTTGGTTAACCTCACTCACCAGATGGTCTCTTACCTCACCACCAGAATTCGGCTGTTTTGCAATGTAATGGTTTGGTGACAAAAAAACATGTATTTCCCCTTTGAAAATAATGAACATATAGTGCCATCACATTACTGTACAATAGATACACACAGCAGACATTTTATAAAAAAAATTCTTATTATTTCAAAGCAATGAAGACACATATTTTGACATTCTATAAGTTTGTGCAGCTGGGGGTTGAATTAACACATGGATTTCACCACTCTCACTTCTCAACCATCGCAGAACATTCTTCAGCATGTTTATTCTGTTTCATTTTTCATGAAAACTCAAACACATTGATAAATTCAGTAACATTTTGATTGGAATTTCAGAAATATAAAAATAGCCAAATCACCTATACATGGGAAATGAACATTCAGCTTTTCAGACTAACAAAGCTCAACATCTCCAGACCTAACTTTGTAATTACAACACGGATTTATACATGAAGGGTTTTCTGGCTAATATCTTCAAGAAAAGAAGGTAAGTCAGGATTATTTTGAAAAATTAGTCAAGTTATATACTGAATATTAGATCTATACAAATCAGTCTCCAAATCTCATGTTGAATTGGTAACCCTTATGTTATTCATTCTGATTTGTGTCACACCCTGTTCACATTTGAATACAAAAATGGAAAAAAAAAAAGCACTTGACGGTTAGGAAAGCTGTAAACAAGTCCCTGTGTTGACTTCTCTCTAATTGGTAAATGTCCATTAGGGAAGTGAAGCCACTCAGCTCTGAAGCCACCTCTGACTGGGGTTAGTTAGAAAGACACCATAATGCACTGCTAGTTTTGTTTCGTCAAGATTATCTCTAGGGACAAGAATGCAACTTGTATCTAGTCTCTTTGACCAGCTCTCAGTGTGATGTGCCACAAAACAGTGATACAGGAGTCCATTTATCTCCTCTGCATCTCCTTCAGTAGGTGGCGTCCACTGCATTGATGTTGCTGTCCAGCTGGTGCCTAAATGACAGCCGGGCCTTGGTGGAGAAATAGATTTGGGAGCCTCGTGTCAGACTTCCTGCTCCTTCGCTGTCACTGCCCCAGGACGTGGTGGAGGACAGACGTGGCTTCATATCCTCAATAGGAACTAAAAATAGGACGGTACAGGAGGAAATTGGTGTTTAATGTGCTGATTTTACCATATTAAAATCATCAGACGGTGAGTCTTTCTTTTTACCTGCCACTGGAGGGCACTGTCTGCTTTTGCACCGCTCCTTACAGCGTCTGTAGAAGGGGAAACACTGCAGCATTTTCACACCCATGGCAAAATAAAGTCTGTAAAAAAACAAAGGTAAGACTTCAGTGAATAAATTCAGTTTAAATGTTATCAAGTGTCTGCCGTGTCTCTGCACTGGGTGACGGTTTATGGAATTATGACAGGGTTGGCCTCATGTAAGCTGATAATATGGAATGATACAGTGACCAGCTAATCACACGGTGACTACAGAGCCATCAGCTTCTCAATCATCACCTTCCAGTCGTCTAATCCCAGGAGAAGACGTCACACTCGCAACCAAACACAGATTATTGTCATTTATCCCACCCAAGTCTCCATATCCCATACCTATTCAGCAGACAGTATACATTATTACATTGTGTTAAAGTCACAGCCTTAACAGTCTAGCCCCATTTGACCTTGACCTATCTTTATACATGCCTCATGTTTGCTCTAATGCTGCACATTGAAGTTATCATAGAGCTTTCCCTAATAGTTTTTTCATATTTTTTAGGGACTGTGCCACTTTCACCTTGCAGTGTGATAAGACAAGCTCACAACTGTATTTGCTTGGGGTGAAAATGGTATTTATTTTAGTCTAACCAGGTTAAGAAATGGGTCAGGTGAAATGGAGCACATGGACTCTCCTTGATTCACTGCGTAGCTTTAAACTTCATCTACAGCCTTATATAGAAGAATGTTGGTAACCTCAATAGCTTAGGTTACACTACAAGAGGACTTGATTTATTGGTGTATGACAAGTTGGGACGCATAGTTTATACAGCGACCTGTGAGTTTGGACTTGTGTTACTCCTCTTCGACAAATCACAATTTTCTCACAGTCTTTAAATAAAACACCTAATGGGAAAAGCCCGGAGTGCTAATCCACTAAAGCCCCATTGTTCATTAATCGTGAGAGGGAACGCACTTAGGTATCTGATGTCAAACTGCACACACACACACAGGGGCAGTGTTTTACCCCCCTCTGCACCTTCCCCCTGTTTACTGCTGAATCCCAGAGTGGCTCCGATCTGTGAGGCTGTGAGGCAACTTCATGGGGACGTGACAACTCACACAAACGCACAGCACGGCCCCTGAGCTGCTACTGTAGCCGGTGTAGGGACATCACATGAGCTCAAGTTGCAGACAAAAAAAAAAAAACTGAAAAAAAGCTTGTCAACCCCTCCTCACCTTTTCATAAACCATTGTGTCCTATTTACAGACCAGTTGGATCCATTTCAAGCTGGATGCATAGTGAATAAGCAGAGTTCAGTTACAGATTTTCTTCCACCTAGGGACCTCTCCTGCTTCTCTTTTATTTAAAAAAAAAAAATGAATAAAAACTGACCAATTTTTCCTCCACAAAATACTAATATATTTCATCAAACTGAAGTTTAGCGTTAGCTTGTGTTAGCTTAGCTGCGACTTCAGTGTCAGCACGGCAATTCTCCCCGCCTCATTAAAAAATGATGTGCTTGAACTGACAGTATTTTTTGTGTTTCCTCCTTTTTCTCTGTTGATGCTTTTCTTTTTGGAGCTGTTTCGCTGCGTTAAAGGGATATATTCAGTTCTGAAAATTCACTTTATTGGCAGCTATTGAACTTCCTGGAATGTCAGTCTGTGTTGACCAATGGGAGCGCTCCTTTTTCAACCGTTTGATTTTACGAGCATGTGATTGGTCAAGTTTCTCATCTATTAAAATCCCTCATAATAATCATAAAGCCTATTTTTTACAAATATTATTGCTTTACAGTTTACTATTTGGGGTTTTAAGCATTTTCCCCAACTAGAAGAAAAACAATAACAGTTACAGACTGTTAACAAAAAACAAGATCATGGTTGGAAGCTGCAAAAGTAACAACGAGTTTAAATGGAAGAAACTGAAGGATATTGATGGTCTCATTCTTGGGACTAATGATACTTCCAATACAATTAAACCACACTAGTGCAAGTTTTATTGGTTTAAAATGTCCACTTGGCTGCCACTAAGAGCTCAAACATAAGGAATATAGTAATAATAATTCTTCTAATAAATACAGGACACATGCAAACAAATACACCCTGTTAAAGGCCTGGTCAGAGGAGAGGAATTTTGGGCCCAGATGATGATTGGCTGTGGGGTTCTGGCAGCAGCCTGGGAGCTTGGTGCTGGAGAAAAACAACCTCACATGGCAAGCTCACTCATACTTAAGCCTAAAAGCATGTAGGGGGGATAGTCAGAGCGCACAAACTGACCACAGAAAAAAAGTGGTAAGATATGAGTGAAAATGGAGTGCATGGTCTGAACTTGTGCCGTGGCCTGCGGCAGCTGAGTGTGGCTTTGAATAATGCTGTGTAACTAGTTCAGTCTGAGGGAGCTCCCCCTGAAGAATTCTGTTATGCCTCTCTTGGCTTTGCATCAAACGGCAAATATATTTTCTGGTATCCCATTCTCTTTTATCCAATCAGAAGAGAGAAAGCAGATTTCAAATGCACATACATATTGTTCCATGACTTTGTTTTATTCACAGCGTCCCGTTTCATTTTCACCATTCAGTCCCATCCAATCACTGTTGAAAAAGTAAATCTAGGCTGACATTTTACTGTACAACCCCCCTTCTGTGCAGCTACCATGTTATCAGTTATGTAAACAGTGTCGCAGAGCAGCAGAGCATATATGCTTTGTGTAACGTGATAACTATCTGCAGTCAGCCACTGGCTCCGAAGCTCCCTCCAAACAGCCCTTTTCCGGTCTCCCAAAGGGGGCTTCGTGAACCGAGCGCTGGATGGGTGTCGCTGCCCTCAAAAACAAAGCCCCAACACAAGTCGGCCAGGCTGGATGACGCATACTGGCAACTCAGTAAGGGCCAGGGAGAAAGCACTTAGAAGGGAAAAGTGAGGTAATTTTTTTTGGTAAAGGTTAGTAAAGAAAGGTTTTGAATGTATTCTTCTTCTCGTTTGGTGTTTAAATGATTTATTGTAATAATTGGAGTGTGACATGTTTAAAAGATCTCAAGGAAACTAATTCATGTGAATATTTATGTGATCATCATGGAGAAACGGACTGGGAATATTAAGCAAAACATATCTAAAGCAATTCACCACAACAAGCAAATGTGGCAAGCTACAAAATCTGCTCAATGATTTTAAGAAATGCAGTGATTTTGCAGCCATAAATATCAACAGGTTTCCCTCCGTTAGGACTCTTAACTACATTTTGCATCACCAACCTATAACTATCACCATAACCTGGTGCAAAAGGCTCGGTTATTTTGTATGACGACAGGTGGAATCTTCAATGGAAAGCTTTGGCAGACGGGCTAATCTGAGCTTTCATCTAAAGCCACCAATCACTTACCCCATCCATCTAAGAATAAACACTGTATTTGACCTTTATTCACAAGACTGATCCAAAACGTGCCAACCCCTCACATTGCTTGGGCATGATTTAGTCAAGTGTAAAGTTACCCAAGCGTTAAAAATGAAGTTTGACAAGGCATTTACAGTAGCGTTCTCCTACAAAAACCTCACAGCAGCATACCAGACAAGCCTTTTTATCGCCAGGCACCCACCCCCTGACACACCTCCTTCTCCGAATCCTAAATTACTGTTGTTGTGGACCATTTTATTAACTAGCTGATGTCTTTAAAGGTTATCACCATTTCTCTAGAGTTGACATAGTTACTGTACATACCTATCAGATGGAACTGTGGACTTGTAAACAGGCAGCAGCAGGAGCAACTATCTTCTTGTTAACTCACTCTCCACTATCATTTCCTTCTCCCAGGTGCCAGAAGTTGTCCGAATGTGGTCCGAAGTGTGCGCGACCCTGGTGTGTGTCCTTATTGGCAGCAGCCTAATGGAAAGGTCTGTGTGGCGCGGAGTGAGTGAACTTTAAATAGCTAATCCCTGGAGCGTGGTGAGTGGATGGACACGCCTGCTCCAGCCCTGTCTCCCTCCCTCCTTTTTTCTCTCACTATTTCCCTCCCTCATGTGCTGTCTCTCCTTCATACACACAGATAATCACTTCCCTCTTGTCTGTTTTGCCTTTATCCTCGCAACTTTTTTGTTGTAACACAAAACATAAAATATCACTATAAATATCCCATCACATTTTAAGTCCGTCATTGAGGTCTCTTGGAACTTAGGAGGGAAAGGTAGTCCATATCTATATAAATTACATCAATAAGCTTGTCCCAGCTTTCATGAATTATAATAAAACTTAATTTTAAAGAGATTGAACAAACTGGATCATGGATATAGTCCTATATAGAAAGTGTGGCAGATATCAGTTTGATTTAGGAAATCCTCTGATGCTAGAATTTCTTCACATAAATATGAGAATGAGTATTACTGTAAAAATGTTTCAGAAAGTTCCTCATTGCTGTGTCAGGGAAGTGTCTTGGTGTCTTTTTACGGTGAGAGGATTTAGCACAAAGTGGTTTAAACCTACCAAGAAGGATCAATGTACACTGATTCTATTGAGCAGTGGATCCTACTGTGTTGTGTAGAGCACTTTGTGAAAGAAAGGGTGGCTTTTTATCCAAGCATCTACTTTCTTAACATGGTCTAAGTATCAGAAAGTCTTATGATGGTCTTAATAATCATTCTCTGTCGTCATCATTGTTTATGTTTTCCTAACTGACAGGCGTAGTGAGTTACCAAGAAGCGTGCTCCTTCCAAGAGTTTTCTCAACGATAAACTCTGAGAAAAAAGGTGTGACTTCTAGGTGTTGAGTTTCTGTCAAAAATGACGTTGCACGCCAATCAACTGAACTGTTTTTAGATCTCATCTGAAATGGTCAGGCCAGATTTGTTCATGTTATTGTTGTTGTTTTTCCTGCAGTGGGCATGGGATCTGGTTGTGGTGGAAATTTACCCGGAGTCAGAGAGAGTGAGTCGGCTGGTTAGTGATCACCCAGGAAACGGTACGAGGCACGAGGCACGATTCCAAACCTCTTGGGAGCTGCAGCAGGGACTTACCAACATACATTTTGATAAATGAAAGGAATGTGCTTCTTCAAGTCAAGAGTTGATCAAACCATGTTGTCATCTAAATACAGAGGAAGATGGAGAGTGGAGATAAAGCACACATGTCAAATTTAAGGCCTGGGGGCCCAATGTGGCCCATTGCAATGTTTATGTGGCCCTTCAATACATTTAGCAGTTGACATTTTTTAAACTAGGCTTGAACAGGTTTTAGATGGGTTTGATTTTTGCTGCAAAGATTAACCTGCCGACTAAAACCCGTTGAAATCGGACTAAAACCTGTTCAAATCATCTCTATCCTGTTCAAATCCAACTAAAACCCGTTCAAATCCAACTGAAATCATCTCAAATCTGTTCCAATCCACGTAACTCCTGTTCAAATCCAACTAATACCCGTTCAAATCTGAGTAAAACCTGTTCACATCATGAAGATGAAATCTCACATTCAAAATTTTTATCTCCTTCGGCCCCTAAAAGCATTCTTATTAACTATTGTGGCCTCTCCCCACTTTGAGTTTGACACCACTGAGATAAAGCATGTGCAACCTCTCTTTAAAATCACTATTCTGCAAGTAAAAACCTTCTACTCCTTCACAGTGTCAAGAGGTCCCGCCCCACTGTTAGCCGATCTTTCCTCTCCTTGTAAGGTGACACGTTTTCCCACCACCAGTCTATGTACAGTATCTATCTCCCTAAATGAGTTCGAGTGCTAATACAGTACATGAAGTCACTATTTTTCCACTATGTTCTAGTTAAGTTCCGGGTCTCTGTAGCATCAGTGGCTGCAAGTGCCATCGCCACATCAGGTGCTTACATTTCGATGCTGTGTGTGGTAATTCAATCCCTTAGTGCCCGCTGCTCCACTGGCCGAGAGACAGGAATAGCAGGGACCAAATTGGAAAGAACAAGTACTGAAGACGGGTCACACGTGTGGCATGAGGAGTATTTGGATAAAGTAAAAGAAAATATATATAGGTCATTCCAGGTGAATCTAGGCTCAATGGGTTGTAAACTGTTATCTTGGAGGCTTTACCAATAAAGATAAGGCTTTTATTTCTCAAAACATCAGCATGCATAGAGTCATGATATGATATGATAGGCATTTTGTGACTTAGGCTCAGGTTCAGTCTCAAGAAAGGCCTCTGATATTAACCCATTCATTCATCTTCTACTGCTTACAACCTGCTATAGGTCACGGTCAATAGAGCCTATCCCAGCTACTTTTATAGCCAGGATACACCTTTGGACAATGGCCACTCTCACATCATTCATTCACAAGGAAGCCAGAGTACCCTCAGAGCAGTGTTTTCCCAAGTGTGTTATGCTTGTGCAATCAAGTTGCTGGAACATGCCTTATCATTTCATATCGTTTGTTTTCTATTTACATTCTTACTTGATAGAAACACTTTTATAAAGAACATTAAAAAAGATCTACAGTGCACTTTATGCCTATGAGCAGCCATCCGCACTGACTACCTTAAGACAGCAGCCGCCAATCAAAGTTTAAATCAAGTTATTACAGGATCTAACCAGTCTGAGCTGCTCACATCTCCCTGTCCCTCCTTGTGTTTCCCTCCCCCTGCTCAGAACTCCAAATGTTCCCAGGCATTTGTTGGTGTTTTTGTTGATGTTGGCTCATTGGCTTGTGTTAAGTGAGACTGGGCCAGACTGGCTGCGGTCGCTCCAGGCCGGTCCCCCTCGCGGCCGTGATCCTCCTCCTCACCTTCCTCTTCCACTGAACCAGTCTTTTTACGCCACAAAGAAAAGGATTCCTGAAAGTGCATTCTTTGCGTTTGGTTCTGACATTTGCGAGAAAGCTCAAAAGGAAGTTGGGTGTGGATGGGAATCAATAGAGAGTTGTTTTTCTAAGAAATCTAAGGATTATTAATGTTCTGTTTGGTTGTTTTAGCAGAGGTCATATCACTCAATCTGTGTAGAAACACTGAGAAAGCAGTAGTGTCTGTCAGTCTACTCTGCTGTTGTGTTTAAGTCTGTCAGAGTGCGGTTGTTGTAATTACAGAGTGGTGGACTTATGCACAGCTGAGTTATCACTTTGGTTTGTCTGAGGTGAAATGTCTGTTTATCCACAGGCTGCAGGAAGATTTTAACATGACACTGCACTTGTGGCTTCACTGCAAACATCTCAAGGAGGAAACTAAAACCAAAATACTTGGGGAATCTGCCTCACTCTGTCCAGTCAGTAGCTTCTACGCCACTTCGTACTGGTCAGAGTAGCCCATCTGCTTTCTTTATGTGAAGTGAAGCCGAAAAAGTGGGACAAAAAAGGGAGCGGGGCATGCTTTTTGAAAGGGTGCTCACAACATAACTTCAGGACCTGTATGTATGGAAATTGTGTGCTCAAACTGCGAACACTCAGTTGAACTTCCTTGGTTTCTTTTCATTGAGGCAATTTACATAAGAAGTTGCTCAAAAACGGGGCCTCCTTTTTTGTTTTCCCTCACGATTCTTTTAGCCCAAATTCCTGCCGCTTTGACTCCTTCCTCACTTTGTGCAGTGTATTACAAAAGGACTTTTAAAAACATGCCATAGTAGGGTTGGGGAAGAAATGGGCAATTTATTATTCAAGAAAGAATCAAAATACATATTCAAAAGTTTAAAACAATCTGAGGCCAAGAAGTGGATCAATTCCTCATGAGTGTAAAATTTTCACTAAATCCACAACTATAAAGGCAAAAGACTAAGAAAATATTGATTATTTTTTATAATCAAGCTGAAATGTTTCATATTGTCCAGCCCTATCTTACCGCACAGTCTTATTGGTCTATATTTACCAAGGCACAGCCCTGCCCTTTAATTCAAGAGTTAGGTAACAATTACCACGAATACGCTCTACGGCAACAAAAGATTAAGGGCTTAACCTGGACCCAGTGCTCACAAGCACCAGTTTGGAGTGTTTACCGTTTGTGCAGCTGCAGTGAGCAGGCAGCGTCCACAGGAGGGCGTGCTGAACTTCGACCCTGTCTCGGCGACTCTACAATCCTGTTAGATCTGGCTGTCTGGTTCTCAGGGGCACAGGTTGAGGTCAGTAATTGACAGAGTTACTCACTGTTCCCTACCGGATAATCAGGGTTAGTGAATGACACAGTGAGGAGAGGAGTCATTTTGTACTCGAGCGGGATAAATAAACTGCGATTCAACTAAAAGGGTGTAATACCTTTTTATCAATGGCAATTATTTTCAATCAAAAGTGACAAGAAATAAAATAAATGAAAGACAACATTTTGATATTAATACATCTCAAATGCCGTCTTGTCCTCGTGAGTGCAGCATCCTCACAGTCCACCTTCATCCTGCGACGGGACAAAGTCACATGTTTATTTCATGTTTCAACATACTGTTGAAGCTGACGGAGCTGTTAATGGATCTGTGTCCTGTTAATAGGTTCCTAAGTCAGAGCAAACGCACGCTCTTGTTTCTACTCGAAGAGGACTTTTTAACTTCTTAACCGAGTCCACTTCCGTTCTCGCGTCATTTTTAGCACATCAGCAGCACTAAACATTCACCATATGTCAAAACCGAGCTTAATCTTCAACTTGTGCAGAGATGTTTGAGAAATATACCCTCTATAGTCTATCCTCTATGAAAGATATGTTTTCATTGGCTCTTGCATAAGGCCCTATAACTGCATTCTGACCCCTTGTTGAATATTTAAGAACTTCCAAGAGGCTATATGGGGCAAGAAGAAAAAACAAACAAACAGTATATTTAGCCCAAGTTTTGATTGTTGATTGTTGAATAGATCAGAGTGGTTCCTCACTATCGAAAAGCCATTTGGCGTGGCACTCTGTAACTATCCTATAATCACAAGTCTACCCACTTCCTTGCATTTACAATATCAACATAAGATCAAAACCTCTTCCCTTTCCTGTTTCCCAATTGCAGTCAAAACACTGTGGGAAACTGCATGAATAGCTGGAACTCCTCCAGACGCGAAACAAGCTTTTAGCGGTCGCTATACTCACGTCCTTGCTGTCTCTGCAGTCGCCACAGATGCAGCCCATGCAGCCGTTGATCACCTGGATGCCGCAGAGCACCACCTGCAGGACGCCCATGGCGAGCAGGATGGAGAAGAGGACCACGTGCCACATCACCACGTTTTCGGGGTAGACGCAATCGCTCCAGAAGTCATGGTTCACCAGGTAGCTGCCGTTTCCCCTGCGATGGCCAAAAGCAGAGAGAGAAAATATGCATGTAAAAGGCACACTATGAAGAACCTCCCACATTTTACATATAATGTCTAAGTAAAATACATATATTTAATTATTACACATATAACATTCCTGTAATTCACATTTCAAAATACTCATTGATAATAACAAGTCACCACAAATACATATGAACAGCCCCATAGAAAGAATATAGTAATAATTTGTATGTAATCCAATGGAATATTTGCCTTAGGGAGTAGAAGGGTCAAAAATATGACAAAAAAAAAGCAAAACAAAAAGGTTTTGTAAATTAGCCACTCTTTTGTTTTTGGTGCACATAGTTGGTAGGAGGCCATTAATCATGTTTGGCCAGAACTAGTAACAATAACAAAAAGCTCTCTTGCATAAGGCAGTCATAATGCTCAAAGATCAGAATACAGAAGTACATTGTACAAATACAGAAAAGGAAATCTGGGATATAAAGAGGAAGGAGATACTCAAGTATTGTGTAATCAGCCTATTTCCTATCTCCCTCTAAAAAATCAGTGCACTTTTAACTAAGACCTGGATAACGCTAACCTTATAGTTACTGTAGATTTTACCAGTAAAACCGCATCTGCAGACCAGACTTTCCCAAAGCTTTTTTTTTTATCAGTTTCTTCAGCATTAATTTAGTAAACAACAGAATATTTCCCTGTTGTCAGTCAGAATTGTGAACATTTTTTCACATATTGGGTCATAACCACCTTCACACACCTTCCCTGTCAGCCTTTAAAGTCATTTTCACTTCATTACATTCATTACTACCACTAGTCTGCACTGCCACCTGGTGGATCATGAGAATCTGTTTAGTTTTATTGACCAAAAGCTGATTGCTGAACGATGATAACACAGACAGTGACTGAATGATACTCACGTGCCAAGCTCTTCAAATGGGTATTTCCAGTCTCCATTAAGTACCTGACAAAGGGGTCCTATAGCCAGAGCGGTTGAGGCCACGCTCGTGCAGTAGATGGCTCCCACCAGGCCAAAGGCAGAAGAGAAAACTGAGTTTAACATCTGCCGGAAATAGGAGACAACGACTGATAAACATTAGTGTTTTATAGGAGCAGTAGTTAAAGTAGTAGCTGAATGAGCATTTTATCTGACGTGCCCTGTAGTGTGTTGTAAATACACATGATAAGCATTAGTTAAGTATTAGTTCAGTAAAGGTTTATTCATGCTCTATCACTGCCTAATATTGTGTAGGTTTTAGAACAGTGTGACTGTTAAAGGTTTATATTCAGCTTTAAATAATAATTCTCCAAGAGACAAAAAACACTTTGTGATAACTTGCTCAAAAATGCCCAAAAATGAAGATTGGACATTTTAAAATTTGTATTTGATTAGATAGCAATTAGTAGACAGGTCTTGACGGCACTTTTTCGAGGTCTAGTTCTTGGAGAGGAGACCGACCAAAGCCAGTCTCATTAGTGACTGAATTTCTGTTGTTTTTTTGGTTTTTTACTAATGACCCATCGCTGATTTCCTTCATCGAGTGCTGGCAATCTGTTCCATGTTATATCCATGTTGTCATTAGTGGTGAGATGGACTGACAGACTGGCACTGTCATCTCCAACCATCATAGCCTGATCTTGGTCATGACTCGGTCTTGGTCCTGAACTCAACACTACCTTTTTATGACTGTGACCTCCATAACGTTCACCTGTAACTAAAGGCCAGTTGCCTAAATGACTTCACTCACCCGGCAACGGTTGCCACAGCAACCCTTTCCACAGCAACCCTTGCCCCCAGCTCTGATAGCAGAACAGCTCGGACACAGCATCTGAAAAGTGGAAAACAAAAAATGATCTATTTATCGGTGATAACAGTTTAGTCCACATTTAGGGAACACATAACTTTAAATCTTCATCAATTAATATTCTTTTAGCTAAACTTATGTCTTTTGCTGTGGATGTCGCATTAGTTTGTGTCTGGTCTTTCTTATCTTCTATTCAAATATTTGTGAATTCCAGGTTTAACTCTATCTGCACCGACAGAAATTGGATCAAACTTCCTTGTCACAGCTCTGAAGGGTAATAAAATAATGATAAAATGATAAGACCAATGAACTATGCTCTGTCTTTGGTTGACTCACTGACGGAGTATTTATTAATAATATGTTGCCCAAGAGTCTACCTTTTATGTGAAAGATAGGTGTACAACCTTCATGCTTTTGTGAGCCATAGAATCTTTTTTTCATAGTTATTTTACCTTTATGTAGGTTTGCTCTAAAGCTGTTGTCACTTACACATCTGTAAGAAAAGGCTGCAGTTAAACGAGCCAAATGCTGAAATTAAAATAACAACAAACTATGCAACTATTTTAAATACCTTGTTCCCTAAAGAAAACTATTAATGATTATAACTGAAAATTTCCTTAATAGAAAGCTACTTCATTAAAGCAGATGATTCTCGATGAAGATGTGTAGAAGATGAAAGACTTTTGTACCACTGTCTAATTTTAGGACTCAAAAAAGAAAAAGCAATGGCTATTAAAAAGTGAATAAAAATTACACTCTGTAGCTTTCAAGTGAAACAGATCTGATTTTCATTTTAGATTGAGATGCTTTACTCACAAAAAGGCCTCCTCCGAGCAGCCCCCCCATGAGCCAGACCTGCAGCGTGATCTGGTTTGTCTCCAGGCTCACTCCGCCGGGGAAGAACAGCAGCACGTTAGAGAGCATACAAACGAAGGCTGAGGGCAGCAGGATCAAGCCCACCAGACGGGCGCACTTTCCAGTACAACACATGATGGTTTTTTTGTTTTTTTTTGTCCTTTCTCAAAGTGTTTTAAAAATAAGGCTAAAAAGCTGTCAGTCAGGAGTGTGGCAATCACAGCTCAGCCCCGACTGTTGCTGTAAATGGCAGACAACAACGACTGAAGCAGGAAGGACAGTGTGCACAAAGGCCAAATGTTGGTGCGGAACCTTCAGTGTGATTCCACAGTTATCACTATTTCTTTTTAGATGGGAACAAATCAATTTATTTCCCCAAAATGTTGTGTTTTTTTTTTTTGGTCTGAGAGGGTTTTTACGGTAAATATTTGATACCTACTAGTCTATTTCATCTATTTATGGCCAACTGCAAACAGTAGAAAGGGCTTGGACAACAGTTGAGTACATAAACTCAGAAATGAGAAGTGAACATGCAGTTTACAGTGCATTTATGTTGGCATTCAGTGCTGGCTAAACACACAGTGTGCACTTGTCCTTCAACACATGCCTATTAGACACCACCCAGATGCTTTTTGGACATATTTTCCATCATAATACATATTTGATGAATGACATGAAGCTGGTGGCCTATACCTTGTGCAACAGCTGGATTCTGAACATCAGCTCCAGTGGTTGCCTGCAGAAATCACATTTTTCAGGTTATCTTCATAAGTTAGAGAAGATGTTGCTACAGCCCCATGGACTCCTCTGCAGTTCATAGTAACACATCTTTGTATGTTTTCATTTGTTTGTGATTATATATCCTCAACAGTATATTATGTATCCCAGTGGTTTTTAAACTCTTCAACATCAAATACCACCCCAGAAAATATTTGTCTTTACCTTTATGCTGATACGGATGTATGCCATTTTAAGTTGCATATGAACACATATATGAAGACATACCTGAATGAAATGAATTTTGTTTGCTCTCGTCGTTGAAACCACATTTTGAATACCACAGCTTTTTAAGAATCCTGGTATAGTCAAGTGTGTTATAGAAAAATTGTGGCAGAAATCAATAGTCCACTGATTTATAGCAAGGAGCTTATCTATTTATTATTGCAAAAGAAAGCCATTAACAGAATTTCTTATTTCTTCAAAATCTTTTCAAAATTAGCAACCTTGTATCTAAGAACATAAAACTGTAAGGGGAGCAACTGCACCTAAACTTCACTGGCCCGATCTCGTCTGTTATCGCGAGACGTTTTCAGGCAAAATTGGGTGTCCAGACTATTGTGCGTCCAGATGGTTGTGACAGTCAAGGCACAAAGTGGACGCTGACGCTGGCGTCCAACAGCCAATAACGTCAAGGTAAACACACCAGCCTAGCCGTAGTCAGCACAGTGCTCGGCTTTTCACATTCATTGAACAAACAAGAAGCGTAAAAAGTGTTTTTTTTTTCCTACATCAAAAAGCGACCCATGTAAGATAGTAGTTGGTGCTCCACGCTTATCCCACAATGACAGGCAAGTCCCATTCATGAGTATACACAAAACGTGCGATTTCAAATATTACTCTTTTAATTTGTGCTTGTTGAAAACTTCTATTCGACTGTTGTACTGTTTGTTATTTGCAGATATTGTCAAAGAGCTCGTCATAAAGTGCCAAGAGGCCAGGAATATGGCATACTGTCCGTACAGCCGGTTCCCTGTCGGTGCGGCCATATTAACAGCAGATGGCGCCATAATAACAGGTGATAGCACAATTTAAGTAGGCTCAGTGTTGCCAGGAGTAACTATAAAAAGAGAGCAGACATTTACCAACGTTTTCAAATAGTGTCCTTTTAGTAATAAGTAACAAGTCAAACACATGTCCCTTTATATTGGATGCCTCTGTCCTACTGCCCCAGGCCTGTGCTCTACCATTCAACAAGTTTTATAAAAAGTCACTGCAGCAATTCTGAAAAACTTTTTTTATATTCTATTTGAATGTTTTTAGGTTGTAATGTAGAGAATGCCTCATTTGGCTTGACGGTGTGTGCAGAGCGGACAGCCGTCCAGAGGGCAGTAGCAGAAGGACACAGACATTTCTCGGCTATAGCAGTGACATGGTGAGTCTCAGTATAAAACCAGACATGTTTTATTTGTAATACAACCTTAATGCACAGTGTCTTATGAATTTTACCATCCTTAATCAAGTGACATAAAGGACAGCTTTGTTGGTCCATGTGGAGCCTGTCGGCAGGTGCTTATGGAGGTAAGTACCTGTTATACTCTTACTTTACCTTTTAAGCATTTGACTCAAACTTGTATCAGTTGTGGTTTTATTTTTAAAGCAGAAGACATCATTGATGTTCGTTCTTTTTCTCTTCAGTTTGGGTCTGATTGGACTGTGTACTTGACCAAACCAGACGGCACTTACAAAGAAACCACCCTCAAGGAGCTATTACCTCTTGCATTTTCTCCAGCACACCTTGGGAAGAACTGAGCACAATGCTTTGTAAAGTCATACTTGTTTTGTAAATGTCACTCATTTCTCTCTAATGTTGAAGATTACAGTTTATTGGATAAAACATGATCACACAACATCACTTGTGAAATTTGTTTTTGTTAATAATGGGTCTGTTACATGACAGCATAACATTTCCACATATTTTTATGCTTTATGTAAAAAATTCAATAAGAAAGAAAGAATAGGCTCTAACAAGGCTGGGTCTGCTTATTAGGCAAGACATAGATATACAGTAGTTTAATAGAAAATCAAAGTTTTGGTTGAGAGCTTGTGAACTTCAAAGAAAATGTCGGGCTCATTTTCTGTTCCCTTATCACTAATCAATATATCCATCTAGTATTACGCTGAGAGAACTAAACGGACTTTGCACCATCCTTAAACTGTGTCTTTGCCAATGGAAATTTGACACAAACAAAGACAGCGACCACTGACTGTAAAAAGGGCGCAACAGACGCGCGTCTAGACACGTGATTTAAAAGTGGGCGTGGCTGAACTTTACTTCCGGAAACATGGAGGCTGTTGTGAGCGATGTTGTCGCTCCTGAGGACCTTTTAGTAAGTCTTCATTTTCCTTTACCGATTCTATTCAGAGTACGCACATCTCACATACTTTTATACGAATCAATAATGGTTTTATAGGACTGGTACTTTCATGAAATGTTGTCAATCCTGTCACCACTCGCCACAAACAGGAGCTAGCTCAGGCTAATGACTACATGACGTGTTTATGATCAAACTGCGTTATGTGATTTTTGGCTAGTTTTGAATTGCCTGTAAAAAAGACTATAAAACATACATTTAACTATGTACCATATCAGCCTAAGTATTGATATTTTTACCAACCGCTTTACTTTATATAATTATACTGAGAAGACAAGCATCTGTTAAAACTCAGTACGTTTAATGACTTTTTCCTTCTTTACAACCTTTGCTAAACTCGTAAATGGAATCATCAAAGTCTCTGGCTACTTCACCTGATTCAGCTTTTACTTTTAATGCCAGAAATTTGAGAAGAAATACAACAATGAGCTGTTAAAGGGAGCAGTGTCCAGAGAGACGAAGTTTGAATATGCGTGGTGTCTGATCAGGAGCAAATACTCAGACGACATCAAAAAGGGAATCGTGCTCTTGGAGGGTGAGTTCATCTTCATATAAATATATCCGCTAAAGTCTCCTATCCTTTTAAAAAAGTGTGTTACACCCTAGATTTAGCTTTATATAATCACAATGCGGTTGTAATGTCTTGATTAAAGTAATGACCATAGTTCATTTTAAGTTATTATGCAGCTCAATATGAAATACTTTAATTTTTCTTTACTTTTGTTGGAGCAATTGCATTGTAATTCGATAATTTGTATTCTGTAGATGCAGTGTTTGTAGAAGTAACTACCATGAATAAGGTCTTTGTTTCTTTGCTTAGAGCTTGTTCAGAAAGCATCGAAGGACGACTCAAGGGACTTCCTGTTTTACCTGGCAGTGGCCTACTATAGGCTCAAAGTAAGTCCCAAACTTACGTCAATAATGACGTAACTGGTTATTGTGTTTCAAAGAAGCTACACAGATGGGCTCAATTATTACTTTAATGTCAATTAATTGTTAAGATGTTGTCCTTGCAAGTGGGTATCCATATCCTCTCCGTGATTGCATCCATTTGTCTCTCTTCCTGTTTCCTAGGAATACGAGCGAGCCTTGAAGTACATCCGGACTCTTCTGAAGAATGAGCCTGGGAATAAGCAGGCACTGGATCTGGAAAAACTTATTGACAAAGCTTTAAAGAAAGGTAGAATTAAATTTTGCAGAATATACATTTTAACTTGACTTTTTGCTGAGAAATGAAATACGTAAATGTTCTCCTCTAGACGGACTGGTGGGCATGGCGATCGTTGGGGGCATCGGGCTGGGCGTGGCTGGTTTGGCAGGCCTCATTGGCCTGGCAGTGTCAAAGGGAGCGGCCAAATCCTAACATGGACATGCGTGGAGTGTAATTTTTGCTGGACTGACACACTGACCTTTCTGCTGCATATAAAATAACATTTTGAAGAGAAAGAGTAAAAGTTTTGAATAAGTACTGAAACAAAATGACGCCAGTGAATACAATACAAAAGGGTTAAGAGTCTCTGCATTTAAACATGATAATATTACTATACTTTTGCACTTTTTTGTTATTTGTGTACATAAGGGAGGCGTGGTGCAGCCCGGTTTTATGACATGTTGGTACACATGCAGTTAAACTAAACTTGTGTTGAGAATCTTTAAAAATAACTGAGTTGTAGTTTTAGAGGAAGTGATTGTGGTGGCAGTAGTATGTATAGTTTATAAAGTCAGAGTAAGTGCAGACGACGCTATGAAGGTTTGAGGGTCATAATAACATTTGATTTTGGATGAGTTGTTACTTAAGTATTCTGAATTAATCCAAAATGAATATGTTTTGTCATTCACCATTGGCTGCCTGTGCTCCATCTTACTAGTTGTTGACTATTTTCCATCTTGTTATATATTAAAAATAAAACACAAAACGCAAATTTAAACTGATAAATCTTGCTGTGGTGTTGGCAGAGTTTAAACAGTAATTTAAAACATCTGAACAAGCACTAACTACATTCAGCCAGTAAAATCCATAGCTAATCCATATCTGATTGATTAGTGGCCTATTTATTGAGGTAAGATTTATCTGTTACCTGCTTTTATTAGAGTTGTACTGTATTATTGCGGAATACCATACGTAGTTATTTCCATGGTCTCTTGGTAATCTTGATTCAACATCGTTTTGACCACACACACTGATACAAAAACGTGCCTGGCCTAGTTTAACTGCAGTCCTAAGATGTTCCCGTCCTGACCTCTCGAGAGCTTTAAGTCGTTCTCATTGTGTTTTACAACAGGAAGGCTTATGGAGGCTATCGCTGTGGCGTTATCAGCGTTACATATTAACCCATCTGACAGCACCGAAACTTGCCCGGGACGAATGACTGCAAACAGTTCTGTTCTTCGGTGTGAAACGGGGTGATCGAATGGGTGAAAGCCAAAAGTGACGTCCAAAAAAACCCACCTCAAAGCTAAAGAGCCAGAATAAAAAGGTAATATTTAATCAAAGGTCTGGCCCAGTGTCCTGCTTTAGAGTTGCTGTCCAATGATTCCTCAAAACCAGTGTAATTTGGATGCGCTTCAGCGAGTTACAAGGGCCAATGTGCAGCAACAGTATAGTCTGCTTCACACATGACTTGGACAATAATGTGTAAGCATTTTCAAGAAAGTGAATATGTTGAAGAGCAATATTGGTTAAATTACACCCTGTATACATGTCGTCACAAGGTAATTTGAAGTTGAACTATAAACCAGTGCAGAACCCGATAATCTCCATGTTACTGCAGCTGCTGACAGTAACTTTGGATCATCTCCATTTTATCTGCACATAATACAAAAAATACACTGTTGTCTTCCAATACAAGCAAATGGAACTATATTAAAATGAACTTGCAAGGTCAAATTCAAAATCTTTCTTTTTAGTCTTTTCAAACAAACCTCAAGGATTTCAAGCACACACCTGAGAATGTTGGTTTTAAAATATGATCAGATTAGATTAGATATCAGATAGTGACACTACAACTCGGTGTTATCTCAGAAATTGCCACACATTGTACTTGGTCTATACATTACCAAGTTACAAGTGAAAACCCTTTGCCACCAACTAGAAGAATGTTTTGAAATGGCAGCATTGTTTGAACAGTACTATCCTGGCCAACAAACCTGTTCTCAAACATGTGTTCTGATGAGTCCCCACTGTTGTCCATCTGCGTCATGTTTCCTTCCTATCTCTGCCACTAGTGTATGTTTTTCTTGGAAAGCACGTTAAATTTATTGTCTTTTCTTACAGGAATTACTTTACAAACATCACATCAAGGTTTGTTTTCTCAAATGAAGCCTGTGTTCCATCCACTTCTATTAACACAAACGCATCAGCAATCACTGCGGCCGCCGGGTGAGCTGTAAAGACGGGCTTTGCAAACAGTTGGGCCATAAATTGAAACATTTACAGGGAGGAGACAGCAGGGATTGATGTGGTAAATTTCCATTATTGATTTATAAAACTATAATGTAAACTATTATCATTCTGACAGTTTATTATGTATATTCAGTGGAAATTGTGGATGTCCTGTCAGCAGTTTTTAATATTGGAATATGTGCTTTTGCAAGTGGTCTCTAGAGCAACTGAAGCAGAAGGGTAGGGGCAAGTGTTCATCATGGTCAATTCTAGCATAAGGATGATTAAAGTTATAAAACTTAAACTACAAGTAATACAAATCACAACCAGGCCTCTATTTTTGTATCCTTGTATTTTTGCTGTGTCACTGTGATTTACCCTAAATCAGCAACTTACCTTTACATTTCACTTGTAAAAGAAAAACACAAACAACTCAGTTATACCTTTTTTTTTTTAATGAGTTCACACAATGTTTTGGGTTTTTTTTTGTTTTTTTTTTCAAAGTTTTGTCTGTGAGTTGAGATTTATGTTAGCATTATCTGTGCGTGCAGACCTGGCTATCCAGTGTGTAATCATCATAGAGACCCACAGACATACGGACTTCAAGCTTCATAACCCACTGGCTATCTTTGACACCCTTATCTTCTTGGATTTTTGTTAAACCAGAGATGTTGACACCTTTCCAAAAAATATCTCTACAGCCTAGGTGTGGCGCTTAGTCACTCCGACCTTGTATCTGCAGCCTTTATAACAAAAACAATAAAACAAGGATTGTAATTGCCCTTCAGATCAATTTGTACACAGATGCCTATAAATTCATCATTGGGGTTATTGTGCCTCAGTCATTTCACTATTTTGCATTTCACTATTGACCAAAGCAGTGATGGAGAACATTAATATTGACAGACAAAAACGTACTCTTCTAAGATCATAAACTCCATGTGGCTAATGTAGCGTTAAATGGAACACACCTTGTACTAGTTTTGTTCTTCATTGCTTGATACATTGTTTGAGCCTATTTCCCACTTCCGACTGCCTACAAGGAGGAGGGATACCAGAACATGTACTCTTCATTTGTTGCCAAGCAAAGGGACTGGTAAACTCATACTACTGACACAGTATTATATATATTATAAGAGTATGAATGTCAAGATGTTTAACACTAAATACCGTAAATTACTTAATTCTCATTTAATTGTCCTGACTTGGTTGTAATTATGATTAAATGTGAAAAATCACTGTGTTTAATGCTGCCAAGAATGAAAAAAGTAATAATAAACATAGCCAGCGTGGAGTAATTAGGAACAACACATGACCATTGGACCCGAGTGTACCGATAAACACCTGTTCAGTTTCAGGGGTGTAAAATTCAAAGAAGGAAAAAAAAAGCAGTGTGAGCAAAAGGGGGAGGAGGGAGTTCATATAAATCATTATACATATCTGTTGAACTGGACACATCTCACACCATCAGGGCAGAGAAAGTCACAGACAGCTTCACCTCCAATCATCCACCTATTTCTTTCATTTATTCATACCTGGCTTGGAAAAGTAGAAAAGATCTGGATTGGTTTTATCGGCTGCTGGACCGAGGGGGGTCATGGATCCGATTGTGGAAGTTGTAGCGTTGATTTTGGGCTTCATCGGATGGGTCATGGTGGGGGTGGCCTTGCCAAACCGTTACTGGAGGACCTCCAGTGTGGATGGGAATGTCATTACCACGTCCACCATCTATGAAAACCTGTGGATGTCCTGCGCCACGGACTCGACTGGGGTTCACAACTGCAGGGAGTTTCCATCTCTGCTGGCTTTGAGTGGTATGTTTCATTTTCCCTTGTTGAATCCAATATTTATATTTGAAATTTGAAATCTTAGTTGAGGAAAAGTGCTTTTGCTCATTGCGTAATTGTTACCTGTCCTTGAACACTTTCCTTGAGCCCATCATGAGACATCTTACCCATCTTCAAATGTGAAATTATCCACCAGCCATTGTAAAAGTAGGTAATCAGTATCTTTCTATTGTTTTGGTGGATTTTCGTGTTGCATTCAGGTTACATCCAGGCGTCTCGTGCCTTGATGATCTGCTCGATAGTCTTGGGCACCTTTGGACTTATTGCTGCCCTAATTGGAATTCAGTGTTCTAAGGCTGGAGGGGATAACCATGTCCTCAAAGGGAGGATCGCAGGGGCTGCTGGGGTTATGTTCATCCTACAGGGTAAGGAAAACAAAATTAAATCAAATACTATGCTGCTCTCGTCACAAATGCTTTCTTGACTATTAATCATACGTTTACATAACTTGAAGGCATTTGCACACTAGTGGCGGTGTCCTGGTACGCCTTCAACATTACCCAAGACTTCTTTAATCCTTTGTATGTAGGAACAAGGTAAGAAAATGGTGAGGGTCTGACTTTTTGGAACAAAGTGTAGAGGGTTTATGTGGGACTGCCAGCTGATTTGGGAGTTTTTGTGCGCAGGTACGAGATCGGAGAGGGGCTGTACATCGGCTGGTGCTCGGCAGTGCTGGCCATCGCAGGTGGGGGCTGTCTCACCTGCTCCTGCAGACTGGGATCAGACGAAAAACGGTCAGTTCAGTCAATTTAACAGTCTTTTATCTTTAAGCTGTCTATCTTTATCAGTCTAGTTGATAAAACGACAGAAGATAATAAGTACAAAAGGGAGAAACTTTTTTTTTTTTTTTTTTAAACCATTGCATTGACCTGTAATAACACAAAATAGAAACATTTATTAAATTTTTTTAACTCTGGATTGGCTAAATTAAGAATGTATACATAAACTATGACATAGGGTAAAAAATATTACAATTTTGCATGTATTACAAATTATATATTCTTTTTTACAATGTGTCAGTTACTTTTTTACTTATTATTAACAAAGAGTCCGTAACTTAGTGGGATGAACCTAGAACTTTCCATGAAACTCTTGCTTCTAATTTGTAACAAATCTCTTGAGGCTGATAAAACTGTTAAATTGTTATCGCCTGTTATGAGAGGACATGGTTAGCTACATTTAAGTGGTGCAATGTCAAAGGAATATTGGCCTTAGACCTTTTCACAGTAAACATTTGCCTTATAAAAAAGCACAGGTGTCAATACCAACCTTAGCACAACTCTGCAGCATTCACGTCACGCGGGAATTTATAGCGTTCAAACAGAATCCATATTACAACACTGTAACGTGAACAAAAACAAGTCAAAAGTGTCAAGACTAAAGATATTAATGCCTTTAGCGACCTCTAGTGGCAAGGTGTAAAATCTGCAACTTGTGAACTGTTTAAAAGGTAAAAATTCATCATGAAGTAGAATTTCAAACAGAGAGTTAAAAAGGATTGGCTCGCTCACATTGTTAGTGCTGTTTTTTCTTTTCTTTTTTATTTAATTAATACTGACTTAAATTTGTTTGATGGCTGATGGTGTTTTCTTGTGTTTTCAGCCCATTGCCGTATCACAGCAGGGGGACTGTCTATTCTGGAGCAGCACCCAGCAGAAGTGTGGCTGCCAGTACTTACGGCCGCAATGCCTACGTTTGAATAAACTGTCAAAGAAGAACTGTTGCATTGCTGGTGGACACATGACCCCCAAGATGTGTATCACTAATGGTGCATTATCCATTGGTGCTGTAAAAGTTGTACAAAGTTTGGCTCCATGTTGATTTGAGCTTACAGTGTTTATATTTATGTTTAGCCTGATTTTGTTTTGAGCTAAAATCCATTTCATACCATTATTTCAAGTATGAGTCAGTCAAATCAACTGCATATTTGTCTTTTTTTTGTACAGTTTTATAGTTTATTAAATTAGGAGGTATGAGGTGTTTTGTTTGGTGGCACTTTGTTACCTACGTTTTTGATACGATTGCACATAATAAAATGTTATAAGCTAAAGTCTTGTATTTTGGTCTTGTCATTTAATAGGTCTCTGTTCATCTGTGAAATTGACAAGCCCCAGTAAAAAGAAACAAATGACAGTGAAATGAAAGTTATGACGTGTAAATTGTAATCTCTGTGACCACAACATTCTCCCTTCAATATGCATTTATATACTGTTATTAGTAATGAAGCTTATTCTTTCTAAATATATACTGTATAACCTGTACATTTCGGTAAACTAGTCAAGTCAGCAAAATGCAACATGTTATGATGTAAGGGGTGCAAGTTCACTTAATGTCTATATTTTCTCATTGTCATTCAATTATTGACATGTTGTATAATACTCTTGTGAATAATTCACAGGCAAACTCCCATTTTACTTAAAAAAAGAAAAGAAAAGATGATTAAAATTTGTAAAGTCACGTTGACCTTATACCTTTTGATGGTCATATTTCACATACAGTATTTAGATGTAGCCTAATTTTGTCATGTCATAAGTATGCAAAGTCACAGATGTGGGTGTGACGCAACCTTAGGGGAACTTTTATCAACTTAATGGTCTGCATCCTGTCAGACCTGATTTAGGCTATTGCTACATATTTAAATTAGGTTTTAAAAATATCTGTGGTTATATAAACCCCACTGACCATTATATATTACATTTATCAACAGTTAAGGCAATATTAAACATTCTTAGGCCCTTAACCACACACTGAGATTGTTAGGCAACAATATCAGATGACTAATCTTATTACAGGTACGTTTAAAGAAATAAATATAATTCAAATTAAACAAGTCAAAATAACTATTGCATTTAGGCCGTGATGTTTTTGATTCCTGTAGTAATAGGTTCACAAATGCGTGTGAGAAGACCGCAAGAGAAAGTGCGAGTTAAAATAATCCGTCCAATCAGAGCAGCCCACGTTTCTAGGCGAACGCGGAAACACGGCGCGTGAACCAATCCCAGAAATGTAGGCCAGAAAGGGAGGGCAGCGGTATGCAACACAGGCTACCCAACATAGAAAGGTTTCTTTTACCGAGAGTAAATGCGCTGCTCTGTTACAGTGTTGTACCGAGGGGTTTAAAGGTCATGTAAAGGCTAATTAACCGAGAAACACCTTGGAGATTAACGATAATAGCGACGGGGGGAACCTTTTCGCTGAGGGACTTTTTTCACACGGACTTCTGGCACAACGGGACCGTAAATACACCGTCGTATCGTATTTCTGAGGGAAAAGGATGAGTGATTACTTATAAGTACCTTAGTATAAATGACATAAAATTGTCTTCACGCGACAGAGAGGTTTGCTGCGCTGTCTCCGGGGTCAGAGTGAGGATAAACCCGGTAATGGAGGCTTGTGGACGGGCTGGACTCAGCGGGATCCTGTGCTCCCTGTCACTGCTCTGTGTCATACTGGACCTCCAGTTGGACGGTGAGTCAAGGCTCAGGTTTCAAACAAGTTTTAAAAAAGACACAAGTGTCACTTCTTAATGGTAGAGTGAGTGTTTCTACATGTGTACACTACAAAAGTCCTTTTAGCTGCCACAGGATGTCGCCGGGATACCACCAGGTCCCATCAGTTTTCGCGTGTTATACCTGTCACCATGACCATGTAAAAGCTGCACACTTGTCCTGTCTTTAATATAACACTCACGTAAACTCTGCTTTAAAAATGTGTGAAAGGATGGTCTCGTATTTCTCCTTATGACAATAAAATAGTGATGAGACTCATGATAAATGTTCACTATGGTTTCTCTGTTAGTTAAACCAGAAAAAAATATAACAAAATATAAACAAGACTTATAAATAGTGTGTATTGGCTGCTAGAACTAGTACCAACTGTATATTTTTTTAATCAGTGCTCAAATCCATTTTGTTACAGGTGTCCTAGGAGCCACTCATGTTGAGATTGAGCACCACTTGGAGATGGGCCGCAAACTCTTGGCTGCGGGTCAGCTGGCGGAAGCCTTGTCCCACTACCACTCAGCAGTGGGTAAGGTTTCAGTCACATTCAGTTTTCTCAGAGCACAGCACAGACATTTTAATTAAACTACATTGAGAGTGCACCCACTGCTGCATTTATTTGGGAAACATAATTGTCATTTGTGTTTTTGCCAGAGGGGGATTCTAAAAATTACTTGACCTATTACAAGCGGGCAGCAGTATTCCTAGCTATGGGGAAGTCCAAATCTGCCCTGCCAGACCTGACTAGAGCCATTCAACTCAAGCCTGACTTCTTAGCTGTAAGTTAAGCACAATTATAGCTTATTTTTGTAAATATTCTCATAAATGTCTTTCTTTCGGTGTTGTAAACATTCCTCTTCTCCAGGCCAGGTTGCAGAGAGGGAATATCCTTTTGAAACAGGGGAACACGCAGGAAGCCAGGGAGGATTTTGAAGCAGTGGTGAGTTATTATTTCAATATCTCATGCTGATATTCATGTTTGCTTAATTCACCTTGGTGGTTCCCTTGGAAAGCTGGTTTCCTAACTTGGGGATAATTTTCTATATGAATGTTATTCCTTTCACTCTTTTTTGTTTTCCATCAATAAAAGCACTGAAAAAGTACTCAGAAAAGTGTTCACTTGCAGCTACAGCGCAGTCCTGACAGTGAAGAAGCTCGAGATCAGCTGATGAAGACAAATGAGTTGGAGGAGCTGCAGGAGGAGGCCCATGCTGCTTACCACCAAGGCGATTACAGCACTACAGTCAATGTACTCGAGCGGGTCATAGAGGTGTGCGTTATTTGTTAATTTGGTTTACTGAGGCCTGTGGGTTGGAGGTTAACCCCACTGACTTTCAGCTCTTAGAAAAGATCCTGTTCAGAAGAATGTTGTTGTGTGAAGTTTGAAAAATGTCAGCAGTTACAGAGTATATAGTGATATTGTAGGCCATAATAGCCAAGTCAAGTCATAATTTCTATGCTAACAGATAAGTCTCTTTCCCTTAGATTTCTCCCTGGGATCCTGAATCGCGTGAACTCCGAGCAGACTGTTACATACGCATGGGGGATCCACAGAAAGCCATCCAGGACCTGACACCGACCACAAGGCTCCGCAATGACAACCGCGCAGCTTTCCTCAAGCTAAGCCTGCTTCACTACAGCCTCGGAGAACACCATGAATCTCTTAAGTAAGACGTTATACTGGAAAGACAAACTCAGTCATGCAAAGTGACTGATTTGACTGTATTCTTGTTACACTACTCATTCTTTACACATGTCTCTCTGCAGCCACATAAGAGAGTGTCTGAAGCTGGACCAGGATGATAAGGAGTGTTTGAGCCACTACAGGCAGGTGAAAAAGCTCAGCAAACAGCTTGACTCTGCTGAGGAGCTCATTCAAGAGGAGAGGTCAGTTCTAAGTACAGTATATTGTTAAATATGTTTATCATCTTTGGATCTGATTGCAAGTTTCAAATCCTTTTTTGCTTAAAGAACACATATCTGATATTGACTTCATCCTTAATCTCTCTACTAGGTATCTGGAGGCCATTGAAAAGTATGAATCAGTAATTAAGACGGAGCCAAATGTCGTGTTCTACACCAACCTTGCCAAAGAGAGGATCTGCTTCTGTCTTGTCAAGGTGAACATTTGCCCTTGTAATGATAGTGTTATTCGATTTTTGTATTTATGACATTTAACAATTGTTACACACTCTTATCAGGAAAAAATGGCTCTGGAGGCGATTGATGCATGTTCAGAGGCTCACCAGAGAGACCCTCGCAATGCCCACATCCTCAGAGATCGAGCAGAAGCTTACATTCTCAATCAGGACTATGAGAAAGGTAATGGCACTGTGAATAATCAGTACAATAGTTATATTTTTACTGCTTCTGTCACAGTCATGAGCTGATTAACTTGTGACTATGTGAAATGTCTTTTTACTTTTCCTTATTAGCTGTGGAGGACTATCAAGAGGCAAGAGAGTTTGACAGTGACAGCAATGATATTCGCGAAGGGCTGGAAAAGGCACAGAGACTACTTAAAGTCTCCCGCAAAAGGGACTACTATAAGATCCTTGGAGTTAGCAGGTAACCTGTTTAACCTGTTCATTCTTTCACTGGACTGGATCAACTATTGACTCCCTACTATTGACATTCAATCAATAAATCCTTTGTTTTCTTTAGGAACGCCAATAAACAGGAGATTATCAAAGCCTATAGAAAGTTGGCTCAGCAGTGGCATCCTGATAACTTCCAGTCAGAAGCTGACAAAAAGGAAGCAGAAAAGAAGTTCATTGATATTGCTTCTGCTAAAGAAGTCCTTACAGACCCAGGTGAGAAGCATCTATCTTTCTGAACTATACACTTAAGACCCAGTACACAGAGGCCAATTCTTTTCTATTTCTTTACTCTCCCAGAAAATAAAATGTTCCTCAAAAAGGTTTAGCCAAGAAATACTTGCCATCATTCTTTTGAACCTTTAACTGAATACTGTATATACCTGTTTTTCCAGAAATGAGGCAGAAGTTTGATGCGGGTGAGGATCCCTTAGATCCAGAGAACCAGCAGGGAGGAGGTGGCGGACAGGGTGCACATGGCTGGCCTTTCCACTTCAACCCGTTTGAGTCTGGTGGCAGCTTCCACTTTAAGTTCCACTATAACTAAAGACAAGGTCTTCATGGACATAAAAAGGGTGAGGACATTTTGGAAGGACATTGGATTGTTTTGCAGAACTTGCCAGGACAGTTTCTTTTTTAATGCAGTTTCTTCAGAGACACTGATGTCTTACCACAAATACAATGGACTTACAAAGCTACTCTTGAAGTAGCTTGTGTTTGTGGTGGAAGAAAAGCCAGCCTTGTCAACTTCAGCTCCTTAAAAATCATAAAGTTATTGTTCGAAGCAGAGGTGACACTATTTTTTCCCTTTTTTGGGGGGTGTCTCTTATTACAGATTTCTTTCTTTGTGCCATTCTTGAAACATCCTATAGATTGAAGATTGTTTGAAGTTCCAGTTGCTTTCAGCCTCCAGTATTTTTTAAACTGGAAATTTTAAAGAATTTGGTCTATTTTTGACCATGCCACACACGATTTATTGTGGAGACCCAACATTATTTCATATGTTAAGACAGGATGACAATTTCCTGAGCTTAAATGGTTACATAGGAGTGACTTCAAATGGTTTCTTAAATCAGTGTTGCTACTGCTTGTTTTTTCAGTTTGAAAGTAATCCAGTTTTAAAATCAACTGGAATATTTTCTGTTTAATTTTAGAGAAGGTAATGTTCTCAGATAACTTTTAATGAAGATTAAACATTGACTTCTGCGATCTCCTAAATTATTATGGGATAATGTGCTTTAGCTTAAATTTACATTTGCTTTTCTGTTTCCTCTCATTTCAAGGCACGTCTTTGAAAACTTGCACTTTTACTCAACTGAATCACTCCATTTATTCTTCTCAATTGTTACTGTAAGCTTTATAAAAGCCTTTCAGAAACGCAGCAGATTATGTGACTCCAATGGCTGACAGAGGCTCATTCATGAAAAGGTCAAACCGGACTCTGCACTTGGTTAGTGTTACTGAGCATGATTTGAGTACATCCAAGTACATCTAGGGACCTACTCTATGTGATGTAAATGGTCGTTTACATTAAGGTGAGTCTGAAAACCCTGAAAGTGAATCCTTTAAATGAGACTTGCATCTTTCCTGCCATGCAATATAAATACAACAGATTTGACTGAACAAATTAAATTATTTTACTTTCTGATCCAGTTTGTGGATGCTGTGTAACTGCTTCAAAACGTATCTACTGCTCGACTGTAAACCCAATGTGATGTATTTAAGTCAAATGAATGAGACAGCTGTATTACTTTGGGGCGTTTCTGTTAATATGGCATCAAGGTTTGTGTTGCCAAACTTAACTGGGCTGACATGCTCAACTCTATTAAAATATTTAAAGACTTGTTCTGTCTTGTTCTTTAAAAGTATTGAGGTAGAGACAATGACCACAGCCCGCACCTAACACTTTCTAGCATTAGAAGGCCAAGGTACCTTCTAATGTGAGGAACAACTGTTATTGATTACACTTAAGAGATGAAACCAGAGACTTATTTTTAATACCACTGAATAATTTTCTCAGTCCCATCTAGCTTTCATACATAAAACGCTCACATAATGTAAACAGAGTCTCTAATGAAGACTTGAAAAGACTTGAAAAGACATGAAAAATACAGAAATTGGCATGAGTTGTGTGAGGAGTGATATAGTCCAACTGTCCATCCTGTTTGGGCTCAACCACAGTCTAATGTCCAAACAGGCAAAGGTGCATCAATGGTTAGCTCCAAAGCCTTGTGTGTCCTCCAAACTGTCTGCCTCCACTTCAATAGACACTACGTGGTGCCCCGGGATCATAGCCAAGCCCAGGACTCGGGGTTCACTTTGGGAAAATGTGTCTGAGAAGAAAAAAAAGACACAGATTTGGGTTAGCTACAACAGCTACATACTAAGTAGGTGAACATAAATAATAGTTTATTTATATAGCACATTTTATATGACAAACATAGACTCCATTAATAAAATACAGGACAGTAATAAAATAAATAAAAACATAGCATAAAAGATAAAAACAAATAAAAATGTATAATCAAGAAAAAGTTATGTAAAAAGCTTGTGAATAACAATAATAAAAAATGTTTTAAGTTTAAATACATCATTTAAAAAAATACACAAAATCTGTATATAAGTATTCAATTTTTCCTTAATTTTACAAACTTTAAAACTTAAGTCAAAAGCAAAATATTTATGTGCGAGCTAAAGCTATGGAGTAATTAGCAGATGATAAAAAGCGGGAAGACTGCGAGCTGCACCTGTTACGTCGGTCATCTTAATTTCACACAGGTAAAAGCAATTATCTCTTACAAAAATGACATTATTGTAGATTCTGGAAACAACTACACCAAACTACAATACATACATATTACTGCTTTATTCTATAGTTTAGTTGTTTTGTTGTTAAATGTATTTGGTTTCCTTTATTTCAAATTCTATATAGCTAATACATTTTACAGAAAGCTAAATGCTAGAAATTTTCTTCTTAGAAAGTTTTAGCTAATTAAGGTGAGTAAAAAGGAAAATTTGATGTCATAATCGGAGATACATATATGTAGTCAAATCGTGCATGTGTGATATGGACCTGCCTGTTGATTTAAGAAATTCCTGTGCTGAGCCGAGGATGACATTACAGTCACGGTCCGTACAAAGGAAAAGCCCAACCAGAGTCCGTCCGTCTGTCATGCGGATCCTCATGTTTTTGTTGAGGAGTCCCTCTAGTTTCTGCCTGGCCTGGGACGAAGAGGACACTTCAGACTGTAAGACCCACCGCAGGACCGAGGACAAAAAATATAGCTAAGTAACAATCTCATAGAAAACAACAACACCAAGAGCTCAACTTAACCATTTACCATACGACATTTACCTGTGTGATTATTTTCTGTTGTTTAAAAGAAATACAAAAAAATAAACAATAAACACATCCTTCATATATTTAAATTATTTCGTACAACTACAAATGTGTCCTAGGGGGAGTTCTGGTACACTGCATAATTAGACGCTACTTAGCAACTTGCTAACAGTAACACAGTGGGCTACTGCTGTCATCCGCATTATAAAAGAACATTAAATAATCAAACCATCTTCACCCATCTCTGTTCAAATGTAAAATAATAATAATAAAGAGTTCAATATCTCCAAAATAGTGGCTTACGTGAGTCGAAGGACCATTTTCCTCAATCATTGTTGCCATTCCTCTCCCCTTTTTCGTTTGCATTTGCTGACGGATGCATTTCCCTGTCGGACCAGGAAAGCCGGAAGTTGTGCGTTCATTTCACCATAAAAGCATAAAATATAAACTGTTTTTGAACATCATGGACGTTTTAACCAGGTAATTACATTAATTATTAAATGGCAATTTATTAAGTAATTTATTTAATTTAATTCTGATAAAAAAGTGATGCCATATTGGTTTATAATGTTAGTGAGTGTATTTCAGTAACCCTGCATTTCCAAGAAACACACCTTAGAAAGATGAGTTGTAGTAGTTATTGGTAAGAGACATAAAATTATCACAATTGTCTTCTGTATCCTTACCCACTTTCTCTTTCCCAGGTTCAGTTCAATCAAAAGAAGCTGTTGAAATCCCAATGCAGGAGTATATTAGAGAATCTGTGGTGAGTAAATTGCCTTTTGCGCAGTATGTGTGATGTGTGAAAATATGTGCATATGATTCTGTGACACATAATTTTGCACTTTTTTTAGCTTAAGGCTTGTTTGTGTGGAGATAATGTTTTGGACATTATAAAGGAGCTAATTAAACACTTCAGAAGCTGTAAATCTCAAGGGAGCCAAGGCCATCAGTGAAGTCATTAGGTGACTCATGCATTACTGAGAGACAGGTTTTGTGCTTCCTAAGCAGAGGTGGGTAGTTAACTGAATTCTAACTCTAACCAGTGTAACTTAGTGGTACCTAGAACTCGGCTCAAAACCAGAGGCGATAGGGCCTTTGCTGTAGCTGCTCCTCGGCTATGGAACAGTCTACCTCTTAACGTTCGTGAGGCACAGACCCTCAGTCTTTTTAAATCCTAACTAAAAACTCATTTGTTTGCACTGGCTTTTAACACAAATTGAGCTGGCCTCTGACTTCCTAATCTATTCTTTTTACCTGTATTTATTTTAATCAATCTTATTGTTGTAATTGTTTTATGTGTTTTTAATTTGTTCTACTTTTTTTACTGAGCCTGTAAAGCACTTTGGGCAGCGATGGTTGTTTTAAATGTGCTATATAAATAAAATTGACATTGACATTGTGGTGCCATGTCAGACAAAATATGAAATAAATGTTGTCAAATGTAAAATGCAAAATTAAAACAATTTTGCAAACATGTAGAATGAAGATGGGTGTTTTACAAAATCCACTTCTGTTACAGTTTATTTATGAAGTTACTTGTAAATATAGTCAGTTACTGCTCACTTCTTTTGCCCACAGTCTCTCCACAGGCCTCTGCTGTGTGATTCTTATTTAAGCATTATCTGCTCTCTAGGTTACCTCAGTTCAGACAGCTCAGCTCTGAATAGTGCACAGGAGCCGGTGTCTTCCTCTGTGTCTTCCTCTGTGTCACACTGAATAAAATCTGGGTTAGCGAGAGCGCAGCACCCAGGGGAGGCGCTTTTCCCTCTCATCCTCGGCATGCCTCCCTGCCAAATGGACATGGGGGGTGTTGGAAAGGAGGGGACTAGTCACTGCTGCACAGTAGTGCACTGTGTCAGGGCTTGCGGCTTTGGAGAGCCCTGGCTACTTTCACCCATTTCTGAAGAGACATAAAAAACATATGCACAGTCATAGCTACAGTCACCTCACTGACACTAAGGGTATTTGAGCTAAACACACACAGCCAGCCACACGGATTGGCAGACACGGTCTCCTCAGTGGCCAGAGGCTTAGCGGGGGTCTCCAGGCTCACATACAGCATCTTCTTTGCTTGTGTGTGTGTGTCTTGGCAGATGTGGCCATTGGATCAGACACTAACAAATTCCTCTCTTCGCTCTTGTGCGAGTGAGGATGCCGACACCTGTTGCAACAGAGAAGGCAGCGCTCACAGGGGACATTGAGCTGAAATGCTTGTTTACATGATGTCTGGTAATTGGGAGGAAAACCACGGTCAAAAGAGAGGTGCCACTAGCCTCAACACACTAAAGATAAGGTATTACATAAGCTGTATATAAGTAGTAATGTGTCATGTTCAGCCACCAGTGTTACAAAGTGTTAATAAGTGTCACTTTTTTACATTTATTTCATTGAAATAACATTTTTACTAAGATTCACTGTATTAAGAACAGTGTAATACTTATGTTAAATATAGTGTTTTTTTACCTTAATGAGAGCCATTGTGCACAATAATGGAATTTTGGTCAACATTTATATAAGTTTGCATTTTCCATCAGTAGAAACAATTGCAGAGCTTTTTAGGGCTCTTTATTTAATTATTTTATAAATTCAGACTTGGCAGCATGTGAAATGTTGCTCTTTTGACCATTTCTGTATTTTAGTGCCACATGTATTGTGTTTGACCCTGATGTTGTAGTGAGCTTTGAATGTGAAACGCGAATCCAAATCCCTTTTGTCAAAACAAAAGTGCCCTGAGCAGCCACCCAGGGCTGACTGGGGTCTAGGGATTCCCATGGCCTTACTGCCATCCAGTTGACACAGCCCGCTGCTTCGGAGAGCCTCCTAATACAGTAAGTGTTCACAAGAACCACTCACAGTTTTTTTTACACTTGTGAACTGGAGATGAATTCTGCGCCCTGAGCTGGTTAGTATGAGTGTTTCAAAGGGGGGGATACAGTTTGCACACAGTGGATTGTTTTCATCCCCACCACAAGTAGTTAATTTTTAAGCAATACAATCTGATGTAAGTCTGGGCATGGCTGCGGCAGATTTTCCCAACCCCCCTCTCGCTCAATCCCTCCCCAGCACTCTCACACACACAACCCCGCTGCTCCAAAATAATTCTTTATACAACGGTGGGGGCTCCGGAGACTATAAGGTGGCCATATTTGATAGATTTGTGCAATGCAGAAAGCGAGAGGTGTTGTGTGTTTTGATCTCGCAAGTGACAGTGACACCAGGCAAGGCAAGTCAGCCGGGTTCGTGACTGATCCGGACTCTGAGGGGGGAGACAGCCAGAGAGGGAGGGGGCAGACGGGAAAAGAAACAAACAACTAACAATATAACTTACATGCAGTCACACACCCCTTTTTCTTGTAACAATGTGTACGTTTTTAAAGAGGGAGGGGGCGCGCAGAGTGAGAAAGAGAGACGGGGAGAGATAGAGAAAGGAGGAGGGGGTGCGTTCTGAAATAATATAGTCAGCCATTTTTTATGTAAGGGGATTTTTTCTTATTGGGGGGGTTGTTAAAAAATAAATATAAGAGGGCGGCCATCTTTGTTGCTCTGCCTAGTGTAAAATATTCCAAAACGCCCCCCACTTTTTTCTGTGCCGATTTGAATATTAAATAAATATCATATAATCGGACAAGAATTCGCTTTTTTGAATACAAGGACGGCGCCAATGACAGGAATATAATGTCCTCTCCTCTCCGCTCCTGTGAGGAAGACGAGGGCATGGTGGTTAATTCCGAGGGAGGAGATTTTGATGAAGAAGACGACGAGGGAGACCTAGACGAAAACGCAAGCGACATAAACTCACCGGCGGCGCCTCGGGAAACTGCAACAGCCGCCGCCGCCGCCGCTCCAGGTACAGTAGGAAAACTGGCCGAGCAGCCGGGAGCGCGCACACCAAATAAAAACACTTCACATTTGGCTAAAACGCTAGGCTAAAAGTGCGCGGAAAAGCTGCAGTTTGCAACCGCTTTTTGACTTCCCCTCTCCGGTGTGTTACAGTAGACACCAGCGGGGACTCGAGTGTGCACGTACCAAACAGAAAAGCCTTTGCAAATGGAAGAGTATGTCCAAAAGAAGCACAAGTTTTTCCTCCCATGAAAAGCGCCATTCGTTAGCATCACTGAAAATACGTGCGCTGCTCTCGGTTAGCATGCAAAAAGAAGCGTGCACGATGAAACTACTCTCCTAGTTTGTCAAAAAGCACTAATATTCAGCTAGACACATGTGTTTCGGTGTTTTTATATCCAAGTTCCTCCTTCCACTTTCTCATCTCCAGCAGCTCATCCCAACAAAGTTTAAACTAACTCTCCTTCATGGCTCTAAAGTTGTCTCCTAAGCCCTTTGACAGGTCGCAGATATGCATGTCATTTATGTAAATGAGCCTTGTCTGCGGGGTAATAAGGTCGCCCTGAAGGGTAAAAGGCTCTCGGCATCAAAGACTGGCATAAACATGGACTCCCATTGCCCCGGGCTATACGATACCCCTCTCTGTAGATGATGTCTTTAGCTGTGCACACATAAAAGCCGGGAGACTAGTGTGAAATCGTGGTGTGAGACACAAAGTAGCCCCTTTCTCCTGTCTGTCTATGACGGCTCAAAATGGGACAATGCAGCTTCATGCTGTTTACTTCCTACGGGACAGCGATGTGTGACTGTCTCCCATTTGTAGCGCCGCATGCCGGATCATGAAGAAGCCCAACAACATTACTGTCAGTCTGAAATCCTTCACTTGTGTTTGTCACTGCTGTCAGGTCACATCTCCTGACAGCTCCGTGCTGCTGTATTGACCTGCAGCATGATTGATTGAAGACATGTGATGTTCTGGAAGTTTCTGGCTGAAGTTGCAGTGAAAGTGTCTTATGAACCACACTGCAACAATAAAACCTTACTAACTGTGTTGTATGCTGCCTTTAAGTCCGTTATGTAATTAATGTCTTTTTGGGTTGAAAGAAAGTGTTGTTAGATGAAACAGCAAAACGTATAAGTGCATTTTCCTTGTGCTTACAACAGCAAGCATCCATTGCTTTGTCTTTAGACTTAATTGGCCCAGGACTCGTCGCCATGCCTAGCCAGGCTGATGAATTAGTGTCGGGCTTCCCGTCGAGGACCTTAACCCCCTCTCGACCCCTAGCAGCGGCCACAGCAGTGGTCGGGGTCCCGTTGTGGGAATTGCATGGCTGGAAGAGGGAAGAAGTCGTTCCAGTTCATCACACCGCGGCGCTGGCGGCCTCTGCATCACCGACTCCTGCGTGCGCGCTGCTGCCGCCCCCGGCCTGTCTTTAGCGGCTGCACGCTGCACGGAGAGGCGGGAAGCGGGGCTGCTTGTTTAATGGGGAGGGGGTGAGGGAAGGGAGGGGGAGTCAGTCGGTGCTGGTTGTGGGAGCGCGCACCGACAAAGGCAGGCAGACAATAAAAACCCGACAAAATGCAGTCTGTAGCAAACAGGCTGAGCGCACAGCGGACACCGCAGCCCATATTTTGGTTCTGCTTTAATGCTTTGCTGCATTTTATCTGAAGCTGAGGCTGCACTTATCTCCGGTGTCTCCTCTGTTTCTTATTTTACTCAGGTCAGGTTGCAGGTTAAACTGCTTTCCCTGTGGTTATAATATCGCACCAAGGGGATTGCTGGCCTGATAGTTGCTAATTTGTTCGCTCAGTCAGTCACTGTGTTAGTGATTTACTGATGCATAGGTAACTGTGTTATTAGAGAGCAAAGCATGCGTGCTGTTAAATACAACATTTTCTACAAATAAATTTTTCTCATTTGGAATACTTTTTATGGCCCAAAGTGGACCAAATGGAACTTTCACCATCAACTTTCTCGCTATAAGCCACTTATGGCGATTCTATTGAAACACTAACACCAGCTGTCAAATCCACTTACACCAGGCTGACAAACTGTATCTAATTAAGCATGTGTCACAATTCAGATAAGGTCAGAGGTCACCAAAGCCACCATGGCACCCATGTGGGTTTTGTAGTGGATAATTATGTCTGGGGATTAGCTGAGTGATGAGAAGCGTGTCTATTGAATTCATCCTATTCTTTAACCCTCTTGTCTGCTGCTCCTTCCAGACGATGAGTGTGAGATATCGGACAGGGAGGTCCCTGTCAGGAAAAAAGGTCGGCCAAAGAAAAAGAAGGAAACTAAGAAGAAAGAAGGCAAACCAGCCAAAGCAAAAAAGCGAAAAAAGATTGTAAGCTTGTTGTCCTTTCAGTTGCAGAAATTAAATACCATAACATTCATGGCAATTTGTAAGGCATTGTGTAGTTTTCGTTTTGCAGAGAATTTTAAAACTCACTGTGTTCCCATTGTTTTTAGGACAGCGATGTAGAAAGAGACTCGGACAGAGACAGAGACTTTGGGGACAATTCGGACAGTATAGTCAGTGACTATGGATCTGGGGAGAAAAAGAAAAAGAAGAAACATAAAGAAAGGAAGGAAAAGAAAACAAAGAAAAAGAAAAAAGATGATGGGGACCGGGACAGCAGTCAAGAAGAGACTACCAAGGTAAAGTACGGATTATATATGGAGCACTAAGTGGTTTTGTATTTGTTTATACTTGATATAATATTTTGGTTTATGGGCAGATGAGGCTGACTATCCAAGGCACACATGCAGAAGAAAATGACAAGTGAGAGACCTAAAAGATTAGAGATATTATTATATGTTATTGATCATGGTTTTTGTCATTTTTTAACAGCAACCTATTGAGCAGAAGACCTCGGCCCAGCTAGCAAAAGAGTGGGGTCTGGAGGATGTTGACCATACCTTCACAGAGGAAGACTACAGGGAACTCACCAATTACAAAGCCTTCAGTCAGTTTATGAGGTATTGCACCTACTGTGACATAATTGGCAAGGAAAACAGATGGTTGGCACTCTGGAAGTGACTTTAGTTTTTCATTTTTAAAGGTGCTCTGTGTTCAAATCAAGAGTTATGCATCACAAATCATAGCAAGTGTGTCACTTTTTGTTGAAATGTACATCCAGTCAATGTTATGCTTGTAATAAGTCAGTGGTTGATTATAAACATGAACAAGCATTTACAGTTCTTTTTGATCCAAAACCTGTGTTTGTACAGTGTATAAATTTTCTGCCTGTAAAGCTTCTTACTGTGACACAAAGAGTTTCCTCTGTACAAGGATCAGCAGCATGTGGTTTACATATTAGTTCTGATGAAAGTGCTTGAGGCATATATGTGCATGGATGTTATGCCTTAGTCATAAGTATTTTACTTTACTTAGCCTTTATCAGCTGAGCTGCCAGAGCCTCTGATTCATACTGCCTTTAATAACATAATATAATAAACTATGACTCTCTTTCTGTCATTATCTGTATAGTTCTCAAAGTGAACTAATTGAGAATCTGCTGTTGTTTATTGTTGTAGAGGACTAAAACAATATGTGTTCATAAACATACCATAATTATGGTTAATGTTTAGGCCGATGATCGCCAAGAAGAATCCTAAGATTCCTATGTCCAAGATGATGACCATCCTTGGGGCCAAATGGAGGGAGTTCAGCTCAAACAACCCCTTTAAGGGCAATGCTGCCGCTGTTGCGGCTGCTGCGGCAGCTGCTGCCATCGCTGTTGCCGAGCAGGTCTCTGCAGCTACTGCTTCGCCAGAACCACCACCACAGCCTCCACCAATCCGTAAGGCCAAGACAAAAGAGGGCAAAGGTCGGTGGTCCCTGATGTCAGATATTTACACTATATCACTTCAAATGTTGTCAATTTGAAATCCAGTCAGATGTGTTCATTTTACTGTTAGGACATATGTTTAGTAAATTGCTAACCTGTATTTTAATTGCGTTTACACATCTAGAAAACTATATACACAAAGCCGCTATATTTGCCAGACAATATTTCTCTCTACTCATTTTCTTTTGCAGTATACAGTACACATTATCTCATTTATTCTGTGTGTTCCCTTATGTTATATTCTCCAGGGCCAGGCTATAAGAAGCGCAGCAAAAGCCCACGTGTCCCAGATAAGAAAAAGGCTCTTGCCAAGGCTAAAAAGATGGCCCCCATCCGTATAAAGCTTTCACCTATAGGGGCCAAAAGGAAGAGGAGCTGCTCAGTGAGTATACAAGGATAAAGTTTTTAGGTGGATGAATATAGATCTACATAGAACAGACCTGGCTTTTGTAATTTTGTTAATATTTAGTATAATTTTTTGTCAGAGTGATGATATGGATGAGGATGAGTCTGAGCAGGAGGACTCCAGCGTTCACAGCTCCTCGGTTCGCTCTGACAGCTCTGGTCGGGTCAAGAAGAACAAGCGTGGACGGCCGGCCAAAAAGAAGAAAAAAAGTAAGCATCAATCCAAAAAAGTTTGTATACCATCCCAACTTTTGGACAAGCACTGCATTAGAGCTGGACGATTAATCAAAAACTAATAAAAGTACCTCACAATTTTTTATGCATGAATACAAGCTATAAATGAACCTGGTTTCAGTTCCCGGAGATGAAGAAGGAGATGGCTATGAGACGGACCACCAGGACTACTGCGAGGTGTGTCAGCAGGGCGGGGAGATCATCCTGTGTGACACTTGTCCTCGAGCATATCATCTTGTCTGTCTCGAGCCAGAGCTTGACAAGGCCCCTGAGGGCAAGTGGAGCTGCCCACACTGTGTGAGTAAAACAACGTATAGCACCTTTCTCTATTGCACCATGGTTTTTCTGTCACTTTTGCCTTTTGGCAGCCCATGTTTGTGCGAATAGCATTTGAAGTGGTTTGTTTGTTCATACCTGGGGATGAAATGAAAAGAGGTTTTGGTGTTGCGTTTTCAAATCTCAGTCAAGCTGCAATTAGACAACAATCCATCCCAAAGAAGTACTCCTGAAGTGGTAGCGTGGGTGTGAGTAGTAACACAAACAAAAGACTACTCATTCCATGGCAGTGCTTTAACAGTATTTATCCTAATAAAAAGCTACAGGACTTTTAGTGAACAAACTCCATAATTTCCGGTTCATGTTTCTGCAGCTTCCCTACACAGCAGACAAACACTCCTGGAGAAGTGTTCCTTTTTCTTTTTGTAATCTAAATACTCACCTATCCAATTTCTTTTCCTAGGAAAAAGAGGGCATCCAATGGGAGGCCAAGGATGACGACTTTGAGGACTTTGAAGAGGACAGCGAGGACAGGGTGATTTCGGAGGTGGGCGTGGGCGTGGCCACTGGGAACGACGAGGAGGACGACGACCACATGGAGTTCTGCCGAGTTTGTAAAGATGGCGGCGAGCTGCTTTGCTGTGACACTTGCACCTCCTCCTACCACATCCACTGCCTCAACCCGCCTCTCCCCGAGATCCCCAATGGAGAGTGGCTGTGTCCCAGATGCACAGTGAGCCGCTCTTCTCCCTTTTATTTCATTAGTGTTTATGTCTTATTCAGGACGCGGTGTACTTTCTTTCTCCAGCTTAATTGTTCTATGGCTTCACTGGGGCTAATTTAGTGATACTTAAAGCCTGCAGATGTAGGATTTATGAGCTTCTAATGGATATATGATGGAAGCAGATATCACTTGGCTTTCTATGTTCAGACGGTGGGGTATTTGAACACAGACGGTTTTTAAACTTAATGGCAGAGTGAAATATAACGTTGCAGTCCTGTGAAAACCGTGAAGCTTTAATGAGGTAACAGTACAGCCTTGATCTTAGCTTTGGACAGTGTGACTTTGCAAGTTTTTAAAGTAAACTTTTAAAGCAGACTTGAGTATTTTTTTCTCACCTGATTTGTTTTTTATTTTACAAGTTAAATGTTGCTGCTGTCTGCTGTGAACCCAGCATTTTCATATTTCGCCCAGTCCTAGGATTTCATAATTTTTGCTACCAACATTAAATGTCTTTTCTCTAGTGTCCGCCAATCAAAGGACGCGTTCAGAAGATTCTCCACTGGCGATGGGGTGAACCTCCACCTCCCATTCCGGTGCCTCCCGCTCCTGACGCACCGCCTGACGCCCCCCCACCGCCCCCCATGAAGGGCCGAGCCGAGAGGGAGTTCTTTGTAAAGTTGGCCGCCCAGTCCTTCTGGCACTGCACATGGATCACTGAACTGCAGGTGAGAGGATCCATGTCAAATTCTATAACTGTCTACATTAATGTGTAGATAAATACATTATTGAAATAAAATACAGAATTTAAAAGACAATATAATTATCCAAACAGCAAAGGAAGAAAGGGACATTTAGCTAAGCAAACAACCAAATCTTTAAATCAGTTAAAAAAAAATAAAGCTTAAAAATTGTTTTGTCTTTCTTGGAAGATGCAAAAGAAATATTGCCCATCTACACATTTGCTAAAATATGAGCATGTGTATTTGTCCAGCTGGAGATTTTCCATTCAGTGATGTACAGAAACTACCAGAGGAAGACGGACATGGACGAGCCTCCCAGTCTGGATTATGGGTCAGGGGCTGAGGACGAGAACGGCGTTGGGAAAAGTGAGAAAAGACGGGCCAAAGATCCCCAGTATGCCCTGTTAGAGGACAAATACTACAAATATGGCATCAAGCCTGAGTGGATGATGATCCATCGCATCATTAACCACAGGTAAGACTTGTGATTGTTTCTTTGTCTGTAGTTTGCAGATGAATAACACAGATATATTAGTTGATATTTCCTCCCTAATTCGTCTCCTGCCAGTGTGGATAAGAAGGGGATATACCACTACCTGGTCAAGTGGAGAGACCTGACTTACGACCAGTGCACCTGGGAGAGAGATGACATGGATATCCCTGACTTTGAAATCTACAAAGCTGCTTATTGGAGACACAGGTAACACTTCAAAATAAATGATACCTTTTGACATAAGAAGCGAGTGCTACTCTTTTACTCCTAAGTTCATGACTTATTGTGTGAGTCTGAAGTTACCTAAGTAGGAAAACCACAGTCTAGCAAGAAAGTTACTTACTTTCTGTTTTCATTTCTAAGTGATCACTCATTTTTAAGTGTTAGTACAACACAGCACAGCTGTAGGTGACCTGCTTTTGTTTCACTGCAGATGACCTGAAAACCAGCCTTTGTGCATGCACATAACTTTCACATAGTCAGCAAGTAGCAGTATGCTGAACACATTGTGAACATAAGACCATAATTTCCTTTTAAGGTTCAGTGTAAACTAACTGACTACTATAAACTAACTGAAAAATATAGTTTAAATAAAGAGGTTTTTTAATCATCTGCAGTGGCTTTATTGGCAGCCACATCTACTTAATTGTTTTATATTTTCTATTTCTGTTGTTAAAAATTGCTGATGCTCTTTCCATTAGGGATAACATAATGAAGGAGGAGGACCCAGAGAAGCCCAAGAGAATGAGAAGCAGAAATCAGGAAGACGAGGGTGAAGAGGGGTCTCCCCCCTCACCGGTCAATGATGTAAGTCAATGCAGAATTCCAACAAAATGTCTAATATTTGGCACATTTATCTATTCATTAATTGTTAACTCTCAACAACTCTTGTGTTTGTTACTTCTAGCCTACGATAAAATATGAGGAACAGCCAGACTTTGTCACATCAACAGGTGGGACCCTCCACCTGTATCAGCTGGAGGGACTGAACTGGCTGCGGTTTTCATGGGCTCAGGGCACTGACACCATCCTGGCTGATGAGATGGGTCTGGGCAAAACCATCCAGACAATCGTCTTCCTCTACTCGCTCTTTAAGGAGGTACTAAAGCTGCTTTAGATTCACACATTTTGTATCTTGAGGTTTAGGAGGTTAAAGCATACTCTCATCTGTCTTTTAGGGCCACACAAAAGGTCCGTTCCTCGTAAGCGCGCCGCTTTCCACCATCATCAATTGGGAGAGGGAGTTTGAGATGTGGGCTCCCGACTTTTACGTGGTCACATACACAGGTGACAAGGACAGTCGAGCCATTATCAGAGAAAACGAGTTTTCATTTGATGACTCGGCTGTCAAAGGAGGAAAGAAGGCTTTTAAAGTACGGGTGAGCACAGAGATGAAACCACTGGATGAGTATACATTAAATTTTGTACTTGAACTGGCCCATTATTAATTATATTTTAATTTCATAATCAAGCTTTGGAATATTATTTCAGGATTTCCTGGATTTTAATAAATATGTTATAACTTTACACCATATTTTTGTTTTTTTTTCTTCCTGCAGAGAGAGGCTCCTATTAAATTCCACGTGCTGCTGACCTCCTATGAACTGGTGACCATCGACCAAACAGCTCTGAAGTCGATTGACTGGGCCTGCCTTGTGGTGGATGAGGCTCATCGCCTTAAGAACAACCAGTCAAAGGTAAATAGTCATTTTTTTTTGTCTTTAATTATTAAACTATTTTGAGGGTGAAAAATAACCTAATAATCACTTTTTATGTTTCCAGTTTTTCCGACGTCTGAATGACTATAAAATCGACCACAAGCTGTTGTTGACAGGAACTCCTCTTCAGAACAACCTGGAGGAGCTGTTTCACCTGCTCAACTTCCTCACTCCAAACCGTTTCAAGTGTGATAACTTTTCTGCTCACACACATGTTACTGCTGATATTACTGTTATGTAGTATTTATTATATACACTATTTTGTAGTAATCTTGAAGGCTTCCTTGAAGAGTTTGCTGATATCTCCAAAGAGGACCAGATCAAGAAGCTCCATGACTTACTTGGACCTCACATGCTGCGGCGGCTTAAGGCTGACGTCTTCAAGAACATGCCTGCCAAAACCGAGCTGATTGTCAGAGTGGAGCTCAGCCCTATGCAGAAGTATGAGGGACACTGGGGAGGGTGAAGGGAAATTGTAAATAGTAAAATGGGCAAAATGTCCATGAATGTCTCTTAGTATTATGGTCAAAAGTTCTCAAAAAATGGCAAAAAGGACTATGTAATTACAGTCAAGATAATTAGAATATGGTATTGGTAATGAGCTTTTGGTATAAAAGTCACTGAAATACCCCTATTTCCTGCCAGGAAATACTACAAGCTTATTCTGACCAAGAATTTTGAGGCTCTTAACTCAAAAGGCGGAGGTAACCAGGTCTCCCTACTCAACATCATGATGGACCTAAAGAAGTGCTGCAACCACCCCTACCTCTTCCCCAGTGCTTCCATGGTGAGCTCAGCCCCACATACATGTACAGCTTTTTGGTACTTACTGCTTTACATACTGGTCTTTAAAAAAAAAAGCCATTACAAAATACAAAACAGTCACAGTGACCCCCTGTGGTTAAGGTCTGTAACATTTAAATAATTAAAACATTATCATAATTGTCTTTTGATTTGTTTTATTAGGAGGCCCAAAAAACTCCAAGTGGTGCTTATGAGGGGTCGGCCCTCGTAAAGGCCTCTGGGAAACTGATGCTGTTGCAGAAAATGCTGAGGAAGCTGAAAGAGCAGGGCCACCGAGTCCTGGTTTTCTCTCAGGTACACTTTGCTCCACAAACACAAATGCATGACCACAGGCTCTGGCCACTGATCACTACAGATGTTGAATTATTTCCTGGCAACCTCAGAGACGCAGCTGCAGACTGGGGTCTAGCTATTCATGTGTGAGGATTCATGGTTAGATTAAAACGTTTTGTTGATTTGTTTATAGATGACCAAAATGCTGGACTTACTGGAAGATTTTCTGGACCATGAAGGTTACAAGTATGAGAGAATTGATGGAGGCATCACAGGAGCACTCAGACAGGAGGCCATCGACCGTTTTAATGGTGAGATACATGGAGCAATATATATAGTAGTATATATGTACAGTACTGTGCAATGTTCTAGCCAAGCATTAAACTATATGTAAAGTGAGAATGCTTCCAAAGTATCACCTTTTATTGCTTATTGTGATATACAAAATGCTAAATGAGCGACCCCAAACATACACTTAAAGTGATGAGAATCTATTTTCAGTTTAAGGAGCTTTAAGGAGTCTGTCTGGGATTATATGAAGAGACAGAGGGATTTGAGGGCTACATCCAGAATAAAATCTGTAGTTAGTTCTTCAACTATTTGGAGCGACCTACCTGCCAAATTCCTTCAGAAACTGTGTGCAAGTGTACCTTCAGCAATAGATGCAGTTTAATTGCAAATGGCAGTCACACACTTTTGATTTAGATTTTGCTCACTGCTTTTTGTATATTGATTTACAAATCATTTATATGACTAGCCATATTTAATGTCACTCCCTTTTGTTTTTCCTCAGCTCCTGGTGCTTGTCAGTTCTGTTTTTTGCTCTCCACCAGAGCTGGAGGTTTAGGCATCAACTTGGCCACAGCAGACACTGTCATTATCTTTGACTCTGATTGGAACCCTCACAATGACATACAGGTATTGGTCCTGGGAACTGCTTAGACATTTGTTCTTGCTGCACATTTCAGTTTTAATCTGTTTTCCTTTTTTTCAAAAGGCATTCAGTCGAGCCCATCGAATTGGACAGGCCAACAAGGTCATGATCTACCGCTTTGTGACACGAGCCAGTGTGGAGGAGCGCATCACTCAGGTAGCCAAGAGGAAAATGATGCTGACCCACCTGGTGGTCCGGCCGGGGCTGGGGTCCAAAGCTGGCTCCATGTCCAAACAGGAACTGGACGACATCCTCAAATTTGGGACAGAAGAGCTCTTCAAGGATGAAGGAGAAGGTGACACAAGCTGCGCTTTTTACCAAAGTTGATTATAATCCAGAAGAAAGTCATTTTGTCATAATTACTTAATCTTCACAGATTTAGTTTAAGGATAAGATTTTAGATGCTCTGGTTTTCCTAAATGACCATATTAAAATATTGCTTGGCAAGAATGCTGCTAAAATGGTCTCATTGAGATGGACAACTGTGGCAGGTATGAAGAATCCTTCTGGAGATAAAGCTGAGGATGAGGGTAATGTAATCCACTACGACAGTACTGCCATTGAGAGGCTGCTGGATAGAAGCCAAGACGCTACAGACGACACGGACGTTCAGAACATGAACGAGTACCTCAGCTCCTTCAAAGTGGCCCAGTACATGGTCCGAGAGGAGGATAAGGTAAGGAGAAAGAGAGGTGGACTAACCGTTTAGTGAAAACGGCGCTTGAATATAAACATCACATTACCTTGTTCTTTGACATATTTGTGCTCTAGATCGAGGAGATTGAGCGGGAGATCATCAAACAGGAGGAAAATGTGGATCCGGATTATTGGGAGAAGCTGCTACGGCATCACTACGAACAGCAACAAGAAGACCTGGCGAGCAAACTTGGCAAAGGCAAAAGGAACCGCAAGCCTGTCAACTACAACGACGCTGCACAGGAAGATCAAGGTAGAGATGCGGTTTGGTTTTCGACCCTGCCGTCTTGAAAAGTCATTTGAGTAAAAGCCTTTGAGTTAATGTTTGACTTACACTGTAGTAATAACATCATGTCAACCATAAAAGAGCAGTTTAAGATTCTTTTGGGCAGCCGAGGATTTAGAAGTGAAGCCTTACATTTCAGTCATTTGGTTTATTATTAGGTTTTATTACATTCATCATCCCCCAGAGTTTGCTAAGAAAATGGAAGTGGTATTTTAGTTGTACAGTGAAAATGAACGACCTTGGCCTGTTAACACACCGCTGTCTGTTGCAGAGTGGCACGCTGACATTTCAGATAATCAGTCGGAGTATTCAGTGGGCTCTGAGGAGGAGGACGAGGACTTTGACGACAGGCCAGAAGGTAAGGAGACATTTAAAAAGATAGAAAAGCATCAAATAGTGTGACACCTGTCTGTGTTGAATTACCGGGCCATATTGATTTAGCTGTTACAGTTTTCTGGCAAAGAGGCACAAAACCGAGGCCATAAAATACACTTTCTGGCCTCAGTCTTAAAAGCATCATATTAACGTTTTGCTTTCCATTAATGATGCATCTTTTCCATCTTTGCAGGTCGTAGGCAGTCCCGTCGCCAGTTACGGAACGACAAGGATAAACCACTGCCTCCGCTCTTGGCCAGAGTGGGAGGCAACCTTGAGGTCTGTTCGTCTCCTTGGAATTGAGCTCATTTTCATTTTTTATTAGATTACAAGGATCCGTCAGCTTTGTTTTACCGTGAACTTGCACTCTGAGATATTTTGCTAACAATATAATAATCAGTGATTGCGAATGGCAGCTGAGCTATTATATGTACTACAAGTCCAAACCTTCCTAGCTCGTTCATCATCAAGATAATTGGGAAATGACATTAATAGTCTGGGTTGATTTTAGCAGTATTAAGCAGTCATATCATCTTATAAAAGAACTTGGAAGGGCTGAGGCTTATACCAATGGAGGGAAAATGAAGGGTTGTCTCATTCTGATTCTGGTGTTTTTTTGTGCCAATGTTTGCTCAATTTTATGCTTTTATGTTTTATGATAAGGTGCTGGGCTTTAACACACGCCAGCGCAAGGCTTTCCTGAATGCAGTGATGCGCTGGGGGATGCCGTCTCAGGACGCTTTCTCCTCTCAGTGGCTGGTCAGAGACCTCAAGGGCAAGACTGAGAAAGAATTCAAGTCAGTCACACAAGTTAAGAGGCAGTATACACATATATTGCATCACGAAGAGTCCTTTAATCATAAAAATGTCTCTAACTCCTATTGAACAGAGCCTACGTATCGCTCTTCATGCGTCACTTGTGTGAGCCGGTGGCTGACGGCGCTGAGACGTTTGCAGACGGTGTACCAAGGGAAGGCCTCTGTCGGCAGCCTGTGCTCACTCGAATTGGTGTCATGTCCCTCGTCAAAAAGAAGGCAAGGGCACAACTGCTTTACTTAAAAACGCAAGAGTCAAGAGCAAGTTTGAAATGCACAGTAACACACAAATCTCAGTCATGTGAAAACGCTGGTTAGTTTTGTGGTCAATATTGCATCACATGTTTGTACCGCAATCCAATACCGTGCCCAGATAGTGTGTTTTTAGTATCCACATCACACCTGCTCAAGCTCATCATATTTGTTTGTTTCTCCTGTAAAAGTAATACAGCTTATTATGTTCATTTGGCCTCCAGATGTCACAAGGTAAAAACATTTTAGGCATTAGAAGTAACGATGTGGTGCTGATAGATTAACAGGCTTATATACACAATCTAAATTAACTCTTTTTAAAAAGTTGTTTATAATTAAAGCACAAAGAGTAGATAATAAGGTCAGTACACAATGTCAGTAATCCTGTTGCTATTATGTTGCTAGTTTATTTTAATTTACCCAAACAGCTCATCTTGTTAAAACATGCCATTTGTGCCACAGAAAGCGATTGATATTCTGCCAAGCTACATAAGGCAAGTGGGTGGTGACTTTAATAGTGTGCTATTAGGGCCGGCAGCGGGAGCCAACTTTTTTATATTGCTCTAATTTTGTGCGCAGATTCAGGAGTTTGAGCACATAAACGGCCGGTGGAGCATTCCCGAGCTCAAACCTGAGGTCAGCGTGGACAAATCCTCCTCGCGGGCGTCTTCCCCCGCCATGAAGACCGCCACACCTACACCTGACGCCAGCTACAACAACACACCTTGCACCTCCAAGCCAGGTAACCGAACAGACGTGCCCATATGGTCTCCAACCAGTAGGGGGAGCTCTGTGCAAAGGGGCAATAAAACCAAGCAGAGATTTAATGTGTATTTGATGAACATTTGCAGCGACTCCAGCGCCGGTAGACAAGAGTGAAAAGAATGGAAAGGAAGGAGAAAAGGAGGAGGAAAAGGAGGAAGAGCTGCCAGAGAAGGAGAAAGTTAAAGAGAAAGAAAAGGATGATGGCAAAGAGGAAGGCAACAAGAGCGCTGACACAGAAGAGGTGGGAACCGTAAACTTTGGTGATAATAATTATTCACATCCAGTGCTCGTTTGTCCAAGGGTTTTTTCAATACGTAAGAACATTTTCATACAGTGAAATTTGAACATTCCCAAAAGTCTGACAACATTGCAGAAACTAAAGAGTACTATATAGTGCTTGACTTATAGACGAAGACTGTTATATGCATCTTCAACATGGTAGTTATTGTACATCAACTCAAATATAATACGGTATTAAGAATAGGCCGAAAAAATATTTGTAAGTGCGATATAGTAACCACTGACACTGTATATGTTCTTGTAGCTTTCCTCAAAAGAAACACCTCATAATGCCTCCCCGAGCCAAAAACATGAAGGAAAAGAAGAAGGCGACATGAAGGAAGAGGAGAAGAAAGAAAATGACGCTCAAGCTGCTTCAGCGGAAGAGAAAAAAGTCCAGGAGGAAAGCAAAGAGGACACTAAACCAACAGCAAAACAAGACGTCAAAGAAGAGAAGACAGGTAAAAGACAGTTTCACCTTTCAGGGCCTAAAGCCAAACATGTTGGAGCAATTTTCTCATAAAAAAGTTATACAGTCAGTAGCCTGAAATGGCCAAGTCCAGGTGCGCTTAGATTTTCAAAAGTTTGTGAGGTCACAAATTACTTCAGATCCTCACAAGAAAAAAACAGGGACCATGGCCAAAAGCTCCTCAGTGGGCCAATCACAAGAATAGAGAGAGGTTCCAGTTAATAACCAGATCACATTAAAAGGCAAATCAGTCTCCAAAAGAGAAACAAAAAAATGTATGTAAAGAAAAATCTGCTGTATAACTGTGTTTTTTTTCTTCAAGGGGAAGAAGAAAAAGCAAAAGAAGAGAAGGAAAAAGAAAAGGAGAAACGTGAAGAGACACTTACGACAGAAGCTGATGCCAAAACCAAGACTGAGGCCTCTGACACAAAGAAAGGTTCAGCACGATCCACTATGATAAAGTTATTACAAATAAACATACTTTTACTAACTCAAGATTTGTCTTTGTCCCACACAGAAGAGGTTAAAGGTGAAAAGGATGCTGGGAAAGAAGTCAAAGCATCTAAAGAGGACGTACCGAAGGGGAACGGGAAACCTCCCACAGAAAGACCTCGCTTTATGTTTAACATCGCTGATGGGGGATTCACCGGTTAGTTAACCTCTGCTTTTCAGCCTCAGTTGTTTTCTGATCGGTTTACTTTGTAATTTGTTTTTTCCTTGGCTTGATATTAAGTCAGAAAATATTATGAAGATGAAAAATAATCAAACAATACATTTCATTTCAAGTAGAACTTTTTGTTCTTGCATTAACAAAGGAGGTGGAACTATAAACTACTTCACAGAGCTTAATTGCTAAAGCAGATGTAACAACGCGAATCCATTTGTTCTGGACATTTTAAACAACTAAATGATCATTATATATAAATGTAGCACTGATTTATAGATGAAACATAAAATTATAAAGACAAATGACAAGTAACAGAGCAGTTTGAACAAGAACTTCTGAGCCAAAGCCTCACAGAGCTTCCATACCAAAGCTGTGATCCAGAACTATCTGCTCCTTGATCACAAACCCAGAAAAGCTGTGCGTGCGTACAGTGGAAACACCTGCAGCCAGGTTTCAGCGAGCTAAGCACTTTGATAGCAGACTCATTTTATTTTTTTTTGCCTTCTCTGCGCAGAGCTTCACACTCTTTGGCAGAACGAGGAGCGGGCCGCCATCTCCTCGGGGAAGATGAACGAGATCTGGCACCGACGGCACGACTTCTGGCTGTTGGCGGGAATCGTGGTGTATCCTTGACAGCGGTTGCCCGGGCGATGACCCCACTCTGTTTATTTTTCTATCAGGCGGCAGAAGCCCAGTGTAATAAGTCAACAAGCTAAACCACAGCTCAATAAACAGCTTACTGTGTCTGCTGGAAGTGAGTGTAGAGGGTCTCTGGGACATGTTGTTCTCTATTTTGGTAATTAAGACCATGCTGCTTTAACAGAAAAACACTTCATTACTTTGCCTCATCATATTTAAACCACGTTACAGGGACATAAAAGATGTTTTCGACGCAGTGATAAAAAGAATACAATTTATTCTAGTTGAGTCATTTTATATCTGGTTCTCCACTTACTCAGGCTTCCCCTCACCGTCAAAATAGATGCAATAACTTCTTCTAAATTCCCGTAGTGAATGAACATGAGTGCATAAGAGGTGTTGGATAAACAAATGAATGAGAACCTAACATTATGATCTAAACTTGTTATGTTAATAGCCCTTGACCCTTGCCCCAGACATGGATATGCTAGGTGGCAGGACATCCAGAACGACCCCCAGTTTGCCATTGTGAATGAACCTTTTAAGTCACAGGCGAATAAAGGCAACTTCCTGGAGATGAAGAATAAGTTCTTGGCTCGGCGCTTTAAGGTATGAAGTTACAGCCTTAAATTAAATTCAACTGAAAATGTGAATAGATTTGAGCAGACATTTTAGATCATCTTCCCCACTTAATGGTGACAGATGCCCCTAGACCCACATATTGGCTCGAGGGCAGTGCTGACGGCTGCATTTCTAAAACAGCTCTCATCCTGTTTTTGAGAGGCTCACATGTTTCAGATCCTGCCTCAACATCCCCATTTACTGTATTGCTGTCTCACTCACACTCCCTTTTTCCTAGCAAACTATTTTCAACATTTGTAAAATTGACATCATCTGTAGGCACAGAAAATTACTTCATCAGTTTCTGCTTGAACTTCTATAATAACCTCCTTGCCACTAAAATAGTCTTTCCTGAGAAATACTTTGTAATAGCTTTTCAAATAAATAGAAAATTGTTGCCATGCCATTTCTGTTTCCCAATTGCCATCACAAGGACATTTTACTAACTTGAATTAGTGGCAGATCTGGCTTTTCGTTTCCAATGCATGTGTCATTATTGGTCGATTTAAAATGTTTTGATATCTTTTCGCACGTGCCTTTAGCTGTTGGAGCAGGCTCTTGTGATCGAGGAGCAGCTGCGACGGGCGGCCTACCTGAACATGACGCAGGACCCCAGCCACCCGGCCATGGCCCTCAACGCCCGCTTCGCAGAGGTGGAGTGTCTGGCCGAGTCCCACCAGCACCTCAGCAAAGAGTCACTGGCAGGCAACAAGCCGGCCAACGCTGTCCTGCACAAAGGTCAGACTTTTTATATAGAAGGTAGTAGAAACTGATTTGTTATATCCCTCAAAATGTTATCTGTTTAACTAAATATTTTTCTTACTATGGAAAAGTGATTTCAAAAGCTTAACATGAAGCCTCACATCTCTACGTTTCTGGAAAAGCCTGAAAATTAATCTTGAAACTGTTTGAAAAGTGCTTGAATTTGCCCCAAGAAAAGGTGTTTGTACCCTGGAAACACAAGAGTTCTGAAATATAGTTTTGCTGTGTCCACAAAGCTCCGATAATCTTACATGCTGTTAACAGATAGCCCTCAAATATTTCCTCACCAGCTCTTTGGCAAGTCTCGGCATGTTTATATTGTTTGAAAGGATTACTCGCTCAAACACTACTGTTCTTGTATTTCTCCACATTAAACCTCATAAATGCTCATAAACATCATTATCGAATTGCAAAGCGACTCCACTGGTCTGTAATCAGCATTTCATTTGATGAAAGACTGTGGTGATAGAAAGGCAGAATAATAAATGAAGGGGCCATAGTTCTTTGCCAAAATAAGATGAATAGAATGGAAACAGAATAGTGCCATTTAAGCAAAGGAATATGCTTTTTCATCTGGCAAGTTACGACTCTTATTATATATTTTACACATTTTTACAATGAGAACCCAGACCTTGTAATTTCAAAGAATTTGTTTTAACTAATACCATCTGGGAGCTGAAGTAGGACACACATTTTTGGCATAAAAGAAACAAAACAATCTGAATCGAAAGTGGAGCCCTTAGACGTTTGCTCATTCATTGTTGTTTTGTGACAGTGCTAAACCAGTTGGAGGAGCTGCTGAGTGACATGAAGGCTGACGTCACCCGGCTACCCGCCACCCTGTCCCGGGTCCCGCCCATCGCCGCCCGCCTGCAGATGTCCGAGAGGAGCATCCTCAGCCGGCTGGCAAGCAAGGGCACCGAGACGCACGTGGCCCCGGTCAGCGGCAGCTTCACACACACACACACACCAGTTCGAACCTGTGCCAACGCAAAACAGAGCCCATTATGTTGTATTATGTTGTCACCCGACGCACAGCTTAGTCAGCACGCTTGTCAGCTCACGTAACCGAAAAACAGCTCCTTTCCAAAAATAATTAGTGCAACTTGTCTTGACAGCCCATTCCTCCTGGACCCTACGCCACCCCGCAAAACTACGGAGCACCTTTCACCCCCGCACCCCCCAGCGCCCTTCACCTCGCAGGAGCCAACTACAGCCAGATGCCGCCCGGATCCTTCATTTCAGGTCAGTGCAAATCAGTAGTCTGAGTCTACGGACCGTAAATAATTGAAAAGTTCTGCCGACAATTGAATTTAAAATCTAAATATGCTTATCCTCTGCATCATACAGCACACATCTGGACTCATTTTGAGTTTAGTAAAAGCCTAGACAACAATTCTTTGAAGTTTAAGTAATATTTTTTGTATGTATGTGTTTGTGTGTATTTCAGCAGACTCTTACAAAAAGGGAGATTTTTAAAATGTTACAGTCAGTAGTTGTAATAAACATCACAAGGTATTACTAACACAATCATTCAAAGATAATGAAATAAGGCTTTGTTTGATCTGCATGGCACTTGGCAGTTTCTAGGTTTATGCTGGATTTATGTTTCTCGCTTAAGGAGTTATGGCAGATAGCTGTTACTGCCTCTGGCATGAGAACTCATTTATTTTAGGGCACAGAGTTTAACCCATTCTTTGTCAGACCACTTGAAATGATAAATGTCAAACATGATATTATACAGTGTCGAAACTGCTTTATTGTCTGTGAACAGTTGAAGCAGCTGCGGCACAAAATTATTATCAGATTAAAAATAATCCTGGTTAAACAAGCTCTTTAGCTACTTCTGTCCAATGATAACATAATAAGTAACATATAAATCCAACTTTTATTTCAGTTGAGGAGTAGAAAAAATGGAACTAAATATTTTTGTTGCATTTTGGTAATTTGATGAATTCTTTGTAACTCATCCTTGTTATTCTGGTTTCAGTGTTTCTCCTGGCTATATCTTTATATAAAAGATCTCTTGAGCTACAGAGTCCACAGCCACAGTCATATTAAGTCAGTTTCTAATAAAGTTTGTTTTCCTGTAAGCTCACCCAGTCTTCGTTCTTAGGTCAGTTTGCGGCTAAGATTTTGCTTTAGATGACCAATGCCAGCATCTGAGTAGACTGGTCCTAGAGGGAGGAGCTAAAAGACACAGAAGTTTGAGACTGGATTTATATGTTTGTAGTAGTTATGGATCAAAAATGAGCATGAACCATGAACCATGAACCTTGAAATATTTGGGAGCCGTATGGCACAGTGCAGCCTCATTACTTTTGACAGCACACCAACAAAGAAAAGCAGAACTGTCTTTAGAGATCTGGACTTGATTATTTGGCATATGATCTTGGGTAAAATCAATTCAAATTGCTGCTACTATTTAAACATACAGTCTGAGGTATTTTACCTTTATATGGTCATGTTGTTTTGGTGAAACGAGCAAAAGACAGACATATTGAAAAAGTGGTATTAAAATCAGCTTAGGTTTCACTTTAATGGTCAAACGTGTGGAGAATGCATCTATCTGATGGCTTCCAAAGTAGCCCTATTTAAACACCTTTAGTTGACACTTCAGCTCCCTGAGCAGCTTAGTTGTAAAAACCTCAAAATCCAGAGAAACCCCATAATCAGAAAAAAACATCTGTAGCGGCCTCTCTGATGTGGCTGCCAGATAAACACCTGAAATAGACATTACCAAAATCAAACACAAACTGTGCTGCTATAGGAAAAGGCCTTTTCATCTTGTTACATGCCTGACTCAAAACCTGCAGAGCAGCAACGACACATTGTGCAACAGTGAAGCACCGTCTGGAGTGCTATCAAACCTGTCTGTGGCGTGTTTTCATTTATGTGTATGATTATTTTCTAATGTGGAGCTCTCACTTATCACGGTAAATATTCACAAATTCTAAACCAGAGGGGATCTCTTTGCCTGCAGTCTGTCAAAGCATCCATGCAGTTTGTGAATTTATCTTCTCATAGTTTGTTAACAGCATATGCTCTACAGATGCATGTGCTGCTCTGCATGTGTATTGGTGTTTGGAGATGTTTAGATAGCAGAGATGTAGCAGAGATAACTAGTAAAACCTGATATTCCCCAATAGCTTTACCCTGAAAACCACAGCAGCCGGCTCACTCAGTGCAGCGCCTGGCTCTCACTCGGTCTATCGTGATTTATGTAATTGTAGACTGAAACATCTGTCAAAGGCATTGCATTTTGGAAAGCCAGGACCTATCTCTGAAAATGTCATTATGCTTAGCCTGTCTGAGTCTGGCCATGCCAAGAAAACATTCGGACTTTGTGCCGAGGTATTTTGAGAGGAACAGAAACCACAGAAGGAGTTTGGTTGTGTAAACGCTGTGTTGTGACTTGTGAACCGACGGAGGGCTGGGCCGAGCCGTGGCTGCTCAGAAATAGTCGCGTGTCCAGTTCGATTCGCTTTTCAGGGGCCTCTCTGCAAGGAGGCCGAGCCGAGTTAGCATCCTGAACTCTGGCAGCAAACAAGGCCACGTTTATGGACTTGATTGGGGTCACACTGGTGCTTGACCATTTAAGGCCAAGCCAGAAATAAAGAAATGCACTGGGGTTAAAACAACAAGATACTCTGATTGAGACCTCTTTTAGTAGCCATCTCTTGAGAGAAGTTCTCGGCTCGCACTTGAGCACACAAAACAAACCCAAAAATATGCCCTGAGCCTTGGTGCTTTTTTAACTACATATCTACTATTTTAGCTGCAACGTCTGAACCTTGCTACAGAATGTAATAACACACCGACTGCTCAAAGGAACGACTATTTTGTGCTGTCTCACAAACACAACCGTGTCCATCTCAGCAATTGCACAATACTTTGAATTATATTTTGGAAAACCTGTTTCAGCCACCATTACCGCCACTGGGGGAGAGCCACACATCTGCACTAAAAGGAGCCTGCAGTGTACACACTACTTGACCTCTGACCTCCCCACTGAGGAGGGAGGCTATCTTAAGTCCCTACGGGGCGCGGTAAAGTGTCTCTGCGAGTCTCCACTACAGTCTGCCGCTTGTCTGCCCCCACAGAAGCCGTTGGGGGATCCACGGGAGGGCCAAGCGCTGCCGCCGTTTGCCAGAAGACCAAGGAGCACGATGTGGTGCAACGGCAGCGCGTGGTGGACCTCTGGAAAGACGGCAAGTCCGAGGGGGCCATCGGGCAAGAGCTGAGGATGCCCAAGTCGACAGTGCACAGCATCATTGTCAAATACCGCCTCAGCAACACAGTAGAGAACCTGCCACGCAACGGGCGACCAAAGAAACCCTGAAAATACAAAACAGGAATGTAAGAGACTGAAAAAAAAAACTGAAGTTAAAAGGGAGGACACTTTTGATGGAAACCTGAATGTACGAGGACAAAGTAAATTCCAAAAACGACTCAAGGATGGAGCACTTTGACACTGCAGGAATGTAAGGAATATAAAGGGAACAGTAGAGACGAGAGGGGAGCGCAATCCGAGGAAGTGAAGCCAAGTTAGCGGCAAAGAGGCGGCGGCTCTTTGATCCGTGAAAGAAAACAAGCAATCAGGAGCTGGGAGAAAGAGGGGAGAGGGGTGAAATACTGGCCCCGAGATCAAGCTTTAATGATGTGTGGGGGTGAGGCGAAACTGCACTGAAAGAGACAAATAAATTTTCCAGCAATGAAAAGGCACTACTAAAAACAAGTTTAATGCAACCTCAGACGTCCATGAAATGAGCGAAAAGTAGATGCAGCAGTTTTTTTTATTGAAACTGATTCTCTCCATCACCTATTTCTGGAGACTTTTTTGGTTTCTCCCTCTGAAAAGATTTCCCTGCGGATCAATTCTTCATCGGCTGACAGAGCGAACAAGCCTGTCCCCGGCGCTGACCCTGCACTCCCTCATTCCTCCACAGTCCACTCCTCCGGCTCTCCTTCTCTCACACAAGCACCCATTTATGCACCCAAGACCTCACACACAACCTGAAAACCTGCAATAATTTAACTCTCCTGCCGAGCACAAGTAGATAAAGGAGAGAAGGGACACATTTGACTTATGTGACTCATGGAAAAAGGAAGGTTTTGCTATATTTCTAAATGACTTTTGCTCTGGCTTTCCTAAGGACGACTAAGTATGGAAGCAGAAATTTCAAAATGGCCCACGTCCAAGCAATTCAGACAGTAGCGACCATTTCATTAGGTTATATTTAAATTTGTACTGTATACAAAGCATATAAACTATTGCACCTTTAGGTTACTTAAAGGGGAATATCACTTGACCAAAGAACCAAGATGAGCATCAGTCTTTACGAGCCACTCTTCTCCAAAAGCTGACGGCCATAATTAATGTTTTGTGTCCGACCGCTCTCCAAGAAGAAGGCTTTGAAGAGAAATCTTTGTTCGGACTTCTCTGGAGCTTCTTTATTGTGACAGCGTGATGGATTCCGCGCTGGAAAATGTCCCCCCGATTGCCGAGAAAATAAAACACTCTGGACTCTGTCATGGGTTTTTTTTTTTTTTTTCCAGCGCAGCGTGTGAGCAGTGGAGCTGTACATCAGTGTGACATCCCAGAGTCGGCAGCAGAACGAAATCATCTGCTTCCTCTTTTTTTTTTTTTTTTTTAAGAAAAGACAGATCAGTTTCACAGTCCAAACATTTTTAAGGATAATGACTGTTTTGTAAGCTACAACTCAGTGGTATTTCCCTTTAAGCTTGAAGGATGTAAAGTCCAAGGAAGTGTGGTTGTAGTGTGGCCGGCAGTGACGGTATACAGTACGTGTGTTGATATGATGTTTATTTTGTGCTTGTTTGGTTTTGTGGAGGCATTTTTCTGCAAATGGAAATATACAGAGTTTAAATTTGACAAACATAATTCCATGACAAAATGTTCCTACTTGTTACACGGATTTTTATTTTGAGAAAATTGGGCTTCCATTTGCTATGCAAGTACAGGAATTATTCATCCGAAAAATAATCCTCACTACTTTGAATGTAAAAGGAAATTAAGCTGTGTTTATTTTGCTATATTTGGTGATTTTAAAGAGCTCAAATGAGAAGAAGTTCAATGTCCCATACAAACAACCACCTTTACTGTTTTAATTTGGAGATCATTCCATTAAGTAGTAGACGTTGTCCGCTTCATTTAGTTTGCAACAAAACAGAAAACGATGTATTTAGTTTGCTCCGGCAGCAAAAAGCCCCGGTCCACTAAATGTTCACAACTGGCATTTTAAACTGTGGACCAAACCCGAGGACTTTCTCCAGAAATACACTAGATGGTGCCGTCCGCCCAAATGCTAATAAGGCATTTTTCTTCCCAAATGCTCCAAGTTTATACTCTGCTCATTTTGTTTGGTTGATGGACAGTATTGTTGTGGTTAATTTTTTTTTCAGAGCATGTTTGGTTTGAACTGAGGTTTGTATAGAAACATTCACACCTATCCAAGTGAACCACACTCAGAGCAAATGCACCACAGATCGTTTTAACCATTGTAAATGAACAACTTTACAGTACTGTGCAAGAAAGCAGATCTCCCAAGTGTAGACTGAGCATGTTGCAGAACTCTGAATTGCAATTGATTGGCATTTGCAGGTTTTGATAGAATAACTGTATTTTCATGCCAGATCAAGACAATCTCATAGATGTTGTCGCAAAGGAACTGAGGTCAATTAGGACTCATTACTCCATCTAGTGGTACAAAGGTCTATAGCAGGCTCCAGGTCAGCACTTGCAATATGACACAAATGATAAAGATATTGCATGCAACTGGAGGAGCTTGGGCTAAAGATCCAGCCAGTTTCAAATATTCAAGACTAATGTGTGAGTGACTGACAGATCAGAAGTGCTGAGCCATGCATACACATCATTTGTATTTTCAGAAAGCCAGCAGTGATTGTTTGAAAGACTTCCTGCTTTCTCCACCGGTTGAGAAATTCCTGCACATGGATTTATGAAATCCTCCTTCAGTTCCTCTGTTGGATCAACTCTTAATTCAAAAATGGAGTCTGTGCTGTTTTAGTTCCTGAACAGTTGACAATTCAAGTACACAATGTTGTTTCTGATGAAAGGTTTTGGCATTGAAGCACTCACGCAAAGTTTTTTCAGTAAATGCAAAAATGCTGCGTTTTCTGCCAAGATGGCAGCCTGCACCTCTATCAGATAGTAGGCTGGACCTACAGGGGAGAAAAACAAACTGACATGTTGGCCAGGCATGCTTTTATGACTGTTTTAGACTTGCACAGCTTTGTTTTAAACAGGCTCAATGTTGTAGAGAGTTGTATTTAAATTATTGGATTAAAATGTTACTGTAAGCACAAGTCCTGCCAGATGGAAATGGGACCATAAAATAAATATAGCACTTAAAAAAGTCTTGAACAACTGAGAGGAGATCAAGGGACCAGTATTAAAAGGGAGGAGGAGCTACACTGTTTTGCAGAGCAAGCTACATTTGCCTCTAGAGTAGAATTAGGATGTTTTTTGGTGCTAGTGGAACAGGTTTTCTATGCTTTGCTGCCTTTTATTAACTTCTCTGTTACCTCAAATGCCTTTTTAGAGGCCAGACAATACTGCGTGTTCTCAGACTGATGCTGACAACTGATGACAATTTAGAATTAGGCTTATATTAATATAAAATGTCAGTAACGGTTACCATTGGAAATGGCAGTGAAGGGATTCTTGACCTGTTTCACAGAGAGAATCTTCATAGAGTCAAAAAGTCAAGTTATGTGCTGTTATTCTGTGAGGAAGTGGAACTAAAAATGTGAATGACTTTGTTTGTATGGCTTTATATCGTCCTCAACATAGACAAAATTTACTCTATACAACAGCGTTACAGCGACTTTCTCGCTTGACTTTAGGTACGTGTTTTAACATGAAACACTGGCAAAAAACCTAACTGAACGAACAGACTAACATCCATAAAGCCACTACAGTCACATAAAATGACTCTTCTGCTATTTTTTATCTCATTTTGTTATTGCATAATGAACACATGGTCTGCTTATTTGCAGAGTTCCATCTCAGACATATTTCTCTCTTACATGGTACCATTTCACAATACATCCTCTGCTGAACCCTTGTACATTTTTTGAGTAATATTACCTTTTGCTCCCTCTCCGGCGTAAGTTCACATCTTTTCATGTAATTTCTCTTGCTCTTTCACCTCAGTTTGTTTTGTTATTATCAGATTTATACTCTACCTCTCTCCTTATTTTCTCCTTCCTTTCTCCATCCCTCCTGCTGGCCTCCACTGGCCAAATGCCATACGTTTTCCCAACAGCCCCCCTTCCCCCCTCCCGGGCTCTAGACGTGCTCACACACAGTTGTGGATGTCTCCAGCTTAACACACTCTTTATCGCACATTTGATCGGCGCGGTGGTGTTACTGAGGTTTATTTTTTCCCGTGGCATAAGTGAGAGAAGTACGCCGAGTGTCTATTCTGGGCTTTGTTTTGAAAAGAAGCTGGCCGTTCCACTCCCCGAGCTAATTCACGCAGCGGCGCACAAACGGGGGAAGCTCCGATCCTTCACTGTCCAGTTTCAGCCATGTGCAAAGAAGTTAAAGTACATGTATGTGTGTGTGTGTGTGTGTGTGTGTGTGTGTGTGTGTGCACTAATCACTGCCGGCCTCACTTTAGATCATAGCATTCTCAAGATTTATCATTATTCTACATACTGTATATGTATAAATGAAATATTGATGTACTGAATGCCTGGTTGCTCAATAAAGATTATAACGGAACATTCTACTTTTTGCTTTATCCTCTAAAAACTATTTGATTTATAACATTTTTTGGTATTTGTAGTATGCGCCCAAGTTTATTAATCTACGGGAAATGACTTATTTGATATAGTTTTTCATTGGTGGCATATATACACTTTGAAAATATTGTTGTTGAGTCTATAGCGTTTCCTAAAATAGTTAAGCCTTGTCATCACATGCTCTTGATAACATCAGAAACATAATTGCTTTATGTTGATGTAAGATAATGCATATATTTGTAATGTTAAAGAAAAAAAATGGCTGAAAGACGCTGAAAGTGTCTAATAGCACTGGTTCTGGAAAAAAGTACTGGCACCGATTGATTCCTATTGAAAACTTTAACCCATCCCTCTTTTTCTCTTCTTATACTGCTTTTCCAAACAAAGTATTGCCAGAATCAGGTGCCAAAAAAGAAAGATGGCAACCACAAGGCTAGTTTAAATCCTAGTAGTAAAGTTGTAGTACTCAAAATCCTAAGACTATTTTGTAAAGGTCTTGGTCTTGTCATGGTCTCAATCCCTTAATGTATTGGTTTTGTCTTGGTCTCTAATTCATTTTTACTTGGTCTTGTCTCAGTCTTGCATTTCAAGACCAACCAAGACCAATCAAGACCACAAATGGTATGGTAAAATGGTAAAAAAAAACACGTCATTTTATTTTCAATTAAAAATCTTGTTCTAAAGCTCTGTCCTTCACCCAACACTAACCTCCATGAGTCTGGACTTGGTCTAAGACTGGACTAACTCTGTCTCCTTCAACGAACACTAATGTCCATGAGTCTGGGTTTGGTCTAAGACTGGACTAACTCTACCTTCTTCACCCAACACTAACCTCCATGAGTCTGGACTTCTTTGAAAACTGGACTTGAACTGTTTAGATTTATTCTCTGTTCTCTTATGTCTATTACACTGTATTGTACTCTGGCTCTGGCCTTGATTCGGTCTTGACCTGGTCTCGCCCTGACACGGTCTTGGTCAAGGAAAACTCTCAAAATGATTTTATTTGATTATGCGTTTTTTTTTTTACAGTTGTAGAATGAATGATATTGATATTACACATCCAAACCCTTTAAACCTAAAACCTGAAACATGATCTTACTGTAAATATATAAAGATTTAGATTGGTGTATCCTGATGTTAAAAGTTATTTTATAGAGAATCCCGTGTTCTTCTCAGTTTGTAAAGTAGAAGCAGAGATTTGAACCCCTTGAACTCAAATCTGGTGTTTATTTGTTCCCCGCAGTGCTCAACGGGCCTCCCATGTCCGTCAAGAAGGAGCGGGAAGCGGAACTGCTGATCAACCGGCGGGAGCAGCGCAGCGGAGAGGTCATCTGCATCGACGACTAGACACACACACACACAAACATTCATCCATTTCTCATACAGTGTTTTAACAAAATCGACTGACTGAGGGTGTACCTTTTCTGCGGCAGTGATTGTACTAGTCCCTATAGCTGACACTTTTACGGAGCTGTAGACGTATTGGGAAATATCATTTAGCACTAACTGGTACTCCCGGACAAAAAAAAAAAGAAAGAAAAAGAAAAAACACGCAGTATTTCCACGCACATGTGCACTTACTGTCCACACAGACACGCGTACAGTCCCGTCAATTCTCGTGACTTTTTTCCTCGTCTGCCTCAAACCATAATACTCCTCATGACGGGCCTCCGAAGCGGGCCTCCTGACGTTTCTCTAGGGATGCTACGACTAAACCTCACCTACTCACACAACCTTTTTTCTTCCCTTCTTAAAACTCTCGACAGGAAGCTGCATGTAAAAGCGTCATTTTCTTCACTCCATCCCCTGAAGCATGCTCTTAACACAATAACGCTCTTGTAGAAAGGAAAAAAAAAAAATTACAAGCTGTGCCTACAATTGTTTTAATACTGTTTCTAATTTCTGAGATCCGATTTTTCTCAGTCTTGGGAGTCTCCTAGCACAGCTCCTCTTTTTGCATTTTTCTTTTTTCAATGGTACTTATAGATAAACAAACACGCAAGATGTATTATTTTGCATTTCAGGATTTGTTTGAGCATATTTGCCGCCGTCCCACACCGCCTCACTCAAACCTGTTAAATTTTGTTTCTTGTACAGAGCTTTGAGGTATTTCTCGGGGTCTACGATTTGTTCCAGGCCCCGACTATGCTATTTTTCAGAAAAAATAAACCTCCTATGAATGTTTATAACCTTTCATAAGTAAGTCAGTGTTATTAAAACTTCTCTCAACACTCCTCTTTCCCTTTCAATCAACGTTTTTGTTCCAACTTTCTATTACTTTCTACCACTCCTGTGATATACTTTGCATATTTAAGCGGCTCATTTGTGGTTTCTCTTGTGTTTTTACTCTCGAGTATTGTTGTCGTCGATGTTGCTGTTACTCTCGTCGTTTGCTATTTGAGAAAGAGCTTCTACCAAAAGAGACAGTTTTTTTGTAACAAGAAACCGATACAATGTGTGCGACAGGATGCACTTATTCGCCATGTTTGTTCTATAACTCCAAGAGAACGAAGAAGTTGGGTAAACTTCAGAAGTAGATATGTTACACAAAAACATTTTTTTTGCTTACATTTTAGATTTGGGGCTTGCAACTGACATATACTGTATAAAAACATGTAACCCTAAAGGCTACTATAAGCAAATAAAAATGTATCTTATCTAATTCAAGTCAAAGACAGTTATTATCCTTAAAAAATCTGAGGCTGGAATTCCATTTTATACACAGTATCATTAAAAAGCGCCTTAATAATCATAGCTGAAAAATGTAAAGTCATCAACTAATTTATGAACCTGATGTCAACCTGTAAATCCTAGTCTAGTCTGATTTTAAGTTAAATGAAATTGTCTGAGAGTTTATCCCATTCCCACGCGTTTTGCACGGTTCTACCCAGGAAATTCAGTCCAATTGTTTTTCCGAAGGTTTTTGCAACCCCTGAGCTAAAATGTTGCATTGAAAAACAAAAGCACTTAGTTCTTTTCCTCCACTTTTCTCCTGGGTCCTCTTGGCAGGACTTTGTGTTCATTTCTGGGTATCTTGTGTCACTGTGTATGTAGTGGTGCCGATCAAATGATGAGTGGCAGTGAAAAAACATGTCTATGATGACACAACTTTCTTTTATTTTGTTTTCCTTTTTTTGTTTGTAATAAAACTGAATGAAACAATGCAAGGCTCCTGTGTGGATTTTTTTTTACTTACTTCCTATTTGTGTGGTTGTTTGACTCAAATAGCCTGGATTTGATTCCGGCTCAGGTCATATGCTTATTTTCATTTCCCTCTCTTTCTCATCCTGTTTTCTGTCAAACTATCAAATTAAAGCAAAAAGCCCTCCCAACTTAGAATTTTATTGGGTAATGCTGTAATTTTTACTCAAAAATAATGACCATCTAATTAAAAAAAACCCACATTTTTTATGTATTGTGAAATTTTGACATGGTAATCTAATTTAAAAAAAAAAGCATTTTCTATAATGACTTGAACCTTATATAGTTTCTCAAAATTATATTGTAATTCACAATTTGGAAATGGTATCTAGTGTCATTCAATGTTTTTCAAAATAATGACTGTAACTCAAAACTTTTGATTAGATTAACTAATAAATGTTGTAACTCAAAATGTTGACTTTTTCGACATTCAAGCTTCAATGCATAACTTGAGAATTTAATGTAGTTTGTCAAAATCACGACTTTGTAAAAAATAAAATATTTATTTTTTATATTTGAAAACATTGGGTAACATTTTGGCAATATTTCCCAATATTTATTTATTTATTTTTAAGATTATTTTGGAGGCTTTTTGCCTTTATTTGACAGTGCAGACAGAGAGTAAGGGTGTGAGAGAGGGGAATAATATTGGGCAAATGACCCGAGCCAGAAACAAAGCCAGGTCTCCTGAGTAGGGTATGTGCTCCAAAAGGTGAATCACCAAGACGCCCCATTTCCCAATATTTTAACTTTTCCTGCCCTTTCTTCCACTGCAGTGTCATAGATCTAAATTTTCATTTCATTTTTATATCCTCGCTTTCAATTATAGGTATAAAAACTTAAAAAAGGTTTATGTTTGAGTTATGCCTCAATACTCTAACACGGACAACTTTATCCAAACAGTGATTTAGCTTGAAGTCTGGAATATCTTCAGGATGCCATCTCCCAAAATAACTAAGCTCAAATGTCGGTTGAGGTCAAGCAAGAGTTTGTTTTACATTTTACTTTAAGTAAGACATATTTTTAAACCTGTGTTTTGAAAAGACGGGAAAGTGAGCATCTGAGTAAAAGGTTGTTTTTGTGCTAGTGTCCAAGGACATAGGTTTTGACATAAGTGGTGACATATTTTCAACACCCTGCCAAAATATTCTGTGTAAAGTCTCATATTACACTGCTAGTTTATAAAATTGTAAAATCACCTCGCTGTCTTGTGCCATATTTGAATCAAACAGGTACAGTCTGCGAGTCAGAACCTAAGATAACATGTGTCTCATATTTTCTGGTTGACAGATGGATACTTGGCGGCTCTTGTGACCAGATGTCGCCACACACATTAGCAAGAATCTGCAGCACTAAACTTATTAGCAACCATGAGTCAGGGAGGTGAGATGTATAGCAGAGAGCACCATCTGTTAAAGTAAGTAGCTCAGTCATTTTGGCTAACTTTTTGTCAATGTCTTCGAATTGCAGTTAACATTCAAGTGAAATTAGCTGATTCATTTATTTATTTGTATTCGAGGAGAAACTGTTTATAGCACTTAGCATACTGTGCATACTGTAAAATTAATCATCAAATGAGGTCAACTAGGTTTTATTATCAAGGATTTTAATTGATGAGAATGTTCAGCACATATCAGAGTCTTTGGCCAATCACATGCTTGTTCCCAAATAAGGAAGGCTCCCATTGGTCTACATGAGTGTCAACAAGGAAGTAATGACAACCGATAAAACAGAGAAACTGTCTATTCCAGCTCTGGATATGTTTGCTTACAATAAAGCAGCGCAAAGTAGAAAAACATAGAGTAAAGGGAAGCAAAATAAAACGCAGATAAACCGTTGTTTGGGGTTGGTGATCAGGTTGGAAGAAAAATTCAGGAAAAGCAGCATATCATTTACCATTGATTAAATACATCCAATAAAATCAAACAATATACAGTAGCTTTGCCTCATTCTGCGTTATGTGAACCCCATGATGAAGCCAATTTCCTATTTTAATCTCTGTTCCAATGCTGAAGGACTGAAAAACAGAATAAACACTACAATTTAATTTTAATACAGATCTCTCCTATATCTGTCCATTTTAGATCTAATCCCAGGACATTTCCCTCTGCAGAGTTATATTTTGTGCCATTAGTCTGTTCTCATGACTGAAGACGCAGAGCCTTGACATTGTGGGAGGCTGTGAAGATGACAGATACTCAGTGACTCCCCCAAACACTCACACATACACTTACAGGACACTACCATGAGAAGCAGATGGATTGTGAATCATGGTGACTAAAGATGTATACTCATCCCACTTTAGACTAACTTTATCGAAGTCATTAGTGTCATTGTCACCAAGGGCCTCCTAAGAAGCCGTTTAGTAGCCTCCTCTCTTTTGCCTTTGGGCTAAAATTTATTAACAACCAAAATAAATGTAGTAGTCAAATCAAGTTTAGCCCAGATTTGGTCCACTGCCACTTTGGATCTAGGTGATTGTCCACTCCTATTTAGCACAAACTCATCATTAGAGCGGTTGCATAGTAAATGTTTAATCTTGACTAACTTTGGAGGTGACTAGAGTTTGCCAAATTCACACGGGATCAGTTGAGAAGCAAAAAACACACACTTATGACTTTGTAGTGTAAATAAATAAAAGAAAGCTATACCAAAGACAAAATAAGAAACATTGTTTTATTGTACATGTGTTTTAAAGTAAAAAAATTCAGGCATTACGTACATCATACAGAAAGTTCTTCACAAGTCTTTGCAAGACGGTAATAAACTTTGACATTTAGAAAAATAGGAATTGGAGCAGGGAAGTGTGTGAAACTGTGAGAGAAAAGCGGGCGACAGGGGAGAGGCCAGCCATGTTTTTCCTCAAAGACTTTGAGCTATGTGGTTCAGGTTCAAATTCAGGAAGTGAAAATTTAGATGGCTGCCAGCAAGCAGGGACACTGTGCGGTCTGCTCTGTGCTGATGGAGAAATAGAAGGGGCACGAGGCTGGGGGCGTGATATGTAGGAGGATGACCAAGACGCTAGAAAGGATGAGGAAATCAAACAGGACCAAAAGTCTACTCTTGAAATTTTCCATTCAAGTTTGGCTCTAATTAAAAAACCTCCTTTTGCTGCAGTAAAGTGCTCAGGAGAAACCATTGTGGTTCGTCCACAAAAACTACTTATAAACAAGAGTGGGAGTGCTTCAACCCATCGCTAGAAATACACACTTTTGGTATTGTAGCGAGGAATATGACAGAAAGCAGCTACATATTAAAGGAGAAATAAAAATAAAATCAATCTTAGCATGTGACTGCAAATCCAAACAAACTACAACAACAGATCACAGGGGATGATGGAGTACTACGTTTTTAGTATGAGAAATAAATTTCCCCTGATAGATTTAAAGTTGTACTGTGACTTTGAATCTATACCAACACAAACAACCAAGTTTTAGTAGAAAAATATCAACTGCATAAACTATGGGGAGATGAACGAAAGTAAGTTAAATGAACACAACGCGGAAGTAATAGATATAGTTTTGATAATTAAAAGTGCGGTGTGTAGTTTTTGGTGGCATCTTGTGGTGAAACTTCATATTGCAATGATAAACGTCACTCCCCTCTTTACGAAACTGTGAGCACCTATAGTAGCCTTGGAGGGACATGCTGTTGAAAATAAAGGAACCCATTGGTATTAGGACTGACGGTTAGTTCAAGGTTGTGTTAAATAAGAAACAAAGAAATATTTACTTTGTCTGCTCGGGGTAGTTGTACAGAAACAGGAAGTAATGGAACTAATGGCTTCCTCCTCAGGGTTTTATGGAGGTTTTATGCAAGGGGTGTTATTTTCAGGTGCACAAACTGTAAGTAGTCAATACAAGGTCTTGTCCATAAAACATCTTTGATTACAGATTAAGATTAAGAACAACACAAACTCACATCAGTGTTGAAAAAGTAGCCTTTCTTATGCACCTTTTAAATATGTTGCAGATAAAAGAGAGTTGTCCGTTACAACACACACATATTGCATTGTAGAGCCAAAAAAAACTTCATAAAAAACAATACAAAGACGGCCATGGACTGAGATGTGATGGATGACGTGCTCGCAGTATCAACAATATCAAAGTGGAAGGTGCATGCACAGCTTTACTCTCAAAGTCTTTGTTATAAAAAGAATGTAAGCACAATTTCTACCACGATACAAAGGCTAAGATGAAAATCCAAGTTCTTTTCTCTTTATATGAAGCCCTTATCTACAGAATAGTTTCCATCACATCTGTTCTCTCAGACATTCATCGAGGCATTTTGTCCATTGTGCCTTGGTAACTGTCCAAAGTCTGTACTGAGTTCCAAAGCAGCAGTCTGCAGTCCAGAAAATGTCCAGAACAACTTCCACAAATGGCAGGCTTGCCTTTAAATTAACATCTGCAGCATAATGCGATGGTCCAACTGTTTATGTCCAGAAAAAGGCTCTGTCCTTACAATAAGACTTGTTGTTTCCAGACAACTTTAGTATTTCCTTCACACTGGATTAGCTGTGAGCCTCAGTTGACTTTGAAGATGCTGAAGACATGAGGTGAAGCTGAGGGATTGCCGACTGTGTGGAGTCTGAAGGATGGGCCTGTAATGGCCTGCAGCTCTGCGCCCTTGTCTAGTCGAAGGAGGCCTGACACTTGGCAGGGCTTCAGGAAGTGGAAAGGATGAGGGCCGGCCGAGGGGGTGGTCCCATAGCCCTCCATGCACTGCAGCTTCTGGGGCTTCTGACCAACTGTCACCACGTCCAGCTTCACATACTGGGACTCCTGCTCATTGAATAGTACCTGTAGAGAAACCTCCAAATTAGATTTGTCATTGTTCCAACAACAGGCTACAACTGACTACCATAGTCGGTCTCTTCTCAGAAAGCTAACCAGACCTTGAAGGTCCATCCATTATAATCTTACCTCCCTTTTTGCCTAGATTTTCTCCAGACCGCTGTCAACTTGACAAGATATAGGTCTAGTTTCACAGATTACTCTGAAACCTGATACGAAAGTTTTTAAAAGCACCATATATAAATAATATTGTTCTGCTCTCAAAAGTATAGAAGAGCTAGGTTTCAACTTTTAAACAGCAATATTTTAGAATTGAATTGGCAAATATTAAGTGAATACACTCATACCTGGCAGAACAGGAAGTAGACTCCTGCTTTCTCCACAGTAAAGGTGCCCAGTTCTTTGTTGTACCTCACTGCTTTTGTCATATTCAGCATCCTCTCTTCCCAGCCTTTTATCACACCACCTTCTCCCACTGCCACATAAAAATCCCACTGTTAATACACACAGAGACAAAAGTTTTATATATGATCCATCCATCTGTCATTTTTACAGCTCTTACCTTGCTGAGAGGAGACTTTGGTTACTGATGGAACGTCGAAAAGCCATTGAAAGAGAAAGAAAAGGGGAAAGTCAATTAAGATTTTACGAGTGCAATCGTATAAGGGTATATGATTGAAACCACTTCAGCAGATGCTACACGAGACGACTATAAGCGATCTGCCAAGCCACTTACTCTCGAAATGAGACGCCGCTTTTTTTCCATTCCCATTCCGTCCTCGCATTGTCCCCCCTTTCAGAAGCCAAGAAAAAAAAGGCAGTTTGAATGGCAATGAAAATATGCTTGTGGTTTTTTGATAAAACAATCACTCCCATCTGTATCTGTCTAATAACATGGTGCGTTCATTTGCGGCCTTTTCGATTCAACCTGGCTAGTCCATAATGCGGTTTGCAGACGGGCAAAGGATTTCCTTTCACGTGCTTTAATATATTTCCTCAAAATGTTATTTTCAGTCCAAAGCGTGTGCCTCTCTTTTTCCTGTGGGGGCTAATCTTAGTGCCAGCTGGTTGCCGTCATGTAGAAAATACAGATCGCAGAGGAAGTGGGAGAGGATGGAGAACTTGGAGAGGGGAGACCGAAGAAGACAAGGTCGTCAACAAAGACTTTTTCGAAAGGCTAGTCAGTGACAATTACTTTGGCCTTTGGTGTTATTTCTATTTATGAATATGGCTCTTCATTAATTTGATTTTGACACTGCTGGCCTTGAGTGAGCGACAAAAGCCAAAGTACCACAGTAAAAAACAAATGAAGTGCTGGAAAACAATGTCACAAAGGTCTTTGGCCGACCCAAAAAAGTTGATTAAGACAAGAGTGAAGCAAACTACAATAAATAAAGAACAACACTAAAAGACCAGCGCTGGAAAATGCTTACTCTAGTTACCCACTGAGGTTTATTTTAGCCGTGCATTCAGGCCTTTGGGGAGTCATTAAAAGACAAATATAACCCAAACAGCATATGTATGAACTGTGAAATACATACTTTATGTTTCGAGACAGAGCGGCCAAACAGCGGGCCCCCGTCATCGCACAGGAATATTAAGCCCCTGCTAAAATAACTCACAGGTGGGTGACCCTGCGCTCGGGATTTGCTATGGGCAAGCATAAAGCCCTTGGGCCGGCCAGACTTTCCTGACTCAAGCTGTCAGTCATCAGGAGAGAACATAACAGCAGTGTCCTGTAGAAACGGTCAACTTTCCACTCACTGGAAAAAAAAAAACAAAAAAAACCCCAACTTTCTTTCCACTGATAGCCATTAGCTGTTTAATGCGTTTTGGAAGACTACCTCGGCTATCACTTTCTGTAGAAATACCTGCAGGATGTCAATACACGCAGACAGATAAATCCTTTTGTCAGGGTTGGATACTGATGCCATTAAAGGAATAGCTTTTGAATTTGCTTCTTATGTAAGGATAATGTATCGTTTATTGTGCATTCAGATCAACTGCAGTTTGGAAAAGCAGGCAGAAGTAACCACGTAGAGGCTAAACTGCACAAATGTTTTAAATACTAACTAAATACTGTGTTTATTTTCATTGGAAAGTTGCACATTGGCTTGAATTCTAAAATATTTCTGGCTACCAGGTCTATTTTTCTGTTCTGCAATCCATATAGCACACTTACCACAGCTTTTGTGCATGCAGGCCTGTGCTTCACCTGTTTTCCCCTCCAGTATGATGATATTCAAGCCAATTAACCATAGGGCTTTTATTGGACTGCTTTAATATTTTGAATCACTCAATGTTATGAAAAGTGACAATAAACAGGCCATTGTGTAAGTTGTATGTGCTCAAGTCATATTAAAGAATCTTTTTTTCAATTTAACTGTATATTACATTTGCATGGCCAACCATATCCATTTACTTTTAACTGTGAAATGGGTCCAGAACTCCTTCTCTTGCCATTTAATAGATCCAGTCACACCAATTCTTTTCTATCTATAATAGTGCAGACTTTATGCAATGACTCACACAGGAGCTCAAATGTCTAATAATGTCTAATGACTAATTTTAGTGTTGCACATTTTGTAGTTTATTCCCTATGTAATTATGTCTGCTTCTCCAAACTGAGGCAGCACCAAAAACTCTCAACTGTTTAACACTTTCTATTGCCCCGGTTGTCCATAAATGCCCCGTAGAACCTTAAAAATCCTGAAGTCTCTCTTTGTAAGAGAGAGTTCACTTTTGGACAAACTGAACAGTCCCATGACGGTGACGCAGGCAACTTCTATAAATACAGCAATGATAGGTCATCAAATATCTTTCACAACAAATCATAGCTGTGTCAGTTGAGTGCTTACGGTGAGACAAAAAAAAAATCTCTTTCTCTGTCCTGAAAGCGTGCAACAAGGCCTCACTCCTTTGCCAGCTGGTTTTCTGGTCTCTGAGCCCGTTCTGGTCAGACCTGTAATTTCGGAAACAGCCATCCAGCTGCCTACTTTTTCCTGTGTCAACTTTTAGCAGCGGGCAGTGCTTGTGGCCTGCTAGACCTGACCATAGCGGCATGTGGGACAACACTGGCCAGCGTTTGCGTTAAATGTTCTTCTCCTCAAAAAAACAACCGCATACATTTGGTAAGCATTGTGTCTGGTGATCTGGACGACTAAAAACACTATTCGTTGATACAATGTGAGAGCGAAATGCAATACCATCTCGTTTGACTCTCTGGCCGACCAGCAGCTCTCTCTTCTCCAAAATGAGTTGAACAATGGCCTTCCTCTGTGTATTAACCTGTTGAAAGAGAGAGGAAAAAGTACACTATTAACAAATGTGCGATGGGTTTATTATGACTTTGAACTGGCACCCATCCCACACAGCCAGACGGCCTCTTCCAGCCCGCCAGTCACATAAACAGCTTTTCCACTATCCTGCCCCGGCTGCCATTTGAGCTCCAAAATAGCACTTCCTCAAGAGAGACGTTGCAACACCTAATGTTTTCGGTGCTTCAAATTCCTCACTTCTTTTCTGACAAAGAAATGGGTTTTGTCAAGCCAGCAGAACGATCGACTGCTTGGCGTGGGGCCCACTCGATGACCGAAGGAAACCCATGTGAAGTAAGAGGAGAAGTGAATTTACTGCTACTGTGGAAATGGAGGCAGCGAGTTTAGTCTTCAGACTGACTGGCTCTCATCAGGACTTGGCTACGGGTCAAATGGACAGAACGGGGGCCCCTTGGGAAAGACTCCAGCATCAACACTCCACGTGTCCAATTTTGGGGGTGTTTTTGCCTGTGAGTGTGTGTGTGTCTGTGTGCAGGTCTGTCAACAGCACACACGGCCAACCTGTCTTCTAATCTCAGCTTCACTGGAACCTCGTATTGTAAATACTCCAAACCAGAGGAATTTCTATCAGGACATTTGGCTGCCTTTGCAAAATCGTTTGGTTTGTGATGCAACTTTGAGGCTATATGTAGGCATGAAAAAAAATGAGAGATCCAGCCAATTAACATTCCCATGGTTAGCCTGATGCTAACAACAAACAGGCTAGCAGGCACTTGTACACCAGTGCAAACTGTCCACATTTGAGTTAATACTGAGTTGAGTTATTTCTTAGTCAGTGGAGTCATTGGGAGTGGAGTTAATGGTAAAAGAAAGATGAATAAAAACAGAGTAGCAGCCATTAATGGAAGCACAGCTAACCTAGACACCCAAGTTGTATGCAAATGGGAGTATTTCCTACATTAATTGCTTCGGTATATTAGCAAAAACAAAATGACCACTCATAGTGCTGCAGTAACTCACTACTCCCCCTACTGGCAGCTCTGTAATATTGACTGGTTTAATGTCTTTGTCGTACCATAAAAGTGTCTTCTTAAGACCTATTTCAGAATATAATCAATATAGCAGATATCACTTTTAAATGTGAAGCAAATGCAAAAAATGTTGCACATTTTACTGCTGCCAATTGAACTGTGCAGAAGTTGTTGGTATGCATGTTGCAAGTGATTTACACTTGCCACACTTATCTCCCAGCCTCCTTCACGCCTCCAGTCTGAGTGGAGCGCAGTCATTTGGGTACAACACACTCACATGCCAAATACTTGAGGCTTTCCAGTAAATTGAGATAAAAACTACTGCGCACAACTGGCACCAAAGTAATTAAACACGGCGGGGGGAGCAGTGACCACAAAAATAACACGAACTGCACGAGTTGACTGCTCTCATTGGTTAGCAATAAAAGCGCCAAGTGGCGAGTCCAGCAGGAAAACAGTGCGTGCAGGGGGTAAATGTGGAATAGCATTTTTCCATATAGCCTACCCCACGCGAAGATTCCCGTAACCGCAGCCACAAAAGAGTTGCATAACAAACACTTAGAGCGCTGTAAAGTTGATGCTCTGTAGTGTCTGTTTGCAAGGTTTGTTTCTCTTTAATACCAACCTGCTCGAGTCGGTCCTGCAGGATCTTAAAGGACTGAGACAGGTCTCGGGTCTGTCGCCAGGTCCACGCAGTGAAGAGCGCGCTGCACGCGGCCAGAGACAGAGCTACGAGCGCCAGAGAAGCCCAGACGAGCCGCAGCTTGCGCACTCGTCTCCTCTGCACAATCCGATGCATGTTGGCTGCACACACTGCGCCGCTACTCACCGCCGCAGACCGAACCGAGGTCCCTCGTCAGCTCCATGGCAGCAGCACAGCGTGTCCACTCAACGCACGTCTGTCCCAGTGTCCATTTGAGCGAGACGCGAGACTCCAACTACTCACCACCTTCTTTACTTAAACTTTGTCACATAAAGTAGCTAAACGTGTGGTCCCTCTGTTGTCCGGACCAAATCCACCATCCTCTGTCCCGATGAGTGCACAGGACGCGCGCAGAGTGCACGGTACAACTGTTGCATCCTTCTCCTCGCGATTCGTTGACTCAGCTCTCTGGTCTTCCTTTAACAGCTCGCTGGGGGGTCACTCTAATAGACAGACTAAACAGAGTTGAGAGCGGGCGCGCGCACACACTCACTCTGATCCAGACTCGTGTGATGTTGTTGAGGGCGTGCATACGCCGTAAAACTCAACCAAGAGAGCCCAAGAAAACAGACAAAGCGCATCGGAGCGTACTCTGCTTCTCACATAATTTCATCTGAACTCATGCCTCAAAAATAAGTGCCATTCACGCGAGCAGCAGCACCTTTTGAACACACGGGGGCGGTAGTGTATAGAGAAAAGCATGAACTTTGATTTACTTTGTGGCCAATGCAGTGAGCAATATAACGCTTTCACACTGTACAGGCATTGGCATTTCTATCTCCAATGCTACTACTCCAATGACAATCAGCAATATGTTGTATCTTCTTTTTAACTTAACTTTTAGTAAGATATCAAGAAAAACAGGCAACAGTGATCCCCAGTGCATTTGATATCTTTATTAACAGTTTTCTGACAGTTTCACACAGTTGCTTTAAATAGAGGCTCATTGTAAACAGGGCGATACATACATCACACATGACCCACACATATCATGATAAGCTGCAGTCATTATTTTGCTGAGGGTAAAGTAAACCTATCTGTCGATACAGTATTGCACACAATAAATAGTACACAATATTTAAAACATACTATACTGTTGCTTACAGTATAGCTACCACTGAACACTGGGGAAGATGGTTTATTGCAAAGTCCTCAGGTAGACTGGACACAAACTGAGCTGACATTTCTGATATATTTGGATTCAAGCTGGCATTCAATCTCAGAAAACTTGGATTCAATTCGGAAAACTGTCGGGGAATGCTCTGGGAACCAACTTGAGACGCTGAATTCTGATGGGAAGTTTCAAACAAGACTTATAAATATCTCAGTGTCTTTTGGGAGATGTGAAACACAATGGCAGGCGATTACATTTACTATTCCAAAATGAGGCGAGTTCAAACATAATGAGGAAAAATAGCACAGAACTATTCCTAGTTTTTGTAAACCACACACAAATACAAATTCCACTATTCACAAACAGTCTCTTATTGTTTAGAGTAAAAGAAAAGACAATGTCAGACTGTTTTCATTACATTTCTGGAAATGATACATAAAGATCTTTTTTTTTAAATCAAAGTGGATTTAAAACAGGGGAGCAGACCAGGATTATGCCATTCTGATTTTAATAGGACAGGTTTAAAGACAAAGCCTAGTCCAAGACTCTATTTTCAATTCCCAGTGCATGACTTTGTATGAAACCAGTCCAATGAACCCAAATGACTCCACTGCGGTCCACAATTGTAATATTATACCTATAAATAAGCATTGTGCTCAACAACAACTCCGAAGACTTTCCAAACCGCACAGTGAGGGAGTTGCTGTTATGTTTTTATGAAACAGTCAAAACCGACTTCTTGGCTTTTTGCATACCATGGATTTTGTGCATTATATGTCAAAACACCACAGACATATATAAGAATTATGTATATAATGAACATCACATGAAAATAAGTCACCATTTCACAGCCCTATTCAAAATATTTCAGTGCACAAAACGATATAAGCTCTCAAATGTATATATTATAAAGTTAATCCCACCTGATCAACCCTTGAGACTTAAATATTCAGTCAATAAATATATGATATGCAAGATTCTCATTTCACACTAGAACAATGTGGAGGTGAATTTATTTAAACCCACACTGCTCTCTGGTTAGATCGCACCATTTTCCTATTTTTTTGACGTTTCTCAATAGAATGCCCATTTGTGGAGCTAGTGCATAGAAAACACAGTATAATACACAGCTTACACTACGACATGTGATTCAAACTTGCTACAAAACAAGTCAAGCTGTTTTATACCTGTCAACAAGCGCTAAAGGGGATAAGAATGGCTTGTATACTTTGGCAAAACACTGACAGCGCTCACTCAGAGAGGGACGATTTGGCAAGAGGTTGGTGACAAAAAAATCTTTTTGCGTCTTTCAACCAAGTTGTCATTAGCAATACATAAAAAGCTTCCTCTAGAGTGTATTTTGTGTGTGTGTTTCAGGTCCAACCAGATCTGCTACAGTGTGTGGAGGGCAGGCACTAGGTGGAGCTGTATCCCTGTGCTGTGTGGGTGGACCTGGATGTTGAAAGAGGTTAGTTGCTGGGTTATGGCTGGGCAAGGTGCTCCAAGGCCTCTCCCTTACAGCACATGTAGTGGTAGCCCATTTCTGCGGTGACATCTGCGCATCCCTGTCGAAAGTAAAAGTCCAGAGATGATTTGTTCCAGTCCAGAACGGTAAAGTTGAGCTGGTTGCAGCCTGCAGCCAGGCCGAGCTGTGGGACAAATAACGAAACCCTTACATTAGGACTCCCATCGTTATCGTAAAAAAACTAATTTTTTTTAAGAGTGCAAACTAATCCACTTACTTACCTGTGCTACTTTGCTCATAAGTGCTTTACCAATCCCTTTCCCTAAAATGAAGACACAAACATTCTTAGCTACAACTTTTGCAAATGGCAATTTTTGGCAAGTGAATTTGCATTGAATGTGTTGCACCTCTAAATTCTGGCATCACATATAGGTCCTCCATGAAAACAGCTCTCCCAATCCACGAGCTGTACGAGTAGAAATAAAGTGCATAGCCCACTTTTGTATGACCTGAAAGAGAAAAACTGTCAAACCTGTCGGCCGGGATATAACTGGTTAGTCCACCACAAATGTCAAATTTCTTTGAAGAGAAGTTCATTCAAATATTAACCAAGATTTGGAGAGTTACTTAAAAAAAAATATTCCAATACAGTTTCTATTTATTTGTTGGAAAATGTAATGTAATCCAGTTACTTTTAAATAGATCACTTTGGATCACAACCCATAATTATCATCCATGAAATTGCATGTGTGAAGAGCTAATTAAAAATTAATAGGATAATAGTAGGGTGTGTGAATGAACAGTTAATCAGAATTGCTGAAAGGGATTACATTTTTTTCTTATAGACAATGTACTAAGCTTTTAAGCTGCATATAAACAACATTATGTTATTACCCTGAGTAGTTCTGAGTTCAACATGGACCAACTTAGCATATGGATATTGTCTTCTTTCTATATTCTGAGGCAAGACTGGAGATTTGATCTTAAAGGTCACAGTTAAGAAAGGCCACAGGTCAAGTCTTAATGTGGTAGTTAAGTTTCTTAAATAGACTTGTTGGTTGTTGCTGTCTCTGTGCAATAGCAACCAGAAGTGAACCGTCCAATTGCATGTATTCCATTACCCATTGAAAATGTATAATGTACTCTAACAAGCTAAACAAGCGAGAACCTAGGAACAATTGCTTAGTAGGCTATCTTGGCATTTGGAGCTACTGCTACCCCCCACTACTGAGTAACTGAAGAAGAAAAAAGGATTCACAGATCTTTGCCTCTCACCTTCTTTGGTTTTGTGCTGTTCTGGCACCTCAGCTATGATTCCATGGAAGAACGGGTTTTTGGAGAAGCCATCCTGCTCCAAGTCTGCAAAACAATACAAGTATAGTGTTAAGATATAGCCTACACATCCTGATCTTAGAATTAAAATTAAACAGGAACATAGCCTCTTTCATGCATCAAAAATAGCAATTAAAATGACATATTGATACCTCTTTGTGTGATTCTCACTTGGTCTGTGACTTTCTCATATTCTGCCAGTTCCTGTAAGAACATGAAACATCAGCTCAACTGGAAGAGCATTAGGAATACATTGTTACTCGCAGATGTAACTGTTTATTAACCAATCAGAACCCATTTAAACAATACTCCAGGGACATGGAGGTGACGTGAGGTGATGGGAGCTCATTAGCCATGTTACGTTCACGCTCCACACACATGCACCGGACTACCACGTGCTCACTGACCGTAATCATGCGCGCAATGTCCTTGCAGTCCTCCACGTTGGCGGCGCGGATGGAGAAGTCCATGTCGCGATATGAAGTGATGGCTTTTTTTGGTGATGTTGTGATGAAGTGATGCTCACAGTGGGATGGGGCTGGTTCCAACGATGTTGATGCGGACCCGGAGCGGAAACGACGTGAAACGGGGAGGGTGGGTGTTACGTAGCCTGACGTGACGCATGACCAAACGGCAACACAAGCACTGTGAACTGTGACATGACCTTAACAAGGTATAGGCGACTTTTGCATTTGGAATACCTGTGGGCCTTGTCGGACAGGTTACTCATTAGGTGTATGTCCTTATATGGTTATGCATGTCATTGTCTCAAGGGTCAGTTCCGGGTTGTTTAACTGACAAAATATATTACATTAAAAAAACAACAACATATATATAGGCAGAATTTATGACACTGGCACATGAAACAATCTACATGAATGTAAGCTTTCACATAATAAAACTAGTCCAAAAATAGATCTAAACCCCAGTGTCTATAAATAACCACATACAGTAGCCTATGGTGGTCCTCATTACATAACTAGTCAGGACTATTAAAGCTGGAAATACACTTTTTCTTTTTTTTTTTTTTTATTAAACTTTACTCTGGGCTCCAAACCAGACTACACTGCTTTATAGGCTATAGTAAAATGAGAATAAAAGATTACAGCTGTAAAATAAAGATGCCCTATTTTATGTTTGTCAGAAAATATTTGTAAATATTTGAGTCTGCTCATGTACACTTTAATTATTTATGAAAAGTGCACTATGAACTTAAACTTTCTCTAATGTTTCAGCCAAAAGATGAGCTCAGAGACGATCCGAGAAGCGGAGTGCAGAGATAGAGCGCCACCCAGCGGCCGCTTTCCAAAATAAATATCCTTAAACCATAGGCCAGAGGTGGGTACATACGGATACATTTACTTGAGTCTGTTATAAAAAAACCCATATATGGTTAGAATTTAATGACTGCTTCTACTTGAGTAATATAATTTTAAAGTGATAAAGTGATGGCTAATCTACACACAGCCTATCTATTACATTAGGGCAACATACAAACTTACTGTATATTTAACAATAGCCTTATTCATTTAACTGCCAAAGTGCTGCAATCTAATCTAAAGACAATTTTTTCTAATGTTAGTGATATAACTGCCTCCACAAATTTACAATGGGCATGTTATACATATTTCCACCTCTAGGGGTCCTAGTAGTCTTTACAGTAGGCCCATTACTACTTTATTTCCACATTTACATCATAACTAAGCGTATTCGTAATTATGTATAAATAATAACAGAGACAAAACAAATTAATTATCCAGACTTACTTTTTACTAAATGCTTAGAGGTTTATGGTACAGTGTTTTTTGTCAAAGCAACATTTGGCCTATAATGGTTGACCTGCTGCATAATAATGTGTTTGTGTGACTAAAACCCTCTCTTTAACACAATTTGTCCACTTCTATTTTCCTCCATGATTACTATTTTCTCCATGATAAGACCTTTATGTGGGTGTAGAGTCGTATCGCTCCCGCTGTTTTTTATAGTCCACAATAAAGCAGAAATAGCTGATTTTCCAGGGTGGTGTCAATCCTAGAGTGGTTATATTTGGATAAATCTGTCTTTGGAATGACACATAATGTGGGTTTGTCCTCATAGTTCACAGAACAGCATGAGCTCATAAATTAACACTGTTTTAGCCTCGTGAAGGCTCAACCCTGACTTCAGTGGAGGCCAAGTTAGAGGAAATCACAACAGCTTGATGAGATGACTAACCTTACACACAATGGCCTAGAAGAGAAAATAAAACACGTAATCTGCTGTAACCCAACTTGAGTGGGCACTACTAAAATTCTGTTAGTTACAAAATTATAGCTCAACTTGGCATTTGAATATTAACTGCTAGAGGGCACACAGCAAAACAGTCCCACTCATGCTTATGAAATGACAAACATTTGGCAATAAAGTTCTCAAGTATGAACTTCAGCAGCCGTGTAAAGACATGCCCAGGATATGTAAAGTCAATGTTTAAAGGTAAAACTTTTTATATTATCTGCTCTAGCCCTATGTTACAGCAGTATCATATTTACTGTACATTACTCGATGTACACAACAAAAAACACACTATATGTTACTAAATATGTACTATGCATTTCATTTTGAATTATTTAACTTATTGTCGCCTGCTTTACTTGTATTCATACCTCATCGGGCATCTTAGTGATAAATAATAAAATCCTGCTAAGCTTAAAAGCGAACGAAACAATATGATATAGTTAGTTAGGAGTTAGGTACCTTTTGCCCAAATTTAAAACAGCAGCCACCACTGAAGTCACTTAAAACGTGTTGCCTGATCTTATGTGAACGTGATCTAATTTATTTACTTCATCTTCTGTGTTTGACCCTTTAGTTAAACAGTCGTCTAATGATTCACCATGAAACCAGACTATAACACAGCTGCTGGATAGATTTGCCATGTGTAATGGCTTGGAGGAATAACTGTTCACTGATTCAGCGTCCCATATCGCCGTGGGCTCCTTCTCACGTGTTGCTTTGACACAAGTCTGTGTAAAAGTGCCTTTTTCACTCGGTGTGTTTATACTGCCTTAAGCTGTTTGGTTGTATATATGGCTAACCTTTCAACTTGCTGTACAAATAAAAAAAAGTGGTTGCTCCAGGGATAAAAATAAATGAGCAAAAAATTTGGTCACAGTACAAGGCTTTCTGTTGAGGAGAGGGTGGGGAGGAAATGGGATTGGAGAAAGGGGGATTTTTACATCCAGTCCTCCTGTTCAGCCTCCTCTTGAAAATAAGGCCGCGTACGAGGCTAATAATAGCTCCAAGGAGACGGCGGGGCCCTTTAAGTCTGACTAATGGCTCCTTTTATACGACGCAGGCAGAAAACCAGAGCTTTGCCACCGTTTTCATCAGAGGCCTCTCGGGCTGTTGACGACGTGCGCGGTGACGTGTGTAGGACACCTCTGACCGTTTTCCACAGACGCACAGCCCAGTCAGCACCGAGCTGAAACATTGTAGACTGTATTAGTCAGAGAGTGTGGAGGCATGGTTTAGCTACAAACCTCAGAAAAATGTAACAAGAAGGAAAGACAGTCAAGGCCGTTTGATATTTAATCTGCGTTTATTAGTGCAGCTATTTACTGTTTTGTGTTTAATACTCACTGTAGGCGAGAGTGATCAGGATGTTGTCCCACTTTCTACATTTTTATAATAAATCACAGCCATTTCATTGTATCATTCTCTAACATCAATCCAGCAACATAAAAAGTAGTTAAAAGAACCTCTTTACATCTGACAAAGAGATGTTTAATCTAGAGACATGAGATAGCCATACTCCTGATTTGGCCTGGATGGGCTGTATTTGGGTTTAAAGACCACATTCCTGTTGTCTGAGTGAATCCCTGTCATCTGACAACTTTCCAACATTTTCTGAACTGCAGCCAGAGGATAAGCTAGTGCCCCTTTTCATATTTGACAAACTTACCCTCACCTCCGAGCACACAACTTAAACTTAAACTTAAATCTTAAAACAATAAACTGGAAAGCGTACTAAATTGTTAACACATATAACAAACTGTACACAAATTGTAAGAGCCTATCTACTGAAAAATAGGAGGCCTGTTGTTAGCCAGCTAGCTTTGTATTAGCTCAAGTGTATTACTTGCTAATTTTGGCAAAAGGAAAGTTTTTTACCTGGTAAGTCTTATCTAATATAATATTTTGAAAAAATGTAAATGATTATTTATGTTCTCCTTTATAACCTATGTATCTAAATTGAGTTATAACATTTTCGTTTTTTTCATGCATGTTTTTTCATCTAGTCACTTATCATGAGCTGAGGATCCAAAGTTAAAGGCATATCGGATTTGTTGTAATTAATATGGGCAGGTCTTTAGCTATACTAAGTAGATGCAGCCAATACTTGTCAGCTGACTTGACTTAGCTTGTTGTAAGAACATTCATAATATCACAACTTGACTACTGTCAGACCATATGGGCAAATACAAAAAGAAAAGATCTAGATAAACTTCAATTGATGCAGAATAAATCTGCCTGTGCAGTGTTTGTATAGAACTAGTATTACTAACTAACACTATGCATGCAGATCATGGCTGGCTAAAGGTTAGTGACAGGGCATTAGCAACTATTTTCAACCTGGAACTTTTGTTTCATCAATTTAAGAACAGCTCAGACTCTAATGGATATGCTACTAGACAAGCATCTGAAGGATGTTTTTTGATTCCTAGGGCAAACACAAATTTTCTCAAATGCACTTTTGTTTTCAGAGCAGTGAAAGAATGGAACTCGTTGCCATTATCGTTGATAAAAATTGAACAGAAGTCAGTCTTTAAAATGCAATTAAAAAGGTATATAGGGGTAAATTATTTATAAATTCCTAACCAGAGAAAAGCAATAGTAATAATAAGTGAACATCATTTTTTATGCCTGGTTTTTGGTGCAAGTATAAAGGCAACATTGTGTTGGATGTTATTATTAAACTCTTATGAAAAGTTGTTGCGTAACGCTGACATTACTCACACCTCCAAGTGCATAAAAAGGATGGCAACATTAAAGGTCAGATTGGAAAATCTCATGTGAGCGTCATTAGGAAAGGAAGTCTTGCTTTACTGAATTGCACTTGCAAATCAACATTTGAAAATTTAAGCCAGCCCTTTTTCTAAATAAAGCTCTGTAAAGTTTTTTTTTTTTTTTTTTTGAAACCGTAGGGATTACAGTTACATATAATGGCACTGTTAGGCCTGAACAGGAAGCCTTCCCCTCTTCCTGTTTAGTCTAGATTCTGATTGGGAGAATTTCCACAACAATGCAGTCAACACTATATTCATCAGCTTCTGAAAAGTGCAGAGAAAGCCACTAGAATGCAACCAAAACACAAGAAGAGCCACCTCTAAGCCTTCCTCCTTTAGCGTCCATTAAGTCCATGTATGGATATTATTTTGCTCTTGAGATTTAGAGCCGCCATAATTAGCAACTCTAATGGCTTTATATATAGTTTGAAGGTAAACAAAGCAGGACCCAGCACAGGGAGCAACAGTGATAAGAGTTATTCAAACAGCTTGACGCCTTCTACTTTCCTTATCAAGAAGCTCCCTTTGGGGAAAAACTGACCATTTAAGCGCCTTTTTTTTTTGTTTTGTTTTTTTATGCGATGTTATGTAATTCATTTGGTGTTGCTGAAATAGGCTCCCATATAAGCTAAACTTCAAAATTATACTCTCAGGAATTCCCCCAGGCAGACTCTTCTTCCTGTCCGCTGTTATTAAACCAACCAGTTAACACGCTCCGACAAGTACAAAAAGGGAAATTAGCTCATCAGCACAATGACGTGACCCTTAGCTTAAGATAACTAGGGTTGAAAAAGCAGACACTGTGTCATTCTCTGCGCTCACATGGCACCATTAACATGCCTTATTAGGACATGTGCAGATGCTTTTTTTTTCTTCTCTCCTCAGTGCACAGCTCGGAGCTTCCCTGAGATGGTCTTGAGTCATGTGAGCACTTTCTGGAGGTCGTGTTACTTGGAACCGGACTCATAGTAGCAAATTAAACAATAACAAGTCAGGTACGATGTCAGGAAAGATAAATAAACACTTGAATTCCTGTAAGGAAAGGGACAGTTTTTTTTCCACATCAGTTGACTGCTATTGGATCTAATTCAGGTTCAATGTCGGGAAACAAGCCAACATTAAAAGCTATAAATCTAGGCTAAATTACCCCCTGAATTGTATGTGTATTCACAAGCATCATATTTTACTAACACTGATAACAAGGGGTCTCTCTATTTCTACATTTTGCAAATAGGTCAAAGTTGAGTTTACACTCAAAACCACATTTTGAAACTGTAAGTAGACATAACTTTTTGATTGCTTAAAGCGTTGTTGTCTTATCCTCAGGGGCTTCTCTGCAACATGAGTTTGCATGTTTGCACATAGGTAAGCTAACACGCTGTCACCTTTTTTGGCACGCGCTTTTGAAATGCATCCAAGTTCTGCAGTTCGTCATCTGATGGGAATTGAAAAGATGAGCGCTAATATTCTCATGTCTGCAGAGAATTATAGAGAGTAATATGCAGCTTGCAATTACTGGTAGACTACTGGTTAAACTTTACTTGAAATTTGGGAAATTTATGTCCTTGTTTTTTTGGTTTAAGGATTTTAGTTGATGGCCAAGGGCTGAACAAATTAAAAAATAATTAAGAAAAAATGCTGAAATGTTTGTAATATTGAATTAAGGTGATATCACTTAGCTTTGTAATCAATCAATGATGAAACAGTTAACACAGCTTGTGAAAGAATTTTTACATTTCACCCTGTAGTGTCCCTATAGTGTTTACGTAACCAACACCCTGCTGTGTTTCTAGTCTGTACATCATAGCTCCACCACGTCCCGTATTTCCAGCATGTACCCAGGTTGCGATATGCACGTAGCGTATCTAAAATCCAAACACTGTGTCCACATACGCTGCTGGAGCAACATCCTGAGGAAATCGCCTCCCACTTAAAGCTTACTGTAATGAAGCATCAAAGCTGGGACCCTTGCCAAACAATCAAATGTATGTGAGATTAAGGTATGTAGTGAAATCCTTCAAAGTATGCATACGTCCATTCTACTAAATCCAAAAAATGCACGTTTCTTGTTACACTTCTTTTGAATTGAAGTAGGTAACAGGAAAACTTGAGTTTGAGGGCAGTCGCCACAATGAAAGGCTACAGAAGAATCGCCTTTTTGAGTAAATGAGCCATTTCCCGCTCTGATACAAAAGGCCTGAAGTATGTCTTTGGGAAGGTGTAACTTCATGAGAACGGAGGAAAAAAAGCCTTAGAGTTACAGCTTACGGTTAAATCTCTTGATAATGGTAAGACACTTTTTCCCTCATGAGGAAAAGGATGATTACAGCAATACAGGAATAACACAAAGCACATACACCAACTGAAAACTAAAACACACAATACATCAACTATTGCACTGCATCAGGTGGAACTGTCCATTAAGACGTAAGCATAAGTGCTCACATTTGCTGTACTCTTAATAAATCACTAAGGTTTCACATTCCAAGAGCACTTTCTGTCTCATCATATCCGTCACAACAGATGTAAACAGTTCAAGGGATTAGCTATGGTACCTACTATGGCTATGAGTCTAATTGTTGATGCAGGTTAGCGTCACTGTCTCGTCAGCGGAGAGACCTCACCTCACCCTCTATTCTTAGCAATTTCTCCTTATTTCCTCAGTAACTGTAAAAAGAAAGTGTATTGTTGATTAAATTGAAATAGTACCCACAGTTTCTTGATTGGACAGATCTGTGTGCATAAAGAGACTGCCTGTTCACTCAAATTTGTTTCTCTTTCACTAGCATGCCATTATTTAACTCTCTTTATTCATCAGTTATGTCACCCTTATGACAGTGATTATCAATCTGAGCTCGTCATCACAGCTATTAGAAGCAGCTCTCCGGTTCATCTCTAACGCTCACAGAGGCGGCCTTTGTTTTACTTGAAAAGTAAAGTCATGCTCACAATGAAGGCCAGCTGACAGTCATTGTTGTGCAACTCTGTTTCTTACTTTGGGCTAGACTTGAAATGGATGACATTTTAACACACTTGTCATATGCAACACTTGTCATAACAGGCTTCTTATCTTGTCGAGCGTGTCAGCAAAGCAACACATAAATCTCTACGATAATGATATTTTCATTTCTGCTTTCAGGTGAATCCTCTCCGGAACACACCGGTTTAGGGGTGTGTATGGCATCCAAGAAAACAAACACAGGACAACAAAAACAGGCGTGACAAGTTGGGGATATGATGCAACCATTCTGAGGATAAAGGTACATCTGTGTCAAATGCTTTTGAGCACACAGCAATTTATTAAATGGTTTAAGCTGTATTTAGTGAGTGATTTTTTCCTCTCATAATGATTGCAAGTACATATTGGCCATAACACAGATTGAAGATCTATTTAAAACAGGAATGTAACCCTCCTTTTTATATAACCATGCTTCATTTTTGTTTGTTAGCAAAAGCACTATTCAAAACAGTGTTATACTAACTTAGTGGATATATTCAGTTCAGTTTGTTGATACAATATTTTTCAATCTCTGGGATCATCTTTACATAATAACTATATGTAGGTTAAAGTTCAGAATGTTCCTTTATATAGCACTGTGACAGGAACAGGTTGTAATGATTTTTTTGTTGCTCTGTGATTTATGAAATAGCAAACCCAGGGACTGCATTGGTGACACTGAGTACTCCTGTAGATGTCATTCATATTTGATTTATAGAGGCTGAAAAAGGGAAGTCTGTTGCACTTTACTACAAATAGACTCTAAATTTGTCTTTACTCTTTGTGTGATACATCCGTGTGCATATGAACTTATGAACAACCAGAGCAGAGAGTGCAACCGTGTCAATACACAACTTTTCTCAGAAGCCACTTTTTCCACATAACTCAGTAATCCTCTTTCTCAGAAAATTTGAAGAAGCTCTTGTCCTCTGTTGGAGTAACTGTTTTGTTCTTGTTGAACTCCAATCAGGCAATGACCAGGCCATAGGTATTTGAGTCTTCTTACCTAACCGTGACTTAGATTAAGGTGCTGCTATTTTCTTTCTTGAATGGCCTGTTTTACTCACACCATGCCTTGTCTACGTCTGTACTCAGAGACAATAACCTTCTCAGGTGGCGTGAACAATCTCCGGGTTTCACTCCCTAGTGGCACCCAGGTCATTCATATACACCCCAGTCGCAACCACACCCATTCATTTACCTTATTTAGCCAATTAGGGAAGCTTGTAGGCATTTGCTTGGAGTTACATAAACGAGTAATAAGTCAGATCTATATTTAATTACATATCACCACTTTTTACAATCTTGGCCTAATTACCTAGTAACCCTAAACATTGTATAACCTCCAATAGTGTTTCATCGGAACAACATTCATCATGACAGGCAATGCTAACATTTATACTGCTGCAGGTGATGGTCATGGGTTTGTGTAAAAGGAGCAAAACGACCCAGATTAGGTGAAGGTCGCCTGGAGTTCTTAAAAATCATCATTTTTACGCTGACTTATATGCTTGTTTGTAGCACTAGGTACATGCGTCAGTTGCAACATGATAAACGCTTTCTCTCGAATTGCACCAGCATCTGTGCTTTTGCCACAGTTTGATGCTGACGCCGTTCTTGCAGCCCGTTACAAGGTACATAAGGAGGGCGGATCGTGTCTGAGATGGTCCATTATGTCACCGGCACCCAAGAATAGTTCCAGTGTGTGCTGAGGCGGGCGTGACGTCCAGAAGTTAACTGTTGTTGGGCCGTACCCAGGCGAAACAGGGGCCCTTCTGTTTCTCCACGTCAGGCACGCCTAGCCCCTCGCAGATGTATGCACACATGGTACCGTTTAAGGTTTTCCTCTGCCACTGTTCAGAATGCCCCGAGCACAAACAGTCAGAGTAGACCTGAGCCAGTGAGGCCAGCGGTGCCATTAGACAGGGCCAGTGACGCAATGTGATGCTAATGACAGGTAGTGGCTTTCAGATGTTTCTATGCTTTGGTATTGCTCTCACACACAGTAACTCAAACAGAACACTATTTGCTTTAGCTCCTATATGTCAGAAGTGAAAATAGGTTAGATGTTTGTCTGCTTTTTCTGAGTCTCTCTGCTGTGCTTGGGTGACATGTGCAAGAAGGCAATGTTGTAGTACTCAGTTGTGTTTTTAGGTTTGAGGTTGATGTTTTTTTTTACTATCTTTTCCAATCACATGTGTCATGCTTTTGTCTGGTTTGACTTAATCCCTGGAAGTCTTGATTCGGTCTGGTCTAAGAGAATATACCCATAGTTGTGTATCCTGTGACACATAAAGGTTACACCAATGTTACACACAAATATGAGTTATGATTTTAACAAGTCACCAGCTCTAGTTGTGTTCCTAGGGTGTTGCCATAAAATATGTGGCCTAATTTATTGTAGCCTTTAATTTGACGTTCAGGCAGTTCTGTATAATTAAATACTTATTGTATGATTTGCAGCTCTGTCACTGGGCAAAAAACTCATATGAACTTGTAGAAAGTGAGTTTTGAGAAGTGTCCAGATATTAATCACTGTATTCCACCAAACAATGAAAAGCATTAGAAATATTAATAATTAGAATAAAATGTAACACTTCAAACTATGCATTTAATATGGCTGCTGTAGCATAAAACCCATATGCTGTTAGTTTTCACTTGGTGCACCTTTGTATGAAGACCTAAGAAAAAGTAGCCAATTCTCTGTTTGTTGCAAAGCAGCTAGATCACTGCCTGAATACTCTAAAACAGTAATTTCTGCTTGGATATATAGCTATTAACATTTATTCATGAAAAATACAAGAGTGCTACTTTAAATGTATTGCATTATTGCTGTTATTAAAGACTAAATTCGCCTGTAAAAGACAATAGACATTTTAAAAAAAAGACCCACAAGAGTCAGAGTACAATCAACTAATCCAAGGTTATAATTCAGTACGAGTTTTGAACACTTGAGAACAGTTCCTTTTCTCTTGTATTCATTACTATTTTCCCGTCTAGCCCTCATCCCGCCCACTCTGATGTCCTCAGCCAATCAGCGCGCCTCTTGGACTTTCAGACGCAAGTGGCGCGCGTCCACGAGTATGACGAGCTCGCGCCCACGCTGTTTAAAACGATTGTCCGCCGCTTTGTGATTCAGTTCAGGTCACACACGTCAAAGTAGAGACAGGAAGACATTATTGTGGCGGTATAAAACTCTCAGGCGAGCGTCAAAAGATTATATTTGAAGGAAAAAGTCGAGTTCAGGACTGAAGGATTGTACCGAAGAGAAGCGCTGTAGTGTTTGATTGAGTTTACGGAGAAACAGGTTTGGGGCGAACGTGCAGACTTCACCTGACGCTGCGGTTAAACGTGAAGCACACGAGGACATCGTCTGCATAGGACTGTGGTCAGGTGAGTTAAGCTAATTTTACACACACACTATAGCCTATTTGTAATTTAACTGGTTTAATTCAAATTTTAGATATATTTAGTTTACATATTATCAGCCATAAAAGTATCATCTTATTTTTGCAATGAAGTGTTGAACCTTGTAATGTTACAATTGATCAGTGTCTTTATAAAAACATATTGTTATGGGTCTAATAAGACGAGAAAAGGCAACGGGGCTATTTTAGAAGAACAACTCAATCTCTTTGCTTAAATTTCAGTTTTGGTTCTCTCCCCCCCCCCCAAAAAAAAAAAAAAAAAAAAAAAAACAAAAAAAAAAAATAACAACAAGGAACCCTACAAAAATACAGGTGCAGTATTACAAGTATGCAGCTGATTTCTAGACAGGGCTTGCATTTATACAAATGATATGCACAATTGTACATCATTGAAATGCCCATTTTTGCTTCTTTTTTTTTTTTTTTTTTTTTTTTTTAGCAAAAAGAAAAAAAAAGGGAAATTAACATTTTAGATAGCTACACAAGCAAAAGTGGCCATTTCAAGTAAGTACAATTGTGCATATCATTTGTATAAATGCAAGCCCTTTCTAGAATTCAGCTGCATACTTGTGTTACTGCACTTGAACTCAGGGACAGGAAGCAAGGCGGTACAGCAGCCTTGGTTTGCTCAAAGAGCTATATGTTCTGAGTGAAAGTTGAGTGGCTGCTCGTTTGTAACTGGCCCACTCAAACTGTGTGTGCATCTCCAGTAGTCCCCCCCTAAAAAAAAAATAAAGATGTGACACACTCACTAAAGCATGCCATTGTTTTTAGAAAAAACACTTTGGTGGGAATGCAAAGCTGTTTCCTGCGCACTAACAATGGCCATCTCCCTGGAACAGTCGGCGGTTCTCTCTGCAACTTGCTTCTGAGGAGGGATCGAGGATGTTGAAAGAATGGCCAAGAAAAGAGAAAGGGGAAAAAATAAAGTGCAACACAATGGACAAGAGGCGTTTCTGTGAATTTAGAGGATGGGACACAATGGGTGGCCAGATGTACTGGTTGCATAAGACAAAAGTTAACAAGTTCACACAATCAATAATAGTATGTCAATGCAAAAATATGTTGTTGATGTAAGATGAGGCTATGTACCTAGTTAGTGTGATTCAGTATGTCTCAAAAATATTTTCAAGTAACTGGTTATGTCTGTATGCTTCAGACAGGTAATCTCTATTAAAGCTGTCTGGAAAAACTCAAAGTCAAACCTGGCTGTAAATATTTAATAGCTGGTGTCTGTAGTAAATGAATATTCGTCACTGAATGCGTCACTTTTGTAACTGATCCTGTTTGGTGGCTCTTTTCCACACTGCAGTAGGAGCTCTGTTCACTATGTATGATGGCGACATGGAACCAAAGTCTACATAAATTTAGCAGTTTTCAGTCTTTAAAAAAACAAACAAACTATGTAGTATTGGAGCAAATGAATGTCACTTTGTACTGTTTAATGTTTCAGGATGTACTGTAGCCTTCACCTGATTGAACTCAACACAAAGCTTACACTCAATTATTCACTGTGCTTTTAAATGAGTTTCTAACGTCACTGTCTTGTTTATTTCAGATCACAACATTGGATGTAACTCCACTCCGGTCAAAGAGGAGGAAAAGTGGGAGAGGGACCTGCAGTAACAAACCAACTTAACCTAACTCTAGCTCCAAGCCTAACCTGGAAGACACTATGTCTCTCGGTACTTTCCACCTCATGCAGACCTTAAAGAACTCTCCGGCAGCGCTACGCCGCCGCTTTAAGCGTGACCGCCTCGAGTCTTTGTCTCATGGTGACCCACTTTTCAAGGTCCACTACCTGGGCACTGAGAAGATCTTCTCTCTGGATCGAGAACAGGCCCAGTATGCCATTCAGCACTTGCTTGAAGGTATCGCTAAAGGGAAAAAGCTCAGCAAAGACCATGCTCTAGTGGTGCGCCCCAGATACGTCGAAGTCAAAGAGCTGAGCACAGGTCGACAGCTCACCAAGACCTACCTACAGGACATTGCCTACTGTGCTGCAGACGCCAACAGACCAAATGTGTTCTTGTACATTTGTAAACACCAAGGGCAGCAGCTGCAGTGCCGGGTCTTCTGGTGCAGTCGAGCAGAGAGGGCACGGGACATGACGGCCTGCCTGGCACACTCTTTTCAGAAGGCCCTTAGCGACTGGCAGCAGGACGGGTCAAACACGCTGACACCGGAAACAAAGGGGAAACGAATTGAGGAGACGTCAAACTCCAACACAAAGAGCCATACACTCCCTGCCAGTTTGGGAAAAGGTACGTCTCACTGACCGTAACAGAACCTTTATCACTTTCTCTTGATTTAAAAGGCTAAGGTTTCTGACCTATGGCATGTTGAGATTAAGGATGAAACCCAGAATGCAAGTAGGTAACAGTAAATGGATAGCTTTCCTGTAACATTAGAGTCAAGAGTGACGCACGGCTTTCTCTGTTTGTATGTTCATTAACATTTAAACCACAGTGTGAACTTTGCAGCTGCTGAGCTAGCATCACTGACTGTTTCTCTTTTTCTCCTTCAGTTCGTTGGAAGAAGAGGGGCTCTGTGTCCCGCAGCCCTCTCAGAGCCATCACCAGAAGAGGGTCTGCATCTGATGACTGGAACTGAGCGCCTGCTAAAGCCCTCCAACAATGGGATCATATTATGAAGATAACAACCTCAAGGGTGACAGTGCTAAAGGGAGGGATGAAAATCCACTCAATGGACAAGTAGGGACATGTATGAAGATGTCTGGATTTGAGGTTTTTGCTCATCTGTTGACTTTTGCAATAGTTGCATCACAAGATGACACCTGCTTTCATTCAGTAGTCAACAGTTTTAGTGAGGCTTTAAAGTCACTAAAGTCATAGGAGGACTGCTTTACTTCCTCGACTTGCTAGTTTAAGTACTTAAGTTAGCCAACAGTTCCACTGGTGCAAGCTGTTGGTTAAATCCAGGGAGCACTGACAACTGGAAGATGACACTTACATGTTGATTTTTGAAGGATTCTTTTTATTTAACTTAACCCAGTGGCACTAGGAAGCATGTTCATTTGATATACTATGAAATGACTGTACAAAATCACACACATTCAAATAAAGGCCGCAGAGTTAATGTGACAAGTAATAAAGGCATGTTGTACAAAGAATTAAAATAGTAGGCAAAAATATAAATACAGTACTTTTTTATGAATACAGCTCTGCTCCTTGTTAGTTCCTAAAATTTACTTAAGGAGTATCATGCTTGATGCCAAATTTAGAAATCAACCTTTTTCAAATGAAATGAAAGCATCTCTAACATATAGAAGTAACAATTGTCTGTGACGCTAATTCATTAGCATTTATGTGGAAAAGGCACCTAGCCATGACTTGTTGGGCTTGTTTGTGTCCGAACACTGGGAACGCTGTGTTCCTGGTGAGTAGAGCTTCAGTGAGGAATGTGCGGCCATGCACCTGCATTCCTCCAGGGGGAATTTGAGATTCAATACTTAAAAAGGCCCTAAATTCTTCCTCTCATCCAAACATGACTCTGCATATTGGTTTGCCTTGTCACTAGATGCTACAGTGTGCTTTTTTGTTACATTAGAGAGCCATTAAAGGTGTCCCTCATGGAGTTAGTGACACTTACAGGCACTGATGTGTGCAGTATTGCATAATGTGCTCTCATGATGGCGATTAAAGTGTAAGGTTTACAAATGTTTGACCGACAGACATGATGGTCAGTGGTAGCCCCTGAAGCTACCATCTTAAAGTGTTTTTTTAACCAAAACTAAGCTGAACAGAAGACGTGCCTGTGGTTTGTACTGAAATGCCACTAGGTTTTTATCTGTTTATTTCTTGCATTTTATCCTCTTTCATTACAAAAGGCACACCCTTAGTTAAAGGTGTTTTTGTGCCTGCTCTAAGACATATTTTATCATTGTACTGTTTTTATGTCATGTACATATTTAAATATGTATTTTATGAAGTATTAAAAGTTTTTATACGCCATGTGTTTGTTAGTTTGTTCTAATTCTGCTGCAAATATTTTTACAATAATACAGCTTTGACCCCTGAAGTGACAAATGAAAAATGATTTTGTTTCCCAACATCTCAAAGTGATAAATGTGGTCTGGCAAAAACAGTGGGTGAGAAGAGGAATCTGAAGCTGAAGGGGTTTGAGGTGGCAGGGCATGACATAGAGAGAGGTCCTGGGATTTTTTTTAAGTCTGTCTTGTGACTGAATTCCCATGACATTTGTCCAGTGTTTTTTACATGTGACCATGTAAAGTCTAACTGTAGGAGGGGGTGATGCTAGTATTAAATTATTTCACAACTTCCCCATTTTTTGTTAATTCAAAATCTCCCAAATGTGTTCACTTGGCCTATAAACTGGTGAGTGTAGCATGATTCACACCATTTCACGACTAAGACCCCTCGGTTCCTATAGAAACGAGTCCAGTCATCATTCACTCCTACCAGGTCTATTGAATTAAACAACAGTTGCAGTGGACAGCAGCTTTGATAAATGACGTAGATCTGTACAGTGTGTACGCAACACAAGGTTTGTGACCACTCAGACAGTGAGTAGACAGTACATTCTGAATAGTTGAGGTTATTCACTAACATTCCTTTCATTTTGTTTAGTGCTGAGATTCTAAAATGGCACAACATCAATCTGGTTACTCCTCTTCAGGTGAGTCCAGCGTTGTGGGGCTCGTGGTCAGCCGGGAGCTCTCTCTTTGCTGCTGTACCTCGAGCAGAGATCGGACATGGAGACGCCTCAGAGGCTTTACCTCTTCTACCACTGGGGAAAAAAAAAGATTAAAGCAGTCTTGCATACTTTAAACTTAGACACCAATTATGGACATGGATATAGCTGTCAGCCCTTGCGTTATGTAGCTAAATAGCAACCCCTGCTGGCTCTCATAAAAAACTCCTACCATGATGAATGTTAATATGTTACACATTGAGCCAACTTCTGCAGTGCCTTTTAAATATTTTTGTTTATATGTTCTTTATTTAAATGTGCAGGTTGACTTGTAAAAAAGGTGTGCAACAATGTGTGCGTTATAAAGCCCGATGAAGAGATAAGAGGAATATACAGATTATAATCTATAAAAAACCTAATTTAGTTATGTGTGGCGTCAGTTCACGTGCATGGCTAAGAGCACGTTTTTGTGGTGTTCCCTTTGCGTGTAGACAAAGATGTTGACTTGTTTACCTTTAATTTGTTGCAGTATGAGTTTTTGTTCCCCTTTTACTATACAGCACTTTTTGGAGATATTTGACTGTAAATAAAGGTACCTTTGCTGTAGTGCAACTCGTCCCGGTTCCCATAAACAATATACGTCTCAAGAAAGTTGAGAAGGGCTCCTGTTGCAAGGAAGCGGTCAGGAAGGGGAAGACTTTTAATGTAACGCATGTCCAGAGCGAATGGGTTCGAAGGAGAGGGAACAGTGCAGAGACACACCAGCTCACTGACAACGTCCCAAACACGAATTCCTGAAAAGAAACAAAAAAAAGCTAATTTGTCATAATCATTATTCACAGAAGTCTGGCAGAGTGTAGTTTTGTTAACCCTATAGCTTTTTCCACAGCCCTTCCAGAATAAAGCAAAGACATCTGCATGTGATTTAGTTTGTGGAAAATGGGGTAATTATTGAATTTGCGAGATCAAACGATAACTTTGTCCTGTTTAGATTCCTGACATTGTTTCCATACCTTGCGTTTGCCAGTCGGTAATAGACTTGAGTTTCATAGGAGTGTCTCGGACCATCGAATCGGTGCCTCCGATGCTGACGAGACGCTCGTGGTTGGAGCGGATCCAGGCGTAGGGACGGCCGTACCTGACATAGCCGGCCACTAAAAACAATGTGCAGTTGATCTCCTAATGAGAGATAAAGACAAGGCTGGATTAATGAGTAAACAGTTGGTAAAAGTTCAGGTTTAGTGTTAGTCTAAGTTACTGTTTGACTGCATTTGTTTGCTGCTTACTGGTATTGCCATTTCTCTTTCACTGGGAGAAGCCGGGAGAAGATGTTCCTCATTGTTGGCATCCCTAAAATAGAAATGGTAGTGTTGTAGTCTAGACCACATTAACTGAGACCAGAATGTACATAGACTTTGAACAGCTTAGACTGTGTCAAATCTAAGACTAACATTCTTAAACTTAAAACATTATAAACTCATTTGCAGAACCAATAATAAATACATGGGCTGGTTTGTTAGTGATTGGTGAAAGAGGACAGTGAGGAGTAATAATTAATGAGAAAAATAGAAATAAGCAATGTTTTAGGTTTCTGTTGTTTTTTATTCATACACAAAAATAAGTAAGATCGGGTTATTTATGTTTAAGACTTGGACTTAACTGGACCAAGATGGGACTTGTTTGAAAAGCTACTACACTAGGTCAAAAGTCAACTAATTTCCGTTGTACCTGCATGTTTACTGCACAAACTGCGTGTGACAGCTGTGACATAAGACTACACTCATTCTGTGTGTGATGTAAACAGAAGCGTGTGAGCCCACGTCATGCCCCACCTGACAGCCTCTGACCGGGTTCGGCAGTGCGCTCCGGTGGTGTTCCGTGACGGCGGGGGCTCTCCGGGCAGAGGAGAGCTGCACTGACTGGCCAGGCTGGGGGAGCTGCTGCTGGGGGAGGCGTCGCTGCTGTTACTACTGCTAGTGGAGTAGGAAGAAGCTCTGGAGACTAAGTAGCCTGGGGATTGCCGACCCTAGAGACAGATATGTAGTAAAGGGAGGGAAAGTGTTAGAGGTCGATTATAAAAAAGACATTATAAGCAAGTTCATTAGATATTTATTCTCATAGATAGAGACAGTAGTATGCCCCATCATTTAAAATTACATAATGCAGTATCACAATGAATCCTATTTTATTTATAAAACAATCAATATGACGTGACTTTAAGATTACATATTGTTATCATATTGATGTTATGGTTAACATGGATTTTTTGTTGAACCTCAATGAAAACAAAGCAATAATGTCTTAACACGTGTTAATGATACAATAGAACTGACCAAATCTTCATTGACAACTGTAAGCAGCAGCTCCTCTTTGCCTCTGAGCCATGGCTGAAAGTATTTAAAACCCTGTAGGAGAAAACAAAGATTACTGAGTTAGTACTTTTGATCTTAACACATAATCCAAGACCATTGGAACAAACTAGATGTATGCTAGACTATTAGACACTTGATATTGGGGAAAAAAAGTAAAAAACATATCCAGGTAAATATAGCATTATCAATGACAAATTGAATTTTTTGGTCATTGTCAAAATGTAATGAACTCCCTAGAGTCAAACCTGTAGTGATCCAAGTAAAGCCAGGTCAGCCAGAAAGTGCTGTAGTTTCCTCCTCTGCTCCCTCTCTCTTTTCTGACACCACATAAAAAAAAACATATGTAAGGTAATGCACATTTATTATTTATTCTAATTTTAACCCAGAAAACCAGAGAGCAATGCTACAAGTAGCCTCCCATGCAGCAGCAGCCCTTGTATCCTAGCAACACATGCAACGCCTCCTCACAGCATCCAGCACAGGATAATAAAGAACCTAATGTTTTTGTATTATAACATGCAGTATGAATGATGCATTGAACAAATGTGAAATGTTATGTAGCAGAAAACATCCTTAAATCCCGATAGCAAAGTACAGTTCGTAAATGAGCATCATGAGAAAAATAGCACTTACATTGGCGTTGCTCATCGTGCAAATGCAGTCGTTGTGTGCTATCTACGCGCGCATCATGACACCAAATGTAACATTAATATACGCTATATTCTTCACTGGTGTCAATATAAAACTGCTTCTGGTTTACTGTCCCTTGCATCAGCACAGTAAACCATTGTTAAAGCTCTTCGGGTGTTGCCTGAACAACATATCCAGGTTATTTGTTACTGTGGGCAAACGGCGCCCCTAGCGGACAAATCTAGAGCTACTGTAGACATTCATGTGACCAGTCAGTTGTTGTCTTACAGGCCCAAACGGAGAAAATACAGTGTACACTCATAAATATTCAGAACGCCATAACAGTTTTATGTAACTATAGCCTGTGATTTTAATAAAAAGATTAAAACAGTCAGACCTGTGTAATTAAAAAGGTTCCTGACAAAAGTCATATTGTTGTATAAATAAAGAATAAAAATCACTTTATTCAGCAATATGTCAATAAGGACTGTCAGTGTTAAGCGTCATTCCAGTTTGTCCCTAATAAATCAGCATAAAGTGCAAAGACAGCAAGAATCTCCATTTTTTTTCATTAAGGCTGTTGTATATATCTTCACAGAAGACAAAATACAATTGAACTAGAAGTAAACAAAGAAGGTTCGGATCTCTTTGGGCGAGATGGTCACGGTGAAAGTTTCGTTTACGCAGCTCCTTTTGTTTTCTGAAAAATTGGGACAAAATATAGGTTAAATAAATAAAAAATATTAAGACTGAAATGTAATCTACTGGTTAAAAAAGCGGTCACTGACTTATTTGCACATGGTCTGCAGTCTTCCACTTCCACCTCTGCAGAGTGTTGATGTCCCAGGTTCCTGTGAGTGAACGCTCCTCCAGTGCTCTCACTTCCCCTAAGCTCTGTAGCACTTCCTGTTCACAGTCAATGACCACACTATAACTTTTATTTCCTCATTACATTATTAAGACACAGACTGAAAGCTGTACTTGTGTTATCACCTTTATGTTTATAGTGACCGCCTTTGAGAGCTCGGGGTCTTCTCCCTCCTCGAACAGGTGCATGATTCTCAACAGCACACGGCTGTAGTCCGATCCTGAATGCAGATCGTTACCTAAACATAACGAACACTGTTACATGTGACCTTCGACGTGAGCAGACGTGTGAGCAGACAGACACAAAGCTGACCTGTTTCTAGGTGTCTCAGATGAGCGTCATGGTTGGAGCTGTAGTTCCAGCCTGGGATACTGAAGCTGAGCAGATGGAGGTTGGGTGGCAGGGCGACTGTCGGCACAGGAGACCCTCTTCTGGGTTCCTCTTTGAATGGTCGCTCTGAAAAGGCGTCAGACACCCAGTTTATTACATAGTTAGTGATCGCTTGCACTTATAGACTGATGTATTATAACTTCTCTGTCACTCACTTGGTTGGTCTATGGCCATAACAACAGGCCTGTGCTGCATCTCTATCGCCTCCCTGTGGTAAATCTTAGTAGTGGCATTAATAGAGCCCAGTATCATCCACAACGAAGGCCGCACCACCGAGCTGTCGTTAAGGGTCAGGTTGTAGCCGAGGTTCCAGGGCAAGTTGTTCCACAGACGACGATGCAGCATGACCTAAGAAAAATACATAATTCAAACAGTGTTCCTCTGTTTGAATGACGTGTGGACATACTCGATGTTTGTACCTCGATTTCACCGTTAGCTTGGCTGGAAACACCGTGAGCTCTGTCGCTGACGAGCACCAACCTGCTTAGGTCATCCTCTATGAAGGCAGCTCGAACCATGGGGAAATAATTCTGAAGATGTATTTAGCTGATCAGTTATTGCTTTTGGAATTTAGAATCCCATTTAGACAACACAAAACATGTAGCAGGAGCAGCTTACCCGGGCTAAAGTGTTATTGATGAACTCCTTGTATGGCCTCTTCATCATCTGGTAGCCATTATCATCTGTGTACAGAGTCCTGCTGTTGGCCAAAGACGAGTTGGTCCTGAGTACGACCTCGGTGTTCATGTGCAGTGGACCCAGTGAGTAGGTCTGCTCGAGGCGATGACACTGCACTTTGCTCCCGAAGCATTCTGGGACACGTGTTGTGATGGAGTAGGCGTAGTCTTTATCACTTGAATTCCTTCGAGATCAATGTATACGGTAAAGAAGAAGTTAAATATGTTGCTATTTTACTTACTTCTTCCTCTTTCACTCACCTGTAGAAATACTGCCGAATCTCCGTCACTATTTTCCCAGGGATGATCTCCATTTTCACAGCTTTGTAGGCTCGCACGGCTGAAGCGTTAGCAGTGAACATGTAGTTATCAGAGATCGGCCCTCTTTTGACATCTCCATTTGCATGGTACTCCCAGAAATCCTGCTTCATCTTTACTCTCCTTTTCTCTTCTCTACAAAAAAAGCAACAAAAGGGGTTAACATCACCAAGCTCCATCCATAAAGTTTGTTCTGAAATTTGTCAGCCTTCCTGTCTTACAGATACGTAATGCTGTGCAGTAAATTGGTGTCTTGGTCAAACATAAGCTTGTAACATTCATTGAGAACAGGCAGAAGTCTTCGTCCTGTTCTTATTGACTCTCGAATGGTTCTTCTCTCAAATAAAACTGGTTTGGCTTCATACGTCCAACCAGAATCAGCCTTCTCAGAGAACTTTATCACGTATTTGCGATGTTGGAGGCCTCCGAGCTCCACCATAATAAAGAGGTCATTTGTGACATTGGATTGTGCTGACTTTTGAATCTATAAAAGAAAGTGGGATGTTATTACTGTTTCGTTCCTTAGACATACTTTTCTCTAGAGAGACGCATTAAAATACCACCTGTGCAGGAACTGGCTGTCCATTGTCATCAAACACAGCAGCCATCGGGAATGTTACGGTGAAGTTAATGATGGTAGTAATGTTCCAGGCTAATGGGTTGTAAACAATTATATGCTGCTCTGGTTCCTCATGAACATTTGCTGTAGATATGAGAGTCATTTACTTTAGTTCAAGAGCAAATTTTATCTGTTTAATCCCACAAGTTTCCAAGCACCTTTTCTTTGGTAGTTGCTGCTGAGGATGTTGGGTAAATCGAGGTTGTGGGGCAGCAGGAAGAGTGCAGCCAGAAGTTCATCGACCCCCATCATGGCCTGTGTTAGATGCTCCATGTACATGTCTGCCACTTTGGGGGACTCCGTACCTGTGATGCCATCATGGTGCTGGACCTTAAGAAGATTACAGAAGAAGGAACATTGTTATTACATATCTCTCAACAGTTTTTAGATAAAGAGGTAGTCTTGGTTACCTCAGAGACGGCCCAACGCAGCGCTTTAAGTTTGTCCAGTGCCCAGTCTTTAGCTACAGGTCCATCGGGAAAGCTGATTCTGTAGTAAGCAAAAAGAGTCTCCGCTGCGTGCAGTTTGGAGCTGGCCCGTCTTGCCACACCTTTCAGGACATTTCTAGATGCGTAAAATCCTGTCCAAGCTTGGTATGGCTCTACGAAACAACAGAGTGTAACACATTGTACCAAGTTTAAGTCACATTTCAGTCCATTTGATTTTGTACCTGTGGAGTAGGGCAGAAAGTCTTCACTATCACGAACCTGCCAATTAAGATTTGATTTATAAATGGCTTGAAAGTATTCACTAAGTGTTGCGTACTGGACTGTCACCCCAAACTCTTTGCTGTTCTGATTGATGTAGTTCATTAAAGGGTCCATGTTCTTGAACTGCACTGAGGAGTTGTAGAACTGTTTATCACAGCCCTAAAAACAGCCACACAACACACACAACTCCATTACACTTAAAAACATTCCTGGTGTGGTCGCTACTTTTTATAAACGGCTAAATATTCTTAACTCACCCAAGGCCACAGCACATGGTTGCTCCTAAACCATGTAGCCCTCTGTTTAATGTTTTCCACCATGGTCTGGGCATAAGCATGTATGGTCTCCTTGGTAACGGGAAGGCTCATGTTGGGGTAGACTCCATCTTTAGGAGGGTCAGGGAAAAGGGCGACGCCATTCCAGTAGAATCCGGAACTGGGAAAAAGAGGCAGGCATTAGCTTTACAAAAGAATAAATATAAATAAAAACATAAATGTATGTATCACAGTTTCAGCTTACTGGTACTTGTGTTAGCTATATCAGCCATTACTGTTTTATTCCTGAAGAGGTTAGATAGCTGTCATTAAGGGCCATCAAAAACAGCACAGCTTTTTTCATTTTGTTTTGTGATGTTTGCTCAGAAAGAATAGTCATTTGTTTAAATAGTTAATGCAAAGGTGAAATCAGCTGCACTACCTGTTGGAAAAGGGGAGATAAGATGGGGTGCAGTAGCTAAACTGGTCCATAGTGTGAGTGAAGATCTCCTGCTGCTGCTTCAATGAAGAAGAACCTCTCCAAACAAACTGTAGTTTCTGTAGTATCAAGAAAAATGAAAAGACACAATGAACTGAAATTATATAGTATTTTCTGTAATTATGCAATTTGACATACTTTGTTCTTCTGCATAGCATCTTTGAGGTCATAGTCAATGCGAGAGATGAGGTGGGCGTTGAACCCGGCCAAGGCGAAGAGGACAGGGGTGGTGGCTGATGCTCCAAACGGATCCACGTGCCAAGAAAACTGGGGACGCACGCCGAACGTCTCATACAAGAAACCATGCCCCTCTGCGTAAAACAGCAGGAACAAAAGTAAGTCTCTGTAAACTAGACTCCTAGTGCAATATTATACGACATTGTTTACCTGTCAGTTGGAGTATCTCATCATTCAGATCAGTCACAGCTTCGTCATGCATCACTTGGCCCCCAATAATGAATTCAAGTCGACCCTCTTTCACAAGCTGTCGTACCTGTTGGTAAATATTGAACAGCTTTTTCCTTCAGCGTCTGATTATCATAGATTATTATAGATTTAAACAAAAAATATATATCTTTTGCACCTGCGTCAGATTTATTTATTTGATACTAGATCCATATTGCCTACCAGTTAAATGATAGGAATGTCTGAAAATAAAACCTTTCCTTTGGGTTGATGTGCATTTTTAGGAGCAAGCAGGTGGTTGGCTGCTTTCCTTAGATCTACAACTTCAATAAATATTTAGTATAAATATGTTAGCAAATTCTTACTTGCTTCTTCTGTGTGTCTGTGGCTACAGTGTCCCACCAGAGTCGAAAAAACTCCTGCTCCACAGCAATAAACCTGCGATCTTTACCCTTGGACAGCTCCTCAGTCACACTGCTGTACACATTGGCAGCATAGGCATGCATACTCTCCTATAACAATACAGAACGCAGTTTTGGTGTTGTTTGTACATAAATGCCTTTGTGTGCCACATTATTATCGGTAAACATGACTGACAAAGTCTAAAAAGCCTAAATATTCTTACTTGAACTGTGTAAACCCAGCCAACATCCATGTGACTGTGTGGGATTACAAACGTCTGAATCGGTAAATTTTCCGCTGTTGATCCATATAAGCAGCAACAACTTATAAAAAACACCAAAACGTCTAAAAATCTCATTTTAGCCATTCTCTGTGAGGGATTTTAGCCCACAATGTAAGTCCTGTTTTATAAACCCATGAAAACAGCAGACTTCCTTATTATTGTTGTGCTGCGGCATGTGACTCTGATGTGTTCTGTACGGAAGCCCTAAGTGACCAAACTCGCTGTTTTGCGTCTGGTTCATAGAATGTATAAATAATGGAAGCAATGTCTCCATTTGGTCTAATTCGTCCAAATGACACCCAATGAACGGCGCTTCCATCTTGGATATTTTGACTCCTCCTACAGAGGATATTACTAAAATGGGCAGAGAGGGCAGCGTCTAAACTGCTCCTGGGCGGGCTTTTCAAATGCGCGGTTCCGAAACACGCCCCTCATCTCAGAGCCGACCGGAGCTGAACAAGCTAACGGCTAACGACATGCTAACGGCCGATGCTAACTGTTGTGGACCAGGCCTCTCTGTCGTCTCTCAGCTCGGGGTAAGTCCAAAAACTTTACAACGAAGTTTAGTTTAACTCCTGCTGTAAATATCAGATAATTATTATCAAAATTAAAGCGGTTTTACTTATATAATATATCATAGTTTTAAGCATGAGGAAATTTTTATCTTAGTCTGGTAAACCTTTCTAGTTCTGTTAAAAAATAAACCGTGATTTTCGAATATATTTCATTATATCCTTAATATTTGTTTAAATATCTGTCCCTAATTTGCAACTTCTGTACATTAAGGCTTTAGTATTTGATGGAGGCACATTTTGACAGTAAAATAATAAAGCCTCATTCTTATTGATGATGATAATAATATAACAGCAATGTTTAAGCTAATAACACGTGAAGATATTCAAATAGTGATCTTTTAGTTCATATAATGCGAAACCCAGGACCCTGCAAATGTGCAGCATTTAGACAGACCTGTATTTTCCATTTACACATAAACTATAGATAAAGAAACACTCAGATCCACTTTTAATGTTTTTTTTTCTTAGTGTGACATTGATGAGTGTTTAATTTAAGAAGCATACAAGTATTTAGTCACACGTATAATCTCTTACTGTGGAGAAACAGCATTGTATTTCTACATGTTTTATTGGCTAAACATTAAATACTGTTTTTTGTTTTTGTCTGTGTCTGTGTGTGTCTTGTGAGAAAGAACCTCTGTGGAACAGTTACATGAAGATTAGACCCGTGTCAAACCTGTGACAAAGAAGAACATGGACCAGCTTCACCTGAAGCTTCCTGAAAATAAAGATCATGTTTGCCTCAGGATCTGTGTTTTACTAAGTACTAATATTTACTGTTCATAATGGCTCTGCACTCTTTTTAAACTAGACATGGTCTACATACTTTAACATATGAATCTGATTTGATAAAAACTTACTCCCACTAATTAACTGCTGAGGGTAGTATTAACCAGAATGTGAACAGATTAAATATGTTTTTCTTTATGTTTTATGATGTATATAACATTTATTAACACAATTTACTTTACTGTCTTTAACTGCTGCCTGAGAGTGTTTTAAAATGATCTTAAATGAGAACCCTAAATAAACTGAAGAATTTTATGCTCAGGCCACAATTAGGAAGTCATGTGAAAAATAAGTGCAATAAAATGAAAAATAAGGCTGTGCATTGTTCATTTTTAATTGACTGCAAACTGTGACAGCACATGTGGAAAGTAAGGTGAAAAAGTATGTATTGTAATATATAGTACATTAGGATAGCATTTCTGTAATGCACAAAAACAAATGCTTGTTATTCTATGTTGTGTAAAATGTCTGATGAAAGAGAAGATGAAAGTGGAAGTGGCAGGAGTCTGGTCTTCAACACACACTGGTCAGGTTTGTCTGGATCACCTCCTTCAGGAAACAATACACAAAGTCAGTGAAATACAATTCAACAAAGACCCCAATTATACTGATTGGTTTATTTTAAGAATGTAATATTAATATAGATTCAAATCAATCTTTTCTTAAATTATAGGATTACTGTATTGCAATATAAAACGTAAGCTTTTTTTTTTTTGCCTTAAAATAGCAATAAGATTTAAATCTGCATGAGGGAGTAAAGCATTGCAGTACTGCATCATAAACCTCAATTTTGTCTAATCACAAAATAGTGTATTATGTTTAGAACAAATAAACATAGTCTTAAGAGCATAATTCCAGTCAATATTATAAAACTAGTCTAATCACAGTAATGTTCTGGCTTTACATTAACTACTTACATTTCTGAAAATGATAACCACATTTTAATGTCTTAATAAACAATTAAAATAATGCCACCACATCTTTTTATATGAGACTGCACTTCCCAAATCTAACATAAACATAGAAATATTCCTTAAAATTCAAAATATATCGAACTTTTCCATCTCATTTTGCGACTGGTTTTAACTGCTTTGATACCTCTGAGAATAGCCTTAAGGGCTGTTAGCATATCTGCTAAAATAAATTGCTAATAAAGACTTAAGCAAATATACAATGTGAATGTTACTCACCAAAAGACTGGAGCCAAGCTTCTTGGACGGTCTGTTAATGAAGGGCACATAATACTACAAAAATAACTCAGTAGTTTTATGCAAAACTTCTCTGAAGAGCAAAAATGACACAGCTAACACCTAGCAGCTAGCGTTAGCATCGTACAGGCTAGCGGCCGCCATGGCCCACACAAAATGACACCCTGTCAATCAAAGTAGCCACTCCCTTAATTATGCATAACCCTAAAGTTAAACTGAGGGCAAACCAAAGAATTTAAAAAAATTCACTCCCCCCAGAGTTGTCACGTAACAAGAACTCAGCTCTAGAGACCAGAACCATCTTTTGTACCAGGCTGTAAAAGGGTTTTTTACACTTGTAAAGTTGCAATTGGATTTTATAATATAATTCTTCTTTTGGAGCCTGCCCTCTGGTGGATGGAGGTATATCGCTGTATGGCGCCGTCCTTACGCGAGGACTATTTATGAGGGAGTGTCCTAGCCGCTTGGTCTGGTTACGCGCTTCCTTCGTGACCTCTACGCCGGAAGTAGTCACTGTAAACACTGCACATTTGGAGGTGAGCGCTTTCATAAACCATTTCAACAGAAATAATGTCTAAAAATAAACGAATAGCGCTGATATTTGGAGGTTTCGTGACGGCGGTGGCTGCTGCGTTTTACCCCATATTTTTCTACCCGCTGACCCACAGAGATGAATACAGTAAGTAGCTTAATCTTTTATTTATTTGTGCAAACAGTGGTAACAAGGAAAGGGTTATATGACATCTTTTTAGTAGCCTAAGTGACTGACTATTTTATTCCGCCAGGTATCAGTTTTGTTGCCATATCAAGGCTAGCCCAGTGTTAGCTTAATTCTTAAGTAATGATTATTTTGTCATTGTCTTAAAGTAACGCTATGCTACTTTTTAACAAGTAAATACATATATGATCAAGTATGTAGCCTCGATGTCATATCTATGGCTTCCTGTTATGAAAAATGCTGAATATAAAAATGCTCAATACCTCTTGGAAAGACAGTGATAGCTAGATGTTGCAATATGTAACCAAAAGTGAGAGAAGATGCAGTCAAATGTGAGTTTGCTGCAACATTTGTCTAATTAAGTCCTTTAGTGTGATTACGTCCTGAAAAGTTACATAGTGTTGCTCTAAATTGGTTAGTATAAAACCCATTGTAGCCTTGCATTATGTAAATACTATAATAGTAAACATGTACTAGTGGATGGGGAAAAGAGTGGACCAATAATGTATTACAACCACACAGAGTGTTTGCCTTAAAGCCTCTTAGGAGTTCTAAAAACAAATAAAAAAGCATTGATAGCTATAACAAGTTAAATATGGCTAAAATGAAACCAGCTGTCCAGCCACAGAAAGTTTGACTCATTGGGTCAGCAATGAAATCATGCCAGGAAAATGCAATTAAACTCGTGGCTGTGTCTAGTGTCCAATTAATCGCAATTTTTTTCCGTTATAACCAGCTCAGACACTGGAATAAGACATTGTGTCATAAATCTTGTTTATGGAGTTGGTTTTGAGCACAGAACCACAGATAAATGTGCAGCATTGTTCTTGTGTCTGTTCTAGGAAAAGTACAAAAAGTGAACCGAGAAGGAATCAACCAAGAAGACGTGCAACCTGTTGGTAAGATTGTCATTAATTTCAATAGCAGGGTTTTTTTTTCAATGTTACATATGTTATACTTATTTCCTGATGTGTTTTTGACAATCTCTCTCTCTTGGTTTTAAGGGCTGAAGATATGGTCTGACCCATTCAAACCAGATAAATGACCAAAGACCAATTTGCTTTTGAGTCCAGACGCTGAAGCCTTGAAATGGAGAATACTTTTTTTTGATGAATGCCTGATGTGTGATTGTTCCACAGAATGTTATGTTTGATTGTTGTGTGTAAATAATAAAAGAAATACTAAAACTTCATTATTTTTTAATGCTGATCTAAAATTAAAAAAAAAAAATCATGATTAATTCTCTCCACAAGAGGGCACTCAAAGCCTGCCTGCTGATTCAAGTGTTTTGTTTGTGCATTTTGGATACTTTGGAAAAAAGATGTGTCCAAACGCTGAGGAATGCAGTCTGTTTTAAATTATTTAAAAATACACTGGGTTGTTTATTCATCCCATTCACAAGAATCCCTTCTGACGTTTTATTTTGATTTGGTCAATGTGAGAGTCGTAAAATCGCTTCAGCAGATGAGGGACATTGTCCAGTACGTGCAGTATAATCATCCAGAATGGAAACAGTGGAGACATGGAGTTACTTCAGGACACATCACTCTACATTATAATTTGTCTTTGTAATTTAGACACACACAAGCCTGACCTGCAGAACTTAGTGAGTCATAACATTTACTCTTTGACATGTATTTGAAAGTAGTATTAAAGTAGTTTTCATGAAACAAACTTATTTTTTAATTACACTGAACTACATGCATTAGGTTACTTGACTTTTTTTTTTTTATCACCAGCTAATGCTTTCTGAAAGATTTTTTTTTTTGCCTTTATTAATAGATATGGTGTGGATAGGAAACAGAGTGAGGGGAACCCAGGTGTGTGGTATTTGCTCTCATCAGGTGAGCTACTCGTAACATTATGGCAGTTTGGAATTTGTCTCTGTCACATGATGTTCTTTCACCAATCACAGCAGAGGGAATGGAATATCAACAATAACAATGGCTGACATATTACTGGAGCCTTAAATCAGGGCAATATTCACTCATTTTTCTTTGAAGGCACACGTTGCATGAAGGAATAGGCTTTTTGTTTGATTTTTTTTTTTTTTTTTTACGTAAAATCATTATTTCTACTGGCTTTGTTCATGGATAACAGCATATCCCTGCTGGGCTACCATATCCGTTCACATGCCCTATAAAGAGAGTAAGGTGTGGAAATGCAATCTGTTGTCTCCCACTTCAGTTTCAGAGGAGATTGTCTGTTTAATGCCACTGGACTTAAGCTGTGTTTTCCAATGACCGTCCTGCTCAGAATTTCAGTCGACGAGTTTCAGGCTCCCTTTACGAGCCTTCGGGTGTTGTAAAAGCAGACTATTCCAAAACTACCATTTTCCCTGTACTTTTGCGGTTTCCCGACACTCACCAGCATCCCCCTTTTCCGAGTTTGCTCCATCAAAGTCTTTTCAGATGAAGGATAGATTAAGAAAGAAGTAAAGCATGTGTTTATGGTACTTCAGAGATGGAGCATTTTAGAGTTGCCCTTAAATCTTTCACAGTCCTCAATGCAGCCTGTACTTTTAGGCTTTTAGGACCACTCGCGAGGCCTCCTGCCAACAAATCTGACTGCACGGGCCAGCAACGGCCACTCTCCTTCTCAACTCCCCAATCAACAAGCCCCATTGTTTATGAGAGGTTGTTATTGTTGGGCTGAATTCAGAAACAAGAGAAAACTCAAAAGGCTGGCTGTGCTGAGGCATCCAAAGCAAAGAGAGCAAGGGGTGAGGGGGCGGATTTGGAAAAAAAAAGGAAAAAAAAAAAGCACAAATTCTTTTCATTCCCCGCTGGTGTTTTCCAGATTCCTCAAGCGACAGCTCCTCGGGTGCGTGAGTGAAGTAAGCAACCAGAGGGGAAATTGAAGTATACGCAGAGAGGAAGAGAACCACATTCTTGAGGGGACGCGTCACCTACTCGCAGAATAGAAAGACACTCAATCTGTGTTGCTTTGCCTGGCGAAGAATGTAACAGGTTGTGCAGCGTGGACCTCTGCTCTTGGTTGTGCTTTGCAATGAATCAGTGCTAAAGTAAAAGCAAGTGATATGTTTGTGGATGAAAAATGTAGCCTTACATTCAAACAGGCTTCACTTTTCAGTTAGTAACATGGATGTCGTAGTCCATCTGCTTGGATCTGTGACAAACTTTTATTGCCTGAGTTCACTATACACTCGTCTCATTGAGCTGAATATGTAGATAGACACCCGTTGCCATAAAACGTCGAATAGGGTCGCCGTGCACTATAAACCAACATGAACTCGACAATGCAGCACTTTTACTATCGTGCCATTAAGCCATCACACAAATCTTCCCGGCCTATTGAGGAGCGTTTGGAGAGCACTGCTGTGTCGTCACTGAGCGGTTTGTTCGGCGTGTGTTCAAGAGAAGCACATAATTGCTCTCGGTTTCCGCCTAATTGCCATAGTGATAAGGGTTGACAGACGGGCCACGGGGTTGGTCAAACAGAGGGTGTTCTGGGAAGGGGCGGGATTTCGGTCAAAAAGAAGCAGACACCTCACTTGTGTAATGTGATAAGAAGAAACACAACAAGTGTGGAAAAACAAGAACTGAGAGAATGAGCGCCACTCGACAAGACAATCAGTAATTGAACACAGAACACTGCGGCTTTGTGTTTGTAGAAGTGTGAGGGAGAATTTCTTGTTCTCTGCTTCTTAAATGTTTATCCATGAATACACAATGGGGTTTTGGAGGAAAACAAAGACTTGGCTTGTCAAACATCTGACTGGTGAATAACTGAATGTTTTTTTTAATGCAAAAGCATGTGATGATTATATTATCACCGAAGGCCTAAATCTGTTCTAATGTAGTCACAAAGTTAAACTGTGAAATGCAAAGTGAGGACATACAAAGCATTAAATATACTGCTAGGAACTGGCAATTTTGTCTGGCCATACAAGAATGAGAAAATAATAACATTAATGCCTTAGCAATAAATAATTTTAGGCAGGAGTAATGGGTTTGATAAATGTACAGCTTTGAGGTTCCACAAGGCGCCATCTTGGGACCAATACTTTTTAAATACTTGCCTCCATTTCCTTACTTTCTTAATTTACATCAAATAATAAGTCTTTATCTTAAGTATAAGTATCTTTACCATTTTCCTTGATAGCACTCTTGGCTCATTAGCATAATTAAGTTTTGCTATACTGACTTTCTGTGTGGTGCAGGATCCAGTGTAGCATTCTGTTACTAAAAGAACAAACTTGCTCATTGTGGTCTATTGGAAAATCTGGTTTGCATGGGATTTATTGCAGTACCACACGTAGCCACAAATGAATACATCATACATAACAACAATACAATACGAAGTAAAAGAACAGCAAGCTCACATTAGGATTCAAAAACACATCAAGCCCCCCCTGCAAAACAAACATTTCACATCTCCAATCCACTGCTGGGCCTTGTTAAACAATGTACCGGAGCGCTGGCCACATTCCTGGGTCAGCAGGCGCACGGCTGTGGAAACAGATAGTATGAGTCTTAAGCAACGTCTAGGAAAAAAGGCACCGTCCAGTCTTCGCAGCACGCCGGTGACAGTGTGGTCTGGACCGAGCTAGTGTTACATGAAGTGTGTGTGTGTGTGTCGTTCAGAAACAGAAAGTTAAGCATCTAAGTTCAGCGAAGAGGAACGCAGTACACCCCAGAGACTAAACTGTGGTTGTGGAACTTACTGGAAGCCCAAACACTGTGTGTGCCTTTGTATTATGTTCATATTTACCAAAAAGGGAACTGCAAATAGGTCATTATGGCTTGTTTTAGGTGGCATGCATATTGCCATGTGTGGGGCATAGATGATGCAATGATGGTCTTACTTCCTCTGTTCTTGATTAGAGTGTAGAGGTAACTGTTCCACAATGAAAAAATATGTCTTGTGAAGCTTATTTTTAGTAAGTGCTTGCATCGTTGATTGTTTCCACATTGTTTGATATACTGTTGTAAGTGAATGCAAAAACGCTTTAGCACAAGTTAATTGCAGTCAGCATTACTAGCTACATAGGCTGTAGACTATTAATTCAGTATATATGACCTGTCAATATAGTTATTTAATTTAATTTATTATTATTATTAACAGTGACAACGTGACTCCTCCCTGGTAATTGGGATTTCTGTGAATTCAAATTGAATCATCTTCTTTTAGTTATACTTTACTGGCCAGTTGTTAGCATCGCTAGCTACATAGTATTGATGGCTAACTTTGTTACTGCCAAGCTTCATTTAGTTCAACTGGTCATCACTTCTGGATCCATCAGTTTAGTCTGTAACTCAGCTTGGTGAATCACATCACAAAGATGTAATCTAATCTAAATCTGATCTTAAGGTTATTATTAAAATCTCATAGGTTAAGATGAGACCAACTGAATGTCCATATGGCATGTAATGAAATTTCCAAAAAAAGAGAAAAATTCTTGTGGTGATTGTGGCTAGACTGAATATCTCTAGCCAGTGAGTGTGATTAAACAACACTTCAAAATAAAGCGGCTTGGAAATTTCTTAGAAGTGTGGTGAAGAATCTGTCACTTGCTTCCTGTCCACTTTTGAATCCTTAAAAGGGAGGGAGGGAAAGTTTAAGTAATTAGTCTTAGTTTAATGATGGAAAACTTTGCTCCATATTGTTAAGAGGAAAATGTTTGTTACAGTCAGACCTCATCGGCAGAAGCAGACCTCCTTATCCCATGTTCCACTGTTTCTGTGGAACCAAAATTTTGAAAAAGCCACAATTACATTTAAGCGGCTTGATGAAGAGAGCCCCAGAAAACCACACGTTGCATGCATATGAAAATGGATTCAAGTATTATTGTCACTCACACAAAACACACACAATTACAGCAGTGTGGTATTAGCTAGCACGAGGCAAGGCTGTCAATCATATCTCTTGGCAGGTTTTCCTTTTACTGGTCCTTTATAATCTTCAGAATTTGCACTAAAACAGCAGGCAGATTGTTGATTTAGGCAGTGTTACCGACAAAGAGCTCTAAAGCTATAAGCATTCCCTCCGCCAGTGCTCATCGACAGAAAAGAGGGAAGTGAGGGAGAGTGATTTACAAGGAACTTCAAAACCTGACACATTCATTTGTGAAAATAAGTCTGCGGCCTTTCAAAGCCATCGCTTACATTAAAAACCATGGAAAGCTCTTCCAAACAGCTCTGGTTTTCATTCAATTTCCTGGCACAGTACTTTGCTCCCTCTTAGTTCAAGGGACCATATCAAAATAAACAGTTCAACCCCAAGACAGCATTTAAAGTAGAGAACAATACAAATGGTGTGCGATTTCACATGCTGTTTAATAGCTTTTAATGCAGTAACGATGGATACAAATTATGCAGTGTGACATGCTTGTCTTAAAAGTACATTGTTTAAAAGGTCTACCTTTATAAAGGGCCTCTTCCATCTATTGGCATCTGTGGTCAGCAATGTTAGCCATGTCTCATCAGCAGGAAACACTTTACTGTTAAAGCCCTGCCAAGAGTAAAACGCACTTCCCACTAAAAGAGAAGTCTTACATTCTTTGCAGTGTAGTAGATGAGTAAAACACGAACATCTCTGTCCTTTCCTGTCCGCATGTTAGATGTAAACAGTCCAAGTGTCAGGGATTTGCCGTCATGAGAGCTATGTTAGCTACATCTTTTCTTAATGACTTGCTGGACTCCTACCTTGTTCAGTCACCTGTCCCATGCCTTCTTACTGGAAATACTGTATGCTAGAAAATGCTAACAACTCATCATCGTTGTCCGTAGTGACCCCATGGTCCAGACTGGTATGCTGTTTATTTCCTCAAATGTGGTGGTGAACTTAGAAATAAGTCATCCAAAGAAGTCTTATATTGTATGCAATTATATGTAAACAGTCTTAAGTGTCAGGGATTAGCCATACTAGCCATGTTAGCTACATCTTTTCTTAATGTCTGTCTTGTACATTGTACATTTACCAGTCTCATCAATGTATCATTCCTCTTAGCATTAAAAATAATGTAAATATACAAGTTGCAAAATGCTAACACCGTCCATAGTAAGCCCATGGTTTGGATCAGTAGGGTGTTTATTTTCAAAAGTGTTGGTGAACTTGAAAAAAACAAACGCTCCAACAGTTTAGGCCCCAAGGTTTAAAGTTGCCCCATAAGGCAACAAAAATCATGACAATTTAAAAATTATAAATATCAAAAAGAAAAGCTGTTTTGTCATATTTGGTGCATATTTTATTTGAGTGTATAAGGCATGATCTGCATCTGTGTTCCTCTTGGGTTTTCATTTGAGCCTCGGTGGATGACAACACAATATATGACTTGGCTCACGCTGGGAATTCTGGGAAAGTCGTGGAATTTTGGATGGCTTGACGGAACACAGGCTGTCCGCTCTTGGCTTGTTCCAAGAGGAGAAGAAGGAGGAGGAATCTTAATGCAATGTGCCTGTCCTCGTGTGGTGGGCCTTAAGGACTTCCTCGGGGAGCTGACCCAGAACAATGACAGGTTTACAGCACAGCACCAGGCAGTCGGTCTCACAAAAAACAGGATCTTTCTGAGTGCTAGACCAGATTCGGACGGATAATAAGGAAGTCTAGTCATCTTTGATGAATGTATTTACCACATGAGCAAAAATGTAACTTCCAAGAACAAAGTAGTCCAGTTCAATTGTGCTTTAGTGTTTTTGCAGCAGCTGGTATCCTTTAGTAGGAAGATCCACTACAGTAAAGAGGCCAAGAAAACGTAACTTTACAAACTTGGACTTGTCTTCAATAACTTGTGGTTTGTGTTGGACCGTTTCCTAAGAACTTGAGACAGCCATAAATCTTAAACTTGTTAGTGCAAGACTTGATTCCTGACTTCATTTGGACTTGTCTTAAACACATTACAATTGGACATATCCTTATTAACACAAAGGTTGCTTTCAGGATTGTAAGCTTTAACAGCATTTGTACCTGATATGACCCGGAACTTCCTGGAAGGACTTGGAATTTTCACATTTTGCTTGTGACCTTGTTTTGCCTGAGATGAGTTACTGTGTAAAGTGATACAGGACTGGTATTTTTCCTTGTGTGAGCTAACTGCACTGGGTTTATTGAACAGTAGAGAATCTTTCCTCAGCAAAAAATGAGATTCTAAAGGAGAAGACAAAATGAGAACAACAGCAAGCACGATCAACAACTTTTAATTTTTGTGGCTTAATAGGCCAATTGTAGTTTAATATTGTTGATGTTACAGTCTATTGGTACACTACTTTTACTTCCTGTACTCACTTCAACTGCAAGAATTGCCCTGAAAAAAAAAAAAATCAGTTCTCATTTATAAAAATATCCAAGCTGCTGAGCATAGTCTCATAAATTTCAGTTAAGACTGTCATGCATGTCGAGTCCATTTCAAACCTCAGACAGGATTTTCTTTCCACAACTGCTCGAGAACATCATTATTCCCTACATGTGTCCGCTTCGGTGATACGTGCAATGGAGGGTCAAAAATAAACCTTGGTCATGTCATGTGCATAACCCTAAACCAAACCCACAGGATTAAATGGCACCCATATGCACTGATGTCAGTAGGAAATTTGCAAAAACGATTGAATTGCATGCATAAACCTCATCCTCGTATTCTGTCCAAAGGGTATATTCCTGCTATTTAATGCCATCCCCGGGAGAAAGAAGTCTTGACATGAAAGAAGAATCATATCCCACCTGAGCTCCAAATGATCTCTCCCTCTGGGCTTTGAGCTTACTTTGTGGTCTCCCATTGCCTGCTCCCTGCCTTCCTCATCCATCCATCCTTTCATTTGGGCTTCATTCGGAGAGAGAGAGGACAAACCACATGTTTTAGGGAGGAATCCTGAGTGGGAAGCGTCCCAGACCCGCGTACCACCAGCTCTCCTGCCCCCCTGGCATCACTTAGCGCTACCCTGTCATTAAGGATGGGCTCGGGTGATTTGTGTTGGATCGCTGCCCTTTGTTTCGAGTCAGAACGAGAGGATATAAGGGTGATGTAATGCCAGGACCTGTGCTGTGGTGGAAGGGTCTGTGTTGCCTTGGGCTTCGGTACAGAAACCTAGACTGGATGGGGATAGGATAGAGCAGAGTATTGGGTAGAGCAGCCAAAATAAGGAGACAAGTAAAAACAGTTTCTTAAAAAAATTACTCCATGACTCAAGTAGAAGTAATTTAAGTTACTAGTAGTTTCGTTTATTTCCTGGTCTTGTACAAATGAGCAGAGGGCACAAACCTTTCTCATTAGAACACACAGTCAGGGCTTTGTATGAACTAAACCGCTATTTTCCTTTATATAACTACTTTTACTTGTACTTGAGTCAGTATAATTGTACTTTACTCCATGCACCTGGCAGACAACTTGGTGTAGTCTGGTATTTGATGAAAACTATGCATAAAACTCGCAGTGGGTGCATGTGGGTTCACTTGTCTGTACGCAAAAGCATGTGGTCGGAAAAGTATAGGCTGTTTAATGTAGCATTCGCTCTTTGTTGCAGTGTTTCTTTAGTGGGTGGATGGATGAATGAATCATTTGGACAGAGGCTGAGGTATCAGAAAGAGCGGTTTGGCTCGGTCGGCGGGGGGAAGACAAGAGCAACGGAAAACCAACTTGTACTTGTGGCTTCTGGATTTCTAATGTGCTCTGCTGCTCAGTGAAGACGGCCTCGGTCCTGCTACCTACACACTTCGTACTGTGGAACATGTAAAATTCACCACAGACGACGGGGACTGGAAGTAATTATCCAAATGGCTAACTAAACTTAGTCAAACCTATTTAAAACTAGTGGTAAACCGCAACCATAAACATGCTATAGCTATACCTATCAAAACCTTTTAGTTTCATCTCGCTTGCTGGAACTAGTAGATCTTGACATTGATTTGTTTATTCACTTCTTTTTATTCACATTGCTTCAATTTTTATTGCAACTAAGTCTTCCAACACACATCTAACATGTGGATGCATGAAAAACAATCAAGACAGATGTGAGGGAGATTGTGGATCTATTGCAATTACTTTATTGTCTAAGTAGAGAAGGCTTTGTGATGCCTTAACCACTTTCACTAATGAATCCATTTAGGTTTTGTTTGCAGGCCTCAGTAAACTTGTTTAGCTGGAGGACAATAATAGTAGTCAGACAAAAGGTTGTTGGATGGAAGAAAATGTCATTTGCCAGACAACATTTTTTTGAATGACTAGAAAGCAGCAAAACCAGTTGTGTGAGAGCTAGGTTAATGTGTTAACTGCAGTCAGACAAATGACTCATTGAGGTCGGTTTACGACTTTACACTTGACACTGGAGATTATAAGCAGCTATAAGTGCTCTAGTGTTTCATGTTACATTCAAAGAAGAGGATTATATCCTAAAATCTTGTTGAAAAGATAACTTATTTATGACAGGCTAAAGGCCACACAAACAGTAGGTCCTCACAGAGCACTATTGTTGTTGAACAGTGTTTCGTGTCTTTCAGTGTGTCTCCAATCTGAGAACAGACATAAACTACCATTAGCATTAGCATATGTTAGCACCCAGAGGTATTTTTTTCCCTTCTCTTAGTCTCCATGGGTAATTGAGCTTTGTGTAACCCACACCAATAATATCTAAGTACAGTTTATTGACTCAGAAGTACATTGTATACAAATTTGTAGAAGCTGAATAAAATGGAAAACACTGGTCAAACTCTCTCAACTCTATAACTTCCCAAAGTGGACTCACTGTGCACTTCTGAAAGAGAAGCACGTTCATGTTTCTATCTGAGCACATCCTCTTGCATAGACATTTATACCCTACATTTGGTTTCTAAGTTCCATCACCTCATCACCTGACCTATTTCCACTGGGTTTCTTTCAAGACAACTAACCATAGTTGCTTACAGGCTGGAGAAATGGATTGAAGGGATGTAGGTGTGGGATTAAAATCCAGAAATGACAGACTCTACCTTTAGATGTGCAAACACATCACTCAAGTATTACAATGCGACAACAGTATGAGTGATTAAGAACACTGCAGGGCATGATGTTACATACTTTTACTTTCAGTATTGGAAAACAATTGATGATTGATGTTAACCTAATAAATGTAAACAGCTAACCACATTGTTGCTGTTGTAAAAGAAAAGTAAAGACATTCCTAATGAGTAATGGTTTCTTGACATATAAGCACATTCTTTTCATATGTAACCCATTTAGGAAGTGGACTTGCTGTGCACCCACCATGTTATTCCACATATTTATTGCAACCTTTATTATCTCTGCCTCCAATAATATTTAGATGGAAGGGGACTGATAGGAGCCGAGTTCCAATAACAGAGATTAAGTGCCCTGGGGGTGATTGTGCTGCGTTTTTGGAGCAGCGTAGCCTCTGCCTAAGTAAACTCAGGACAACACCGAGGAGCCGCGCCGTGGAACGTGGTGGTGTAACCGGAGAACGGCTTTGGGAATAGCCCAAGGGGACAGGGCTCGTTTTTCCAAAAAGCCTCTATCTCCCGCGATATGTAGTGTGATTTGAGCAGAGGCGAGCGCTGTGTGCTCTTGTGTGTATGTGTGTGCGCGTAACTGGGGAAGTGGATGGAAGGCTTACAGAACGGCTAAGTCAGGAAAACAAGGCTCAGGAAATCCTACACCTCTCTGGCACCCACACAGACGGCCTTTTCTTTCTTCCCCCCGTCTCACTCTCTCTGTCTCTCTCTCTCGTAGCAGGCCTGTCTTCCCTCTGTAGTGGAGAGAGAACCCAGTCAGGACAACAACTGAACAAAAGCGGGGCTTGACACAGGCTGCTTTTAAGGGAAACTGCAATGACCTTGATGGGGGTTTAAACCACCTAAAGCATCTACTCTCCACTGCGTTTTCACTTCCAGGGCTTTTTAAAAATACCACTATTTCTCATTAAGTTGACCTTTATTAATGCTAATCTCGAATACTACACCACTATACCAAAGCCAAGCAGTTACAATACCCTTCATACCACTTTTTTGAGCAGAAATATTGTCATGTAACTGTAACCCATTTCTTTCAAAAAGCCTAGCATGACAAATTCATCACAAATTCAGGATGGAAGCACTGTATGAATTTTAAATAGCAACAAAATTTTTCAGAGATTGGATGTGCAAATGAATGTGCAGTGATTCATTTGAAGTGTCATTCGGAGGATATGAGAACCCTAGGAAATGAATACTCATCTGCAATTTGTAGGTGATAATGAGTTGTGAACGGAAACGCTATCACTATTTGCACCTGGCAATCACATCTCCCGGCTTTTGTCATGAGAGCTCACTTTGTTCGAGTTGTTCAAATGTATCCACTGCCTCTGTCCGTCTTTGTGTCACGCTCTTGTGTCTTTTTGTAACACACTTCCCTACCCCTCCTGGTTTTTTTTTATCTTATCCATTTTCCACTCCAGCCTCTTGTCTCTTTCTGTCAAACGTCTTTCCTTTTTCAAAAACACCCCGTTCTTCTCTTTGCACTTTTTTTTCCACCACCTTTTTCTCCATGTGCATCTGCTGGACCCTAGCCCATCTGCCACAACTAACACTGCTTATTCAATGCATTCCTGTCCTTATTGGTGTATGCATGCATTGAAGGGAATCGAATTTAGGCTGCAAATGCAATGTTTTGTCCTTACATTTTATTTATTTTATTTTTTGTCCAATCAAAAGACTGCACTGTTATGCTGCATATATTAGTAACCGTACCACTATTAGAGCTAGAGGTGGGACAATATATCTTATGTATCAACTTATTGTCTTACATACAAATATTGTGATATTTCTTAAAAGGCCTTTTTTACTGGGAAAGGGCTGGCGTAGATATAGACATGGGAGTTATGTGTTCAAAAGAAGGACTAAGCAAAAACTAAAAGCATGTGGCACACATTGATCTATTTTGTAAATTAATATCACAGCGGAAGAATTACTTTATCATTTGACTAAAATGCAATTTACTTTTAGGCATAATTTAGTCATCTAATCCTTATTAGTTTTCATCACTTAAATATAAGAATTTAGTCGACTATATCTACAATAAATGTAGTCAACAAAAATATAAAGGGTAATGATTTTTTTTTCCTGAAGTAATCATTTCTACCTGAATGAAATTAAATTAGTATTAATCTGTTCCGGCTGCTACTGAGGTCACAAGTGTTAACATTGTTTGATGTTTAAAAGCTGTTCTTTTCATCGTCTGACATCACTTCCACAACGCTCAAAACGTGAGTTCTGATTGGTTCTCTTTTCAACTTATCCCGTCTCCTCCTCCTTTTGATTTGATTTCTGTCTGTTCATTTCCATTTTGTTTTTATTCGTTGATGAAAGTGTCGATACATTTAGTCAGAGTTTTCGTTCCTATTAATTACTTTTTATTTCGTTTTCCTTTTGTTTTTGGCTGCAGAAATATGTTGTTAATCCAAACTATGACGAAAATCATTTGTCAACAAAATTAACACTGACTGACACAACAATTTCCTCAATGAATTATCTGTTGCTATCTCATCTGCCTTCTTCCATTTGTTGTTCCCTATTATTCATTCCCAGTAGCACCCCATTCACTCTGTTTTCCACATCCATCACTATCAGCCTGTTTTTCTACCGGTCCCGTCTTATCATTTTTGTCCCCCCACAGTCCTTCCCTACGTCTTCTCCTCCTCTCATCTTGCCCTCTCCTTCCTGCTCCAGCCTTGCCCGTTCCGTGGTGCGTCTGTGGGGGCAGTGAGTGGTCAGACCTGCCTGCAGGCATCAGCAGCACTGGGCCGCAGCCTCGGGCAGTGTGTATCCGCTGTATACCAATGTGTGTGTATGAGCCTGATTGGCACAGTGCCCGCACCCACCTCCTGTGGTGAAACTCACTCCTTCTCTTCTTAGCAGTCTGGACCGCTGCCCAGGCTGACCCTCACACACACACACACACACACACACACACAGATGTGGGCCAGCTACACAGTAACACACTGATATAAGCCTTCAGGAAACAAAAAGCAGACCGCTGTATCACTCTCTATCTGTCTGTTTGCTTCTGTGTGTGCTTATGCTTGTACTTGGACGTGTTCTGCATGTTCTATTTGCTACACACTGAACGCAACAAAAAAGTTTTTTAATGGAGGATCTATAGTATTTTAACTTAAATAGAAAGAAGAAGACTCAATAATTGCTATCCCAAGTGGCCTATTATATCACTCTATACCACTAGATGGAGTCATGAGTCATTGGAGTTGCCCTCAAATGCAAATGGGAGTTCTTTACTGCAGGGTCTCATGGAAAATCCTGTCATCTGTGTAAAATAATAGGTATCCTCTGAAGAGCTGAAAACACATGTGAATGATAAGAATCAGACTTAGTGTTGAATTTATTGAAATATCTTCAACTACTACTGGAGTTACATTTGTCTTTGATTACATGCTATTGTATTGTTAAGGTTAGGGTCACAGTTTTGTTTCAGTTTTGTTGTTAAAGCTTGGATTTCTTTTCTTCCAGTGTAGTGAAGTGAATAATATTTGTTGAAACATAGGTGCTCAAACTAAGATGGATAGGAAGACAATGATTTGAGTCTTAGTGTGTATGTCCAACACAGTATCTATGAACAAACCTGAATGTAAATAAGTCAGATAACAAAAATAGGAACAAAAACACTTTAGTTCATGCAGAATTCTTTGTTTAAAATAAAACACAAATCCACTTCTCTAGAAATGCACAGTTTGTCAATTCTGGGCAACCATATGAAGAGGAAGTAATGAAAATGTCCATATTTTCCATACCAGACAGAAACTTTCGTACTCTGTAATAATATCTTCTTGCAAAGGGTACAAAGTAAGGTCAATAACACAAGAGATATTCACAAAAACACAAGTGTTTTTAGGTGGCGCTAATAGGCACTCAGAGAACAATGTCTTCAGGCTTGAGGCAGAGCAGGAACAGTTTGTGTTTTTTATCAGTCCTCTGGCACATCTTGCACATTCGTGTCACACTTTCCATGTCATGGTCAACTAGCCTCCACTCTCTCATATCTGCTACTCGAGGCCTTTGGGCCAATCTTGAAAACGAGAGAAGTGCAGTTGTTTACTCTTCTGTGGCGTCAGTGTCACGTTCTGTCTTATACTCCTTGTGTCCCCCAATTTCAACTTCTTAATAACTTCCTGGTATTTAAAAAAAAAAATGAATGGATTAGGAGCTAGCACGACTTCTCCCAGATCTTTTCCCCAGATGTGGTTGCATCGAAGGCCAGCCTCAGGCCAACGACAGCAGCTCTGACCGTTCAGTCCCTGACACTTGGATGCCAGCTCCTCTGTGGTTACGGCCAATGAGCTCACCCTCCTCCATAATAACAGCGGTGACATCAGCGTTTTGGCCCATCACTGCTCATACTGAGTCAGGAGGTAGAGGTAGCCCACGACAGAGACAGGAAGGGATAGTTTTTATGTGAAGGTAGTAAGACTGGTTTATGGTAGGAAACAGCGAAAAGAGGCCAGATGGTTATAAACAGAAGTGTGTATTCATAGATGGAAAGAGAAAGGAAGAGACTCATGTAAGCTAACGTTCTATCTTTTTTTTTTTTTTTTGCAGCTAGCTTTGTTTTCATTTAACTAAAAAAATGCATACAACAAAATCAAGTTTTCATTATGCATCCTTAAAATAAACCCCCATATTGAACAAATGAATGAGTAAAACAAAGCTTACCCTCTATGTAGGAAAAGAATGACTGACTTTCGAGAATTAGACTCTTTGTATGACACAGGATATGGTTACCTAAATTTTACATGTCTGTTTAGTCACAGTGCTTGATGCTGAGGCCAAATTAATGTAACGCTAAATAATAAATAGACAAATACATTTAAAAAAGAACAAAAACTTGAAGAAAAAAAAGATGACATTTTATTGTATGGCCTTTTTTGGCAATTCACCATGCCAAGCACAAGCTTTAAGATATTTTTAAAGGAGAAAAAAATAATGTGCAGGAAATGTCCCCATTTAAAGTCAATGGGAAGCAGCACTTGTTTCCCTCCCCACATCGTAAAGAGCGTAAGGGGCTTTTTACACAATACCAAAATTTTAAAACTGGCCAGTAATATAACCAAAGCATGCAATATCATCTTTTTTACTGAGAATGCTGGATTCACATATTACACAACAACAAGGATAACCACGTTATTTATTCAGTATTTAATCTAATCTAATGTATTTTATTTAAATTATAGCATGACCATTTTAAAATACAACTCTACTCCTCCATGCTGTATGCTGATGTAGCAGCTGCTGCTGAAAACACTGCTTCACATTGACCTTTTGACCTCTGGGACATCGCTATTGACCTCTGCCCATCCCATTCACCTTACCCACCCACCAACACATAGACTCTCTGTTTAATGGCCAACAATCTAAACAGACCACCTGATACACATTTACAAGGATGTCCACTTAGGCTCATACAACCCTGTGTGTCTCCATGTTATTTCTTTGAGGAACTATTTATTTACTATATTGAATGTGTATCTTTTGATTATATGGTAAAATATTGACTTCATCCGAGGTGTTTCGGTGTAAATTGATTCCCACAAACCAATCGATATTTGAATTGGATGTAGCTTACAAGGTTTTTTCCCCCCAACATGTCCGCCATCATCATTTGAATCTCCAGCCCTGCGGTCACGAGCTCACTTCATTAACCTTGAGAGGGTTAATGTCATCCTTTCCTCCTAGTGATGTCATGTTCGCTGATGGGGCCAAGGGGGGCCCTCAGGGGGGATCTGTATGTGTGTATGTGGATTTGACAGTGGAGAGGAGGAGGACTTGAGGGGGGTCCTATTTGTTTGTTTTGCCCTCCAGACGTGTCCGAGGGCAGATTAAGGGATTTAACTCTGGGGGGTGGCACAGGAGGGACTAGAAATCCTTACCCATCTACATGCACGCTCCATCAACACACATAAAAAGCACTAAGGAGGTCAAAGGAAGCCGGGCCACTTTTATGTCCCCTTTTGTTTGGGATAAAAGAAATGGCAGCTAGAGATGGAGAGATGGCCTGGTTAGACAAAAAAAGGATGGAGAAACTGCGTATATAAAGCAATAGGAATGTGCTGACAGTGATCTTCTCTTGTTTTGGTGCTAATCCCGATCTTAAGAACCAAAAGAATTAGTGAGCCCAAACCTTGTAGCTTTTGCACGCAATGGCTTTAAGAGAACAGTAGCTTCTCTATAACCAGAAGGAAGTATTTCAATCACTTTGCATGATTCAAATTCAGATGGGAACATTACATCATATTTAAACCCCGAATATGGTTGCAATTTTCTGCAATTTACTGACAAACTATTAATTGTGGGCAAAGTTGTCTGCCATAGCTGCACAGTGATGGCTGTATGTTGTACAGTGTGAAAGGATCAATAACACGGATGTATTATTAGACCAGGATCTTAAATAAGTAATGCCTGCCGCTTATTTTCAATGGACGTTGCTCATTGGCGCAAAAAACGTATTGGCTTCTGGATTTATTTCCATGTTCCACTGTTTTTTGCAGTTTATGGGGAAAGTCCTTTGTAGGCCACATACGATTTTTTCGATGCAATACCTCGAGTGGCCACTGGTGGAATTGGGAGCAGAAGAGTACCCCAGTCTCACAATTGTACAAGTAAGACTGCTTGGGATTAATATCTATCAGAAATGTTGGACAATCATAGAAAATCATGCCTCAGCTTGTTTCAAATATCCATGGTAACAGTTAGCTGGATGGCTATGTAAACAAAGGTATCGCGAAGCTTGACCATAGCTTGTTATATCCTTTCAATATCCAGTTGCATCACTAAAGAATGGGGTAAAGTGTCACATTGCTTGTTTTTAGTGATTATTTAATGTATAAAAAATGTCCGACGAATCCAAAATCCTTTAAATTATAGGTCTTCATTTCTTCTTTGTACTGCCTTTAAGCTGTACAGTGAACAGTGAACGACAGCCCCCTCCACAACACCATCCTGCCACGTGCACGAGCGTCTGTAATTTTCGGAGGGGTTAAGAGGAAGGAGGTGGTTTGGAGGGTGGCCGCGGGTGCAAACAAACGAATCAACGCCAAGCTCAAATTCAACCGCAGGTCGCCGAGGCCGGACCCGGGGCCTACCGTGGTCTGGCTCTTTTGTAATGTATATCGAGTTGAGCCCAGTCCTTTTCATGTGACAGGCCATTGTTAAGTGCAGCTAGCCGGCGTTCCACTTCCCTCTTAACCCCGCCCACGCGACACGGGAGCAGGTTGGACTCCCAATTGTTTTATGGAAATGCACGCGGGCCTGGCCGGGTGTCTGCCAAGCGAGGACAGAAGGGGAGGTGCGCGTGGGGCGGGATGGTGGGGGTGATGGTGGGGCTTCTGTGGGTGGTTTGATAGCATAGGGGGGGTAGATGTGACGCCGACCCCAGCGAACGCCCCTGACCCTGAGCAGATGGCGAGGCAGGGTCTCTCCTCTGAGCCAGAATTAATAACGTGTGCCATGTCACATTGTCTGAAACGGGCCCTGCCTAAATGTACGCCTCTCTCAGCCCCCCTTCCCACTCCAATGCCGATTTTTACCCCCCCTTAATCTCCTTCCTCCAACCATCTTCTTTTTTTGCTCCTTCGCTGTTTCTTCTTTACCTCCCATAGGTCCTCTTCAGGCCTTGCATTTCAAACTCTCTCTATCTGAACACATGTGTCCAACTCATTATAATAACACCTTGTATTAACTTGGGTCCTTTTCAGTCTTAATTAGATTGCTTCTCGGTTACTTCCAGAGCTTGGTCAAATACAGTGCAATACCATGTAAATTTAGCTCTGTATAAGCCTTAGTACTAGTATTAATATTAATATTATGGTACTAATATTGCTAATATTTACCTTGTGTTGTATGGTTTACCTTTATAAATAAGTTGTTCCAACCTAAAAGTCAATGGTGCTACTTGCACTCTCTGATGAGTCTCTCTTACCTCTTTGCTCCTACTGCTACTCTGTGCCAATTGTACATCAAAAACCTAATTTCGAACCAACCAACTCTACATCAAAAATTACTTTTTACTTTAATTACTTAGGCACATCAAAATGCAAATGCTGGCCAAAAGCATAATCAATCACAGGAGCCGTTGCCGCAATAAAACAAAAACACCTCTGCGCCCAAATTCAAAATTTTGTGTTTATGTTGAGTGAGAACACCATGAGTAAAAACATCTTTGTTGTTGGCTGTTGTCATGTTAGTGTCAGAACCTGAAGAGTAGAATCCCTGCCTCAAATAAATAAAAGTCAACCATGGCATTACTGTGGTATTAAAAAGGAATCCACTGACTCAACTGTTTCTGTTTACATGTAGCATTAATGATTGACCTAATGATTGGCTTTTTAACTACATTAATATTAACATTAAGCAGTACTTTTGACATAGCATTGGCATATTCTAACTGTCATCATCTGCAGTGGATAGTTACATGGTAAATAAAGTACATGTTTTACAAGTTCAAAAGCTCACAACTAACCTGGATAGTGACATGTTCCCAGCTGTTGTTTACATACAGTCAGTTATGGTAATTACAATGATGTAGGAGGTCTTTCATTGCAAACCCAAGATTTGTGAATAGTATTTGCACAAATCCACATGTGAATCTATTTGGATACATGCGACCCAAGCCATCTCCAAAAGCACCCTCAGACTATATATATCTCCCAGGATGTATTTACACCTTCCATTATGACAACATCAGATCCAATCACTCTGTCCTGATTTTACTGAAAGTGGCCGTATCACATCATGTCTCTTTAAACCCCCATCACCCTGTACCCCCTCCTCCTTATCCACCACCTCCTACAGCTTCCCCACCGAGTACTTGCTCTTCCAGCCACTCATTTGCTCCTTCATTCACCCTTTCGTTTATTCATCCCCCTTTTTTCCAGCCACTCATTCACAGGTTTGCCCACTCGCCGGGGCTTTATCGAGGGACAATTAAGGCACCTGCGTTTCCAAAGCCCCCCCGCTGAACGGCTGCCGCCCCATTTCCTCGCCCGTCTGTTGGTTGGTGTTCACTCCTCGCTCAGGCTCGTATCCGGACGTTCATGTACAACTCGGCTAATGGCTCCGTGTCAAAGGAAAATAGACAGATGCTAATAAGCGTTTGGGTTTAGATTTGAGTGTTACTCTCTCAGTGTAAAACTAGTAGACTTCATTCAGCAACAAATGAAATTTTATGCACTACTAACTGTAATACTGTAAAAGTTGTAAATTTGGTTCTTGTCAATGTAGAAACATGGGCAACTTTAAACACCCATTAGCCTGGCCAGCCAGACGGGTTTCTCATTGTATTACATACAGAAAAAGTCAGTCTTTCATTGTCCAATCTGGTCCGGCTCTTTCTTACTGACCAATCATAGCGAGGAGGCGGGATTTTGGAGCACGAGAATTTTTCCAACCAAAACAGTACGCAGATTTAGGTAGCTTACTACGATTGAAAATAAGCACTGAACTCGATATTACGCCCTTTTCCCCAGATCAGATTTTTCTGACAAATACAACAGAAGTCATTCACCACTGAAGCATCCCTCTCTAGCCATGCTGGTGTACGCTGTGGTTTGTTGACAACTGGAATAGGATGCTCACTTTCCTTACGTCACATCTGTGGTTTCTCTGATTGCGAGCGTTAGTTCAGCCTATGGTCCAGCCTTGAAATCCTGTTCAAACCCCGCACTACCAGACTGATTTCTCTGTATGTAATACAATTAGAAAGCCGTCTGGCCAGGCTAAACGCCCATACCAGTCTGTGTCTTATTCTTAGTATATAGAAATTGCCTTTTTATGATTGCAAGAGGTTGTAAGTTTATTTTGTGAACCAAACATGGCGCAGATATGTTTTATATCTCAAATAGAGACGTGACTTTTGTTGTTTGTTTTGTTTAAATGTGTGCTTCTTACTGACCTGGCCTATACTGTTCCCAAAGTGGAAATAAGGCTGTTGTATTATTACTATAAGATAACACCTATACCTACCTATATTCTTCTCTATAGGACATTAATCTATGTCTTTTATTGTGTTGCTCTCTCATCTCGCTTTCTATAGTGTCATCCATGTAAATGAGCCATAATACAGAAGCATTTTGTTGAGGAAAAAGGCTTGATTTTCATTTTCATTTTCATTGGTTATCTATGTAGATGCTAGAATCTGAATGAAGAAGTCTAGTCTCGAGTTTAGGATGTTCCTCTAATGTCAAAGGATCAGCTTCCCAACTACTCTGTTGTTATTGTGACAATTGTGCATGTAGGTTTTTCAGGAGTATGAATAGTCTCATGTAAATAAGTCATATATAAAACTATACAGACTTAAATACAGCTGTTACTATATGAGTGGACGTCCTGTACCACAAATATTTGCAGTTTTTGCATTCGTCTCGCCTCTCCTCTCCTCTCTCTGTTGCTGTCCCCTGGATCACTGCGGTGGCTGCCAGGAACGGGACAGAGGGTCAGGGGTATGTTCACCCCTCCAGTCCTAATCACCAGTGCTCTTCCTGCCCCCGCCTCCCTTTCCCCTCCATCGGCCCCCAGACAGACAGCCTGTGAGGGGGAGGGGGGCACGGCAGGGTCACGGCCTCTGCTGCAGTCACTTGGCCAGTGTTTGTGTCTGTACAATCCAGTCACCAGAATCAAATTTGTGTTTTTCTGCAAATTAGTAGTGCATAAGAGGTCTAAAGTTAAGATTTTTAAGTTTAAAATGTGAAAGAAAGTAAGAAAAAACACTGGCAACTCACAATTAAAACCAACTAAAGCCTTTTAAAACCCGTCCAAATGCATTTTTATCCATTTAAATTTGGTTAAAAGTCATTAATGTCCAGCTGAAACCATTTGTTATAACCTATTTAAACGTGTTAAAAACCTGTTATCATCCAACTAAAACCACTAACAACCTGAACAAATAACAGCACTTAAAGACGTGTTAGTGTCCAACTAAAACCATTTTAGACCCATCTACCTTCTTTTATTTTACTCATCTATGAACTTCAAAAAACCTATCCAGATATGTTATTACCTATAAATCTGTTTAAAACCTGTTATCATCCAACTAAAGCTGCTTAAAACCTATCACAACTCAAAACCCAGATCAAAACGGTTATTTATACTGTAAATAAGCCCAAAAGCTGCAGACCTGCTAATAATAATAATAATAATAATAATAATTTAAAACCTGTTATCAAACACCAGTTAAAAACACCTGTAAACCATAATTTTCTTACCACCGTTTAAAGTTAAGACTATGATAATTATATATATATTGGTGATTTTTTTTAAAATTTAATTTTATTTACACTGCATCATATTTCTTAAGGCAGAAAAACATTTATTTAAAGATAACATGGCTTTGTACAAGCAAGTACCAACTTTATATGCTAAGTCATCATTGAGGTACCTTTTCCCTAAACTTAACTGAAAGTGTATTTTCTACACTGTAACCAATAAATGTCACCACTTTTTTGAAATGTAAACTTTGAATCTATTCTATATTGTCCTGGAATTGGTGTCTCATCCACTTCCCATCAGAAAGAGCTAAAAAAAATATATACATTAAAAAAAAATGGTGCATTTACATAGCACTGGAGGCAAAGTTGGGTTCAATGTCTTCAACAGCCTGAATGGGAGGAGGAGAGGGATCAAACCACTCATCTTCTGATTATTGGATAACCCTCTTCCAAATCACACTCAAAGCATGACCTTGTGCGTACTTGGAGGTTATTGTGGATGTATTTTGTGCTTAATTTGTAGAAACCAAATCAGTTTAGGTCCATATCAACCAAGGCACTTTCCTAACCTTCAACAAAAACATGACATTTTACCCATTTTTTACCCATGCACCTAGAATATAAATAATTTTCTTGGAAGCTGCAAATGATACTAAATTATTTCTGGCTTGATCTTGCACCACCTCCTTCCTTTGTGAATGTCAGGTCACTGCAGATGAGCAACGTATCTCTAAATATATTCATGCTGCGTGCGGGTGCGTGGGCGTACCATGGGTCAAAGGTCAAGGTTAGAGCGGTCCAATTCTTTCTCCGAGGCCCGTTCCCTCCAAAACCCCGACCGTTGGAGTACACTAAGACTGGGGTTGCCTAAAAATGTCTTGTAAACACACAATAGATCACATTTTACAAGGTCATAAGTGCATGTGGTGCAGAAAAACGGACTTCAGAAATATTAATAGCGTTTTGGATCGAGTCAACCGCAGGATTGCCCACAAATGCTTGTCTATCAATCTTTTTGTCGTGTTGTAATATGGGCTATTGGTAAAAGACATTGACATTCTCTCTGTTGTAATATTATCAGCTGGTCCGGCCTGAAGTCTTAACTGACAGAGGCATCAGGCCAAGACAAACGCTCCTTCTCCGCTGGATGTGAAGATCCCACGGGGGTTTTCGCAAAGTGGACGTCTTTACTTTTGTTGGAAGCTTCGATTGTTATGACATTTTTGACCCTGTTTCTGATTAGTCTCGAAAGAATTTAAATTTTGCGAGGAGTCATCTTCCTGAAAAAGCACGGATCGGAGCCCCAACTGACCACACTACACAATCTTACAGCCTCAGAAGATTACATTTCAACCACATCCTGACAACAAAAGAGAAAAAAAAAAGCTCTTTTCGAATTATGGACACACAAAAGGTTCAGGAAAAGTTTATTCTTAAAAGGCTGCAGATTTTTGAAGTAAGATCTTGAGGCTGTATTCAAGAAAACAAATTTGATGGAGAACCTCGTCTGAGTCACCAAAACACTCGAGAACAAAAATACAAATCACCTCTGTTTTTCTCTTTGCATGTTTTATTATTAACTTCCCCTTTGCATTGTCTCTTTTTATTAAGACAAATCTTCAAATTGCAACACCTCATGCTGACACATTAACAATAAATTTGAGCTTTCAGACTATTTAGTAATGCGGATTCATTTGGGAAAAGCACAATGTTGAATAACAGTCATAATTTGTGTGCCGCTCCTCACCTAGCAGCTTGAGGAATGAAAGTTTATTTTCAGTGTGACTGCTTTAGGGGTCTCTGTTGCACTTGTTGAAAGATTGAGGAGGATTAGAATAGGTTCCAAAAAGAATCAAATCTGGCACTGTTAGATTTAGACATGTTTTTCAAGGTGGTGACTCAAAGCAAGAAGAGCAAACTCAACACTGTATTTAGTTCATGAGATCACATCCAGATGGTTAATTTGCCCCCAGAGTGGTGAATAATGGTGATTAAATTTTGAGAATATTTGCAGACCATTTTCTGATCATTTTCTATTAATAAAATAATTCAATGTCATTATACCTCAAAGCACAGAATATTCAATACTCGATCACAAGTAGCTGTAGTTACGTTAGCCATGTTTGTCTTCCGTTGCTTTCTGGAAACTTTGGTGAAGTGGTCATTTATTTTTAAATATGGTACACTGAAAAAAAAGGAACAAAAATTGCGTGCTGTCTTCTGTATTTGTGATATACAAACAGAACATAGTGGAGTTTAATTTGTTGTTTGGTTAAAATACCTAGCCACACTCACCATGTAAAGCTAAAGTAATTAATGCTTTTGCTTCCATATTTTCACTTTACTTTACATATAAATGGGAATCAAAGTAAAAAGTTTGAGCTATATTTAAGTTAACAGTCTATATCTAGCTTTGAAACTGAAAACGCCATCATAGCACTACCCCCTAAAAGCTCCAGTGGGTCATTTTTACCCCTCGCCATTCCAACAACATGGTGTGTTTTTTTTTTAATCAAGTGCTAGTTCTATATTTATTAAAATTAACAGTAAAATATAACTTATATTACCCTCAACTTCTTGGTGTTATCACCATGGGGCAAAAATTACACCCTGGTGGTTATAGATGTCAATTATTATAATTTAATTTTCCCATCTTAATAAAAGAAATCAGAGTTGACTGGATGATCAATTATGCCATTTTAGAAAAAGTGGAACAATGTGGAAGATATTATGGGATGCAAAAAGGGAGTAAAAATGACCCCTACTGTTAAGACAGCAGTAAACAAAAAGACTCAAGTAATGACTATATAGCTCTTATGTGCAAAGAATTGATTTGAATTGGCTCAGACTGTTTTATGGAAAGCTAAACCCAAAAAACAACAACAACAACAACAACAACAAAAACCTGAAAAAAACATTATATTTTTGCAAAGCACAGATTATAGTTGCTCACATTCACAGAACATCTATTCCCTTGGTTTATAAGATGGCAAAGAATTTTATACCCTGTCCTCTGAGGGCTTCCATACAATTTAGACATCATTTTCTTCTTGTAAAACTTTATATATAAAACTTTACAGTGCAGTGTTTATATACAAGAGAACATAATATACGGTTGGGATGTGGGCTTTCACTTCATTTACATCCTCCATTCCCTGAAAAATCCCTTCAGACGGCGTCACATGTTTTTTGCACAGCACGTTTTGTAAGCATAAATAAAGACATCAAGCTGCGTCTTATTCTTTTGCGCAACATAATGCGTTTGACATATTTCATGATCTGGCCTGCTTTTTTAATCAAAGTACAATACCCTAAGGCAGCATTTATTTTGAAAGATGGCGACAGGAAACTCCGCCAAATCAGTTTGGCCCAGCGCTCATACAGTTTTATATTAAAACTGTTTCCCTCTTATGAAAATGAAAGCCAAAACTGCCGCATTCAATCCTCGACTGAGCTTTTTGAAAAGTGCTACGGTTGCAAAGCTGACATGGCTCATCTGCGAGTGGAGGAAACATGCTGCTTTTCAGCCTTTTGCATGTTTATGAGAGCTTGTTTTTTTCTTACGATAACCATTGCATTATTGCATTTATGAGCAATTGTGTCATGCTTGTGAAAGCCCATAATGTACAGCCTGTTAAATGCATCATGTGGAATAATTACTCTTTATTATAAGCTGAGGATGTTATCAGTTGTCAGTGAAATCGTAAGGGTGTTCATAGCTATAAACTGTTAGATTGTTTGTGAATATAGGTGTGTTATATTCCTGTTATAACTTTTGCTTAATAGAGATAGTACTTTTTTCCCCTGGAAATAATGTTAAAGCTAAAAAGCTGGAGTCCACAGTAAGCCATGGTCAAGGCTGGTAGGTGAAAAAAAAATGAACAAAAATGGTTTGCTGTTCTGTTGTTACAACAATCAATTTCATAACATGAACCTAACAGAAATGGTGCTTTTTAACTTTACATTTGATTACATTCACTCATTTACACCCACCTATTTTTGTTCACTTACTTGGTTAGCTTTGTCACATGATTCCCTTCACCAATCAAATTAATCCCATCACATATTTGTAAATCTACATCATTATTAATTATCAACAACAATGGGGTCACTAAAAGCAAGGTTTGAGCATAAACAAAATTGCAGTTTTTAAAGAGAAGAAGAAGGTTCGGTTTCTTGCTAATGAGGGTGTTTTTTCCAAATTCAGTGCAGTCTTGTGTAGTTAAGCAGTCTTTTCATAAAAAGATAAATAAAGGATATAATTTTGATAAAATATAGGTTTAATTTAGCCTGGCCATCCACACCTCTCCCATTCAAACCTACTGTATATCCACTTAAATAGGTCTTACTTGACCAATCATGACCTTTATCTACAATGGGGCGAGCTTTATGCAGTACTTTCTGTGATTGGTTTTATATATTCCAATTGCATCGATCCAGAAGCAGTTTATTCTACATTGAAATTGCATTCAAAAAAGTGTAATGCGTCCATTCGTACCATCCTTTAAAATTCAAAGTTGAATCGGCAGGAACCACATTAATATTTTGTATAGTATAGAAAAGAATTAAGATAGCTGGCCAGGCCCACCAATGTGCAAGTCAGTCATATCATGTTGCTTATTTTCCGATGTCAAACAGAGTCTGAGTCAGAGCTGCCAGATACCGTGCCTGTTCGCTCCTCGCCCCACATACATTTGGCAGCTTGAACTCACCGTGAACTGTGCCGGTCCAGGAAAAGGGGAAATGTCTCTTCCCTCATGCTTCTGATTCTTACAAAAAGCTTGCGAAAACAGTTTCCCTTTGACGGTCTCCAAACTTATCACCCTGTCATTTAACTGTCTGTGATGTCCTTTTTATATAATGACCAGTCTTGTGTTAAAAAGAAAAGAAAAGGGAAGCTTTGGGAGGAGAGGTCTTTTGACGCGCCTCTTTCTCGGACTCCATTTGTCAAGCTGTCTGGCCTTTTGCACCCCTCGGGTTTTCCCCAGTGGCTTGGACAGCTGGACATATAACGGACGCTCAGGGACTCCCTTTTTTCTGCTTAGACTCATTTGGAAAATCTTACACTACTTTCGCGATCGCTGCTTAGTTTGAAAAGTTGGCTTAATAGAGTTGAGTGTAGAGGCATTGCACCATGTGCTAAATTTTCATTTCCGAGTTCATCAGTCTCGTGTCTGTCTAACTTTTAACCCAGTGTCTCTCAACCTACGTTTTCCGTCTGTCACTTCGTGCTTATTTCAGGAAGTTTCACCACCCTCGTGTCAAATCAAATGACTTTGAGTCGAAGAGCTGCTAATCAGGAAAGGAGACTAGAACAGCACTTCCCTAATTCGTCTGCATTCTCCTTTTTCGCCTCTTTAATTCTGTAGATAAAAATTATTTCTCCTTATTTCTTGACCAAAAAGCTCTCCTAGAACCTGTTTTATGGAGTCAGTTTCAATTCAAACTTAACTATCCAGTATGTAGGACAAATCTACAGATAACAAAAAAACAGCGAGCGCTGGTTGCACTTGGGACGACAATCGCTCTTTCTTTCTGTCTCAATCTGTCGCTTTCTTTGTGAGCAGTGAGCTTAAGCAGTCAAGTGAATGGATTTATAAAACCTGGGGCTTATGGCTTAGTCATGATTGCTTGAATTGGCCGGGTCTCTATTAAAAGAAATGGTTTTTGCTCCTAATGAGAGAGAGCGAAGTGTTCGGAGGGGGGTCGGGGCTACTTTAGCATCACACAATTTTAAAAAAATGTAGCGTTTGTTCTGTGACAATTATAAGAGAGAAGAGAAGTGATAAAAGATTGTTTGACGAGCTCAAAGGTTAAATCTTGATGTAAACGTTGGGTTTCTTTATCTTTTCTGCAGCTGTAAAACATTTAAGGAAACTTTATGCTCCTCCCGTTCAGCTGTGAGTGTAACTAGAGGTTCTCTGTCGACTATAAAAGACCAGAGGGAAAGGAAAAATGGTTGAGGGCAGGCTGAGGTCCCGGGCTCGATGTCTTCATAGAGCCGGGCTTCGGGCCAGGCGCACTCTCATGCAAAACCTTATGCAACTCCTCGCTCCCCCTTTTTTTTTTTTGCCTCGGAAACTCTGTAAAGATGATTTATGCATTTGGAAATGTTTAAATGTGTAGATTTATGTGGACTATAGGAGGTAAGGTTGCACATTCTACTTTGTTCACTTCTGTCTTTTGGCAACAAGAAGATCAAATGCACGAGCTGACAATCTCTATTTCATTCTTTCTTTGAAGTTGAAAAAGCACCCACTCAACGTCGCCCGTAAGGTGAACAAAGGTAGCAAACATATTCAAATGAAGCCTGCCGGCAACTCAGACCTACATGAAAGTTTACGGCTTTCCCGCCCCTCCCAGATAAACAAAACTGACCTGCCGTGTTTGTGATGGCAATGCAACTGATAAACTTTTGGAAATACACTCAAACTAATGATAAAGCCTTGAAGGATTCTAAATAATAGCCACCCTTGTACTTTGACTGAGGTTTGGGCTGGTCATGGGACTCCCCAATGTGATGGCAATGCACTAATCTGCCCTGTATGGCCCATTCACATGTGTTCACACCATTGTTTCCACTCTCTAAACAGGAACTGCAATGTTACCCATGGGAATTGTCAATTTGGTGCACAGAAATCCTCCACTAATTCTAGCTCCTAGACTGTTTGGCCTTGTAGCTCCATCACCTCTTGTGATTATTGTTTACATACTTGTAGGGAGTGTTGAAAATAAAATATTTTGACAGTGCAGCTGTTAATACTTATTGTTACACATAAAAGATGGATACTCTTTAAGCCTGGGAAAATGAAGGGTGCGTGAGCTTTTTTAAACGTTTTGGTGGTGTAATTTATTACCCGGTAAACACGTGGGAATAGTATTTCAGCGCCACAAGATAAACAACTACTCTACTATAACATGTTCTCGCGATAAGGGACGCTCCCCCCAGTGCTCGCCTATTATGAGAGTTTTCCAAGTATCGCGTGATCTCGGAAGTTTCCCACGCCTGTTGTTGTGGCGTCTGCCCTTTTCGCTCACTCTCTCTCCGCGCTGCTGCTGCTGCTACCCGCCGCCTCCCCTTTTTCTCATCTTCCTCACCCACCCCCTTTCTCTCCGTCTCCTCGTTCCTACACCTCCAGTCTGCTTCTGTTGTCTCGGCGGATTGTTGGACTGTGGGAGAGAAAGGATATCGCGAGTATTGGAGTTTTGGTGAGAGTTTGTGGAAGATGGCGCCTGTTGTGACAGGGTGAGTCTGAGATTCGGGGCTGGTGCTGGGGAACGGAGTTGAACAAAATACAACTTATTTCAATGAAATAGCTTTGTTTTATTGTTGAAGTTGTAGCCAGGGTGTGCTTTAGGTTTGCGAGCAACACTTTAGGAGCAATAAGTGGTTTCTTTGTTCCAGTGTGCTAGCGTGTGAGTGTTTTTCCTTTGCCCAGTTACTTGCCTGTGCTGACTGTTGCTGCAGTGTTTTGTGAGCTAGCCCCAGCTAAGCGATACTTCACCCTCGGTGGTCTTTTTCCAAGACAACGGCGAGCATTAGCTAGCTGTCTGACCACCGTGCTGCACACCACAGATGAAGCATGTTATCGAAAGCACTTTGTTTTTTGTTTTTTTTACATTTTTCCCCGACCAACTAGCACAAGCAGCGCTCATATTATTGGTGGTCCTGTAATTGTTTTCGAAACGTGCTCAGCGCTTAGCCGGGCAGCACGTTTACTAATGTGACTAAAAACAGCTAGCTGTCCGATAATGGACCTCCGCTAGCGATATGACTGAAACACGTTGCGGCTTTGTGGGCACGGCGTTCTTCTGCCAGGGTTTTTCAAATATTGACTCCGTGAAACACTTGTCGATGCACAGTGGGCTTCCTGTGAATATTGGAGCATTGTTCTGTCGTAAATGTATTTACGTGCACGTTAAAAGTCTTCGAGTGCGAGATTGTGTTAACTTAAAACAGTTTTAAGCCATAGGGATAAAAAGCAGAAGACGACTCTAACCCTTGTTATCCATAGATGTGGAGTGCATCTAAGGACAGAATTCAGTGAAAAACGCTTGCAGCTTTCGTCGCTGCTGTATCAGCTCTGCAAATTTATCAAAACCTTCGAGTCATCCCGACCCAGTGATGAAGCGTCTGCTTTAATTTGGCGTTGTAACAAATGTTACTCTCGGCTGCTAACTCCAAAATTCTCTGTTCTGGGGCTTCGTTGAAAAGGCGTTCTAAGAAGTTTAATCTATATTATTTGGAAGACATATTCACTTGAATTATTGTGGTCTTTTTGTGTCATAACATACATTTCTGTTTTGTTTTGGTTACATTACAGAAATCAGTGTTTTTTTCACTGGTGCTGGTTATTATTTATCAGTCCTCAGTGCACATTTAGTTGAACATGGACAGATTTTTTGCAGTGTTGATGCTATAATCCTGGCAGACAGCTCAGTGGGTAACAGACATTTGCTGGCCTTGCTGGAGGTGTGTTTGTGTGTGTGTGATGGCTGGGGAGGGGGGTGTTTGCATGTTCATTTGGGGCTTTCCAGCAGACCTGAACTGATTTCAGTTAAGGGGGGAGTGAGGGGGAGGCAGAGGGCAGGCGGGTCAGGTCTGGGTGGCTGGCCACCTGTCCAGATGATATCTCCAGATTCATGTGTGTTTGGCTGTGTGTTCTCGCTGAGTGGGGGCCAGTGTGCTTGTGTTAGCTTGGGCTGGCGAGGTTTAACAGAAAATTAAAGTGCCATAAGGAGGTCTTTATTAGCTGAGGGTAGGTCACTCACTGTAACGGCCAAAGGCATCACAGAGGCTGACCACAGCGCTTTGAATGCTTCTGGCTTTACACAGGGAGGGGCTCCAAACACTGACTCTTAATGGGATTATGACTTGCTAAATGGAAATACAGAGAGCCTTTGATAAGGTGCCTTTTTGTTGAATCAAAGTTTGTTTGCAAGAGTATGTAAGTCTTGCTTTTGGTCATGTTTTTGGCTCACATTGCCAGTTCTACTCAAAGGAGAAGTGAGCTACTGCCATTTTGGCAAACTTTGTCGTGTTTTGCAGTTACTATTGCATCATGTTAACCAGCACTGGAGAACACCATGTACCTTAATACAAGTATAATATACACTAACACTGACCAAAACATACCTTATACAAAACCATGTCAATTGTGCTTGGGATACCACAAAATATTACAGTTAGGGCTGCACAATATATGAATATAAATTGAATTGTTATTGTTACAATATAAGTCTTTATTTCAGATTGCATTTGTTTGTAATACAGTACTGCCTTAGATTGACTTTTTACATTGTTTGCATTATGTTGTCACAGCCTGTTGGTTCTTTTGTTATGGATGGCCATAATGTTTTTGCAGTAACTCAGGAATCAAAGCATGGATTATTCCAACATGTGTAAAGCTGTTTGTGAAGCTGTCACTACACACAAATCTAAATGTCCCATTACAATATAGTACTTTTTTAATTTCACTGCAGAACCTCCAGTTTTACTATGTTGTTGAGGGTGAAATAAAACAAAACACCTGGGAAAAGACGGTGTTGCTTTCATAGTCTCTGCCTGACGCTGCCAGAAAACTGAGCATAATAGCTGAAAGAGCACCACTGTTCACCTGGGATGATAAAAGCATGAATCACTTATTTCAACACCACTCTCTGCGTTCACTGTTCCCTCGGGGGACGGGATTCCATTTAGCTCAGCCCTGGTCATCCTACCACCCTCCCCGTCTTCCCCCCGATGTTGTCTTTGAGCCAAAACCGGGGCTTCTTGGTTCTCGTGTAATGATACCGCTGAGCCTTTCTCTGCGGCACAAATACGTGTTGTATCTTTTGAGGAAAATGCACGCGTGGTTTGAGCCGTGGCTGATAGTGAAGTGAATGGAGCGGAGAGCGACTGTACGGTGTTTAAAAAGTGTGTGCGCACATGCATGGATCCCCAGGGTCCTCTCCTCTTCCCGACTCGCCTTGATGAAAAGACAGGTTCAGAGAGCGCAGCAGATGTCGAAGCGCTGACCTTTATGGTGGGCTTGAGTTAAAAGACTCCCCACACCCTCAGAGCCACCCCATGTCCATCTACACACTGTGTTACCTTAAGCCTAGCACACTAAAGAAGTCATTCTGAAAAGGTCCATGGCAGCTAATCTGCTTTCAATAGAAAATTGCTTTGTAGAACAAAAAATATTGGCACAATTGTCATCCACGTCGCCAATTTACTCATCAGTCGCCTGGCTAGCATCTTATTTTGATTTTGGGAGCAGAACCAACTGATGCAGCTTAAACTGCCACTGGAAAAATTGATGGACATAACCAATCAGAGAACAGGCTTTAACAACATCAGGATTTCTAACAAAATTGTCGTGAAGGGAAAAGATCTCAGACCTATTTTATCTGGAAGTGAAAGAGAACAGCTGACACCACTGTTTGGGCTGTCTTTAAGTCTTTTTTTTTTTTTGTCTAATCACTCTACAACACATCAGCGACTGTAAAACGCAGCCACATTTAAGGTACAGTTTTCATCTAACAGTTTCTTAATACGAGAATTAAAAATGCAGAAATCACACTCTGTCTACATTGCGTAACTTGTGATAGGAAAGAGTGAGTAACTAAAATGTGAAACAGTAGTGCACTCATGATATGGGTTTACTTGCATTTAATTTTTTGTTACACACCTATATTTGAAGAATTAGATCCATATACAAAGCAGCGATCTTTGGTTATAGTTCTGCCAACAACTCGGTAGCAATAATGGCTTCATTCATCAATTTCTGATGCGCTTGTCCCTACTAGAGGCTCCCCTATTACAAAAGGACTTCTGAAAATTCATAGTTTACCTGCAATTTAACATTACGCTGAGTAGCTAAGAACATAACTGTAGAAATTAGTGTATCCTTGTTTGAGACCAATACGAGCTATGTGATCTGTCACCTCCAAAGCAGCCCTACGTCCACTGAGAGCTGTGAAAACCTTCAAAGTGTGCCGGGAACAAGCCAGAGGGGAAGCAGCAGGCAAACCACCAAAGCAAATGTGCCACTGCCAGACATCTTGAGGGGGATTTATTCTCTTGTGTACAGTAGCCTATTGTTTTGGAAGTCGGCACATATATCCATTACTTCACATGATTGAAATATTGCCCGAAGCCTGCAGTTTCAGATTCAACGTGTTCGCTCGAGAGACGACGGGCCTCCGAGAGAACCACACGCCCTCGTCCACGACTCGGTGTCTTCGCTTTCTCGTTTCCCCTTTCAGGCTGTTTGTGTCTGCCTGTCTCGAGGGAACAACCGCAGGAGACACCCGAAGGGAGAGAAATGCACATTTTTTAGCTTAATTTGACTTGGAACCTCTCCAGCCTAGCGTCCTTTTTCGTCTTGGTTCTCTGCCATGTTCTCAAAACCAGATACACCATCACAGGATGTACTTTGGCTTTTACATTCCTCCTGGAGAAAGTGGAAGATTTAGGCCAAGTCCATACATATTTTCATGAATGGACACAACTGTAAATGCCCTAATAAGTGCGTCAAAAAATAGCACGTAGCATATGAATTGATTGTCATTTTGGCTGTTATCAAGCAGCCCTATGTTGAGCTGTGATGGAATAGCTCTGTCTGTGAACCTGGATTCCTCGTTCAGTGAAACATCAGCTATTATTTACTTGGAGTGCGTTAGTATGAGCTCATACTTGGTTTAATTCCCCAAAAGTCACTACTGTTTTGCGTAGTTCACGGCACGGAACATTTCAATGAAAATTTAAAGCCAGTGTGGTTTGGAAAACAAGCCTGGCGTCAAGTTTGATTCAAGCCCAAGCCCCGTTAATGTTATTGTTGGCGCCGGCTTCGTGCTCAGCCAAGACAGGCAAGAGGACGGTAGTGTTAAACACGAGCCGAACATGACAGGAGCTGGAAGAACGTCACCTATTCGCTTACCCTTACGGTGGAACTGGGCCTTTGGCTTTCTCACATCGATTGACTGGATTTGCTCCACAGTTTCAGTCCAGGGAATAACGGCTTGTACTTTGTCAGCACTTTTTGCCCCCGCTGTCCCTTTGCATTCAGGATGTTTCATTCAGAAAACAGTTTTCCCGTCTGGCTCCTGTTTGCTTTCATTCAACTTCAGTGAGCATTGCTACTTCCTAAGTTGGAGGGAAAGAGCATGTAGTATAAAATCAAAGTAAATTGAGGTAAAATGTTCCATGAATTGTAATATCCCTGCTTCCTTTGTTTTGTTAAGACGTTTACTCCATAGAGATGACTAGGATAAATCAAAATTTTGCTGCAGTTAAATCGCAGAGGAACAACCATTAATAATCTCTCCGAAATAAGACTAGAATATGGTGCCTAAGCTTCGAGGAGAATCCACCAGAGAGCCGGGCTTAGAGAGAAAGTGTTGTTTTCTTATTCTGTTGGCCCAGATAATTGCCTTATTATTCTCAGCAGTGCTCGTGCAGGCTCAGAGGCATTGTTGAAGCTCCTCGCTGCTGTCAGAGCGGCCCCGTCTGCTCGCCGACCACGACACCGCGCCAGCTCATCCAGTCACAGGAAGGTTACCAATGTACACAGGATCTCCCTTGTTGGGAAAGCCCCTAACGACGCCGCCACCACCAACCTCCCACCACTGTAAGCAACCGCCACTATTGCTGTAATAGATAAGCAGGGAGTGGCAGGCAATAAGACAGCCTGTAGTAAAGCTTCCTGGAAGAACCCTTGCTTTAGCCTTGGGACTGTAAACACCGTCATAAACTCACTCTAAAACTCTGCTGTTGTCTTATCCTGAAAAACGTCGAGGTCATACAACTCAAAATCAAAGCCATATAAGACCACAAAATACACATTAGTTGTTAATATCTATACTTGTTTAGCTAAGGATACTAATAAATATGTTAAACGCAACTGTAAGTAGCCAAACGCTTGTATTAGAAATCTACATAAAAAATAAAGTGGAAATATGGTGCAATTATACACAATAAGGCTAACATGCTGCTAAAGTATATTCAAATTAGGGCTGTGCAATGTCAGCAATGGCAATATGTTTGATGATTTCAAGATTCCTTATAGCGTCATAAATGCTTCCAATTTTCACAAGTCTTGCTTGAATAAGCCCTTATTACCAAAGTTTACTTTAAAGCCCCCCAATGAACCTCTGCTAGATACTGATCTAAAAGCTTATCACTCGTAATGACTTGATGCAAAACAGTATGCTTTTATTAATTAAAGTGTATTAAAATCACATCAAATAAAACTCATTCCAAACACACACACAGTTATTCTGAGAATTGTGTTGTTGATATTGCAACCACATTGAATTTGTGATTTATTGCATATTAATATATAAAACTAATTCAGACTTCAAAAAAGGTACTTAGTGCATTACCAATGTCTTTAGCCTTTTGTATAATTCGAATGTGCTGGTGTGTTCCTTCATGTGACATCGACCCAAGCATCTCATCAAGTTAAGATACTAGGACTCCAATGTAAAGTGTCTAAATCTAAGCAAATAGATTTCTTTTTGGCTTCATTTCAGAGATTTTAGCAAGCAGTCCATCAGGGACGCCACTCTCGGTGTTTGCCCGGGCAGGACAAGTGATGTCCACAGAGGTAATGACACTGCAAGAAAGAGGTGTCGGGAAAAGAGCAGCAAAAGGAGTCATCGACTGCCAGGAAAATAAGCAAGAAAGAGAACAGAGATGGCGAGAGACAAGGTCGGAAAACCAGGAAAGGGCCACTCTTATCTGTGAATGTTTCTCTGCATTGTCTGCTTGTTTGACTAAGGCTGCCCGAGAGCTGTACCGAAGAATCCGCCTGGTGGCATTCCTGTGGCTTTTGACGTCAGGAGGTTTTGGCCTTCACTTAGAATCACAATGAAGTAATAGGCATGTGTGTCATTTTATGGAACAGTCCATTGATTGTGGTTAAGGAAACAATGCTCTTGCTCTTTTCTTTTCTGCTTGAAGAGAAGGTTTTTCTTGTTGTGGTTGATCATTTTACCCTTGTGGCTGCAGTTTGATGTTCCCTACTGCTGCCATTGTTTTGGAAGCGCCGCTGAAGAATGTACATGAGGTTTGACATGAGCTCATTGAGGAAATGTGCTCGTTTTTTTTTTTCCAACAGTCTAGCTATTCATCACTCCACTTAACACAGAAGATCACCATTACCCTTCCAGCATTTAAACCAGTCTTATTTAATCATTATTTTCAAATACTTTGAAGAGGAGCTAGTGTCATGAACCTCAGCCTCCTTCCAGATCTTGGGCAAAAACAGTGAAACCAGACAGAGGCCTTGAGCTGACACAGTCATTGCTAAGCGCGTGGCAGTCCCCGCATCGGTTGGGGTTTTGCTGAGGATCGTCTCGCAGCATGTGGGCTAAAGGTCATGCTTCTCTCTTTCTCTTTCTGCCAGGAATTCTATTTTCTCTACTGTTGCAGCTCAGCAAGGCCTTTTGGTGGCTTTGAGGGCTGGGTAAAACCATGGTTTGGTTGCCAGAGCTGAAACATGTCCAGAAAGTCTATGCTTTTATAAGTGAGGCATGTGCACTCAAAAAAGATGCACTTCTTTTATTAAAAGGTTTAATTTTATACAGGCTGTGAATCAATAACTAGCTGCATCCTGTCCTTGATGGTGTAGATTTTAAATGAGCTTTTTATCTTCATTCAGTAAGAAGTACAGGAACATTTCAGCTTTCTTAATTTTTGTGGTTGCTTGATATTTGTTGTCAGGAAAAGAGGTACATAATAAAACCGTTTAGTCATTTAGGTAAGCCACTGTGCAGTACGGCTGTGCGTCTGATTGGTTGCCATTTGGTTTAATACCTTGTAAACTCTTTTTTTTCATTTTAAACATACCTTTTGCACAAATGCCACTGAGACATATTTGAAATAATACTGAAAAATACATCCTGACCTCTTTCTTTTTCTATTCTCCACAAGGAATTGATTGGTCTGTTCAATTTGGATTTGTATGGGGCTGTATCTGAATGCAGAAAACTCCTTATGGACAGAAATAAAGCATAAAGTCCTCCCCCTTTGACATAAATCGTTGCGACTGGTTCGGCAAATTCTCTGCCAATTGCTGAGAAGCGAAGTGATTTCATATGCATTTTAGAGGAATTGCTCTTTGGGAATGGCTGGCAAAGTTAGGAAGTGTAGATATTGTGATTTCTTAGGAAAATAATCATGAGGCAGTGGAAAAGTGTTTCTTCCAGACCAGTTACTTTGGCTTCTGTGCATTAAAGGTTCCCTAATTTGGCTAGCTAAGGGTTAACTTTGGATTCTGGAGTTTGTTGTTACTGGACACACACTAGACACGTAGGTCGAGCCTGCCTTGTTGCTGCTTTTATCTTCTAAACACACACAGGTTTGGCTGGCACGCATCCTACCTGCATTAATGTATCAATCTCAATAGGGCTTTAACCACAAGCCCCGCCTGTCTTATATAACGCTTGTGCAAGGCTTTGCAATAAATCACCTGGTGTATTAAAGTTGTCACTGTTTTTGCAGTGGGTCGCTGACAGTTGTGGGTAGCTTTAGTTTTGGTAATCAAGGTAAAAATACAGTGGCTGCTCTGTGCAGGGGGATAAACGTCTGCTGAAGATGAATGAGAGTGAAATTCAGGAAGAAGGCTACAACAAGGTGGTATAGTTTAGAGGGAGACCACCTTTCAGCAATGAGACTCGTGATTGCAAGCATCTGCTCAGCAAAGCCATTTAAACACTGAACCAGGGCTTTGAACTTTTTACAAAAATACATTTCTTTTGCTGTATTGATCTAAAACAGTGAAATATGCAATTTGGAATCATAAACTATGGCCTATTATGAGCAAAACTTTCCATTGCGCAATCAAAATGCTGTTTTTAATAATCAGCTAAACAGCTAAAATGGGACTGAAAAATACGAGGAACTGTAGATTAGAACTTGTGGTTTGCTTGTGGTTTATTAATAGCTCAATTGGACTACTGGCCTTTTTCCTTTTAGACTTGCTCGGCTCATCACAAAAAAAATCTGACACGTGCCACTCTTGATGCAGATCTTGGCCACATCGATTTTTACCTAAACAGAAAACACAGACTATCCTACGTATTGCCAGTAAAGCTAAACTAAGCAATATGTTTGGCATCTACACAGCCTTTACATATATCATCTGCAGCAGCCAGTGTCATTGTATCCTTCACCAAAACCACTACCTGCTCGATGGCTAAAGGCGATTAGTAAATGTAGTCGCAGTCGATATGGACTCCTCACGATCCTTCCCCCTGGGTTCTCTCTCCGGTTCCAGCAGTGAGTCATCAGCCCCACGCAGTAAGAGGGGGTAGGGGGGCACGAAAAGGGTGGTTCATTCAGGGTTCAAGGCTCTTTCTCTCTTGACAGTTTCCCCCGAGCACATGACTTCTTTACCCCCGAACCCAGGTCGCTCTCTGTGGCTCCAGTCAAACTTGTCACTTTGCCACGTTTTCTTTTTTTGATCACCAGTGTCTTTGTGTGTTCAGTGAGGTCACTTCAGTCTGAACATATCAGCTTTGTCTCCCGTGGTTGTACTTATTTAAAACCGCCTCCAAGACTTTTCTCCCGTTGCTCACTTTCATCTCTCTGCATTGCTAATGTGCGATTTGCAATCAGTGTGAGCCGCTCAGGATTCAAGAGGGCTGTCTTCTCCTCCGCCAGGTATTTTTTTTCCCCCCTCCTATTCAAAACTAAATACAGTTGTGGTTAAAGTGTGACCTGATTAAATGCACTTCCAATACAGACCTAGTTTTATCACGTGTTTGCTTGCATGAAGAGATTCTGTTCTCTATAAATGACTGTCGCAATTGTATTTCTCCAGTTCAGCTTTAATTTAGAATGGAAAAAAAAAGAAGTTGGTTTCTTGCCAAAGTTGTGGGCGGAGAACAAATTTTAGCGGAAATTTCACCCACACATCAACCAGAGGCTTGCTTTGGCAATGTTTGGTGAGTCTTAGTAATTAAGCCTTTTTTTTTTTTTTTTACTTCTCAAAGGTGTGATGTTTCATGTGTTTCATTTGAATCTGCCTTGTATAGTGATACATAATTTGAATCAGTTCTTGATACCTGGAAAAAACTTGAAAATGTACAGATTCCAGTCATGGAAATAACCTGGAAATTAATGAACACGTCCAAATGTCCTTGAAATGTATGTTGGAAAATTTGAATTGTTTTTTCACCTCTTACCTTTTTTTAAACTCACCAACATAAGACAAACATTGCAGCATCATATCTTGGCCAGGTGTGAGTTTTGACCCTCTGAGGCTGTTGTAGTTTGACTTTTGACCCTCTGAGGTTGCTTAAGTTCAAGTTTTGACCCTCAGAAGCTGCTGTAGTTTGAGCTTTGACTCTCAGAGGCTGCTCGAGTTTTAACCTTCTGCGGCTGCCATAGTTTGAGCATTCACTTTCAGAGACTGCAAATTATGATCCTCAGAGACTGCTGTATTTTGAGTTTTGACCCTCAGAGGTTGCTGTAGGTTGAATGTTGGCCCTCTCAGGTGGCTGCTGTAGCTGACTGGAGTAGTCAGAATAATTCCAGGTGATGGCTGCACATGAACTGTATGTAATTAAGTAAATAGTTGTAAATAATAAGAAATGCTGTCATGATTAGTCAAGTCACTTTCTTAAAAAACATATACTGAAACATCGTCGAACTGTTGTGGATGCTCTCTTGTGTGCAGTCTCTCCCCGTAGGACCCGTGTTATCTGAGGCCTGAATGGAGCCAGGTGGCAGGCAGTATAGAGAAAACAGAGTCGGAGCGGCGGGATTCACAAAGGAGACTTCATTAAAGATAGAACAAGCATCAAGGGAGTGTGTCTGTGTGTGCGTACGCCTTTGTGTTTCCAGGCAGTCCAGGTCGCCACTGGAAATTTCATTACCCGCCGTTCACTAAATTTCAAGACGTATAATATGTACAGAAATAACGGAGGAAAGAGTAAATTTGCTCAGCTTTTTGTGCCAGATTATTCCGTGTACAGTTGCGAGCGAGTATAGATGTCTGTATTGATTGTGTGCCAGGCCAAGAGGAGTTTTTATGAAGTCCGTCCATATGGAGCATTGATGTCGAGTGCGGTCAAGAAGGAAGGGAGGGAGACCCAGCATCGAAGCCTTTTCTTTGGCTTTTCTGCCTCTGTCATTAAGCTCTCCCATGTCAAAGACAGATGGAGCTGCAGCTTTATGTGTGTGTATGTGTGTGGCGGCCACTTTGCACACTGATGTGATCCACCCAGCCACACACACATACACACACACACACACACACCAGAGAGCCCTGCCCTTGATTCTGCCCCCAGCGGGGCGTCACGGGGCAGATACCAGACCTCTGCCATCTGTACTTAGTCAGCCTTGAGGGTCAGACAGCTCATCAACAGTCAGCTAACTTGGTCGAGTCAGTCTTTGCTTGTTTCAATTCATGCAAGTCCAAACACTTCATTATTTCATACTATTTTGTATTCCTTAACATTAGACTTGATTAGTTTCTTTCTGCTTGCCCTTTTCTCAAATAGTATAGCCAGTTGACTTCTATTGCAATTGAGATGATTACAATGGTCGTAGATTTTAACATTGTCCCCTTTCTTGCAGGAAAGTCATATTTTATCACGATTTCCATGTTGTTTCTCCCTTTTGACCTCAGACTGTTGCTTTAAATTACGTCACTTTGTCTTGGGTTGCTGTGATTTAATGGGACCTGAGGGGACACACTTTGGTTTCGAGCCAGGCAGAGAAGGAGAGCCCAGTAAATCTGGAGGTGAATCGGAAGATTTGCTGCAAAAATGCACCAATGTCACACTGAAAGACAAAAATGAAAGTTACTGTGGCAATCAATCATCCCTAAAAGAACACGCTCGCTTGGAGGTGGTTGTATAGCTGCTTTCTGGCAATAAATGTCATGAAAATGTTTGTTCTCTGCAGCTGGCTGCTATAAATGTTTGTGTTACAGGGTGGTACATTCCAGGCAAGATCAGATCACAACACCCAAAGAGAAACTTATGCCACTTCTGTATTGTCTTGGATGTTTTCTGGGAGTCCCCTTTCTGCCATTTAAATTGTTGATTCCCTTCATTGCCTCCACACTCCACACCCAGGGTTGATTTCGGGTCACAAGGTTTAGTGCCTAAATCTGGCTGGCACTACTGCACCAGATTTTTCTCAATGATTAAATATGTGCTCGAAAAATGTGTGGTAATACTCACACTCCAGGCCACACACAGAATGGCACAGCGCTGCCGAGGAAGTGAGTACGTACTGAAGCCAGCAAACCTTTCTGCGTGGAGCTCGTGACATCACTATGCAGGTATTTTTCAATAGGCTGCCAGTGCTAATGTAGCCAGCGGGCTCACATTTCCAAATTTCTCTCACCTAGACTGAAGTCCTCTCAAACACGTTCACTTGCCTGGCGAGACATGTTATTTCCACTCATTTTTCTCTGTCTGGTCTTGAAAAGATTTTTAATGCATGTCACGGTAGGCAACTTTAACAAGGAGCACTGTGTCTCATTTTCAAATTTTTGGCAAGGATTCTTGGCTTGCTTTTATTTTAGTTATTTTTTCTGAGCAATAAGTAGAACAATAAAACTCTAATATTTTATTCAGATTTTTCAAACGCAGATATTAATAGAGACAGATTACCTTTAATGTAATATACGTCACGGTGAAACGGGTCTGCTTTCTCTTCCCTTCACAGCACTTTCCACTCAAAAGAAATCCTTTTAGACCAATGAGATGGGCTTTATGCAATTCTTTGATTAGTTGCATGTTTTTCAATTGCATCAAGAGGCAATCTATTCTTCATCTGTTGGTACACCGCCTGTTCTCTTGGTTATGTCTAGCCAGTTGTGTACAGAGGCATGTGTGTCCATTGGTACTGCCTCCTGGAAGAGAATAGAAAATTCTGACTGGCCAGACTACATCTACACATCTAGTGCTAAATGTAATCACACAGAAGTTTATTCTTTTCTAGTTTTGTGCCATTTGCATTATTTGAAAAGTGATTTGGCAACACATGTCTGTTGCATTTTGCTGATCTCTTAAACAAGTATGTAATCAGTGTTAAATGATGAATAGGTGTCCAGCTTTAATCAGACGCACTGATCTGATCAACATTATCACTAAAAGCACTTGTACCTTAAGCACACTGAACATTAGCCTGCACTGTGACGTTGAATGTAGCTGATTGACATCGAATTCTTCTTAAAATACTGAACGAATTCTTCCTGGAAGGTTGTATTCTGTGTAACCAATTGGCTCCATTTAGGTTAGGCGTTTGATGTCACTGGAGCGGCCCGTGGCGATGGGAGGCCAGTGGAAGCACCGAGGGAGCCCAGTGTTGATAATGAGGTGTACAGCCACTCCATGAGCTGTGATATCTGCCATCAGCCCTCAGGCGGGGAAACCAGACACCTTTTTATAGGCCTAATCCCTCATCCTGGCCCTCCTCTTCGCCTTCACTCTGCCGTTTGTGTGGCGTGCACTTGTTCCCGGGGGCTGTGTGTCCAAGTGTGTGTATCTCTATACGCCGTCAGTCACACCGGGCCTGTTGACTCACCGCAGTGTGCAAGTGTGACAGATGTGCGAAGACGCTATAATTAGGTGCAGATTGAGTCTTGCTGAAACAATTAGATGATCTTGTTAATTAGCAGAACAACTGAAAAACATTTAACAGCTATTAAGCAAAAATAAAACGTCAGACCAAGTAAAATGAAATGTATACAATTAAATGCTTTGGAGTTGACTCAACCTATTAAGATCTATTTTAAGCAATAGGTATTCACGTTAATCACTTAAAATAAGAAATGATTGTTTCTGGGCCTAAAATGACCACTCTTTGACTTTATAAAACTGTACTCAGAACTAACCCTCACCTTGGCACAAGAAATACCAGTAGTAGTAGTAACTTGAGATAAAACTTGAGATAAACTAAATTCAGATGCATTTTGTGAAATTGTCATCTGTTCCAATCAACATTCACATTGACATAAGGCTCTCACTGCCTGCCAGTTAACCCTAGAGGTCAGACCCTAACCCTTGACCTTGAGCATATGAATGGATGGCGTCTGGCATCTGCATGTTGTGTTTTGGGCCCCTGGGGTTTGCTAGGACTAGACCAGAAGCAAAAAAAAAGCCTGTGACTGTTTATATTTTCAATACCCATTGATTTAGTTAAAAAAATGAAAAGAGAAATATTCTGCTACAAAATGCATGGGTTATTTGTGATTTTCCTCTTAAGAGAATTAATAAAAGGCTTGCTCTGAACATAATTACAAAGTCCTGTGTGGTGTCTCCCACTTCCAGTAAAGCACAGTATTTGGTGTGGCCTTGTGGTGTTTGGTATTCCCTCAGGTTTATGGCCAGACGAGTGCTCCATTTGGATGTCGTATCACGAAAACACTACAGCGCTACAGCTACGTCAGGTATAATGTGAGAGCTCTGGGGCATGTTTATAGACAGTAGGGCGTGTGATTGATCGGCCACAGCAGATCCGTGGTTATTTCTCGGTTCTTCTGCCGGAGGCGTTTATTGACAGCCAAGGATACATAAAGCAATTAGAGAAAGAGCACATTTATGTTGCACACTGACATTAGTGAATGTTTGGTAGTCCTTTTTGTCATTACTTCTCATCACTGTTTAATGGAGCAACTGTGAGGTGTTATTTATGCGTAATAGCTACCACCAATTTTGAAATGCGTAACTTGAGAGTAACATTACAGGATTTTAGATTGCTAAACCAATCTCATTTCATTAAAAAGAGTCCCAGCCTTATTAGAATATACAGTCATAACTTTCAGAAGTGAGGTAGGAAGTTTTGCACATTTTGGGTAGCATTTAGTGGCAAAAGTGCCCCCTACTGTGTGGTTGCAGAACATGTATTTTCAGTTTAAATGTCTCTAGAGGGCAAGAATAATTACAACACCATTAAAAAATGTATCTAATGTTTATCTAGTCTTGGAAATGGAAGGTATGAAGTTTTTGACCTTTTTGGTTGCATCTGGTGGTAAAAGTGCAAATTGCGATCCTACACACAGTTGTAGAGCGAACAGCAATTGCATCTTGCAGTGGCATGCTGTCATAAATGTTAGTAGGAAGAGGTCAGATTGGGAATTTCTTCAAAATGAAAACAGTTTACTTTATAAATGCCCTAAACCTTCATGCAGGTTCGTACCCAAAAAGATACATTAATGTGCTCAGTTTGTCTGTTCTGAACACGAGATAATATATTCTACTGGTTTCTGCGTTCTGCGTCAGAGCTTTTTTACAACACAGTAAAATGTGACTGGTAAGTTGCTGTGCTTAGACATCGACTTTTGTTCAATATGCTATGCAATATGCACTCTGTGCACCTTTAAAACAATAATGTGGGCGATACAGGTTTAAAAAAATAATTTATGTGGACATAAAACTGCTTAGTTTAGCTTCCAAGGAATGATGAAGTTGAGGAAGTACAGAAAACTTTTTTTTTACCTTTTTATTACAAGTTATCAGACACCTGCCTGCGCAACAGAGCAAAAAGTGTCTGTGAGTTTGTAGACTTTTGCATCAGATGTGCTGTGGACATGTCAGGGTGTGTATTTCGGTCGGTAAGCCTTTGGGGTGTTGATGCGTTTTTTTTTTTTTGTTTTCCCCCCTTTGTGGTGTTTGGACTGTCAGTCACAGCTGTCAGACGCCCGAGCGAGTGAACGGCAGGCTGGGTTCACACTCTCTCAATCAGCCCCCCGTTGCGTTCGCATGTGTTGACGTGTGCTAACGTGTGTTTGCGTGGTAGCAAACCGAGGTGGGAGGAGGTGGGTGGTCGGCACTCTATTCATAGCTACTGCCATCTCGCTCTGTCACCAGTGCCTCATATGTCACAGTACCTGTCAGAGAATGATGAGAGCAGCCACAGCCCGGTCACAGGCTCATTCATCTTTTTAAAAGGGCTCTGAATAATAATTTTGAAAAACTGAATTCTACATATTGTGATAAAGTAACAGATTTCTTATAGTTCGGTTTTAATTTTTTACTACAAAAACCTTTTACTTGAAACTTTTTATAATGTTGCATGTATATCCTGTATATGAAGTTGGGCAAGAGGTCAATCCTGGAATGTCCTCTCTGTTGCCCCCTTTGTTTGGTTGCAGAACATGTCATAAGCCTTGCCATCTTTGTCTTTAGGAGGCACCATAACAGAGAATGGTACACTATGAAATATATTCCTAAATATTTTAATATATATCCGCTTCAGTACATTCACATTTCTATGAAGCCTGCTAGGTCGCCATTTTATTTAATGTTTCAAAAAAAATAAAAATATAAAGGTCAAGTCAGATGTTTGTTCCCCCATGTAAAGCAATGAGAATTCCCCTCTGATTTCAAGATTTGACAGGCAGATTTTTTTTTCCTTTGAGATGCTCCTGACTAGAGAGCTTGTGGTTGCATGTGTGTTTTTGCATGAGGCCTTAGGGGAGGCTAGGCACGGAGTTTAACTCTGTGCCAAAAAGTTGTATCTGCATTTCATTAAGAGTGTTGCGTTTTATTAAACTGCAACAAAAATATGGCCCTCTGTTTGCTCTTGAGCCCGACCTGAGAGAAATTTGTCTTTATCTAGAAATAGTCTCAGTGTGTGTGTGGATAAATTGCTAAGCATTTTTTTGATAATACTAAAGACGTATTCTTTTTTTTTACTGTTATTTATTAGCATTGGGTTATTAATTCAATCAATTCAATCTTCTAAAGTGAGCTCAAACTTAATTGGGTGTTTTTATTTGAATAACCCACACTTCCACTTATGTGATTTTTTTCCTCTCAGTATTGTTTTTGGCAGGATGGAGGTACTTTATCAATTTTCCCATAGCTCTCAGGCTGCGGTGTTGTTGCAGACAGAACTGGGAACAGTTTGTGAACGCAATCCATCACTGTGAAAGAGAAACTAGCCATCCTCTCATGAAAAGGTGCAAACATCAGCCCATAAACAATTGTCTGTGTCAGGCAAACAGGTGACATGACAGAAATAGGATTCCTTAACTTTTCAGAGTCCTGTCTTGAAAACTTTCACTAGCTCTCACCACGGTTAAATTTGGAGTGTCTTTCTGTCAGTCACAAACCAGTCAGGCTTTTGACAAAGAGAGGTGCTCCTGTCAGCCACACAGCGTAAAATTAAATGAAAAAGAACAGACAGTTTAAATGTGATCCTTGGGGGGACTGCAAACATAGCTGCTTTTTTTGGATGATGCATGATGACATTACTTGAGTTCTGAGTGAAAGTCTGCAGCTGACCCGTGGCTGTTTGTCCCGGATCATACCACTTTGCTGGCCTTGGCCCACATACAGACTCGTAATAACACTTGGGTAAGCTACCGGTGAGTTGGCTGTGTGCTTTAATGGGCATATTGGATTGCTGAGAAGATGCTGCCAAATGTAAAGGCCCCATTCATAAACTGAGCTTGCAGTATATTTTTCCGCTCTACTCAGGTCTGGTAAAGTTGCTGCATTAGGACACCTCTGCAGTATAAATATACACTTTGTTTTAAATGAATACTGTGCTATGGAATGAACGGGAAAGTGTGACAAATGACTTAATAGACTTTGAAAATGTCACGAGTGTCATGACCTAATGGTGTTTACCCACTGATATCATTTCTCCTGTTATGTCCAGGGAAGCCGATGATAGTAAGCAGGAAATGGTCGGAGGAAGGAACGAGGGAAAGGAGAGTTGTCGTAGCGGATGAAGAGAAAAAAAACACTTTTCTTTGAGCTTCCTTTTCCCCTCTATTGACCCTGACCTGTAGAGAGTGACAGCGTTATGGCGGTTAAAAGTATTGACTTACACCTAATTGTCAGCATTTGTAACTACAGCGAAGTTAGGTAATGCTCAACTGAAGCCTGCAGATTCTGTTCATTTTGTGTGTCACTGAAATAGCCCTCAGTGGAACAACAAGAAGCATCCTGAAGCTGTAAATGCAACAGTGGCGTCTTTTGTCTTTGCACTTGTATACCTTGTGGTTTCCTGTGTTTTCTTGTTGGTGTTTGTCGAGGTGTGACTGAGCTTGTAGAGGTGTTGCGGATGGTGGTTTTTCACAGAACCTTTAACAACGCCGACCTCCTCGATCTCTGCCGCCGCTTCAGAGAAAAATCTTAATTCTTAGTGTGCAGATTTTGTAGGCTTTTTCCACTTTATTTATTTCTCCAATTATTAGCTAAATGGGATAGTAAATAGGTAGTTCTAATGCAAAATATGCAATTGTTGTACCTAACTCCTTTTCATTTGCAGTCCGAACAGTTCAACTAGCATTTTCAGAACAAAGTCTTTTAATAAACCATTCGAAAATATCAGCATGTCACTAAAATTTGTCTTTAATTTATAAATACTAAGTGTTCATACCTGTACTCAGCATGGGCAATTGTTAACGTTCTTTCTAGAAAAATTATATTGGTACATCCCTACTTGAGGCTCTACTGTACAATAGTATACAATAATCACTATGAGAGAAGATCATAGCAGGTTATCATTTATTACCTCCAGTCTTTTACTTTCTGTCTGTATATTCTGCCCCTCCACTTGATCTCTGCTCACCTCCTCTCATCCACAGTGCACCATCATCTCTCTCTCGCCTTAGTCTAATCTGGTTCTTCCCGCAGTATCCGTCTTCCATCGCACCCTGTTAGCGTCGGAGGGGGCTATGGTTTAACAGAAGGAGAAGGCGGGGGAGAAGAGAGCCGTCTGGAATCCATTAGGCTGCAGAGGCATCGCTGTTTCACTGTGGGAACCTTATCGATTGCCCTCCTTTATAATTATTCCACCTCCACTGCCTCTTTCTGGCTCTTGCACCAATCACACATTCACTTTCACTCACTTTCTCTCGCTTTCTCTCACTTTCCCTCGCCCTTAAGCCCCTCAGCATCTTTTCTGGGCTTCTGCTATTTTCATGCCTTTATTTGTGTGCATGCCTCTTCTACTATTTCACAGCATGTCCTCGCGCTAACGCCTTAATCGACAGCGTGACACACTATCTGTGTGTTTATTGATGGCATGTAAGATGTATTGACATACTTATCAGCAGCAGGCGTAGCTTCCACATCCTCCACATGGAGAAAATCTGTCTCACTTGTGCCATTAGGAAGAAACATGACTAAAGAGTTTACCACAGTAACGCCCAGGAAGTCTTAGGAAAAAAATCAATACACTGCACAACTGTACAACTTGATGTCATTTATATACTATTTTCTGCATCCTCTATAATAGCTCCATCGTTTTAATGTTTTTTGGTTGATGACTGGTCAGATGGCAACTCGAAAACAAGACAATGTGCTATCAATTTTAAGATCTATAATGTTTGTATATTTTAAGCACAAGTTGATAAAAGTAGGATTATTACACATTAAAACAATTCAAACATATTCCTCTTAATGTATCAGCATCTATGGTCATTTTGTTTTCTAGTTGCTTAGTTTCACAAGCTATACATTAGACATTTCCAAAGACAATGAGCCTTTATTAAATATTTCACAGTTGATGTTGGTGGTATGGACATAAGATGAACCTCTATCAAATTTCCCTTGGTTGAGGTTTTGTCACAAAGGTCAAAGGCTCCCACGCACAGCTATTACATCAGCCCCTGGCACTCGGTCAACAAAACAAGCACATCCTGCATTTAATGACATTTTTTCCTGTTTCGTCCTTGTCTGGGTCACATCGGGTAGAACTGCAACTCAAATCAGTGTTCCGTGGCTGATAATTTAGTAGTTAACGCTAATCTCCGTCTCTTCATTCATAGACAATCTTTTTTTTTTTTTTTTGTACTTCTGCAGGATGTGACAGTGGAAATGATTAATGTGCTGAACTAAATCTTTCTGCCTGCAAGATCTTAAATACGTCAATGCTGTGCCAAAAGCAGAAATTGGGTAAAAAACTACTCATATCAGTCTTTGAAGTTTTGCAAGTTAGCATGATATTATGGTACATTGTGGATTTCCTCTCAGCATCTAATCTGTGACTAAGAGTGTTCAGGTATGACTCGCAATGAATTACAAGATTTCCTCAGGCAATTTGGCAATTTAGTTATCAAAATAACATTTAAAGTTACGGATAAACTAGGAACAGAAAGAGACATCGCTAAGCTAGCCACTAGTTTATTTATTTTTATTTAAGCAGATTAGCCATGCGCTTTTAGCTTTTGATTTCATGTATCCAGCTGAGTCTTCATCATTCCCTTACAAAATATCAGTCTTCCATTACAGTTGCTCATCTATTAGCTGTATTTCACGCTGAGCATAAATGGGACACAGTTAATTAGAAAGGATATTGGTCCAATTTCATTTACAAGATATATTGGATTAGAAATAGTAAGTGAAAATACACTTTTATGAACGTTTTCTTTATGTTTACAATTGCTGTATTCCCTCCTGTGCTTAAATACAGAAGCTCTGGTTTAATGCCATTGGTGTTTTCTTTCAACCTGCTCCACGTTGCTCCAGACCCAGTCAATTCTGCCCCCAAGCTACAGTATTATGCACAGCCAAACTGGAAGCCGCAGCACTGGTGAAATTATCAAGTCAAACAGTCCTATTTTTACAATTCAGATCCCCACTCATGAAGCCAGAACACTTACTGTATCTGTTCCATATTTTATGAGCGTGCTACTTAAAAAGATATGGGCCCGGCGTCAACATTAGGGCCTGAATTGTAACCACATGTTGAGCTCAGTTAACCTTTTAAAGCGGCAGGTTGTAAAATCCCAGATAACGAAGATAGCCATGTGCTAACAAGTGCTTTGTTTACTCACTGTAAATCATCTGCGGCCCTATTGTTTTCTGAAGTGTTGGGTCGTCTAGGAAAGAGAGTCTGTAAGTGTCGTGACAGGGTTTGTTTCTGGTCGGCTCAATGGGTGTGCACCTGCTGTAACCTGCCTGTTGCTGTGAAAGCGCCCTGTTGTCGGAGTGCGCTGGTGTCAAGGCCGCAGTAGCAGGCGTGCGAGTCTAAGTGCACAGTTGTGTAATGCAGTGCAATGTTTACTTTGTGTATTTGTGGTTGATAACCAGCCCACTCATGTTTTTCTTGTCACTGTGTGTCTTTGCAGGAAGTTTGGGGAGCGCCCTCAGCCACAGCGCCTAACAAGGTGAGTTCACACACACACAAATGAAGTATCTGCTCAGTGACATGATAAATTTGGAGACTGTAATATTTGCTTTTCATAAGGTGGCAGGATATTTGTCAGATAATTTGTCCAAATAGTTCCCTGGTGGTAATTCAAAAATTGCTTAATATGTAGTTTTGTAATTTGATTGGATAATGATGCTTGTTTTTTTAAGGAATGGTTGAGAAATATCAACAAAATCTGGTCTCTGTCAGCTTTTTTGCACCATTTATGATCAAGGAGTGACACAACAAAATAGAAAGCCACTGTCCCTTTTTGTGCTGTATTCTAGCTTTCTAGAAAAAAAGCCAGTGTAAAATAAATGTTCCTCACAAGCTCTTCATACAATGGGGCAAAATAAAATGAAAGCATGTGGCTAATTTGCTTAAATGAAAAGAAATGCAAAAGCATACTCGCATTGTTCTTTTTGTGCATTTACCGCCACACACACCTAAAATATCATTGGCTTCCTGTAACGCTGAGATGTCCCATTTACACTCGAGCTGTCACGATCTGCAGCGCCTGGTTGCCAAATAAAAATGGGTGGTTTTGAGATGTCAGAAAGTCAGGACTACCTCGCAATAAAGAGTGAGCATAAGGGTACACATCTAAGACTCCATTCTCTCCTGCAGTACACATCGTGCAAATAACTGACCACGACAGAAATATTTGAAAGATCTGTCCAAGTTGGGAACCTTGCTGTTGGCGGGCCTTATATTATTTATAAAATCCAGTCTAACCAAGCAGAAAATACAGGAGAGCTCTGGTGTTCGATAGGGAATTGTTGTTTTATCTCTTTTAGTCTGAAAACTGCTGTCCATGCTATGATTTTAAATTTAAAAGTGCTTAAAATCCTGCATTAAAATCTACCATTTCCCCTGATTACGTGAGTACATTTTACCCACTACTTCTAAACTCCTTTTCACACTGTTGCATCAATTACTAATGCCCTTACCCCCATGTCTGGCAGTGTGAAGTTGAACTCTATCTGCCCTAAACCGCTGGGTGCATTCACTTTAGCTCGGACCAGCAGCTCTGCAAGTTTTTGATTACTGCACTCCTCTTATGTTTGTTCCAAGTCGATGGCAGCGGCGTTGGATGAACACGGAATGTTGATGGATGTTGTGGCTTGCTTCTGGAGGTTTGTGTGCGCACTTGTTTGCTCGTTGGCGTTCGTCATTGTTTCTGGGAAGCGCCGTCGGTTTGCAAGTGTGTGCGCGCGCTCGTCTTTTTTTACGCGTGGCTCTCAGCGGGGAAAAATAAGGGGCTGCATATTGTCTGAAACAGTGGAGCATGGTTTTTTGGAAAGAGGGGCCCCAGCACCTTTTGATGTGTCGCCTCTTCATTCATGTGCTGCCAGTCGTATGGGTTGGATGGCCAGAAATATGACAGACACAAAACACCCTTTAGCTGAAAGGCACACAGCACCATCTCCTCTGTGCATCATGTTTCTGTTCTTTGTGTCTCTATCCACCCCAGTGTTCTCCCCCGAGCGGGCCTTGTTCACTCGCACTAGCATTGTCCCTCTTCATTCAGCAGCAGCCCCACGATTTTCTGTCAGGCAGCAGCACCGAGTCCTTCTGGGGCTTTTTAGGGCAGCTAAAGCTCGGGGTCCTGCAGGGCCGCCCTGTCAGGAAGGCTACTCGACTGGAAATACAATACAGCGACACACAAACGGAGAAAATGAACACACACGAGCACACATCAGAGTCCGCGCAGACTCGCACTTAGGCATTCTCTGCACATGAGGACAAGCTGCCTCCTCTGTTCCCAGTAGTTGCGTTTCCAAACAATCTGAATCTTAAAAGCAAAGTTTGGAAATGTTACCAAAAGACTTTTTTGTCTTATTTGTATTATTAGCAATAACTTGAAAGAAACAAATAAACTGACCTAGAGACTGTAGGTTATTGTTGGACACTGGAATAGCCTGGGGAAAACTTGAGCAAAATAGTAAGTTTGGGCAACCTATTTAACTGGGGTCTGTCTTTTTAATTCCATCCAGCAACAAAACTAGTTTTAATGCAGGGGACAAAGGGCATGCTACAGTGGTAGAACTTGTAAAACTACCAGCAAAACTGTATAAAATTAGATTTTTTCACTTTCCATCAAATATCGCTGTGTAAATTTATGTCTTATTTGCCAGCTGAATAGTTTTCTCACCTTTTTACACATACATAATCCTATACATATTTATACCAGCCGTTTTTCTCCTCCAGTGATATATAATGACAACACATAAAACTATGCCCTAACTTCATACGAAAAAGAACATTGTTGTAGCACAACCTTTTTTGCCGTGGGATGGTTCCTTCTCCTGGTCTCAAAGTCACAAGTGCTCAGTAAACATTCTTGTCACGATACTGTCTGAACTGAAGTCCGTGTATGGCTCCTTAGTGAAATATCACAAATCACAAACATGGCTCCCCTCTTTCTTCTCATGTGACCTAAAGTCCTGACATCAGCAGGTCTGTAGTGTGAGTTCTTCTCCATAATTAATCTGAACTGTGGTCTATGGAGTTCCCCAAGGATTACTATTAGGCCCTCTGTTTTTGGACCACACTGACGAGTTATTATCACATTCCATGATTTGTTTGTATAGACTCTGTTGTATTCAATTATAAGCATGGACTGCATGTAATTATAGAGTGTTAGGGAGTTCTTTCTGCAGCTTAAAAGCCCCGCCTTCCTGGTTTTTCTGGCTAAAATAAAAGCTTCACTTTTTTTGGAATTCCAACCATCCTACGCCATTTTCATTGATCAGTGCGCCATCCCATTCTGGTGTGTCTGGTGTCGACCCGCTCTGTAGTAGGAGTTGTGGCAGATGTGTAAGACAGACACCCATCTGCTCTGCTGCATCTGTGGCACATACTCAAACACAACCTTGTGGATGTTTTTGTAGATTCTTTTGGCAAAGTTTAGTCTCACTTACAAATAACTTCCTTTTTTGTTTCTCAAGTGTGACTCTGTCATGTGATGTGGTGCAAAATTAACTTGAAGTGGCAGCTAAATTACAGATGATTTTTTATGTTACTGTTGTTGTACGTGATCCCAACTTTATGACTTTACAGTGGACAGTTCTAAAGCTGCCCCAATTGTAGTTAGCTTAAACCTGTTTGAAATGCCATTACTAAAATAGCTACCGGGAGATACAGGAAACAATAGAAGTGAATTTGTGTAAAATGTTTTGTTTTTTGTTTTTACTTTGTGTTGTTGCATAGGAAGTACTCTACACTAGTGTCTTTTTTCACTTCTCGTATGCAGTAACCTCATATCTGTGTAGTGAGTGTGGCCTGTGCAGTTAGTGTTAACTGATATGTGTCCACTATAAAAGCTTTTCATGTATTGCATTTAAAGATGAATGATTAATAGATCCATTTAATTGTTGGATCCTTTTGAAATGTCTTGTTTCTGTCAAGTTGAAATGACTCAACATATATTCTTGTACTGCTGTCCTTAACAACCGTTTAGTTATTTGCCAGGCACACTGCTCAATTACACAGCTATTAACCGTACATTAAATGCCCTTTTGGCTTCGCGGTATGTCATGTGCTTGACACAAGAAAAACATCAATGTTCATCTGGGAATGTAAAATTCTGTCTCTATAAAGAACTCACTGTACAATTCATATACAGTCTGAATAGCTATGCTTGTTTTAACAACATTACATACATACATTTATCTTCAAATATTGAATTCAGTCACTTTTACGTCTATCAGCGGCCATTGGGATTATTAACATTTTTAGATATCGATCTCTTTGAGTTTGACATTTGCTGTTAAATTAATTACATGGGAAATTCCCTGTGTATTTCCCCTCGGTTGTCAATTTATTGAGCAAATAAAACGTTGTCAAAACAACATAACAGTGTCGCGTGTGTATTTTATAGGCACGTGTTTGTGGTTGCGATTTCTTGCACTGAATAAAATGGTCAAGCTGAAATTACTTGATTTTTATGGCTACAATATTACAACCATAGGGGATGAGTCATTTAACACATATTTTTCCAAAATTCAGCCTGACATATTGGGTATTCGTGTAAGCATTGTTTTTTCCACTAGAGTTTCATATAAATTCTATGGCTTTTAACAGTGCTTGACTTCATAACTTAGTTTTTTAGTGATAGGCCCAAAGCTGATATCAAGAGCTTGTGTCGTATCGAATTATTGCCACATGCAAAGCCTTTCAGGTTTTAAAGGTCACTTAAGGGAGCAGTCAAGTTTGTTTCAGAGTTTAAGAGTGCATCACAAATAATATATGAAGTAGCACTGTCAGTGAAAGTTTAATCTTTTGGGGTAGTGCTCCTGTCTGGAGGGGAATGGATTTTTCCTCACCATCATTCAAGTTGTCCCTTATATAAGATGATACTTTTGTACAGTTGCAGAATGACATATTTGCAGTTTTAGAGCGGTCAGTGTCCATTCATGCGCCCTACAGTCCCGACATTAGCAGATCCGAAGTGTGCACGCTCCTCTTAGTCGCTGGACATGTGGAGTTCCCCAGGGATCACTAATAGGGCCTCTGTTTTTTCGACACTAAGTTCTTGTTTCACTTGAGCCCTAAAGGAAGCTGCCAAGCATCAAGTGTGCTTTACTTAACGCGTATCATTTTTCCTTTTAACTAGTGAAATTGTGTGCACCTTTTTTCAAGCTTGGTTTAGGGAAACACAGTCATTTTCTCCATGTGGTGAATCGATGGTATCATGTTACTTCTGGAGTATAATGGCCTCAAGTGTTTGGAATTCGAAAATTGCACTAAGAGCATTTTTCTGTGAGTTTTGCTGGTGATGTGTGGTTTGAACGTGCCAAATCTAAACAGCGTAATTACATTTTTTTCCATGTCGTCTCCCACTAAAGTGAGAAATCAAATCCAGTCCGTTATGAAATAAGTATCTCCCGATCCGAACCTCCCACCCCCGACACAGACACGCACTGTAAGAGGCCCCTCACTTTTTATAACAAAGGCCCTGTCTAAGACGAGCATGCGGCCCAGCATTGCGTGGCGAGTGGGACGCCCTGTACACAGCCCCACAGCCCCACAGCCCGTGTGTCAGGTGTCCCAACATATGTGCTCCTGCGCCAAGGGAGCAGTGTCATAATGCACATGAGCGTAATGCGTCTTTATTACACATCCTAGTTTAATCTTTGACCTTCCACTTTTTTGAAAATTAAGAGATATGACATATTCGAGTCAGATCCATTTGAAATGATTAAATTATGTGATATTTTCCCTATTCTCCCCACTAAATGACTATGTGAGAATAAAAGAATAAACAATATGCTATAACCAGAGAACAACATTCACATTTATTTAAGTTCTGAAAATGTGTGACAGACACTGAAGATCAGCATTTATGGCTGTATTTTAAAACACAGTGTGTCAAAATGAAATATGTGGCCATAAGTTTGACCTAAAAGACAATATTAAAAAAATTAACTGCAAAACACTGATGACTGAGCACATATTTTGCCAAGACATCTCCATATTTAGGACAAGCTCAGTTTTATCTGACTGAATAGCTTGACCTTGAAAGTTATCCTGCGACCAAACATCCTTTGCGTGTTTACGAAAGGCCAAAACAATGGATGTTTTCAAAGATACCCACCTCCATGTGAATAAGACATCATTTTGGTAAACCTTGTTAATTTTTGAAGTTATATCGCAAATTCTCACTTCTGATTGGCTGAAAGAGGATGGGATACCACCTACTAAATAAGGATTTAATAACAGTACTGCTAGTTGGACAAAAGAGCTGTTTAAACCCACATTATCACAAAAATATGACATCTCTTTTAAAATAAATTTCATCTCGAGGGTTAGTTTACTTTCGTAATTGGAACGTAGATCTTGCAACATTTTGACACCAGAGGAGGAATCTTTGCTGGTGAGCTCAGCTGCATTTTTTTTTTTTCTTGTGTTTTTCTTTCCTTTTTCCCCTCCCTCCCCTGAACCTTTGCTTTCTCTCTGGCTCCTCGCTCCCTCATGTTGCTTCCCCTTTGCACCTCTCTGTCCCTCAGAGCCGGTCATTAATGGTTCAGCCCGCTCCGGGGAGATGTAGCTTTTTTGGCTTATGGCTTAAACAGGCTTTCCAGAGGTCATTATGAGTATAGTATCCATCTTTCTGTATGTTCTCATCCCATACTGGTGTTTGCTTTCAATCGCTCTGTACTCAAACATCACCTTTTTAAAAACTCTCTTAGTCCACAGAGGCTTTTTTTTTTTTTTTTACAAGAGTTTTACCTTTCCACACAGATCACAAACTGAACTAATGAACCCCTCTATCTTCTTTCCATCTTACAGAGAAGCAATGAGGAATTACCTGAAGGAGCGAGGCGACCAAACTGTCATGATCCTGCACGCAAAAGTTGCACAGAAATCCTACGGCAATGAAAAAAGGTGAGTGAGACGTAAAACACAGCTGCTTTCGAGTGAGTTATCAAGAACTTGGCCTCGGACGTTAATCCCTGTCCACCTTGGAAAGGAAGGTCGCCAAATCCCCTGCACTGAAAGGATTTGTAGAGATGTGGAGTGTATGCCACTAAAGGGGCTCTTGCTACAGATATGTTCTTAGGTAGACGGCAAAGACAGAGGGCAAAGGTCAAACTATAAAATGATAAACGAAAACAGTAGTGACCAAGCCAGAAATAGCTTTGTTGGTAAACCGCCTAGCAACTTAAATAAATGTCAATAATCTTGGAAGCTTTTATTTCCTCATCAGAAAATGTAATGTTTTCAACTGAATCAGTCATTAGCATTTGTGTTTAGCAATGTTAGCAACTTCTCAACAGCTAATTCATCTCATTTGGAAGAGATGTCTCACATTTTAGTAGTGATAAACAGTACAAATCTTAGCTTCATCTTTAAATCAGATGTAAAAACGTCCGTTAGCATAATAGGTTAGTCTTGTTCTTCTTGGTCTTCTTCTTTGCCACCACTCAGCGCCGCCAACTCCTCCAACAAGGGACAGATCTCACCTCCCACTGCACTCCCACCCTTAACGTCATGTCTTCTGTTTTCTGGAACCATCAGAAGTGTTGCTGAAAGCTAACCGCTAATCCCCGGTGTCTACAGTAAGGCCATGGTCCAGATTGGTGGCTGTTTATTTTCAAGTGTGGTAAACTGACCCACTTAAGCATAGTGCCAAAAAGTGTCCAAATATTAGACACCATGGCAACAAAAGGAGGCAAAAAACTTTAAAGTGAAAGGAGAAATACTGACAAATATTAATAGCTTCTTGTCATGTCTTAAAAAGTTTATCAGTCATCACACTTTGTGGCAACTCAGACTCAAACTCTTCTTTCCTGTCACCCTTTTATCACTCCTCCCTCACTCATCTCGCAGCTCTCCATCCCTTGTCTGTTTTCTTGGCCGAGGCACAGCGCTGCTTGCAATCTCATCAGGCCTATCTCTTGGTAAATCAGTCACTGCGGGCCAACTCCGAGACACCTCAGAGAGTTGTAGCTCAACAGGACCAGAGATGGAGGGGAGGGGGAAGTTGAGACAGAGTAGAATTCCTCAGATGTTTAGTTCAAGCGACACCAAGTTGAAGTACAGAGTTACATACGCACGCATCTACAGGTTTGTCGACCTTTTGTCGCTGAATAACAGAATCTTTTGTTAAACCACAGCGGTAGACGATGCAGCTGCAGCACAGACAAGTGTCAGAATAAAACTGCTGGGGTATGTCCCAAAGGGATTTCTGTCAAAACCACACTCTTCTTTTTTTTTCTTTTCTCAATGTCCTTTGGCCTAAAAAAAATCCCTGCCAAAATACTGTGTCCCTGTCTGGCACTTCTGATGACTTGTCTGTATCGTAATAAGGCAGCCCAAAAGGACAACTCACAGCGAATGCAAATGCACCATCTTGGTCTTTCTTGTCTTGTTCTTTTTATAGGAGGTGAAAGTAGACAAACACCCACAGACAGACACCTGTGTTGCGAAATGGGTCGCTTTCCAGTTCCACACTGACGCACATAAATTCATTCAAGTGCGGTTCAGTGATGAGTAGATTTCACACTGAACAGGGCTCCTTTTTTTCCTCTCCCATGTGCATTTATGGACTCGTTTTTTCGACATTGTAAGATTTAAGTGTGTTAATAATGAAGAGTAGAAGTATGAAATCCTGAAATGGAAAAAAAAGTTTGAGATGTTTAGTTTTAGATGCGGAACGGATTGCGGTAACATCTACTAAATTAAGCTTGTCAGCCTCAGGAAAGTGGTTCAGATGCATGGAAGGTGCTTTTGTCTCTTCCGGTACAAGTCTGCCCTCTTCTGGTGTGACATGAAACATACACTGATATTTACAGGCGAGTGGTCCAAGGATTTAAATTAGGGACATGAATCAATAAAAATAAAGTAACTAATTAATCGCAAATCTAGCTGTAATTAATCGTGATTAATCACACACCTTGTGAACTTTTTATAAACACACTAAATCATCAATTTAACAGAAGGTATTAATATAATAATCATTTAACTTTGCCTTACATATAGCTTTTGTATAGTAGTTTGTATAGTATAAGTTTTACATGGTAAAATATAATTTTTTGGATTGTTCAGACAGTCACTATGACAGCCCAGTCTATGAATCCTAAAAAGATTTGACAAATAACTTAAAAGAGAAACTTTTATAAAATACAGTAACTTAAAGTGCATTAGCAATACATTCACTTTGTGGTTCAGAACTTTGATTTATTTGAAATGTCAATTTGTGTGAACTTTAGAGCCTTAGAGAATATTTAAATCTGCTTTGCAAATCCCACATATTACTTTACTCTCTTAAAGCAGAATTGTCCATTTAGCAGTGTGTCTTTTTTGTTTCTCCATTGCTAGCTCGAGTGTGCAGCCGCGTTAGCCACAGGAAACAGAAATGAGGTTCTGCGGTGTGGAGGGGGCGTTACGTCAAATTAACTATTGCGTTTTTTTTAACACACTGAATCGAGAAAAAAAAAAATTATACTAATTTTACCAGCCCTAATTTAAATATGAAACAATGTGATGTTTGCGTTTCTCTAGGTTCTTCTGCCCCCCTCCCTGTGTTTACCTGATGGGCAGCGGCTGGAAGAAAAAGAAGGAACAGATGGAGCGGGACGGCTGCTCCGAGCAAGAGTCACAACCCTGTGCCTTCATCGGCATCGGCAACAGCGACCAGGAAATGCAGCAGCTCAACTTAGAGGGAAAGGTACCTCATAAAACCTATAACTTCTTCTCCTAAGTTTGTCACACATAAGTTGCTGATGCAGTTCTGTGTTTTCTTTGGGCCAGAATTATTGCACAGCCAAAACCTTGTACATATCCGACTCCGACAAGAGAAAGCACTTCATGTTGTCCGTCAAGATGTTCTACGGCAACAGCGCGGACATCGGCGTCTTCCTCAGCAAGAGGATCAAAGTCATCTCGAAGCCCTCCAAAAAGAAGCAGTCCCTCAAAAACGCTGACTGTGAGTAGTCTTACATGGGAGTAACGAGCGCCATTAGGATTCGCTTTTTAATTTAAGAGTTTTTCAAAATCCCCTCCATGTTTATCTAAAATAATCTGATTTTTATAAATACCTAATTAAGTAAAATTTAAATTGTCAGGAAATATAACTTAGGTCATAGTACACAGTAATATAATGGCCTTCCATGTGACAGACATTCACTCAAATCATCTGGTTGTGTGACAAAACAAAGATTAGTGGCACTGGTGTGAAGTTTTATTTTCAAATTTATTGTAACTGTTTATAGTTTTTTCATATAGGATGTTATCCAAATATCACACAGCCCTATTATAAATACACCTTATTTTAACCCAGTGCAGGCATCAAAGGGATATTTCAGAATTTTTTAATGCGGCGCTATTAGATGGTGTAGGGTCTCAGTCATCCAGGTTGTCATAATGTTAAAAAAGAAGTCAACTGGACGAAGTGTGTAAACAGTAATAGATAGTAATAGTAATTAGCACACTTCCAGTTTGGAGAAGGGCTATTTGAAACACTTGGGTTACTTCAATGTACATTTAATTACTGCAGGACCAAGATATTTTCGTGTGTAAATATACACTGTTGAGAAATTGACTACAACAGATAGACTTGTTAAATTACTTATTTTTTGATCCTGTTTACTTCTCCTAACTGGGAATGTAGGGAATAATTTACCTTACCCTACGTGTCTCATAGACTCTTTTATCAAATACTGTACCATCACTTTAACTCAGTAAAGTATTTAGCCTTTAGCCCATGATAATACTATTGAATTTTGGAGTATATTATAAACAAGAGAAGCTTATGTTAAATTATAGAATAAATTATAATGTTTAAAATAGTAAAGACCACACTCATTCAAATATCCTAGCTGTAAATAAACAATAAAATTATGTATCACAATAATCATGTAATCAAATCTATTTTACCTACTGTCCACTAGAGGTCAGTGCAGCTTTCCCGAAATGCGCATTGACCCATTTCTGTCACATGTGAAACACCTGAAGTGTACACCGCTCTGGTTCATGTCCCCTTTCCTTCTTTTCTTATCATTATTTTCTCCCGGCTGAGTGTAAATACCATTACATAACCTGCCTGTGTCCATGCTCGCATCCGTCCACAGTGTGCATCGCATCTGGGACTAAAGTGGCACTGTTCAACCGGCTGCGGTCCCAAACAGTCAGCACACGTTATCTACACGTGGAGGGGGGCAACTTTCACGCCAGTTCCCAGCAATGGGGCGCCTTCTACATCCATCTGTGTAAGTCTCTCTATGTCTCATCATTTAAAAATAACTCCATTTTGTATTCTAATAACGACGCATGGACAAAAAAGTGTCTGACTCACCGACGAGGCCCTGTCTGGCTGTGTTTCTAGTGGATGACGAAGAGTCAGAGGGAGAGGAGTTCACTGTGAGAGACGGTTACATCCACTACGGTCAGACAGTCAAGCTGGTCTGCTCTGTCACTGGCATGGCTCTGCCCAGACTGGTAAATACATGCAGGAAATAGTTCTAAAATGTAAACACAACAAGTCCAACAGAAATGAATGTTTTTGGTTGCATTTGAATACAGACTTTTCATCCAGTCCCAATGAGAGTGTTTACATGCACGCAAAGTTTTAGTCTTATGACCATATTTGGGACATGACGTTTACTTGCATCAGTGTAACGCAGCTATTTATATTGTAAAATAATTCATTCTGACAAGCAACTTAAAACAAACTTACAAACAAACAAAACAAACTTAAAATAAAAAAATATCCAAGTAAACATGTCCTGACCTTTGACTGGAGTGAGCTGGCACTGTCTTCAGCGGTAGTTAAAAAGTGTATGAGACTAGCAGAGACACCAGCTCCTTAACATGTAAGTGGTCGAAGGAATGAACAAACTGTAGCATTTTTGTGAAATATAACTTGAGTAATAAAAGCCTGAAGTTTTGGAAACACAGTAATATGTTTGTTTTTGTCAATTTATGAAAATTGACGCTCAGACAAAAGACAGATCTTACGCTTAATACTGTCTTAACACTAGTTCAAACACAGGCCTAGATATCTGTATAAAATCATGCATTAAAGTGCTAAAGGTAGTTTTATATTAAAGACGCTCCATCCAATATCCTCTATCCTGATTTCCCAAGAAGTAAAAATGGAGATGTAGTCCCTTTAATGTTAAGTTTAAGTGTAGCTTTTTTGGTCATTTCCTTCTTTCCCATTCAACTCACGTCCTCTGATTTTCTCCATCCCAACCTCTCCTCTCAGATAATTCGTAAAGTGGACAAGCAGACGGCGCTGCTGGACGCCGACGACCCCGTCTCCCAGCTCCACAAGTGTGCCTTCTACCTGAAGGACACAGAGCGCATGTACCTGTGCCTTTCCCAAGAAAGGATCATCCAGTTTCAAGTCAGTATCTCACCTCAGTCTCAACCCTGAGTTATTTCACACCTTCAGGTAATTAATACAAGTGTCTGACGGATGTGTGTGCACAGGCCACTCCATGCCCAAAGGAACCAAACAAGGAGATGATCAACGACGGCGCCTCCTGGACAATCATCAGCACAGACAAAGCTGAATACACTTTCTATGAGGGCATGGGGCCCGTCCACTCACCTGTCACCCCTGTGCCTGTGGTCGAGAGCTTACAGGTACACACAGCTCACAGTGCCTTGTATCTGTGACAGTGTAATTCCTTGGATATATGAAAGCATGCTTTATTGGGCTTGTTTATTTTGAATGTTCGCATGTTCTGATTGAATTGATGTTTTGTTTTTAGCTAAATGGCGGTGGGGACGTCGCCATGTTGGAGCTGACGGGACAGAACTTCACTCCAAATCTGCGGGTCTGGTTTGGAGAAGTTGAGGCGGAGACTATGTACAGGTTTGTATTGCTTTCCATTTTTCATCCAAGATCTACTCAGGAGTCTTATTTTTTCATTGTATTAATTGTGTCGTCCACAAGATCCTTATCCTAGTCCTTTTCACTTGTTTAAGCTGACTGTCCTTTCTGTTCAAATACAATCAAGTGCTTCAAGGATGTTTTGAAGATAAATCTGTGATGGGCCACCCTTGTGAAAGAGCACCAGCCTAATACCTTTTCTCATGTTAAACTTTTATGGGTAGATCAACTTTTATGTTTCTGTGCCACCCACGAAGTAATAGGTTTAGGAAAAACAAATGAAAAAGTGGCTGTGAGGACAAAGAGAGGGGACACATTAAGGTACATGTTTTAGTACAAGTGTTTTAGTGTTGCATAAACAGTTACTAAAGCTCAAGTGACATGGAGATTTCTTCGGCCTAAATTGAGTTTTAAGTTTTCTGAAATGTGTTCTAACGATCCCTTGCCTTCTGACCTAATATTAGGAGACAGGATAGAGTGGATGGAGCTTATGAACAGACAACAAATCCTAAAATGTTAGATGGGAGATAAGATCCTTTGATATATTTCCATATGTTTTGGTATTTCATTAGGTGATAAAACAGAAGGAGAATGGCTGCTTTAAGTGCAAACTGTCCATTCAGACTTTAGTATCTGTGCTTAGCTTGGTTAGCTACATCTCAACCAGGCTGTTGTTCAGGTCCCTTGAGAAAGATTTCTCACCTTGTTCCTTTTTCCTTTGTGGTAATGTCAGGTGCAGAGTCCACAGTTAGCCCATGGTCCAGAACGGTGCATTGTTTCTATTCAAATACAGTGGTAAACAAAAAACACAGCTGTAGAGGTGCAGCCATAGTGTTTTTGTTCTTCACAGCTATGACAATATTTAAATACATTTAAATTAGAAGAATACTAAAAAAGTATAACTTTATCTGCAGCCAGACCACCATGCCACTGCACCAACCATTTTCCTGTAGATAAAGTAAAGAGTTTAGAGGAAAAAAATGGAAAAGAGGCTGTAGAGAGTGGGGCCAAATTAAAGGTACAAACATACAGTCCACAGTTAGCCAGAACAGTGCGTTGTTCATTTTAATATAGTGGTCATATGAACCAAAAATAATGTCACAGTTGTAAGTTTTAAATCCCGCTGTGTTCTGTATCCTCCTGCAGGTGTGCGGAGAGCATGCTGTGCGTGGTGCCCGACATCTCGGCGTTCCGCGAGGGCTGGCGCTGGGTGCGGCAGCCGGTGCAGGTGCCCGTGACCCTGGTGAGGAACGACGGCATCATCTACTCCACCACACTGACATTCACCTACACGCCGGAGCCGGGGCCGCGGCCGCACTGTAGCGCCGCGGGGGCCATCCTGCGCTCGGGCAACTCCAGTCTCCTGAGCAACAGCAGCCAGGAGCCCGCCGCCAGCGTCTACGGCCCCAACAGCAGCACCAACCCGGGCGTCACGTCGTCGTCCTCCGCCGCCGCCGCAGCAGCCGTGGTCTCCTAACGCACACAAGGCCCACTCGTGAGCAGATATACACAGACTGCGAATCAGAACAAAGTGACTCTAAAGTGCTGCGTATGAATTTTTTTGGATACAAAGAAGCTGAGATGGTGGGACTAGGGAGCAGGAGGGATCTGAAGGAGGACTGACATCGCCGCGTCACATTCTCTCCTGTGGTAACTTTAGAGACCCGCCTGTCCACTTCCTGGTGTTTGGAATGAGTGAAGTTCCTGCGGGCTCAGAGCACCAGCACCTTTCTACAGCTGTGAGAATGGGAACGACAATACATCCGCCGTGAAAAGTCCAAATGTGTTGGGAAGTATATTTTTGCGCTGCCCCGCTCTCCCTCCGCCACTTGTTTTATACTCCTGGTATTTCCCAGTGCGTTGTGGTTTTCTAAAAGGGTGGATGTATTGTTGTTAAATGCAGAGGGACACTGAAAACGTGACGATTGCATAGTTTTTATGGACCAAGGTTCTTGTATAAGCTTTAGTAAAGGTACATTTTTCTCCATACCTTTTTTGTATTAAACATATAGTACACTTTTGTTACCAAATAGTTTCTACTCTTCCTCTGAGCTTGGGCTTTGTGTTTTCCCCTGAGGTCCAAAATCCCAGCCTGTATTTTATTGTGAACTTATGAACGCCTGCTTTTCCAGTCTTCAGATGGTTCTTTTTTTCTTTTTGATACTCTTGCTTCTTCTGTTGGGGAAAATCTGAAGTCTTGGTTGTGTATTTACATAAGCGAAGGTTGTTTTGTTTGTTTTTTAATCGGGGAATAACCTCAGAGGGCCTATTTTTTATCATTGGTTTTTATGAAGTCTTTAAAAAGAAAAGCTTTAAGCAATGCCTCTGCCTTGCCTGCAATACTCTTATGTGCGCTATGTCTCCGTTGAAAGTAAAATACATAAAGTACATCTCACATGGAGCCATAGCAGCATTCGCAGAACACAGAAAATAAGACTTCCATGGTTACGAAACATTTTCAAACTAATGTAATAAGCGTAGTCTTTGACTTAAAACTAGCCTTAGTACTGTATATTCTTACTGTGTACACAGTCAAACCAATCACATATCTAATCGCTGTATCTGTTGCTTTATTGGTCACTGTAGACGTATCAATAATGTGGTGGACTTGTCATGACGCTCTCAAACTGCACCGAGAAAGGTGTCTTCCAGTGTGTGCTCGACTTCTGCTGGCATTTACTCCAAAAAGTGTGTGTTGAAACGGACACTTTTCAATTTGATGTGGCCTTACTGATAACTTCAATTTCCAAAATATTTCACCTTTTCTTATCTGCTGTTTACTCACCTTGGAAGAACCTGTGCGTAGCACAAAATAAGCTGTTGCCTCGCTTCTTATCAGAGCTCAGTGTGAGCTCACTGTGCTCAGATCCACCTTGTTGTGCAGAGCAGCCTTCTCTTTGTTGTATAAGTACAAAGCCCTGTTTTTTATTATCATGTGGTGCCCGGCACCTTCACTTTTGGTACAATATCACACGAGCGCTGTAAGCTCTTTCAGCCTTCTTAGCCTTTTTAAAAGCTCCTGTGGTTTTCTCTTGGCAGAAACAAATGTGTACATTGTAAACTCACTGTAGTAGTTGCACTCATTGTGTTCATGGCGACTGCGTCTCCTGTCGGAGTATAAAGGCCTTCTAAACCTGTATTTTGAACATGTGCATTTCCAAACATACAGCAATATTGTACAGGTCATTTCTTTTGTCATTGTTTTGTCCGCCTGAGCACTAGTTCACCAGCCAGCAAATATAAATATAAATATATATATGTATGTGTGTGTCTGTGTGCATGTGTGTGTGACTGTTGTACGTAGTGGCTGTAATGGAAAATAGAGTCAGACTCGCTCCATTTCAAAGTGTGAACTCCAAAAACTAAAACAAACTTGACATTCATCTAAATTTGTCGTCTTCCACCAGAATCCAAAGTCTGACAGAGGCTGACAGATATTCAAAGGCAATACCTGTGTCCGACTGTAAAACAGGAAAAGAACAGTCACTTGAATGTCTGTTTAATGAAGTATTTGAAAACTCTCAAACCAACCACTGAAATAGGAAAAAGAACAAAATGGATTTGCTCGCACCCCTTCAATGTAAAAACATCAAATTAAGTTATACCCTTGTCCTTTCTCCTCGCCCACCTGTCCGTCATTAATGTTAAATGTTTTATATTGTATATTTTTTAAATTATTGGTACAAAGTCTCCCTTGTCTTATGTCACAAAGAAGTGCATTATTGCCCTTGCTGCCTCGTTTGGCCTGGGAGTCTATTTTTTCGGAGGCCACTTCCTTCCTGTCTCGGTGCTGCAGCGCGAGTGTAGCATCACAAACGATTAGTCTTCACATTGACCTTTTAGACCAGGGTCAACCTTTGAAACCCTTTACTCTGCAAGATGGACGTCACCAAACCGTAACGGATAGATCAGCGTTTGTTCATTCGCTCAAAATTGTCAGTTTCACCACCGCGCCCCTTTCAAACTAATATTTTTGTTTACAAGTGGAGTAGCATTTTTGGTGAACCACCACAGGCTCCTCCTCTTCTTCTTCTTCTTCTTGTCCTGCTCCTTCTGAACATTACTTTTGAACATCGGCTCAAACTAATAAAGAGGGCGACGTGCCGTTTTTGGCCCGTCGCCGTGACAATCCGAGCTGGTTTACAGTTTGAGGAAATCACTTGACAAAAAACAAAGGGGATTTTCAAAAAAAAAAAAAAGGGTGATTATGTTACATGCCTTTTGCTGTATTAACCTGCCAATTTTTTTTTATTTTTTATTTTTTTGTCTGCAACACCCACAGCTAACACGTGTCTGGTCATGTTTTTCTTCAAAACGCAGCTGTTCATTTGTGTTTTTTTTTTTTTTTTTTATAATGAGCTCTGAACAATGTATGTATCCTCTAATATGCCAAATGTCTTTTATAATGTAGTTTTCATGCACTGCTAAACAAACAGGGCCCAGTGAGTGGCAGCTTTAAACAATTTAATAAAAAAAAAAAAAAGGAGTGTGGAGCCCTTCTGTCGCACTCAGCCTTATACTTCTCCTTAAAGACTTTGTGGCTGTTTGCACTAGAGCGCTAACCTTTCATTTACCTTTCATGTGTACATTTGGGATACTGTCACTATTCCCTTTTCTTACCATAACGTGGCCTGTCGTGCTTAGCTTGGCTACAGTCGGATCCCCTACTTTTTTTTTTTTCTTCATCCTGGCTCTTCACTTCCTACACTCTTCACTGTTCTCTGTGTATTATTCTAGTAAATGGTTAAGCTGAGGTGTCATTGTGGTAGTTATACTCAGTGCTCAAAGGGTTGCTGATGGTAGAAACCTGTGCCGTTTGTAACATTTAGCAATAAACAAAGGGGACTTTTTTGTTTCGTTTTTTTTGTTTTGTTTCGTTTTTATAACAACGTTAGTTTGTTTTTTGTACATATTGCAGCTCCAGATCATGCTCAAATCTGTATGTCATTAAAAGAAGAAAAAAACGAGAAAAAACTTGCAATATTGGCATAAAAACGAGAATAAAAACGTGATATAAAGTTTCATCTTTGTATGTCTTTTATTGATATTTAAAATCACAGAACTTTGTACACTTCCAGGTAATCTTCTCAACTCCTGTCAAGCCCAAACGGAGCTCTGATCCTTGGATTCAAGTCCCGAGCTGATCTCCTTGTTCCTTTCACCATTTACCTTGAGTCGTGTTCTTTTTAGACGCACTTAAAGGGATGGTCCAGTACATGTATTTAACACATTAAAAATTTATATGAATCAATTAATGAGACTAACAAGATTAAATAGTATTATTAGTGCATATACAGGGTTTAACATTCACTGAAGTGTTTTTTTTTTTAAGTTCATAACTTAAATTTAAACCACATGAGCTTTTTCAAATTGTGATATAGTCTAGTGATTAATATTTTACACTTTTTTCTCGATTTAATTTTGCCAATATATAACAAAAATCTAACAACAGAGGGCCACGGGATTTACAGTTTCTAAACTTGATGTAGTGTCAAATGATGCCTGAATAAGTCAATTATCTGGCACAAATAGTTCAAGAGTTATGGGCTTTTGGAACATTTTCACACAGCCCTTGGAAACCTTTTCTTCTCAAAATTGGCCATTTCTCAGCAACTTGTACCCCAAATTTAATTGGAAATGTTTTCATTCATTATATTTTCAATGTTTTCCCTATTTATATCAATACGTGGTAAACAGAACCGAAGCTGGTACATGGAACCGTGTTTATAAAATACCGAACTATCCCTTTAAAAGCTTTTGTAGGCACCCTAGCCTCACATTTTCACGTATGGTCACTTGTGAAGGCTATACAATTAACACAAGTCCATCTAGATGTATACAAAAAAAGCAGTAAAATGTCTGAAACTGTTTTACATTCAAGACAAGATGACATAAGTTGAGCTGAACGTCTGCCGTCATCGTTGCTTTTATCAAATACTGCCCGCAGGTTTTATATGATGTCAGAATAGGCACATGCACAAATACAAAAAAAAATGTAAAGAGTCCACCGAATGCTAAAAAACCACATAACAAAAACAACTCCAGCAAATAAAAAAAGAGTTGCTACATTAACGCCGCTATATTTAACTTGAATAAGTGGAAATCAGGCGGTCGATGCCAAGAAGTAGCTCTTTGAAGAGGGACCACAGGTGTTTCAAGTCCCACACAAAGATAAGGCCTCGTCAGTTTTAGCGTAGCAACCGCGGCACAACCCTCTGAGCGGACAAAACACATACACATCGGGTCAAGGACGACAGCTGAACCATATATGCACTGGAGGATTGGTTTTGAAGCCATTGAGTAATAGGACGCTGCGGCCAAGATGACAAAACGCCTGTGAGGAGGATGAGTGTAATAATAATAATGTGTAATAATTATGACAGAGGCCTCCCGCTTGACCAGCTTGGATTTACTTCAAACTTGGTGTAATCAATTTACTTATAATCTGTCGTAGAATTTGGAATGGAATTTTTGCATTTTAATTATGGAAGATTTTAAGGGCAAAAAGGTTACAGAAATTAGGGCTGCTTGAAAATAAAGTTCTAAAAACCATAACTTTTTAACTATTTGTGCTGGATAAAAGAAAATTTCAGGCAATATTTTAAACTGTGCAAAGTCTTGACACTGTAAAATTTGTGGCCCTCAGTTGGTATTTTCTCAGTTATGGCCTTCCAAAATTTTAGAAAAAAACAATAGAAGATAGTAATTATTATTGAGGTGTTTATACAAAATGTTGAATTATTAGGCATTAAACTTGAAAATATTTTTTCTCAACCTAATTTAGCAAATGTATCACATTTTCAAAACACAACAACTGAGGACCCCATATTTTAAAGGTTGAAGACTGATGTAGATCAATGTCTGACACAAATACTTTATAAGTTACGGCTTTTGGAACAATGTCATTTTCAAGCAGTTGTGATTTTGACTTTGCACATCCACTTTTTTAAACATAAAAATCAAACTAAAAAAGATGCCGACACTAATTTTTAAGTTTGAATCAAATCAGAGATGGCTATTTTTTTTTTTTCTTAAATTTTTAAATTGGACACATTAGGACCCGGTTTGTGAATTTAAACATTCAGCTTGAGTTCTTTTTCTTCATGTCCGTGAAATACTCAAAGACATAAGTGCTATCATACATTTATTCATAACAGGAAGCATATTAATGCCAAGATCTAATCTTGTTTCTTTCTGTTTTTCATAACTTTTTAGGCACAAATGTTACAAAATATCAAGAGTAACGTTTTGTTGTAGTGTTTTTTTTTTTGTATGTTTACTTCACTTTTTTTTTACATAATTTTGATGACTACTTTTAGTGTTACTTGAGTGACATTATTTTAAAGTACTTTTACTTTTATTTTGATAGTTTCACCTCTTATATGCTTTTCTTATATCATATTCTTATATCTTATATCATTTTTATAGATTTTTTTGTCATGTTATCATTACACACCATTATTAATGTTGCCATGTTGAGAACTGTTGAAGCGAAAATGTTAAACTTGGCTTTTCATACTTTTTAACCACACAGACGACATTCAGCTTTGACATAAACCTCAACAACTTTTCTTTTAATTAAACATTTCTAGCCGTCTGTAATGGACGCCGTTTCAAATGTTTCAAGAGACTACATTACTTGATATTCTTCTTCATGAAATCCCAGGTCTTTAAAATGTCCACTGCTAGACTTTGGCCCTCAACATGGCCTGTACAATCACAACCAAAGGCCATTAACCACTTCCTATTACACTCAGAGTTTTAATAAGTACTCTTAGACCTTTAAGTGTGTATCTTTAAGTCAGCTCGCTCCAGGCCGACGCTCGGATGCCGGTGTACGTGAAGCGAGTGCTGGCTCCACTCGGCGGCGTGTGGCCATTCTGCTCAGCCCTCGTTTTAACCGCTTCCCCTTTCACCGTCCCGGCAGACCTCATCAGAGAACCGTTCCCTTTTTTCTTCTTGCAGCAGCTAAATGTGGACAGCATCCCTTGACGGAACCTCTTGTTCATAAAGCAGTAGATGATGGGGTTGACGCAAGCCGAGGTGTACGACAAAAGGTGGATGAAGGAGATGGGCGCTCCCGTCAGACGGTAAGCCGAACGCCGGTCGAAAGCCTGCCAGGCGTTCACCACGAAGACGGGAGTCCAGCAGACGAAGAAGAGGAACACGATGACCAGCAGCATCCGGATGACGCGCTTCTTGGCCATGAGGTTGGCCGTGGAGCTGCTGCTGCAAACGCGGCCCACCATCGGCTTTGTGGAGTTGGAGAAGGTTCCCGTGCTGAGTGTGATGCTTTTCTTTTTGGACGGCTGCAGATAACAACCGTCGCTGTCGCCCGGTTTGATGCTCCCGCTGCTGGATTGGCGCTCTGCGGGGAGGGGATATAAAAAGAAAAGATAAAGCAATGGGACAAAAAGGTTTGGGCTATTTCTGTGGCACAAAATCTACAGTCATTGCCATTAGTTCCACTACTTCCTGTTTCAGTTTCTTAAACTGCCCAGAAAGGACAAACTGAGCATTTGTGTGTCTTGGACCCACAATGTTGCATCAAAGACATTCACAAACTACAGATTTGGTCACTTTTTAAAGTCATTTTGTCATTGTTTAATTGTGACTGTTTTATATTGGGTTTTTTTTTTGTTTTTTTTTTACTGTTATTACACTTTGAAGCATATTTGAGAGTTTTATTATTATTGTAATTATTATTATCATTATTAAGGAGATGTGTAAGGTGCCACTAGAAGCTACTAAAAACTTCACACTGCAACTTTAAGGACTCTTTAAGGACTCATGACTGCTATTTATGTTTTCAAAGGCTTCAGAGGACTCCCAGCCCTCCATTAGCAAGTGCTAGTAAAACCTATTGGTGTGAGATTGGTCTTGTAGTCTTTTATAACACTCTGATCTTGGTCGTGTCACACTCTTGACACTATTACACCACACACTACTACCTACAAGGTCAGATCTTTCCTTTGTGGGACTTTACAATCATACATGGCCTCACTACTCCATACATCCAATATCCCTAACTAGATGCACCATCCAGTTTGACCGTACGATACAAAATGTAGGTCACTATAGTGTGAATTAGAACAACACGCTGGGATTGGAGTGTTTCATTTTCATACCTCGGCTTGATTTCCTGCTCGACAGCTCGAACTTGATGCCCCTGTAGAGCTCGATGGAGATTAGGCCGTACGCAGTCATCATCACGATGCCAGGGATGAGGAAGAGTATCAGCAGCAGTGACACATACCTGCGACAGAGCACAAGTTAAGACCACAGTTGGTTTATTTATTAATACCATATATTAAAATACACCGGATATATATGACAACATGGCAGATCATTGCAGAAGATCTACTGCTGCCCAGAAGGGACATTCTAAACATTTCTCGTAGAAATAGATTGGATAATGCATTTGTTCATTAATGTTCTGAGCCTTTATGCAAAATTGTGTGTTTAAATAAGAATGTATTTACTCCGTAATCAGAGTTTAGTTTGTCCTCTCTGGGCTGTTGTAGGAGCTGGAACAGGAAGTAAAGGGACTTCCACCAAACTCTACAAAGTTAATGTTGGTTGAATTGAAGCTATACCGCAACAGTTTACATAATGCACTTTAAATTTAGAATAAAGATGAAAACACAAAAACTGAATGCACTTCTCCACAATCAGTGCTTAGTTTGTCCTCTCTGGGCATTTGTAGGAACTGGAACAGGAAGTAAAGGGACTTCAACTAAACTCTACAAAGTTAATGTTGGTTTAGATGAAGCTATACCACAACAAATTATACATAACATGCTTTTTTTTTTTTTTTTTTTTTACTTCTCAAAATAATCACTTGTCATTTTGTTCATTTAGTCCTTGTTCTGAGAAGACTCTTGCAAGCCACTTTAGCATAAATAATTGATAAGACGCTTTATTTTGGAGGGTGTTATGTGTTTCAGTGAGGAGTCCCCAGTGGTCGTCTTTCACCACCAGAACCAGACTAAGAAAATCAATGAGTAAATGAGCAGAAGGCTACTTTTACCATCGACCCCTGACAGTGTAAATCCTTTTGTGTCAAGCAGTGTTAAGCAGATTGTGTCCCCACTGTCCCCACTGTCCCCACTGGGCCTGTCCCAGGACTCACCAGGACTGCTGGATGATGTCGTTGGGCCACACCAGTCGACACATGTGTCCCGTGCTGTTGTTGAGCCGAGTGAAGGGCTTGAGCGTGCTGGAGATGGGGTAAGGCAGCATGAGGATGAAGGAGGCCGCCCAGGTCGCCGTAATGACCTTGGCTGCGTGGGATTTCGTCTGCCACGTCCTGGAGGTCAGTGGGTTGCAAATGGCACTGTAGCGCTCCAGGGAAATGGCCACCAAGTTGAAAGTGGAGACGCTAACAGACACACCTGTGAAACCAGACAAGGTGAAAATATAAAAGAAGGTTTTCAGAAGGTTTATTAATGTTAGCTTTGAATTCTGCATCTGGCAAAACATACTAAAAAACAGGCATAGAAGAATATTAAAAGAATCAATGAATAAAACAGCATGGTTAGGTTAGCCTAGCATTGCACTAAAACCAATATTTTATAACATAGCATTGCAGTGGCTAACTTAGAATCTATGTTTACGCTAAATGTTGGTTATTAAAATAAAAAAGTGATTAAGAAATCCTATCTGCGACAGATCCAGAAATACCTATATAGAAAATACAAATGTAAGAAATCACGCCAATTAAGAAAATAAATAGTTTTTTTTTAATAATTTTTCGCATACCTTTGCAACGATAGCTTAGTTTAGTTTAAGCTAACCTGACACATATACACTGATACACAAGCAAAGAACTTTCAAGTTTAACCTAAATGTACTTTGAACTTACTTTTTGATCTAATTTGGAGTGTGTTTAAAATTAATTACAATGATATGACCTTGAATGCAGTTCTTGTTATTAAGAACATTTTATTATTTTCATCTACATCTATACCATTTGAATGTATCTTGTCTGTTGCCTACACTTTGAAGTTTGAGTGTAAGATAGATGATTTTTCCCCCACAAAACTAGCTTGAATACAGCCAATAGAATATCCTGGAAACTCGATTGAGGCCAAAAATTGTAAAAATTTGTCTTTTCTTTTTCATTTTCTTTACTTTCTCGTTTTTCATCTTGTAGACTTTTTCCAATGCTACGCTAACTTTTTTTTTTTTATGCTAATGTGTAGCTTAATGAAACTCTGGTAATTTAAAATGATGTGCTACAAAGTTAAGCTTGTGTTGTTCAATATTATGTCAATTTATCCAATCTCCTAATTGAAATAAGCTTTACATTGCCGCATCTTTACAGCAGGTTAATTTAAAAATGAGAGTCTCATCTATTTGTCTGATGAAACTGCATGTAAGTTATTTTAAAACCCTTGAACAAATGCGTGGGCTGAATATTACTGTCAACTTGAAGCTTTAATTCAGTGACGTTCCCCTTTTTTGCCCCACTTTGTTTGTTTCCCCTCACAGCCCTGGGCCCTTGAAAACACACATCCTTCCAAACGGCACGTCACTGTGTTTATCCAAATGCTCTTAATGCTTCGCCTCGGTTCTGTTCAGTCGCATTAAATGGAACTGCCAGGCACATCCTGCAGTGTGCAACCATCACCTTTAACCACGTCTCCGTCGACGACACTCTAACAATAACAAGGCGCTCTATAAATACATTACAATTACAGCGGCGAGTGTCCCGCCAGGACCGATGCGTAAACACACAATCACGGGAATAAATGAGCCAATAACCGCCCTGACATCTCCACGATCTCCCGCGCTAAACAGAGCTACAGGAACTAAGTGGGAAAATTCCGACCTGTAATTGGATTTAAATGAAATATTTAAGAAGGGTGCTCCATTTGTCATAATTGTCACGTATTACATGGCTCACAACGAATATTAGGAAGTTATAAAATGTGAAGTAATGTCGAAAGAGGGTTCATCGGATTAGCGTTGATGAGTGACTGTCCTTGAAGCGGTGTTGCTGATAGTCCCATGAGTCATTTGTATTAATAACTGTGTAAGACTGCCAAAATGAGTAAAGCAACACATAGTTTCAAATATAGGTATTATGGGTACACTGGAAATCATATTAGCCCCCGGAAATATTAAATAACAACTGAAATTTGGTTAGAAAGTTTTGTGTAGAACTTGAAGCGAACTGCGTTTACATTATGACCTAAAATAGTTCAGGGTGTAGCTAACTAGTTTAGCATTCTGCTGTCGTGAGCCTGTAAAAGTAAGATTTAAGAGCAAACATAAACATCTTTTGAATTATTGCAGAAAAATTAAAATATCAATCAGTGGACAAACAATTTTGAAAAATCTGTCACGTATATACTATGTTGAAATAAACCCACGCCTTTGTTTTACTTTTCCATTTTAAAATGCTACAATGAAGACTTTGTGGCTTACATTTGACAATAAGATACTAATAAATTGAGGGCCAGAAAGTATTTATTTATTGTTTGTCTACCACTATCCAGTTATGGGTTAACCTGGCCGGCAAGTTGGGTCTATTGACACTGACTACTGACAGTCCTACCATTGGTCAGAACCAGCTGTGGTTTGGTGGAAATCACATTGTTTAAAATGAATGTATTTCTGTGCATTTGTCAATTTACAAGTACGTTTTAGCCCTGTTAGCGGTCCAGAAAATTCGAATCCAATGTGTCCAATGTCCAATCAGAAACTAGAACTCAAACAATTCATGAACTGTGACAATGACATGAAGCTACCTAGCAGACTTTTACAGTATAATAGAACTAAATGGTCAAAACGTCAAAAAAGGTTACATTTTATGAACTTAGTAAAAAAATAGAAGTCAGAAAAATTAGTTGCTCCATAGAACCTGGTGGGAGTTTGTTTACTTTATATAAGAGTGGATAAACTGAGCACGGCGGGAGAAGAAGCACTTTTTTTTTGTCTTTTCTTATTTACACACATGTTTTTAATGTTTGTTTGTTTTTTTATTGGTTTTTAATGTTTTTTTTTAATTTGGCATTTATGCTGTTTCATTACAAATGATCTTCAGGCTTTTTCCTCTAAGACAAGAGCATGTCCCTGCAGGGCTACCGTAGGTGATCACATTGTCTACAACAAAACTGCCACCAGATGCAGCCAAAAACTACATAAACTCCACTCCAACCAAAATTAGTGAGTAACTTTTCCTTTCTATGTATCTCTAATTGTTGTACTTTCATGTTTGTATCGTCAGTTCTTAATTTACCCATTTAACTACTGCATGCTGTGCCACATTGTGCATCCATAGACCACTCAATTTGCAATTTGGATTAGTTTTATCATTGCTTACTCCATCTACCCAGATTCCCTGTAGTTATTTGTCAATGTGACCTTGTGTATTAGCATCATAATTGAGTTCACAGGCAGACAAGTACATGGTGAGTTGAACTGCAGGCAAAAACAATCCATTAAGTCAACATCTTTCACATCAGTGCGGTCGTTTGAGCTGATTTTTGGGTCAAACCTATTAGACCACCCTGACATTTTCATGAGAGCGGAGGAAAATGAAAGGAAATGACTGTTTTGAACGACGTGCCCTGTGATGACTTCAATTATCTGCTCACAAACGTTGAGAAGAAATGAATTACCAGCGCAAATTAAAGTATAATAGGCTCATCGTTTTTGCAGCAGGGATAAAAGTGTTCCTTAAATGACAAAAGACAATTGGGACTGACCCATAAAGTACATGACCAGTTTGCAGATGCCCGTGCCGAAGATGAAGTCTCGCATCAGGTTTGGGATGAGGGTGAAGGGGATGCAGACCAGGGACACCATCAGGTCGCTGACGGCCAGGGACAGCAGGAACAGGTTGGTGACGGTCCTCATTCGGCGGTTTCGCACCAGGACGGCGATGATGAGACTGTTGCCCACCACGCTGAGGAGGAAGATGAGGCTGTAGAGGACGATCCGCACCGTCTGGTTGATATCTGGAAGGATGGGATACAACATGTGGTAGCTGATCAAGGCCACATAGTATAAATACATTCTATACACATTTATAAACATCTTTCATAACTCATAGCTTGAATTTGTCATGCCAGTTCAGATCAGAAATATAAAATAAGTTGTATGAGGTGAAAGACCTGCGTCAGCTTCTGTCCAGTCTTAATCGGTGTACAGCCTTGGACTAGTTTAATGAACTGTGTCTATTTTCTAAGTCATTCAACATTGTATTTCAATCCATATTACTTCAAATTGAAATATTTGTGTCTAATAATGTAATGTTCTCTTAGTCGAACTTGCTCATTATTATCCAGTGCTGACAGTAGGTACTTTATTGTATTTTAATACAGTGTCATTATGAGTTACATTTTGTTCACCCACTTTAATTACGCCCAAGTGACACAACGTGAATAGTCCAGTTTCAAACTTTACTTGCTAAATTTACAGTAACAATAACGTGCCAGTGTGAATCAAAAATAATGATAAATAAATTGTTCTTTTTTTTTTTGTCCTCTCAGATGTCCCTGTCAGCGGCCCTTTTTGTTATGTGTGCAAAAGAAGTTGTATAACAGCTCCGTGTCCTTGTAACAGTGAGTGCTGCATGACTCTCCACAGACATACAGCAGACCACAGCAGCTTTACGGAGGACTAGAGCCATATGCGTAATGCGCACTGGCGCAGACATGCCCAAAGCACTTTCGCTTTTAGCTCGCATTAAACTCAAATGACTGACTCCTGGAATAAAGTAGATACCAAATTACGAGTAAAATGCGAGAGCTCAGTGCGTAAACATGACACAACGCAAAATCAAACTGATTTACCTTGAGGTTCAGGCGAAGGTTCTTCCTCAGTCTCACAGTCTGAAATATTCTTTATCCCCAAATTACACAAAATCTTATTCAAATCGGTGGAATTGACGAGCATGTCTTGGATTGTAAACGTCTCCATTTTGCGTCCGCTTCATGTAAAGCTCAGGTAAGTCAAAAGAAATCCGTCACATGCTACGAGTTCACCAACACAAATCAAACCAATCTCTTTCGTCGACTTCAGAAAAAATAAATAAATAAAAGAAGTTCGACGAATAACGCGGCGTGGTTCGTGCGTCAGGTTGGTCCGTGCGCTCCTCGTGCCGCGCGTCCTGACTCTTGTCCTGCTGACAGCGTGTGGAAGGGGCGCATTCTTGAGCGAGCAGCCCGCCTTCAGGCTCTGCGCGAGTCAGCATCTGCCTGTCTTTATGAAACAACCAGTCATAACTCATCACATTAATGGAGAGACGCAACGGACGTCCCCTTCCCTCTTAGAATATTCATCACTTTTTTTTACTTTCATAATTTGAATTCATACTCAAAGCTGCGTAAGACCTGTAATTTTAGGATCACGTGCTCTATAAATATTTCCCCGAGCGTAATAGGGCCTGCTGTGGCATTTGGTATGAACATGTCAACAACAATATGGAAGCACATAGATTCGAGTTGGAATTGTTCTGATGGCTGCAGAGATATGCTGTTATTAGGAAACCAAAACAACGCCAACCCCATTATTTTAGGGTCAATCACATCATTTCAACAGATGAGGAATAGGTGGATCGTGTATAGAATTGTGAAATAGGCCTACTGACAGACATTCTTTACTTGCTAATAAGGTTTCTTCTATCTGTGCCAAAGGTGGCCATATTGTCAAACCTCAAAACTGGAACACTGTAACCATTTAACTTATACATATTCCCTCATATCATTCACATGCTTTGCAAAAATGATCCAACAAGTGTAAACACAACAAAAACTGCACTTTTTATAAATATGTTGTAGTGTAACTGTAGTGCAATTGCCATCTATTGGGAAAATGTGGCAAAGTGGCGACTGTGTTAAGTTGCAAAAGTAGGCTATTAATGTTGTATTTTTAATGGGTACACTAGGGGCATAGTGTTTATTTTGTGTGTTATTAGGAATTAAGTGAAATAGTTCATGTCCCACCCAAGTCTAAGCATTTCTGGCCAGGACAGAGGCATGCAAACACCACTTGATCATTTCTTAAATAGGCCTGCCAAAAACTATACAGGAACTAATTTGCAGACAGGAACCAAAGCGCGGTGTTGTTTCCTCTGTGCGCGTTGCTAGGAAACTTGCAGGGGGCGGCTGCTGCATCGCTGGATGCTGCACTATTGCAACACACTTATACGTCCTTTAAAAGCAAAGTTGAATCCGCTTTAGCAAAGAAGATAATGAACGAAGGCGCCGAGTTATCGCTGGCAATCGCTCAAATCGTCCAGCGACTGAAAGGAAGCCATTTACACTCGCAAATAGAGAGACAAGCTAAAGTGAGTAGCGTTAGCATGGAGCTAACGATGCGGAGCACAGGTGTCTGTCAATCACAGTGATGGGGATGGGCAACGTTTAGCTTCGGGCATTTTCAACTATACACCTTTACTCAACTCGTAATAATTTATAAAATACACCTTATAACTTTTCCGTCTTTTTCCACATATGTATAGGAATGTTTACATCAGCCCGAGATAAAACTGGATTCTCTTAAAGAGGACGTACGCAATTTCCTCAAAACATCAGGTGGGAGCTCTGTGAATTCATTATTTCATCATATATCATACATTATTATTACAAATTTATTATCAAAGTGTTTTAGTTTTTGTTAATTTGTTATTAAATGCTTATTTTAGCTTGATTCTTATTGCTCTAATTGTAGGCTGGGAAAGAAGACTTCAGAATGCAGTGTACAGAGAGCTGCACGTGTAAGTCACTTCATTAACACACTTTTTACAGTCAACTGCTGCTTGTAGGTGTCATAGTTACGCACAATTCAAGAATACAATGCTCTCAATCATTAATTTTTATATCAACCACAGAGGACAATTAAAGTAAGTTCAGACTGACATTAATTATATCGGCAGACACCTGTAGTCAATGATATTATATGTGATAGTAAAGAAAGACACTAAGCGGGAAAGAAATGAAAAAGTAACAAAATTAAATTAATTTCATAATTTCCTCATGCAAAAGATAATTGCTATGATGAATACACAACAAAGATACAGTTACAAAGATACAGTCCATGTTGTTTAAATAGTATTTAATCAACACACACACCGCTAATCCTTGTAATAACCCAGCTGTAGTCACTCACTGCTGTTTGCTTTCCCAGACACTTTTTACAGTGCTTAGACCTGCTCTAAAAATGTACAAATGCTTACAAAGTCATGTGAGCCTTCCTGAAATAAGTAAATAAGATTGATGCATTAAGTGTCGTTCTACAAATTTAGCTTTGAAGACAGCGTTTTTTGCAAGAATCTAACAGCACAGGTTTCAGTTTGAGTCCTTATGATTCAGAACGGCTTGACAAGAAATGCTCGCTATGTTACAATACGTTCCAACTTACACTCGTCTGACTTGTTTAGCTTAAGAAAACTGTCCTTCTGTCGTTGCCATTTCATTTCAAGGGCATGTTGTTCTCTCAGTCTAGTAAAGTGTTGTGATTCTTCTACCTGCCTTTTTCTCTTGAGGCTGGGACTTAATGCATTGCTTTTAGAGGATGACAGATAAAACTGACTAATGCCTCTCTCTTTTTGCCATTAGTCAGTCCTTTGTGCTCTTATAGCTGTTTAGATAAGGCTCAGTGTTGTTTAAGGCACCGAGGTCCTGAGTCATTTAATATGCCTTAAGCATGCTTTGTGGGGTAAAGACGCAAAGATAAATGGTACATCTGGTGCGTTGAGACTCGTGTGTGTATGTCAGGGGGCTCTGACGGTGACCGACTGCCTGTTTGCAGAGACTTCACTCCCCTTTGTTTGACAGCCTGTTTCTATCTTACACACTTCTCCTTGAAAAGTGAGTTGTTTGAGTTGCATCCTCAGTGTCTCGAATCTATCAGTCTCGCGGCGTTTTTGTGTCGTAACTTGACTGATGACTTGACCCCTCTGGACTTGTTCTGTAACACTGCCACCCCTTGCTCTTGTTTTTGCGTATTCCAGCCAGCTGCCCCCGAGCCATCCTGCGGCCCCTCCAGAGCATCTCAAAGAGCCGCTGGCCTACATGCGTAAGGCACAGGTCAGTCTGTCTCCTCACATCTTTGTCACGCCTTCTTTACCGTTATCACACTTTGTTCAAAATCAGATATTTATGTATTGAACAGATTTTCAATTAAAAATTCATACTTAAAATAGTTTAATAGTAACTGGAAATCAATACAGAATTGGTAGAAATTGATTACTGACTCCTAAACTTGCAGCAGTAAAGGGCAATTTATTCATAAATAAAGCCCACTTTTGTGATGTCCTTCTTTTTGGCTCTGAACCTTGATAAGTTCACACTTTTTTTTTCTTATTGTCAAAAGTTATTATAAAAATATATCAAAATCAGATCTGGCCACATTTTCTTGTAGTGTGAACATCGCCATACTCCTGAGCCAAGCGTATGTATGTTCTCTTTCTGACAGGCCAGCTGGGAGAAGCGTGTCCTCAAAAGCCTGAACAGCATGAGCACCGAGCTGGGAGTGCCGCTGGCTCGAATGGTAACAAGAATCCGCTCAATCGCTGCTAAGCATCATTACTGTATTTCTAACTTTAGCTTTACTGGCAGACAGTTTTCTAGTGCAGACCCCTTTAGATTCTTCCAGTAAAGCCTTGTTCCAAAATAGTTTGCACTGTTAGCTTTAGTCAGACTGCTCAGAAAAGTACATATTATATTTTGCACATGGCTTTTTCACGATTTGTGCTAGCTTCGTGGCATCGGTTTGTCAAAATCCCATCTTTCCCGCCCACACAGAGGCCTGCAGTGGAGCAGAAGGAGCTCACCAACAAATGGAACGAGATGGGCACAGATGAACCAGGTACCCAGGGGTTTGGCTCTGAGCTGTCTGCCTTTGTGACAGATTATCATTGATGTGGCTGTGCCTCGGTGCACCAGTCAGACCTTGCCTAATTTGCATTTAAAGGGATAGTCTAATATTTAGCAAAAGGGGGTCACTGTGATACCAATTAAAAAGTAACTTAGCCCCAGTTTAGAAACACTACAGTTGGTAGAAGTATATATTTACATGGATTTTGATGTCACATTCCTATCAGGCTTCATTTGGCCATGAAAGACCTTGAAAAATAATGGAAACTTAATTTTTTTCCCCCAAATCTTAGACAAGTCATAGGCTATTAGGTGTTTGGTTAAAGTTTTAGAAAAAATATTGAATGTGAAGAACTTTGTGTGAAACTTCAAGTAATAATGCCCAAAATATTTCCATTACTGTCAGTTATGATGTTTCAGTATAAATATTATCAGCCCCGTGTAAAGATGTATGTTGACTTATATGCTGATTTAGACAGAGTTCAGTGGAGTTTTAGTAATATCTGTTATTGTTATAATATATTGTAAAAACGTCATTGGTAGGCACTGCATAAATTCAGTCTAAGTACAAAGAGCATGGTAACCTTATGTCCAAACACTGCTATCACAATTCTGAGCCGCTAGCAATAACAGTGAGGTCTGTGTGCCGTCCGCTGGCTATAAACACTTTGGACTGTGAATATCGAAGCTGTCCAGACTTCTTGGACAGGGCTACAATAACGAGCAGCACCCTTCCTTCCGTCCAAACCTTAATGTGACCTCATTTGTGGATGACACGCCACTTGAATTTACTGCTGTGCTGTGTGTGCGTTGGATGGAAGTCCCTCTCGGACACAGCCGAGTGTGCTTAAGCTGTTCTTAGCTGTTCCTTTGACCACGGGACACTTTGGACAGTATTGTACTTAATACACCAATGATAAAGTGTTCTTCATGCCTGAACACATTTGTATAGTCTAGATTTCAGAGCTGTTCCACCCGTCCTCGAGTTGCATATGTAAGCAATGTGTATCTATGTCAGCTTGAACTATAATGGGAATGCATGTTGTTGCAGATTTAAGCCGCTTCAGACCTGTCTATGCCCCCAAAGACTTTCTGGAGGTAAGTATTCAGTTTATGGAACATTAAAAAAATAGTTGGGTGTCAAAAGCGTTAGAAAACAGATATTGAACAGAAGAATGTATTATATTAAGGTTAGATCTCTGCCAACAGACCTTTCCATAAGAGATGTCATCAAAAACATAGTTGCCTACTCCAGCAACAAAAACAGCTGAATTACTAAATTACTAATAATCCCTTTGGACTTGTGCTTCTTCATCATTTATTGACATCTGTATCATTCCTTATATAAATAGAGTAGCTCAACATTAGGTCACTTGCTAATGTTCTCCATCCTCTCACCAGCAGCACACACACAGTTGGTCGGCTTAGCCAAAATTATATAGTTTTACCAAATTTTACTTTTTTTGGCCAATTTGACCAGTGAAAACAGACTATAAAAGACAAAGTTATTTTAATGATCTGTTGCAGGTTTTAATCAGCCTAAGGAACCCAAACCATGACAGCAGTGAGGAGGTGAGCGTCAGGAGCCACTGGGGTCTTATTCAGGTTCCCCTCAATGTCCGGGACATCCCACAGCTGGTGGGTACTCACATCCGTATAACAGTTATATTGTGTTCTTCTGAAGGTATTAAACCGTGAGCATTTCTCTCACATTCTCAGAGGCAGGCCTTCTCAGAGCTGAACCTGAGCACTGGGCAGCTGGGGATTGATGATCACGCACACATTCATCCAGGTACTTACTCTGAAATGCATCCCAAAGACACACTTTTTATATTCGTTTTTACATTCAGTATATGCAGTTCTTTTGTGTAATCTAATGATAGTGTTTTTGTATTTTTAGATGTATTTATTGAAAGGTAATGTAGATTGCTTTGGGTCATTGTAAGCTGACCTTTCATGCAGGACTTCTTAAAACTTTTGCGCAGTTATTGTTCCTAGCATAAATCTGTCTCCCTAATCATGCATAAACCATATTGTTCACATATCTGCTGTTTTCCTCTCCTGTCCCACATGGATGTCTGGCTTTTCTCAGACTGTATCTCTGTTAAGCTCTGATATTGACAATGTTAGCGTCTCTTTAAATAGTATCTTATCCAGCTCATCCTTGTTTGTAAATCCTGGAGAAGATTAATGCATTCGTTTTTGTTTTTTTTTCTTGTTGCTATGCAGACTTGTTTGAGAGCGAGTATGTTCAAATTGGGAAAAAAGGTAAGGCTTTAGTCACTGTCTTTTTCTCTTATTAAAGGTGTATTATGCATCATTCTTGTAAACAAATCTGGCCACGTAACCGTTCCTATTTTTTAAGTTTTCATCAGTAAGTAAAAGTCAGACCCAAGATTATTTAGGGGGGCTATATTTTCTTTATGAGCAGTGATTGGCTGAGAACTGAACACTTAAAACTGTCCCGCCAGTGTAAACATAGCAGCAATATAGTGAAATACAGGAAGAGGGCAGTTGATTTACAGATTCATTCACTTCCACATTGTTTAAGAAAGTAATAACTGTGGAATACAGATTTCCACTGTGAAAATGAATGTAGTATTTAGCAATAATCCTGCATATTATACCTTTTAAACAATTTGTCTGCAGAACATGTATATAATGAAAATTTTTTGTTAAGTCTTTTTTGGGGATATTTATACCATCGTCTAAAAGAGCTTCTATTGTTCTGGATTCTGCAGATTGGTATCAAAAAGCTAATTTTATCCACTGCCAGTATTATTTAGAATAGCACATCTGATTAAAGAGTTAAAATCGAATGGTGAAGCTTGGTGATATGTGTTTGATTAAATTTGAAGACGACAGCTCTTTGAGTCACCACTTCGCTATGAAGCCAGTGTAAGCAGCAGGATTATTATTAACACAAATCAGACAAAAATTGACAGCAGTCCTAAAAACTAAACTGTCACACTCTGTTCCCTGTTCAGTGCACCCAAATAGGAAATTTAGAAGGCGAGAAGCGTTTGGGTTTACTTTAAGACAGGCCGCCATCTGAAATCAATGACAGCATGTTTTCAGTGAGTGTCAAATTTGTGATTTAGGGTAGAACGTAGTTAGAGAGTTGCTCATTCCCAACATTCCAAAAACAAGTGTTTTTTTGAAAATTATATAATAGTTTTTAGTGTTTAAAGGAATTGAATGAGAGATGATAAAAGATGGTAAAATGTAAAAAGTTAATGTATATTAATGGAAAGCTGTATGAAGTGTTTGTGCATTCTTTTATCTTGCTATAAAATATATTTTTTTGTAGTTATGCTATATAGCTGTAAAGAAATTATGTGTTTTATTACAGCAGTGTAATGCAGCCCATGCATTTTTGAATAAAACACACTTAGCAATGACTCAATTGCTGTACAATGATAACTTACTTAAAGCAATAAGATAGCAGAGACAAAAAATACAATTCAATAACTAAAGATTGGTGCTTTAAAAGGTGGTTTGTGTTTTTTTTGTTTGTTTGGGGGGTTTTTTTTGGCAACATTCGGGAGCACTTTTCTCACTCATCTGTTCAGAGCATGTGAACAGCTATGGTCCTCTATAAATAGATCTGATGTTGAGTTTTACTTTAAAATGTCAGAAACAATATCAATTTAATCATATATGTTCTAGGCCTTTATGCAATACCTGATTCAAAACCATATAAGAAATACAAAGGACCACACAACACTCGTGCCAAATTAAAATCCAGAAGCTAAAATGAGATGAGTTCTTTTTTAACATGAGACAGTAGTTTATTCCAGTTTGTTGAACCTCAGCTCCTCAGGTTCTTATGATGCTACACTCTGCTCATTTTAAATGAATAAATAATGTATTTTTCTGCTTCTGTGGCCTCATGTTATCTCCCTCCGTTCCCTCCAGTGGTGGAGGAGCAGGACAGTGCCGCAGCGCAGCAGTACAGCAGGCAGGGCTGTCCCACTGGGCTGCGGGCAGACCTCTGGGCTCTGATCCTTAACTCCACCAACCAGCCACAGGTAATGATCTATATGAATGTAACACACGTGGCTCAGTTGTTCCCTGGAGGCCTCCTGTCACTTGTCATTTGTTTTAAAGCAGTGGTGTCCGTACAGCTGCAGTGATTCCCAAATATTTTCAACTGCAGCCATTTTGACCTATGCTACTGTCAGAGCTATATTTTCAACTGTACTTTCTTCACATTTGTAATTGATTCACACTCTGAGGTATACCGATTATGTAAGACCAGCTGCCCTAAAGGCTCTGTGTGAATCTTCTGTAGTGTTTATCTCAGCTCGCTGTAGCCCGTCCTGAGTGTACAAATGCTAAGATAATCAAATGCTGGCGATTTAGCACAGTCAGCCCAAACAGAGCGGCCTGCTGCCTGTGTGGCTGAACGCTGTGTAAACGCTGGAGATCCCAGTCTCCTGTTGTGGCCAAGTCCATTAAACAATGCTGGAGATGGGAGGAGAAAGGTGCAGGGACGTGACTGAAGTCTGGGCCGCGTTAAAATAGTCTTAACTGGAAGGGGACAGGCACGTTTAACAGTCAGTCGGACGTGACAGCCTGAAGCACTTCATAATAAACCGTATCACGTCTTGGTAATTGCTCATCAACTATTAATTAAAAAACTACCACAGCTTATTTTGGCCAATCTTCCCCATTGTCTTTGCAAAGTAAAATGAGTCTGGAATAACTTCTCATTGCTTTCCAATCAGTAGAAATCCTGTCCGACTAATCATAACCACCAACCAACTAAAATGAGCTCATTTTTTTAAGTTGTTGTTTTGTCACATGCTGTTTTACTCTGCTGTGCAAATGTTTGAGGCAGGTTTGAAGAAATGTGGTAAATTAAGAGTCTGTTTAAAAATGTTCAGTTGTTCATTTTTATCAGTTTATAAAATGAAAAATGTAAATCCTCTTTGGGGCCATATATGTTAGGACTCCTTTATGATGAAGATTACCTAATCGCTGTATACTTAGAGTTGCTCACTTTATTCTCAATCCAGTGGTACAGCCCCTGGAAATCCTACTTAAATCTACAGAGACCAGACTAATTCTTTAAATAGATTAGAAAATAGAATAGTCATACAGACAATCTAACTGCAACTACTACAAACTATTACATACATGCTTCTGTTCGAGACCAAAAATATCTTTCATTGATAATTTAAATCTCCATTTAGCTAGTGAGAGCTCAGCTGTCTGTTTCTGCTCCCTTCATGTCTGCAACACTGATCATTCCCAGGACACTTTCACAGCTCCATCCTCCCTTCTGCCTTGTCTTTTGTAACAACCTGTCCCAGACCGGAGACACCTTTGAGTGAAACCATGTTGTTCGGAAACACAACGCCCATCTGTTAACACTGGCTTAATCCTGCTGTCATTACTGTCAGGCTGTGTGCTTAAGGTTAATTTAACTACACACCCTAATGGGATTTTTGGACATATGTGCTTCACCACATATAAACATGCTAGATGTGTCACTGTTACTGTATGTGTTTCAGGATGTGATGTATTACGAGCAGCTGAAGGCCGGAGTCATCCAACACGACCTGCTGGTGGACAACCTCATCTATAAGGTAAGCCTTGACAGTGCAAACTCACATGTTCATTATTCCTGGGCTTCATGAGATAACACGTGCACTCCAATTACTTGTTCTGCAGGATGTGAAACTCACGGCCAGCAATGACGACTATTACTTTGTGTTTGAAGACTTCCTTTATCAGGTACAATATGCCGCTCCATTAGTTCTTCTTTTGTCAGTTACAGTTTATTCACAATTGTAAACCTAAATTTTACAGGTCTCTTAAATTAGTAGTGTGTTTACTTATAAGTAAGTGAGCACACAATGTACAGCATCACTATTTATATTCTGAGCTTGCGAAAAGGCTGTGTTTCCCAGTGCGACTTGTTATTCGTCTGTATTATATAAGTGTTAGTATTGCGCTGTTTGCTCGCCTTGTTGATGATAAATGAGCTTATATACCTGGCAACCGGTTTACTCAGCAGCTGTGAAAATGTCATGCTGTAGGTGCTTGATCAACAATCACATAGGTGTAGCAGGAACAGAAGCACCACTATCTCTGTCAATATTTATTGATGGTAAATGTGCTAGGCAGTGAAAGAATGTACTGTACGGTGCTGAAAAGAGACCCTCAGTTGTTATGATTAATAGTATAGTTAAAAGGACACATACTAATTCATGGATGAATCACTGTTGAATTGAATTCTGGCTTCAATGTGCAGCATGCAACTTTTTTTCTTTTAACTGAGGAAAACTTAATAGTATATTGTTATGAGAAACATCAGTTATAAACCTCAGTTATAAACCTTAAGACTGATTCTTTCTGACTTCTTTCTCTCAGGAATATAAAAAGTAAAAATTCATTTCGCTGTCGACTATATTTATGATAACTCTGCAAAAAGTCTTTCATGAACAATTTGCAAGTTGGTGTCAGTTTGCTGGTTCAGTTTAGGTTTCAGACAGAATAATCAAGACTGAACAAGTATTGCAATTGCAATTTGTTACGCAATTATTTTCATTCCGAATCATTCACCACACAATCACCAAACAATATTAGATGTTGTATGAGTTTATATAAACAACATATTTTGCACCATGTGACAATTTCCTTCGGCTGGTTGTGCACGACTTGTCGACTTTGAATCAATGGCGGGAAAGAGAAAACCTGTGCAAAAAAACTTTTAAATGACGAAAAAACCTGAAATAATATTCTTTTTCTGTCAAAATGTGGCTTTACTGTATAGATTATAGGAAATAAATAGCAGATTTTTGAGAGGCCAGACATAACCCCCTGTATTCAGTCTAGAATAGAATATCTCCTATATACAACCTCTGTGTATAATAGACAAAGTGAGATAGAAGACCTCCCAGTGTTATAATGTACACAGTCTTGTTCAGTAGACAGAGACTCACTATAGTTCTTCTGTTTCTTCTATATTTAGTATGCTCCTATCAATGATCTTGTATCAAGCACTGCCAGTCTCATTTCGGCCGCGGGCGAATGATTGTCCTCAATGTAATTCGTCATAAGTGGACTGTGGAAATGAAATCGCTTCTGAAAAAGACAGAAATGGCATGGTAATGGAAATGGCTTCCACTTTAATGGCCATCTTGTGAGAAAAAAGGAGCCACTTGAGACTCAGCTACTGTACGCTTTGGTACATTCTGAACACAGGGCTCCAGGTGTGCTGTTTTAATAGAGTTCTTATTCAAGAGGATGCCAAGCTGCTCCACTGGCTGCTGAGCAAATGAAAATGCATTAACTATTGTCATTCCTGTCCTCTGTATTCAGAAAAGGATCAAATTTAAAATTACAGGCTGGACATTCAATTGGTGTCACACATTTATGTCTTTCTATACTATTTCTTTGATTGCTTCAAGGTGTTGCTGTGTTTTTCCCGTGACACCGCCGTCTTAGAGCACTTCAAGTACAACAGTGCCTCTCCTCCCAAATCCTACATCGAAGGTGAGATCTGCTGCCCTTCACCAAGGACACACACCCACACACAGACGCATTTGATAAGTGCCAGTCGACTACAGTTAGCGTACAGTCTGGGCTTGTACGAGTGGTAATCTGAAGGCCAGCTTTTGTCTGTGTTGCAGGGAAAACGGGAGTCGAAGAGTGCGCCGTTGTTTATCCTCCCAATGGTACTACATGTTCCCTAAAAGTAAAAATATAAAGCAGCAAGTCTAAAGGGTGTAATCTAACTAACATTTGATAGTGCAGTAAATGCTTTGAAATGATTGATAAAAAAATGTATAAAAATGACTCTGACCTGACAATCTAATTTATTTAAACAGGTGTTATCCCGTTTCATGGGTTCTCAATGTATGGTGAGTATTTCTTAATCTAGTTTGATTCAGGTTAAGGCTGTAATCTGGTAAAATGAACATAAGATGCAACATGCCTAAGCGAATGCCGTAACACGTGATTGAAAATAAATCACCTATTCAGTCTTCATTTTAACCCTCCACTTTCTGCATTGGGCCTTTTTGATGTTAACAGTTGGAGCTTGTCATATGTAGGTAACACTTTGGTGCGCAGAGCAGAGAAGGCTTTATACTCTTCTTTTACATACAGGCAGCACACACAACTTTATTGTAAGGCTTTTTTGTAACACTCAGCTTTATTGTTTGTTTTTCAAGGCACGTACGATCTCTTTTCCTGAGACTGCCCCCCTTTTAGTGATTAGATCTATGTTTGCTTTTGTTTTAGAAAGCCCAATTGTCCAGCTATAAGTCAGGTGAATTTTGTGATGCAAAGTCACCTCAAATAATGTGTTTTTTGTTTTTGTCGCACAGTGGCGCCTCTGTGTTACTTGTACAATGAGCCGTCCAAGCTCTACAGTGTTTTCAGAGAAATGTACATCCGCTACTTCTTCAGGTTACACTCCATCTCCTCCTCCTCCTCGGTAAGATCACTGCGCTTTTGTCTGTGAGCCAGATTTAATGTTTTGACTTGTTCTTTCTTTGTTAGTGAGTGTTTACATTAACAGTATTTGCAAGAAATAAAAGTATGAAGTTGTTTTTTTGTTCATGAAACTTCTAAACTTCTAAACTACTGAAATGGAGTGGAATATACTTCATTTACAAACTTCTTTCCTCCTGTAGGGCATTGTGTCTTTGTGCCTGCAGTTCGAGCGGCTGCTCCAGACTCACCTGCCTCAGCTCTTTTACCACCTTCGACAGATCGGTGCACAGCCGTGAGTTCACCGTAACGACTGCTTTTCACTGCACAGTAGCTGGCAAATAATGTCATTACCCTGAACAATTAGGTTTTGACCATTAGAAGCTTTTGCGGTCTAGTCAGTTACAGTTAGTTAGGGGATACTGCCATCTTGTGGTAAATTGATAAAACCACAAAGTCTGTTAATTCATAGCTGCAAACACACTGTATGTGGTACATATTGTTTGCTGTTAGACGTTTAAAGAGTAAAAGCATTTGTTTCCTTTTATAAGTCATTGTGTGAAGTAGAACATTTTAAAAAGGTAATGATTTTGACTCAGGTTACGAATAGCCTTCAAGTGGATGGTGCGTGCCTTTTCTGGATATCTCTCTACTGACCAGCTCCTCCTCCTTTGGGATCGGATACTGGGATATGACTCACTCGAAGTAGTTGCGGGTAACCTGACTATTTGACAGATTTTTTTTTTTTACCACCCTGAAACAACTTCAATCTGGCATTCTTGTAAACTTCCTTGTATCTTCTTTGTCACTTGTTTCCTCTCCTCCAGTGTTAGCAGCTGCAGTGTTTGCCTTCCGCGCTGAGAACCTGATGGAAGTGACATCACTGGCCTCAGCTGAGGTATCGCCGTCTCACATTTTACTTGTGCGTCTGAAACTCTACTTCCAGGCCCCTCCAGTCCCTCACATAATCTTACAAGGCTGTAAATAGCTCCTGATGACCAGCTGGTACCCGTAACCCCGTCTTCTGCCCGCACATGTCCGAGAAAAATGGCTGGTTGGACACTTAAGACGCCTAAACCTTTCACCCCTCCATGTGTTAAAGCGCTTCCCAAACACCAGCATTCACTCCAAATCTTTGTGGAAATCCTTGTTGATTGATACATAATGATAAGTCTCAGTCTAAATTCAGTTTTTGTACGTTTCAGAAGCAGAACGAGCAATTGTCTTCTGTCACTCATGATGCATTATTACAGTAGCAGATAATTTATGACTTATGCATGCCCGAACTTTATAACCGTCCTCGCATAACATACCAAGGTGTCACTATCATATGACTAAAACCAAGTGTAAACCATACGATGACTTGCTACGTGGACCTTTGCCCACCCACCCCCCTTCTTGCCTAACTTCCCTTCCCCCCGAGTGTGATGGGGCGCTAGGGTCAACTACAATATGACGCACGGGGCGACAGGGCGATCCGCTGCTCTAAGATGCTGGCCGGCACTATTTGCTTGCTCATGCACCACCTGCCCCGGCGGAGAGGAGATATCATAACACGACGCTCCTCCAGCTTATATTTAGAAGCTCAGGTCCAGTGTTGAAATATTACCCCCTCTCTTTAACATGATCCGAGCCCTAAATTTGTTCTCCCCCTCCTCAGACCTAAAGGAACAGTGTGGGGGAGCATGGATTGTCACTTGCCTCAGATCCTGCATCATCATCATGCACGTTATATCTCAATGTATCTCTTGTAGCGAAATGCTGTGTCGGGGTGTTTTAAAGCCCTCCTTATGGGTTCTGGGGGTAAAAGTGGAATTGCTTTGGTCAGGCAGGGTTTCAAATTTGAGTATTTCTCTGACATTTTTTGTCTCCCCCACATTTTGCAGGCCGTCCTCGCTGATCTTTCGACACTGAAGGTCATGCCACTCATCCAGATCTTTCTATTTGCCACTGCAATCTGAGGACGGCAGTTTATGAGTTGTGGTACGTACTCTGCATACCACGCGGAGGAAGAGGAGACACTTCAAAAACGCCACTTGCCACACCTTAACCGCACCAATAGCTCTTATTATCGATCCTGAAGTGTCATCCTCATGTGTCGAATATCAAGGAATTCTGATTAATACCCCACACATTAAGAAAATCACACTTTAGCATGCACGCTCCATAAATAGAGAATAGCCCGTCTGGTGTCATTAGATATTATACAGTCCATAAGTATAGCCAGTAATGTTAAGCTAACCGCCACAAGCCATATGCTCAGCAGGAAAGACGATAGGCACAGTGGCGCTCGGATCAGCTGAGCAGCTCATTAGTGGAGTTGCACGGAGCAGTAATTGTACCGCGGTAGCAGCACGTTAGAGAACAACAGTTGTGTCTGGAAGCTCGGTTAATGAAGTGTTAATTAGCTCTGACAATTGATCCATCTCTGTAGCTCCTGCTTGATATAACGCGATTAGGTAATGCTGTTTGCGATGAAGATTGGTAGCACCAGTGTGTGTTTGCATGATAACAAGGTGGAAAATGGTCTTAAACTGTTAATATAAACTGTACAATTAACGTAGTATTTTATAAAGGATATGTAATATGCCTGTAATTTAAGGAATATATTTTTAAATGATGCATTCATTTCCTAAACAAAATTGCTTTTATATTATCTATTATATAACATCTGATTTTTTTGCACTCAGTCCATTTCCTATGTATTCATTCACTGTTTACATTATACTTTGCCAGTTAATGCCAATATCATTTTGAATTCAACACATTGTAATGGTTTTTAATCTGCCAAAAACACAACTCTGAAATAAAACACAGCCACATTAAAATGTGTAGCTTTTGTGTAAATGTTTGATAGTTTCTTGTTAGACTTGCTCTCTTTCTCATTTTAGCAGATATGTCTGGTTTCCCGAATTGAATATCTTTCTTGGTTTTGTGTGACTAGGTAAATATTTTGACAAGGCGTGCTGTTTTCTGGAAGCTCACCGCAGGCATTTGTAGGGAAAGCAGTACGGGTAAGTGACAGATAACTGCACTGAGGGACATGCTTCTTTCTGCACTAGCGGCCTTCCTCCTACATGTAGCATCTGCTCTTTTCTAGCTGGTCGCTGGCTGCCTTCCTCCCCACTGCCCCCTCTGCGGGCACATATCGAATTATGCTGCTCTTCTCTTTCGTCTCTCCCTCTTTCACGGTTCCTGCTACATCTGCCACCTGTTTAGTGGGACTCCCACAGCTGACTCTTTTATCAGCCACTCACCTCCGCTGGCTCCCTGAAATCTATTCCTACAGGGACGGCTATGGCCTGCTGCGTAGCTCATCCATACAGCGGTCCCTCCTGGAGGAGGATGAGTTACATAACAAGGCAGTGTGCCGTCTCTCAGTCAACACTCTGAGCCTGGCCAATACTGATAGATTATTTAAATTAAACTGTTGTTTAACCCAGTGCAACCTTGAACTATGAGCCTATTAAGAATTTGGACTGCGCTTTAATGATTTGGCTCTGAGATCTCATCATTTTTGGTGGTAATTGGAACATCTCAGAGATTACCTTAAAGCTCTTAATTTAAACAACTTTGAGTTCTACTTGAGTCTAGCCCTATAATTTTCCTCACCAAATTGGTTTTGTTTTTTGTTTTTAATTGATCTTTTTTTTTTTTTTTTTTTAAAGATTTTTTGGGGCTTTTTTGCCTTTATTTGATAGGACAGTAGACAGACAGCAGCAACCTAGACATTCTGTAGTTTTTTATTGAGCCTTATGTGTCCCCCAGGCACAAATGTAACAATACCTATAGCCATATTTAGAATGATTCCATGTAAATACTGTCTATGAAACACACTCTTATACAGATAGTTGTTTCAACCTAAAAAGCCTTGTTGACTGTTTATATATTTATAATATATGTCATATATTTATTTCCTCATAACCATCATTACATATACAATGTAATGATGGTTATATAAAACCTTCTTTTTGCTTTTACAAGCCAAGAGTGGCCTTACAGTTATCTTCTGATGGCAATATGATGATAACATAAAATACTGGACCATCTTAAAGTCTTGCAGACACCATTTTATTTATTTATTTTTTGTTTATTTAACAGAGACAATGGACATTAATGAACATCTGTAACTAATGCCACAGCTGTAAATGTGTCTGATTATAGCAGAATTGCTCATTGCCGTCAGCAGTCAGGCAGGTAACATAAAATAACACACAAGTAATATACAAAAATACCAAAAACACAAGAGACACAACAATAAAACACAAGTTAAAGTGGTGTATACTTAGTAGGCCTACAAAAACCACTCCTCTAAATGAATTTCATAAGAACCTATCTCGTTCATTTCAAAATGTAAAGAACATTTTAAGTTGAATTGCTTGACTCTGTGGGTGTGACCCCTGCTGCTGGACCCTAGAGCCATATAAACCTGAGCCTCAAACAGAACTTTTACGACTGTTCCTAAAACTAGACTCCAAACTAAATACGTTACTTGACAGTTTCAGTAAGTACCCCCCTTTGACATTTTAACATTTTCAATTTATTGTCCACACCATGTAAGAGACCTCAGTATTACCATGAGATCAATTTATTCCCGGGTTAGGCTTTTTTAAAACCCTCAATAAGTGACGTCTTAACCCTCCAATCACGTTCTGCCATGTTGGGACCGACCAGCCAATCAGAGCGCTCGGCTCGAGCAGAAACTTGGACGCTCCCCAGAGTGAGGAAGCAGACAACAATGAAGAGAGGGGATTATCTGCGTCGCCATGAAAAGAATAAACAGCATTTAGAGACGGTTTTATGTTTTTGAACGCGTCATTTTGCAACCCCAATAAGCTCTGAGTCGGGTTACAAACAGTGACAAAAGTGAAGTGTGCTTTCATGAACGCATGATCGGAGGGAAACCATGGCCCGCAGCAGTAAGAGTTCCCCCTCCAAAGCATGACGGCAAACACCCGCCGGGTCTGTCAGTGAACAAGTAGGGAGCTGGGCATCAAATGAGAAGCCCTGTCCCCCTCCTGATGTCAAAGCATTTTTGCATAGTGACTTCCGCCCCGGTCGGCTTTCCTTCCCCAGTCCGCATCAGCCGGCCGAGCAGCTGATACGACATGAGGATACTGTGTCACCCCGAGCTGTGAAAAAGGCTCAGTCCAAACTTCATTTTAAGAAAGTACGCGGATGTGGCGTGTGACTCATATAGGTCGCCGAAGGATTAGGAACGAACCGTGGAAGACGCGTTTTTTTTCTTTCTTTTTTTTTTTTTTTTTTGGAGCAACTGGATTTGTTACTATCATGTGAAGAGGCGGACCTAGGAGACAGTTCAATATGCTGAAGCTGTGCCCGGTGTTTGTATACTGTACGTGGAAGTACAGAGACTGTTCTCAGCCAACTAACAGGCCTACGTAAGGATCTAACAACGCACTTGTTCAATTTTTTGTAGCGCGTCAAGGATTTTCTAGTGCATTTTTTGTGTGTGTGTGTGTCTGCTTTGTTTTGGATAGGGAATTCCTTCAGACGGGCTGCATGTGCTTTCCCTTTTAGCCGTCCGCATTCATCACACGTAGCTTGTGTTTTGCTGTGCATTTCATATCCTTTTGATTCCTAACACTTCCCAAATCTACGGCATGGGGGTCTCGCTCGTCGTAGCTAGCAGCGGGCGCCCCTTTCAAACAGTCAGCAATGCTATTAGTGGCTATTAGGCTTTTTTTTTTTTTTTAACAGGGGTCTTCTTGTAAACTAGTTTGCCTTGCCAATGACCCACGATGAACTATTATTTCGTAGGTATCTTCCACGCTCCTGTGCGGTTCTGTGCCAACACATTTTCCTAATCTCGTGCTTTAACTGCATTTTTTTTTTTTTTTGGGAAGTTGCTGCATTGTTTTTTTTTTCGCTCTATAAGACATTTTTGGACTTGTTGTCGAGGCTGACCCTGTCATATCCTTCGGGGTTACCCAGAGGCTCTCTCTAACCCCCCCTTTCATCCCCTACGGATAGGATTACTCGATTTTTCACCTTTTTCATCATGAGTTACATCCACAAGGTAGTGAACATACTGCTACGTGGACTCGTCATCTATGCGGTACTGGGCTTGGAGTGCACTTACTCGAATGATCTACCCAGCCACTCGTCTAATGCTGCAAATGTAGCCACCACAGGTAAGCCCCATCCAGATCCAAGTGTCTCCCCATATATTTACGCATGTACAGTGTTAGCCCCCTCTCCCCCCTTCCCCGTCCCCCCTTCCCCGTGTTCCCCGTGGTTTTCTCGGGGAAAGCCGAGGAATGCCCTGCTGCACGGTTTAATCGAAAGTGATGCGTTTTTCCTCCTCTCCCTCTCTGTACATCGCAGAAAAATGCATGACATGACAGGAATGCGGGACGTAGGGCAGGAATATTGACGCTCTTTGTGTCACCAAGGAAGCTTTGGTAGGTGTCTAAACAAATTGGATTTGCATTAGTCGTGCCCAACGCGAGCTTTAGGAGGAAAATCTATCCAAACACATTGAGGCGCAACCTTAATGGTCAGGATTTGCCTGTATTTACATGAAAGGACAGGGCACAGGTGACCCCTACAGCAGTTTTCTATTGATAAAACCCAGAGAGAGTAGCATTGCCATTTGCATCTGGTTAAGCTGAGACTATTGATTGGCTTTTCTTGGGTTTTTATTGATGTTAAATCGAATGCGGGACGAAAAGATGTTGTAAAAATGATACCAAATTTAGAGCTTTTGACCTTCATTAGTCAGTAATGCCTTTGGTCCATTTAAAACAAATCTTCCACACGATTAGTATCATGCTGCAGCTGAACTAAGACTAACTTGTGTCATAAATCATACTCTTTCCTTGATAGTCAGTTGTCATGGAGATGGCTCCTGACTCTGGCTGAATTCATACTGCATACTTATCAAGTAAAAGATATGCTGCGCTTAGGTCATGTGACAATAACCCAACAATCTCCATGACAACGAAATATCTCTGAGCTGCTAGTGAAGCCCACAAAAATGTCAAATTTAACCATTATATAATGTTTTTACAACAGTAGACTCCAGGTTATAGAAGCATTTACATGTTAACACACAGGGTAATTGTTAAAGATGAACTCTACCTGAAACTAATATTGACATTTTAGAGAAGAAAAAACATCAGAGGCATCTAAAATGTTTATTTTCAGGCTCTTCACTTGAGGCTGTTTAGACGGATGTTATTCTAGCTCTTAGTTGTGGACATAGCCATTACACGCAGCCTATAGCCTCTTCCATATATTTACTCCTTTGCTGCTTTGCCTGTGAGCGGCAGGAGTAAGTAATAAAGCCCATCGCACTTGTTAAGCATTCATGACTCTCTGTGTGCACAAGTGTCAGACAGCCCCTGAAAATAAACTGGAGATAGACTCTATATTGATTAATAGGCCATCAGCACACTTGGCCTTTACCATGACAACTCTGTAAAAGGCTCTGAGGGGACGCCGTCAGCCCTTTTTCCCACCGAACAATAGTCCACGCAGAGATAGCCCTGACTTAATACAGTGTCGATAAATATGACCGTAACATTACACATTTCCCAGTTGGTGCTCTGTAAAGGTCAGCTGCCTTTCCACTAGTCTTGGCCTCCAGTGGGGAAAGGGTGTGTGTTTATAAAGGAAAATGGTAGATTGACAGCTTGAATTTTTGGAAATACGAATAGACCCTTTTAGTCTATTTTAGTCCATGTCTGTGTTGTTTGTGACTACAACTTAACTTGAAAGTGCCGCTCGAAACATGAAGCTAGACATGAGGCGGCTCCTGTGAAGCTTTCTGTGGGAAGTTTTTGGAGTTTTTTGCTCGGTGCTTCACAGGTTCGACGTTCCGTTCCCAGCTGCTATACATTTTTCAACATTGTTTTAACAAATGGCAACTGACTGTCTGAGTGGGTGGGAAGAGAATGGAAGACTTATGCAAAGTTTTTTAGGACCTCTTAAAAGACTGTTAAATTGTGATCTGCCTGACAAGATTAAAATATGCATTGCTAAAGCCACAAAACTTACTTTAAGGTAAACTGCACCTCAATGTTGCCATTATACACATAAACATTTTACAAATGCTTATTAGGTGAAGTAACACACATATATGGCTTGAGTGCTATGCAGAAATATGTGAAGGCTATTGCTAAGTAGCATTCTTGCTCCACGTGCTAATGGAGCACAAAGGCTAAGAGTAGAACAGAAGTCAGTCAGCAGCATATTGACTTGACATGACAAGTCTTTTGTTGTCTCTAATGGGTTTGTCTGCATTTGTTGTAGCCTGTTTTTCTAGAACTTCCCATATATTTAAAATCTCACATTAATATTAAAACCATCTCATCACATCTTTAAGATTCATAACAAATGTGATAAATGGCAATTATTGTGTCTATTGTAATTAGTATGTTCCAATGATTTACAGACATGTAAAGTAATAGGCACATCGTTTAGCCCAGTTGTTGAGGTTAGCAGCAGGCTGTTATTACCGAGACTGTTTAAAGTTCAAAGCTGCCATTTACCATGCTGCGAGCAGTTCAGGGGCTGCACTGCCAGGTCAGGTTTTAGCATTTGGTAGATCAGGAAAACTCCCTTGTGATTTAGGATCAAAAGACCTGTGTTTAAGGGAAGCTGTAAGGCAAAAGGAAGGATTTATGACATGAAAAGAGCCATATCAAAGTTTACCGGATCTTTTATTTGAAAATGTTGGTGCTTGTTCAGTTTGGGTTAGAATTATTCTTTATTTATTTGTTAGCATCTCAGCTGATCTGTGAACATGGTCTAGCCCGTATTTAATGGAGTTGTGTATTTAGCCTGTTTGGCGTTTCAACAAACAAACTCTTCCCTTTGGCTGCACAGAACACGCAGTTCCCATGTAAAACTCCAGCAGAGACATTTTTCATAACTTTACATAACATTTGGAAGACTAATCATTTACAACTACCTTACTTTTCTCTGTTGGTCTACATCTTCAGAAAGTTATCACATTCATAATCCAATTCCAATAGACAAGGATGGAAGTGTTTATGTACAGCTGGTTGATATGATGTCATCATATATGAACATTACCTGAACACTTTATCTCGATTACATTAAACAAATGAATGTCTAGCCCCAGTCAGAACTAAGCACTAATAAAGGATTTATTTGGATAAGGGCCTCCACATTTGCCTATCATCTGTGGTTGCTTTATTTCTGTCAGGAGCTCTCATATTTGCATTTTGTGACTTCTGCTGCTGCCTGTTGATTTTCCTTCAGATTAATACACACAAGCACACACTATGGAGACGGGGTGAATTATGACTTTGCTGTGGGTACTAACAGTGACAGTTAGTGTGAATGTGTATACAGTACAGTGTGCATTTGGGCAATCATATAGATCGAACACAAAAAGATATTACTGCAGATCAATGCTTGCACTATTTCAGTTTTGTAGCTCACAGCAATTTACCTCTTAAAGCTCTGAGTCAACCTTTTGGCCTTTTAGCTCCAAATGACATCTCAAATGAGCATTTCTAGATGTTTACTCTAGGAGGATGTAAAAGGTCAGTATCTATTCTTTTTGATTGGTCCATAAATAAATCATGCTAATGTAGCGTGTGCCTAATGTGTGGTTAACGTTGTCATGATGGATTATATGTTATACTGCATTAACCACAAGAGCTTCTCAATGGATGAAATGTCAACATTATGGTCTGTTCCTTGTGTCCTTAGGTGGCCAGAAATCTATTGTTGCTGCTTCAAAGTGACATAAATCCGACAAAGAGAACACATTCCAGCTGCAGATTAATAATAATGTCTCACACCTTGCCACCTTGGCCATACTGACGCCGCTCGGCTGGCCAAAAGACAGCTGCCTCTGATCTCAATCAGGGGCTTTAGCGTTGTGATCCCACGCGATGAGGCCAGACCCCAAACACAACAGCAGATACAACACCCTGATGTATTTATAAAGCCGTGGAGAAGTTTTCCATGTGTCTTTTCCATCGTGATGTTTGTCGTGGTTGCGGTTGACCTCACGGTGACAGAAGGATGAAAGTGTTCCTGATTATTACTGAGAGACACCAGGCCGGTCCCGATCTCAGCTGGGCTCTCTGGGGAGATAATAGGGCTTTATATAATGGTTTACTCCTCGGTGCCCATTGTCAACAGCCGTCGCACAAAGCAGGGATCGCATTAATATGACTAACAAGCTCTGAGACTATCAATGACCTGTTTGGACTAGGCAGCGACAAAAAGTAGTCGTACACTGACAGCATAACACTTGTAAACAAATAAGACAACATAAACACCAGTGTTTAGAGTGATACCCATGTACTTCTAGACTGTCCAAGATACATATGGGTCTCTCAGATTTAGAAGTCTATCCTATGGCTAGTCTACCATAGCTCTAATCTCTCTTGTTTTATGGGATTTTCTAAACCTCTAGCTTGGAAAGAGTTAACGCTATTTGTAAATGACTCGATGATCATGGTAACATAGCCTAATGCTAGTCTATGTAGCATATAACGGCTAAATACCACGACCACATTAATGTAGCATTAGGATGAGCTGAGTGTTGCGGACTCACTTGTTTGATTCCTCCCTGTGCACTTAAACTTGGACAAAGACAGAAGTCCACTTAGATGGCCCAATAGACCTATGCATGTAAACTAACTGTCTTTCATCATCATCATGTTTTTCCTTCCAACACCGTCAGATAAAAACAAAGCTACATGTCTTTGTCTTCTGTCATTGAGTCTCCAGTGGCATGGGTATGTTCCAGATAATTCATTCATAATGAGAGACCACTGGTAGCACCAGGCTGGTTCAGTCATGCAGAATGCCTCTCCGTCAGATGTAGGTCACTGTACTGAGCTGAAGTGTGTTTCCTGCTGCGAGTGGCCTACAGTAGCAAAGCCATGTGCCCCCCACCCAAACTGGAGGGCTATTGTTGTCCGGCTCAGGCTCTCCTAAAGGTGTTGATCCCTGAGCTGGCAGTGCATAACGCTTGGCCCGATGTGCTCTCCATGACACAGACTTGGAATGTCAACGATTATTTTGTATATTAAAACATAATTTATATGCTAATACACATCTTCGGGATTAATTATTTGCTTTGAACACACAAAATGATTATGTTTCTAATCTCTCCTGAAAAGATTTCAACCGCCATATGTTAATATTTCCTTTTTTTTATCCTGCAAATGATTAATTGAACATGTAAGACATTGCAGCGGGACCTTCTACTTTGAACTCTTTGCAAATTTCCAAAATAAAAAGTCAGACAGGGGTCGCGACCTTGTCCTGTTATGAGAGAATGATCCTGCTGTGATAATACTTGTCACCTTAACACAGGAAGAGGCCAATGCCGTGCCCTTCACAGAGGCCTAAAATTATCGCTATGGCTTTGTTGCTTTGCATTTCATTTACCAACTAATTACATCTGTTAGCTGAAGCAAGCTGCCCAATTCATGAATTCTATTTGTTGTGAGGATGGTGTGATTAAGGTAAGCTTATGTCCCAGCTAAAGTGACTATTAATATTCAAGATTTTTACAGCAAGCCACACTTGATTAAGACGTCTTCTCAGATAAAAAGTGGACCAAGTGCTCTATTTTTATTTGATTTAAAGTTAGCTTTTGGATGTAAGGAGTTGTCCCCTCTTATTTCAGGGACTTTCCCTTGGCAGAGGGCACGTGATGGTGTGGCCTGGGCAACAGGGGCAGAGAGCGGTGTGGATTTCTTTGGTATGCTGTCTCCTCAAGTCTGTCTCCACTGACGTTTTTATTCTGACCTGTGGCCATAACAAACTAATTTACAAGCAGCAAACAAGCGACACACGCAGATGGGGTACAAATATGACCAATGTATGTGCAAAGCATTGTAAGGATGCTTCCCAAACTACTTCTGTATTTTGTCACTTTACATTATATCAAATGTGAATAGTTCTAAGAAGAAACATGAGCTGTTGCTGTGGAGCTCTTTGGCAGTTCAACATTTTTTCCTCGTGTTGCTCTAGTATTGTAAGCTAATCAGTGCATATGCTAAGGCTAATGCTAACAGGTGGACTGGCAGGAGACTTGCTCTGGGGCCAAGGACGTAATACCAGCAGAATGCATTACATGAGCTTTCTCATTGTCACTTCGCAGCATCAAGTGCTACAGCCTTTGTAGAATTTGTGTCTACATTGTTTTACATTAGAAAGTCAAGGCTGTTGCCTCAGTTCAAAAGGTTTGTCTGCTACTAGTGCGATGACGCCATCTTTTAGTTGTTGCTTAAAGGCACAGAGGCACAGTGCCTTACAGAGCCAAGTCGTTATATTCTTTGGGTCTTATGGAGGAGTGTCATGTTCTTGTCCCCCAGGTCACATTGTTCTGGAGTGAAAAGCTACTACGGATGCAGTAACAACACTTCATTAAGCCGTCGGAATTGAGGCGATTAGACAGATAGACTTACATGTGGTAAATTATTCATTACAGTACAGTAACTACAATGTTACCATAGCACAGACAATAAAAATAAAACAAGTAGATGTTTAGCTGAAAACTGTTTGTGGAAACTCAGAGAAACAGTTTCCCAGATAAAAAAATGCACATGAACATCCGTTGAAGCCTGGAGAAGATATGATGACTATGAGTTCACATGTGTGCCTTGGACTCATGAGCAATACTGTTTATTTGTGCTCATTCAGTATTTTAACCCTTCTGATATGCCTGATATATAAGTTAAAGGTAAATGTGAGAAAGCTCCTGTAACCTACGCTAAAATATAACATTTCCAAACCAGTCATTTCTGGGATGAAAGTGCACCAAGATAGAAAAAATACTTTCTATCATGAAAACATCAAATCAGGTCTTTGGTGAACTGTGACACCCTTATGGTCTTAACAGGTATCTGTGTTTGTAATTGACCTGCAGCAAATCTGGATGGAAGGTTTATTCTGGTCTTTAGGGTTTTTTTCACATTCTAAATTTGTACAGTACTCTTCAGTGTCAGAGTCTGACACTCTCTGTAAATATGACTAATGGTTGGTGTTGCATAAGAAAAGACACACTTTTCTCAAGGCTCTTTGGACACAGCTATTGTCCAAGTGTGCTGCTTATTCTTAGCATCTACTACTAGTGTCCATATTTAGAAAAAAAAAACATGTCCATAAAATAAAAGGCTCCTGTCGAGCAGGAAGGTAAAAGCCACACAGGGGAAGTTGGCAGGGAGTCAAATCTGTAATCCTTTCTCATTTACAAAGTCTGTCAGCGAGACATACCCCTGCAAACACAGTGGAGGAAGTGTCCGACGGCATTACATTTATCTCTTAGTTCCCCTTCCAAAATGAAACTGAGAAGCTGCCAAGTGAGCACCGTCATCTGTTTATTTTCAAAGACCTTGTACCTTCAAAGATGGCGGTTCAGTTTTTGAGGTTCCTTTCCTTGCAAACAGCAATTATTTATTCTGTTATTTTCTTTATTTCATGTGGCATTAACTCTAGATGTCCAAAAACACATCCACTCTATTACAGTTATTTGTCAGAGTAAGTCTTCTCAAGTGGAAAAGTCACGACCCTTAGCATTTCGACCCTCTGTTGATGTCACAGATGGGGGCATTTAATCCCAGTTGAGGTTTTCCAGAATTAATCTTTACCACTTCCATGCATAACCAGATAATATATCCTGTAACGCTTGGAGTTTGGCGTAGTAAATCAGGTTGTGTCATGCTAAACTCTGTCTAGCATGTGATCTTACATGGCGTTGTATACTTTTCCACGGTTTATCCATGCAGCACATCAAAGCATGATTCTACCTATTTTTGTCTTCTGAACCTCTTGTGCTTCCCTGCTTCCAGCCACATCCATCACGCATCTCGCGTTTGGGCTGTTATTGAGACATTCCTGAGACGCTCGGGCATAAGGAGCGTCTCCTTTTCTGGAAGTTTTAGGATTCAGACTCGGTGGGCCTCTACAGGTTTTGCTCTACTTGTCTCTTCTTTTTTTTTTCTGAATCTGTGGCCTAAGCAGAGGATTACAGTTGCCCATTAAGGCAGAGGTGCTTTCTTTTTACTGTGGAAATAGTTGCGGGTCAGAACAGAGAGGAATCCCTTTTCAAAGTCATTGAATGGTTAAGTTTAAAGGCTTTACCCATGTGGTATTTGAACTTTTCTGGTCATTGTCATTTGGGAGTTTCAGTTGTATTCCTATATCCTAAATCACTGTTTGCTTATAAAGAGACCTACCCATCTGCATAGCAAAGGTTTATCATAAAACCACAAAGCCAAGCAATCCTATATTGCTATTCTTTCACAATGGCCTGCTTATTTAACAGTAACACACTGATTTAACACATTTGCTTCCAAACTGAGAATCAAGCCCCAACACTTTCTGCTTTTTGTTTCCTCTGACTTTGTCTTCCTCGTTCTGCCCCCGACTCTGGGCGTAGCTGGTGGTATTTGAAGGAGCTAATGATATTTGTGTCTCATTAATGGCTGCTGATGAGCTGAAATGGTAGACTGTGCACAAGCTTTATTTACTCGTCTTTAATACTGGCCCGTCAGCTTGACTTACGACATTGCCATATGGGCGCTGATCTCTTATGCACGGACATCACGCCCCATTCGCACTTTGCAGAATTTGGGTTTGGCAAATTTGATGCATTTGAATGACCTATACAGTCATAAAAGAATTTATAAGAACATTTTCAACTCCTGGCTTATCTTGTACACCATGGACACTGCGGTTACGTGGGGGCACTGGGGTCATTTAAGGAGGAAGAAGTGAAAGTCAAGGCTTAGAAAACCTATTCAGGCTATTGAACATGGTAATGGGAAGCTATGTATGTAAATTTATAGCCTACTTCTACTAAACACTAAACAGAGTGAAAAACTTCTGCATTTGGCTTCGGACTGTAGTTGAGGTATGTATGTATTTAATTTTTTTATTAAAGCTTGGGTGTTTAGTGTTTGTCATCTTCGTGAAAGTGCAGATTGGAGTTACCCTTCTCGCACTCTTTCTTAGAGCATGTGAACAGCTATGGTAGCCCTGAAGGGACATGCTTTTGTCTATGAACAAACCCAGTGGAAACAGATGGTGATTTCACTTTAAAAAAATGAACCGAAAATGAACCGAAATGATGCACTAAAATAAACATTTTATTAATAGTTACCTTTGGACTGTAGTTGTGGTAACATAAGATATAAAGCGGATTTAAATTTAAAATTTTAGTTATTTGTTGCCAAAAGAAAAAAAAAGGAAATTATGTGCTAAGGTTTAACATTTTTTTTGCAGAAGCCTGACGAAATAGAAACTCAACTGTGTGGAAAAAAAAGTTTAGGGACTTTTTGCAAATTTTTCTGGTTTTATAAATAATTTGAGTGCAATATTTTAAAATGCAAGTTAAATCTGTTTATGTAACCCTGATAAATGAGAGGTAGTTAACACTGATTATCATAGGGTAGGTCGTGTGCTACAGTATTAGCATGCTATAGTAACTTTTAGCTTGATACCTGAAATTAATAGTGCAAATCAGATTTTTTTTTAAATTTTCTGATAGCAGTCTGTATTTCACCAGAAGCAAGAGCCTCACATACTTAATATTTGTTAGCAGCTAGAATTTAGCGTCAGCAGTTAATTTTCACTCGCGTTTTTTAGTATGTGCTGTGTTCGATGGCACAATACCTTCCTTATTAGTGTCTTCTTCAAAACCACCTACACAGTGGTTTAGAGCCAAGAGTGGGAGGGCAACACGTCAGAGAGAATGGAAACAAAAATGTGTGAGAGAACAGGAAATGGCTAAGAATACAAAAATGGTAAAGAAACACACGTTGAGCTCTGACACACATCTGACGTCTCAAGTATGAAAATGAGATGTCCTGTGGCTGTGATTGAGTGGTGTCAGAACAAATGTTTAAAAAATGTGTGTCAGTAAAGAGGAGAAGGAGAAACAAGAGTGGCATCTCGGTACAGACTATAAGTCACACCTTAGCTTTGGAATTTGTGAAATTTGGAGAAAACCCTCAAGAAAATATTTGCCGTGAACCTCATTTGCTTTCCATTGCCTTCCATTAGTCAAATATTTCTAAAGCAGCAGACTTGTTTCGCTGCATATGTCCTTTGACATGGCACAGTGCTGCTTACTAACTTTTTACAACACTTAAAGAAAAAGGAACAAACTTGTACTGTTACATATACAGCAGGTTTTTAATGGCCTTTACAAAACAGTGCCACTTCCTAAATATTACAAACACATACAGTATTGCTATCGAATATTGCAATTGCAAAACTCCTTACATGTAATGGGTCTGGAATCCCTTCCCTTTGTTTTAGACCAATTATAAGTGTTGATCTAAAATGGAGCAGTCTTTATGCAATAGTTGATCTTATTTTGAATGTTTTTGCTGATATTGTGGTATTGTTGTATTGTATTGTTGTCTCTTAGCTGCATGCCTGTCCAATTGTGTCCAGAGGCAGTTTATTCTGTGTCCGTTGATACTGCCTTTAAAACCAACTCAAATCCAGACCAGACCTATTTCTTTGTATAGTATAGAACAAAAAAATGAAGATGGCGGACCTTATTTTTCTTTGTATTTTGCAGCCTTTGTAAATGTGCCAATATGTTGAGGTGACTAACAGACAAACAGTGCCAGTGTAGTATGTAGTATGTTGAAATTCACATTTGAGTTGCACATGTTAGCACATAATCATTGGATTAGATTACATTGGACACACCTGCATTAGGAAATAGAGTAACATGTGTGTCGTCCTCAACCCACTGTCTGCAGAAACAGTCTGCCATTGGCCTCCTGTCCTGAAGATCAGGACCACCGTAAACACCGCAGAGGCCACATAGCAGCAACTGTCTCCTCCTAAACAGCTTTAACAGTACTGCCTGAACTCTTGATGACACACACATAAGCTCATTGTATTCTGAAGTGCCGCAATTCACTTTAAAGTAGGCGTCTGACAGCTAAAAGCTTTTGTTGTCAGATTCTTTTTGAAGCCAACCTGCCAGCCCCAGTGACAGTCTGCTCCAAGTTGGCGCGCAGTGTGTTATTGTAAAACAGTTTCCGGCTTGTGTTTGCATGGCGCGTGTGTATTTAACATCTGTGTTTGTGTGTGAACAAGGGAGACCTCTGCCATTGTTAAGCTCTTACATCCTGACAACTGCGAGTGTGATGGGTTAAAAATAATCCTGTGCTTTCCAATTTAGTCAACACTGGGGACTGCTGTTTTGAATCGGAGTGCGTCCCCCTGGAACGCTCCGGGTCAGCGCCGGTCACTTCCTGTCGCTTGGCTCGTCAGTGTAGCGCTCACAACTGTCCTGAAACAGACTTAAAAACATATCTAGGAAGTGAAGACTTTTGCTGTCACATTTGAGAATTTCACAGCAGGCGGGCCAGCCTAAACGCTGTCAGTAAATAGCAGTGTTTCATCTTACAATGATCTTCCCTTGAAATGAAATAAATAAAATTGAGTTTGGAAGAAAGGCAGAACAGAATTAGGACACGAGTATAGGAATTAAAAAGCATCTTTATGAACTGGTACTTAAAAACATGTGCCATCTTCAATATGCATATGTAAAACACAAGGAAAGTAGTTTTGAGCCTTTTTTAAATAAATAAACAGTCAAATAGATATGCATGCTATGCAAACAGCAGCTATGTAAACTCTGGCAGGCTAAGCAAATGCGTTATGTAACTTGTTCTCAAGCTCTGGACACTTAATGGTCCATCAAACCATAATGGCCAATGACACATGAGCCATTTTCTTGTTAAAGGTTGGGTGTTTTGTGTCTGTCTTGGTGAAAGTGCAGATTGCAGTTACCATCCTCACACTCTTAGAGCATGTAAACAGCTATGGTAGCCCTAAAGGGACATGCTTTTGTCTATGAACAAACCCAGTGGAAATAGATTTCACTTAAAAACATGAACTAAAATCAATGCAGTTCATACACTGCTCTAAACCTTCATGTAGAGATGTGTGCTCGAAAAGAAACATTGACATTGGACTATGTATTGTATTGTTACAGTACACAACACTACACTGCAAGGAATTAATGCACAAGATCAATCTAGATCTATATTTCCTCTTCAGTTTCTCGTGTGTCAAGTTATATGGTAAATTAATATCAGTCCTCTCTTTTTTGCAATCTGGACAAATGAAAATATTGTTTTTTTTGTGAATATACACGTACTACACACAAACATTTTACAAAATGTACCTGCTTAAATCAAGGAAGCCCCATGTTGTCATAAAGGATCTGTTTACAGAAAACAAATGTTAACAGTCTGATCCAGCCTTCTGTAATGGATCAGTGTCTTTTGGCTTTTGCCTGCGAGTGCTCCGTCTTCTCCTGCTGCACTTTGCCAGTTCTGGCTCCTCAGTTGAGCACGAACATCCTCCCCAGGGTCCACTCATCCAAACTTAGCCTCGGGCATTTGTCCAGTCAAATGTCTCTTTCTGCCCCCTCGCCAAATGGCAAGACTTACAAGTGAAAGTCTGCTTTCAGAAAACCCAAAGTGAATATTAAAAAGCCTCTTAAAACGTACACAGTGACATTATTTTATCTGAGTGAATACATGCAGATTATAAAGTGGATGAGTGTCAGCATAACAACTGAATGATTGAAAAGCTAGCTCCATTAAGCAAACAGCATTTTTGAACAACAGAATGAGCTGTTGCTTCTTGTTTGGTGTCAAGAAATCAAGCTAGCAAAAATTGTAGCTACCAGATCAGCCTAAAGATGCAAGTGTGTGTTTGGTGAATAACTTAACCGAAGTTCCCTGTGGCAGTTTTCCTTGACCTCTTTGTAACCTTTTGCAAAAAGGTTGCAAACACAAAGCACCATCTCATGTTAGGCCCAGAATTAACATAAATGCTTTGTCAGCAAATCACAGAGCACCTAAAAAGTACTTCTTTACTTCAAATGGTGACTAGCCTTACTAGAGTTTTTGTCTGTTTATGTGCAAGTGCCAGTGTGTGGCTCCACTGCCACAGTTTGGCACCTGGCCAGTTCAAACGGGCCACTGCTTCAGAGGCCAGTAATAATGGCCTCATTTCCCCAGTGGGGCCTGAATAACAGCAAGTGAGAGGAAGAGAGCTGTCTGGGGATGCTAGAGGAATGACAACAGCACACGACATGGCTAGCAGTAGCCTGGAGAGACAAGCGTCTGCTTTTACTGCCATAGTAACGTCTATATGATTAGACTATTATTTCAGTAGACTATGACTAAGCAAATGCTATTGTTTAGTGTTTGTAGACGCTCTTCATGACCTGACCTGAATTCAAATAGAACAAGGAATACCCAGAGGGAGGGTGTGGTTCATCCCCTCAAGGCTTCAGTAAAATGACTCAAGGTGTGCAAACATGTCAGACACAGCTTCCTCCTGTTCTTTGCCTGTAAGGAAATGTCCAAATTTGAATTTAGCAAAGAACTCCTACAGGTGTTTGTCATCATAGAAAGCCCACAGCTAGTTCTAAGTCACAGAAAAATGTGTGTGGCCCCTCTCTCAGTAAACTTTCTCCGTTCTTCAACAGACCCCTGCCATATAGTGATGCCACCATGCATGGGTGAGGCCGACCGCTTCAGTTTGGAGGCCCTCCGTCACATCCACAAACAACTGGATGATGACAACGACGGGGGAATAGAGGTCAACGAGAGCGTGGAGGTAAGAATATTGCCCAGCATGGTGTCCGGTGAAAAACAACTGCACAAACCACATGGAGCTCATTTGTCTTCTTTTTACATCTTTATATCTTATACGTATGTATAAGATATATATAAAATATATTACATATATTCGGGGTTCTAGCATGTACCCCTAACACAAAGAGTATCTTGGAAGGTAAAAACTTTAAGGACAAATTACACAGTGATGCTTAAAATGGCCACCAAGAAGTAAACCATAAAGTGCATGCAAATATTGAACATATAATTGAGCAGTGAGTAACAGCCTGAGACAGTGTGTCATGCCTTTAAACTGACCTATGATGAAAAACTTGTTTGTAACAGTCAACAGAGAACGTGAGTGAGCACTAGCTCTGTAACACATTTTTCTTCCAAACGCTTGTTTTGAAACTTAAAGGTGGAGTGTGCAGTTCTCAAAACATTAGAATGACTGGTGATAAAAATGGTGAACGGGACAAACCTAATGAAAATAAGCATGATGATTTCACTTTAAAATGTTTGACCAAAGTGTGCTTTTTCTCCAGCAGTCGTTACAGAAACAAAAAATGTCTCCTTTTACTGTTATTTTAAAGCTGTACGTGTCTATCTTTTTGGATTAGACAAATGAAAACAATCTTGTACTTCAACACTTACACACTGGACTTTTAAAGATGAATATATCAAGTCCACACTTAACTTAGATGGTTGTAGTTAATTGGCTAAAGTGGCAGAGAGTTGTTGACATGTGAGACAGCTCTGTCCTGCCGTGCCCTGTGCGTCTCTGTGTAATCACCTGCCTCTTACATTCAAAAGCAACCTCTCCTGACCACGGTCACATTCTGTATTTGTTGGCTGGAGTCATTTTTAACCGTCTGAGAAGGGCTGGTGTGAGAAACGGGTATACCGTGCGACCCTGCCGTGGCGCCTCAGTAAAGAGCAGGACACTGTTTTGCTTATGTGTCCCGTCTAAAGCCCCCCTGAGATCTGGCCCCAGGCCCGAATGACGAGGATCTGTCTGAACTTCTGCGTGTCCGCCATCATCTCTGTTTTTACTCGTGTCTTTAAAAGGACAGCAACCCCAGTGTCTTGGGCAGAGAGTTGTTTTTGGCTGCCGCTCATATTTCCATGCTGCTTAATTGGAGTTTTATAACATGATGGATCTTCCTTCTTTCAAATGTCTCCATGACTGTCAGATGGCATTACATAAGAGGGAGCAGAGATGGAGAGAGTAGCTAAAAACACTTACGTAACGATAGTATTTTGTGCAAAGATTACTCAAGTTTGTACAGATAAGGAAAGCAACAAGAACAAGCAACAAACAAGACTTGGACTATTGATAAGCACCGACTCATTTGTTTATGCTCAGCTGGGTTACAAATTGTCACAGTATTTTTACTTGGGTGAAGATGAGATTTGAATGGGAAAACAAAACAACAAAGCTTGTTTTGTTCTAGTGATGAACAGTCATATTCCAGGAAGTAAGGATGCTAAATTTTGTTTGTTTTGAACTCAAAGCTAGCATTTACTAGCCAAAAATCAATCTCCTGAAGTTGATCCAGCTAAACAAGGATTTACTAACTCCATTACTCTACATTAGTTATTAGCTATGCACCCACAATTTAAAATTAGTTTCAAATACAATTTCTTATATTAATATAGCTGCTGTTTATGTAACAGACTCACAGCAGAGTGAAAACTCCTCCTACCTCTTTAGGGTTTATCCTACCAAACAATGCTTTACTAACAAAAATAGTGAAAAAGAGTCATGTGATGATGTAACCAGTGAACCAATAGGGGCCCTAACTTATCATTTACCTCCAACGTTACCAAATAAAACAAATTACTAACTGTCTACCTTCGCTTCGTTTCTGGCACCGATAACATTTTATAGACTTATTTACATTTACATCCCAAAAGTCACAAATAACTTAAAAAAGATGGTAAAATACATGGATTATTACAGTTGCTTGAAATATGTGTAATATTTTTGATTTTGTGACTCATCCTTGACCAGAATTTGCTTTAGTCAATGCTATAGGCCTGACTTTAGGTCACTCATAACCTTCTTGTTTTTCATGGCACGCATTTCAGAGATTGTTCGGCTGGTGATAAAAGATCTCAAGAAGTCCATCTTTGAGCAGCATAATGTCGTGAACAAAAGTTGTTACGTCATCACTCGAAGATAACAGGCAATTGAATAGCAGCTTTGTCATGACCCTAATTGATCTAAATGACCTTTGCTTGTATAATGTTCCTCCAAGGTGCACTTCTAATGGCCATTTGACATGCACAACTCACATGCTTCAACTTATTGACACTAGAATAAGGAAGCAGTAGCGCCACAGATGTCACGTCATATCATTATCAGTGTGCTTGATAAACAAAAAGGGCCTTGAGTTCTTTGATATCTGGAGTGGGATGAGTTTCCTTAAGAATAAACTAGGCCTCTTGGGAAGTCGAGGCTGTGTATTTATAGCCACGCAGTCTTTAAAACGATCACTTTTTTTTTTTCTTTTTACAGTCCTCCGTCAGCTTCTGTAATTCGACCACTGTGGAAGAATTTTATTAGGAGGCAAATCCAGCTGTAATCCTGTTAAACATAATCCGGGGTTAGTCGGTGAGGCTGTCCATCGTCGGGGCGTTTTGAGTGACACCCGCGGCTCCTCTGCTGAGCACGGTCGCTGGGGACGGCAGGTGCACGTCCTCACTTCGGGTTTGGGCCGTGTACTGGTGTCTGCCAAAAAGACACCGGGCCCGGGTCGAGTTTCCTCACACTGATGGGATAGAACGCGACCGGTGCCCGCAGCAGGGACCGCGGTTCTGCTCGTTATTAGATGTGAGTTTTGGAAAATTAGACTCGCATGTGAGCGCCACATCTGTGCGAGTGGAGCGCAGCCTGGCATGAACGGAGAAACCCGAGGAGGCTCCTGGGTCGCCTCTGTGCGTCTATAGAAAGAAAAGAATCTTAAACGGTCTGGATGAGGTCTGGAAATGTTCTTAAAGGAACATGACTGAGGTGTCAGCTCACTGAAGTTACGTAAAGTTTGAAAAGGCCTGGTAATATGACTATAAATTACTGAGCCCGCCTTCTCCCAGTGTCAACTATTTTTCGGATCTTTTCTCAGCTATGATATTAATTTAATTTATGAATACAATTTTACTATGGTTGTTTTTAGTGCGTTTCACAGCTGTGTTCCACCACCTAGAAGATCGAACCGGCCAAGACCACAACATCACTTTTAATGGGCGCAACATGTCTTAGTTTAGAGCTTGCCTTTTTTAAAAATGTAATAAAGTAAAGACTTGCATATCATTAGGACAGAGTCTTTTAGACAAAAAAAAAGAGGCTGATAGTCCTTTGCCGACCTTAGACAGTCCAAGTTTGTTTGCCACCTGGCTTGTCTTCCCCTTTCTGACATAAAACAGTCTGACTTTATAGGCATGATCTTTTCCTTCCATCCGCTCCATTTTTATGAGCCCATAGCTCAGGAACATCCTGACAGATATTTGGCTGAATTGTCCTCAACTCCATTGTCACGGGAAATATTCACCGCTGTCATGTAACCTCAAACATACACCTACTTCTGAAATTCTTGCTAGATTTAGCTGTATTAGAACCATTCTTGACCAACGTTATATTGGATTGAATTCAAATATAGTGCTTAGGGCAGGGTCCATTAGCACAGACGTGGCTCATAAGATTATGAGCATGGCGAGTGTAATAACTTTTGGTAGGAACTGCAGACAGACTGACAGACACAGTAAATGCCAGAGCTGAATAGACTCACAGTACACTGTTGAGAGAGCAGAGGCTCATGGGAAATAATCCCCCTATCTGAAATCAGACGTGCACAAGTGTCTCTTTGTTGGCGGCTGTCAGAGTGAGTGACTGTGTATCATGTTGTCTCTGCTTGTGTTTACGTCCAATATATGAAGCATGACAGTCTTCTGTTTTAACAAGACCCTTCCAGCTTCTTGCTACAGATTTGACTTGCCTCAACTGTGGCACTGTTAAAGCTCTTAAACCACAAGGACTCCCTCACAAAGACCTGTCTTCATGAATGTGGTTTACCACTTATTTTATGACTCCATCAAGCTGCATAAAGCTGCCTGTGACAATATGGAAAGATGCCAATTTGGAGGTTTCAAAATATGTGGACAGTTATTACAATTACTTTTAATACTATAATTAAGCCCTGGTTAAAGTGCCATGGGCGGTTGTCTTGTCACTTCAATATTATAATTGTGATTTAGAATGTCTTTGGAATATAGAGTCATTTTAGTTTGACAGTCATCAAGGACCTGATATAATCCAAGTTAAAATGCTAAAATAACACTTAAAAGTCACAAATGTTTTTTAAAGGCCATGTGAACACTTATGGTAGCCCTGTATGGACATGCTGTTGTATATTAAGAAATCTAGTGGATTTGATGAGATAAGTTCACTGAAAAAAAAGAGAAAGGATATTGATGTAGTTCAGAAATGTTTTAAGCCCCCTTTCAAAAAGAGTCTTGTGTAATTGTGTGGTAGTTTGTCTGCTCAGGACAGCTTAAGGAACAGGAAGCAAAACAACTTGGACTGATTTCTATGGAGCTTTAATTCCTATTTTTCAAGACAGACAAATGCAAAGAACGTTATTTATTGGCAATTATGAAGTGCTGAAAACATAATTCTTCGCACTGTGTTCCATTATATTCATATTTCTAGTTTAACATTTTAGACTTTCCATCTCTGTTCTTTTCCTTCAGGGTTTCTGGCTGAATTGAAGCTCTCATGTCTGCCAGCACAACTTCATTTCTCAGAGCAGGCTTCAGAGGACATTCATTTGGAATACTTTAGCTCACACTGTGGTCCCTCCAGTGACTCAGCAGACACTTGGCTCCTGGCTTTACGTCAGCAAGAAAACTCATTACCATTTGTATTGTGACAGAAAAAGCACTGTGTTTCAGCTACTTGCATCGTTTTGTCTGGAGTCAGTGGACTTTACAGCAAGTTATATGGTGTGGAAAACTAAACCGTGACGTTCTAAGACTAATTACATGCAGTTATTTAGCTGTACTTAGCATCACCACTTTCCTCACTTTCCCAGTCAAAAGCCCCAACTGTCCTAGAATGAATGTATATTGACTTAAAAACCCACTGGGAATTTTAAGTTTTGACCTTCTGAGGCATTTGTGGTTTAAGTTTTGACCTTCTGAGGCTGCTGTTGTATAAACAATTTATGCGCTAATATACCACCATAGTGAATTTGAAGTTTGCATTTTCATACTCTGACATACATGTAGTTTTTCCAATATGATGAGAATATGAAGTTTGAGTTTTGAGATTCATGTACTTTCACCATTTGACCCTCTTAGGCTCTTGTAGTTTGGATTTTGACCCTTTGATGTGACTGTAGTTTACTTTATGACCCTCTGAGGCTGCTGTAGTTCAATTGTTGCCCCTCTAAAGCTTCTGTAGTTTGAGTTATGACCCTCTGAGCGTGTAGTTTGAGGGCTGACTCCTCTGGTGTTGCTGTAAATTGAGTTTTGACCCTCAGAGACTGCTGTACATTTAGTTTTCACCAGATGGTTAGGTCATTTGAGTTATGACCCTCTGAGGCTCCCGTAGTTGAAATTTTGACCCATTGAGGCTGCTGTATTTTGAATTGGGACTGTCTGTATAAGGAATACAATGGGGTATGTTGTGTATCTGATAAATACATTTGAATTCACATACAAAGAAAAGAAAATACGCCACTATTCTACCCACTGACCACCTTTAATGTCTGTTTCAGCTCTAAGGACCAGAACGACATGCTCTCAAAGCGTTCTCACTGCACTTGTATTGTTCACGCCGACAATCTAGGTGTCATCCGTGTCCATTTTTTCAATGCGTTATTGTATTCGCTTGAAGTGATTTCTCTGAGGACTGTTTCAAACACCTTCTTGATCACAGATAATATTTTCTCTGTGACAGGGAAGGCTTTCAGTGCCTGTAGACTCTCGACGCCGCTCTACTATTATGCGCTCAATGTCAGAGCTGAAGCGCTGCTGTGTTATGGAGACCACACTTGAATGTTCGCTTCATGTCGAGCCTAGTATAGTTACACATGGTTTGTGTAGATGTTGGTAAGAAAAACTCAACGTCACGGGAGCGTTAATCATCATTTTGTAAGAAGAGTAAGCAGTACGTTTTTGTTCCTCGTGTCAATGGTATCTTGTTTTACCAGGGAAAACAATAGTGTCATGAATCATGTGTCTGATGAGCTCATGCAAACTGACAGATAGGGCCATTTTGTTTTCAACCGTTGTACACAACAGGAAGGAAAAAAGATGCATTTAATACCTGATTTGTTTAAAAAAAAGAATGTAAGGGAACAAAAGGAATCAGAAATCTGTGATACATTGTGCTCTCATAATTTCTATTCAAGAGACAAAGTTTTTGGTGTGTCTGTTTTTGCTGCTGATGTAAAGACGGTAAATACTTTGTGGTTCTGGTGCCTTTCCCTAAGGCGTCTTCAACAGATCCTTTGTCAGTCAGCTGCACCTTTATGTCTCCTTCTTTAATTACACGCATCGTATTGTTTCATTTGAACACTATACTGTTACAGCAGAACATGATGTCCAGATATAGTGCTGACCTCAAATTATCATCATATCCGCTTACTTCTACATTTTACCTTTACCTTAAACATTTTGCTTTTTCTCTTTATTATATTTGATCTCATATATTTGAAGACTATCTGTCCTGATGATTAATAATGTGATTAATAATATAAAAGATGATCTAAAAATACTGAATGCCACTGCATGATGAATTTATCCATATGTTAGTAGCAAAACTAATCAAAATTTTTATTCATCATTTATGGCAATAGTTTTTAAAGTGTGGAGCTACTTCCACAAGATGGCAGCACCAACAGTGTTATAGCATCCCAACCTGTGACACTGTCAATCAAATTTATGTGCTTTTGAGATTTATTTACTTACTTTTTCTTTCTCGACATGAAAAGTTTTAAGCGGCTTCTAATCACACTTATTGTGAAATAGAGATTAGCTGCCTGCTAACAACCTGCTACTGACAGCCTCTCCGCTGGAATAAGGTTTGCAGGGAAAAAAAAAAGTGTTTATAGACAACTAGAGGCTATCTGAGGGTACACATGTTTCTTTTTGAATCCACTGAAGAAGTCATGCTGTTGTGTCTTGTAGTTCAGGACTGTTTCCTGTCGCCCGTGTCCGATATTGTTGAGGTTGTGAAATCACAGTTTGAAACACAGTTTGGTAACAGCCATCCTAAATCTCTTCTTTATTCTTAAGAGATCAAAATTTTGTCTGGTCTTTTTTTTTCTGAAGGCAGCACCAACACACGCAGAATAAACCACCTCTGGACACAATTGGCTTGACATACAACTAGAAACAAAACATTGCATAAACCCATTGTAGGCTTTGGTCTAATGAAAGTGAATGGGAATGTCTGCAAGGGTTTTTAAATAGTCTACAGTTTATGCCAAGGCCACACACACAAAGCGTTTGGTGGTGAGCCACGGTGCGATTCTTCATCATGCTGGTGTTGTTGTTGTTGTGGCACTTTGTTGGTGGGATTTCTCCGCAGGGAATTCTGGCTCAAAGCTACCAAAGCGGAAACACACACAGGTGGAAGTGGTGCCCCTGCTACGCCTCTGTTCCTCTTTTCAAAAGTCCCTAAAAGGAAGAAAGAGTGAAAAGATTTGTGTGTATGTGATTCTAAAGCAGACTATTAACCCGAGCCAACTCTTTCCAGCTTCCGTAAGTGTGTTATTTAACGGTGCAAAAAACCCCAATCCTAAAACATCTATTTATCCCCACGTGTGTTTTCTTTTGTAGTTTATAATAGAAGACATGAAGCAGCAGCAAACCAACAAGCACAGCGTCCTGCACCGCGAGGACCAGCACATCACAGTGGAGGAGCTGTGGAGAGGCTGGAAGACCTCCGAAGGTAACCCACCCACTGATCTCGGGAAACTCGAGCCGTGAGAATACGCAGTTGTTATTACAGATATTTAATTCCCGCTCAGATCCCCTGAAACATTAGCTCTCACTATAAAACATCACATGACAAAGGTGTGGTCTTTCTTTAAGAAAACACTGCAGATAATAAAGATGAAAGAGATGGATTTATTCTTAAGGGATGGACTGGAAACACCCAAATGTTGCAAGACCTATTTACAGCTGAATTGTTTTGCGTGTGTATGTACTAATTTGGAGCTGCACGACATTACAAATTTATTATCAAATGACAAAATGTTGAAGGGCAATAATGTCAGGGTAATAGATGTCCTAGGGATTTACTACACACTATTAAGCAGTAGTGAAGCATTAATAAATGTGGAATTAATGACAAATTAATGGATGAACAAGAGGGTTTACGAATCCGTTATGAAAGCGGTCTCAGAAATGGTCTCAGAATTGATCAAAGTATCTAAATGTCTTGGATATAATGTAGTTTTGGTAAATTTGTGTTTGAATTTGTATTTGTTGTATTTGAAGTAGAACAATACTATCACACAGATCAGCAGATCAGCAGGAATATTCTGAGCTTTAGGTGGGATAAGTGCGTTAGAAAAAAACAATGCAACGTTTTGTGCATGACCTTTATGAAAAACATTAGGAATTCAACTTTTGAGCCACTGAAGCTTAAAAAATAAAATCACAATGTCAACACATCAAATCAGAAAATAAGGAATTGGATCAGTTTAAATTCTGTGGTCATTAACTAGAAATTGTTGTCTTCAGTTCTTGAGAAAGCCCTGTTCCTCTCTCATCTTTCTCGTCTTTTCTTGTTTTTCTTTTTCAGTGCACAACTGGACCGTGGAGGACACGGTGCGGTGGCTGAAGGAGTCTGTGGAGCTGCCTCAGTACGAGAAGAACTTCAGAGACTTTCGAGTCACGGGGAACACTTTACCTCGGTTTGTACACCTCAGCTTTTCTGCTACGCACCTTTAGCTTTTTTTACACTGTGTAATGCTGCCCACTGCTGGCCATGAGCAGTAACACACAGACTCATTAGCTTTTAACAGACTGGACAAATTGATTTTTTTCATTGTACCGGAAAAATAGAGGTGTAAATTTGACATTGTGCCCCCTTTTTCTCAGCTCTTCTGATCAGATTTTAAGTTGAGAGGACCGGGTGCAGTACATATGCAACAGTTAGTGTAGTGTACGTTGCAGCATAGGAGTCTATAGTTGGACAGTAGAATGTAACTTGTTACTCACTGCATGTATGGCATGAGCAGTGGTGGGGGGTCACTGAGGGGTATTTAGTTACACGACAGGGCTGACTGTGCTTCTGACTCATCAGTGATGTCACCGTGAGGGGGTACAGTTTCCACAGGCTGCCATGTTGTCTGTGCTGTGTAAGATGGTGGTGGGTTGTGGACCCAATGAGAGGGGTCTCATTAGAGTTCATTTAGACCGGCATAAGAAGTAAAGGGATTAGTCAGGAAATTGAAATGGGTATTTGTATACCTAGGGCTAAGCAATAAATCGAAAATTTTAATCACAATTTTGGCTTCACACAATTAGGTAAACAAGATAATTGTCTCAAAACAATTACTGAGCTGTATGTTGTGTTGCAGCAAAAGAAGGGCTGAGCTGAGATACACTGTGTTTAATGTTAAGTGTTAACGTACTTATAGCCGCCGTATTTTAATGTCACCAGAGTGTTTTTACTGTTTTGGACAGAATGAGGCAGTCTCTAGATTCACTGGAACGTCAGTCAGTGCTGCACTGCAAAACGAGCATGTAGAAGTAAACTGGGCTTAAGACTGAAATGAAACATCCTAAATATCCTGTTCAACACTGTTTTACACCAAAGACTAGAGACTTTGAGAGCAATGAACACAGAACAGGAAATTTCAGTGTTTAGTAGAAGTGTAATTTTAAAAATGAATGAGTCATCGTTCTGTCTGTATTTATTCAACAATCTGTATTTACTACTAATGATTACTTTCCTCCATATTTTAGAATAGCAGCAAATGAACCGTCGTTCATGTCGATGCAGCTGAAGATATTAGACCAGCGGCATAAACAAAAGCTAAATCTAAAAGCACTAGATGCAGTGCTCTTTGGCCCTCCTCAGCGTAAGTGCACAAAAAAACATCCATTTAATGGATTATATAAATCTGGTTTTGTGCCACTTAAATGTCTATTCGTCTTCTCTTCAGGTCCGCAGCACAACTGGATGAAAGACTTCATCCTGATGTTCTCCATAGTGATCGGAGTGGGTGGCTGCTGGTTCGCTTATGTCCAGAACAAGTCCAGCAAAGTGCACATCTCTCAGATGATGAAGGATCTGGAGAGTCTGCAGCACGCTGAGCAGAGCCTCATGGACCTGCAGGGCCGGTGAGACACCGCACAGTTACATCATACACTTCTGCAGAATGTACGTCTAGTTAATACCAAATGTACCTGGTCCCTCTGGTGTTAAAGGCTGGAGAAGGCCCAGGAGGAGAACCGCACTGTGGCTGTGGAGAAGCAGAACCTGGAGCAGAAAATGAGGGATGAGATAACTGGTGCTAAAAGAGAGGCGTACAGGCTCCGTGAGCTGAGAGAGGGCGCCGAGTGTGAGCTCAGCCGTCTCAAATACGCCGAGGAGGAGCTCGTACAGGTGGGACTGAGTTCATACAAGCAGAATTCAAATTGGATCTAGCAAATTTCTCATCTAAATCACTGATCATATTTGTTCTTATTTATCATGACATTCATTTGCATGTAAATATATTTCAGTTGTTAAATCCATGTTTCTTTTCCTTCCGTCAAACCGAGATCCATTCTAAATCACATCAGTCTCTTTTCTCTCGGCCGTTTGCATGATTAGATGTGTGTTCCGCCACCGTAGACTCTAACGTGTGGTGTTGGTCCTGTGAAGGTGCGGAAGGCCCTGAAGCGGGCGGAGAAGGAGATGCAGTCGGAGCGCTCGGTCCCAGAGGCTCTGCAGAAGTGGCTCCAGCTCACGCACGAGGTGGAGGTCCAGTACTACAACATCAAGAAGCAGAGCGCCGAGTTCCAGCTGTGTGTCGCCAAAGATGAGGTAATGCAATTTCTAAAATGGGCTGTTAAATGGGTTTAAAGTAGAGATAACATGTTGTTGTTTTTTTTAAACAGGCGGAGAAAATAAAAAAGAAGCGAGGTTCTGTTTTTGGAACTCTTCACGTCGCCCACAGTTCATCTCTGGACGAGGTCGACCACAAAATATTAGAAGCAAAGTAAGAACACCAAACATACAGTAACCTTTGCAGTTTATTCACCATTTGCTGGATTTGTTGTAAAGGCCTGCTGTTGTATTGTTTTTTTTTTAGAAAAGCCCTGTCTGAGGTGACGGCGTGTCTGAGGGAGCGGCTCCATCGCTGGCAGCAGATCGAGAAGCTGTGTGGTTTCCCTGTGGTCAATAACTCGGGGCTGCCCAGTCTGACGGCCAGCCTGTACTCGGACCACAGCTGGGTGGTGATGCCGCGAGTGTCTGTGCCGCCGTATCCCATCGCTGGAGGAGTGGACGACCTGGACGAGGACACACCGCCCATCATTCAACAGTTCACGAGTGAGTTCATGATCCCTGGACAACTATTTGTGACTCTGAATTGTATTTCTTCATGTAAAAAATATGTCCCTTTGACTCCCATTCAAATTTTTTAAATACTTATTTCCTTTCCATTTCCTAGTGTTGAAATCCCTTAATGTTTCCATGGCAACTATTAAAAAACATTTTTTTGTGTGCTAGGGACCCAGGTGGAGCTATTTATTTACAAGCCACTTTGCACAAAAAATAAAAATTGATCAGAATCTGTTTTTTGACACTCCAAGACTTGGACCACAACCCACCCCCAAACATTTAAAATTTATGGTGAAGACTAAGTTAATAATGGCATTAATGAATAATAAAAAAATGGCAAAATATGTTCACACATAATATTTCTATATGACAATGTCTAAAAAAAAAGCATTTTTGTGTCCAAGGGACTCAGGTGGAGCAAATTATATAAAAAGGAGGAGGTTGACACATAATATTCTCTAGTACTCTGGTATTCATTAAACGAGTGTCGAAGGGACTAAATGTATAATGCTGTGGGTCTAGTGTTTAAAGTCTTCCTCCTTCCTTCGTCTGTCCCCAGCCTCCACGATGATCCGGCCTCCTCTGACTCGGAACAGCAGCCTGTGTCGTTCTCGCCGGAGCCTGCTGAGCTCTCCCCAGACCTCCCTCTTGTCTCCGGACCCAGACCTGCTGTCCATGGCCAGCTCGTCCCTCTCCTATCACCCCGAGGCAGACGACGAACATATCTTGTTCAGCACAGATAGGAGAGGGTATGTAGCGGTGGCCGGGACGCCGCGGAATGGTTTTACAGTTTGGACTCACAGGTGTTTTATCCCGACATTCTCTGATGCACGTGTGGGGGTTCGGTGGTGGTGTCAAACTCCTGGGAGTTCACTGCATCTTTGAAGGATCCAAGTCTACATAGTGCTTTTATCTAATAAACTTAAGTCCATTGAAAAAGTACTCAACGGTTCACTTGGATAAACTCATAAGTCACTTTTCTTTCCTACTTACTGTCTATATGATATGTTTTTGAATCATAAGTTTTGGATAAAAGAACTAACTCCCTTCTAATGTTTCCACTGCCTCAAATCTACAGCATTTTTCCATTCTTTAGGGTTTCATTTGTAACTTTTTGTTGTTACAGGGAAAGCTTTCCAGAGGGCGGCTCTGACACGGATTCTCTCAACTCCTCCATCGGTCGCAGGCAGCTACAATGCCCCTGCAGTGCTGTCTCGGAGACCCCGTACCGGAAGATTTCTCGTGAGGAGCTGCTGCTGTTCAGTCAGAACCCAGAGCCTCTGGCCTCTAGCCCCACGTCCACCAGCAGCAGGGACTCCACGCCCCCTCCTCTGCCCCCCACTCCTGCCACCACTCCGTCCGGACCCCCGTCCACCTCGCCCTCCCCGGCTCTGGAGCACCACCCTTTCGCACACAGCGCCTCGCCCGACCTCACGTGCATCATCCCCGAGTCCCAGAGCGCCCCGCCCGTTCAGACGGGGAAGGGCATGTACAACGGCATCCTGGAGAAGTCCTACAGCTTCAGCCAGCTGCCCGCCAGCATGCTGCCCCCTGTGGGCCGCAACCCATCCCTCACCTCTCTGGACTCGGAGGGCCGCAGCGTGGGCAGGGATTATAAGCTGCCCAGCACCTCCTCCCAGGACTCCTGCGACAATGGAGAGAAAATTAAGCGATCCTCCAAAATCAAAAGTTTATTCAAGAAGAAAAAATAACATTTTAAAGAGAAGGAAATCAAATATTGTTTTAGCACTAATATTAAATGGACATCACTGTAAGCTAAAACCGTTCATTTTTCTCTTTTTGTCATCAGAGACCGAATGTAGCTCAGTCTGGGTGTCTTTAAATACACCGCACTGAAGGCCTTATTTTAATATTGCCTTTTTATTAAGTTCACTCAGCCTCACAGGGAAACCTGTAAATGTCAAACAAGTGTCAAAGAAAGGTCAAAGGGTCATGTTTGCACAAGACACATTCAGTTTATTTAGTTTGAACCAAAAAGCCACTGTGTTGAATGGTGCAGTTATGTGTTTACTTTCATGGACAGTGAACTGTTTGACTGATGAGTATATGGATGATTCTTCTGGATTAACTTAAAGACCAGACAGTACTGCTGTCTGTGAAAACATTAGAAATTACTCTATAAATTATTCTTGTTACATTTTACCCTTCTTTTTAAATTAAGGATAGCGTTCAGTGTTTTGGTCATGAGCCTTTGTGAACTCATGCACTTGACTTTTTCTTTTAGAAGAAATCCTGCTAAAGGTCTGTTGCACTACTGCTTTCCTGGCGTCCTGGGAAAGAGCCGCTGCTTGCGGAATAAACTTAGAGTTGAGAGGAGCACGAGCAGCAGTGATGGAGACACAACACTTAATGTCAGCCAAAGTTATCTGATGTGTCTTCAGTGCAACTGCTTTTTGCTTCTCAGTATATAATTATAGTTATGTATACTTTGTTTTCACATCATTTTGTTTTTTTTAGATGTTTTTAAATAGATTTTTATTGGTAGGTGTTTCCGTGAGCAAAAGGAAATTGAATATGCAGGTTTTTCAAACACCAGTCAATGAATGACATCATGTCCACTGTAATCTAGCTGACCTTTACTACTTGATTAACTGCATCCTGTAGCCATATTTCTTTCATTTTTGTCTTAAGTACCCGCCCCATTTAAAACTGGGCGTTACTCTCAGATTTTGGAAAGTGATTTCATTTTCTTTGCCACATATTAAACACAGTATGCAAGATTTTAAAGTGTTGTTTAGGCAGGTTCCAGTGACAAAGAACCAGTTGTTTAAAATGAAACCATTTGATCCAAAATGTGACTGAAACACCTAGGTTTGTTTCCTGCCACACACTAAGCTCGAAGCTGACCCATGCAATAAGGTCCTTTTCTGGTTCCTCACCTCTGGGCCTGCACCGAGCGCGCTGATGTCAAGAGCTCCTGCTTCACACTGTGATTTTTGCCTTCTTTGCTTCATCCTGAACGGGCTGTCACTGCTGTGACATCACAACGACGAGTCTCCCAAGTCTCTATGTGATGACCACGTCTGCAGCAATGCAATGAAACAGCTGTAGTATGCGTCTCAGTGACTGGACACGAGGATTTGGAGGGCTCTGTTTGAAAAGAACAGCACACAATGAAGGAAATGGAAAGCAGAGTCAAAAGATAAGGAGAAAGTGAATGTTTACGAGTCGTTAGGGTTTTTGTCATTGTGTGTGTGAATATTTGTATACTGTAATAAAATTAATAAAAAACGTTGAGCCAATGAGGTTGTTTCTGTCATAATTTGCAATATTAAGTTACCCATAAAAATATTGTGACATCCTTTTTTGTCTTGAGAGCAGCAATAGTGCAGCACAGAACATATCAGAATGCAGTGCTGTTGGCCTACCACATGGTGTCAGCAATGCATTAGAAGAAGACAAGGCTGGGCACTGAGCATATTAAGGTAAGTGTGGTCACACAGATGGGTTATTTCTTTAAATCAAAAGGTTGTACTCACTGAAAAGAATGAGGTGTCACTGTGATATTCTTCTGTCATCAACATATGTTTTGACATATAATTATGTGAAAAGCGACGGTTTGAATACTTAATAGTGTGTTTTAGCAGCATGGATTGAAGATGTGGAAGACCCTGAAACCAAAGGAGAAGGAGAAAAAAGATGGAGCTCATGAGGTCTTGTAACACAACAACAAGTAGAAAGAAGTCTTTCAGATCTGTGTCACCAAATGTGTGCTAAAATTAATCTGGGGAAAGATAAGCGTGAACTACTATCATTCTAATTTCATTTTATGCCATTCAATTCTATGACAGATTTATCTGTTGACTATTATCAACATATGTCCAAAATATGGTCAAAAACGTAAGGCTATAGTATGGCAAAAATGTCAAATTTGGGTCACATCTACATTCACTCAAAATGTGGTTAAAATGAGTCTCTATGCATCACTGAATGCTTACAGAGGTATTTTAGAATGTTTGGAAGCCTTTTCTGGACACTTACCATACGTCCAAAATTTGGTCAAAAACGTAAGGCTATAGTATGGCAAAAATGTCAAATTTGGGTCACATCTACATTCACTCAAAATGTGGTTAAAATGAGTATTTATGCATCACTGAATGCTTACAGGGTCATTTTAGAATGTTTGGATGCCTTTTCTGGACACTTACCATACGTCCAAAATTTGGTCAAAAACGTAAGGCTATAGTATGGCAAAAATGTCAAATTTGGGTCACATCTACATTCACTCAAAATGTGGTTAAAATGAGCCTCTATGCATCACTGAATGCTTACAGAGGTATTTTAGAATGTTTTGAAGCCTTTTCTGGGCAGTTAACATATGTCCAAAATTTGGTCAAAAACGTAAGGCTATAGTATGGCAAAAATGTCAAATTTGGGTCACATCTACATTCACTCAAAATGTGGTTAAAATGAGTATTTAAGCATCAATGAATGCTTACAGGGTTATTTTAGAATGTTTGGAAGCCTTTTCTGGACACTTACCATACGTCCAAAATTTGGTCAAAAAGGTAAGGAAAATGTCAAATTTGGGTCACATCTACATTCACTCAAAATGTGGTTAAAATGAGTCTCTATGCATCACTGAATGCTTACAGAGGTATTTTAGAATGTTTTGAAGCCTTTTCTGGGCAGTAAACATATGTCCAAAATTTGGTCAAAAACGTAAGGCTATAGTATGGCAAAAATGTCAAATTTGGGTCACATCTACATTCACTCAAAATGTGGTTAAAATGAGTCTCTATGCATCACTGAATGCTTACAGAGGTATTTTAGAATGTTTTGAAGCCTTTTCTGGACACTTACCATACGTCCAAAATTTGGTCAAAAACGTAAGGCTATAGTATGGCAAAAATGTCAAATTTGGGTCACATCTACATTCACTCAAAATGTGGTTAAAATGAGTCTCTATGCATAAATGAATGCTTACAGAGGTATTTTAGAATGTTTTGAAGCCTTTTCTGGGCAGTAAACATATGTCCAAAATATGGTCAAAAACGTAAGGCTATAGTATGGCAAAAATGTCAAATTTGGGTCACATCTACATTCACTTAAAATGTGGTTAAAATGAGTATTTATGCATCACTGAATGCTTACAGGGTTATGTTAGAATGTTTTGAAGCCTTTTCTGGACACTTACCATACGTCCAAAATTTGGTCAAAAACGTAAGGCTATAGTATGGCAAAAATGTCAAATTTGGGTCACATCTACATTCACTCAAAATGTGGTTAAAATGAGTATTTATGCATCAATGAATGCTTACAGAGGTATTTTAGAATGTTTTGAAGCCTTTTCTGGGCAGTTACCATACGTCCAAAATTTGGTCAAAAACGTAAGGCTATAGTATGGCAAAAATGTCAAATTTGGGTCACATCTACATTCACTCAAAATGTGGTTGAAATGAGTATTTAAGCATCAATGAATGCTTACAGAGGTATTTTAGAATGTTTTGAAGCCTTTTCTGGGCAGTTAACATATGTCCAAAATTTGGTCAAAAACGTAAGGCTATAGTATGGCAAAAATGTCAAATTTGGGTCACATCTACATTCACTCAAAATGTGGTTAAAATGAGTCTCTATGCATCACTGAATGCTTACAGAGGTATTTTAGAATGTTTTGAAGCCTTTTCTGGACACTTACCATACGTCCAAAATTTGGTCAAAAACGTAAGGCTATAGTATGGCAAAAATGTCAAATTTGGGTCACATCTACATTCACTCAAAATGTGGTTAAAATGAGTCTCTATGCATCAATGAATGCTTACAGAGGTATTTTAGAATGTTTTGAAGCCTTTTCTGGACACTTACCATACGTCCAAAATTTGGTCAAAAACGTAAGGCTATAGTATGGCAAAAATGTCAAATTTGGGTCACATCTACATTCACTCAAAATGTGGTTAAAATGAGTCTCTATGCATCAATGAATGCTTACAGAGGTATTTTAGAATGTTTTGAAGCCTTTTCTGGGCAGTAAACATATGTCCAAAATATGGTCAAAAACGTAAGGCTATAGTATGGCAAAAATGTCAAATTTGGGTCACATCTACATTCACTCAAAATGTGGTTAAAATGAGTATTTAAGCATCAATGAATGCTTACAGAGGTATTTTAGAATGTTTTGAAGCCTTTTCTGGACACTTACCATACGTCCAAAATTTGGTCAAAAACGTAAGGCTATAGTATGGCAAAAATGTCAAATTTGGGTCACATCTACATTCACTCAAAATGTGGTTAAAATGAGTCTCTATGGATCACTGAATGCTTACAGAGGTATTTTAGAATGTTTTGAAGCCTTTTCTGGACACTTACCATACGTCCAAAATTTGGTCAAAAACGTAAGGCTATAGTATGGCAAAAATGTCAAATTTGGGTCACATCTACATTCACTCAAAATGTGGTTAAAATGAGTCTCTATGCATCACTGAATGCTTACAGAGGTATTTTAGAATGTTTTGAACCCTTTTCTGGGCAGTAAACATGTCCAAAATTTGGTCAAAAACGTAAGGCTATAGTATGGCAAAAATGTCAAATTTGGGTCACATCTACATTCACTCAAAATGTGGTTGAAATGAGTATTTAAGCATCAATGAATGCTTACAGAGGTATTTTAGAATGTTTTGAAGCCTTTTCTGGGCAGTTAACATATGTCCAAAATTTGGTCAAAAACGTAAGGCTATAGTATGGCAAAAATGTCAAATTTGGGTCACATCTACATTCACTCAAAATGTGGTTAAAATGAGTCTCTATGGATCACTGAATGCTTACAGGGTATTTTAGAATGTTTTGAAGCCTTTTCTGGACACTTACCATACGTCCAAAATTTGGTCAAAAACGTAAGGCTATAGTATGGCAAAAATGTCAAATTTGGGTCACATCTACATTCACTCAAAATGTGGTTAAAATGAGTATTTATGCATCAATGAATGCTTACAGAGGTATTTTAGAATGTTTTGAAGCCTTTTCTGGGCAGTTAACATATGTCCAAAATTTGGTCAAAACGTAAGGCTATAGTATGGCAAAAATGTCAAATTTGGGTCACATCTACATTCACTTAAAATGTGGTTAAAATGAGTATTTATGCATAAATGAATGCTTACAGAGGTATTTTAGAATGTTTTGAAGCCTTTTCTGGACACTTACCATACGTCCAAAATTTGGTCAAAAACGTAAGGCTATAGTATGGCAAAAATGTCAAATTTGGGTCACATCTACATTCACTCAAAATGTGGTTAAAATGAGTCTCTATGCATCACTGAATGCTTACAGAGGTATTTTAGAATGTTTTGAAGCCTTTTCTGGACACTTACCATACGTCCAAAATTTGGTCAAAAACGTAAGGCTATAGTATGGCAAAAATGTCAAATTTGGGTCACATCTACATTCACTCAAAATGTGGTTAAAATGAGTATTTATGCATCAATGAATGCTTACAGAGGTATTTTAGAATGTTTTGAAGCCTTTTCTGGGCAGTTAACATATGTCCAAAATTTGGTCAAAAACGTAAGGCTATAGTATGGCAAAAATGTCAAATTTGGGTCACATCTACATTCACTCAAAATGTGGTTAAAATGAGTATTTATGCATCAATGAATGCTTACAGGGGTATTTTAGAATGTTTTGAAGCCTTTTCTGGACACTTACCATACGTCCAAAATTTGGTCAAAAACGTAAGGCTATAGTATGGCAAAAATGTCAAATTTGGGTCACATCTACATTCACTCAAAATGTGGTTAAAATGAGTCTCTATGCATCAATGAATGCTTACAGAGGTATTTTAGAATGTTTTGAAGCCTTTTCTGGGCACTTACCATATGTCCAAAATTTGGTCAAAAACGTAAGGCTATAGTATGGCAAAAATGTCAAATTTGGGTCACATCTACATTCACTCAAAATGTGGTTAAAATGAGTCTCTATGCATCAATGAATGCTTACAGAGGTATTTTAGAATGTTTTGAAGCCTTTTCTGGGCAGTTAACATATGTCCAAAATTTGGTCAAAAACGTAAGGCTATAGTATGGCAAAAATGTCAAATTTGGGTCACATCTACATTCACTCAAAATGTGGTTAAAATGAGTATTTATGCATCAATGAATGCTTACAGAGGTATTTTAGAATGTTTTGAAGCCTTTTCTGGACAGTTACCATACGTCCAAAATTTGGTCAAAAACGTAAGGCTATAGTATGGCAAAAATGTCAAATTTGGGTCACATCTACATTCACTCAAAATGTGGTTAAAATGAGTCTCTATGCATCACTGAATGCTTACAGAGGTATTTTAGAATGTTTGGAAGCCTTTTCTGGACACTTACCATACGTCCAAAATTTGGTCAAAAACGTAAGGCTATAGTATGGCAAAAATGTCAAATTTGGGTCACATCTACATTCACTCAAAATGTGGTTAAAATGAGTCTCTATGCATAAATGAATGCTTACAGAGGTATTTTAGAATGTTTTGAAGCCTTTTCTGGGCAGTTAACATATGTCCAAAATTTGGTCAAAAACGTAAGGCTATAGTATGGCAAAAATGTCAAATTTGGGTCACATCTACATTCACTCAAAATGTGGTTAAAATGAGTATTTATGCATCAATGAATGCTTACAGAGGTATTTTAGAATGTTTTGAAGCCTTTTCTGGGCAGTTAACATATGTCCAAAATTTGGTCAAAAACGTAAGGCTATAGTATGGCAAAAATGTCAAATTTGGGTCACATCTACATTCACTCAAAATGTGGTTAAAATGAGTCTCTATGCATAAATGAATGCTTACAGAGGTATTTTAGAATGTTTTGAAGCCTTTTCTGGGCAGTTACCATACGTCCAAAATTTGGTCAAAAACGTAAGGCTATAGTATGGCAAAAATGTCAAATTTGGGTCACATCTACATTCACTCAAAATGTGGTTGAAATGAGTATTTAAGCATCAATGAATGCTTACAGGGTTATGTTAGAATGTTTTGAAGCCTTTTCTGGACACTTACCATACGTCCAAAATTTGGTCAAAAACGTAAGGCTATAGTATGGCAAAAATGTCAAATTTGGGTCACATCTACATTCACTCAAAATGTGGTTAAAATGAGTCTCTATGCATAAATGAATGCTTACAGAGGTATTTTAGAATGTTTTGAAGCCTTTTCTGGGCAGTTAACATATGTCCAAAATTTGGTCAAAAACGTAAGGCTATAGTATGGCAAAAATGTCAAATTTGGGTCACATCTACATTCACTCAAAATGTGGTTGAAATGAGTATTTAAGCATCAATGAATGCTTACAGAGGTATTTTAGAATGTTTTGAAGCCTTTTCTGGACACTTACCATACGTCCAAATTTGGTCAAAAACGTAAGGCTATAGTATGGCAAAAATGTCAAATTTGGGTCACATCTACATTCACTCAAAATGTGGTTAAAATGAGTATTTAAGCATCAATGAATGCTTACAGAGGTATTTTAGAATGTTTTGAAGCCTTTTCTGGACAGTTAACATACGTCCAAAATTTGGTCAAAAACGTAAGGCTATAGTATGGCAAAAATGTCAAATTTGGGTCACATCTACATTCACTCAAAATGTGGTTAAAATGAGTATTTATGCATCAATGAATGCTTACAGGGGTATTTTAGAATGTTTTGAAGCCTTTTCTGGGCAGTAAACATATGTCCAAAATTTGGTCAAAAACGTAAGGCTATAGTATGGCAAAAATGTCAAATTTGGGTCACATCTACATTCACTCAAAATGTGGTTAAAATGAGTCTCTATGCATCAATGAATGCTTACAGAGGTATTTTAGAATGTTTTGAAGCCTTTTCTGGGCAGTTAACATATGTCCAAAATATGGTCAAAAACGAAAGGAAAATGTCAAATTTGGGTCACATCTACATTCACTCAAAATGTGGTTGAAATGAGTATTTAAGCATCAATGAATGCTTACAGAGGTATTTTAGAATGTTTTGAAGCCTTTTCTGGACACTTACCATACGTCCAAAATTTGGTCAAAAACGTAAGGCTATAGTATGGCAAAAATGTCAAATTTGGGTCACATCTACATTCACTCAAAATGTGGTTGAAATGAGTATTTAAGCATCAATGAATGCTTACAGAGGTATTTTAGAATGTTTGGAAGCCTTTTCTGGGCAGTTAACATATGTCCAAAATTTGGTCAAAAACGTAAGGCTATAGTATGGCAAAAATGTCAAATTTGGGTCACATCTACATTCACTCAAAATGTGGTTGAAATGAGTATTTAAGCATCAATGAATGCTTACAGAGGTATTTTAGAATGTTTTGAAGCCTTTTCTGGACACTTACCATACGTCCAAAATTTGGTCAAAAACGTAAGGCTATAGTATGGCAAAAATGTCAAATTTGGGTCACATCTACATTCACTTAAAATGTGGTTAAAATTAGTATTTAAGCATCACTGAATGCTTACAGGGTTATGTTAGAATGTTTTGAAGCCTTTTCTGGACACTTACCATACGTCCAAAATTTGGTCAAAAACGTAAGGCTATAGTATGGCAAAAATGTCAAATTTGGGTCACATCTACATTCACTCAAAATGTGGTTAAAATGAGTCTCTATGCATAAATGAATGCTTACAGAGGTATTTTAGAATGTTTTGAAGCCTTTTCTGGGCAGTTAACATGCGTTCAAAATTTGGTCAAAAACGTAAGGCTATAGTATGGCAAAAATGTCAAATTTGGGTCACATCTACATTCACTCAAAATGTGGTTAAAATGAGTATTTATGCATCACTGAATGCTTACAGGGTTATTTTAGAATGTTTGGAAGCCTTTTCTGGACACTTACCATACGTCCAAAATTTGGTCAAAAACGTAAGGCTATAGTATGGCAAAAATGTCAAATTTGGGTCACATCTACATTCACTCAAAATGTGGTTAAAATGAGTATTTAAGCATCAATGAATGCTTACAGGGTTATTTTAGAATGTTTGGAAGCCTTTTCTGGACACTTACCATACGTCCAAAATTTGGTCAAAAACGTAAGGCTATAGTATGGCAAAAATGTCAAATTTGGGTCACATCTACATTCACTCAAAATGTGGTTAAAATGAGTATTTATGCATCACTGAATGCTTACAGGGTTATGTTAGAATGTTTTGAAGCCTTTTCTGGGCAGTTAACATATGTCCAAAATTTGGTCAAAAACGTAAGGCTATAGTATGGCAAAAATGTCAAATTTGGGTCACATCTACATTCACTCAAAATGTGGTTAAAATGAGTATTTATGCATCACTGAATGCTTACAGGGTTATTTTAGAATGTTTGGAAGCCTTTTCTGGACACTTACCATACGTCCAAAATTTGGTCAAAAACGTAAGGCTATAGTATGGCAAAAATGTCAAATTTGGGTCACATCTACATTCACTCAAAAGATGGTTAAAATGAACATATATGCATCAATGAATGCTTCCAGGGGTATTTTGGAATGTTTTGAAGCTTTTTCTGGGCATTTAACATGCGTTCAAAATTTGGTCAAAAACGTAAGGCTATAGTATGGCAAAAATGTCAAATTTGGGTCACATCTACATTCACTCAAAATGTGGTTGAAATGAGTATTTAAGCATCAATGAATGCTTACAGAGGTATTTTAGAATGTTTTGAAGCCTTTTCTGGACACTTACCATACGTCCAAAATTTGGTCAAAAACGTAAGGCTATAGTATGGCAAAAATGTCAAATTTGGGTCACATCTACATTCACTCAAAATGTGGTTGAAATGAGTATTTAAGCATCAATGAATGCTTACAGAGGTATTTTAGAATGTTTTGAAGCCTTTTCTGGGCAGTAAACATATGTCCAAAATTTGGTCAAAAACGTAAGGCTATAGTATGGCAAAAATGTCAAATTTGGGTCACATCTACATTCACTCAAAATGTGGTTAAAATGAGTCTCTATGCATCAATGAATGCTTACAGAGGTATTTTAGAATGTTTTGAAGCCTTTTCTGGACACTTACCATACGTCCAAAATTTGGTCAAAAACGTAAGGCTATAGTATGGCAAAAATGTCAAATTTGGGTCACATCTACATTCACTCAAAATGTGGTTAAAATGAGTATTTAAGCATCAATGAATGCTTACAGGGTTATTTTAGAATGTTTGGAAGCCTTTTCTGGACACTTACCATACGTCCAAAATTTGGTCAAAAAGGTAAGGCTATAGTATGGCAAAAATGTCAAATTTGGGTCACATCTACATTCACTCAAAATGTGGTTGAAATGAGTATTTAAGCATCAATGAATGCTTACAGAGGTATTTTAGAATGTTTTGAAGCCTTTTCTAGACACTTACCATATGTCCAAAATTTGGTCAAAAACGTAAGGAAAATGTCAAATTTGGGTCACATCTACATTCACTCAAAATGTGGTTAAAATGAGTCTCTATGCATAAATGAATGGTTACAGAGGTATTTTAGAATGTTTTGAAGCCTTTTCTGGGCAGTTAACATATGTCCAAAATTTGGTCAAAAACGTAAGGCTATACTATGGCAAAATTGGTTTTCTGTGGTCATGTCTAAATTCAATCAAAATGTGGTTAAAATTTGTATTTATGCATCAATATATGTTTTCAGGGGTATTTTAGTGTTTTGAGGCCTTTTCTGGGCAGGTAGCATACACTTTGCAATGACTTTTTTTGTAACAATTTTCATTTATTCATTATAAGCATTATTTATTTGTTTTTTTTGTTTTTTACACTATTACACTTTTGCTATACTGCACTGCTCTACACTATATTATACTATACTACATGTTTTTTGTGACAATTGTGACCATTTTTTACACAGTATACACAGTTTAATACGGCAAAAGTGTAAACATTGTCTTAATTGGCCAATGACATATTCTTCATATTTATTTTTACAAATGACACATGACTGTTAAAGCAGGAATAATTTTCCTTTTTTTTTTTCCTCCAAAAATGACTGTTAAGGCACTCATTTTAATTGAGTTGATGAAACACAATGAAATAAGAGAGAAGATAAAACAAGAAAAAAAAAATGAGAATTTGAGCACAAGAGATAAAACCAGAATGTGCCTAATAAAGCTTCAGCACTAATCATGTGAAAAATCCCTGCAGGGCTCAACTTAGTTCAACTTTCCCGAGCACTTGTGTTTGTGACAAGACTCTGGATTGGTGCTCCGTCCTATCTGGAGCTAAAACATCCCCCCCAAATTTGCAAATCTGATGTGACCTCGCCGCACGCTCCTCCAAATGTATTTGAATTTCTCTGACAGTGGGAGATCAGAGCGAAAATTGGAAAGCGAAAGGAGAAAGACGCTGACGGGATAAAAGAATCACAACAAAACAAGAGAATCAGCGGGGGGGCCAAGGTCATACTGAATGTAAGAGCGGGAACGGCAAAGCTGAAAAAGCCAAAGATTGAAAAAGTGAAAGTGAAAAGTGAAAAAAAAGAAAAAAACATAAAAATGTAGAAGTTTTGATGAAAAACCGAAGTAGAACACCAGATATACATTAACATTAGGATTCTCTCATGTCTCATACGTGTCAAAAGTGAAGCTCAAACAAAAGCTGGTGAATCTGAAGTGAAAAAATTCAAGAGCTTTGTGCCGATGAATAAAACATAGCTGCCCCTTGATGTTACCCGGACTTATCAAGTGACACATTCTCTCTTTGAGCGAGGCGTCGACACCGCACGGGATGAAACCGAACAGATCAACTTTCTATACTGTATCTTTTTGCTTTAACTCCGAGGACAGTCCCAGGTATGGACTGCACCGAGATGAAAAAACCCAGAACAGAGTGCACAATAGAACAAGAAAAATGACGTTCATTTTCAATTTGATCTTGTCATGTCTAACTTCTCCATTGAGAAATTGGATTTTAGGATTAAAGAAGAAGGAAGGCCGTGTAGGAGGTAAAGAATATATATATATATATACACATCTAATCCGAAAAGTCATGCATATTTCATTGTAAAATAAGCCGCTCTGGGTTAAATTAGTCAGTGAAATGGGATTTTTCCAGAGCAAACTTTTTGACATCCACCCACAAAGAATTAAAGCACATTTTCATCCTGCCCTCTTCTGTAGGTGGTCCAACTGACACTGAGACGAAGAGCAATTAAAGAAAACATTTTGGCTTTAAAAAACCCCAAAAAAACACCCACTGAACCTTTTCTCGATGTCACCCTTCACTCTCAGACTTTTGTTTTTAAATGTGTCAGACTTTGCACAGTAGATGGCAGACTTGCCCCGTGCACGGTTTTATTTCCTTTCGAGGAGACTTACTGTAAATGTTCAACAGTGTGGGTCTGAATGAACAGTCAGAATGAGGTAAACATGGTTGGGTCCTCAAAAAAAAACAACAAAAAAAACACTGGTTGTATCATGAAACATGCATGCAGCTTGGAAAAATAACTGTCCTTGTCCCAAATTTCTGTGGCGGAGTGCTATTAAACTTTAATGCTGCAGAACTGCTCATATATAACCAAGTGTCAAAAAATAGAATGAAATGTTTTTTGTTCGGTTTGCTTACATTTCTAAAGTAATATTTAACGAAGAGAAAGAGATGTTGCAGATGATGTTATGCCAACAAACAGTAAGATTTATGAGATCAACCAAATCCATGGATTTGTTTGGCATCTGTGTGGAAAATTAGGTTTGTGGCTTTATCATATCCGCTACAAAACCTCGAATCTCAGTTAAAGAGGAAACACTGTTTAAAATAATTGGTGTGTGATTTTAGGTCTTCCCTGTTGTATTATTAATCATTTTCCACAGGCTCGGGAATAACAGTAGCTTGTAAAGTAGCCATAAGCCAGTGTTGCCTAAATTTGTGCATAAACAGAACACTGATTACTCCTGTTCTTTACCCAGTCACTGACAGCACACAGACGTAATCAGTCAGCTGCCTTTTGACCAAGCCATTTTTATCTGTGGTGGTATTGCAATCCTCTTTTGCCAAAATGTGCACAAGTATTACTCATGACGCACACAGTAAAGTGGTTAGTGCCATTTTCCAAAACATAAGACAACAAAAAAAAAAAAATCCAATGAAAATTGCATCTTGTGTTAGCTTGTAACACAGTTGTAGCCATTGTGAAAAAAACAGTCACAGCAAATGTTTCTATTCAACTTGTTCAAACAGGTGTTAAGTAGGTTTGAACAGTGTTGAAATGGCATTGTCAAATATGGGGTGTTAACAGCGCCAGCTCCCATTCTCACCATTCACTAGAGATAGATTAGTTATTTGAACAATTATTTATTTTTTTTATATTATTTTTAAAGATTTATTTTTTTAGATAGATTATTAATTTGAATTATTTTATTCTTAATATATTTTATTTTATTTTTTTTCATTTGATAGATTGGTTTGGCATTGAGCCGAGTGAGATTCGAACCCTGGTCTCCCTAGTTCTTCCAGAGATGAGAGGTACGACCGATGATATTCTGGGCTGTGGTGGTGACCTTCTGGAGTGCTTTTGTGCAGCCGGAAAATCAAATACAAATACAGTATGTTACAATACTCTCTATGAAGCAGCTGTAGAAGGACTCCCGCAGTTTCTCATTTAGTATGTTTTTCTTTAGAAGTCTTAGGAAGTACAGTCTCTGCTGGGCCTTCTCCTCCTCCTCTAATCCACTATCAGCTCCTTGGTCTTGTTGATGTAATTCATCCATCATTTTTCTGTTTTACTCTGCAGTATGAGTCACTTGACCGTACGGCTGTATTTCAGAAGACGCTTACCTGAAAATTACCACTTGCCCAAATCACAATTTCTCACTGCGGCTTGTGTAGTGAGAAAAAAAAAAAAAAGTCCTGCTGAAAACTCTCTCGACCAATCACGGCAATCCTTTTTGACCACGCTGTGATTGGGCACAGGCTGCACCAAAGAGCGCAGCACTCAGGCAGGCTGTGTGGAAAATGAGAAAAGAGCTCCTCTTTCTGTGAAGTCAGTAACACAAATCATGTGCGGCGGAATATTTTGGAATAATCGCGTCCTTGTAGGAGCAAAGTTGGTAAAGCGTGACTCTAGGAGGTTTAGCGGCTTGGAATGGAAGAATCTCCATTAAAACAGGAATAGTACATGCTCTTCTAAGTGTAGGTTTAATACTGCTCTTGCCATTGTTCAAAGAAACATCCCGCCTTTTAATTCTGGATTCTTTTTCTCTTCAGTCGCAGCAGAAGAAATGTAAAATACAAAAGAGAAGAACTGCGGTTTGAAAAGAAAAGTGGAATTCAAAGATGTGGTTGAGAGCTAGTGTTTAAAGTATAAAAGGGAATATGTAAAAAAGAAAAAAAAGAAAAAAGACTGAAGAAGGTGTGAATGAATGATGAGAGACGAGAAGAGCGGCCTTTGGAAAAAGAAAGGCATTAATGAAGCCATTGTAATTGTCAAATTACCTTCTCGTGTTAAGAGACTGTTGAGATTTTCAGGACGGTGAATAGAAGGGAAATGGATGAGTCCACAGAAAGACGAGGAAAGAACAGAACAGAAGAGAGAGGTGAAGAGGCCAAAGCTGTTCTCTGGCGTCGATGTCTGCATCTGCTCGGAGTGAAGGCCGTGGTGTTGGTGTCAGGGTCGGTTACTGGGGAAGGGCTGGAAGGAACAGAAGGGGATCTCTCTTCAGTCTGAACAAACTGAGACAGCACTACCAGAGTCTAAAGAACAGGGAGGAAACATGGTACTAATGGTAAGTAAACAGAGCCCATTAATCGATAAATTAAAAAAAAAAAACTGGATGAAGTTCAATTAAAACAATGTACGGCACATATCTGAGATGATTACCCCCTTAGACTTAGACTCGGACTTCAGTCACATTGTGTTTTATTAATTAGTTTTGTTTTATTTGAATGTCCAGGATTCTATTCTGGCACAATTAATCCTGACACTTTTCTGGATGGACTGGTCTCGTGACTCAGACTTGTGACTCAAATTCCCGTAATAACGCCTCGACTTCAATTTTTTTTTTGGTCACTCAGACTTGGACTTTATTTCAGATGATAATGACTCAACTTGAATATTTTTGAGTGACTTGAACCTGGATTTGAACCTGAAGACTAAGGACTTAAAAGTGACTAGGACTCGAAAACTGGTGACTCGATTATAACACTGCCTTCTTCAAATTCAGTTTTAACCTCCTAGAGTGATGCCAATCATATGAAAACTGATCATTGTCTGCTGCTTTAGAATGGTTTTGTTATGGTTTAGTACTATGGCCTGGAAGTGGAAAACACATTTATGTAAGCACGTAAATGTTGTAAATGTGTTTTGTTACTTTGTCAATTTGTTTTGCACTTCCAGGCCACCGTAGTTTGGCCATTTGTTCACACACGGACGCTGTTCTCACTCCACAAACACAAACTTTTAAATCTGGCGCAGCACCCTGAGTGAAAATGCAGCTAGTAGAACAACAATGACAAAATTCAATATGACGTGTTCTCACAAGCTGATAATGAAAATGTTGATAATATTTTTGTTACCTGAGATTACGTGCAAATTTTTGTCATTTTCATCCAGATTGTGTTCATTTTGTTGTGGTCCTGACGGCAGACCAGTGCCAAAACCATCAAGACAAATACAAATCCATATGGGCACAGTTCATATGTTTATAGACAGCTGTCGAAAAGATTTAGCGCCTGCATTTAGCCTCCTTTTTTACAATATACTAGCCTCTTCTATGTTTATTCACGTGGCTTATGCGTGGGTATGCGTTTATGAATTCTGCTGTAATGCCTCTCAATGTGTGTTTATTGTTTGGGCCTTGTTACCTTGTTCTCACTGTGTTACTGCGCTCTCTCTCCATTATTCCCATAAAGCCGGCCCTTAAATCATTCAGGAAGCCTATTCAATTTCAAAAGTGAGCACCGCCGAGGTAATTTAGCAGCTCATATATCGACCCACTGAGGATATCTACATCCCACTTCTTCCTGTGCTTCCCGTCTCAGACCTGAGAGGCAGCCGACGCCTCTCTGAAGGCCACTATCACACACGGTACGCTCACAAACCAGCGTGTTGTATGTAAAGCTGCTTCTAGAATGACACGTGTGGGCTCTACCATTCTCCAGCCTCAGTTGGTGTTTATTTTTTCTGTTTGGATGACAAATGAGGGGGCCCTGAAACTTTCGACAGTGTAATCAATGCCTGGAAATGCCAAAGTCTATGAGACCTTGTTTGATGTGTTTTTATTTTTCAAGTTGGTCGACAAATTAGCCAACTTTCACGCAGCGACGGCGCTAATATCAACCCTTTATTTGAACACTTAAGCAAAAAAAAAACCAAATAGTGGAGAGAAACTGTGGAGAGTACGAGGATTCTGTGCCCTCTGAACTCTGCTTATAGCACCAGCCGCATGACAAACGCATTAGTCTTTCAAATGCCTTTTAAATAGTGCCTTTTTTGTGCCATTGACTCCCATTCAAAATACATATATCTATTGCAATTTGATTTCGTTTTCATTCCCTGTTGTTGAAGTGGGTCAATTGGAGCAATTTATTTACAAGCGACTGCACAAAACAATATAAATTTATTAGAATCAATGTTTTTGACACTCCCAGACTTGGATTAACCAAAATTCTAATTTGCATTCATGGGATAGGGTTATTTAAGGGGTTAAAAAATCATAAATATTTGTCATGTATAATGAGGACTGATGTTAATAACGGAATTCATTAAAAAAATATGGGAAATTATACAAACACATAATTTTACACATAATATTTCTATGGCTATCTTTAAAGAGCATTTTCTTTGCGTCCAATGGACTCAGGTGGTCAAAATAAAGGGTTAAGTGAAGGGTTAAGGGAAGTGTTCACATATGCAGGTCCTCCAGTAAAGTCAAGAGGATAAGATAAGTGTAAAAGGGTTTTATCATTACTTGTGAGGATTTACACACTTTTATTGCAGTAAATGTCAATACATGAAAACATAATCCACTTCAGGTGTTACCTAGACCAAACTGTGCTGTGCCAACATCATCTGTAACACTTAGTATAAACTTTTCCCGATTTTTCCAGAAAGTGTTAGATTAATATTTAGTTATTTTACTTTAGTCACTTGTGTTATAATAAACTCATTTAAAAAAAAAAATTGACATGGCTAACTTTTCCAAACAATCCACATAGGTCCTTTTGTGTGCCCATCCACCACCCCAACCTGCTTCTTGTCTACAGGAAAAAGCTCAGAAATCATGGAAAATGTGACATGACACATATTTTCTTACATTTTGGGCTAAAAACATTCTGTTTACGCCTGAGGTGTAAAATAAGAAATAACATATGATTGCTATAATGTAACTTTAAATTAATTCATTTTTAAACACTTATAACTCGGGTGCTAGAGTCACTGATTCACACACATGCATGTCGTTGGAAGGTGCTAACCACTTTGCTAGTGTACAACCAGGACTCATTTTAATCAAGCACTATAATTTCGTGCAGTCGTTACTCTTCTCAAACTAATCACACAGAAGCGTTTAAAGGTTAGACAGGACACAAGAGGTGACAAAAGCACAAAGAACACAGGGCAGAGCGGCCATCTTCCAGTACAAGACAAGAGTGGACATATTACACAGCAGCGTTCAGAATGATCTATTATACACTCTGACTTTTTGGAGAAGTGTCTTAAGAGGCACGGCCTTTCCAAACTTTGGCTATCTCTGAAAACAGATTAGTGACTGGCTGCATTTTGAAGTGGGCTCAGGGTGAGACTGCGTGCTCTGCCTCAGATTACGGCTCGTCAAAGTCACTTTTGGTTCCAACAGCCTCTGGCAAAGACCGATGAGGAGACTGAACTGGGCCACCTTAAAAAATACGATGGAATCAGGTTGTTTCTGAGGTGGCCACTTGTCACTTGAGCTCTGGGTACATCGAGCAATCATTCACAGCACATTTATCTGAATGAAAAATTAGTTTGGCATTCAATATTAATCAATCACTGTAAGTATTTAACATAAATATGAAGAAAATACTGTACAGTGTGAGTATAAAATGACATTATATTGATTGAGACATAGGTGGCAATGTTACCCCATCCATTTTGATATGAAGACTATGAGACAGAAAAAGACAATATGAAGATAATGTTTTATGTAAAAGAGGCGTAGAAGGTTGGATCTGTGAAATTAAGAATTCAGTGTGTATTTGAAGAGGAATTATTAACATTTGCTGTTCTATATAAGAAGTTTGCATATTTCTGTGATTATATAGTGTTCACTATAATCAGTAAAGTCACTAAAAACTATATATAAAAATGGACCAACAGAAGCACTTATACAATTGCAGTTAAGTACATGCTAGTACTAGTAGTAGTAAGTGCCAAGAGTTTTAGTCCATGCAAGACCGACTTAGATACTTTTGAAAACAAGCTAAGATAAAAAGACAAAGGTTTGGATCCAACTACAAGAATGACATGAATAAAAACTCAGAGGAAAAAATCTGGGACAAGATGAAGAATCAAAAGGGCTTTCCACTGCCATGCACAATCAAATTGAATTAAGATCCATATTTGGGTTAAGGTAATACTATGAATCAAGTGTGACTGGAATATTAACAGAATATTCTGATTTAGCTGCAGTGGTAGCAGCGTCTTGACTTTCGACACTTGACCTCACAAATTTATTTTCCAGCAACAGTTACCGTAGCAACTGGTTGTTTCCAGCGGTTCCACAAAAAATGGAAAAACTATAGACCTTTTCACGGCCAACGTCGCTGAGATGTGACATTATTAGCTGGAGGCAAAACAGAAGACAACAAAACTAGCTGCCACATTGTCGCAGGTCATGATTTAAAACAACACACCTAACAAAAACTAGTACCTTCAAGAATTAGCGTACTTACTCAGCCAAGTGCAGGTTGCTATCAGGTCGGTGTGAATGTCTGTCCATTCCACCTTTAGCTGTAACTCTCACTGTCAAGAGTAAGAGTAAGGGTGCCACTTGTTTTATTGCCCTCCATTTTTAATTCAGAAAACAGTAAAAAAAAGCTGTCAAAACTTACTAGGTAACGTAAATCAACATAGGCTACGGAGATTTGTTGTTCCTCCAGCTAAGCCCCGCCCACCAAAAATTGTTCCAATGTTTACTCACAAGTACAGTGTCTATACTTGAAATATAGTGCATGACAATACATTGACAACACTCACTTTCATACTCCAAAAATGCGAGTTTCCTGATGCTTATTAACCTCGGTCACGAACACCCTGAAGAGTTTGGATGAGAAAGTGCAGCAAGGACTGGTGGGAAATCTTGTTATAGTTGAGTTTACAGACTCTGCTGACAGTAGAGAAAATTTCGACATGTCTTGAGACTCTTTCAAGAAATTCTGTGCTGAATATTTTGCAATGAAGATTATGGAAGGTAATTTGGAAACAGTGTTTATATGGCAATGTCTGCTCTGCTTATTTATCTGTGTGTTGGTGAACATTTAGGATTTGGGAGAATGCGCATAAATGAAACAAAAGTTCATACAAACAAATAGCCACAAACCCCAACCTTTTTGCAACACGTTTAAACAGATTTATTTGCACGTTTACCACTGGGTTTTACAAGACCGTTAAAACAGCAGCTTCCAGCCATTCCTGAATTGTGTTCTTGCTTCAGCCTTAAAGGTCACAGCATGACAGCCATGTGCTCGAGTGACTATTGCCTCCATGTTGCGCTAATATACAAAAACCTCTAAATACCGCAGCTGTAAAGTGGTGCTACAAAGAAAACGGCGACCAGATAACTGTGAAAAGAATGAACAGTGGAAGAAGTGAGCTGCAACTCGGAGAGAGCAAAAGGAACAATCCTGAACAATGAGCAGAAACGCAGATAAAGAGAGCGCCGCTGACAGAGAGCGATTGCAGCAGCAGCAAGAAGAACAAAGTTGGTCCACGAGAGGGAAGAGTGGAAAAAAATGATACAATGGGAACGCAAGTAGCAGAAATACATATATCACGGTGAAGAACAAGAAGGGAGCTCGGAGACACATGAGGGACTGAAGGAGATGAATAGAGAAGCTTTTAACCTGCACAGCGCTGCGTTCGGAGTGCGTGACATTTATCAAGCACCCGAGGACACCGGCAACTGTGTTCATTAACTAAGAGCCTCCGAGGATCTATTCTTTTGTCGCAGTAACACGGCCATCTGTCAGCCACGCTGCTACATATTCAAATAAGACGACAGGGCCATGTTTGGAAAATCAATGAATCATTAAGGTGCATCGCAGCCACAAGCACCTGATCCCTGCCAAAAAATGGGACTTTTCTGGAAGAGACAAAAGAATTCCAAAAGATAGTCCAAATACGCTACTTTTTCATACTTCATTACAGCAGTGACATGGTGCAAAACTACCTGGCCGAAGTACTGTTTTAATTTATTGTTATGGTAAAAACTTATCTAATCATTGTACTAATAACTTGTTATACACTTATCTGGGATTCTATTTATCTCATACTAAGTCCTCCTATGATCAATTATTGTTGTGTTTTTAGTTTAGTTTTGTTTTTTTACTCATTGAATTTCACCCAGTGGATTGTTTGTTTGTTTGTATGTACTTATGTATTCATTTATTCGTGTATTTTGTTATTCATGTATTTATTTATTTACTAGGGACAATGCACATTAATGAACATCTGTAACAAATGCAACAGCTGTAAATGTGCCTAATTGTAGCAGAATTGCACATTTCTGTCAGCAGTCCTCAGGCAGCTATCATAAAATAACACACAATTAATACAAAAAAACACAGGAGAGACAACAAACATGATACCACGATGCAGTAGAATACATAGAACAGTTGGGTGCACCACGGATGATCGCCAGTCAATCGCAGGGCTAACACTTAGAGACATACACTCACAGACAACCAACAACTCCACTTTTGATTCACTTTGGGAATTTACTTTCACCTCTACATGCACGTCTTGGACAGAAGGGATCAAACGTTTGTAAGATTTTTGCAAGCGTGCGGACCCACTAAGATAGACACATTAATGTCAGGAGTTAAGTTAAAAAATATTCTTTTTGTTGGCTCAGGGGCTCACCTTTACTCTCTCTTTCTTTATTCCTTGTTGCTCTATCAATAAAGGGATAAAAGTCCCCCACATTTTTCTTTAAAATGTGTTTTTTCTATGTTGAGACAAAGCACACAACTACAGAGGAGCTGAAAATGCCCCTTAAGACCTTAAAGGCGACATGAGGTGGCATTTGTTCCACACATCTTACCCCTCCTTTCTACAGCCTGAGAGGAACCTACGGTAGCCCTGCAGGGACATGTCAAGTTCACTTTAATAACACGTACACAAATTCTATTAGCTCAGGAATATCCAAATCCTTCATGCAAAAATGTGCGTTCAAAAAAGATATATCAGTGTTTGTCCTTTCTGGGCACCTGTAGGAACTGAAAAAATGTGGGAATAAAAGTGGCACTGGATTGTGTGGAGTATACATTTGAAGAGTGTTCTTTTATACAAAATAAACGGCAATATTTAATCTATTTTGTGTGAAATCATAAAAACTGGGCACTTGTCTCAGAAAGATATTGTAGATTAAAATTAAATGAAAAAAAATGATTAAAATGTAAATACAAAAATATAAAACTCATGGACTTAATGAGAGAAATGATGCTGATGCCTCCCCTTCAGAAACCTTTGTGTGCTCTTTACATATTTTTCTGATAATGTATGTCTCTGGGCATGAAATGACTAAATATAGAAATAATCAATGCAAAATGGCAGTGTGGACTGTATATGGCTGACATTTGAAAGGTATTATCGGAGGCTAATGCGCATTTCACACACACTGACCTTCTATATTTCTTTGATATGCTTTTAAAAACGTAATAAGATGGAGGACGCTTGCATTTTCTTGTCATCCATCCACGTTCTCGTTGCTTTTATTCAAGCCGTGACACATTTACAGACCGCACGAAGAATTAAGCTCCCCGATTCTGTAATGATCATTTAATTAGTGTTCTACATGTTCATTAAAATGCTAAGTCCTTTGGTTGTTACCAATTAGTCGCTATATTTCACTTGCAATAAAGCGAACTCTATTACTTTTGAGAGCAATGGTGGCTCACTGAACATGATCGAAAGTAGGAGCTGACTAGACATAAAACCTATGTACAACTGGACTGATAAAAATGTAATTGTATTGCCATTAACTACAATAAAGAGGCTGCATTAAACAGTAGAAGAAGAATAGTGAGCCTCAATCATGAAGCAATCACCATTTTGTAGTTTTTTTGTTTTCTAACCACAACAGTTGCTGCTGTCTGTTTGCACAACAACCTTCAATAGGCTTCAGACTTGTGTCCATATGTAGGCACTGACTTAAAAAAAAAAATTATGTTAATTGGCTACTAATGAGTTCTTAAAGATTTTAAGGATTCATTTTAGGAACCTTCCCATTGGTTTACACAAGAAAATATACATACAAAATATATTCATGAATGAGGCCCAGGTTTATTAGCCTGCCAGACTTTCTTAACTCCACCAGAACCCAACACGATCAACAACATCGTCAGGCTTTCTTTGATAACTTATAAAGAAGTGAAGTGAAGTTTGTCCCCCTCCTTAGAAATCCAACTCAGATCGAGATGGACCAGACTAATTCTTTGTACAGAATAGATAAAGAATTAGGCAGGAATATTTTATGTTTCTCGTTTGTTTATCATTTTTGCCCGTGAAAGGATTCCCAATGATCAACTTGCTGTAATTGCTGGAACACTTTGCACTCCCTTTTACAATAGAAACGCCCATGAAAGAATGCCATGTTGACCTGACCTGCATCATACAGCTAAAAGACTTACATCACAGTTTTCTCCATTTAACTGAATCAAATGCGCCTACTTTTACATAGTAACTTGAATAAAGACGTCAAGTGCAAGCTACGACACACTACTCCCAAACCAATCCTTATTTCCATTTCCCTCGACGTCTACACCAAACATTACAAGCTAATACAAGCTCTGTGCAATCTACCTAATGTACAGCGGGATTGTGGTTAACACTGTAAACACTGGAAGTGAGTTCATTTCGCCCAGTGACATTTCCCAACTCCCCTTTGGAGAGCCCCGTTTTCCCAGCGATAAGTAGACAACCCGAACCCTGCGCGCCTGCCGGGCCTTCCCGAGCCGTAATGAGTTTAAGTCCCTCTCTGGACGACTGCGCTGTCTCATTGTTTGATAGCGCCGTTATCCACACTCACTTAGCCTTTCTCTGAGGCTGTGGAGGGCCACGGGGACTCACCTCCTTCTGTGTGTTTACCAGTTCCCCCAACCGAGGCCGGACTCTGGAGGCTTCTCTGGGAAATTACATTCAGGATGGTCTCTGAGACTGTTTAGTCGGCCGGGAGGTAATAATGGCAGGGCTGAAAAAATACAGGGACTTACTACACGTCTGTTTGCTGTAAAAACTTTTCCAAATGGTTTTTAAACATTTAAATCTGTAGTTACTAATACTGTATTTCTTTCTATTACATTTGTTCCAACAGAATCTGTAGGAAAGTGTTTGTTTTGTTAATTTCACGCCCCCCCCCCCCCCCCCCCCCCCCCCCCCCCCCCACCCAAAACCAAAAAAAAAAAAAAAAAAAAAAAAAAAAAAAAAAAAACACACAAAAAAAAAAAAAACCCCCCCACCCCCCCGCGGGGGGGGAAAGAGGGGGGGGGGGGGGGGGGGGGGGGGGGGGGGGGGGGGGGGGGGGGGAAACGCCCCCCCGGGGGGGAGAAAAAATTACGGGGGGCCCCACCCCCCGGGGGGGGTTCCCCCCCCCGGGGGGGGGGGGGGGTTTTTAGGGGGGGGGAAAAATTTTTTTTTTAAATTATTTTTTTTTTATAGGGGGGGGGGGGGGGGGGGGGGGGGGGGACGAGGGGCGAACAAACCCCCCCCCCCCAACACCCAAAAAAAAAAAAAACAAACACCCCCCCCCCCCCCCCCCCCCCCCCCAAAAAACAAAAATAAAAAAAAAAAAAAAAAAAAGGGAAAACAAACCGATAAAAACCCCCCCCCCCCCCCAAAAAAAAAAAAAAGAACCCCCCCCCCCCCCCCCCCCTAAAATAAAATCCCCGGGCGAAACCTTTTTAAAAAAAATTAAAAAAAAAAAAAAAAAGGTTTTTTTAAAATTTTGGGGTTTTGGGGGGATTTAAATTTAAAGTGCCTGTACACGTTATTAATTTAGCTATTTTGAAGTGATTTAAATTTAAAGTGCCTGTGCACATGTATCATACAGTGCTTGTTTTAAATATACATATTTTAAAATGCATATATTTTGAGCTTAGCTAATGACCACAGTTTTAGTTGTTAATCAGCCACGCTTTGAGCTGTTTCTTAAAACAAAAGTGGGTCTAGAGTGTTCCAACTTGTGCAACCTTTAAAAGGACATTTTGTGCAAAAGTAAACTTTCTAAATTGTACTTCATAATACCCCTGTTTCTTGACCTAGTGCAAGTCTCACTATTTCTCTTTTTGATAAAACTCCCCAGTGACGGTGGGGCCATTCCACTCATTGATCTACATAGAAGACTGCTGTTTTTAAATACTTTGAGATTCTCAAAACTTAACAGTAGATACTTCTCTAAAGGGAGCCGTCTCCTCAAACTGAACTCTTGCTACAGGGCTTTTTCAGCAGCAGCCGCTACAGAGTCTGTGCACTGAGCTATTCACAAAGTTAATAAACTAACATAACAAACACAGGCACAGGTCAATGCAACCGAACATACAAATGGAATTTTCTCATTTCAAAACAAGTTTATAACCCACAATAACTCAGCTTTTGTTCTGAAAATGCTGTCCCTCTCCTGAATCACACACTCAATTAGACATTGACGTTTCTCCATGTTCTTGTTCTTTTAAAATCTATTTTCATTGCTCCCGTTTATAGCAGTACAGAGTTTAGTCATCGCTCCAGTCTTCTTTTTTAGACAGTTTCTGCCAGTGAACCATGCCCCCCAAAGAACTCGCAGCACAAAACCTCTATTTGAATTAACCATAATTTACTGTTTAAAAAACCTTCCAACAGAGGCCCATTGTGAACATGAATAGTTTTTTCAGGCGAGTGAAAAGCCAACTTCATTTTGCACTCCAGCACATTTCTACACATGAAATGCCAACTGTTTGTCTGTTTGACCTATCGTTCTCCTCCAAAGATTACAATGACAGAGCGCTGTTGGAGCCAAAGGTAAGGAAAGACTGTCTGACTGTGCATCGAGGGCAGAGCATGACAGAGGCCATTATTAGACTCATTCTGCATTTTGGGTGGGGAGCAACTCTGGAAATTGGAATTGTGCGACCTGCCAGCCAAAGATAGGAGCCCTTTCAGCGAAATAAATAAAGCAAAAAATAAATAGATAACTGTGGTTATTCTGAAATTAAAACAATCAGTCAAAGGTGGGCAGAAACTGGGGCCGAGTGTGCCGAGACTGGCCATTAAGAGTGGGCTGCAGCGCTTATTTCACACCTGTAGAAGGGCACATAGCTCATGTTTGGGAGCGAAGCAGAATACGAATGTGGCCGAGCTGGACGGCAGCCATTATGTGCCGCACACACAGTGGATCATGTGGCCGTTGCAGGAGGCTCCTTTAATCTCAATGCAGTAAATGTCTCCACTCATGTCATCGTCAAGACCCGCCTCATGAATTATGCACCGCGCCGCCTTTAAGCCTGTATGTTCTCTAGTGTTATCCTCACTTTACATAGGATCAGTGTCATCTAACTTTTAACATGAGCTTTTGGACGTTGATGCAGAATGTTGTGGATAAGACTGGTGAAAATGTGGAACACAGATCGTCTTAAGGATCAATTCCAGCAGATAAAGCTGCATCTACTTTGCTATAATGGAGTCCCATGTGTGACCTTATCACCCTGTCACACACTCACCGTAACAAGGCACTTGATGTTATTGTAAACAACTGATATTGTTAGTGCTGTCAGCCGCCTGTCCTCTCCATTCAGTGCAGGCCTAATTAAGGCTGGATTTAGATGGTGGCATTTGAGCTTGTGTGGGCCGCGCCGTGCTTTCTGGTAAATGACCACATCAGCGTGATGATTCCTCCTCCTCCTCCTCCTCCTCCTCACGCTCTTCCTCTCCCCTGCCTCCCCACAACAGCACTGATCCATGCAGATGTGAGGGCCCCATGCTACGGCTTGTCTAATTGTTATCGTATTTTGTCATCTGCGGTCTGTTATTTTAGCCAGCGCATATAAATAGCCGCTGACGTTTATTGAATGTCAAAGGCCACTGGGCGGCTGATTGATTCTGACCCCTTTTCACTGATGTCACAATGTGATTTGTTGCCACATCACGGCAATCTTAAAAAGCTATTTTCCCCGCCAGTGGAAATACTAACTATCACTCTGAGGGGAAAGCCAGACTCGGGTAACTCCAGAATTAAGATTAATGGGCATTTTAGGAAGCCTGCCAGAAAGTATGAAGATATTTTTTTCCCCAATACATTCAAAGTAGAATAAGGGATGGCAGAGATGGCAGTAATTAATAGATTTTTGAGACAGGGCATGGCCATGAAGGCAGACAAAAAAATTCAACATACATACAAAATATTTCTTGGAATTTGCATTAAAAAGTGGCAATAACAACTATTCACTAACAAGGACAAGCATTTGTTGAATATGCTAGACAAAACAGAGAGACTCAACAGAGAGACAGAGTCAGAGCCTTCTGCTCCATTTCTTCCCAAAAGAAAATGGAGAAGAAGTCAATGGGACAGTGAACTATTTGTGAATGTCATTTTTTGGGTGAAATTAAAAGATATTTTTATTCAATGTTTATTCAAGGTTTGATTTATTGTCATTCAACGTTCACTAAAGAGATGAGTGAACTGTTTTTTTAATTCCGGTCCAGCTGTGAATAATGGAGGCAATGTAGAAGAGTTCTTTGTTATTGCAGTCTCTATGAAGAAGCTGGATTTTAGAGAGCATTTACACAACAACACACATGAGATGTTGGGTGAGTGTGCTTATAAATGCATATCAATCACTTATTCACAATACAGTAACATCACATTTAGGAAATTAGTTTAGGACAACTTTCAGAAATTCCACCTTTACTTGATGTGGATTTTTTATCAAAATATCAGGCTGACTTCATGATTTCGGGGACTTTTCTACTGCAAAAATGTAACAAATACGGCTAACGCTAACTGAATTATGATAATAGCCTGTTCTGTCACTTGACCTGCCACACTGTCTCAACAGTACAGTGCAGCTAAATGTTCTGTAAATGTTCTGAATGTCTGTCTTTTTTTTTTTTTTTTGCCCAAATTCAAGTCTGAGGGCAAAAACTATTTAGCCCCAACAGTAGGATATAGAAGGGGGCGGGCCGTGACACCGAACAATCACCAAATCAGGAAGATGATTGGAGCTGGCATCACATTGTGCTCGGGCTGCCATCTTTTTACTTTTTTTGTGGTGTTTTTAAAATCAGAATGGTAAACACAACCCTCTAAGACCTTTCACATGATATAAAAACATATAAATAGAAATATTAACATGTTTGAAATAGTAGTCTCTCATTTTTTATCTCCTCTTTAGTTGTTTGTCCTTAGATGGAACTAATTATCACAACATTGAGGTTCTGCCCGGCACTAATTAATTACAAAATAAGCTAGAAGTAGATAAAGGAGAACAAACCAAGACCCTGGAAGAGGATTTAACCCCTGTGGATGTCAGAGGTCTGGTGCATTTTTGTTTATTTTATGTACTTTTATTTATTATTTGATACAAGGACGACATGTATTTTTTTAAATGTCTTTATTTGTGTTTCTCTTTGTGACTAGTTCTAACGGGTTGTGAAGAAGAGGAATAAATCTTTCTTTAAACCTCGTGCCATGTTAATCCTTGACGGTGCTACAATGTTTTAATGTCAAATTACTATTGTAGCCTAAAACACAGGAGAGGCTTAGAGAACTAGCCCACTGTTACCAGCAGCAAACTTTTGAATCCAGCCGAAGAGGTGTTTGCTTTTTCTTGCAACACTCGCTCCGTTGTCATCTAAACTGTGACAATGACCACGTTCCCAGAAAGCTATTGGCTGCTGGCAACACACAGGAAGTAGAACAACAATTACAACTCCAGAAACTCACGTTACATTTTTATATTGGACATAAAACTCCTATAAAACTACAACGCTTTAGAGTTTCTCAGCACTGCAAGAGAAAAAAAAACAGTTTTAAAAAATTGATATATTTTTGAGGCAAACTGTGGAATATGGATTGTGACCTTGGTTAAGTTTCGCATTTCTATGAGATTTCTGCATATTTAACAGAATGTTCTTGCTGAGTAACGTTCGGAAGTGCAATACCGAATGTTACTCCACCAGATGTTGCCACAAACCACACACTGCACCTTTAAAGAGATTTATAAGAGCGCCACTGAACTCTGAAAACTTGACGGAAAAACTTGAATAAACTTTACTTCATGAAATAATTAGACACAACTTTACATTTTAGATGCGTTCAGGGTCGTTCTCCTTTGTGCGACCTCTGTTGTGCTGCTCCCCTTCTTCAGACGCTCGGCGCTCATTAATGTGTGCTCTCAAATGCCATGCGCTCTTCCCTTTATACCGCCGCGCTCAGTAAAAAGTGATAAGACAGACAACGTGGGCGGACGAGCAGGTAATAGCTCGCCGGAGTTTTGCGGTGTGTCTCACGTTGGCTGCAGCGCCGCACAATTGATTGGCCTTAATGATGTTTTTTTAAAGGCGAGAGGCAGGATGGAAACACGGTTGATGAAACAAAGCTGTCCGGCGCTCCTGATGGACCTCTCGGCGGCGGGGGGAGAGGCTCGAATCAAAGCCGATGAACACTTCAGCTGTCAAAAACAAGACACCTGCGCAGGGTTTCACCGCACAGTTAGGCTTTAATGGCCAGACCGGACAACAGCTCCCTTTGAGAGGCAGCACTTTGAAGAGAACCAAAGATGCCCAGTGTAGTATAGGATATATAGGGTTGGGCACAGTACAAATGTATGATTATTATTAAAAAGAATGCGAAGAAAGTAAAAGAAGATATTTGAAAAGAGGCCATTAGTGAAAATTTTGTACGCCCAGTTTTCTTTTGCAGTCTCCCTGTCTCAGACTCCAAAAGTAGCCTAAGGACCTCTCCTGCTTTTCTTTATTAAAAAAGTAAAACCAGACACATTTTTTCTCCACAAAATACAAAATAAATGACACCAAACTGAAGATTAGAGCTTACTGTAAATGTTTAGATGTGATTTCAGCATCAGAAAGTTTTTTTTTTCCTAAAAATAAAATGTTGGGTTGGGAGAAAATATTTGGTGTGAAAGGAAAAAAAAAAGGGGGGGGGGTAATATTTTTTTTTTTTTTGGGGGGAACAAACCCTTTTGGGAAATATAAAATAAAAAGGGGGTTTCAACCAAGGGGGGCCCTTTCTCTAGAAAGCATTCTGAGCATGTGATAGGCCAAAGCCCTCGACCCAGGTGGAAAATTTTCATCTATTGAAATCCTCTATAATGAACAGTACATGGGACAATAAAGTCAGTTTTTTAGATAATATACAATTTGGGGTTTGCACCATTTTCTAGAAGAAAAAAAAATCTTGTAAAGTCTGTTTAAATGACAGATTCATAAAAAAAAAAAAAAAAAGAAATGTCTTACACCTTCAGTTTTGTGTGTTTTTTAATTTAATTTGATCTCATTAAAACTGTAAGCCTTTATATATAGCCCTGAATTTCAAATTTGATTTACGGAAAGATTTACGGATTTTGGGTCTTTGGACTGAAATGAGAAGTTCCTGATTTTAGATCGAAATAATTTGCAATTCCACTCTAATTCTGTTCAACAAAAATGTGACACGATTTCCTGTGAAAAGCACACAATGAATGGTCTCTCCTCCTTATTTTTTCATACTGCAGTGGTAGATATGACGATATAAATGTGACAAAATGTTAACATAATTTAGCAACATATGATTTGTCAGCCCATTATCTATCCAACTTTTATCTCTTTCATCTCTTTTTTAAAGAAATTATAACAATCCAATCCCGGTCTTATTCTTTTTTGCTTTGACAAATGCTTCCTAAATTGAAAAATCATAACTGTGTAATCTTCCCTCCAGTTTGATATGTTATAAACGTGCTCCTGGTGACACATAACCTCACATATGAGACCTGAAGTCCCCTGTGTATCGTTAGTGCTCCTCCAATCTCCAGATCCCGACCCGAGTGCTGCCGTAACACCGTCGACGGCCTCATAAGGGCAACACTTTATCGAGTCAAGGCGTTCTGACATTATACAGCACAAATACCCTTCAGTCTGGAGCCTGTGTGTACAGAATATATATGGCAAATATCAATTTTTAAATAGCATATTATTCTCAGTGTTTCCATGTGACTCTTTCCAGGGTTCAACCTACAGTGGGTTTATTGTAATATGACTCCAAGACTATCCTATATATTTTTGGATGATATGGATTGTTTTATAACAGTTTTTGACACATGTTTTATTGATAATAAAGTATTTTTCATGGAAGCAGAGTAATAGTGAATTGGAAAGGTTCTACATATATCCAAGATTTCAAATTATGTTTTATTGACGGTGTTTCAGATCTAAATGTTTGCACCAAACTTTCAGACTTAAAGATACTTCAACGTCATTTGAGGGACCAGATTTATTTATTCATGTATTTGGTTGCGACAGTGCATATGAATGATTGTGCAATGCAAATTTTCATGAATACGCCAGATTTAGCACAATGCAATTCATCCGTAGTCCCAAACACTGAAAAAACACATTTAGACAATACAGTGCCACGATTGCAGTACATCATACAACAAAGCTACCTACCCCAAAGTACAATTCTATAGTAAACTAGACTGTGCATATCATATCATATACAGACAACCACAACCTGCTACAAGTTTCACACCTTACACTCTGGTTCGGATCAAACAGGAAAGTCTGGATCAGGTGTGAAAGGAAAGTTAAGTTTGAACAAAGTTGTTAGGATTCATGATCATCTTTATACGTATGGGGTCAAATATCGGTCATTTTTCTACCACCGCGCTGTATTACTATTATCTTTATTGCTTTATAGACAGTTAAACCAGACAATAGTTATTTTATGCAGGGAGAGTTATTTTATGAAGCCAGCTATATTTTGACTTGGCATCTATTAAATTGACAAGAATTTCCCTCTGTAAAAATCCTCTTGGATTAATTGTAGCCGTTCATCTGAAATGGGCAGAGCTTTATGCAAATGCTTTGTTTCTCTGATTGGTTTTATGTTGTACATTTGCACTGGTTTATTCTATGGATGTTGGTGCAGCCCCCTGTTTTTGGACTGTACATCTATCCTATTGCTTTTAGTGACAGTTTAACCAGCCGCTATTTGTTAAGGCTCAGACCAAATTTTTTTTTGTGTGTGTTTTTGGCCTTTATTAAGAGTTCAACTGTAGCTGGACAGGAAATGGGGTAAGAGAGAGTGGGGAATGACATTGGGCAAAAAAACAGTAAGGATGGGGTAGGCATAAGTAATAGAAGAAAACAGATTTGGATGATATTTGGACACATAAACAAAGTAATGACTCCAGAAAAGAGTGCTGTGGACTAGGCCCAGCCACTTGACCTGCTAGTCTCCAGGTGGTTCCTCAGGGAGACATCGAAAACACATGCAACAGCCCAGTTGTGCCTGGAAGTCTGCTCCCTCCTCTAACTGGAATAAGACAGACGCTCTTATTCTCTGAAAATAGATGTGTGCTCTACAGGAACACTTTAATCTTTCCCTGCGCCTCTCTTCGCTCACTCCTGCCACTGTCGCGCAGCTCAACAACGTCTCGGGGTATAGGAGTATGGGATTTGAAAACCGATATCTGCGCTTTGAGACAGAACTGGATCTCTTTCTTTTGTGTTGCACTGCAGTCATAAATTTTGCATGTGGGAGCGCGGGGAGCCCTGCTAAGCTCAGTGAGCGAGCGCCGCGGCAGGCTGCAGTGCCTTATCGAGGGGAAGGCTTTTCTGGTGGAGGCGGAAGACGAGTGACCGTGTGTTCAAAAGGTGTGGGCCTTGTTGGGTATTCAAACAATATGTTTCAGTGCATTGATCCGTGAAGGCATGGGACACACAGACGGAGCACATGGCGATAAATCTCCAGCCGGCAGGTCATTAAGCGGCCATCGCAGTGACATGAGCGGCGCATACGTCTTTGTGGGCAGCGCTTTCAAAGGAGAGTGTGTGTTTCTATATAATGTCTCCAGTGTTCTCCATGAAGCACATCATGTTTCCGCTTCGAAATGACGCAACATGTGTACATGGGAAAATATGTGATGCTGCCTACCACACTCCCACAGAGGTCAAAGGAAAAGTCAGTGACTCATTTATTTGGCCAACATATCAGTTTTTGCAGTTTGCAGTATGTGAAATGAGTCACTAAATATTATGGCTATGGTGTTTAGGAGCCTCTATCTATAGATCATTATCAAGCACATCATTTTTTGACCACAGCAGGACAACTGTTATTGTTATAGTCAGAACTATATTTGTTTCCTTTGTGTAAAGCCAAATGGAAGATTGACAGATGAATCGGTGCAGCTTCTGTAAAAATGCCATCATTGTTGTGGTGGAGGAAGTGTCTGGGGAGAGGGAAGTCTGGGTGTCTCTGCTTAGACTCGGCGCTGGATAAGCAAAAGAAGATGGATGGATGGGTGTCAAAGGTCAGTCCCACAATGTTTTTATGTTTTGTTGTGAAAAGTTGGGGTTTGGTTAAAATGGAAATTTAGCGTTTCTACTCAAATGATTCCAAAATGCTCGTAATGCATGCATCTATATAAAGCATCTTCCCACCAAGTGCTAAATGACATGAAAGTATCTGTATATATAATACTGTGCAAAAGTTTTATCCAGGTGTGAAGATATGCGGTAAAGTGAGAATGCTGTCAACAATATACAATTTAAATGTGTTTTTTTATTTATTTATTTTTTTTATTTACAAAATGGAAAAGTGAGTGAAGAGATAAAAACCTTCAATTTTTAGTCATCATGGAGTCTGGCCTGGTTCTAGCTGGGATTACATGGTCTGGTTTGGTCCAGTTTGGCCTGGTTTTGTCTGAGATTCTCCAAATGTTTGAACAGAACCTGTCTGGATCCTTCACAAACTGAGACAGTGAAAGTGCTCCAACTGTTGCTGTTTTGAGGCTAAGTCACACCAGTCGTCTTCTGTTCTTTCACTTTGCATTTTGTAAACGAATATAAATCACCACACTTTAAAGTTAATTCACGTATTCATGTTATGTCTTCAGGTTTTTGGAAGGTAAATTTATTTTAGGAGATAATGTGGAACCTTAATTTAAGAACGTATGAATTACAGATACAAATATTCCCCAAACATAGTCAGACCAGACACAAGAAAAGGGCTCTCTTCATGGGAACTGTGAAATCAAATGTTTTTGGATGTGCGCATTAATGATTTATGAGAAAAACTGCCTTCCACTTCTTCTCGGCTGGTTCCCACTGACATCCCACCCACACATTTCTCTGAGTTCTCCAATCTGCCCCAAATCAAAGCTCCTCTCATCGTTTACAGCACAACGCGAGCGCCACCGCCAACCTTTCACATCGAACAGAAGACGAGCCGATAGAAGGGGGTCACGATATTCTGTGTGATTCTACTTCCAATATCTGGCCCTCCCTTTCTCCACTCCCACCAAGGGATCATGGGAAATAAATGACGGCCCTTTGCAATAGTTTACACATGATCGAAGGCAGTGTCAACTGTTGGGCTGGCGAAGGGGAGGCTCTGTGGATTAGTGTGCCAGTCCGGCTGTTTTAGTTTATGAGCGGCCACGACAAATGCCCCATTTTTTGGCCACAAATTACCTCCCCGCACCCCCCGTTCCTCCCACCCACGCCGGCCCCGGCTTGGATTTATTGCAGCCACCTAGCACCTGACACCCAGAATTTACTTAGGAGAGTGTGCTTTTTGGCTCGGATGAAGGAGCATCAAACGGATTGGATTTGGAGAAGGTCTAACATTTAGTGTGAATATATTACCTGTAAGAAATGGTACATTCGTAACAGTCTTGTCCGTTTTCATGTTTAGAAACAATCTGCTTAAAGTCCTAATGCTTACTATTTTCCTAAGAGAACAAAGAAACTGCTTGAAATTAAGAACGTGGAAATGTCTTTTGTAGAGCATTCAGGGAAATGTAGAGCCACTAGAATAACCTAATATAGATTAGTAATGGATCTAAAATTGATTAAATTTTGTATTGATCAAAAGGATTTAATTTGGAAAAATCCTGAAAACTGGATAGTATCAGAAAATAATTCAGAACTAGAAACGTGCATCAAATGGCTTCAATAAGTTTGGCAAAACTTGAACAACAAAATGCTCAGCTATAAGGGTAAAAGTAAAGAAGTCTTGACGTTTTCTGCAGTTTTTATTATTTATGTCCTTTTTAGTGACACTGTGCAGACGAGGAAAACTAAAACATAAAGTTGGCCTGAGCCCAAGCTTCATTAAAGTACAGCGTGTCGTTTTTGGCAACATCAAGAGGCAACATTGCAGATTTCAATTTCAGTTCCACACCTCATTACCCCACTTCCTACGGCCTGTGAGCACCTACGGTGGCCCTGTAAGGACATGTTATCGTTAATGAACAAACAGGAACAGGAAGTGAAAGAAATAATGTCCCCTTTAACTGGTTTAGATGTCTCTTTTTTCATACTAAATGGACAAATGTGAGTGTTATTCAGAAAAAAAAAAAAGATTATTAAAAGCATAGGTTTAACTGATGTGTTCCATTTTGTTCACTGCAATTCCACACAATGCACCTTTAAATTAGGCTGAACTTTAATAAACCGGTTTCACAGTAATATGTGCCATATAAAACATAAAAGGCTTATATCCCATAACTCCTCACTCCTCCATATACTTTTACTATGGCTCACTGCTGGAGCCACTAACGAGGCCTGTTGCTATGATACCATTCACAGTCCTAATAAATAAACACCTTATTTATTTATTTATTTATTTCCACAAATTAATACACATTTTATATCAGCTATAGTGGAAACAAAAAGCGACTAAATTATGCATTAGTTGACTTTATGGGACGGAAGGCTCTTTTTGCTTTACTGAGCAGCACAAATACAATCTACACAGAGCCTCTACTGTTTGGAAAACACTGGCTTAAAAGACATGATTCTAGGGTTTTGATGTAAAAAAATGCTTGTACAACCTCAAATCTATTTCATTTAATTGTATTAGTCAATTTAAAGAAGACAAATTATGATTTTCTATCATTTTTTGTTTGATATATTGTAGTTGAGACTTACACGACTGTCAGACAACTCAAGTGTCAAGGAAATAAGTATAAATATCACTGTAACATCATCTAAATGTATTTAAGCCTACACAGACCTTAAATGGAGGCATGAGTCCCATAGTTGTGCCTCCAGAGTTGAATCCCCCAGAGTGCACCACACAGCCTGTGCTCGGATGCTTTCTGTCATGCACACTGACCCCAGCGGTCTCGCCTTAAAGCTCCAGACTGAGCCGAGTCCCTCAGGACGGACTTAAACGCTGCACTGGTTTTGTGTCGCCCTGCTGTCTCCCTGATCATCAGCTAAGACCAGGTGAGCAGCTCAAACAGTTCAACACTTACATTTGCCAGAGTCCACAACAATACCACACGGAAAACTTTAACTGTAATATTGATCAATAGACGCAAAATAATTAAGAGAAATAAATCAAAAAATTAATCAAATTGAGTCTAAATTCAACTAACAAGAACAATTATCTACAGACTCAATCCAGCATGAAAGGTTAGGATGTTTATGGCCCCTTTCTACAACACTGGTTCACACACAGCAGAATGTCCCTGCAGGGCTTCCGTAGTTGCTCCATAGCCACATAGTAGATTGCACCTTAACCAATGGAGTTTACTGTCAATTTAAGGGTGATGCAATCCTCAAAACTGCCACAAGATGTCACTAAATCCTAATAAAACTTCTTTGCAGCGCATATTTATTTTAAAATACTGAGTACTTAGTGGTAGTCTGAGGTTAGGGATGTTTCAGATGAATGTAAAAAACGTATATCTAAACATAAAGGCTGTGCCATTTGTTCAGTGCCCGCTGTGTATTTATTAAAGCACGTCTATGACTCTTGGCACACACTGGGAGTCGCAGCTGCAGCTGTCGCTTTCTTTCAGCCTCGAAACTATGCTACCTTCAATCAAACGGCACAAAAGCAGACAGTAAAAGGGATAAAGTCAGAGATGGAAATCCATTCTCCATTCACGCCGCAGCGCCCGTAGACAAGGGAGGTGCTCGACTGCAGTTCAAGGATTCTCTGCAGACGCTTTGTGAGCAGTTGCTCCATTTTTCTATCCATAATCCTCATCTTTCTATTAGGAGTCTAACAATTTATTAAGATTAGATGAAACTTTAATGATCCCTGTCGGGAAAATGGGTCGTTGCATGAGCAAAATATAGAGTGACTAAAGACGACGCTGAATATTACAGAGGAAAAAGACCACAGCGGAAATAACAAAGAGATGATTCAGTGTTTGACTGACACATATGGTTTTAAACTCGTCACAATCTGTAACTGAAATTCAATTATAAGGAAGTAAGAAAAGATTTAGAGGCGTTGTTTTTCCATCTGGATTGTGCAAACAGTGCAGTGTGTTTCCTCTCAAAATGCTGAGACAATGGCTGACTTTCATTTGCCAGTTTAAACATAAACACGTCACTCAATCACACTGTGGAGACGGACAAAGTTCTGCTTCAGAGAAAAGGACTTTCTTTGTGGAGAACATAAAGGCTAACTTTTTGTCTCTCTGCAGCTCCTTTAATATTCTCCAACCTTGACTTTCATTTCACTCAAGTAACCCTCACAAGCGAAGATGAAAGGGTTCATAACAAACAAGAGGTTTTTTTTTTAGGTTTAACAAGATATTGACTTATTTCAAGAAATCCAATGAATATGAAGGCAGCTTAATCATTTCAGTAATGTCAGTGTCTGTTCATTTCTAAGACATTTATCTAGTGCAGTGCTTCTCAAACTCTTCAACATCAAGTATCACCCCAAAAAATATTTGTCTTTCCAAGTACCACCTTTATGCCAATACAGATCTAGACCATTTGAATTTTGCGTTTGTGAAATTACATTTTGAATTCCACCACTTTTTAAGAGTTCAAACACTTAGTGGTATAGTAAAGTGTATCAAAGAAAAGCTGTACACATTTTGTAGTTATCAGAGATTCTCAAGTACCACCAGTAATACCTGCATGGAGTCCATTACACCAGCATGAGTGTGCAACATTTGATGGGATTATATACTGATTGACTGGATTGTAATAAAAGCAATTTTACACTATTACGTGGCAGTTTCCTGACAACAATTGATGCTAAACGTTATGTTTTTTTTTAGCATTTAGTGACCTCGCTGTTTACTGCTTTTGCGAGAAACTTCCACGACATTTGGATGCCACAACAACATTGAACTTTTTAATTCAATTTAATTAAACTCTAACTGTACTAAGTAACTGTAACTGTCCCGTTTGTCAGTCAACTTGAAAATCCGTAAAAAAGTGGCCTGCTAAATCACTTTTTACCACTAGTTGGGGTCATTATTGAGTGGTTATTGCTAGTCTCCCTTCGTACAGTTGAAACAGAACATCTTGCCTTTGGTGTGAAGTCACTTGTAATTCAGAGTCCTGCAGCAGATTAGATCAACACTTCATGACAAAACTACATCAAATCCCTTTAATAAATATATTTCTTGCAAGAAGAACTTTAAACAGTAATATCTAGAGGTACCCTGAGGTAAACTTTCATTCCGATCACACTTATTAATCTGCGGTGATCTGTTCAAGCTCACATCTCCATCTCTGCTGCTCCAGTGAGAAGTCAAGCGGCCATCCGAGTGAACATAATCAATTCCTCTTTCAATGGAGCACAATGCGACCGTTACAGCCGCTCACACTGCCATCCGTCGGGTTTGCTGTAGAGAACCGCAGCAGCAGCAGCAGATGGGCCTCTGCTCTGCCATGAAATGAGCTCACTCCACAGTACGCCTGTGTGGAAGTGTGCGCGGTACACAGCGGTGGCCCCGAGAAGGTGATGACAGTGTGTTCGGCGAGGGCCACACATGAGAGTCACCGTCAGACAAACCGGTGGGTGCCATCACAAGCCGCTCTGTCACAGTGAAGGTCGCGCTGCTGCCGGCTCGTGTCGCTACTCCAGTGCCACTAAAGGAGAACACGGATCAAACTGATGCTTTTGCAAGTGTTGTTGTGGTTGGAGTTTGTCCTCATGCCGTCAGAACGCTTGGACAAATCAGGGTTTGTTTTTTTCTCGAAACATTAGACTATTCCATGCAGCTGTAGCAACATTTTATGACTTTCTAACTGTGGAGGAAAAGTTACCCTTTTTCTTTTCCTGAAGTAATGTTTTCCATAAGAAACTACATTTGGGCCATAGTGTTAGCATTAAAGGCTAATAAATGACATTGCTGATAATGCACTGATTTCATTACAAGTTCTGCTAGTGGCCACTGGTGGTACTGCAACACAAAAATCAGCCCATTTCAGCAGTAACAACATCAGTATAGATACATTTTGAAGCAGCTACCAAATTAGTGTACTATGTTTAACTAACTAAAAGTAACTTAACAGGTTACTTAAACATGGAGCTAAACACTGCAGTTTGTTGATAGGACAATAGGAAAAAAAATACAAAAATAGCAATAGCAATGTTTACTCCAATGAACCTTGTTTTATTGTTATAATATAGTATTTTTTCAAAAACAAAGCTAACATTCTATAAAAAAGTAAATCTTTTGGCTCCTGTTTTGTGAAAGAAAAATATTGCATTTTTGTCAACGTTGTGTTAAAGCACTCTTTAACACAACGCTGACAAAAATGCAATGTTTTAAAATGTTGTTAAAATGTCGGAAACTGGTGGAATTCCCTGAAATGTATGTTTTGAAAGCTGAGAATAAATCAGAAGCAATCTTTTTCAGATTTTTTTTTTTTTTTGGATCAGTAGAGCTGTGCAAATTTAAAAAGTTTTCTTCAAATAGAATTTATATTTCATGTAGAGGTCACTATGACACCACTCTTCTTCACAGTGCAATGGAAAAACAAGCCTTTTCAGAGTTTAAACATACAAAACTGTGCCATACTGACCCAACCTCTACCACACAATAGCACTTCAGTGTTAAATTGAAAATAAAACATGACACTACAGAATATTTGGCAGGCATAGATACTTTTGAGCCATTTTATTTGTGATATTTTGCTGTTTAATTTAATGCAAAGATGGACAGACCCAATAATCATAACATCTAATTATTTTATCTTTCGGATTTTGCCACAACAGCTTAATCCAAACAGATAAAGGCATTTCTTTGATTTGACAACTGTATGGAGGTTGTTTGCAGTTTTTCAAAGTATACATTCATTGGAATAAGTATAGTTTCTGTGCGGTGCGTAATTTTAAGCCGAGTACAGTGTGCATTATCCAACCGCCGTCAGACCTGTCACTTCCACAGTAGCTCTCCTCTATGTGCCTATTTCAGCACTCTACTGTACTTTAATATCCACAACCCCATAGACTCTCGGCTGCCGGGAGGAGGGAGCACTGTCACCGCTTCCTCGGGAGAATCGAGTGCGGCACAGTTATTTCTCAGCCCAGATACTGATACATATAATTATGGCAGAGAATGGTAGGTTTGAAATGGTGGGGTGCTTGACATGTGGATGTTTACTCCCTACAGCTGCTGTCAGAGAGCAGGAAAACAAGGCGTGGTGTAAACAGGCGCGATGGAAATTAGCTGCTGGGAGACGGTTTTTAAGGGTCTGAGATTTGGAAATGGGACGATATTCAGGACCAGAGTTTGGGCTGATTCTCCAAATGTTAGAGAAGTTGTACTCTTTGCTGGAGTGAAACACAGTGGAGCTGCAATTACATTCGATACTTGACGGTCATTGTTAAAGAGAATGAGATTACATAAGAGCATCAATCCACAAGAATAGTCTCCCATAAAGTGCAAACAAGTTATGAGTGTCAGTTTGAGGCACTTTGAGGTTTGTAAGATTCCAGTGTCAGTGCTCAATAAAGTGGAAAAGCAGTAAACTGAATCATTTAACTTTGCCATACTTTAACTTTTAAATCGCATGTAAACTGTAATAAGTACACTGTAGTTTGACATAGAGTTGTGTTACTGGTCAAATCTAATCCATGTAACTCTGATATAGCAAATGGCAAACTTACAGCATCACTTGTTTCCGGTTTAAGAGACCACTATTTTTCAAACTTGACCTGTTTTCTGGAGGATTTCTAGAGAATTGTCAGAAGAACTTCTTCTGAGCTGTTCATTTGCGTTCATACATGTCAGGAGGTAACACTTTCTAATAACTTACACGATAAAACAGTAGTTAAGCATTAATATATGTGTAATTAACAGTTAATTACTAAACTGAAATATCATTTATATGTTTAATTTAGCAAGAGTTTATTGTTAAGACTAAAACTTTTATACCAATGTTTATAACGTAATGGTGATTATTAATGTTGGATTAAATGCTTTGAAAAATGATGAATGAATAAATAAGTTGTTATAAATACTTAATTAATGCTTAATAGTGTGAGTTATTCTAAAGTGTCACAGAGAATTTGACTTGAGGTCTTTCTAAGGAGTTGGAATGAACTAGGACAATGATAATTTTGCTTTTCCTCTAAAACTAATCAAAGGAGACATGACTTTTTAAAATTCTGATTAATTAATTAATTAATTTATTGTTTTTAATTTTTAGATGATGTTGCCTCCTATAGCTTAACCCCAAACACTTATCATGTGATGACAGCTACACTCATCTGCCTTTCTTATTTTAATTTTGCTTTTTACGCTTCCTTGTTTTTAAAAAGTGCTATATAAATAAAGATGATTCTTCTTTTTTTCTTTTTTTTCTCTTTGTCCAACCTAAGAAAGCTGTATGCATGCTGCAATAGTCTGAATCGCATTATCCAGACGTGTGACTCCAACTCTCTCCAATTACATTTTCTGGCTTTCTAAAAAAAACTTTCATGTAACGGCACTGACTCATTCAAAAGTCTCCGGGTTTTTTTTTTATGTTCCAAATTCACAGGTGTAACATAAAAACAGAGCAAGCACTGCTCACAAAAACAACGGTAGGCAATTTGGTAAAACAACCCTTTCCCTTGAAGAAAACAGACTCAAACTTTCAAACAGGAACAGTCACAGCTAACATCGTTTCCCCTCCACTTCACACAATCTCACGCTGTCGTTCCACTGTGACATTAACATTTAAAGAAGCCTTCACACCGTTGGGCTTTAAATGTTAAATATAGCCTATAGACTGAGGCTCCGCTGTGTACTTTTGTTAGCGCGTTACATGCTCATGCGATTTGACCTCAGAGTTCCTCCGTATCCTCGGATGCACTCTGATTATAATCTGCTGGTTGTCTGCCTGGAGAAAGGAAAGAAAAAAAAACCCAGTCGTCTCTGGAAGCAACTCTCCCTCGTTTGATTAGGAAAGCAAATTCTGTGGAAGTCTTAAAATCCAAACTTACAATTTGTCTGTTTTCTCTCACAGGGAGGGAACGTTTCAGCTCGGCTCAGACGGCGTTAATGTTGAAGATTCTGTCGGGAGCAGAGCTGCCTCCTCTCGTTCTGTGTGAGAGAAGTCTGAGCGTGCATTTAGCAGGATCTAGCTTTTGTACATGACACTAACAGCACTGAATTCAGAATATCTACAATCCCTCTTCATTTATTTTAACAACTGGAGCTGTGATTGCTTTTTCACTCAGATTTTCCATTTCAAAGTCCAGAAACCAGAATATAGTGTTGTAGTTTTTAAAGTTTTTTTTTTGTTTGTTTTTTCTGACATTGATTTATTCATTTACCTTTAACCCAAAGAGTAAGACTATTTATGGTCACAAACTGACTCATTTATACTAGTCCAGGTCACTCCTATTTGGACAACTAACATATTATAAACTGTATTAAGGCAGAAAACAACCACAAATGCTGTCATATTCATAATGTATATGATAGGTTGATTTTTATTGACTTGAACAAAAATTCATGTCCATTTTTTTTCTTTTTTGGTTTCTAAGGACTACATTAATTCAGTATAAAACATGTACAATATTGACTAGATTCATTCAACTTTAACAGTAGTGCTTTGTGTATTGTAAGAGTGTATTATACATACATAAAGTCTATATTTATGTAAATTAATAATACTACTAGCCACATTAGCCGCTTCTGTATACTGCATTCTGTGATGTTTCAGCTAAAAAAAAATATGAAAAAAATAGCTGAACATTTCACTACTTTAGTATGTTTCATGTTGCCTTAATTCAGTTTTTCAATTTCATTTAAAATAACTTAATTAATCCCTAAGGAAATACAGTTGTTAGGTCTCTTGAAAGTAGTGTACTCAGTCTTCATCCTCTATACACTGATTGATTATACAGTCTTATTGCAGTCAGGAAGAAGGAGCTGTCTGTTGTTCAAAAGCCCAATAGAGGGGATGTTCCATGTTGTTCAGTATAGCATCCGTCCTGTTGTGTGTCTGTTGCTCCACTGCTTCAACCAGAGTCTCCAAACTAACACCTTTAGTTGAACCAGCCCTCAATATTAGTTTCACAAAACACCGACGATTTTATTTGCGGAGACTGCCCCAAACAGACTGACGATTTATGATTTTAATCTTTTTTTTTTCTTTGACCTAAAAAGGTACTTGAAATGTATTTTTAATAAAAGATTACACTTATTTTTCTGCTTGATGCCAACTCAAAGCGACAATTGCAAAGCAGCAGCAGAGTGTATTACTTTCAGAGTGAAAATAAAGCAGGTTGGATTGTTTTTGGTTTTAGTTTCTGTTTGGTTTCTGTCTCCATAGACCAGATCTTACATAAATTGCACACGAAAGAAAGTCTTGTTAAAGATGCAAAAAACCAAATTAACAAAGTAAACCCAGTCTCAGTTGTAGCTAAGCTAATGACCACCACACAAGTCCATGTTATCTTATGTCCGTGCATGTTCATTTTTGGGGTCAAACCCAGCCATAAACCCAAACCAATGGCACTTTGTGTTGCCAGTCTTTCAGGGTCCAATTAGTGACTGTCCAGTAAGTCCAGGTAAGTCATTGAGTGTTCCCTAACATTTGGATTTGTTCTGGATTTAAATGTTTAAGGTTTCTCCCAATTAAAAACTTTGCTCTACGAATAAGGACTTCTTCAGTGACAGTGGGTATACAGAATGTCTAAGGTATAGCTGCACTTTCTGCTCTGCTGTAGACAGATCCTAAACAATAATGGTGCGAACAGTAAAAAGCAGAATAAGCAAAAGACTGGAGAAGTTTGCGGGAGCATAAGCAAAGTGTGGTGTCCTTGTCAGTGGGACACAAAGCTCTGTATATCCTCGACGTAAAGGTCTGCCTCTTCCCATTGTGCTCCGGGACGGCAGCTTTTTCACTTGTTTGCCGACGACAGCTCCTTCAGAACAACTGCTTGAAAGAGTGTAAACAGGGAGATATGTGACATTTTCAGTGGTATTACTGCATAATTACTTCCAGTTCAGCGCTCAGAGCGACTGCCTCATCTCCCAGAATCTGCTATTTTATCTTTAGTTCCCCACACACAAATCACAACTGTGTTTTTGGGGAAACTCGGATAAATGTTCCTCTGTCTCACCTCAACCATAGTCTCTCAAAGCAATTTATGTTTCTGTGAGAAGCATTTTCCTGAATGTTAAAAACACACAGCTCTACCGCTGCTCAGCTTAGAGTAACTGTTAAACCAAATCTTCATGTTAATGACCCACCAAAGCAAAGGAGAAAAATGTAGGCTACAAAAAGTGCAAAAAACGCTTCATTCTGCAATACAAAACAATACAGCATTATGTGGCCATTACAAATGATCATTTCATTACACAATTAAGTCAAACTCTGATCACATCATGTCAGGTTTTGACATCATGTGGGATTATTACATAAGGCATTAACAGATGCAATGTAATTACATAATAATTCAACCTGTTTAGATTTCTTTTACACATTAATGGATTGATTCAACTCAGTCCAGTAAAGCAGAGTTTAGCAATACCCAGTTCAGTGGGTTGGAGTGTGTAATAGAAGCCATAATAAAGTGAATAATTTTAATAACACACATGTTTTGTTTGTATTGTGAAGGTGAATACCACTAACTGCTGCTGCAGTTTCACTTGCTGCTCTACAGTAAACCAAACTTACAAGTAGGTTTGCTTTGTAAGCTATGAGCACACTCAGAAGAGTGTCTTTTTATTTCTTTTTGACAAAATCTGTTGGGTTGATTTTGTGGGTAAAATGAGCATTGCACAAAGGATATAACATTCTCCAAACAAAAGGACTTATAGCTTGCAGCAGATACCTATGCTGCTAAAGGCCAGTATATGCCTATAGACAGACTACTTGGAATAGGCCGATTCACTCATTCATCCCTGAACTGTTCATAGTGTGTATAGTACTTGCCTGTAGAAGAAAGTGATTCCTATCTCCTTCAGAGCTTGTTAAAAAGAAAACTGGGTTCATGCTAAAACTATTTAGCAGGTAATATCTTGAACATGTCAAAACAGGAAGGAAACAGCGTGGTGTGAACAATACTTTCATCACACCATCATATTTTAGCAGGACACAGGTAACCAATAGTAACTGGATTGGTTACCTGTGTAACAGACATATTAAGAGTGACTAAAATCCAGGACTCATGTATTGAGTATCTGTGTATGTGGTATATCAATACATCTCTCTGCATTTATCTCATGTTTATCTCAGTTAATAAACAATTTTGCAAAAAAAAAAAAAAAAAAAGATGGTTTGCTGCAGTGTGGAGAAATCCCACTCCTCATATCTCTGTATGTTAAAGTCATGATGAGCTAAAAGGAAGAAATCATTTTAAAGCGGTGTCTGCCATTAATTTCTCCTAGCCGTGTGCTAAAGGTAAGTATTAAAGATAAGTGGCTTAGGCTGATTACCGTTTAATAACTAAGAGGTGTCATAATTAAATTTCCATCAATCATGGCTCTCCACCTCTAACCAACGTCTGAATCATCAGAATCATTATGCAAATTAATAAGTCATATTCCTGGAATAAATTGGTCTATTAAGTGGTGGTACACGTACTATCTGTTCAGCTGGGATTCAGCGGCGTGTGTAACTGCAGTGGCCATGCTGTTAGGAGTTTTTAATGGAAATCACTTCAAATAGTGCTCATGCCTGTAATGGGGATGTGCATTTGAAAGTAATGTTGGTTTTGCAGCTTTAGCAGTGTATATGCTAGTGTTGTCAGGCATATCTCAATTTAATAGTGTTTCATGCGGAAGCACAGGTCCTGAAACTGTCTGTAACTGTAACCAAATATTTGACTGTAGGGTTGATGCTTGAGTAAGTTGTGAATGACTCAAGCAAATAAATGTTTTCTGCCCTCATTTTTAGTGTAGAAGTTATTAAATTAGCTTAAACAAACTGTACCTGATGTTTATATTGCGAAAGCAATCATTTGTGGGAAAAAACAGGCTTTTGCCATCTACTGTTTAGTATAAGAGAGAAGCAGCTCAAAAAGAAAAGAAAGGCAACGTGAGACGCCGATAAATACTGTCAATAGCTGTCATTCTGGGGCTGAAGTTGCAGCTGAGCTAACGGTAAGCTCTAAACTTCAGTTTGGTGAAATGTCTTTTTTTCTTTATGTCTATTTTGTGGAGTAAAAATTGGTCCGGTTTTATTTTTTTCATAAAAGAAAAGCAGGAGAAGTCCCTAGGCTGCTTTTGTGGATGAGTGGAATCTGAGACAAGGACAGCAAAAAGGAAATCAGGTAGTGGAGCTTTAAATAAGTTCTATCGTCTTTTATTATGAAGGCCATTAACCTTAATGACAGGAAGTGAGCCATTTTGTTTTGGTGCACCGCAAACACATGTTGAAAAAGGCTCCAGTCTATCGGCTGCCATCTGACCTTTTGTACATGCCTTCAAAAGCATCCTCTGTAAATATTATTTAGATGTGAAGAGTATATTATTTTAGCATTTTTATATATAAATATATGTTTTGTGTGTAAAAGTTGGTGTTATTTTCACTTAACTGTAGCCATTTTAAACCAATTCAGGTTGATTTGAAGTTATTTTGCTGATATGATTAAGCATCTTGCTCATTTCTTGCTGTTTTCTTTCTCTTTGTATTTGACAGTTTTACTCTGAAGTGTTTGTGTGTGTTTCGCTCAATAAAGGCACCAGCAGCTTCGACACTACATTCTAACTTTCTACTTTAAGCTGTGTTGGAGCGACAGTGAGGAAGCATGTGCACTGAGCAAACAAAGCTAATGATAACTGTTGTCTGCAGCCTTTTATTGTAAAAAACTAGATAAAAAACAACACCACAGTCATTAGAGCAGAAGTTATTAGAGAAACTTAAGGCTCCGCTGACTGTCTGAAGCATGCAAGAGCAGTGAGAAAATAGGGCACGAATATCAATACTAGATATGAACGATGGTGGGTGCTCCCTGCCTTAAAACGCTGGTGGCGGGAGACACTCAATATTCATCGATTAGAGACGCTGTGTCGGCGGGAGAGGGAGCCGGCGAGCGGTGGGAACACTCCACGGCCACTTCCTCTTGTTTTTCTAACCTGAAGAATTAGTTCTTTTGTCTACAAGGCAATTTATTTCCGAGATAAAAAACAGCCTGCGGTTAATCCCGGACCTGGCGGCGCCTTTTGTTTTTGTTTTGATGGTGTCTCTACTTATGCACCGGGTGTAAATGAAGGGAATCTAGCGCCGAGCCTGACCTTGATTGGTTACGCACCAGTCGGAGGAAGACAAATGAGAGGGGCTTGTTTAAATGGTACCTACATTCTCAGTGATGTGGCCTTTGTGATAAACAGAACATCCTCAATCTGTCTGTCACTGCTTTCTTGTGCAAGTGCCTTTTCAGCCAACTTCAAGCAAGACTAACTTTTTACACTGAAATGGATATTGTGTAAATACATCAACACAACTGACGTAGCTCATGAATAAGTATGTGTGCAATGTGAAAATTCTGGTGTGACCAATGCAATGGTATTAAAGTAGCAAAAATGTTTTATTACAGGCATCTAATGGCTAATGGAAAAGCAACAAACCAAACTATGGTACGGTTCCAATGAAATGTGAACCACAAGCTGACTGCAGATGTGTAAACAAGCACCAACAAGAAGACCGTCAAAATTGGCGACAAATATGTATGTATAAATATGTGTCTATATATGTAAATATTTTTGAGAGTGATATTTCTTTATTTTAATTTTTATACATATAAGAAATATATATGGTTTTCTTACAGAGAGATTTCTTTATTTGTTTGTTATATTTTTGAAATGCTTTTACTGAGGTGTTTTTAGATACTGGGGTGCAGTATTTTTTATCTATCATTTGGTCATGTCTATAATAATTTATAATAACAAAAATAATTTCCCTCGGAGATAAATAAATAAAATTCTGATTCTGATCTAATTCTGATTCTAAATGTACCGTGCCAGTGACATGGTTGTATCTGTGGGCACATTCCCACACTTTCAGGTGGGTAATTATGGGAAGGTTTTAGAAGTGTTTACATCTGTTCCATCAGGAAAGGTCCCTCAACATTTCTGTGATACATTTTTTGGGACTATCTTCTTATGTCATACGTCCTAAAACAGCAGGTAGTACGACTTTGCGAACCCTTTGGCTTTGGTTCCAGCAGCGTGGTCCTGTTACTCAAGCAGAAAACTGCATTGTTCTTGCCATAGACAGTCATACTTTGGAGAATGAATGCTACAATGGTGAAACTATACACACACTATACAAACTTTGGGTACTTGAGTCAAAATGTGCCAAACCAACCCAACCCGTAGCAGTTGGGAAACATGCTTTATGCCCATATAGTTTCCTTGTGCCTGTTTAGAAAAGCAGAATTGTAGTGTCCTTTATAATTCACACATACTGTACTTTAAAGAATTCTGCAGCAGCCATTTGCAAACTGCTGAGCTCAAAACCTTCAACTGAAAACAAAATCTCAGAAACATATGACGAAAAAAGATGGAGGGAGGTCTTTGCCCAGCAGGTAGCTCCCTTTGATTATGTCGAGATGTTAACGTTAGCAATTTGCCGATCTGCTTCATGATCGCCATGTATTTTTACTGTAAAAAAACCCCAAAACCCACACTACTCTTAACTGCAGACTAGTTGTGTTCCTATAAAAGGCAGATCTTTCCCTTGCTACACCTGCTCCTGTCTTTTCTCAGCCTTATCTCTGCTGATTGCGCCCGTGCCATCTGCTCCATTAATTGATCAAAAAGGCTCCGAATGTTCCTCTGCGTTTGTGTGATGGAATTTTCCGGGACATTTATATTTCGCTGCATACTCTTCACCCGTCTGCCGCCCCTGCTCCTCCTGCCTTTTCATTGTGCCGCTCTCCTTTATATCCCTCTCCATTTTAACACCTACACGCTCTGTAATATCCCAGATAGTATATCACACGGCGGCGAAAACGACATTTATGTGCCGGGGAAAGAACTCCATCTGATTTGTTCTGAGCTTTCCACGTGAAAAATACATCAGGGTGCTGAGTGAAGAAGGCAGGTTCCTACTATGACTAGAGTCCCCAAATTGAAAAAGTAAAAGTTATAAAAGTAACTTGCAATGGTTATTGAAACATATTAGGGCAAATATTAGGTGAAGGTTGGAGCTACAGGTTCCTAATGGATGTATATATTATCTTAGCATAACCCTATTGTAATAAACCTGAGATTTAATGTATTGTTTCTACTTTAGTCATATTATATATCCTTCCAAATAGGCTTTTTATACATGTCACACAAATTACTAATGCAATGTTTGCACTTTATATTATATTTTGTCCCATAATTTAAATTATTTACTCAAAATATAGCTTTGTTTCTATACATCATACAAAATTGTTGAAAATTCAGGGCCATGAAAGAATATGAATCAAAGTGGCGAAAGTGTGCATAACTGTTACAAATAGCACAATAACTTTTTGATTGAGCTTTTCTTAATTGAAGAAAAACATCTAGCTGACTAATTATAAAAAAAAAAACCCCAAAAAAACCCAAAAAGACAAAGGCAAAGACGAAGACAAAACAAGAAAGTAAAAAAAATATAAAAAGTAAAAAGTGATCAGAACGTTCAGCCTGCACTGGCAAACTCTGACCAATCACATGTTCGTGCTCGAATAAGGAAGGCTCCCATTGGATGGCTGGTCTACAGGGCTTGTTAACATTGAATTAGTGGCAGTGGCAAATGCTACTGGGAAAGTGTCTAATCCAGTAGAAACAAAAAAACAGAAAAAAAGGAAAAACACAAATAGAGAAAAAGAAAATAAAGTGAAACCATTACCAGCTGAGGTTTGGTGCGTTGGAGCTGCAGAGCCGTGACGTATATGCAAGGAGCAAGAAGTTATCAGTGCTGGTGCTGGTCATGCCACTAAATATAAATACAACGTCAGAGCATATTTTTACAGTGAAATCTTCAAAAAGTGACATTGCTTCAACACAGTAACAATCACAAAATAAATCTCAATGCAAGTCTTCAAAGTTTACCATGATGACAGCAAGAAAACTAAAGCAGTACTTTGGAGATGTACAATGAGCGCTCTCCGTGCAGCGCCCTCTTGAGGACTGGGTGTATAACAACCATAGTATGCGACTCAAGTATATCTCCAGCCTTAAAAATAAAGTGAAATAAACACGGGGATGAGTTAGCGCCTGAAAGCTACACCTAACTAACCCAATGACTTCACTTTTGGTGGTTTTGTAAGGCTCATAAAATTGTAACGTCTTCGCCATTTAGTTGCAAATACCGTACTGAGAACTACTGTCGGGTCTTTGTAAAACAGCAAAAACTGACTCTGTTGGAGGTGCATTGCTTTGACACTCCTATGATCCCATACGGTGCTGAAATACATACAATTTTTGGCCCTTTTTCTTCTTCTAAAAGTTCAGCTGTGACTTACTGGAGGATGCTTGCTCTTATGATACGCAGGGAGCCCCAATCAAAACATCAGTATAACTCAAGAGTGAACTGGGACCCACACATGCTTGTATACTCTTTTTTTAACCGCATTTGTGTGTGCGTAGCCGCCAGACTTTGCTCAAACTATCTGCTTCTGTCTCGCTGCCAGAAAACCCTGCTGTGATCAGCCACGGAGCATGAAGATCCAGCCTCGTCTCCGTTCGGCCGGAGCGGGCCCCACGCTGAGCCCCGGACCCCGGCAGACAAACAAACAAACATCATTTACACCATCTCGACGACGACTGACGTTCCCATCCGGAGACAGGCCGGAAGGAAGTGTGCGGCTGATGATTCGCAGTCCAAGGACAAGAGGCTGTCGAAGGAGGTCAAACGTGACAGCACTTCCACATTCCGCCCCACTGTTATTAAATGTGTAACTACAAGTGTTACCTCGTCCCGGTCCCCTTGGGAACAGAGCATAAAGTGCGCTGTGTAAGGTCAAGTCCTGCAACAAGCTCCACTCTGAAGAATGAGTAGTGCGGGCTTGGTTGGGATCAACGAGGGAGTTATCAAATACAATGTAAAAAATGCAAAAATTGAACAGAGATAAATGAATTTAGGGTGAGTTATGTCACACATTTTTAGATATAGTTTTGCAGTGTCAAAATCTTTAAATTTTACTTAGTACTGACATATTTTCTGGATGTGGGCTCATGCATATCTTAGGCAGAAAAAGAAGCACTCCCATTGGTCGACACTGATGTGAACAACGAAGGACCAAGGAAATAAACCAAGGAAATAAACCAAGGAAATGGGTTATTCTGTTGCAAAATACGTCTTATTTTACAACGAAACAGCTCTGACAGGTTGAAAATAGAGAAAAGGGCAGCAAATTAAACATATTAGTATTTTGTGGTGAAAAAATGGTCAGGTTTTACCTTTAAAAATGGGTACTTCAGCTTTAAGTTCAGTAGAATATTGACATTTAATCACATGACAAGTTTTTTGCAGCTTTTTTTCTGGCTGTGGGAGGCTAAAGGTTACATTTCGCATTGAAGCTAATTTAAACTAATAGTTAGTAGTGCAGAGGTGGCCTTGAGTAACATTCATATAATTATCCTAAGTGTGAAAATGACCCTGAGTGTCTGACCCCAGCTGCTTAGATGATCGCCATGGGGAGCCACTGAACCCCCAGTATTTACTTCAACTCGACGGTAATTGGTGTGATGGACGTTAAAGCGCTCCTCAGTGAAATTTTAACTATTAAACCATAAAGCTGTTTGTTGTTGCAACCCAAGTGTAGTTTTTTTTTTTTTTTTTACATGTAAATGCCATTTTGGGATGCCTCAGGCCTTCAGCAGAGAAGCGCAGACAGGATGTACGCTGTAAACAAAGTAGACAGCAATACGAGTGCAGTCTGATAGATGAGCTACGCTGCTGCTAAACTTATTTTGCGCTTCCAAATAACACATTTTCACCGAGCTGTGGACACATAAAGACTAAATCAGTGCTCATTTCTCGGAACTGACAGGACATACAGTTATTATTTGATAGCGGCGCTGGCATCATTATCACTGGGTCAAAAGTACAATTCTTTGCTTTAGAAACTTGTGTGCAAAACTTCTCCGTTCTGTCACGGGAATAACATATGCAAATTCTGATGTCGTTTGTCGTCTCCTTTCAAGTCTCGCCAATAAAAGTGCCACGCTCCTGACAGAACAAAAGCAAAAGTAAAGGGGCGTATCAAAGGATGCGAAAAATGCATGTAGCCCGGGCGTCAATTTGCGAGTGACATTCGACGCGCGGTCTTCAAAACTCATTTGTCGAGACATTCCCCGTATCAAGCGGCGTTGGAGGGGAATTATCTCGAATGTGGAGCAGCCGTCTTTGATCAGCGGAAGGTCCAGAAATACCGTTTTTTTTTACCTTTTTTTTCTTTTTTTTGTGCGACCAGATACCGTACGGTGGCAAAAGACAAAAAGGGGTCGGAAGAGGCCAACTCCGGGAGATCAATAAGGAGTGAGTGTTTGTCTGCGAGACGGGGCTAAAGTGAGAAATGCAATCAGAGCGTATGAGGTTTCTCCAGAGCGAGGCGGGATTTGGGTCATTTGAAAGAATACGGCTGAATCAGCAAGACTGCCGCCACCGCTGAACTTAATCTACTGAAGAGTCCTGAGGGCGGAGGGACGGTGGAAGCGAGGGGAAGGAGTGGAGGAGAAGACGATGAAAGACAAAGGAAAGGAAGGGAGAGAGAGGAAGAGAAGATGGAGGAAGCTGACTCGCTGGCTGCAGGCTGACACTCACCAAAATCAGATGAAGGCGAGAGAGGGTTGAGACGTCTGTTTTTGCACATATTCCTACTTCCTGTTGTCCTTTATCTTGTAATAGTCAAAAAGTCAAAACATTAACTTCAATTTCTGACTTGAGGCATCTATAGCATAAGGCGAGTGGCACACAGAGTTCTCAATTTTGGGCAAAACTGAAAAGGATGGACATGACGGAAAAAGGCCGAGCTATACTGAGCAGATACTGACCATAGGTATTGCTGTTATTATTGACCACACTTAGTGACGGTCTAAATTCATTCTTTTTTCATTCATCTTCATGTCTTTGTATGATATTTCCTTGACAGAAACAATATTTACTGTTTAGCATTTAACCCTGTGATTGTCTTCTACGCACTTAAGACATAAACCAACACAGCAAAGACACAAATCAAGTTTTAAATACTGTTCCTCTGCAGACGATGAAATGCTGCATTTCTTGGTGGGATTAAAAAAAAGATTTAAAAAAAAGACCGTCATAAGCCAAAAGAAAGAACAATTGTCCTATGAGTTCCCCACGCAACACTCCCAAAGCTGCAGCAATATTTGTAAAAAAAAAGTTTACTAGAAGTTTGTTTATCTCACACCAAAAGGAACATTTTTATTTTGCGATCCGAAAGCACACGGTTGTAACCCAGCAACAATGTCTTTTAATCACAGAGAAAGACATTCCAGACGTGTTGTACAGTAAAAGCATAAATGCACATTGTGCTGTAAGTGCTGTAAGTGATCCATCTCACGTCTGAACAGCTACTTATAGAAGCTAGACATTCAATAAATGTGGCACTTGAAGAATACTGTATGTAATGAGTATTAGCTTTCCTGTCTCTGAATGTGAGGCTGATATAGAAGACAGCTTCAATATGAGGTTATAAATAAGACTGTGTGTTGTATGGATAACATCCTGTAAATACAGCACCTTTCACTGGCTTAAGGGGTTTGGTAGACCCACTTATTCGTCAACATTTCTGTCTATTTTTGTCCAGATATTATACAAACAGACACAAATCAGCCATTTTCTAAGATCGATGGTTCAAATTTTGTAGTATCCAGCTAAACCAAATAAAATGCATTAATAAAAACAGTTTTTATTACTGTATAATCACCTCAAAACAACACAATTTGCTTCAGACAAACTGAGCACATCTGAAGGAGAAACACTATGAATGAACACTTATGTAAATGTCAGAAATATATGGATTCTGTTTCTAATTTTTTACAGTAAACTCATCATCTGACTAATTTCCCTCTGGGTTTGTTCATAGAAAACAAAATGTCCCATCAGGGCTACCATAAGGTTTTTTTTCCAGTACAATATATAAAGTACAATAACAACAACATACTCACCGCACCTGTCAGTGGTCATAATGTTATGGCTGATCATCTTTAATGGACTATATTCTGAATCTGATGACTCAACCCTGTCTCCTACCTTGAAAAAAACACAAATTGGATATACCTTAGCCTTGCCAGATATTGCAATACTTTTTACATTCTATACAAAGAATAAGCCTGTTCTCTCTCTGGATTTAAGTTGGATGCAGTACTAACGGACGCATAAAAAACTGCCTCTTGAAGCAAATGAATAGATCAATCTGAGAAACAAATATAAAAGAGGTGATAATTGGTCCCACAGGACTTCCTCTGAGCAGATTGGACTGGAGAATGTGTGGATGGATATACCTCGCACATGGAAAACAGTGATGAATGGATAAAAAGACTTATACGTATTTTGTGATCATTCTTTTCTGAGGCTTTTTAGTTGCATAAAATGACAACACTGAACTCGTCATCGACTAAATTTGCTCAAGGGGCAGCTGGTGGGAGCCAGACTAAATACATAATATCTTCATCTTCTTCTTCTTGTCATTTTAATAGCTATATACATGTTTCCACCCTACTCCTAATGTGCTAGGGAAAAGCTGTGGGGGGCCTACCGTGGCCCCTGAGCTGCCTGCCAGTGATGATCACTGCTCTAAGTGATATTCATAGTCATCCAGATACTATACAAACAGACACAAATCAGCCATTTTCTATGACCAATGACCATTTAAAGGTGCAGTGTTTCAAATTTTGTAGTATCCAGGTAAACCAAACGCAAAAACAGTTTTCATTATTGTATAATTACCTCAAAATAACACAATTTGTCTTTGAAAAATAGACTTTTAAACCTTCGGTGGAAGTTCCTTTAATTCTTGTTTCAGGTGAACTGAACACAGCTGAAGGAGAAGCACTTGTGATTCTTTTTGAACACAATCATTAATAAGGATATAAATGAGTTTGTGTATACATTTTTTGTAAACTCATCAACTGACCAATTTTCCATTGGGTTTGTTTGTAGACAACAAAATGTCCCTGCAGGGCTACCATAAGGTTTTTTTCATTACAATATATAATATACAATCATCACTGCTGTAAGTGATATTCATAGTCCACGGAACAGCTAAGCTGCAAAGACACATAAATGTGCATGTGGTATATTGTATTGTATATTGTCTCCTATATTCCAAAGCAGAATAGAGTCACTCCAAATACAATGGTATCTACAGAGCTCTTCTATTGAAACACTGAGCACACACACAGCTGAGCCCTGTCACGTCCACTAGATGGCAGCGGTGCCCTTTTGCCGCCGCCGGCCCCTCTCTGCGGGCTGAGCCTAATGGCATGTGGCGGCTGGTGCCTGTGAGTAATGCCGCAGGAAAACGCATTCTATAACCTATTGTTCTTATTGGAAGAGAGGAGCGAAAAGAGGAGAGGGACACAAACAAAACAAACGGGGCAAGAAGAGGAGACGGAGGGGAGCGAGAGCGGCGTGTGGGGTCCAATGGGGTGACAGCGGGGCGGGCTGCAAAACGGGACATATGCTCAGCTTTAAGCACAGCTATTCTATTACGACAAGACTGAACCGCTGCACCTACTGTATCTGTTCCTACTAATGAAGCTGTTAACACTTGGCCCGATGCAGGAATCAATGCTCAGGATGGGACTTTTCTCACATTTTTAATGAGTGCCTTCTACTGCAAGACTCCAAAAAAATAAACTTTATGGCTTGAGTTCGAGCTAAAAGTGCATTTTTGCAAAACTGCCTCCTGTGAAACTAACAGACCGCAATTAGCCCGAGTTAATGGCAGCAAGCTATGACTATGTTAAACAAATATAAAACAAATGGAGCTAAAAAAAAAAAAGATCTGAAGAGTTTTGGAGGTAAATACAGATCCTCGCTTTAATTAAATTGGGTTGATGGGGTAGTTCCTCTTGTGTTGCACTGGAAGGAGGCCAAGAGGAAGCAACTGGATCAATCTGCGTGAAGCCAGCGCCGAAAAAGCCCTTACTACAGTCACGCACACAGCAGGGCTTACAGTATGCAATGTGATGAGGCAGCGTGGAGCTCCGTGTGCCGCCCACACACTGTAAAAAAGTCAAATATAGATCCTGAGTAACGAGTCGAACAATAGGGCTGGAAAACCTGGCTTTTGAAGCTCAGCAGGTTTTGCCATCGTCTTAAAATTTAATGCGCTTTTGCTGCATCCTACACGGAGAGAGGGAAAACTTGACTTTGCTTACCTTAAAGGAGATGTTGGTGATGTATTTTTGGTTTAACAAATACATTTTCTGGTATTCTGTCAAGTTGGAAGTCATTGGTTAACTGTGTATTTAAGAGATTTATTTTGTGGATAATTACCCATGTTTTTAGTCTGGTCAACAAGAATAAATCCTGAACAGTGCTTCAAGTTGTCTATTTTAGAGATGCCAGAGTGAATACAAGATGTGTTACACAAAAAAAGTGGGCATAAAAGAATGAATACACATTAGATCAAAAAGTCAACACACCCCTGTTTGGATGCAAGGTTTTCATGGAGTAAAAACTGGCACATCTTGAATTGACACATGTTGACTTCACAAAATTTCCGACCGTATCCTTCCCAAAGAACTCAAAATCTGTCTGAAGGTGATTGGAATTGTCTTTGCACAGCCCCCTTAAAGCTGCAGTACCCGATTTAAATTTTGCTGTCCTGGTCTGATTATTTTATTAAAAAAAAGAAAAAAAAGAAAAGGTATGTTGCATTCAATCAAGTTTAGAGCTTACCTGAAGCTTTGGAGTTTACCGTTGTAATCTGTAGTGATCCTGTAATTATCTTTCGTTAAACATTGCAACATTTATCCATGTTTCATTTTCTGCCTGTTTCTCTATTTTTCATCTTTTTTGAAATGTTTCGCTCTAAAATAGGGCGTATTTTGAAACAAAATAACCCCTTTTGTTGGTTTATTTCCTTGGTCCTTCGTTGTTGACATCAGTGTCGACCAATGGAGCACATCTTTTTACCGAAAGCGAGCTATGATTGGCCAAAATCCCACTTAGGGCTGATCATCTATTAAAATCTTTAATTCTAAAGCCTAGATCATGTCTTGAGGTCTCATTTTTTCACAGACGATTCCTGTTACAATAAGATGTTAGGTGATTAAACTGTCAAACTAAATGCGACAACAAAAAAATGTTCTAATCGACATTTAAGGTCACCCCACTGATTTCCAACTGGAATTAGGTCTGGGTCATTTAAAAAAAGTGAAGTTTGCTGCTACATTGCTGCTACATTGCTATTCTGAGAACTGTTTTGTACCTGATTCTTGTGCTAAAAGGATGAATTGTGTGGGCACGCAGCAATAGTATTCATGTATCACTCAGCTGAAGCTAGTAAGTGTACTTAAAGACATGTAAATAAACAAAGTATGCACGATTCCAGTAAATGAAAGTGAAGGTTAAATATCGTTGAGTATGGAGGAGAATGCAGTCACATGCGATCTTTCTTCTGCACATTCACAGGGTTTAAACAATGGTGAAGGAGAAAAAACTAGCAGCAGGTGAGCTGCATTTAACTCAATATTAGTCATATATACTGTATGTGTGTTAGCAAAGGTTTCTTGTTTGTTTTTTGGAGCTAAATGCAAGATAAAGTTATCCAAAAAGTCTGTGTCACTGACTGTATCCCACCCTCTCGTCAATTTATTCCTCAATGTCTCATGAGATAAAAAGCAAAAACACTTGTTTGCTCAAAAATATGCTTCAAAAAGATGAGGAGAGTAAGCAGAGCGGGGGCGTGGGGCTCAGCTGGTGGTATGAGTCATGAGGGAGGCTTGATTTTGAGAGAAACTTGTGAATACAGCGAGTGGAGTCCAGGGAAAGGGGGGACTGGTGCTGCTGCTCAAAGAGGGGTTCCCCATTAAAGTGCCTGTGACCTTTGAAAGAGAGGGCAGGGGTCTGATGGGGTGTTTTTTTTTTTTTGTCCAATTGGGCTCACGACGAGAAAGGGCAGGAGTGGGGGCCCATTTACTGGAGCAGAGTGAACATGGGAAGCACAGAGGCTGGTGATCACATGCTTTGGGCTCAGTCGAAAGTGGGAGCAATTTTTAGACACACTTTTAGACTCAGAAAATGAAATTTAAGATGGACCTGGTATTGTAGACTCAGTGTGTAGATTTGGAATGGTTTAAACCCCAAATAGTATATGGTAAAAGTATCATTTGTGATGCCTTCCACTGTTTATTATAAGGGATTTTAATAGGAACGGAAATCCTTGGCCAATCACATGCTCGATTGTCATATGACATTTCATGAAGTTTAATAGCTGCCAATAAAGTGTATTTTCAGAGCTGAGTATGTCTTTTATCACAGAGAAAGAGCTCAAAAAAGAAAAGGATCATCAAAGAAAAGGGAGGCAATGTAAAACAGATAAATACTGTCATTTCATACACAAAATTTTTAACCGTCCTGACACTGAAATCGCAGCTAAGCTAACAGTAATCTCTAAACTTCAGTTTGGTGAAATGTTTAAGTATTCTGTGTTTTGGTTTTATTTTTTTAATAAAAGAGAAGCAGGAGAGGTCTGCTTCTGGGAAAGAGTGGAGTCTGAGACTGCGACAAAAAAAAGAAAATCAGGTAGTAACAATTTAGATTGTGTTTATAACAGTCTATTTAAAGGTATTGTACAGCTTTTTGCTTTAAATACATACAAATATTTTTACTCTGTTAATTGAAGGTGCACTGTGACAATTGTGTTGTTGATGTTCCATAGAACCCAATAGGAGGAGCCATTAGTGCAATTACTTTCTGTTCATACAGCTGAATAATCAAATAACCTTTCATTGTTAAAGGTAACTCCTCATCTGATTTATTTCTCTTGTCCTTGCAGGGCTACCGTAGACGCTCACTGGCTTTAGACAGATGTGAGGTCTGGAACTGCAATTGAACACGCTCTATTTCTTCTGTTTTTTAACACACTCTAGTGACATAAGGTGGAGCTGGGGTGGAGTCGGGATTCTGAGAGCTTGCAAAAAAGTAGATACATAAACATAAAAAACGACATATATTTTCCTTCATAGTTCTTGAGTGCCTCTTTTGCGTTTCCATTGATATGATTCTTAGTCTCTTATCCTTCACTCACAAACCTGTCACGCTCCAAACCTGCAGCAGATCCTAGTTAAAAGGAATCCGACAGAAGTGACACACGGGGTAAGTAATCGACAGTCACCCACCATGCATCCATCTGCCCTCACTTCTTTTCACCCACTTTATAGCACTCTCACACATCCCGTCTCCCGTGTTTCTCTTTGTCTTGTTACTTTGCGCCGTGGGAGTGTGAACGCGCCTGCCAGATGTGAAATACCACTCTTTCTTTATTAACATCTGTGTGAAGTAGACGCACATGCAGCATCACTAGTTTTTCTTACTTTCTACACTTTCGAGACATTGATCTGGTCTCAGAATCAAACCTGAAAAGTTTTTGCCAATGGTGTGGAACTGGATTTGATTGAAATTTTGAATGGTTTATGTTTCATGCACTGTTCTTGGTCTTAACTCTTGCTTCTATGAAATTCATGGTCATGTCATGGAAAAGTCAAGAAAAGGGCCACTAGTTCCATTACTTCTGGTTCCCGATCGTACAAAAGCAGACAAACTGAGCGCTGCTAGAAGAGATGCACACTGAATCTTGCAACTAAACTCATTTTGCATTTGCTTTCTTCCTTACTCCTTCCACACCAACCAGGCTCTGTGCTGTGTAATCACAAACTGAACGTTGTGTTCACACTAAAAATACAGGTTCCAACCATCAGAAAAGACAAGAGTTGTACATATTTGTGAACCCTAGTGTTATGTAGTTTTATAACCTCCTTTTTACTGAGCTCTGGTATAGATTGCATGATGAATGTTTGAAGCCGGGCATACACTGTGAGATTTTTGGCCTGAATTTGACCCGATTTCTGGTCATACTTGTCGTGCTGTATACAGGCAGTTATGAGAAGCGATTAATCCTCCCGAAACGCTCCAAATCGGCAATCAGACGGTCGGATGAAATTCGAACACAACAGAAACATCGTGTCATGCAGTGTGAGCACATAAATGGCTAGCTTCGGCTTTCCTTGTCTGCAGTAAGAGTTGGGGTTCTATTTTGGGTGCAGTGGCTCAGGTGGTTGAACAGGTTCGATTCCCGCTCAGCCCAGTTCATACTGTCATTGTGTGTTTCTGTCAGCTTTCATAAAATCTAATCTATTATTATTATTTCTATTTTACACTATATAAAATTGGACAGTGTATGCCTAGTTTTAGTTTTTGTTATTTCCTGACTTCACATGTAGCTAGCGTTAAAGTCTGACCCTTGTCTCTTGTTCTTAACATATACGGTTAGTTCCACAAGCAGTATTTTTGACATATCTCTATCCTGTTCCATAAAAATCAGTGCTCTCCTTTTTATTATTAGCACTGGATAGTTACATGGTTGTGAGCAAATCTTCTGACCAACTTCCACTGGGTTTGTTTACAGGCAAGAGCATGTCCCCGCAGGGCTACCGTAGGTGCTCACAAGCTCTAGAAAGAAGAGGTTCAATGTGTGGAACTGCAATCTACGACTTCACCACCAAAATCTATATAGTTATATGTATCTGGCAGCATGCTTGACTGTGTAAATGTGAACGGCGTATCGTCCGATGGAAAATAACGACTTGTGTAGGCAACAAGCACATCCATTTGTTTGTCAGTTTGAAATAATCATTAGAATGTACATATGGGGACTGTAAGGACCAGAGGAAGAGATGAGAATATTGAGTGCGTCACAGAGTCATGGAGGAAAAGCTTCAGGTGTCGCTTTTCATTTTCAAGGCCCATAATAAAGGCAGCGTGGCCAGAAAATGATTTGAAGCAACTAAAGAAACAGTATTAAGAGACAATGTTAAAATAACTTCAAGAAACAGAGCTCAAACAACTATATTCATACAATTCCAACCACAAACCTACCTCAATGTCTGTCTGTCAAAGTGGAAGTGCTCCATGATGCCGAGACCTCTTCTGATCTCTTTAGAGTTCAGGTCAATTCAATTAAATCTTCATTCAGTTTATTATGATTAAAATAGGAAGGAAGTAGGGAGCAGAGATGATAGATGATGATCCACCCACTGCGTTATAGAGAAGTCTGCGATACAATCAGATGATGGAACATATTCTCCCTTTAATTAAAGACCATTCTGTTGTTTGTGCACGTGCGTGAGCGTGCACGTGAAGCCATCTTCTGTAATCAGTGGAGCGGGCTCACTGTAACTGTGGCGGCGTTTAATAAAAGAAGCGTCATGTCTGTTTCAGATGCACACACACACGCACAAACACACAGACGCCCCTGTGTTAATCTGAAGCGACACTGACTTTAATAGCCACTTTAAATGACTTTATTATTTTAAAGCACTTTATGAGTTGCCCCCGGCGTACAGTGCGAGATCCGGCTTGAATCACAGCCGCAAAAGCTGCTGCTGACTACTTTATGACCTGCTACATCTGCTTGCTTCAGTTTGGGGCAGTAACATGAGTACACAAAGATTTAAAGGACCACTCGGACTAATTGCAGTCTAAGCTAAAGCCTTGTTTCGACTGGTGTTTAGTCCACTTTCCAAAGGCTCCCCTTCCCCCTAGAGTGATGAGTTTGTTTGCTGTTCCAAGGTTTCATAAAGATAACACGGAGCACACGGTGATATAGTGTTGAAAGGAAGACAAATCCTTTTGTGCAAAATGTCTTTAAAACAGGATCGTTGCTGTACTGTTGCACTCTTTCCATTAGTGACCCCAACACAATGCAGCACTAAGATACAGTCGAGTGAAACACCAAAGGCCAGAAAGTTTCTCCAACAAAGATTTCAAGAAAAGTAGAAGAAAAACTCCTGTGGCTGTTCCACTCCTAAATATGACAGTAGCTAGAAAAGGTAAAGTAGGTTATTTCCATTGTAATGACACTCTTAGGATGTCGCCCGAAATACAACTTAACTGCTGACCAATCACATTCAACTGGACCCATCCAGACCCAGCAGCAGGCTTGAGGCTTATTTCCAGTGCTACATTTTTACACATCACTGGGGAGCTGGGATTATCTCTCCTTTCCAGTTTCCTCACACTGTGCTGGTTGCGTTTTAAAGACATGTTAGTTGTCATTCCTGGGGATGTACCGACAATCAATAGTGAGTGTATCCACCGTGGAAGCAAGGCGCGCAAGGGTAGACAGAACAATACAAGGAGCATCTGCAATCTTAAGGCGCTTCCTGGGTAAACACAGGTAGTGGAACCCCCCGTTATGACCTTCCATCTAATCAGTATTTTGAATGCGCCCAATGTTTACTTTTAATGCATGACTAAAAAGCTGCAGATAAAACGATGTAGCTTACTGAGCAGATCAAGAGCAAACAAGAAATCTTCCCTCTCTGTTGCAGGGGTGAGTGAAACACTGTACTCGAAAAGTAAAAGTACGATTAATTTTAAAAACCCAGTGGTTCATTTCCTACAGTTTTGAGATCCAGATCAGTGTGAACGAACCCAGGCCTCCCTATTCCCAGACAAATCCTTCAGAAAAATATAAAGCGTCTTATTTGAAGAAACTTACCATGTGCCCCACTTAGATTAAGCTAGCAAAAAGAAAAAAACACTTGATGCTGCCTGCTAGCATTGAGTTTAAAGACAGAAAGGTGACAAGTGTGATGTATAAGACTGTCTTTTTACAATGGGATAGCTAAGTTGCAAAAGTCAACACAAAGACTAAAAAGTTAGCATAAAAAAGGGAATAGTCTCTCTAGTGCAGACAAGTCAAGCCGGGGGCCAAACTTGGGACAAGGTGAGATTTTATGCGGCCCTCAGCTTCAGTGATAAAAAGTAATATTTATGGCCCCAACAGAACTTCTCCGTCACACAACATTAATATACAGTTACTAATCCATCTAAAACCTGTTCAAATCCAACTAAAACTGGTTCAGCTCTAACTAAGACCTGTTCAAATCCAAGTAAACCCTGCTCAAATCCATTAAAAAACTGTTCAATGCCATCTAAAACCTGTTCAGCTTGAAGACCTTTTCAAAACCAACTAAAATCTGTTCAAATCCATCAAAAAAATCTGTTAAATTCCTAAAAACCTGTTCAAACCCATCTAAACCTGTACTTGTGGAATAAAAATTAAATCAGAAGACAATGTTGGCCTTGGAAATTTTCCTCTCATCAAATGCGTGCCTCTCAGTGAAAGCTTTGGAAACTCCTCTAGTGTGTCCTCGGTCTGCTTTGGTTTTTGGTAGGACATGCACAAAACAACTGCCCATGGGTAAGTCTGGAAACTAAAATACAAAGTATAAGCAATGTATTCAAAGAAAAGACCACTCAAATTAGAATTTACATTGTGCACGAATTAGTCAAAGAAAAAAAATCAATATATAAAATGTCCAAAGTAGTCAAGTAGTCCTCAAAACAGAAGAAAATTGAACAAAACTAGATAAAAATATAAAATTGCAGAAATTGAAGAAATGGTTATGCCAAAACAGGGTCCAATAAACATGAGCAGCAGTCTAAACAGAATAGAATATAACAAAGGAAGGAAAGGAAGGAAATGAATTCTGCTGCAGCATGAAAAGATTACAAAAATGAAACCATAAAACCAGCAATTTAATAAATATATTCTCCACAGAGAGCTGCCCTTTCCTCTTCCCAGACACTTCCCCCAGCTCTTCGGGGGCAATAGGAGGCATGTGGAGCAGATGTCTGAGCCACCCTATCTCTACGTGAGGCTCGGAGATCGGGTCTTCGTCTCTGATAGTGGCCCTTTAGCTTTTTTGGCTACACCAGCAATAACTTTATGATAGATCTGAGCCTTTTAGCATTATCAAAGCCTCCCGAAGCCCCTCAAACATCATCACATTTTAGGCTGTTACATTGCACTACTTTAAACATATGTAATGAAGTAAATGTAACCAACTAAAAACTTCTTTATCCTGCCTTGTCCTACAAGAGCCCGACTTCTCATTAGAAAACTCATAAATGCTGCGATAAATTCATGTGTCTAAACTAAAGACACAGAGAGATTAGTGCCGCGGTGCCACCAGCAAGTGGAAGCAAATCTCAGCGCCACATCCATACACTTATCAGCTCCGCAATGACACAATGCTAGTACCAGGGGGACTTAAATATTAATTCCCAGCCTGGTGAATATAAAAATAAATCCTTTCGCTAATCGTGCCGGGAGATGCTCACCGGCGGTAAAAAGGTTTTGTGTAAATTACTAAAAGATTAGTTCCTCCTCCGGTTTATCTACAGGTCCAAACCGCAGAGGTGCATTCCTCAAGCTCCTAAAATTCCTGTCTAATTTCCAGTCGGACAGGCACATAAGCAGGATTTACTGTGTGTGTGTGTGTGTGTGGATGGGAATGTCCTCGCAGTGCCTTTGAAATGCAGCGATTGTCTCTGGTGAAACAAGATAGCGCCGATGCTTTGAAGGTGGAAAGCTGTGACAGGATGGTATTACCTGCGCGAGATATGGCCGCGCCGGGAAGTTGGGGCCAGTTGGATGTTTGTCACATGTGACAAGGAGAAAGTACACTTGCTGTTTTGTCGTCGGATTAGTGCGCATTAGCCAAGGTGGGCGCCCGTCCCGTCAGAACACACCCCATTTTGACTGTATTTTTTAATCTTGGGCAGAAATAAACATGACTAATCCTCATGGCACTGCTTCCCGGAACCGTTTGTCCACTTTGAATGTAAAAGTGAGGCTCATTTTGAAGCACATACTCAGCAAAAATGTCCTAGAAGATTACCCTCCGTCGAAAACCTTTGGTGAATGTGATAATGGCTAAAGGGCCATTGAACAATGTGCTTAATAATGAAATAGCCTATTTTCAGGATGACACCATTATAATAACTCAATAAAATTATGAATCCTATCACCTCCCTAAAGTATTCTGGCGAAAGAAGAAGTAAAATGTCCACCTTTATGTTAGGATTTACTCCACGAAGCAGATAAAAGTTTATAAGGAGCTTTTATATTCACCTCACTTGGTATAGAGCTGGCTTGCTTGCTGCTGTAAAACCCAGAGAGAGCCAGAGCTGATCAATTAAAAGCCTATTGATTTGTTTCAGAGGCGGTTGCAGAGATAGCAGCCGGAATGTGGGAATTACACAGAAAGCCTTTCCCAATGCTCCTTTTTCAATATTAAATACACTTGTGGGATAAATAGTGTTACGTTGGCCGTATACGCACAGAGCTGTAAGACATCTGCAGAAATGTATACCTACAGTACGTCAATAAAACTGCAGGACCCTGTGAGCGCTTACCTACATGGGAAAGGAAATGGCCGACAGCGTGGTATATGTTTTACAGTGTTTTTCTAATATAAAAGAAAGCATATAGAGAGAGGGGAAATCGAATGGATGGAGCCATTACTTTTTGGTCCGGACAAACTGAGCACTGCAAAAGAAGAAGCAAGTATGTGTTGTTTTTTGAAATTGGAATCATGAATAAAAAGGCTTACAACGTTTATTAAATAATATTATTTAGTTTCAAACTTTTGTTGAACTCACTGTTAGTCCTGTTTCCACTGGGTTTAATCCAGATCATGTCCCCATGAGGCTACTGTAGGTGCTCACAGGCTGTAGAAAGGAGGGCATTGTGAGCTCCAGTCTAAATTATACCACCTGATGCTGCCAAAAACATAACACTTCCTCTTACACCACTGGGTAGCTTTCTTGTCATGAAAGAACAGTATTTTCATATTTATGTACAACTGACAGTGCAGAATTCAAATGCTATCAAATACCTGTGCTGGTTTCCATTGCCTGATGGTTTTTTTTTGGTCCAATAATGTCTCCTTGCTTTATGATATGGCTTGACATTTTTTTTTCTAAGTGACCAAACCTAATAGTACATCATCATCAATTTTATATACCACTTTTCAAATAAAACTCGCTTTACATTTATAGCAACTGAACTATTTATAGCAACTAGAATATAACAAAGAAAACATACATAAGACATCCACTATTGAAGACTATGGGCTAACTGAAAAAGGTGGGTTTTGAGCAGTTTTTTGAATGTGTAGGTGTCAAGGTGAGTCACATGCTTTTAGTTTAGAAATAATATTTAGTTGAAGGTTTAAGTTGGCTGTTGGTTATTAGTGTTTCTAATGGGAGCTAGTAATACTGGTCTATTAAAAGTTTAGTATGCCGTTTTTGGTTGTATCTTGTGACAGCTGTCTGCAAACCCATCTCCCATATACTCCAGTCTGTGAGCCACTACGGTAGCCTTGTAAGGACATACTGCTTTCCGTGAACAAAACCAGATAATAATGCTCAGTTTCTTCCAATCTGGGCAGCTGTAGGTTTTAGGAAAGGAACAAGTTACGACTCCTTCTGTTGAGTTCTGTTGTGAGTTTTAAAAATCAAGATCCAGCGGGACTAAGTGGTAGAAGATGAATGAATGAATAAATGTTAAGACAGGCAAATGAATAGTCTTATTTGATATATACACTGTTGAAAATAGATTGTAGTAAATTGGGTTCATCTACCACGTAGCTTAAACATCATATCTTTGCATATTTACTGTACATTCAAATGAATATTCTCTGCTCTGAAAAAGAGCCATGAATCGTGTTTACATTTATTGAACATTCCACACAGCAGTATGGCCTTTTCACAAACTTCACAGAAGCTTTAGGGTACGGTATGAGATCTGACAAATGCACGGTCAAGGTGATACAGATCCACATCGCTTTAAAGACACAGAGGTACAGTATGAGCCAAAAGGTTATTCAGTTCACACTTTTGAAAGCAGCTCCCTATCAAAGCCGTTTTTCTGTCAAGATTGTATATTTTCCACTGAGAATTCACCTTGAAAATGCTGTATATCCACAGACTGAAATGCATTTTCCACTAAAGCATACAGCTGTGTGAGACGCGGTGTGTGTATAGCTTTTAGAGATGCCTCTTTCAGATACAGTTAAAGAGCTTAGGCCTACACACCTTTCTTTCAACCTCTTTTGATTTTTTTTTTCGTCTTTCTTAACCTCTCAAACACAAACAGAAACTCTGTCTTCGCCTTACACACACACACTCACCCTGGAGCTTAATTTGCAATAGAAGACTACTTCATTTGAATGTCTTTGATGTAGTGTGGCTTTGCTCAAATGAAGTATCTGATCCCAATCCCCTGGACAGATCCACGTAGGCGTTTTGGTGTAACCAACCACTGCTTGCATCCCCGTCCCTTTGTGCTCCCCACCTACGAGTCTCACAGCACCCCTCGTCGCCCCCTTTACCCACCGTCCCGCTCCACTCTAATTCATTAAACAAGCGTGCTTACGTGCCCCATCAGCCGGCTAATTTATGGAGATGGGGTCTTGAGCTTGGGCCCCTGGTGGCTCCATGGCCTTGACATGTCAGATCACTTAAGAATCAGGTCAAATGAGTAAAAAATGGTCATTTGGAGCAACCATGTCTAGTATGTTCTAGGGGTGAGTTAAGAGTCATGTTTCTTGAATAGAGACGTGGGGCTTAAAACTAGCAAAAGCAAACTGTCCGGGACTCCCCAAATATTTTCAAACTAACAGTATCTGGCTATCAATACACAATCATTTAGGGATATAGTTGGTTGGACATGCACAAAACAACTGTGAGTAAGTCTGGAAACAAAAAACAAAGTATAAGCAATGTAATTAAAAAAAAAGACCACTCAAATTAGAATTTACATTGTGCACAAATTAGTCAAAGAAAACATCAATATATAAAATGTCTAAAATAGTGAAGTAAAAACAAAACAAAAGTCCAGGACTCCCCAAATATTTTCAAACTAACAGTATCTGGCTATCAATACACAATCATTTGGGGATATACTTAAAGATGTATTAAGATGGTTAGCCAATCAAATTCATGTTACCGTGGCCACAGGAAATCAGCTTCCAGACATTTCCTGACATTTATTGGTTGATATGGAAAGATACTGCATAATAATTCATCGTCCAAACCATTAGAAATGACATTGCCACATATGTTGTAATGTTAGCAAGCTACTTTATGATTCTCCGATGTGGAAATTCAATTTAAATGTCAACCGTAAGAGAAGATGTGAGGTTAAAAAATGTATTGTGGATTTTATAAGATAAGATAAACACTGTCTGGGATATGTACAGACACAGAAAGTTAAGCAAATGCACATTTTTTGTTATAGATGTTATGGTTTTTCTAAAAAATAGTAGATGCAACCTTGCAAGACATTTGGTTAAAATAATTAAAGCTTTTTGATATATAGCTTTTTGACTTTTAATGCTTAGCAGCCTCAGGGGTCAAAGATCATAACTATTTACTTTACTGTACCTCATATCAACTTACTACGTTATGAACAGATCTATTAATGTCTATCTACAGCATTTTAACTCGATTGAAATTGACCAAGCCATTCCAAAACCTTGATTCTTTTCTTTTTCATTCGGATGTAGATTTTTCGATGTGTTTTGGATCAGTGTCCTGTTGCATTTGTACAAGCTTTACCTCACATTTACCTCCAGAAAACATCACTTGCAATTCGAAAGCAAAATCTAGCCTGTAGAAATATACACAATGATAAAAACCTGGTAATGGGTGAAACAGTTTCTCAAGCTCTATCGGTAGCTGTAGTGGCATAAAAAAAAACAACAAAAAAAACACACACGCACACATGCTTACATGTGTCGCCCCAGCACCATCTTGTGTTTCCCCGCGGCTAATCCAGTGAGTACACCCGACAGGCTTATACCGATGGCCCTCGAGCACCCGGCGGCTCCGACGAACACATCGCCGCATCTGAAGTGAATCTGAAGTGCCCCATTCGCAGCGTGAGGACCTGTCTGAGTGTGTTCAAATGACCAACATGTGCAAACAGCCTGGCATCCAGCCGCCGCACGAGCTCTCATTACGATGCAGCCGTGATGAGGAGGCCGGGGCTTATTAGACGGCGGTGTAAGCAGCCTCTAAATGATTTGTTAGATTAGGACGAATAATCACCGCAAATCAATTAATATGGTAAAGAGGTGACCGCAGAGTGAAACCGGAGTGTTACATTAAAACGAGGCAAATGATTACAACAATAGCCGTTAAGCTTCTGCCATTACCAGCTTTAAAATCATGAATATTACATTATGTATAAAAGCAGTGCTGTTTAATGATATATTGCTGCTATAAACTGCTTTTAGTGTTTGTATACATGAGGATTTTGGAAATGACGTTTAGAAAAGGCACAACTATATGTGTGTGCCGTCAGTGAGTGGGTGGAGAACTTTTTATACAAATATTTAGGCTTGAGGCTGCAAGCTACATGTCTCTTGACGCTTAGGACTGTTTATGTTGGACTTGTACAGACATGGAGGACCCATACTTGTACACGGAGAGTTTTAGTCTGGTGCTTCCTCATCAGAGATTGTTAAACTGCTTGACAGAGGACATGAATTTGTTTTTTTCTGCCAATATAGTGTGTTTTTAACTAGTGTGCACGTATAAATGAATGTGAAAGGTTAAATTGGACAGGAAAACAATATTCTGTGCTCAGGACTACAGTTACCATGCTTTATCATGTGACATATTCTCTAAACCCATCTGACAACAAACCTAAAAGAAGAGTTTTGCAAAACATGGTCAACAAATCATATCAAGAGAAAGATTCATGAAGGATTGAAACGCTGTCAATAAAATGCAGTTTTTGGAGTGTGCAGGCATTACTTTTTCTTTTTTCTATAGACTACAGACAATGGCCGAGCATCTGGTTATGTGCATGTAATTACAAACTGAAACGCATCAAACAAAGCAACATGCTTTTTTATTTTTCATGTGCTTTTCCCCTGGGACAATAAAATGGTGACAGACCAGAAAATAAATCCAGATGCTTTCATTTCAAGCAATGACAGACAACTAGAACCATGTCACCACTAGACATTGACAAGAGACTCTCAATTCAGTTCAGAACAGACCTTGTAAGCACTATTATATCAATTTAGTTTAAAATATATATCAGTTCTGTCACTGTTTGCTAGATTATGTTAACTCTTTGGTTTAAAGATGTCAAAAAACATGATCAAAAGGTCAGTTTTGTTTCTATGCCCCCCTGAGTTTGACTACACACTTTAAGTTTATGATCATATGTCTTCTGTTGCTGTTGTTGAATTACCCGTTAAGAAAAATACTGCAAATCCAGCTCTGACACATTTACAAGATGTGTTGAAAGATGCACTGTGCCGTTTCTACCTTTTCTCTTCATCTTTAAATGAAAAAAACCTTACCTGAAGTGCGCCGTTCGTGCCGTAACCTTCTCGACCTTTCAGAACTGTACGCAGACTGCACAGGTGAAGCGCTCATTCAGAGGGTTTGTATTTGAAGAGCTGAAGACGACGAGGTAGAGGCAAACCTGGCAACAAGAGGGCAGCATCAAGTGAGTTTTAAAAGTGTCTTATCATAAACATACCGTCTGCACCTGATTGTTCCTCAGGGCCATTGATATCGAACCTGTCTTTTGACGGAAAACGGGATTTACAGTAACATATCTGCTTTCTTTGGAACATCTGTGGAAATCGTTTTCGTAAGAGAAGACAGTCGATTAGATACATTTTTAATTTGCTGTTTACTTCTTAATTTTGCTGATAGTGGGAAGCTGCCCCCTGGCTCTCCATTGGTTCCACTCTTTAGTTTGGATGCTGCCTGGCCTTACTTTGCTTGTTTACTTCTGAGGACAAAGGGGCGGCTGATAATGTGGCAGCACAAGCATGGCCGCCGGCCCTCTCTGATGAGGAGAAAGGTCTGTTTGACTAATTACCCTGCCGGACAGACCACTTGTTTTTTTTCCAATGACGCCTTTTCTTTCACGCAGGTTATTTTTCTCCTTCTGTCCAGGGCACGACCACTCAGCCATGACATCTGAGGTTGATATTTGCATTTGAATTAGCGCTTTCGAATTGCCATGTATTGATCGTTGAGCAATTACCTTTCGTCTCTTCCTAGTTTCCACATTTGTTTAAGGGTGTTTTTTTTTTTTGGTGGCTTTCATAGAGTTATTTGTCACTTTGGCCATTTTGACTTTCTCATTTTTCTTCAAGTATTGGTCGTCTCTAATTGTAGGGCTGGATCGTTTTCGCCCAAACTGCACCTTGACCGGGGGCAGGAGAGGTGGTGAGTAATGCACAAACCATGGCTTGACGTGAAATCTATATTCTGCAAAGTGGATCAAATATCTCATAAATGCATAAATCAGCTGGGAGTTATTGATGACCGGAGCATTGGGGGAAGGTGGAGACAAATGGCCGTTTACGCTTGTGCTGTTTGGTCTCCAGAGTTTAGGCCAACGTTCGTTCAGTGTTTTATCCAAGAAATGTAATGTAAGTAATGACCTGAACCTAGAAACCCCTGAGCGCCACAGAAATTCTAGATTCCACTGCCAGGACACATATATCCCAGAGTCATTTGTGAATGAAGGTGGTAATGAGCTGTGTATACTTGGAGTTGTCTATGTGTGTGTGCATAGGTGTGTATCCGGGTAGTCACAGCTTGATGAATAAAGACTAACAGCCTTAGTCTGTAACACTTTAGAATAACTCACATTAGCATTAAGCATTAGATTTGTATTTGTAACAACTTAATTAGTTCTTAAGTCGTTATTTAATCCAACATTATAAATCAGCATTTCATTATAGACATTTTTATGTTTTAGTCTTGACCATAAACCCATGTATAAGTATAGATATAAATTACATTCCAGTGTTTATAGTTTTTTATATAATTAATTCATTGTTAATTCATCATCTTCATTCATTGTTAATTACACATACATTAATACAGTTGTTTTTTTTTTACACATATATTAATGCTTAACTAGTTAACTAGTTTTCTTGTGTGAGTGTTTATAGTGTTACCCCTTAGTCTTCTGACTAAAATGCAGTTTAGTTTTGGTCATAATTTAGTCAGCTAATCCCTATTAGTTTTAGTCTAGTATTAGTCGACTGAATATCATTAGAATTACCATAACCTTATATTGCAGCCATGATTCATTAGACAACAATGTAACTTTACGATCCATTGCTGTTCACAGGCAAATCCAAATTAGACTCATGATGATCACTGGAAAAAAAAAAGTCAGCCATGTTCTAGTATGTGGTGATGTCTCCAATGATTCACAGATGAAACATCCCATTCAGCAATCCAGATACACCATTTCCTGCCATATCTGTCCCTTCTCATTTGGAGAATCAAATTATTTACCCATTCATCCATTTGGAATACCTACCATCACTGTTCCATTTGATGGCATCCTACTCATTGAAACTGAGATATATACTTGAAAAATAATTCTACATGTATGGAATATTTATTTATTTTTTATGCATGCACAATGGCAATATTTTTAAATGCAGATAAAGTAAGAAAACCCTAATTTCTAATATTTTTGAGCACCACATCCCCAACAAAGGCTCCCTCCGATGACTTTGAAAGCACCTGCCCTACACGCGGCCACATTATATGCAGCAAATTGAAATGACTGTTGCTATTCTTCGGGTGCACAAAGGCTTCCTGGCCGGGGCATGGCTATTTGCAGGAACTGGGCTTCCATCTTGTCTCCTGATGAAGAGTCTGTATGGAGCACCTGCGCTGCTGTCTGGAGGAGCTAGACTCCGGTCCAAGGCAGACAGAGCACATATGCACCGGGGAAGTGGCACTTTAACACAGGACTGCACCGTCCCTCGTGACTGCAGACAACAAGTTTTGGAAGGACAAACAGGGGGGTTATGATTCAGATTTTCAAAGGTCAAATCAAACACCTTGCAGGTACTTTAAAGTTGATATAAGGCATATTTAAAATTTTGTAGGTATATTGATACGGTATTTTTTGTGGAATTGTTGTTTTTTGCACAATTTTGCCTTGTAACTGAAGATAATTTTAAGTTTTATGCTACAAAATTAGAGCTCATTTATTAATTTACAGGGGAACAACTGCTAGCTCTCCAGTACACAAGCCTGGCGAAGAAAACCTGTAATCCCCAAGGATCTGAGGAAGTGTAGGATAGAGTCACAATGTGTTTGGAGGGCAGGTTTTCCTCTGGGTTCTCCATTTCCCACAACTCTAAAAAGCACACTACTGGTTAATCCTACACAAAAAACTACCTTTGACACCTACATATCAATAATTTCTACTTTCTCTAATAAATGACCCAAAATTTGGAAAAACACACTAATCCTAAACTCATCTACAACTGGAACATCTGCAGACTGATTGAATTCGCACAGATGTGTTACATTTTTATCAACTATTTTCTACATTTTACACAGTACACCTTTGACACTTCCAACAATCATTTCTACTTTCTAATAATGGAGTCCAATTTCCTCCTAGTCAATAAAGAAATAGTAAGCATTCAACCACACAGTAAAAAAATAATCATTTTTAAGGATTCAAGAGCGGTGGGAACCCTGAAAGGAGCAAACAAAAGGGGCTCTGTGTGGTAAACATGAAAGAGACAAACTGCTTCTAATGATGATTAAATCAATGCGCATTTTCCTGTCCTGCTTTTAAGTGTTTGTCTTTGAAGCAACAAGGCAGGGCTTTAATTCGGCACCAAAGCGAAGCTCGTCTTTGGTCGATGTGGTGGGATTCCGTGTGGGGGGACAGATGGTGCCTGTGGGGGTGGGGAGTGATAAAGTGTGTATCAAGGCGGTAATGATAGTATTAGCTGGGAGAGCTGCAGGTGGCTCATCATGAGGTTTGCCCGCTAAACTGCTGACTTATGTCCCTGGGTTAAAAGAGACAATAGTTAGTCCAGAGTGAGTGGGAGCTTATTGTTTTTCGGCCGTAATAGCTCCCCCACTTTCTGCTGCCGTTTTCTCACATTTGACCATTTTATTTGATACAGCTCACTTAGAAGAGCAACTTGTTACAGTCTGTTTAAGTACTTTGGCTGGCCATACCCATTCCTTTCACAAAATCTGAATCTGTAATCCCTTCCCTTCACAGCAATGCCATTATATCTTGTCTACAATGTCATTCTAATTATTTTTCTATTCGATAATAACAATGGATGCAAATTAAACTACCTCTGAATGCAACTGGAGAGACTTTCAGGGGGCAGTACCAACATGCGCAGAGTAAAGTGCTTCTGGACCAATGCAATTTGAAAAAGATACAACCAATCAGAGTAACACATAAAGCCTGCCCCATTTTTTGATAAACAGTTATGATTGGTTGATTGGCCAAGCTACTGGGGCTGCTCACGTTATCTTTGTGTAATATTTAAATTAGTTTGATGATCTGAGACATTTAAGTGTCTGAAAAATAAGGAATCCTGAAGGGGGCAAAGACTTTTTCTTGGCACTGTACATCATGCTCTTGTTAGGGTGTTTTCATGAGGTTAAAGATTTCCAAACTAATTTCATATATAGCGGATTTCAGGGCTATTTTTCATATATGAGTTGATTTTCAATGCTTTCTGTACAATGTTAAGATGAAGGTTCAAGTTTGCGCTGTTTGACCTGCATGATAATAGAGTATTTATGAATCTCAACACAAGCACAAGCTAGTCAAGTTAGTCCAGGACAAAGAACAAAAGGCCAAGCAACATCCAACTGGAAGCCGTCCATTTAAATAAAAATGAGAACTTAGTATCTGTCCCATGCAGCTGGTGTATGTTTGTTTCAAGCCAAAAGTAGTGGGTGGTTGTGCTGTCCATATGACAAAGCCGTGAACTTTTGACCTCCCCGGGCTTCTTTTTTTTAATTCTGTTTGCTTCAAAACTCATACATAATTAAAGTCTGCTTTTTGTTTTAGCTTCGTGGGAAAAGTCAAAAGTCAGCCATGTATCGCTGAGAGGTTGGAGGAAGTTTTATTTATTATTTCCACGATCAAAGTCAAAACTATAAGCCATATTGTCACATGTAGAGTCTGCTCTAAGAAACCCATCCGAATGCTATCTGACCGTTGCTCAAAGAAAGATAATTACCGCCACTGACCGCGACTAAGTGCCCCGGAGCTGTCAAGACTTGGCTCACAGGTACATTGTAGAAATTGTCTGGTTTGTGTGGGTTATTTGCACGAGTGGGAGCGAATTAACGAAACGTCTGACGGATACGACGAGTGGCCGAAACCCATGCCGATAGATGGTAGACGGTGGAGGATACATTTACATAACCTGGGCTGTGCTGAGGTGGAGGGAAGGGGCGAAGGGGAGGGGAAGCGGAGATGAAGTAATTATCCTTTCAAGCCTAATTTGAGGTGCTGTTTGAAATTAACCTATGCAAATGAAGTGGTTAAATCATATTGAAGACCACAATGACTCAACAGCAGCACGATGGCCTTTAAATGATGGCAATTGTATTCGATGCAAACGCTAAACAGTTGCAAGTGTAATATTAGTTAGACGTCGTTTGGTAAAGATGGTTTAGGGAACATTTCAACATCCAAGCAATGAGAAGCTTTGATGGTTGAACGTCTAAATGACTCTTTTATGCAAAAACCTGCCAGGGATAAGATCAATTTAAAGCTTTAAAGCACACATGTCAAACTCAAGGCCCGGGGCCCAATGTGGCCCTTTGCAATGTTTTATGTGGCCCTTCAATACATTTAGTAGTTTACATTTTTGGCAGTAGATAAACAGGTTTTAGATGGTTTTGATTTTTGCTACAAAGTAACCTACCACCAACTACAACCTGTTGAAATCCAACTAAAATCTCTTCAAATCATCTAAAATCTCTTTCCAATCCACCTAAATCCTGTTCAAATCCAACTAAAACCCATTTAGATCCAACTAAAACCTGTTCAAATCTGAGTAAAAACATTTTTAGTATTTATTTTTATCATTAGGTGTGAAATTGGTAATGCTAGCTTACCATAGCGTAACTTTTTTTTTTTTTTTCCCAAATCCAAATCATGAGCTTTGGAGTTATTTTTGGTCATTTTTTCTATAGGTTTGTGCTTTTTGTATTTAGGGATGGCTTAGTTGTCTATGTCTATCCCTATTACCGAGCAACTCAAATAAAAACTTTTGTGACCCATTTTTGGGCCTCAACCGTTTGGAAACCATAGCCTTAGTTTGTACAGACGGACATACTGTTAGCACAAGAAAAAGAGTAGCAACAATGCAATCAAAATGACACACAGCACTTTTATTAATAAATGTGACCAAACCTGATGAGTATTATGTTCTGTCATTCATTATATATTTGAAAGTATATCTAAAACCTTGTGAGAATGTATAATATTAGTATGAGAGTCCAGTTTGAGGTTGTCATGACGTGACTTTATAAAAATGAATTCAAAAAACCCTCAATAATGTGGTAAGAAAAGTTTGCACTGTATGTCTAAGGCCTGTGTTTGTGTTCCAGTGTTTCCTCCACCTGAAGGCATACAACGCCGGCTCGTGCTCTGCCATCCTCCACCTTCCTCTCCCTGGCGCGGGCCCACGACTGTGACCTTCCGCCGCGACCTCGTGCACGCCGCCGTTCCCCAGCGAGCGTCTGCGAGAGCGTTCGAGGAGGAGGAGGAATCCAGGCGCGTGTGTTTAACCGGCGGAGATGAAATTAAAAACGCGCTGATTTCCCTGCCGACTGCTCCCCTCTACGCAGCTGCTCGCCGTAATGTCTCTTTACGGCGAGCTTGTCATTATTTATTTCATAAAGCCGCTTTTTTATTTTTTTTAACGCTGCTCTTTCACCCCTATCGGCAAGCGACGCTCCCTGTTTACTTCCATTTTGATTTATTCCTTTTTTCCATGGCGCCGCTGCTTTTATCCACTAAAAATTGTCTGGAATCAGATTTACTTAAGTAATAAATGCAGTGGATTTTTTATCTGCGTGTTGTAGAGCTTTTTATCACGCGGCGCTACAGGACTCCTCGTTGTGCACGAGATGGAACAAGCAGGAGACAATACAAATCAATCCGCAGTGATATAGTCACTCATGTATCACTCGCTGTTTTCACGCACGACGCACGGCTGCCGATTTAGAAAGGGATGAACGGACATTATGAAGAGCTAGCATGGGATCAACTCGCGATCTAAATGCAAATTTACCAAAGGGTGTGAAAGCATTGAGGAAGTTATTACCTACATGGCTGGCTTTGATGAACAGCTCGCGGCGTCGCAGGCAAATACCAAAGTGGAGAATAGCATCCATGTGATTAAGATGATTAATTACTCTTTTAAATGTATTCCTTCTTTTTCTTTTTTTTTAAAAATGTAACACCTCCTTCAACCTCAAGCAATCACAAGAGGTGTGTGTGTGTGTGTTTGAGAGCAGGGATGCTAGACGTCTGCTGTGAACTGGAGGGTGGCGATGAGACGGGGAGCCTCGTGTAATCAGAGCACATGTAGCGGAGCCCGAGTGGTGCGCTGTGGGGGGCCAGAGATGTATACAGGAAATGGATAATGTAAGATTAAAGATAGATGAACGGCGAAGAACTCCAACAGGATCAAACCTTAACTTAAGATACTCATTAGAGGAACATCCGAGCGGTAAAAAGTATCCGCTGCGTCGACAAGGAAAATGTGTGGTAATGGCTCGCTGGCGGTGTTTGAAATGGGGCTCGTTTTTGCAGGGATTTAGTCAAGACCACACCGAGTGATACCAAGATGTTTAAGGACTGAGACATTTCTTCCTATACACAAAGAAAAGTGCTTGTATATAGAAAAAATTTAAGGGAATTCTAAGTTTTATGTAGTTTTTTTTGTGGTTTCTAGCAGCAACATCCACTCTACAGTCTGTGGGATCTACGGTAGCCCTGCAGGGACATGCTCTTGTCTAAGAACAATTCATTCATTCATAAATGTGCCAAACCTTTATGCATGAAGAGAAATGTGTATGTGTTTCTCCTTCAGCAGTGCTCAGTTTGATCATTAGGAAAAGGAACAGGAAGTTTAATGACAGCTTTCACTTTTTCTTCTCTTTTTAATGTCTTTTTGTCCAATATACAACTCACCACTGATTAAACAAGAAACCAACAACCAACATTAGATGTTGTACAATATATATCTATTTAAAACAATTCTGCCATTACTTTACAGGCTTTACAGACAATTATGGCCACCTCATGAATATTGAAAATAAACTTTCTAAAAGAAGCCCATCCATCATCAAGGCTCCATAATATCTTTTGAACTAGCGTTAATTCATTAAACGCATTCATTCATTAATAATGGTGGTGATTTTTACTTTTCCTAACTCATAATTGCACTCTCTGTTCGTCTTGGACATTATCAGATCTGCTGGTTTTGAGAGTAACTGACCAATACAAGGTCTTTGATTTCTATTCCATTTCCATTCAAGTCAGCTTTCATATTAAATTCTGTCAAAAAATGTAACTTTTATTTAATTAATGTCTTAATATCGTCCTGTATTGTATATGATTCATATATATCAAAAATGTGTACATATATATTAAAAATGTGGTTCCCAAACACTGGGTCAGGACGCAAAAGTTGGTCATCAAAAATTTGACGTTAAAATTGTCCAAATAAATATGGAAGTGCATAAAAGTTTAATGAAAAAAAAAAGGGTATTTGGTTATAGTCAGAAATACTTTATGCTAAGAATAATCAAAAGAAAATAAAAAATAAAAATCCTAAAATAACCAAACACTAATCTTATACAAAAATGACAATAAAAAACAAGCAGAAAATTTGATCACAAACTGTTTGGTCTTTTAAAAAAAAGTCCCTTGAAAATAAGTTTGGGATACATTACTTTAAAAGAAGATTTTTGGAAAGGTCCCAAGATCAAGTAACACTAATAAAAACACCGATTTGATTTCCACTGATTCCCAAAGATATTCCCCAAACATTTTCTGATCTGGCATCACTCGGCGACAAACCCACTTAAGATAAACTCTTAAAAAACACACTTTTGGAAATAAAAGTCACCTTTAGACAGGAGAAAAACCGAGTGAGGGAAATGAAAGCAATTTTTCTCCTTTTGAAATGTAAATGTGGAGCGATTTGCTGAATACCTTTGAAGAAATCATGTTATTAAGAATCAGGTGTCGGTATGCGGCGACCATTGATACCGAGTTCATAATCTTAAATGAAATATATTTCTTGCTCTTGCAATTTCTTTACCCTTTTCACCGCTGCCTAAGTAGAGCGCCGGCTTTGTGTGAAAAGGTCATAGGGTTTTCATTCCCCGGCTGACAGACGAATGTCATCACTTTCCCCCAGACTCCGTAATCATTTCTTTTACAAGACGACATGCACTTAAACATCTCCCAAACACCATTTATGCACTGGATGCTTCATATTGCTCTTCATTTTACACTTGGATCAAGATGTTTACCTTAATTCATCTTCACATCATTGAAACAAGTTATATCGTTCTGACCACACTGTATTTGTGCTGGTATAAATGTACTTTTCACAGTGTAAACCATTTAAAAACCCTCCGCAGGTGTGTAGGTTGAGGCAGTGTCCTTATCAAACCTGATCTTGGTAAATAACATTTACAGATGAGGATAAATAAAGTAAAATGAAACTTGTGTAAATGAAGTTCTTTCTTATGCAATAAAAAGGCATGTGGACCTTTTTACGACCTGGACATCTTATCTGACGAAACTCAAGTAAATGTGTTATGTCATGGATTATGAATACGCCATGTTGTTTATAAGTAGAGACTATCCAGGCCGGCAAGTTATGAAGAAAGAACATGTCTTTGGATTTTGTAAAATACGACTCTGTTAGGGTCCAGTGTTTTGGACTATTTCTGCTTTATTTCATTCTCATAAAGCGAGTCCTCGTCCCAGGACAGCAAAGTTACGTTGGAGGTTTCTGTCCAGCTGAGGGTAATGTGTCAGTGTTTTGAGAATATATATGGGGCCAAAAGTTACATAGTGACACTTGAAGTAATTTTGGGCACTAACATTAACAACATTAACAACACGTGTCCTGTGAAAGGAAATGTTGTTTTGTTTTTTTTCAAAATTAAGCATATTTTGTTTTTGTGGCAAACATGCTAAATATACTTGCATATATACCTGAGCTACCAGGGGCATCCCCAAAATGGAGGAAATTTTTTTCAATTGAATGTTCAGAAACCTGGGAATAAACACAAATCTTTTTTTTTTTTAATATATTCATTCGTAATCACTGCTACCCATAAACATAATGTAAAATATGTAACGTTATTTCTTTTTTTTTAGAAACACCGAAACCTTTTTTTTAACCCAAGTGTGCCTTTAGTGTCATCAGAGGACAACGTAGGCTCTCGAGGGAACGCAGCTAAATGAGCGTCCGGATGAGTGTCAGGGGTTTCACTTCTGCTGGGTTTATTAACATTAGATCACAACACTGATTCTAAACTCAGAGTATATTAATCACTCTGTCTTATCTCGTCACTTTCTCTAATTAATAATGCCACCAGTATTTTTAATTAGGCCAAATTAAAACATTAAGAATCAATTAAATTCATAATAAAATGGTCGATGCCATTTTACAAGATGGCTATCAAGAACAAAACACGATGGATATAGTACTTCTCAACAAGCCTTGCTCTGTTCTGAGGTGATAGCTCCAAAATGGAACACACTGAAGAGAAATATACAGTGGGAGCAGAGAGGTCCTTTGCTGTGTAAACTCAATTTTCCCAAACGGCATCTGAGATTTTTCTTTAGAAATCCAACTGTGTTCACGATCCCAGCGCAGACTTGAATTTGTCATAAAACTACTACAATTCCATTGAGATGATAGAGCAGAATGGATGACTTATTCTGTTTGTTTACAGCAAAACAAGGTTTGGAAATTCACTTATGGCCGACTCAGGGGCGCTCAAGTGTTGTCTCTCTCCGCTGATGAATGACGGTATCACAGCCGGGGTTTGTTTTGCAGCAGAAAGTGGCTGTGAGCTCGTGTGATGAAAGGTGGTAGTGAGGGGGCTTTGGGGCTATTGGCCTGGGGATCTGCTCTTGTGAGGGTCCTATATGGGTTAGTGAAGTGCAGCCTCAGCCCCCAGTCAATCAGAATGCATCATGTTAGTGTAAAGATTGGATCTGAGGACACACTTTGACATGTCGCAAGTATCTGGATGTATTCAGATCTCGGTAGAAATGTCAATGGGCATAAGAGACCTTCTATTGATGCTCACTGACATTGTGTTTTTAGCCAAAGCACCACTCAGCAGCAGCATTGTATGTACGCTTTTAATGACACTGTTATTTATGATTATGAGCGTTTGAGTGATGCTGAAGGATTTTACATTAGAGAAACTTATCAGAGGGAAAATATTAGAAAGTTGTACTGTGGACTTTAAAGTTTTAACAGTAGATTTAAAATGCTAAATTATACAAGAGAAAAAAGGAGCTTGCAGTGCGCCTTGATAGTACTAGTGGCCTCTCAATACAATAAAGATAATACAAGTAAATGGTCAGAAAGCTCGTTTATTAAAAAAAAAAAAAAAAAGTGTAGTTTTGCTTATGAAGCAGGAAAGTGAGATGCGAACTTGTAAGTACCAAGTGTGACTAAAACAAAAGTGCACTAAAATCAAGATATTCAGGGACTGAGAATACAAAGACAAAGACAGGGTAAGATCAAGTCAAGGGCATCTTGGGTCTGCAATTAAAGGAAGCAAACAGCAGGTGACATTCACAATGGCATCAGGGAGCAGTAAAAGTCTATCTAGTTTAATAGTTTGTCTAATCCCTTAAATCTAGCACCACACTAGCTCTACTGCAGAGTAAAGGTTCAGCCTAGGGCCTAGAATCATATGCATTATACAAGTATTCCTCTAAAACTCTTTGTTCTGAACATTGCAGAACATACCTTCAGGTAACGCAGCAAAAACTGGCCCAGACATCGATACCTGCAATCTTCATGAGCTATTTATAAAACCTGATACTTTTTCACTTTTGCAAAGATGCCACCCACATGCATTCACAAACCTAGCACTTTCAGTAATTTAACACTGCCTTAAATCCCAGTTTAACTCCCAGGTGTACCCCACCTCGCGGAAAATCAGCCTCCCAAGTGCTGTTGCTACATCTCGGAATTACAATTTTGAGCTGTTTAAAAACTTGTCTAGACTGAATCTCATTGTTTTACTGTGACCTCCATTTCAGCTATTCTTTCCCTGCTCCCATATGCAATCCATTTTTCATGCTGGCTCCATATTGTTTCAACCCATTTTCTTCCTCTCAGGTGCAGAGGTGTGCTGTGTGTGTTTTTTTTTTTTTTTCGGGGGGATGCAGTTTGTGCCGGCGCCTGCTGAGAGCCACCAGTTGCTTGGGTACACCACGTGCCTGCTCCTCTCTGCTGTCGCTGGCATCAACACGTATTACCAACCACTCATTGGCTTAACAGAGTCTTTCAAAACTCTTTTACCTTCTTGTCACGTCTTCTTTGTCGTTGCGTGCTCAGCTACAAAATAATTAGGTGCACGGCGGACTTAAGACAGAGCGGACGGATTAGTAGTCGCTCGGAAGCAATCTTCAAATTTAAGACTAACAAACTTCTTTACTCGTCAGAGCACTTGTGAAGTTTGTTCCTTGGTCGCTCTGAAGCATCACAATAAAATAACGGCATTTTAGCTCGTGAAAATCAAACACGTGGGCTTTCTACCTGAACATCAAGCTGAAAGCTATAAGGCAGCGTCTTCTCGCCTTTATCACTAATGGGCCCCAAACTGCAGCGCTTAGACTGAATATGAATGTACCTTCGGTGAATTATTAATGTTGTGGTGCGCTTCGTATTCTGCCTGGCACTTCCAGAGGTGATCCACCTCCCACGCGGATTGGAAGCTGTCACCCGTAATTGGAGAAATCACGACAGCGCGGAGTTAAGTGCTCCACAGTCCCCGGGTGAAGAATCTGACGGTGCTCGCTGCTGCACTGGGAACACTTCTCTATAGGGGCTTTTTTCTCCATAGCTTTCCAAATATTACTCTTTTTCTCTCTGTCTACATCGGTGGAAGATCCAAATTAATTTCATTTACAAGCATTAGCCACATATAAGTTGTGGAAATACATCTGAGCCAGCCATTCGAAAAGAGATAAGCCACTCTGACTTTGCTCGTGACCTTTCACCTGAGGATTTTCACGGAGCATGTTCTGTAAACCGCGTGAGCTCAACCGCATCTGATGAAAAACATAGTGATATCGCAGAAGCCGGCGCTCGTGACGACTCGGCGGTACATTTTTCTGACAGAGTGACAACTGTGTGCGAGGCTTGTGGATCCCAGGTCCCGTCGAGCGCCCAGGGCACCATCAAACCCGACAGCTCACAGCAAACACGGACCCCTGTGTCCCGAACACGCAGCCGAAGCTTTGGGCACAGCGAGGACTTACAGTGGTCGTATTGCCCCCGAACAAAGGCATCTGTCACTCGGAGCGCTTCACTCTGATCCAACCGTGGCGTGTTGGTCAGACTGGTCCGGTCGTGGCTCCCGTTGGCCTGTCTGTCAACACTTTGGAGACTGGAAGATCTCAAACTTGTGCAGGTCATGTGTGAACTAGTGACAAGGTCAAGAGATGAACGCCGCCGAGGGGGGCTCCTTCGGAAAGAGAGTTCTTGAAGCGATAAGTGGAGCCTGATGCGGCGAGGGTTGTCTTAATTTGATAAGAATACAAAACTGGGGCACAGATTTCGTCGAGCCTCACAGGAGCACACGCTTTTGTCAAGAGGAATCCTGTGCAGTCTGTTTTTAGCTCCGCAATTGGCACTTAATCACTCTAATCCATTCATTGGATTATGATGCGAGCGCTTCGTGATAAACCATCTGCGAGCGAAGGTGCCTCTGTGTTTAAGCAGTTCACCTTCCATTGTTTCTAAGTGAATGTGGAGTGTATGTTCCCATCATTATAATACATTATTCTTAGCAGAGGTGAGGAGAGGAGCCACAGAGGAGAGCTTATGTAAAAGTACTGTTAAAATAATAGACATTTAATAACCTCGGCATATCCATATATAGCTACGTGTGGATAGTCAGAGGTCGAATTGTTGTTGAATATGCCCTTCATGCAAGACTCTGGTGTGTTGGCTGTTGTTGATAATGATATTGATGTTAACATTGTCTTTGGATTGGTAAAAATTAGTCATGTGACAGAACACTCTACAGTTTGCATGTTTGAAATGAGACCAGACTCTCCATGAGACTAGTGTTGTAGTCCAAAGTGTGGACTTGTGTAACATGACTTGGACTCGAGTCAGACTTGAGTTACAAATTTGATGGCTTTTGACTTGCCTTGAGCAAATGTAAAAAGACTTGTAACTTGACTTGGACTTTACCAATGACTCCGGAGTTCACTTGGACTTGAGCCTCTGACCTGAAAACACTTGAAAGGCTTCTCCCTCAAAGATTGAAAAAATGTTCTTTGTTCGTGCATAACAAACAATTAATTTTCTTCATAGTTTGACGGAATACACAGAGTTAAGCCACACGTTACTCGCGTGACGCTGCCTTCAAATGCTCTCTGTAAAGCTCAGCGCTACAGGGCTTTACAACCAAAGGCCAAAAACATTTCAAAATTTCCTGGAAATACAAGCACTTGTCTATTGTAGCTTCCTTACTATTTTTAGTTTTAAAAGCTTACATTGTTTAATTTTAACATAATATTAGTGTTGTTGAAAAGACTCAAAAGGATGTGAAACCTTGATGTATAGGACGTTGGACTTCACTTGGACTTGTGATTCTTGACTTGGGACTTGACTCTGGACTAAAGGGACAAATACCTGAGACTTACTTGTGACTTGCAAAACTATGACTTTGTCCCAGTAGTACACCAAGACAAGCCTTAAGGCCACTTTCTAAAGGTCTTGGTTTTGTCTTGGACTTCAATTTACTTTAGTCATTCTTGTTTTGGTCTTATTATTAGGTCTATGTTATTGACTTGGTCTTTTTAGAGTGGTCTTGACTACAACACTACAATAAACCAACAACAAGTCATCAAAAACAGGTCCAAAATAAATCTAATGAGTGACTGAATGCTGTCAGAATAGTTAAAAAAAAAATAAATTCTTAAGTAAAGGTAGAAAGTAATTTGTGGAATCTATTTTTACAAATACAATCGCACTCCTTGCTCTCATGGACATTTTAAATCTAAGCATGTGCTCGGCTTTGGCTCATCTCATTTAAAGTATGAACCGACAGCACATACAAACTGGATATCCATATGTACCGTATATATTTATGGTCTGGCGAAAACATATTGACCCTACGGCGAACAAAGCCTTTCATTTCCTCTTTCAGGTAAATGAAAAAACATGGCACATTGACGCAGATCTGAGAGATAAGAGTTTACGCTGCCTCTGAAATGCAAATTCTATGGACATGAAAAGGAAATGAGCAAAAAAAAAAAAGAAGTGTGGCACCATCAGATCAGCCAGAAACAACGCAATATATAGGAATATCATTTATGAAGTGAGTGGGCTCTCCTGGGCAACACAAGCAGAAAATATAAACAGCCTTAGAGTATAGTAGCACATATTAGTACATGACAAAGCTCTCAGTTCATCTTTTTACATAAGTTTCCAAAGATATTCCGTCTATATTTTAATAATAACGTTCAAATATTGTAAGCTCAAAATAGATCAAGTGGATTTCAACTGTAGTTTGTCCAAGTGGTGTTGCCGCATACCCAAATTGGTGAGTGACAACGTCATCACAAAATTTCAGACACAGAGTAAAGAAAAATGAAAAAAGCAATCCAAACGAATGACATTTTAGTTAAGGTTTACAGCATTATCAAAATTCAATGTTAGATTTTTGTATTTTAGGCATTTTGGCAACATCTAGTGGCTAAAAAACAGACTGCAATTCCACACATCATCTCTCCTTTTTAGAGCATGCGAACAGCTCTGGTACCTATGACAAACTCAATTAAAATGAATAGAAAAATTTATTCAGTTAAAAACTTTACGCTCCACTACCTGATTTTCTTTTTGCCATCACTCTCTCAGATTCCACTCCCGCTTCTCTTTTATTACAAAAATAAAACCAAAAGACCAGTTTTTCCTCCACAAAATACTATTATATATATATATAACTACTCCACAATTACATTTAATGCATACTAACAGAAATACATTTGATGATTTTCTTTTTTGAGCTGTTTCACTGTGTTAAAAGACATATTCAGTGCTGAAAATACACTTTATTGGCAGCTATTAAACTTCCTGGAACGTCAGACCAATGGGAGCGCTTCTTTTTTGAGCATGTGACTTAAGAAGGTTCGTATCTTTTAAAATCCCTTACAGTAAACAGTAGATGGCATCATAAAGCCAATATACTATTTGGGGTTTAGACCATTCTACCATTTTTCAACCAAATATGAGGCTAAATGTGAAATCATGTTAGACATCATAATGCATTCATTTGAGCAACTTTGTAATAATTCACTAACAACGTCACAAGCGCATCATAAAATGTGCAAATGTGGGGTAGTAGAGAGAAGCATTATACCACATCTGTTTTACCTCTGGGTTTTCTCATGATGAGATACGGAATTATTCATTGCCATGTTGAATTTTTGATAGAAATTTATGAGCGGCTTAAATTCTGTTTTCAAAAAGGCAATTAAATTCAGTGTTAGGGTCAGTGAGGGTGCATTAATTTGGACCACAATAGAAAATGAGATGAAGTTTTGATACAGGGTTGTGTTTTTTTGTTATAAAATGACGTAAAAAGTCAAAGTGACAGCACAAAAACAAGTTGTTTGGGTTCAGAATAAACAGAACCCCTGCACCTGTCTCAAACAAAAACTACACTCTGAATCTTGGATGCAGGTGTCAGCTAGTCCCTTACAGACACATCACAATTGTTTATCACGTACTTTACTTTTATGTCATGCCAAGTTTTAGTTAAGACACAAAAAGTTGTCATAACAAAATATTTCAAGTGAGAAAACATCAAAAGACTCCTTGATCATCGTCCGACTGGAGCAGGTGCATGCCTTTATTGACATCCTTTTGATCCATTCTACACTGCTTATTAGTTTATTCCTAATGTTGCAAATAGAGTATGGAAGTCTGTAATTATATTTACTCGAGTAACATGTTTTTAGTATTTTCCCAAAACAATACTTTAGCCCATTTATAAATGTAATTTCACTATGTGCAAAAAGAGGTAACTCTCTCTGTTCAAACCACTTTCTGTTTGTCCAATGCCTCTCATATATTACAGAGGCTGATTGGTCCAATGGCTTTGTCCCATGACTCTGTGTGACCAATCATAAAGGGGTTCGCAATGAAGTGCCCCAGAAAGTGGGCTATGATGCTACTTCTCACTTGGAGTGTAAACAAATGGCTAGACTTTTTTGCATCGAATATTTGGGAGATAAATCAAATACACTTACTTTAGTCAATAAAGTATGAGTAATTTTGCATTATAGCTACTTTGTGACTTTGTGCAGTGTATGGTTGAACAAAATGGTCACAATAATGTGTATCCTATACATTTGCCTGCAGCAGACAAAGTGAGAACTGCTGCAGGAGAAGCACACTCATGTTTCTATTCGAGCTAACATTCTTGCATCAAGGCTTAGGATAATTATGAACTAAAATACTTTTGTCAAAAAACTTTAAAAAAGTGAAATCGCCATCAGACCTGTATCCACTGGGTTTGTTTGTAGACAGCAGCATGTCCTTGTACTATAGCTGTTAATATGCTCTAAAAAGAGGAGTGTGAGGTGTCAATAATAAGGCCAAAAACTACTCACAGCATCAAATCAAAATCTAATTGATCAAAAATAGATAATACACAATAGGGAAATAAACCACCTTTTTCTAAATTCTCAGAGATGCTAAGGCCATTCATTCACACTCCATACTAACCTTAACAATCCTCGGAGCACATATCCGCTATTCTTTTTATACCAGACATTAGAAGGCATTCAAAGTTTGAGTGTTGTCCTCATGGCTCTTTCCCTTTCCATTTCCGTAATAGATTCAAATGAATTCAGCCTCCGCCAAGAGCAACTGACAGAGTTAAGTTATTTGTGCTCGGCTGACACCCCTGTTCCACTCGTCTCTATACAAATTCAATTTCAATTTGAAAAGCAGACTCGTTGTTATTGCGCATTTGTCAAAACATCCACATTAAGTCTGAATAGTCCAGTGGGGGAGGCTCGGGGAAGGCTGTTGTGATCCTTGTTTCTCCTCAGCCAAATCAGATTGGGCCATTGTTAATGTCTCCCACACACACCTTGGGTTTAGAGGCGAGTATTAATGCATTCAAAGTGGAGTGACAGGAGGCGCAACAATGGCCCCCAGTCTATATTTATGCCACTTTAGTAGGTGTGGATCACTTCAGTTCTGTGTACCCTGCATTGTCATAAACCAAAGTGGATGACAATAGAGGAAAACAATAAACCCATGTCAAAGGAAACGCTCAAAAATAAACTGTGATAAAGAATGAGGGAAGGTGCATTGTGTTGAAGAGTGGAGCACATCAGTCAAAACAAATGACTTCGACGCGTCCTAACTTCTAACCTGGATGTACTTCGTGGGCGCCGTGATAAGAGCCATCTGGATTCTCACTAAAATAATCGAAGGAGACAGGAAAGGAGCCTTGATACTTTTTTAAATTGTTCCTTGCTCACTTTTCCTGCATACTTCAGATAAGGGCCGTTTAACTTCTGCATCAAACATTAGACAAAAGGCACTGCCTCTAGAGCAACCTTTATTGTTCACTATAAATGCACAATGCAATAAAACAGTACTTTGCCGACACTTTTTTTTTTTTTTTTTTACATTTGTCAGAACCGGTTACCGAAACTCAAAAGTGCATGGCTAATTTGTATTACTCCACAACCTCTGTTTGACATTAATGCTAGGTGTTAAATAAAAAAGGATGCAGATTATTCAACTAGAGCGTTTATTTGGAGGTGTGTTGCTGTCATCGAATCTCACAGAATATTTATTTGTCCTCGGAGTCATGATTTCAGAGAATTAAATGTTGTGCAGATCTCTTTTCTTTAATGAGAGTAAGACATTTTATTGAATCACTTATATTATTTCTCTAAATTGCCCTGTTTATGAGCTTCATTAAACTTTGTGGAGGATAAAGTACACTTATTGCAGTCCATTTGAGTGACTTTTTAATAGGCAGTCTTCCATCAATATAAAGCCTCCACACTGCACTCAGATCTGCCCAGAGAGGACAAACTGATCACAAACAGTGTTTCTATTGAGCACACATTATTGAAGTGGTGAGGGGCCCCAATAGTAAATAAGAATAATTTCAGGGGGCAAAGACGGTCACAAATCCAACTAAAACCTGTTCAAATCCAGCTGAAACCTGATCAAATCCAACTAAAACCTGTCTATATCCATCTAAAACTTGTTCAAATTCATCTGAAACCTGTTTAATTCCATCTAAAACCTGTTCCAATCCAACTAAAATCTGTTCAAATCAATCTAAAACCAGTTCAAAATCATCTAAAACCTATTCAAATCCAACTGAAACCGGTTAAAAACCAATTAAAACCTGTTCAAGTCTACATAAAACCTGTTCAAACGCAAATACAACCTGTTTAAGTCCATATCAAACCTACTGTTCCTTATTTCATATCTTTAAAATAGTTTAGTGCCTTTTGTAAAACTCCAAAAATATTACCTACCCAATGTAATGAAGGGCCATATAAAACATTGCAAAGGGCCGCATTTGGCCCCCGGGCCTTGAGTTTGACATGTGTTTGTTTCATTCAAGTTCAATCACCATCGGACCTCTCTCCAGTGCATTCATTCAGAGTCGACAGCATGTCCCTACAGGGCTTCCTTAGCTGTTCACATGCTCCAAAAAGAAAGACTGTAAAGTGTGATTTTGCACCAACTGTTGCCAAAAAAGTCCAAAACAACACTTTTGACCTTAAAAAAGTCTTTGCAACAACATTCAGGACACTAAAAGGTGAAGCTATCGATGCCAGAGGTGTTTTTTTTTCACTCCGAGCAAATAAAGATGCAGGAATCGCCTCGGCAACTGTTTGTCAGCATTTTTGGGCTTTCTGGCACTGTGAGATGAAGAAAGCTGCGATAGAAAAAAAAGTGAATACATAAAAGAAGGATAGTGAAGAGTGAAACATCAGCAGCGGTTTTGATTTAACCTATTGATCGTGGCAGACTGACACTCCCTCTCATCCCTGACAGTCTCTTCTTGCTCCCAACTCAAATACAGTTTTTTTGCCCATGTCAGCAGAAGGGAAAGAAAACATTGCAGCACTGGATTGGTAATGAGTCTCATGGTATGTTGAAAAGTAAAAAGTTTATCAGGTGTAGTTTTGCAAGCTTGTGCAATGAGAATCCAGGTGTCCGTCTAGTTTAGGATATTCCAGATTTAGAGGCACAGATTTCATGGAAATTAGGCCCCGCACATGCATAAAGCTTTTGAAATCTGTTACATTTTCAAAGATGTTAAGAGACTCGAAGCCTAACAAAACTGAGATTTTACAGTTCTGGTTTTGTAATGTGTGGTCTGCAGGGAAGTGAAACTCCACATAAACCGATTTTCTTTTACTTCTCTCTCACAAATCAGGAAATCTCAGCAAATCTCTCAAGGTCCAACATGACTTTAGAGGAAGCAACTATGGTAGAGCAAGTTTATACACCACAGAAAATATATATAAAAAAAACTCTGGATGAATTTGTGGAGGCTTTTCCATGACTGCAAGTTCGAATCACAGTTCATCTTCAAAGTAGTGAGAGTTTTTAAATTGAGCAGTCCTGGTTTTATGAGAGTTTCAGGTTTTTGTCAACGTTTCTTTTGAGTCATACGATCTTAATTCACAGATGATGTTGTCATATGGGCTTTACCAATCCAGGAGCTGAGCCAAATCACAAAGCTCTCGATTTTACTGGTCAATGTATGTTCCAACTCACACCTATGATCATGAGCTCTGGGTTTTGACTGTAAGGATAAGAATTCAGACACAAGTGACCAAAATGAGATTCCTCCAAGCCTAACTCTGCTTGGTCACCTGACACACTCTGAGTTGTCTTCAGGGTCTGGCTACATCTCTGGATAAGTGGAAAATGGTGGATGGATAGATGGGAGACTGTTTGTGACCTACAAAGGGGAAAGGTGTTAAGGGGAAATGAGAATGTTGACCGACCATCCATTCTCATTCCCAAGTGGTTTATGGAAGATATGATGCATTCATGTGGTCCTCGGGAATTCGGGAAAACATTTTTCTTGGGTGAAAAATGCACACGAACGTCAACAACAGCTCAGAAACTCGTATGAGTCGGAGTTTCCCGAGATTCCATGTTGATGTTATTTTTATAATCAACATGGCGGAGGAAACATTTAAGATCTTTTAGTAATATAAGTAATTTAAAATAATACATACCAACTGTTTTGCACATGACAGTACAACTAGTTTTTTGTCCATATAGGCTTATTTACTAAGTTATTTATTTATTTACGTTGGTATTTAGAGGTTTCAACATACGTTATGTTACCTTCTCATGTTTTGAATAGGCTTCCTTTTCTTAAACTGCTGCTTACAGGCTAAAAATTGCTACTTTGACTGTATTAACTCATTTAAAAATAACATTAGCACATTTGTGACTTTGCGCCCATCTTCCTTGTTGTTATGGTTTAGAATGTTCAGAGTTTTCGAGCTGAAATCATGTGAACCACCTTCTAACTCAGAGTTTCTGAGGACCGCATAAATGCATCAATAAGCCCTCTTTTTTTCTTTACAAGATTGTACTGTGGCTTTATGGTGTTCAAACCCAGTGTCAAAACAACTAAAAAGAGCTCATGGGGGTGAGCCAAGGCCGAGATACGAGCTGTGCTGTGACCAGTCAGTTTGCTGTTTCTACGGCATGAGATCAGGTTGTAGCAGACTGATCTATTTCCATCTCAAGCACCAGCCTTGGGCCGACTTGTCAACTTCATCATTATCACTTAGCACTCGGCCCATTACTGGTGCAATTACACCACTTAAGGGGATCTCTGGACGTTGGAGTCTGACAAATCTGCAAACATAAAAATAATGAGTGAAATGATACCCTTCAGGCTTATCATTTGATTAGTGCTTGTCTTGCTCGCTTTTCTGCAACTGGATATCAGTTTGGAGATGATTCCAGAGGTAATTTGTCTTTCTGCTCCTGCAGCTGACAAATAAAACAGCTTAAGGCACCAGAGAGACAACAAGTGCAATCCAGGAAGTCCATTTTGTGTAATGCACAGCGCACTACACACTTGGAGTTATATCAGCTGCCAAAAGCTGCTCAGTGGTTTATATGACTCTGAGACAGGTTTGTACAAGTCTGGGAAGATATTGCCATAGTTATTTTACACTTGTCACAACAGCTCGGAGATAAACAGAAGCAAAGCAGCATCAGCATCAAAAAGAAATAATTCTCTACAAGTATTTGATTGGCAGTGCTTTGAGAGATAGTGCTGCAGTACAATCAGACTAAAGCTGATTCATCCTCAAATGTTTTGTACGCAATGTTTAATGTGTTAACTTCATTCACTCCTGAAGTAGAATGTACTTTGTGCTTCAGTCCCACTGTATGTCAGTGAATAATGGCGTGTCATGTGGCTAACAAGCTGCTGTGTGATAATGCTGAGCCAAAGCTAACGGTTGGGTGGTCTCTTTAATGGGCCAGGCCTTTTCATAAGCGCTACTTCTAACTCATATTCATGCACATTTACAGCACACCGTCAGGAATAAACTACCGCTACATTTCACCTTCTCAGCAGCTTTCTTTGAGGTGTGTGCAATGTAAAGCTACCAATAATGAAGTTTCTGAGCATGTTCTTTGCTTTGACATTGTTGAAAAACGCTAAAAATATTGCTCTTAGTAGGCACCAGGGCTTTGTAGTAAAAGAGTCGAGATTTGAAGATGACAGTTGAAACATGATAGACCCCAGGGTGCAAAGCTCACCCAGTTGATTGACTACGGCCCTCTGCAGAAACAAGTCTATTTGCAAACCTTGAGCTCCCTTTAGCATGATCCAGCTGCAAAGGAAATAAAATACATTGCTCTTAATACATCTTCTAAACAAGTGGATGTTCTTGTGCCAGTTGACAAGCCTTGGCATCAACAGCAGTACAGGGTTGGCTTTATTCAGTCCGGTGAGGGCTTCGTCAATAGGAATACATTGTTTTCTGTTGTTCAGTTTAACAGAGTTATCTTTTAATATAATCCAAGTGTGCACCAACTGTTTGTGAGCCTTTTTAGAGACAAACTCCAGTGTAAACGCATCAATTTCATTCATTTAATTTAGACTCAAATGCACAATCCACAATTTTACGAACCTAGAGGATTGCTTTTATTCTAGCCCGCGGACATTTAAAGGTGCTATTGATTGCAAGATTAATGACAATGCATTCTGTTCAGCACAATTTTGGACTGATAATGTTGGTTTGATTTACTTAGGGACGTTCTCTGGAGCTTCACAGAAAAGCAGCAAATCAAAACCCGTCAACTTGTCAGCGATATTTACTCCAGTGTTCCTCTAACCTTTCCATCTGACTTGTCCAATCTGATGGAGGGAAAAAAATAAATAAAAAACGTATTTTACGTAATAGTAAAACGTATTTTTGTGATTAACTCTTCCTCTTGAGAAAAAAGAAATCATTTTGAGGATTTTTTTTTGTGTGTGTAGGTTAAACTAATCTAATCTGAAAATGTAACACTTTTAAATCACACTTGGGCCTTGCTTTCTTGTTTTTTCTGCTTTAAATAAAACGAATGGGCTTAAGTTTATCACAAACCTTAGCTATCTTCTTTTATTTTGCGGTTATTAATGCTTTTTTCCCCCAACACTTGATTAAAAATGGACATTGTTGCAAAGACATTTTTCCTCCTGGGAACCCCTTTAATTAAAAGCTGCGCAAACATCAAACGCGCCTTAATATCGCCGGCCTGTAGAAAGGGGAAAAGGCCTTTGCGTAATTCAATTCCCGGATCAATAAGTCATCGGGAATGTTCTAAAAGTGATATTTCCCCCTGGAGGTGTACATTAAAACTGTAAGCTGTGATTTAGAGCAGAGGGTCTTATGTTGGGGGTTGTTTGTTGCCCCCGCAGTTGCTTCCTCTCCCCTCACCTTTCTGCATTGATTTAGCAGGGTTTTTTTTTGGATTTTTCTCCAGAAGACGGCTTCAAAGCGTTTGTTCTTTGAGCAGGTAAACACATCTCTACATGGAAGATGTAAACAGCCATATTTAATATTCATCTCAAGCCAGATCTGAAAAAAAAAATGAAAAAAAATAAATAAAATAAATAACTCTCTGGTACATCTGTGCATTTGAAGTTATTTGTGAGCAAAGAAATGCACAATATTTCCTTCAGCAGCTGGTCTGGATGAATCCCGGTCCGAGTAAGACAGGAGTGGAAAAGGAATCAAGTTTCCCCGAATCAAAGTCTCGCAGGTGCAAAATTGAATCTTAAATGTAAATTGATTTGGAGATCAAACATGCTCCGGGCCCTCTATCATTTTAATCAGGCGAAGTCGACACTGGTAGAGCCGAGAGGTACTTGAGATTCCAAATTCACCGAAGGCGTCACGCAACCTTGATTAAAACTGTGTGTATATGTGTGTGTGAGGAGGACTCAGCTGTCGGTGGATCGCACTTAGGACGAGCTCATCGCAGGTATTTGCATTTTAAAACGTCTTTAGTCATTAACAAACATGAGCCGAAAGACTGTTGGACAAAATAGAGTGACATCTAAGAAATTCATCGACTAATAAAGTGTGATGACACCATAATAATCTTACAGAGGATTTGTAAGAAATCGAGAGTCTAGGGCTGTGTTCACATTGGTTCATTTAGTTTGCACCAAAACAGAAAATGATCTGTTTCATTGAGGTAAACAAAAACACAAGGCCTTTATCATGAAATAAACTAGAGCAGTGGTGTTAAACTCAAAGTGGTGCGGGGCCACAATAGTTATAAGAATTCTTTCAGGGGCCAAGATGGTGACACTTTTATTGAATTTTAAATGTGAAGTTTCATCTTCATTTGAGTTTTACAAAAGTTATCTTTAACATTAATATTTTTCTTTTATTGTAAACTGGTTTGAACAGCTTTTAGTTGGATTTGAACAGGTTTTAGATGGATTTGAACAAGTTTTAGTTGGATTTAAACAGGTTTTAGAAGGATTTGAACAGGTTTAAGTCAGATTTAAACAGGTTTTAGATGGGTTTAACAGATTATATATATCTCTGTGGAAAAACTGGCTTAAGATTTCCTGAACAAATCAAATAAATCTGATTCAAATCCTTCTAAAACTGTTCAAACCTGTTATATATCACCAACTGAATGTATTGGAGGGCCATGAAACATTGCCAAGGGCCACATTTGGCCCCTGGGCCTTGAGTTTGACATGTGTGCACTAGAGGTTGCTGTCAGCCCAAATGCTAATAAGGCATTTTACCTCCTCAGTGCTGCACGTTCACTCTCTGCTTGTTTTGTTTTGTTGAAGGACAATGTATATATTTTTTTCTGCTGTTGGGAAAGCTAAAGGTTAAGTGACGTCATTGACGATAATCACACGTCCTGTTTGGGCTTGTTTAGACGTCTGCTGTGCACTCGGGGATCCACAACTGTATCAGAGTTCAATGGGAAGTGAACCGAGACCTCTGCTTTGAAAGGGTTTTGGAGCATGTTTGGTGCAGTATCATTATTATGAACCAGCAATCGCACTAGAGTTCATTTTAAACTTAAGACAGAGGTAATGACAAAATATTAAAAATTTAAGGTTCAATGAGCATAAAGCATGACTGTCACAAGTTTTTCTACCAATTGTGTCATTTTAGACTACTTTAACGTCTACTTAAACAAATGTATTTTCAAGTAGTACAACCTTTACTTGACACACTCACATGGTTTTCGGTTTGTAATGAGTTGGGCCATTCATCTGAAAGGAATTTATATGATGTTGCTTGGCATTGACTTTTATGACTCAAAAGTGTTCATGTTGCTTATTCTTTTCTTTCATTTAGTGTATTTTTTAAGCTAGCATGAGAGGAGGGTGCACACACTGGGTGGTCGCTCCCATAAACTGAAAACTGATGGTTTAAAATCTGAACAAGGCGATCAATTCCAGCCAAGTGCGTAATAAATACCATCTCAGGAACTTTAATGGGAGTCAACGGGAGCAGCTTCTTCGAGCCAACCCTACTTGTACATGCACACGTTCCCTTGATACCTGTGGATGAAATGAAAACTGCCTTCTTGCCACGAACAAGGCAGGGAACAACAACCAAAACAAGGCTAATAGTTTATGTGATATCCAAGATCAAACCGTCGCTTGTGGCTCTGATTCACACGGGAGACGACTTCACACACTTGGATCCTAAAAGTCTTTGGAGCAGCTTTGGTCTTCTTTAAACGTCTCATCTCCGCTCGGCCCCCGTCGGGTTCCTCTGTGTTTCCTTACACTTATTACAAAAGGCCCGAGTTGTAGAAGCCTTGGTGGAGCCCAGCTAATTACCCCAGGCGGCTAGCATCGCCATTCGCCCCCTCCAACCCCTCATCCAAGAACAGATTAAACACTGGGGAATGACCTGCCCTAGATTTTATGCTACATTGAACTTTTAACAAATTAGAGAAGGGTCATCCACGGACAGCTAATTGCAAGAAGCATATGGTGTATTAACTCATAATCAAGATTAAACCACACATTTCCGACTTCCCATCACATCAATCTCATCGGGAGCGCTAGAAGACTTTCTCCTTGGCTTCTTAAATCAAAACGGATTGAAGCAGATTCTTAAACTACTTTATAATTACGGGTTTAGATCAACAACGAGCTAATGACAATAGGAAAAAGGAAGGAAAACCATCTAAAAGTGTTATTTGATGCCCTTGTCGTTTTCATTTCTACATATCAACAAATGAATTAATCATCGAGCGTAAATCTCTCATGATTCCCTCTGCTTTCGTTAATTGTTTCACAAAGATGCGTTCTTTTTAAGAGACTGTTGACAAAATGAATAGATGAGCAATTACGGGTTTCATGGGAGCGGCAGATGGAGGCAGAATCAAAGTGACTGTAAACTGTTAAGGCTCGGCAGAATTCACAGCGAGGAGAAAGAGGGAAGAAAAAAAAAAAAGGAGGGAAAATAATGCAAATATGCCACAACAATGGAGGGTTTCTGTTTCAAGTGTGCTTTTGTACAGAGAGCACAATTGATTCATTGTGTGAACCCTGGACTTTGTGATTGCGCTGCGTAAAGCGAAAAACAGTCTTCAGCTGGAAAACACCAGCTCTGCACAAAAGTTAGTTGTTTCATTTGCAAAGTGATTAAGTTAAATGACGTAAAAGTTCTCATTAGTTTTTATGGAGGTGAGTGTAGAGCTGTAGAGAGATGCATGCTTCAAGCACATTCAAGGACCATTTTTACATTTCCAGAGTCAGATTTAATGATGCTCTGCACGATTTCCAAGCACTTTCAAGTTGCCTTTTCATCCTTTTCCAAGGTCAAATTTCTTCTCAGTGTTCTTATATGACCATGGCCAAATTCAAGTACTTTTAATTGACATTCACTGGCAATTACCATACTTTTGAGGTCAAATTCAATGTCAATTCTTTAACATTTCCAACAATTTCTATGCACTTACAAGGTACTTTTTTCTGAGGTCATATTTAAGGTCAGTGTTCACCCTTTTCCAAGGTTGGATAAAAATACTCATCTTGTACAAGATCTTGTACATTCATGGTGGTCAAATACATGCAACTGTTAAGTGTCCATTTTTTCAAGGTGACATTCAAGTCCATTTTCAGACTTATTACATGGTTTACTTCAGGGTAAATGTCAATACTAGTACTTTTTCACATAATCCAAGCCAAATCTATTTCAAGCACTTTTAACCAGAGTCAAATTCAAAGTTACAGTATTTCAAACCATTTTCAAGCACCAAATTTGTATTTTCAGGTTCAATTAAGCATTTTCAGCCATTTTCAAGGTCCACTTTCTAACTTTTTTAATGTCCAATTCAAACCTCTGACAATACCTCTACATTTCCAGCACTTCCAGATCGTTCAATGTACCTTTACATACAATTCCAAGGTAAAAATCAAAAGTTAAAGTCAAACTGAAGCACTTTTAACATGAATTTTCATACTTTTCCAGGGTCAAAGTCACAGTCACTGGGCAAATTAAACAATTTTCAAGTCCATTCAACTTTCATACTTCTGGAAGGTCAAAACATTCACTTTTCATATCTTTTCAAGATCCACTTCCATCCATTGTCATAACTTTCTAAGGTCAAATTCAACATTTCTGAAGTTAAATTCTAACATCATATACCAAAGAGTATATTTTATGGAACTGCTTTTGGGCACCAATTTTCCAAGAAATCTAAATGACGCATAATTGTAATAACTATGTTACTGATGTTTCTTACGCTCTCCAAGATTAAATAACTGTCGATAAATGAGCAATGGCCCAAAAGCCCACTGACAGACAGAGACTGACTAATAAAATAGTAAAAAACAAATGCCCATATACAAGATTTAGGCTAATGATGAGAGCAACAAAACAATACCAAATTTTAAGATCTAAATATGCACAAAATCACAAATAAAATGACCCGATTTGAGATTAGGTGTACTTCTTTTTGCTCTGGACCTTGACAATAAAACTCAGACATTCTCAAGGATTTGAAGCAGCTGTGGAAACCGTACAGATAACATTGATTTCCACGTGTCTCGATGTGGCCTGGAGGAGCTATCAATGACAAAGCGGAGGCTGCAGTTGGGCGAGCGCAGTGTGACCCTTCCACGACACTTATCACTCTCACGGTTCTGAGGCTGACCTCTTCGGCTAAAAGCACAATGCTCATCTTCCTCAATACTCCAAAGGTGCTGCCATTCACGCTGGCCTTTAAATGGCCTTTCGCTCCTATTCTTCCCCCGTTCGACGACGGTCACAAATAAGCTCCGGCGTAAGGATATATCTCAGGTTGGTGACGCAAGAAGGCGAGGTGTGGAACGAAAGCCGACATTTTAAGGTGAAGTGAGTGTGAGACGAGGAAGACGATGAAGATCCCCTGCCAATAAAGCTGACATTTCTCCTCCGTGCTCCAATATCTCACCAATAACAATTAGCCCTCTAATTGTTTGGCTAATTATGATTAAAGATCTGGTGGGGCGCCAGCGAAGCACTCTCCGCCGCAGCTCACTTTCAGCAGCGCAAATGTCGGGAAGAGTCACAGGGTTCACGAGGAGTCAGGGCACCCAACTTTACTGAGGGTTTGATGCTACACATGCAAATAGTATCTTCGCAATACACACTTAAGACAAATGTACTCAACATATTTTTAAATTGCCAATAGACACAAGAGCCTAAGAGCATTAAAGCTAGACCCTTATCTTTAATTCTCTCTTCTTGGCCATATTTTAATAGAAAGTCTTGTTTTGATATATTCCACGAAACGGGCCAAGCTCTCTGTCCTTGAGAGGAGGCCTTTCCTTTTAGAGCTGTTTTAATAAAAGACATTTTGTACATACATAAAATGTATTTTTTTCTTTTTAGTTACAGATGCAACAGCAGTCAGATGGTTATTGGGAGGCCATTCAGTCTTTCGTCTTATTCTTATTGTATAGTTGCATTGAATTGTACTATTGACTATTCAAACAGGTACACAATGTAGACACGGCATGATAATTCACAGTGGAGTTAAGAAACAGAGTCACAAAAATGAACTCATATGTGCAATTTGGAGCCATGAATTCATTTGACATAGTAGAAACAAATAGTGCTAACCGTTTTGGGCTTTTAAATAGTGTCATGTGAAACAAAAGATTACTCAACAAAACAAACAGAGAGTTAGAACATGTGAGTTCTCAGTGTGGACCCTGGTGCAGACTTGTAGGTGTGTAAGCACACACTTTTTCAGTTCAAGGTCAGAATTTGTTCTTCATAAATAAAGATTATTGTTAATATTATTATCCTAGATTGTCATAGATATCCCGCTGTGTAATACTGAGACTGAATGACAAGGAGGTTGAGAGTAAGAATGAAAATATTCCATATTCCTATGGTTATGTGTGGTATTCAGTCTGACCACTATTGCCCTCAGCCGTCCCAGGGGGGAACAGGGGGCCGCACTGGTACATCTCCACTTGGCCCTTGGCCCCAGCTGTGACCACACTTCTGCTGTTCCAGTCTGACTGTTCCCACTTCTTTCCTCCTGCACCTTGCTTTGGCTCCGGGCCACTCCTTACTCCGCTCCTGTGGCGGAACCGTCAGGTCTTGTTGCTAAGCAACCACTGTCTTAAGATTTTCCCAGCAGAGTTTTGAAGGTAATAAAACAATGCCCCAAGACAAACAGCTAGTGGAAGCGGAAAGGCCTTAGGGAGGGAAGGAGAACATGAGGCGCTGGGAGGAAAACAGTGCATTCTGCCTGACTTTAAAATACATGTTATTAATAGCACCAAATCAGCTGTGATTTGGTTAAGATAAGCAAAGGCAATGTGAGAAGATGTTGAAGGAAAATCTATGAAACTCATTCTGCAGTTTCTCCACTTACACCTGCAGCTGCTTAAATTGAAATCTTATCGCATAATGACGGAGCATCCAAGCTGAGAAACAGCTGTCTTTTCCAAGGTTACTGAGTCTCAAGGTTATGCAAACATATGGTAATATATTGCTCCAATCTCCATCTATTGATACATGACTGTACTCGTTGTGATTACGGCTACAGCCTGTCTGTGTGTGATTGACATCTGTCAGTCTTAGACTCTGTGACCTTGTCCTGAATGGAACCTCTATTCTCCTAATGGGATGGCCCTGTTCCCATTGCTTTGGATGGGACAGGCCTGTGTCTTTTTGCTCAAACTAAGTGATTTGTCAGGCACCACTGATTGGAGTGAGGTGTTTTTTT